>OX276409.1:16463426-18863426 GCA_946251805.1 Cybosia mesomella
AGTTTTCCTGCGGGCGTGCTCCTGGGTGTCCTCGGGTGATGTAAGGGGGCGCTTGGCTGTAGAGGCCGTGGGGGCCACGGGGGCATCCGATGGTGGTTGGGAGGGGGGGGGGTTCCGTACGGCGAGGCGTACTGTGAGGGCGGGGACCTGAGCAACGAATTGCGAGGCCTGAATGCTGTGCCGGTGCGCGTCGAGCCTTCGCTGTGGTACGCCTCCTCGTACCGCTCCCGGTCCGGGTCGTCGTCCTCCATCCCGGAGCGGGGGGGTTCGCCTGGTGGGGCGCCAACTACCCTATTCCACTGTTCGCCGAGATTAATGAATGTCAGAAGTTTGGGGGGGGGGGGGGTATTACCGAATATCCAGGGGGGGGGGGAGGTCAGGGGGCCTCTAATTCAGTCACACACGGGTTACAAATGAGCACAAAAAAAAAAAGAGAAAAAAAATAAAAAGTTTAAAAAGTTTGCACTTAGCTCTCAGGCACCGATGGCATAAAGCTCTGCTCCCGTATAAGTAGTATGCAGTGCGCCAATGCACGAACAGAGGTCTGCCAAAGTATTGGAGTAGTTCGAGACGTACTTCGTGAACTATGTCACGACGCCAGCCCCGTGAACAGCCCTGCTGCTGTCACCTGTCACCGGATCCCGTCGACTGACACTGTCACTGTCAGCTGTCAGCTGTCAGATGTCAGATGTCAGCCTTCCGCTGTCAGCCGTCAGCCGACGCGAGAAACACGAACGCAAAACGTCACAAAGTGTCACTGTCACTGGGCCCTCGAGATGACAGCTGTCAGCTGTCAACTGTCGGGTAAGCGTCAAACTCGCACAAGTGTCACTGTCACTGATTTCCGTCCTCCTCTTCGCGGTACAAATCCAAAGATGGCCGCCGCCCCTTATGGACGACCGCGCAAGAGGAAGCAGGAGGGACCGACTATTGCACTACACTGCACCACGAGTCACTGTCTCACTATCCTGCACCAACACAAGATGGCCGCTGCCTCTTATGGGCCGACACCCAAGAGAGAGCAGGAGGGACCGAACTTTAGAAAAACCCGAACAAATGAAGTAGGTAAAACTGGAAAGTAAATAGCAAAGAGCTCCGCACGCACGTCCGTCCTCGACAGATGCCAGCGACGAAGGCCGCGATAGGGCAGCCGACAACTGCTGCCCCCTGTCCACCGCGGCCGAAGCGTATAGCTCCGGCCTTTACTGTGTCCGGGGAGCAGTCCCCGGCCTCCGCCACGGCGAGCCTGAGCTCTTCTGCCGTGACGGAGTCGTCCAGGCCCGTAATGCGCATTTCTGCGCATTTAATGGGCCTGGACACCCGGACGTCGGCTGCATCTAGCGACTCCCTTAGCCGAGCCGCTAGGGCGTCGGCCTTGGGGCCACTGGCGGCGCCGGGGACCTCGAGAAGCCGGGCTCCCGTCCGTGTGCTCTTGCACCGGACGCCCGGGATCTCGAGGGCCTTGAGGTCCACGTTGGCCTTTACCCTGGCCAACACCTCGGCATACCCCATGCCTCTCGACGCTGCCTCCGCCGTCAAGGTGACGACGACGGCCGTTGTTCGAGGGGCACGGAGCTTCCCCGGCGCTGTCTTCGCGGCGGCCGCGGCCCTCCTGGCCTTTTTAGCGGCCTTCTTGGCGGCCTTCCGCCTCTTTTTACTGGCTCCAGCCACCTCCCAGCCCCCTTCCAGTGGGGTGGAGGTGGTCGAAGCCGCGGCTGGGGCTGGGGCCAGGGCTGGGGACGTCTTCCCCTTGCCCTTACCCTTGCTCTGAGCAGGAGTGGGGCCTTGAGCGGGAGCGGGGCGACGGGCCGGCTCCGGCAGGGCCTCTCCCGCAGCCGGGAGCGTACGGACCTTCCGGGCTGCAGCCACGTAACCGGCCACCGGAGGCGCCAGAGGCGGACGGCGGATGGAGTCCATTAAGGCCTCCATCCGACTCATCATACGCTCCTCGAGCGCCTCCACATACGGCAACCAGGACTCCGGTGGTGCCCTCGACTGCGTCGTCCTAGACGACCGCGTCGGCTGAGCCAGCTGCACCGGTTGCGCCAGCTGCTCTGGCTGCACCGACTGCGCGAGCCGCTGCGGCGGCGATGGTTGCGCCGGCTGCGTCATTCTCGCGTCGTTCTCACCGGCTGCGCTGATTGTGCCGGCTGGGCGGAGCTCGCCACCACCCTCTTTAGCTCCTCCAGAGCTGCAGCTAGCCGTGCCGTCTCCCGACGGGACTCGGCCAGCTGTGCCGCGAGAGCCTCGTTTTCGGAGGCGATGCCGAACACAATGTTCAGCATCTCCTCCTGCTGAGGGTCCGGGGACCCCTGGGACGACGCAGCCACCCTCTGGAGTCTCTCCAGGAGTGACCGCGTCCTCCCGCACGGCTCCGACACCGACACCGCCGAGGTGGAAGGCCTCGGCGGTGAGGTTCCCGCGGCCCTTACAAGAGCCGAGGGAGCTCGGGTGGATTGCCCGGCCCTCACGCCACCACGCGCCCCTCGGCGGCCAGTAGCCACCTTGGAAGCCGGTTTCGCCTCATCGCTGCTGGAGGAGGAGGTCGTCCCGGTGAGGGTAAAGTCCTCATCCGACACGTCCTCCCCCGCCCGAGCCTTTGCGCGCCTCCTGCGCTTGCGGGTCCGCTGCACGCCCAGACCCGCCGGGCTACTTGCCCTACTTCGCTCGTTGGCGGTGTCGAATTTCTCCGACACCGCCGTGGTGTTTGGCGTCCCCTCCACGCCTGAGTGCTGCGCGACCTCCGCGCAGACTCCGTCATTCTCGGTATCCGTGTTGTGTAAGCCCTTGTTGTTGTTTTATTTATTTTTATTTAATGAATTTATTAATGTGTCCATATCTTATCCCACGAGTATGGGGGAAAGGTGGTCCATCCAGGCGGAGCCCCCTGCACCTGGATAAGCCTATATACTATGGAGGTCGGCTGGTATCCATAGGATTTTACGACTTTGCTGTCGGGTGTTATAGACTTTTCCTTGTCGTGGGCCGGCCAATAAAGGCAAGCCCTCCGGTCAGCAAGTTCACAGCGTACCCTTCTGGAGCCACCAGTCAGGTCGTTGCTGATCACCTGCCGATTACGGAACGCGAGAGGATGGCTAGTCCTCTCTCACCGGCGGCGGCACAAGTGCCCGTCGGCCCCTGCGTTAGCAGTGGGCCAACCCGCCCCTGGATCCCCCAGGACCCTATGGTGGCCTCAGCCACAAACACCATCGCTCATCCTGTCTCCTCTGAAAGCAGAGGAGTACGGAGAGCGATGTGTTCCCGCCACGTTGGGTATTCGCCGACGATCAATGCCAACCCCATGAAGGGGAAGCCATTGACCGCCGCCCAGGGTGTACCGGCCGCTCCGGTTCCATTCCCCCCGTACTGCAGCGGGATCGGAATCGAAACGACACTCGAGGAGGTTACCCAACACACACCCCGATTTGCAAACAAAATTGATAGCAGGTGGGCTATCAATTTTGTTTCGGTCTTTTCAGCAGCAGTCAGGTTTTTGATTTTTTAATCATTTATTTTTATAGACATATATATATTTGAAATCTCCTTAGAATTTCTTTAATTTTGATACCCTACTCGATAAGTTTGAGTGAAAGCCCTATGGCACTCGGGAGATGAATACTTTTCATTTGAGACCTCTTACATCGAAATGCGTCCAGCCATTGGGTCTGTACAGGGGAAGAAAGAAAACTACATACATACATACACAAGCGCGTAACTTAATACTTTCGCTGCGCGGTCGGGTAAAAAGAAACATCAGTGCGTAATAACGCCGAGTTGGCTTTTATTTGTTTTCGTGATAACTACTCCACCCTGTTTGCACTTCCCAATCACAGGGTTCGAAAGATCAGAATTTAAAATATCGAATTCAAATGTCAAACGCCTACTGTTTAATTCAATAGTCAAAAATAGTATCTCACCGGTTCTAGAGGAAAGAAATAATCTTCAGCTTCTATTTCAACGTGTGACCATACTTCTGCTGCTAATTCAATAATTATTAAACCTGTAATATAATTATGTTTTAAATCAGATTTTGAAAGTGTTAAGTGCCTGGTATAGTGATATATCACCTAGGCGTCAAACTAATATCCGGAAGTTTATACCACTATCTCTATCTCTATCTAACTTCTGTAAGAAGTCTTCCTTCGAAGACTAGAGTAAAGAGTATACTTCTTTTATTCTGGCAGCTCTAAGTTGAGAACGCACATGCGTTGTGCTCGACCTTTTTTTAACTACATTAGCAATTAATAAAAATATATTTTGATCATTAAAAGTAGGAAGACAATGAAAATGAAATGTAGAAAAAGTATATTTATAACTTAAATTGTACAAAAAGTAAATAACTTACTTGTGAAAACTTTTCTAAATATCATATTGCGGACGGTCACTCCGAGAAGCCAACAACAAGTTTCTAGTAGGACAATGCCGTCAATTGTTTACATTCTACAACCAAAACTATGGCTGTAGGACAGGAAATTATGATACAACAGTTACTATATGTTTCAACCTACAGGAACATTAACCATCTATCAGGGACGCACAAGTTAAGACTCAAGGAAGTGAAATAAAGTAAAAATATGTAAAAAAAGTTTATCATCCTCCTCCTAGCGATTTCCCGGTTGCCTCCAAGGCTTACATTATGGAGTCTGCTAATTATTTCTGATTGGTTTGATGACTTTTATGAGAGCGACTGCTGCCCTATCCCGAGAGAAAAGCCTCCTCCGTTGCTTAGCAGGTGCACCGACTACCAGGTGAGATTGATTTGGGCCTCGAAGATGTTGTTAGGGCTCTGTAATATATAAAAAAGGACTAAAATAATGTAAACTATATAGGCACGTGTGAATAGGGTCATTCGGGGTGCGAGGAATATGCTCTATGGGCAACCTTAGACCCCGACGTCTGAAGACCCGAGACGGCGTGCGGTTTTAGTCGGTTCAAGCCCGACATAATCGTCCCCGCTGGCCGGCGGGGGGGGGGGGTATTCGAGGGGATTTCAGCACGAAAAAAAAAAGGTACGTGTGTATAATGTATAGGGCTGCATCAAGAGCTTTGAGGTCCAAGGCCCTTTAATGTTACTGCAGCATTAACGTCTTCTTCTCTTACTTTTGACCTGAGTCCTTCAAGTAATTTTTTTTTTCTAGGCTAACTATGCAGATTTTTGCACTTATCTTAGACCCGTTACATATTTGGCAAAATAGTAGTTTTAACTTGGCACTTACCGTCAACCTATGTTCACGAAATTAATTAATTTAAATGACTCTTCTCTCTCTTGACTGAAGTAGATGCTTTTATATAATGGATTAT
This sequence comes from Cybosia mesomella, assembly GCA_946251805.1. Taxonomy (NCBI): domain Eukaryota; kingdom Metazoa; phylum Arthropoda; class Insecta; order Lepidoptera; family Erebidae; genus Cybosia; species Cybosia mesomella. The sequence continues at coordinate 16,468,728 of OX276409.1, forward strand.
GTAGTAATGGATTGTGTAATTTTCGGCACCATTGCGCTTATCGAAAAATCTTTCACTATTTGAAAGGTACATTATCCCTATGTGACATAGTATGTATATTATGTATCAATTACGAAGGATTGAGTAAAAAATCTCATATAAGCCAAAAAGAAGCGAGGGCGGGTTGCTAGTAGGCAAATAAAATAACTTATAAATTCTTTGATAAACGAGGTCTGTAATGGTTATCATAACGACATAAACTTTCATACATAATCTTTAACGTACGCCTAAACTTGTATGCAAAGAAATAATTTCTTAGCAAATTTCTTAACATTTAAAGTCCAGTAAATGATTGCGCACCCCTGAGTTTAGCCTTTCTATACGATACAAACATGTCGCTTTGACATACTTGTGTTACCTGGTTGGAGAATATATCGGATATTATCATTACACGCATTCCAGTTGCATCGCAATGTGGGTTACAATAGTTAAGACATTCGTGTACTGTAAGTAAGAAACAGTCAATAATATAATAGAAGCTTTGATAACATAGTCTTTAAGAACTTTATTTAAAGCTTACACAGAATTATTTTTGTCCGCCATATTTTATAATGTTCCTGTAATTTTACGTCATAGTAACCGATAAAATTGTGAATTACAGTAACTTTCTTTTTTTTTTCTTTTCGTGCGGAAATCCCTTCGGATACCCCTCCCCCGCCGGCCAGCGACACACCCCCACACCCCCGACTAAAACCGCACGCCGTCTCGGGTCTACAGATTCCGGGGTGTAAGGTTGCCCACAGAGCATATCTCTCGCACCCCGACTGACCCTGGGCCATCTCCGGTTTCGAGATGGCCCCCTCGGGTTTGGGAACCACGGTGTCCCCGTCTTGCCCCGGTTTGGGGGAGGGGCGCTAGTCGCCCCACCGTCCCGGCCTGCTTCTGCTGGCGTGACAGGCGGCTGAATTATAGTACATGTTTTTTTTCGTGCGGATATCCCCTCGGACACACCCCCACACCCCCCAGCGGGGCGGTTATGTCGGGCTTGAACCGACTAAAACCGCACGCCGTCTCGGGTCTTCAGACACCGGGGGTTTACGTGTAATGCACGTGTTTTTCGTCTTCATACAATCGTTTGGTTTTTCTTTAATTTTATTTGAAATTAGGAGAAAGATATACCATTTACATGTATTTTTATTCAAGGTCATGTGACCCCTGGATGTGGCAGAGGGCATCCACAGTATGTTACCGTCCTTGTTGGTTTGGAGTTTCACATTTCATTTCACTTCAAGTCTTTCCTAGGTCTTTCCAACTTCTGTAATGATTATCCGTCTCCAGGTCTGTTTGGGACGACTACACTTACGCCTTCCTTGGGGGTACCAGTCTGGGACTTGCCTTAGTATCTGCTCCCTAATCACATACTAAGGCAAGCAGCAACATCCATTCGGAGTGTGTGACCAATCCAGCTCCAAGTCCGGCAATGTATTTTTATTAAACTATAATTTTAATTTCAGGTAGTTTTTTAATGATTTTTAAATCTTGGCCAGTCCAATGCCACATACCTTCATACATGTCCACGCCATCGGTAAGTTGAAGAAAAACAAATGTATCTTGTGAATACCGACAGACACTTTACTATAAGCTGTCACACACATACACTATACTACTGTCTTGATTGTAAAAGTAATGCTATTTTTGCAGAGTAAAGTGGAGCAATACTGTGTCTTGTCAGAATCATGCGTCCATGATACTATAGCAGTCTGTGGCCGAATGGGAGATGAGAAGAGAACCTTCTTAGACCTGTGTGACATGCTTGAATTCACTTGTGATACGACTTTCAGTAAGTTTTTCAAAAGGACAGATCTAAAATGATATGAGCAAAGTTGTTGTAATTTTTAAGCCATGTTAGAACAGTTGCATTCGTTTCATCGGTCATTCTTTTGTTTTCGTTTTTTTTTTGTGGTGGTCTCATCAATATGACTTAACCTCGCCTAATGGTAGCTTAAAGGTATTCTCGAGAATGAGGTTTACCATAACAGACACCAATAGTGTTGAAATATTGGCCTTCAGCTTGAGGGCCTCATCAGATGATTTTTCATACTGCGCATTCTATATTACTTGCGCGTGTCCTGGTTTTTTTCCATTTTTTTTTATATTTCTGTCTGTCTTCCTTTTTTTCTTTCTATCAGAGGACTGACTCACGCTATTATATATTTCTCATCAAAATGATTAACGACTGCTCTTTTTGTTTTATTTACAGTATTTACGCATATTGACGACGAGGAGGGTTGCCCAAAAGACAAACCAAGGCGTTGAAATAAATTAATTATACCAATCATTGCAGTATGACTACTTTAAACTTCAAATTCACCTCTACTTTCATAATTGCATCATACCCACCTCTCTTCGTATAGTTTCAGTAGACTCTGCTATTTTTCCATAATTGCATAAAATCGATGTGTTTTCTTACTCTCATACACCCACCATAGTTGCATAAAATTTAGCTTTCTTTTCAAAGTTGTTAAAGCTTGATCTCGCTTTATAGAGTTTCATAAGATCTTTTCTTCGCTTATATTTGATAAAGAATCGGCCTTACGATCGAGAAGTTCCGGGTTTGAATCTTGGTCTTTACACTATCCTACATTACGTGAAGCCACTTCCAATAAGAGTATTTAAACTCCGCTGAAATAGGTTAACGGGAATGCTAGTATTTTCGGTAACTAGTAGGTACTCATTTACAAAAAAAAAGGAGGTGCTAGAAAATCAAATGAAGACCCCTTTATGCTCTAACTAAGGAGATACACTATTGTTTATTAAGAAAAAAAAAGAAAGATGACTCAGCTAGCAAACCAAGGTACTACATACTATAAACTACCAAGAAATTCCATCCAATTACTAGTCCACTATCTCAATAAAACATTGCGCCTCAAATTATAAAATACCAGTCTACACTCAGACATACAACTTTTTAACACAAAAAGAATCTTTACTTAAATATGTGTTTAAGTATCATTACGTTAATGTGCTTCGGCCTGACCTGAGATCGTTAGACCAAGAAAGATATATTGGAGGTTACATGCACGGGAACGAGAAGTCTACAGCTCGAAGGTTGACCGGGTAACAGGTTGGGGCAGACAGAATAAGTATAGCGAATGCAGTAACGTACCGGCAGATCGGCTCATCTTAGATAGTATGGCAGGAAAATAAACGTGGATTAAAAGTTCGTCTAAAGAGTATGGATGAAATTATTTAAAAATAGTTCAATTGCATAGCAGCCAGAAGAGCTGAAAGCCAATATACATTTTATAAATATTACTATTGATGTAAATCATATCATCAGATACTACGATTTGTGCTATCGTAGTACGAGTCTTCTTTTGACGACCTATGTGGTGTAGCTAGTCCGACTGCAGAGTTCAGTTCAGTTCCCACTCAGTGCAAATATTTTAAGCATGAATAATTATATATATTTGCATTAGTTTTGGTGTGGTGTATTTAAATATGTTCATACGCATTCTAGAACAAATTACACAAGCTAATTAAGCTATATTTACTTAGCATCTAAATTGTGTTATGTCCAAGAATATTTATCCATACTAATATTATAACTGCAAAATTAACTCTGTGTGTCTATCTGTTACGCTTTCACACCTAAACGACTGAACTGATTTTGGTGAAAAGACATACGCTATGTTTAGCAGCGATAACCAACATCCACGCGGGCGGAGCCGCGGGCAACAGTTAATTTATTATAAATCATGCACCGCGTCATTAAGTCATCGGTGGTGAGGAAACCATTGCACACTCTCTAAATTTCCTAATTTGAAGAGTGTGTACGACAACGTGTGACACCCCTGATGTTGCAAACGTCCGAGCTACGTAACCGCTTTTCATCAGGCGGTCTGTATGCTTATTTGAAACATTCGTGGTGTAAAAACAGCCTTGCCTGCAAGCCGGGTAAACAAACTGATTAACGGATGAGGCTCTGGCGCAAGTTTTTCTCTCGAGGTTGGGAAGTCAGACGACAGTCGCTCCCGTAAAAGCTAGATAGGCCAAATCAAGAGAAAGAGCAATAGAGCGGACCCCGGGTACCAAGCTACAAGGATGCAACGGGGACTAATGCTGTAACGATGATGATGAATGGTTAAATAATAAGATACGATTTCAATTAAATAATTATTATGGTTTAGGAAACCATAATCACGCCGGAAAGTTGAGAAAGCAATTCCAAAGATGATTCATAGGTCGTCATATTCCTATCTGCACTTCACACTTCCCAATCAATGAGCATGTGAAACACAAGTTGTATCATAATGAATCAATAAATATTAATCACTTCCTACAATAATTGGTATAATTGTAATCCAATATAAATGTAATCGGAAGTGTTTATGTACGAAAATTATAAAAAAGCTGTAACTCGAGTTAGTTCAACGTGTAACCGGTCTGTGTAAGCCCGTGAGAAAGGTACAATTTGAACAAGCCATAATTAGCGAGTGGGGTATTAAATCACGGACCTCCTGCCCCTTCCCTCTCCATCCTTCCTCTTTCCTGGACGAGCTGCGCGCGCGCAACGATTTCATCGATTAGACCGATTTGAGGTCAAGTTTGAAACAGGTGGAATTGCGGGGTCAAGGATATCTTGAGGAGAAATTTTCGTAGAGGTAACGAGATTGAGGCATTCCATTTAGCGCATCAAATTTGAATCATACTAAAATTATTGCATAATATGTATGCTATGCCATGGGATAATTAGCAATAATTTTGGTTTTAGTTAATTGCTGTGGTTAATTTTGGTACGATTCGATTTGGTGCTATTCAAACTGATGCGCTCAATGGCATGCCCCACGAGATCTTGTGGTAGTAGAGATTACGAAATTAATCGTTCATTACATAAATTAAAAATCAATTTCCACAAATTTTTGAGAAGGGGTCAATTGATTTGGCTGTTTATTTTTGTTGCGTTCGTAATTGGAACAGGAAAACAGGGTAAGGTTTGTATGAAAAAATTGGACATGATAGGTTATGCTGTCAAAAAATACCTTGAAGTTTGGTGGCAGGACAGCGCCTGGTCGAACTATATTATAATAACAGTACCACGTAAACATTGTCGCTTGTGCTACGTCGCACCCGAAGAACATATACATATATCTAATAATATAACTTTATTTTTCTACCTTTTTCCCCTAAAGGTACAAAGACGCGGGTGTGACACACCTATTGCAGAAAGAGGCGGTGTTCCCGCGCAGCGAAGTGTCTACTCGCCCCAGGCTCGTTTGAGCTACCATTGCTATTGATTATCACACTTATAAAAGAAGAATCAGGTTATTTTTTGAAATTTATATCATACTTACTATTTAAAATATTGTAAATAGTTTTTTTATGATATTGTTCATTGTTCGTTAGAATAATAAATAATAAAAAATAAATATTTTATGACATTCTACACAGCGCTTTCTAGACCCAAAATTAAGCATAGTTTAACTAGCTTGTGTTATGGGTTCCAGAATGCGGATAAACATACTTATATACTTTTTTTTTTAATACATAAATATTATACAAATAAACACCCAGACCAATGCAAATAGACATATTCATGCATACAAATATTTGCACTGAGCAGGAATCGAACCCGCGCCCCCTGTCGTAGAAGTCGAATGCACCACCGCTACGCCACAGAGGCCGTCTAAAGAGGAGAGAGGAAGTCTAACCTATCGATGGTGAAAGTAAGGATGACAACACGTAATTGTAATATTGCAAATTTTACAGGAGAAGGAAAACTTTCATATTTGTTACTTGAGTTTTCACGTTTCAAAAAACCAAAGAGTAGTTTAGTGAAGTGAGTAGTTGGTAGAAAATTATATTATTCATTTTCTTTGTACTGGGCCCTACGATGCCCTACGAACATCGTTGAGGCCCAAGCCAACCTCACCTGCGAATCGGTGCACTTGCTAAATGACGGACGAGGCTCTGAAGCAGGCTTTCCTCTCAAGGTTGGGAGGTCAGACGGTATTCACGCCCGGAAAAGCCGACATACCAATCAAAAACCATAAGCCGACATACCAATCAAAAACCATAAGCCGACATACCAATCAAAAACCATAAGCCGACATACCAATCAAAAACCATAAGCCGACATACCAATCAAAAATCATAAGCCGACATACCAATCAAAAACCATAAGCCGACATACCAATCAAAAACCATAAGCCGACATACCAATCAAAAACCATAAGCCGACATACCAATCAAAAACCATAAGCCGACATACCAATCAAAAACCATAAGCCGACATACCAATCAAAAACCATAAGCCGACATACCAATCAAAAACCATAAGCCGACATACCAATCAAAAACCAAAAGCCGACATACCAATCAAAAACCATAAGCCGACATACCAATCAAAAACCATAAGCCGACATACCAATCAAAAACCATAAGCCGACATACCAATCAAAAACCAAAAGCCGACATACCAATCAAAAACAATAAGTGGACCTCGGGCTCTAAAGTGCTAACTTTCGATGCAACTGGGAAATCGCTATAATGATTAACTTTTTTATAAAATTGGCCACTGGACTATTCAAATAGATGAATATAATCGAAATGCAATCACTTACTAGTAGACTTGGGACTGATACTGAAAATTCCGCTAACAGGAGAATATAATAACATTTTATCTAACCCTGGGATCCAGCCCTCTATGATGATTGGACCAACGAGGCAGTCCAGCATTTAAGCATGTAAGGTAATTTTATTTTTTTAAAGTAACGCTGTAATATGGGAAGTGGATCGAACAGGACTGCGTTACCTTTTGTTTGCGGAGCAGGCAGGTAAACAGGACGGACGCACAGGCTACAATCGTGCCATCTACACGCCACGCCCAACGACCCCGCGACCGCAAATAGGGTTGTCACTTATTGACCACATGAACCGCAAACTTGAAGTCGGGTTTATCCATTTTATTTATATTTTAATACTCTTGCAGAACCCGACATTTGGATTAATATACATTTGCCAAGAATACATTAAGTTGTGATTCTCAAGAATCAAATAAACAACTATACTATGTAATACAAGACGAAAAAATAAAATTTGTCTAGAAGTGTAATAAAACTGATTGATTGCCTGTTAAGGTTCTTAGGGAATTTCTTCCTAGATAAGCTGCCATGACGGAACACAGTTATCCACTTCACTTCCCAGTAAACTCCACTTTGATTCCACTAAGCCAACCCTAATTTGTAATTTACATGTAATATCATGAAATCGAATAATATAAAGAAGGTAAGTAAATAATTTCATAATAAACACCGTAGATCACACACATGCGAAATCAGAACACAAAAATTACAGAACTCAAAGCAGTCGATTAAGGTGAATCATCTAAATGCAAAAACTTTATATCTTCTGTGAAACACCAAAACCCTAAAATTGCCCTCAATCAAAAGCCAGTAATCCTAATCCGCGCTTTATAATCTTTCAATTTTGATACAACAAATAAAATTACAAATTTGAGGCAACCCTGTGGTTAAAAATGCATCTTAAGTGAGGTCCGTTTTACTTACCTTGTAACTAACGGCCTGAGTTAAAGATTATAAAATTATCCCCTACAAGGGTGATGTTGATGTAGTCCGTCTGTCCATTTTGAGAAAAATTTTTTTGGATTAGGTATACTTAGTAAGCATAATATAATTATAAGTAATATACCAATACCTTTTTTAGATCTCGTGCGCAATCCTCCCCACCCCCCCAGTTAGCCAGCGGGGGTGGCTATATCGGGCTTGAACCGACGAAAACCGCACGCCGTCTCGGTAGTAGGTAGTAGCTCCGCGGTGTAAGGTGGCCCATAAGGCATTTCCCTCGCACCCAGACTGACCCAGGTCATCTCCGGTTTCGAGATAGCCCCCTCGGGTTTGGGACCACGGTGTCCCCATCTTGCCCCGGAAAGGGGGGGGGGGCGCTAGTCGCCTCACCACCCCAGCCTGCTTCTGCTGGGGTGACAGGCGGCCTCACCTACCACCCCCAGGCCTGCGCTCATAGAGGATGGAGGTCGTTGAGCGAATATACCAATACCTAGATTCCGTTAGTTTGTTATTTTATACACCTAGTCAATTAGATCAATGCCATATCGTCACTTCACCCCATCAGTGCCGACGATGGGATGGGCGTGTCGGAATCGGACCGACTAAAACCTCACGGTGTTGCCGGGCACCCCGGGTAAGCCCTTGCAAGGATAACTCCAGGGTTACCGGCGGACCTTGGCCGCCACCGCGGCCTCGCTTGGTGGGGTCGGGTTTCAAGTACATAACTTAGTCAAATATTGTAAGTTGCGAAAAAGAAATCACAGAAAACAGGGAAAATCTTAATACATTTAAAACTAGTCAGTGTATTCTTGATAGCTCAATTATACGTTGTATAGGTTCAATCAATCAATCAATTAGCCTATCGCAGTCCACTGCTGGACATAGGCCTCTCCCAACGTGCGCCATACCACCCGATCCTCCTCCTTCCGCATTCAGTGAATCCCAGCTACCTTTTCCAAGTTCAGTCCATCTGGCTGGGGGCGTCCCATCTTACGATGTTTAGTTTAGCTTGTTAAATTTCCGATGCAAATAGTTTTATAGCGTTACCTTGCTTGGCTTGTTGCAGTTTTTCAACTAAAATTATATTACGTACACAACAATGTATAGTTACATCTAAGGATCCTCAACATACAGGATTTAATACACGTATAAGCTATTTAATGTTATACAGCTAGATGTCCTCTTTCCACTTTGTTACTAACGTTTAACTGTAATGAATTGTGTCATAAATATTGGAAACAAAGACATTCTAGTGTGGACCAAGAGTACTAAAGTTTAGTTGTTAATATCTTTTGAAATTTTAATGGATATTAGATCGCCGTGGACCGCGGACTGAGAGTTCGAATGCGACCTGAACTAACGCGAAGATGATGATGATTATATCGCTTTCTGGGTGTACGGAGCCCTACCAAGATCTCCGGAGGGAAGGGGCTCTGGCGCAGGGTTTAGCTGGAGTTCCCAGGCGCAAGTGCGTTGTGTAGATACGAGTACGCGTGAAATATTTAAAACGGTAGCTGATGTTTGTTTTTCCTTGTCTCAAATAATAGTCGTGTATCACACATTGTTTTACAAGGCCTTCAGAGTACTATAAACGTTATTAATATATAAAATAAAAAAATCCGCTGGCCGGCGGGGGGATAGCCGAGGGTATATCCGGATCGAAAAAAGGAGGCTCTCCTGCTCCACTTTTTATTAATTTGGTTTGGCTTGTATGGTAATGACAGCTTTCAACCGGGTTCATGAGTTTGTGTTAATTACCGTTAGATGGAAAATAGTCCTATTCCTTAGTTACCTTAATAATAAGAGTCTAATAAATTATATTAACTTAGGTAACTTAGCTACCACATTAGCAACATTCGTTCACTCTAATCTGAAATCCAGCTCGATAGTATCTTAACGACCTGTTTAGTGAAAAACGACTGACAAAATCATTGCACCACCCTGCGACGACGCAAGCGAGGATTCCTGGTATACGGACGGACGCAGAAGTACAGTTGCTTAAATAAATTAAAGAACCAATAGGTGCTCTTGTAATTAGAGTACAAATTATCTTATATTAATATTAGCGAATCAATTATTTGCTTTTATAATAAACAAGCTAGTGCCCCTTTTTAATAGTCAATTTATTGTCAGAAATCTTTATGGAAGTGTGAACAAGAACTGTGTAAAGATTCATCGCAATATGATGAATGGTAATACATACGACACCATAAATATTATGTTTAAGTATGAGTTCTGTCGATCAAGTAATACATATTAGTTTATTTTTTTAATGAGATGACGAGACAACAGTGGCTTTACCAAGGAGTAGAATTTTATGTCACGTCAATGTTAGTGCGCTCTCAGAGGGCCAATTCTCGTAATAAAAAGATGTTTAAGATTCAGTCTCAAATAAGTCTCAATCTCCCAAATGTCAAAAAAAGTGTTTTCATAAGAAGATTTTCAACAAAATTTTGTTACGGGTACACTTTTATTACAAGAATCGGTCCTCAGATCTTTCTAAAGTACGTGGTATATACAAAAAAATCTCTATATACTAGTACATCAAATCTGGAATAGCTTAAGACACGAGCACAGAGAATAACTTTTTGTGTTCCTTCAGATGAGAAGACTTTAGAATCGCTGAGATTACTTAATTAGTATTGGTAGGAGCGTAATTTATGACTAAAACTACCACAATTAGCGTTCGCAATTTAGGCTAAACAGTTACGCGTATCTAATAGGTGCTTTAAAGGCACATAGGCTAAATATTTTTTAGGAACACAAGTTCGTATAATTCAGAAATGCAGGAATGTGCCCACGACCACCACAAATTTTACCAGCGAACTGTACCAAACTACGATACTATCGCGTATCCTAATAACCGTCGGGTTCTTTGTCTATTGTTTACATTAGGGTGGATCGCTACGTGATTTCGGCGGTCATGCCGGCGTCTTTACACGGACCTCCCTGCTGTTATTGTTAAATACGTCGTCATTCGGGCGTTTCTACAGCGTGTTATATAAATTGATTATCAGATATACCTACTTGACTTACCTGTACCGACCATGTCTTGGAAATACGTATATAAAGTACGTCATCAGTACAGGAATAGAGTGTCCATATGAAAATGAAATTTAATGTTATAGGTTTTAAATACAACATTTTCATCATCATTATCTAAGCTTTATTCCCGACTGCATTCGGGGTTATCACTTCGGAGCCCGGGGTTCGTTTACTCGTTCTCCTTCTTTTGATTTGACTTATACGGCTTTTATGGGAGCACCTACCTTTTGACCTCCAAACTCCGAGAAGAAAGCCCGCAAGCCTCGTCTGTCAATCAGCAGGTGAGGTTGCCTTAGTCGCGATAGTCTTGGTGGGGCCCTTATGCATCCCTTTTAATTTGACACCCATTTTATCGATTTTACTACAATACCAATTCTCTAAGCCAGATAATGGTCTGCCCTATAGTCATAGGTTTGCTTCTAATCACAGTACATTTTCTTCTAATTAGAGACCAAACCTATTAATTACAAATGTGTTTTTGCTAAACTTACTAGGTTTTAAGAAAGAAATATATATCAAAAGTAATACAAGATTGAAACAATAACAATTCCAGTAAAAATGTACGTGTACAAATAACATTATATTATATTCATCAATGAATCAATGCATAATTGCAGTCCACTGCTGGACATAGGCCTCTCCCATTATATACCGAACAATTAAATCAAGGTATCTGTAAATCATAATTAATTATTAATTCTGTACATAGCACAAAATTGACATGTAAGTAATATTTGAATACAGAATCTAAAACATGTCAAAACTGTTTTTTAGAAACCGGCAAATGTCCCAAGCAAATATACAAACATAATTTCTTATATAAATTCTACTGAAATTGTTCCTAAGTAAACAAAGTTACATGTCCAACAAACTTCTCCATCCTGTAGAAAAACAGAGGGTGCGCGGGCCGTTTGTCGGTGCAGACGCAGCACGTGGCGCAGTTTAACCTGCGCGTGAGTCGCGCGCTAATGACACCGTGTCACTCGACTCCTGGCCGCCGAATGCGCCGGACGTTACGTGCCGCTCTATTATTTATGAATGAATTTGATATTTAGAAGCCGCCGAAGAAATGAAAAGAACACTATTTAAAATAGTTCCACTAAATCGGTTTCTTTATTGTTTTTAAGTGCATTTTATAAGATAGTCCAGTAGTAATTTATAAGACAAATTTTTATGACGACCTCTGTGGCGTAGCGGTAGAGCATTCGACTGCTAAGTCAGAGGTCGCGGGTTCGATTCCCGCTCACTGCAAATATGTATATTTGTATTGGTCTGGGTGTTTCTATGTATAATATGTATTTATTTACAAAAAAAAAGCAACTAAGTATGTTTATCCGCATTCTAGAACCCATATGACAAGCTCTGCTTAGTTTGGGTCTAGAAGGCGATGTGTAATATGTTCTAGAATATTTATTTATTTATTTATTATAGTTCAAGAAATATGCAACTTTTATCGATTATTGTTGAAATGTCTAGCGGTCACTACACACATATATCGTATTGACTACTGGACAAGTTATATAAGGAGTTCCTATGGACACCTTCCGACTTCATCATCAGACCAGCTTCATAGTACCATATTATCGCATTGTCACCGAAAATAAACATAACATAACATAACATAAACTCACGCCTATATCCCCGAAGGGGTAGGCAGAGGTGCTGGCACCCACATTTCGCCAGTTTATGTTTAGGTCCCAATGTAATAGGTGGCGAGCCTATTGCCATTAACCGGGCACTTATAAACCTGCGATAAATACACACATAACTTCAAACTAACAAACTCACAGAGCAAGTTTCAAATCAATATTCACGTCTACCTCCTTTAAACATCTTTGACTCACAGTAATTAGCGAATTTGTTAGCAAACTTTACCTACGTGTAACTGAGTAAATAAAAAAAAGAATATGTATAAAAATAACTACTCAATATCATACTATTTCTACCCTGTCTACTCAAAACTTTTGGTAATCCTCAATGCCATCCTAAAAAATCTAAATTATGAAACCACAACCTACAAGCAATTATACTCCCTTCGTAACGAAGAACTCTAGTTACAGCATATTGACAATGTTTATCACCTTTGATGTACCGAAGCCCCATGTACTGTTACAGCCTAGTCGGACAGAACCTTTTAGCGCGTTTATACAATAAACAAATATTATTTGGTCATTTGATGAAAGTAGTGTAAGTATCGGGTAGACACCTGTTCTATTGAATATTTATTTTTTAAATGGAGCACAGAAGCAACGAGAAGAATTATTGTGTATGCAGCACGGTGCCCAATTGCCCGATTAACGTAAAATGCGCCTCTGCCTACCACTTCAGTCAGACGAAAGCATAGAGATACAAAAAACATATATCCATACTGACATTCATCACAATCTTAGCGTTGTGTCCGGTTGCATTTGAGGTTTCCACACTGGAGCTCGGGATCCAATTACTCCTCCTTTTTATTTGGCTTATACTATTTTTAAGGAAGCGACCGCTGTCTGACCTCCCAAATTCGAGAGAAAAGCCTTCGCCAGAGCGTCGTCTATCAATCAGCAATTAAACCGATTGGCTAGTAAGTTTGGCATGACCGCGAAGGTCGTGCCGGGGTCTTGTACATAGCAAAAGTAACTCTGTCGAACTTTCTGTCGGCCATACGCGTTTTCATGCCTAAACCGTGAGTCAATTTTGAAAAAAGATAGCATTGAGATAGTTTGTAAACTGAAGAAGAATAGATACTTGTTATTTCGGAAATAACAATTTTTCAAGGGTTCCTTGGTACAACAATACCAATGACATCAAAATGGAAGTAATTGAACCTTTTTTTTTCGTGCGGAAATCCCTTCGGATACCCCCCCGCTGGCCAGCGGGGGCGGTTATGCCGGGCTTGAACTGACTAAAACCGCACGCCGTCTCGGGTCTACAGACGCCTGGGTGTAAGGGGAAGTAATTGAACCTAACGTAAAAATAATCATTGAAATCAGTTCAAAAATAAAAAGTTATGCGCAAACAAACACAAAAAGTAAACATGTGAAATTGAATTGACAAACTCCTCCATTTTGGAAGCTGGTTGATAAAAGAGTCTGACGAAAAGCGTTCCTTTTTTGCAGTCAAAATCTTCTCACAATTTAATTACCGCGTCAGTGTTCCCACATTAGCAAGTCGATGGCAAGATTACGTGCTTATCTGCGTAACACGCCGAACGCCGCGGGCGCAACACTCATCTCGAAACTTTTATACACACATTGAATTATTTAAAGTTAATAACTAAACAAGATCGGTAAGTTAAATAGCACATGAAAGATTTTTATGCTATTGCGGTGGTGAATAATCGTACGGGCTGGCTAATGGAAAGGAGTTATCGTAACTTGTGGATTATTGTAACATCAAGGATGAGAAAAGAACAGATTAAATTACTAGACACCGGCGACTTGATGAAAATTTTTATGACAGTAGAGGAAGCTCGTGAAATGTGCAAGGACAGAATCTGTTTGCGGGCTGTTGTCTCTACCTACCCTAGACATATGTATGTAAGTATATACTTGCGTTGACTACGTTTCCTGTAAAAATCTGTTGTTTATTCTGAAGAATCTAATACTGTAGCTTCTTGAGAGAATCGTGGCAAGGATATTGTTGCTCAATTGGATACATAGACAAGTCAGTTTCTTTTTATTGGGCTTGCCCGGCAATGGACACTTGGGCAGGACACCGTGCGGTTTTAGTCGATTCACGACATAACCACCCCCGCTGGCCGGCGGGGGGGTATCCGAAGGGATTTCCGCACGTAAAAAAAAAAAAAAGACGTCGGAACGGTAAAATTTTGGAAACTTGTATGGAATAAACAGGTTTGACGTCTCACTTATAAATAATATAGTGGTTGTTGAAAAAATAAAAATAAACTTATTTAGGTTCACACAGCTTTAATTATAAAAACATATTATTCATCATCATCATCATCAACCTATGCTAGTCCACTGCTGGACTCTCCCCTAATGAGCGCCATAGAGCCCTGTCTTCAACAAAAAATATTATTATTTATTATTAATTAAAATATATAAATATATATATATATATATATATATATATATATATATATAAATATTATTATTAATTATTGAATTATCCTATCAGCAGTAGGAAGTCCACTGCTGAACATAGGCCTCCTCCATCGACTTCCATTTCGACCGGTCTGTAGCGGCCTGCATCCACCGAGTCCCTGCGCACTTTGTTAGGTCGTCTGTCCACCTAGCGGGAGGCCTTCCTAAATTATAATATTAGGCTTTTTGTTCAATTGTGCATATTCTGAATTAAATGATTTCCTTTCTTGCTTGCTATAGTAGTGTAGGGGTAAGGAGGTAGAGGTAAAAAAGGAGGAAAAAAGAAAGCTTTCCCAGCTAAGCTACCCAATATTTACATGCAATCATATAACTCTATCGTCGTTAGAAAAGAAGAAAATATGAAGGAGTCTTTTATTTAATAAATAAATACACCGATTCTCCCTAGTGTTGCCATTACCATCTTAATTAGTTACCTCAAGTGAGAAGTGTAAAAAAGTAAACAAAAGTAGGGAAAATAAACATAAAAAAGCGAAAAGAAAGTCTTATCCCACATACATACATAACTTCACGCCTGTATCCCCGAAGAGGTAGGCAGAGGTGTATTACACACCCACGATTAAGCTTTATCGTAGTACGAATTCTTAAATAAAAATTCGGTACTTAAGTTGAAGACTTTTTAGGATTATAAATATATTCAAAAGCATATTTTAAGTTCCTTTACAGTAACGGGCTACGATGGAAAAAATATCCATTGGAAATATAAATCAATTTCAATTTATTCATTCACAGCAACATAGCAATATAATCTAATAAACCAGTAAATAAATAATAATCCCAAAAAAAACTTTTGAATCTTTGAAACTTTCGAATGTCAATCGAATTCGAATCAATTTTGAAAACCAGCTTGTACTCGTATAGACAAGCTGGTTTTAAACCTTTCAAACTGTCGAGTTCATAGGTAATGCGTAATAATATCAAAATAATAATCATCTCTTTATAAAACGTTGCTTTGTATAGTAATGTATATATCAGATGTAATCTAATTAATTAACGTTACCATTAAATCATTATCGCGATTATGTACCACGTTGTAACAAGTACTTGTTAACTACATAATAACACATACTAACACGCTATTCGCTGGCATCAAAACAGCGAACTTCAACGAGCTGTCATTAAATTCTAATTAACATTAGCGATCTAGATGCTATATCGCATCCCACCTATACAGCAAATCTCACCGCGGACAAATCGATGCTTATTACGACAATATCAATAACTGTCATTGTGCCCAATCATTACAGTATAGTCTCGTTTACGTGAAACAACAGTAATTACCGCACCATTACCTACGTCTCTTTCGAACTCATTAATCTATAGCGAAGTAAGTAACAAACGACTGTTTCCATTTCTTTCCCGCGAAACAACGAGTGATGCTGGAAAAACGCGCCATACAAATCTCTATCTGTCCCTCTTGCACTCATTACGCGACAAACTCAAAGTAAAATCTTCAAAAGAATTATTTTTTCTTAATTACACCTCTGGTACATTTATAAAATGACAAGACGAAATTGTCTCGAAAATTTGTAATAAGAGCAGTCCCCACCACGCGTAGGGATTCGTTAAGGTGCGGGCGCATGTTTTTCAACGCAAAAAAGAAAATAAGGCTCGCGGGAAAGAGAGGCTTAGTTGCTTTTTATAGTCGTTGTCCCGGTGCGCCGGCGCACGGAAGTATCGGAGCTTCAGGATCGAACCTTAATCTCATTCCAATAAAAGCTCACGCATAAATTGACGCGAGGACGTTAGTTTTAAATTATAATGGTTTTTTTACGTGTATTATGAATACCCGTGTGTGTTCATCTGAGTGTTGAATAATGCTAACCACGTGCGGTTTATCGTCTATTTTATTGTTACATTATAATATTAATTTTGTGAAGTAAAGTGTGAAGGGTGGTTTTTATTGAGTTATCATTAGGTCTCTGACGTTCAAGCCGTGTAGTCGTGTTTGCTTTATTTAAATTAATTTAAAATGAACTGATTTATTTTGTGTACAAGTGACTTACGGTAGTTTTTTTTGGAGAAGTTTTTTGGTGTTCAAGATGTTCTTAAGGTTAGTCGCCTTTTATTTTATTTTTTTATTATAATATTTCTTCTTTCATTTTATAAAAATGTAGTAAATAGAATTCATTGACGAAACTCTGTATTATTTCTTCTAAGGATTGCAAAAGGTTATAAATAAAATTATATCACTTATGACACGTATTTTTTAATATCAATTTTTTTCAATAAAATTTTCTATGCTTAAGTTTTTTACAAATAATCATTTTATATTTTAGTTTCCAATAGATTTAGTTTTAGTTTTCCTTAACAATTTTAGCAACCTTTGGATGGTTTTTTCTTCTAACCAATATATTTTTTATTGCTTACTAGATACACACATATTTAAAAATGTATTACCTAAACAAAATGTCACTTGATATTATATTTTTCAGCCGTAAATTTCGTTACCTGTAAAAAAAATTACAACCTCCTGAAACTGGTACCTCTTATAACTTTAATGCTAAACAAATGATTTTCACACTTTATTTCGTATCTTCTAAAAAAATACATCCTAATATAGACATTATATATACAGTTCAAAAGGTCTATAACTGTATACATATATTCTACGGTGTGAAGTGACGTCAAGGGACAAAAGTTAAGTAATGACCAGTAACCTTGTAAGTAATATACACTACTTCTTACTATTACGTATTAAAAAATCGTGATGTATCTTTTGATTCGTTTTCTATTTATAAGTGAACAGTTTGACAAACCACATGCTTACATATTTATACAAAAATTAAAGTTCGGGATGTGGGTCCTTTATTTTAGAGCGTCTTTTATTAGGTTGAGGTGAAACGGTGTAATGTTGCTGTTGGTACTGGCAAAATTTCGCAATCAAGATAAAAAAAAAAATATCACGACGCGGTGGCAAAACCTTGCATAATGTTCCAAAATTAAAAAATGGTGCTTTTTAATTTTGGAACATTACGCACAAGAAGTATGAAATTTGGCACAGTTCAAATTTAAATAGAGAAGGAGTCCGGGAAGCTATTATTTTTATTTATTATGCATTAGAAATTCATTAAAAGAAAATAAAAGCATTAAACATACTACCATACACTAACTACAAACTAAATAAATTAAAATATTCCATAATTATGTTGTAGGTGTATGGGCCCTACCAAGACCCTCAGGGCCAAGTCAACCTCACTTGTAAACTGGTACACCTGCTGATTAACGGACGGGACTCGGGCTTTGCCCTCGAATTAGAAAATCAAACGGCAGTCGCTCCCATAAAATGTATATAAATTAAAAGCCATATAATTCATGAAGAAAACCCCTAAGAGGCCCTAAGAGGACAGCCTGGGATGTAACCGAGAAAGATGATGATTCCATAATTACCTACGTTAGGTATAACAGTTAGCTGTCGTATAGAACTAAATTTTAAAAAAGAGCAAAGATTAACTCTTTGATTAAGGAACCCCATTTCCGAATAAACTAAATAAATAAATGAAAGAATTACAAGAGAATTGTAATCACCCTACGGGCCACTAGGTTCGTATAATGGTGTATGAAAAGGGAACAAGAATCAATTCCCATCTCAATCGTAATACTTATTTTAATTTGGACGGCCTCTGTGGCGTAGCGGTAATGCATTCGACTGCTACGACAGGGGGCGCGTTTTTGATTCCCGCTCAGTGCAAATATTTGAATGCATGAATATGTCTTCATTGATCTGGGTGTTTCTATGTATATACATATATACTTTTTTTTGTAAATATATATATAAGTAAGTTTAGTTGCATTTTGCTTCCTAGTTATTGGTAAGGGACCAACCAAATCCACACTGATTACCTGAAAGGGTCGGTGACAAGACTTAGGTTTACCCATATGGCCTAAGGTTGCATGATTTTGCTGCTTATGAGCTATGCAAGCATCGCAGGAGTTGACAAATTTAACCACATCAGAATATAGGCCAGGCCAGTAGTAGTTAAGGACTAGACGCTTATAGGTCTTAAATATACCTAAGTGACCAGCAGTAGGTTGGGAATGATTTTCTGCTATTATATTGGAACGGTCTTCCAGAGGAATGACTTCCTTCCACTCAAAATCGCGTGTCAGCGGATTTAAACTCTTTTTAAAACGATATAATTTGTTGTTAGTGACCTGATAATCCATAAAGGATGCTGGAGCTGACTGACAACCACTGAATATTTTAAGATACCAAGTATCTGAAGTATTAGGTACAAAATTAGAATTAGTTGAGTTTGAATTGTTAGTTATTATTGATACGGGGATAGAACGAGAAAGAAAATCGGGAACGACATTATCGGAACCACGACGGTGTTTAATTTCAAAATTAAAACCAGACAACCTCACACCCCAGCGGGCTAGGCGGCCAGTTGGATTATTTAAGTTTAAAAACCATTTCAGGGAAGCATGATCTGTAAAAATTACAAATTTTTGACCATTTTCTATGTAGCATCGCCAGTGTTCAACAGCTGATAAAACTGCGAGAGCCTCGCGCTCGGTAGCACTATAGTTACGCTCTTGAGGGTTTAGGGACTTACTCATGTAGGCGATTACTCGTTCTTCACCATTCAAATTCTGTATCAGCACTGCGCCAATACCAGTGTTGCTAGCGTCGGTGTGTATTTCGAAAGGTTTTGAGTAATCTGGACAAGAGAGTACTGAGGCAGAGACCAAACAACCCTTAAGCTTTAGAAAAGCATCCTGAGCTTCCTTATCCCAAAGGAAGGGCGGAGCCTTCTTTCCTTGAGAAGTTAACTTATTCAACGGAGAGGCTAAAGCACTGAAATTAGGAATAAATCTGCGATACCACGAAGCTGCACCTAGGAAACGACGAACTTCTTTCCTATTAGTAGGTGAAGGATAGTTTTTTATAGCTTCCACTTTCTCGGGATCAGCATGTAGACCTTCTGCATCCACAACGTAGCCCAAATATTTAAGTTTTTCCCTAAAAAACTGACACTTTTTTAAATTAATAGTTAAGTTAGCATCTTTTAATTTTTTTAATATTAGCAAAAGAAGAGATATGTGGTGGCTAAAGGAAGATGATATACAGACTATGTCGTCGACAAAAACAAAAACTCTGTTCTCAAATTCTGGACCACAAAACAGTTGATCAACCAGACGTTGCTGCGTACTCGGGCTTCCTGTAAGACCGAAGGGCATAGTTTTAAAACAGAAGGTACCTCGAGTGGGAATATAAAAAGCAGTCTTACAACGATCCTCTTTCTTGATAGGTATTTGCCAAAAGCTTTTAGATAAATCTAGACTAGATAAATATCTAGCATCTCTTAAGTTGTCCAGAATTTCTGAAATATAAGGTAAGTTATATGCGTCCTTCCTAGTGACTGAATTTAATTTTCTACTATCAAGACAAAATCTCAGCTCGCCGTTTTTCTTGGGAGTCAGCAGAACAGGGGACGACCAAGGACTTTCAGTTGGTTCAACTACATCTTCCCGCAACATTTCGTCCAGCTGTTTGACAAGAATACGTTGTTTTTCAGGAGACATCCTATAGTAGCGTTGACGAACAGGAGCAGCGTCACCAGTGTCGATAGTGTGCTCTATCAAGGTAGTACGACCTAGACCACGTTCCTCATAAGAGATGTCATGGAACTGGGCAACGATGTTATCTGCTGTAACTCTCTGTTCAGAAGTAAGATGATCATACGACTGTAGGTGTTCCGTATGAACGGCAGTAAGTTCTCCCAACCGGGGATCAGATTTGTCCAGCAACAAAATAGAATCTAAATGTTTGGGAAAAAGACCAAACGACCTCCAAAAATCTATACCAAGAATTAAAGAATTAGTAATTTGGGGTACAATGTGAACATTTAAAGTTTTTATTTCATCCTGAAAGGAGATAGCTAAGGGAATAAAACCCAATGATTGTATTTTTTCACCACCTGCGGTGACTAAGTTTAAAGTTTGATTGTTAAGTTGAACTGAAGGTTCCAAAATTTTTTTATGATAATTATTACCTAAAATTGTAATGCAAGAGCCAGTATCTAGCAAACCAGGTACATTAGTGCCTGCAATAGATACAGAAACATATGGAGAGTAACCAATATCAGTTTTTCTGCAGACTGAAGAAACTTTGTTAAATTGAGAAAATTTTGTAACAAAAGATAGCCAGTTTTCCCAGTCCAGCCTATCAAAATTAGAGCTTCTACAATCTGAGTGACTTAGTTTTTTGAATTGTTACAAACAGGACACTCAGGTACACGGTAACCTTTCTTACCACATCTAAAACATACAATGAAGGTTTTGGTACATTTTCTTAGAAGATGGGAGTTGGTTCTGCAACGTGGGCAACTAAATTTGGGACCACTAGGTATTTGATCGACCGCTCTAACCTGTACTTCTGTACTATTTGTATCATTATTAGGTGGATTTTCAATGATATTAGTGCTATGAACTGGTTGTCTATTGAAATTAGGTTTGCTAGGAAATTTATCCCATTTATAATATCTTTGTTTACTAAAAGAATTACTATTGAAATTTTGTTTAGAGCTAGACTGTTTAGTATAAGCAAATTCAGGGGCCAAGGTTTCTGAAGTTTTTCTAGGAGGTTCATGGAATTGATGTAGCCTAGACTGAATATTTTCGAAATTTTTACAAATCTTCTGCAGACTGGATATGTCTGTAATGCCAGCAGAAGAAGCAAGAGTACTAGCATAACAGGGTCGGATATTATGTAATAGGATTTCTAATTTATCTTCTTCGGTTAATGGTTTGTCTAACCGAGAGAACATGCCATGCATGATGGAAATATAAATAGTGATGCTTTCCAATTCTCCCTGTGTACGCAATCTAATTTCTGACATTAATCTATAGTCATAATCAGAAATGCTGAAATCCTGTTTCAATAGTTCAGCTATATCAGACCAAGTCTCAACCTTCGAGCTAATACATCTGAACCAATGAAGAGCATCATCAGTAAAAATCTCATAAGCAAAAGTGACTAACTTATCTTGAGGAATAGAGCGACTAATAATGAATTCGTCAACCTTTTGTATAAAAGCCCGAACACAAGTCTTTCCAGAATACTTTAATTTGGAAAGCTCAGAGTAAACTTTCCTTTCACTCGTGTCATTAACTGGAGTCAATGGCACTTGATCCGAATGAACAGTAGTTACACTGGTATTTTTAATTTCTCTCCCCTTTAATGATAACAATTCCTTGTATTGAGACTGGAAACTAGACATACAAGTTTGAAACAACTTGTCAATGTCTGGCAGTGTGTGGTCAACCCTATTCATTCTATGATATATATGGTTGAGTAATGTTTCAGTACGGGCCAGTAAGTTCCTGTCGATACCACCTTTTAAAGTTTTAAGACTTACGTCTGCTTTAGAAATAGAATCAGAAATACCTCTGAGATCATCGGCTGGTTCGAGGTGAGATGTTAAGATATCCTCCGGAGGATATAGTGGAGCTAATTTGGCTATTTGTTTTCTGAGCTCAACTACTGATTCAGAGCTAGTACTACCTCGAACAGCCACTTCAT
Organism: Cybosia mesomella; assembly: GCA_946251805.1. Taxonomy (NCBI): domain Eukaryota; kingdom Metazoa; phylum Arthropoda; class Insecta; order Lepidoptera; family Erebidae; genus Cybosia; species Cybosia mesomella. The sequence continues at coordinate 16,490,972 of OX276409.1, forward strand.
ATTGAAGCTCGGCTTTTTGTAGTGAGAGGAACTTAATGGTATACGCGGACATAATGAGGTTGAGAATTACAATTTACACACAGTGCACAAAAATAGAATAGAATTTTATTGGCTTACCAGTGGTAATAAAAGTAAAATAAAGAAACAGTAACAATTGTCGCTCCCTTATGGCTTGAAAGTTAAAGCCTTAAGGATTATAAATCCCAGTAGTACTAATACTGGTCTAATGCTATAAGCATTAGCAAAATAACAAGTGCTAAAAGTAAAGACACTTAAATTCTCAAGAACTACAATATTTAAATATTGTTGTACTAAGTTAAGCAATGTTTAACCACTGGTAAGTCCATAAAAACAATTAAAAATTAAAAATTAATACTCACGGACCGTCCTTCACATTAAAAACTGTAAAAAAACCGATTATTGGGCGCCATTTGTAACAGGGATAGTTAAATTTAAAGGTAGATTGTAAGTTACAAGTTATTAGAAGTGAGTGGTTGGTTTATAAGGTTATAGCAAATCAAACATGAGGCTAATTTTACCTTTCATATATTAAATCTCAAGGGTGAGTACATATAGTTCAATTAAAATTTGAATTTGGAGAGTTAAAGAAAGATGTTAAGACGTGAAGACGGAAGGACGGCCCGCAGCAGCTAGGAGTCTGCACTTAGCTTTGCCCGGCGTGTCGCGCTGGCATCCACCGCTGCGTGACTCGCTCGGCGGACCAACGGCTCAGTACCAGAGCTAGCAGCACTAGTGGTAGCTATGCAGAAAATTAGGGGCTCGCAAAACCGCTGCACCGTAATTTATAACGTCGGCTGAAAGCAGCGACTTGGTGGGAGTTCATAGATAATGAACCACAGCCGATAGGGTTGACCACAGCTAACATAGACCGAGTCGATGAAAGAATACAGATAATATTAGTAGACTATGAATCGATATCAACTAAGGAATCGACTACATATTCCACTAATATTCTTAAAAGTACAATGTGCATTGTTACAATTGGCTCTCCGGCGGGGATTTGTAACAGGGATAGTTAAATTTAAAGGTAGATTGTAAGTTACAAGTTATTAGAAGTGAGTGGTTGGTTTATAAGGTTATAGCAAATCAAACATGAGGCTAATTTTACCTTTCATATATTAAATCTCAAGGGTGAGTACATATAGTTCAATTAAAATTTGAATTTGGAGAGTTAAAGAAAGATGTTAAGACGTGAAGACGGAAGGACGGCCCGCAGCAGCTAGGAGTCTGCACTTAGCTTTGCCCGGCGTGTCGCGCTGGCATCCACCGCTGCGTGACTCGCTCGGCGGACCAACGGCTCAGTACCAGAGCTAGCAGCACTAGTGGTAGCTATGCAGAAAATTAGGGGCTCGCAAAACCGCTGCACCGTAATTTATAACGTCGGCTGAAAGCAGCGACTTGGTGGGAGTTCATAGATAATGAACCACAGCCGATAGGGTTGACCACAGCTAACATAGACCGAGTCGATGAAAGAATACAGATAATATTAGTAGACTATGAATCGATATCAACTAAGGAATCGACTACATATTCCACTAATATTCTTAAAAGTACAATGTGCATTGTTACAATACCCCGTCCCATCAGGAAGATCTATTAGATCTATTAGAAGTTCAATAATCTATCTGTACATATAAAATTACTTATCTTGATTGACTGACTGATTTATTAACGCAGAGCCTTAACCGCTGCACCTAAAAACCGGAAATTTCGGCAATAGATTATTTTTATGTTGTAGGCATCCACTAAGAAAGGACGTTTGAAATTTCACTTCTAAAGTGGCAAAATAACGGACAAACATCTGTATGGAAGTCCGTCATTTTCAAAGTTGGTAGCACAAAATTTCCTATTGCTGCTTCTGGTTTGAAATAAATGTACACGTGTATCAGCGTTTCTCAAATTTTCACTATTAAAGGGGTAAAATAGGTGATGAACGGTTGCATCGCTAGCCCGTCATTTTCAAAGTAAGAAGCACCAAATTCCAAATTGCTGCTTCTGAATACAAATAAACGTATGCGTATATCGGCATTTTTCAAAATTTCACGCCTAGGGGGTAAATAAGGGATGAGTATGGAAGTCGGTTAATTGGAAACTTTTAAAGTAAGAAACATGAAGTTCAATATCAAAGATCATTTTGTTTATTTATTGTACCTACAATTGGACCCGGTAGGTGGCGGTGCCATCGGGTTATAGGATTTTTTTACGAATTTATTCCCGGCTAAAGCCAAGTCCCGGGCCGCTGGTATGACATATCAATGAAAAATTTAACCATGGATTACATAATTGGAGGAGGAACAACATGATAAGAGAAGGTACCACGTATCACTACAGCTTCTAAAATACTACAAAATATGGTAGAAGATGCTTTACGGTAGGATTGAGCCCCGAAAATCTTGATGAAGTTGGAGTCCCATACACTAAAAGAACTAAGTACTACGTAGTATGTAAAAAATAATAATAATAGAATAATAATCCGTTACTTTAAATAATACAATAAAATAAATTTATTGACAATTGTTTATACAATTTTTACATTCTTCAAATACTTAATTATCTAGCAATGATTCATAATGTCACCCCGTGACTAGGTTACGTCAAATAACCCACCCCGTGTCGTCCCCGGCGCAAAGATGCTCATAACGCTGGCACACTTTGCACCAGGAACGAATCTGAGCGGTAGTCAACACCGTTGAAATCTTATTCCAATGTCATTTAACTATTTCATATACCTATTAAAGCCACGAATTTAGGGGATTTTTGTTTTTTGATAGCAATGAATGGCAGTTATCTCATCATAGTCCTCCGTTGCTGCCGTGTCGTAAAACAAGGTTGGCGTTTAAATACTTACACACACTATTCATCAATTTCCACATGATAGTTTTGTATACTCCTAAACTACAAACTTCATCATTATCTTAGCTACTACTACTGCTACTAGTTGCAATCCTATTCGAAGCTTCACCATTCCACCTCGGTGTCCGGGGTCCGCATATTTTAAGATTTGGCTAATTTGGTCAATGATAATACATTGCGAGAACGACTGCTGCATAACCTCCCAACCCCGAAAAGGTTACCTTCGTTAGAGCCTCATCCGTCGGTCAACAGGTGCACCAGCTAGCAGATATGGTTGAATTGGGCCCCTAAGATCCTGGTGAGGCGGCACCTTTAACACCCCTACACTACATAAGTACTTATTAAACAATATTAAGGATGTAAATGTTAAATCTATAAAATAAAACAATGGCCACCATACCCACGTATTACTGTCTTCAAAGCGGTTGCACCTATTTGGCTAATTTACGGAAAGAAAATTACAGAAAATTCACGCGCGATAACTATCAGCACGTACGAGTATGTAGGTATTACAAGTATCATCTCATTATAATAATTTTACTGTTAATATATGCAGGCCGTTACAGACCGGTCAAAATGGCAGTCGATAGTGGCCTATATTCAGCAGATGACTTCCTACGGTTGATATGATGATGATGATATATTTACATAGTAATAAGAAAATTGCTTGTCAAATTCCCGACTCTTCAAACTTCAATATTTTTATAACCGTAGTTTTTTTCGTGCGGAAAATCCCTAGGATACCCCCCTGCCGGCCAACGGGGGTGGTTATATCGGGCTTGAACCGACTAAAACCGCACGCTATCTCGGGTCTTCAGACGCCGGGGTGTAAGGTTGCCCATAAGGCATTTCTATCGCACCCCGATTTATAACCGTACCTAATTTTTCAAAGAACTCCCTACAATATCTTTGTAAACTTGGATTGTCAAAATTAAACGTATTATAAAACTATTAACACATACAAAAGCAACATGTATTCTAAGTAGTTAGTAAGACATACCGACGGCAGCAAAGTTTTTAATTTAATCAAACAGATTTATTATTAATGCATCTGGGCAACTCTCTTAAATACTTCATCCTTAAAAAGACGCGACATTAAACTTTTTTCTCTACTATCATTATTATTCAGCCAGCTGTGAAGAACCTATTAAAATATAATCACGTTAAGTCATAAATCCCTCTAACATTCCTATTACAGTATCAATTTCTCATTAACTATCAATTGCTGTGCATTTCAAGGCATATGTATGCTCCTTAGAAAGGCCCTAGAACGGCTACATAGAGTGATTAGGATTCTCGACACGTGTATTATCGATTTACGGATTAGACGGTTCTGCTTATCCCAAGTAGGTATGACACTTATTCAACGGTTGTAAGGAATTTATCTATTTATACTAAAAATAAAGCTGAAGGGTGTGTTTGTTTGAACGCGCTAATCTGTGGAACTGCAAGTGCAATTATAAAAATACTTTTTGCTTTTGATAACTCAGTTCTTGGGAAAAGTTATATATAGGTTATATAACATCATGCTTCAGCCTTTTCGAGCTGGGCAATACGAAAAAAGTTAAGAAAGACGTGGGCGGGTGCGTGATTCGACTTGGTGGAATAGAACTGAGTACGGCGAATGAAACCGTGGGGCACAGCGAGTTTATTAAATATACGGTATCATATCTTCTAATGTGTTTTTTTTTAAGGGATTAATTTTTGGGGATTTGGTTGAAGGGGAACCTGCATCTTATAAGTACGTATAATTTTTGAACAGAAAATACGCGAAAGAGAGCATGCAATTTGACTTTGAGAGTGATTTACGGTAAACTGAATAAAATCAATATTTATTGCGTATTTTAATATTTAAATACATAATATAAGAATAATTAATCCTAAAAGTGTTGATTAACAAACACGAAAAGAAAACTTTCGGGAAGGAAATATTATATTGCCACCGCAACATAAGATATTTTTTTGCGTTTATAAACGATTATAAACGCAAAAAATAATTTGCTTAAACTTAGATGGATCTACTACCATGTTTCAGGTAACGCCTGAAAAAAAATTGTATGATAAATTTTATATTATATACCGCACGCGACATATGCGCAGAATTAGAAGTTTCTCCTTAACACGGGCTACTTACAAGGTTTACTGCTCTCCTAGATAGGGTATATCCTATCTAGGAGAATTACCTAATATATTGTAGTACAATTTTTTGTACAAGCTCACGGCCCACCTGATGGGAAGTGGTTACCGCGGCCTATGGACGTGTGCAACACCAGGGGCGTCACACTCGCGCTGCCGACCCTGTAAAAACCTTCTAATGCCCTTCTTGAAGAACCATTATGTTTTTAAGGGTGCAGCATTTGCTCGTAGGTTGTAGCCTATTATTCCCATCAAAGTACTTCACGCCTCCCCCCTAGTTTGGGAAGACTACTTTCTGCATCTTGGCCGCCACCGAATTCCCACCGATTCCGAGCCTCTCAAGATGGACTGAGAGGCTCCTTGGGATCAAATCATTCGCTGAGATCACAACTGGGACTATTTCTGTGCACCCCACCCTCCACATGTCGGTAACCTCGTGCACCAGGTTCAGTTTTTATTATATAGGGGATAGTGATGTCCTCAAGAAATACTCGTGACTGTGCCCGGTCCATCAGCACGATATCAGGCCTATTCGCTAGAATAGTCATAGGACTATTCTAGCGAATATATATATATATAAGCTCTACTGGGCCGCTCTATCATCATGGATAGCCATGATGATAGAGCGGCCCAGTAGAGCTTAGCACAGTCGTTTTCAAGTACGGCTTCCGGTACGTGCTTATAGCAGGGCGCAGCCTCTGTTCGATGAGGCCGTATTTAAGGGCAAGCTCTTGATGCAGTATCCTGGCTGCTTGGTTGTGTCTGTGCAGATACTCAGTGTTAGCAAGCACGGAACAACCGGAGGTCAGGTGTCACGTTATTATCTCTCAGTCTCAGAGTAGTACCACAGTCGAACGAACTGCCAATATTCATTTCACTGTGGTAATACTGTCAAGCTTACAGCGTAGGTAGCGGTCAAAAAAAATTAGACAGTGTTGATTTTATATACAATATTTATAAACTAGGTATGCTGAGGTAGGGGTGTGTGTTGGGTAACCTCCTCGAGTGTCGCTACGATTCCGATCCCGCTGCAGTCCGGGGGGAACGGAATCGGAGCGGCCGGTACACCCTGGGCGGCGGTCAATGGCTTCCCCTTCACCCCTTCATAGGGTTGGCATTGATCGTCGGCCAATACCCAACGTGGCGGGAACACATCGCTCTCCGTACTCCTCTGCTTTCAGAGGAGACAGGATGAGCGATGCTGTTAGTGGTGAGATGGCCCAGGGTCAGCCGGGGTGCGAGGGATATGCTCTATGGGTAACCTTACACCCCGGCGTCTGAAGACCCGAGACGGCGTGCGGTTTTGGTCGGTGCGAGCCCGACATAACCGCCCCCGCTGGCCGGCGGGGGGGTATCCGAAGGGATTTCCGCACGATAAAAAAAAAAAAAAAAAAAAAAAAAGGTATGCTGAGGTAGGTTTGGCTAATTGTACGCTGACCGGATGTCACACTAAATATATAAGGCAAAAGTGAATAGGAAGGCAAGTCGGGATCAACCTTGCAGATTATACAATCAAATTGGTGACGTCTTAGAAAAGGGAAGGCCTGGCTCGCATTAAAGGTTCAAGGACAGTAGAGGAAGCTTGTGAAGTGTGTAAGGACAGGTGGCATAGGGCGAGTGATTAAATTTTGACTATTATATCTATGTGTGTGTTTAAGAAGGGGATAGTTTATTGGTGACTAAATAAGTGGTTAGTTTAACAAGCTCATAGAATTATGCTGAATCGCAAAAAAGCCACACAAGTGTGAAAAAGACGCCAAGCAGAAAATACAAATTTATTCATATCCACACCATGACAGTGTATTCTTCCTATATTTGCATCAGCCACGCTCCACCAGATGTCCAGTTAATGTACTACGGAAGAATTTAAACGGTCGACTTCCACAATCAGCGTGAAGCCGTCGCGTCATTATACGCCACAGTATGTAAGGAATGCCAGTTTTTGTGGCCCGACGTGTAAACGATTTTATAGATACATTCTTGATTCGATATATTTAAAAAATAAAGGTTCGGTCTCCTTTAGCGGAAGAGGGGTCACGTTAAATGACAAAAAAATTAATGAGACATTTTTATTCAATGGTGCTACTTATATATTATTTTTAAATGAAAAGGTGTACCCTAATGTTCTTTTGTTAGCAAAATTAGACGATTTTGACATGATAACACTTTTTACCTTAAACTCTGCGGTTGCTTTTATAACTAAAATTGGCAAGAAAATTTCTAAAAGTAAACTCAATTATATATAAATTAAAATTGAAAAATCACCCCAAAAAATAACCTTAATAATCATTAAATTTTTTGATAAACTATAAAAAGAAGTTACTGATCTTCACACCATCCTTCAAACAAAATACCTATCACCATATACCCAAAAATACAGGTTGAAATAAAATACCCTCCTGTTTACACCAGGACTTTAAAAATCAGCAAGCATGCAATGGTAAAAATATTTCATGCATGAATTCTGAAACAGTTGAAAATGTTGCCCGTCGCCAAAATGAAAAATGAAAAAGTTTGGGTTAAAAAAACATACAATTAACCATTTTACAAGTCATAAAAATATACAGGTTGGAAATGAATGAATCAAATAGTTTCTAATATGCTATCAAATGTATGGTCACGTTGCTAAATTAAAAATTGGTCAAAATAACCTTCTAAAAAACTAATACCTATCTAATATCTTTAAACGAACAATTTTCTGGATCTCGGAAACGGCTCGTTTGATTTTCATGAAATGTAGTGTACAAGGGGTTTCAGGGCTATATACAAATATGTAAAAAATACCCATAAAAGTATATTTATAAGCATTCTAAAACCCACGGTACAGACGGTGCTGAGTAATAATATATCCTAGAATATATATTTAATTATATTAGATACATATATATAAACACCTGTAACCACTTACCGCTAGGTGAACCACTCTTGTTAATGTGCCAACCTTTACATGAATCACTAGTAAGTATAACTTTTCAATACTTAACAATAAATTACACTGTTCAAAGCTAAGAAAATGACAAATATACTTAACCAATGCTGAGAACACACACGAAAATCGATTAATCATCAAATTTATTCGCTATTACGCCAATCGATCATCGAAAACAAACAATCGATTCAATCGAATTAATAACACTGACCATCGTTCCCACAATCATACTTAACGATGGTCGAAAAAATCTAATCACTCAAATAAAAAGTGGGGAGGTATAAAAAGGACTCCCAGGTGAGATGAAAGGGCCGCGCATGCGCTCTGCGGCGCGTCGGGTGCTCAAACGCATGTTAACAAACTGCGGACGAACGGAAAGACGCTTCCTTACGTTTTTTCTCTCGTAGATAATAGATTTTGTTGGAATGAATTATGTTATAACACGATAATTGTCTAAGTTTACTCGGCAATTGTTTTTTGTTTCGGGCAGTAGCTGAAGTTAGCTTTAATATTGGATATTTAATAAGACCACAATTAACTTCTGTTTTGTTACGAACGCTGGCTTTCACCGATGAATATGTACGCATAAAAATTCAACTGCATTAGCAAATTTTCCTCAATGAATTCCTAAAGTAAAACGTGAAAACTCAGTTCAGTTAAATTAATTTTCGCAAGGTTTTTCAGAGTAATACGAATCCGTTAACTAACACCAAATTGTCAGTGAGAAATATATAAATTAATAGATATTGTACACTAAAATCTTTAAATATGAATATAAGAAAACCTCAAAGAAGAAACATCAAATAAATCACGATAGAATCCGTTAAAAATAATTTTATTTCAATAACAAAACCTACTGATTTCAACTATACTACCCGAAGTAAGTATAGTGATGATCATGGGAACTAACAAATAGTCAATCTTTTTCCGAATATAAAAACGGGTTCAGATCACACGATATAATCGCTCTATTTTGCATCAAATTGTTTCTATTTATTTTTATTTATATCTGTGGCGCAGTAGTAGGAAGTGCGATTGGTGGTGCCTAAGGTCCTGAGTTCGGTTCCTGATCTATCAAAATACTATTAGGATTTATATTCAGAAATTCTGACTTAGTGTCGAACAAGTGTCCGCTTGATGGCAATAGGCGGCAATTGGTATTATGAGATGGCAAAAAATATGGTTCGTTAAATGTTGGTGTATAATACAATAGCTACAACTCTGCGTATCCTTTTGAGGATGTACCTACAAGCCACTTCAGATATATGAGTCCATAATTGGGCACTTCATATTTAATAATAATAACACGTATGTAACTTAAGTTAAATCAGTAAAGAAGGTCATAATTGTATGCTCACTCGTCATTTTTTCAGTTCATATTGGTGCGTAGGTACTATATATTTGGGGTGCTTGGTTGGGGACCTCCACGCGGTGCACCCTGGGCAACGGAGACGGCAGCGCCTCTTTCCTAGGGTGGGAGAGACGCTGCCGTCTACGGCCAACTCCAACCGAGGCGAGGACGGCCCTGTTGAGGGCTGTTCGGAAGCTTTCCACGTGTCCCTCTGACTAGCAGATGGCACAGTGGAGAGCAAGTAAGGGGGCCATCTCGAAACCGGAGATGGCCCAGGGTCAGTCAGGGTGCGAGGGATATGCTCTATGGGTAACCTTACACCCCGGCGTCTTAAGACCCGAGACGGCGTGCGGTTTTAGTCGGTTCATGCCCGACATAACCGCCCCTGCTGGAGACCCCCCGCTCTCCAGTGGGGGCGGTATCCGAAGGGATTTCCGCACGAAAAAAAAAAAAAAAAAGGTGCTATATATTTACTGCCCCCGCTGGCCGGCGGGGGGGTATCCGAAGGGATTTCCGCACGAAAAAAAAAAAAAGGTAGTATATATTTATTCATTATAGTTGCATATTCACAATACGTATACATTACAACATTATTAAATTATTTTATTTTTAATTTTTTTTTTCTCCTTCTTCATTCGATTTAATTTATATAATTCATTTTGTACTTGATTGATATTATAAACATACAACATTGTTTTGCTTTCGTCACATTGCTGTCCATCCTAAGGGTGCCTGGAAGAAATCGCTTTTAGCGATAAAAGGCACATTTAACTGTTTACGTACTAATTTTGTATGTTTCAATGTATTTTGTACTGTATATTGTATTTTTCTAGTGTACAATAAAGTTTCTTTCATTTTTTTGCACCAGTTTTTTTTAACCTCAAAACGGTGAGTTCTGCAGAAACTTTTAAGAAATATGACATTACAATTCATTACTGTCAATGAATAGATTCATATATATATATTTCGTTTTTTTTTATCACACATTGTTAAAACAACAAAAGTTAAGCAACACTAGTCAAGGCAGTCTTAGGATGGGTGACCTTTCTACGGACCATACGAACTTCCATGGTAGTGGTTACGGGCAGTTGAAGTTGGAGCCCTAAAAAGTCCGACAACTGGTCTAACTACAGAATTTCTATATCGCCAGTGGGGGGTTGTGGAAGTCAGATGTCAGTCAATTCACGGAAAATATCGAAGTTCAGCCGCTTCGTAATTAGACTGAAACGCCCCAACTGAGTACGGATAAAGCTCAGACGATAAATTACAATAATAAATTTCTTGGTTGAGTGGATGATTCATTTGAAAATTAATGTTATTAAATCTGGTAGGTGGCGCTGCAATCAGGTTATATGATGTTTTTAACAAAATATTCACGTGCGAACCAGCAACGAATCAAATAACAGTACCTAGATCATTATTAAGCCTATTGCTCAAACCGGCCGGAAAGTGCCATACACCTCAACGTTATGTTTATAAAATATCGGGAAAATCATACAAAACGTATCAATGCGATATATATCAATACTTCCTGTACGTGACTTGAGTATCACTGTTATTTGCAATTTTATATTACTTATACTGACATAATAACTCATTTTGTACGCGCTACGGGAATTATTGTAGTGCTGTCTTCCTTACCAACATAATTGTATTGAAATAAGTATTCATTTAAATCAGTATAAATATATATAATACACATACTCATGACATAATAATTATTTGCATGTAAATAGTCTGACTACCAGGGAAATCGAAGATCGTGCGAAGTGGAAGCGAAATAGTAGGAAAGCGGACCTTGGCCGTGGGCTCCAAAGTAGAAGCTTTGAACGCAACCGGGATAGCCCGCTGATTCCAGGGATAAAAGTAGCCTATGTGTTATTTCACACTGTAATCTATCCCTGTACCAAATTTCAGCCAGATCTGTTCATCCGTTTGAGCGTGATTAAGTAGCAAAAATCCCTCATCTCCTTCACCTTTCTTTAACGACCCATTACATTATTATTAATTATGTTACGTTTTCATTAGTATATAAAAAAAAAATTATAAAAAAAAAATTGTCAGCGCGTAAATAAAGAAAAAACAAAAAAACCATCACATTACAAATACAAAAGGATTTTGAAGAAAACACTTAACAATAAATCAAAACATGCGCTTGCGCAGTCGGCGGTGCGCGCGGCGATTACACAACGTTTGTAAGAGATGCTATGGTAATACGTGAATGACAAGGGACACCTGTCCGGAACATTGCATCCGTGCATTGTTTTAACATCCTACTAGTGAAAGAAATTTCTTCTTAGTAAAACAGGAAAAGTTTTATAATAGTTTTGCTCAGGATTTGCTAGTTTATAAATATTTATAACATGAATATTTACTTGAATGTTTGTCCTCTATGCATTCTTATGACATTCGGATGCAATGGAACATTTTTAAGCAGTTGTGCACATACACGTACAGTAAAAAATGTGGTACAGGAAACAGGGTGTATGCGGCCCCACCAAGATCCGGGCGCAAGCCAACCTCATCTGCGGTACACCTGCTGGTTAACGGATGGGGCTCCAGTCTTTCCTGTCGGGGTTAGGGAGGCCAGACGACAGTCGCTTCCGTAAAAACCAAAAGAATGTCATAAGAGCGGACCACGAGCTCCAAGTGCAAGCTTTGGATGCAACCAGAAAGAAGATCATGGAAATTAAAAAAGTAGAAAGTAGGATTGCAATGCTTGTCAGCATTATTATTAACCTAGTTATTTATGCATACCTAAAACTAGCATCCCGCCCTCATTTTGCTTCGGTTTATATGAATTTATTTTAATTTACGCGTCATATATAGCATATGCCTATCGGGGACAATGTACCTTTCAAATGGTAAAATTTTTGCTTGTAAACCTATAATTCTAAAGACTAAAACCGCACGCCGTCTCGGGTCTAAAGACGCCGGGGTGTAAGGTTGCCCATAGAGCATATCCCTCGCACCCCGAAGGTATAGATATACCTAGATGAGAATGAGGATATCTTCGCTAAATTGTGTAGGTATATAATTATAGTGTTGTCACACCAAATGTAAAGTACCGTATTTTTCAATCAAACCGAGTAGGGTTAGCATTGCGTGAGTAATCTCATTACGATAGCAGGCAAATGACACATAGGCTTCGCTAACCGCTTGCCTAAAAAAATCAATCATAAGTACCGTATTCTATCAAGCATTTATTTAAATAATACATACGTACATCTTCGTAGATACGAATGAATATGAATATCCCCGATGGAATGGCAAAAGTATATCAACTACATTTCACTTACTACGTTTTTGAGCCCCCTTTAAAAAGGAGTGGGTGCTAAATAGCGGATTGCGCTATCCCATGGCCATCATGTAAACGCCTGCACAGATCGAAGTTCTCCTTTGCCAAGAATCATAATCGGCTAAACATATTTTTTCTATTGTTCAGATTCGAGCCAACCAAATCTACAAAAGGCGCAAGCAAGATGCGGCGTGACCTCATCAACGCTGAAATCTCAAACCTTCGGGACTTACTGCCGCTACCTCCGTCCACGAGGCAGCGACTGTCACAGCTGCAGCTAATGGCACTTGTTTGTGTATACGTCAGGAAAATGAATTACTTCCAGCAAGGTACGATATTGTCCATATATTAATCGTTGTCATTATGTGATCTGATACGGGTTGCATTAGAGGCCTTCACCTCGGAGTCCGGAGTCCGGATTGATCATTGTGAGAGTGACTGCTGACTGTCCTCCTAGCCCCGTAAAGGGCGCATTGGTCAGAGCCTCGTCCGTCAGTCAGTAGGTGCACCAGCTAGCTAATGAGGTTGGCTTGAACCCCAAACTCTTGGTACTGATACCAGAAGAGGTAGCCAAAGTTGTGTTATATCCGGAGATTTCGTCACACTTAGATACAAGACGTTGTTTATTTTGACTTGGATAATCCAACTAAATAATCAGAACAACTAATGAATATGATGCATAATCATCATAACCTCTACAAATATCACTTCATTGAGAACCGTGAACCACATTCAACATTAGTCATTACAATAGAATGTTTCCAGCACACCCACGCGACAATCTGTGAAGGCTTTATATAATGAAACTTACTAGGTCAGGATTAAATAGATCTATGACGTTTAACTAGCTTGTTAGGCATAATTATACCTAATTATGATTTGTGGTGCAAGAAACGTTTTTGGAACTATAGTTTATTTAATAACTATTCACGTGTAACGGTTTATCTGCGGACTGTTATTTTTTTTTTTTCATTTATTTGGATAAACAAACAGTGATAAATTACAGTAGGGTTGCTTAACTTAGGTATATGTAGAATTAAATTTACCACCAACACCGTTTACTACAGATTAATTGTTTTCTAACTATAACTTTGTCTTAAACAAAGATAAAGGATAATCGGGTTCCCTACTTCAAATCGAATGACGCGAGATCGAATAACACTTGCTCGAAAACGTTTACTCGATAGTACTTGAAATCGATAAATTATGAGCTCGACAGTTCACTCCCTCGATGCATCAAAATCTCGAATAACTACAAGCTCGAATCATCGGCACCGCGATGGCTCATTATCTTGAAACATCATTTCTCGACCGACCCGAATATCTCCAAAAACGGTCTAGTGGTTCCGGTGCTTCTGGGTTACGTTAGGTTGGAACTGTGACAACAGAGCGCGAGCCGAGCGAGCGATGCGAGCGTGCCGCGGTAGCGGAAGCGAAGCGCTGGAACCACTAGTTACGAGGAGGAACTTACGAGGTACATTTTAGGAGTAAACGTTTTCGAGGAAGTGTTATTCGATCTCGCGTCATTCGATTTCAAGTAGGGAACCTGGGTAAATCTGTTAAGCCATTAGAACGTGAAGAAGCAATATATATACACACTCATTTACTCACAAACTTTCAGATTCAAAATATTAGTAGGATAAATGAGTGATTAATAATCACAACTTATTGGAATCGGATCCCAGTGTTAGATCCCATTCTTTAGGTATGTACGAGGGGTCCTATTTACTATTTCCATTGAAGACCTTATTATAACGACATGTAACACTTTAATGCATGAAATTTAGGTATTTTTTTCCTTTAAATCATTTTTATTCATTTTTTTTTCTGCTCTATAAACCTTTCCTAACACAATTAAAATCATCACAAAAATAAATCTATATTGGTCGAGCTGTTCCCAAGTTTTGGGCTTATAATTCATTTTATTCTATAGATATTCACACTGTATAGCACGTAGTTACTATTAACTATTTTGTGGTATAGCCTCGAATACGTGGACGATGATGAAGATAATGGTTTTACGTAGTTTTGCATCTACGTTCTTAGTATACTTACTAAGAACGTAGATGCAAAACTACTTAAAACTCTTAAACTACGTAAAAGGCTTATGTTCCGAATCTACAGCACTGTAAATTGTTGTACTAAGCCATCGAGCTCGAGGTTTTAAGCTAATTATAGCAAAACATCCGAGCTCAAATCGTTATTGCTCCAGAGAAAGATCTACGAATTTAAAACATGTGAACCATATTCGAGATCCAAACTAAATCTAGATTGAAATTTATCGGTGTTTCAATTACGAGATCAGTCTTTACATTCAAAGGAGAAATCAGATAAAGTTATAGTCTTCATACATCAACGCCTTCAATAGCACACAGTTACAATCAGTTAGTTATTATTGAGGGTATTGTGCTGCTAAACGCATATATCCATGAATATCTTGATAGATCGTTATAAGATGAGTTTTACATAAACGCAAATACACTAGTAAGATTTACTCTTTTATTAAGTTGTCGTAAAATTTTGTACGTAAAGCTTACATTGCTCGTAGCACTACCAGTAATGAAAAAAAACATATAAAAATGCATTTCAGTTGTAATTAAAAATGTTTATGCATGCCACCGGGAGTTACTTTAAAGATACCAGCAACACCTAAAACACTTACTTTATAGTTTAGAGGTTTAAGTAGTCGTTAAACTGTGAACTTTAAATGGGATTGAATTTTAATTAACTGACTTTAACCAACAACAAGATCTGTTACTTCTACCCGCTGCCTATCGTGAATGTAAAACTCTTCAGAGGTAGGACAGACACGATGATTCGATGTATGCATGTTTTAATTGGTGGTGTACCGACAATAAAGTTTATTTCTATTCTTTTCTATAATGTCCATCTGTTTACTATTTTAAAAATGTATGCAAAATTCGAATGAAAAATGACCTTCTTTTTCTACAATAATTAAAAATTAATGAATAAACAACTGTTTAAAGATAAATTTAACTACCCACGATTTACCCGTAATAACAGTACAAGCTGCAGATAGATTATATTAAATTTTAAAACGAGAATAATTTCTCACACACCTTGTCAAATGTGTCATCAAAAATCAACGAAATTAACTCACTTTTGAATGAAGTCGTGCTTTCTTAAGTTCCTCTTCATTTCCTTGTAAGATTTCCCCGTAAAGTTCTCATGCTCCATATCTTTGGCCAAGCTCATCACGTCCTCCGTTATCCTTCATCTCCGTACGTCATCTCCCAAAACTTTTTTGTCAACTCACCTTCAGTCACGAAACGGCATATTAAGACGTTTAAAATGCATTTAGTTCGCTATCTTATCTACCGTTGCTATTACTTCACCCATAATACCGTCTTTCTTTCTGTTTTAGTGTTCAAGAGTCACGACTTCAGCTATCAGTATCAGGAACAACCAACTCCCACACCTAATATTGGATTTTCAAAGGTTTGTTTTATTTTTTTCAAGTTTACGACCGTTAGACAAAAACACATAAACTAAGTTTACAATGTTGTTTCAGGCGATGAATGGTTTTATGATGATGATGACACAGAATGGAAAACTGCTGTATATATCGGAAAATGCGGCGGAATACTTAGGGCATTCGATGGTATGTTGGCCTATCTTAATTTTATTAGGTTTTAATCAAAATTATATGTACATAATTAAAACTATTTTTTACTTTTAGGAGGATCTACTAATACATGGTGATAGTGTATATGATATAATAGATAGACAAGACCACCAAACTGTTCAAATGGAACTAAATAGAGGCGGTAACGGAGAGACTGAAAATGTACCAAAGAATAGGCATTTCTTCTGTAGAATGAATGTGTCGAGAAATGCGAGGAGACAAATGAGATTTGGTGACCAAAAGGTAAATGAATTTATTTATTAGATGATTAATTATTATAATTATAGTAATAATCACGGACTGATTGCCAAGAGCCTCGATCAACATCTTAAGAGGGTCGCGTTAGGCAGTTGGGTCAAGGGCTTGATGCGGAAGGCAGTGCTCATCGACACGGCACGTATTGTGAGGAGATTCCTCTCTCTGAAACCCTAACCACCGGTAGCTTGGTCCCTGTCCGATGCCAGTGGGTCGCTATTTTTTATATTTTTAAATATATTAGTTTTTTTATATATAATGTATTTAAAAATATAACTCACATGTATTTTGAACTCAATAAAGGAAAATAATAATTCATTTATTTCCGACATAGGTCCAAACATATATACATACATACATATGTGTTACTAACAATGCTCTTACAACTATGTTAGTTCTATATTAGAAACAAAAAATAAAAATAAATAAACATACACAAATCAACATCACATATAAATGCCGTGTTGCAAATTCTCGAAATTATTTGACAAGTTTGAACAAATCAATAATTACTGATTATAAAAAAATGGGCGCAATAAAGTTCCTTTCAAATTTAAAGCCATCAAACACACAACCTTGTGTTCTATTCTAACTTTGTCACCTCAGTGATATAATAAAAATAAAAAGCGGCCAAGTGCGAGTTGGACTCGCCCATTAAGGGTTCCGTTGCAGAAAGTAACATAATAATGTTTTATATTTGAGTTGATTGAATGAAAGGTAAATTGCGGTTTACGATTTACGACGTATTAAAAAAAAACTACTTACTTGATCTCGTTCAAACCAATTATCGTTGGAAGTTTACATGGTAATGTACATCATATATTTTTTTTAGTTTTATCATTCTCTTATTCTAATAGTTACAGGGGGGGACACCCATTTTACCACTTTGGGAGTGTCTCCCGCGCAAACTATTCAGTTTAGAAAAAAATGATATTAGAAACCTCAATATCATTTTTGAAGAGCTATCGATGAAAAAAAATTTTTTGAGTTTCAGTTATAAGTATGGGGACCCCCAAAATTTATTGTTTTTTTTTCTATTTCTGTATGAAAATCTTAATACGGTTCACAGAATACATCTACTTACCAAGTTTCAACAGCATAGTTCTTATAGTTTCGGAACAAAGTGACGGACAGACAGACATGACGAATCTATAAGGGTTCCGTTTTTTGCCATTTGGCAACGGAACCCTAAAAACCAGCCTATTTAGTGAACGTATTCTATTTCAGTCACTTTTAGTTCGTCTTTTTATGTGGTTTTAGGTCAGCTTTAGTAACTCTATGATATTTTCAGGTAGTCCTTATCCGCGGCCATTACGTCTCCTACCTACCCTTGTGCAGTCGCAACGAGCCAGTATTCTTATGCGTCTGCACGCCACTTGCAATGCCTGAAACACGTGAATGTGTAGTCCACGGCGCCACCAACGTGTTCACAACAGTTCATGCAATGGACATGAAAATACTACATGTTGACACCAAGTAAGAATTATAAAGTTCAATGTTTTATTCCATTTAAGGCAAAGCAAACGAACGCACGGCCTAGCTGATGATAAGTGGCACTTAAAATGAGGATGAGAGTAGGAATAAAGGAAGGTAGAAGCCAGGAATTATGGCCTAAAGGAAACAAAATACAAAATATTGCTACTTAAGGTTGACATTAAGTGAGAGGTGACATTTTTCAGATATTCTTTCTCTTATCCACACGTTTCCTTCCTCATTACTTTATTTTCTCTACAAATGAAAATACCCGTGTTGTGTTATGGTTGTAACTTTAGTGTTACAAGCATCGAGTTATTATGAAGAGTAAATTACCCGAGTCTATCGTTTGTGTGCCAATACTGCAAAAATTTTAGACATAATTCGCAACGCAGTTGTCTACTACTCACTGTCACTTACTTTTAGGCAGGATCTACATTGCAATTTTACCCAAATTATATCTCACATAAGTATATGACATTGCTAATAAAATTCTGTCATCCTGTTAAAATCTGAATTATGGATTTCATAATATGTGTGAGTTTGACGACACTAGTTTTCGTACTAATGAGGTATAAGGCTATCGAGATGGCGGGGCGACCCGGGACGGTGGGGCGACTAGCGCCGCTCCCCCAAATCGGGGCAAGACGGGGACACCGTGGTTCCCAAACACGAGGGGGCTATCTCGAAACCGGAGATGGCCCAGGGTCAGTCGAGGTGCGAGGGATATGCTCTATGGGCAACCTTACACCCCGGCGTCTGAAGACACGAGACGGCATGCGGTTTTAGTCGGTTCAAGCCTGACATAACCGCCCCCACTGGCGGGCGCACGAAAAAAAAAGGTATGAAGGCTCTTAATTTCATTTTCTATAGTTGCAAGCGTTCATGGGCCGAAATAACTGCTAATCATCAGATGGGCAGCTTATTTTCAAACTATTCAATTTAATAAAAACTAAATATGTAGGTACTACTAAACGCTTTACTCCGTGCATAACGGTATAATATAACCTACCTATTTTGTAAAAAAGATTAATTGTTGCCATATGATACAACTAACTCAAAACGTTATTTGCTATTAACATACTTAAACGTTAACGTTCCGTTTAATTAATTTTTAAATGAAGAACTGATTAATTTGATTAATTGAGAAATGTTACGTGCGTGGAAGTTGGAAAAGTTTTAATATTTTTATATCTGATCATTGACCTAGTAGTGACCAAGCATGACTGTCGATTGTGAGCTTCTGTGACCCCTAGGGTCGATAGCTTCGTCAGGCTACAGTTACTTGTAAATATTAATAAGATTCTTACTAGCGATTAAGTAATAGGTTAAGGTGCATAAATTTACTAGATCATTCTTTGATATAAACCAGACTCCTCTGAAAAAGAGAAGGCAATCACAGAAGCCTTAGTTAATACATTATTTATAATTATTTTACTTTTCTCTTTTATCTTTATATTCTCTTTATTCTTGTTTATACAATACACGGCGCTTGCTATTGTTTTGGAAATTGAAACTCGGCTAGATTTGCACAGTAATTTCGTTATCACCTTCTCAGCTATCAAGGACATCCATTTGGTACAAAAATAGCGACCTAAATGCGTTAAAGTTATAAATCATTTAAATTTTTTTATTTTGTTTCAGCGGTGAATGGTATCTGGGTTGGAAGAAATCTGAATTAGTCGATATCTCTTGGTACCAGTTAATGCACTGGGATAGTTTACGAGAAGCACAGAGTAAACATAGACTTAGTAAGTATTCACCATCAGTTCTATAGTCTTGTTAATTTTGTGTTATTACTTCTTCCAAATGAGACTTTGAGCTACCTCATGTAGACACGGAAATCGTTGATCCGACGCGGTATAAATAAATTACACTGTTTAAAATAATAAATTTAACATTCTTAATCAAAAAGCATAAAAAGTTAGGTAATAATCTAAAAACCACAACGGTGAAATAGCTTTCAAAGATGTAAAAGTACGCTGGTGAATTTTTCAATAAAAACTGCTCAGAAAGTTAATTATTGAATTCAAAATAAATTAACTAGTGACAGGCCAATTTATTTGGACCACTGTCAGCGTTGATTTTTTATTTGATATCTATATTCCTATAATATCTACCTATATATAGAACTCGTCCATATTGCCAAAGAGGTACAATCAGTACAGGCTAAAACTTTTTCTCATACTCGTAATTACTCTGTTTACGCCCTACAAGCTACATTCTGTACTAGTACGAGTAGTATGTTCGCGTCGGTTGGTTGTTAGGAGCTGTCTAATGAGCTTAATTAGGAGCCCACTATGTTATCCATTACCCTACTCTCCATATATAAAATTACCTTGATTAGACCTAAAAGAACTTCACATTAACGTACTCTGAGGTAGTTGGTCCTAGATGTTTTTACTTAACTGACTTGCTCATTTACTACAATTTCAAGATCTTGATATTTAATATTGCCAATATGTGCAATATCATTGAATGTACTAAATAGTTTAGCTAAATTGGCATTGCTTGTTGCAGTAACACAATCGGAACAAGACAAGTGTTGTATATTACTCGTGAAGTTGCAGCAACGTACTGGTCAGTTCCTCTGGGTACACGTCGTGTTGCAAGTTAAAGATGCTACAGACACGCCAAGACAGTTCATTGTTGCAACTAATCAGATTTTAAGGTAACTAAGTAATTTTGTTACATATTACGGTAGTTTAGATTACAGGACTAGGTATATGTAATGTTTTTTAAGGTATAAACATAAAAGAGCGAAGAAACATACTCAATTTCAGAAACATGACAAAAGGAGAAGTTACAAAAATCTTATCCTATTCTCCATTTTCAAGAACTAGAATGTTCTACCCGCACACGTGTTTCCTTGTTCTCACAAACACGGATTTTCTAAGCGGGGCGTCCAAGCTTATAAACTTTAATCAAATCGAAAAATCAGTAAGACTAAGAACTTAAACTGATAGTTTAATTCTTCTCTACAGCGAAGAAGAAGCAGCAATAATGTTAGCCAACTCCTGGTTGTACCAGTACTATGGTTACCAAAATCAACCCTGTGGGATGCTAGATCCGCGGTGCCAGAAGTTCTTCAGACGAGATCAGTGTTACCAGGATCCTTACCAAGAATACCCGTATATTGAAAACCAGGAACTGGAATATACAGGGTACCATGTATCTGCGTACGTTCAACCAAAGACCATGGAGGATTATAGTGGGTGCGAGAGAGTGTATTCAGAGAGAGGTCCTGTGGATTATTCTACGCATTCCCCCCAGTCAACAGTTAGTGAAGAAAGGTGAGTTACTTTTAACCAACTCTTAAAAAGGAAGAGTGTCTCAAGTTACCGTAATGTTTATTTGTAAACATATCACGCGATGTCTCCACCGAGTATGAACTAAAATTAATAATAATAATTGTTTATTTCTCACCACAAACCAATATGCTATTAATATTACACAAAGTGTTATGTCTGTATACCTTTTTATTTTTATTTTGCGGAAATCCCTTCGGATACCCCCCCCCCCCCCCCGCCGTCCAGCGGGGGCGGTTATGTCGGGCTTGAACCGACTAAAACCTCTAGAATATTGTTATTAGAATATCGTATTCACACATAAGTATGCTAAAATTTGAACTAAATCAACAAAGCTAACTTATATTAAAAAAATAAATACAACAAGAACAAGGTCGGACTCACAATTTGTATTCGTCATATCACACCGAGGGAATATTATAAATAAGAAAATCATCACCCCGTCCGTTCGTCCGTCCGTCCGTCCGCGTAATTTGACACCTTTCATTACCATATTTATTGTGAAGTCGCTATTACAAACAATATTTTACCATCGCTTACTAACACAACACACCTAAACTCTTAAATGTTAGAGTCCAAATTAGAATATCTCTGATTTTTTAAATATCAATGGAAAATTGCCTTATAAACCAAATATGAAAAGGCTAACTCGAAAAGGGTTAAGTCTCCGTATGATAGTTTGTTATTTGATGTATTTCATTCTGACGTACGGTGTTTACTATGGAAATTATTGCTTACTTCTAATAGAATATTTGTAGATACTGGAAATAAAAAGACAGCCGACATGCCGACATATTTGAGATTGATGAGGGGGCCAACTCGAAACCGGAGATGGCCCAGGGTCAGTCGGAGTGCGAGGGATATGCTCTATGGGCAACCTTACACCCCGGCGTCTGCAGACCCGAGACGGCGTGCGGTTTTAGTCGGTTCAAGCCCGACATAACCACCCCCGCTAGCCGGCGGGGGGGTATCCGAAGGGATTTCCGCACGAAAAAAAAAAAAAGGTACACGAGCTCAGAGCGGTGAGAGAGGAAGATTACTGAGTGCGGTGGGAAGACAGTCGCAGTTACGAGACTTTGGCGACGCGTCACGAAACCAATAGATGTCTTTACAACCAAAAATCGCCAATAGATGTTTCGCATCAAAAAAGCCTGTGACCAAATGTGCGAAACTTGTTAAAATAATCCCAATAAACTCGAATTTCAGAGGTTTACTAAGAGTTAAAGACTTTCACTATCCTCATCTTGACTAGACCCTTCTACGCCCGGGACTACCGACCTCCATGATCGGGGCCTGAGGACGGCAGTTGGCCGACTCGCCGTCCTTATAGAAGCAGGCCGGCCGCGACACACGCCTGCCAACTCACCGACGCGGGATAACACCCGACCCTAAAAGGCGAGGCCCCGCTGACGGCCAAAGTCCGCCGGTAACCCTGGGTATTCTTTCGAGGGCTTACCCGGGGTGCCCGGCAATGGACACTTGGGGAGGCCACCTTATGGTTTTAGTCGGTCCGATTCCGACACGCCCACCCCATCATCGGCACCGACGCTAAAAAAACAAACCTCATCTTTGCTCATCATCAGATTTAGACATTTTTTTATACTGCTTAGCGACTGCTTACCGACAAGCATACGACCCACCTGATGGGAAGCGGTTACCGTGGCCTATGGACTTGTGACTGTAGAAACCTTCTTACATATTATAAGCATATTTTTAATGATTCCAATCAATACGCTAATTAGAAGCTTTGATTAAATTCAACTTTCAAGATTTAACATAACATTACTTCACGCCTGTATCCTCGAAGGGGTAGTCAGAGGGGTATTACACACCCAAGATTTATGTTATGTGAACTAAGTTGTTACATGTTTATGAACGATTATAACACTATAGAGTAAACCAGGCCCATTCATGAGAAAACATTTAGCACCTCCACTTACTGACGCATGGACGGAATATTAATACCAAAAAACTAAGCCCATCAATTTGTTCTCAGGTCACCGCATCACTACGACCCTCCACCAGACATAGTTATCAACAGTAACATGTATATGTACCCTCATCACGGCAAGAGGGAATACTACGAGCAGTATCCGCGAGTGAATTACCATGTCCAAGAGCCCTGCACTAGTACTGCTGTAGAAGGTAATTTCTTCTAAGTTAATATTTTCACTTCTAAACATAAAACTCATCTCTGCAAAACAGAGGAGTGGGAAAGAGGGAAATGAAAAAAAAAAAAAAGCCTTTGCTTACTGACTTTTAAATATCCTTAAATAATGGACGAAAATATATTCTCCGTATTATATTAACAAAATTATTATCATATTGACTAGCTCCATTATTACAGATCATTCTCCAAAAATATGTGTGTTATCTGAATAATGAGGGTTATTATATTCATACACACAGTCATATAAAAACACTGATAAAAAAAGCGATCACTATATGCATTCAATTGTAAATAGAGTTATATACTTCCGAAAAATGCTAGAACTTAAAGTATAGTCTACAGGTGGCAGCGGGCGGTTATCCCTGTGATTTCTTAACAATCTGTATGTAACCTTAAGGTGACCTTAAGATAACCCACCTTAACCTTAAGATGACTCACCTCTCGAAGTTGTTGATGAATATGTCTATCTGGGACAAATCGTCCAACTAGGCAAATCCAACTTCGAGAAGGAGGTCAATCGACAACTGCGCAGCGTCTTCTCGTCCAAAATACCGCAGTTCTTGAAGACAAAGGTCTTTAATCAGTGCGTGTTACCAGTGATGACCTACGCTGGCGAAACGTGGTCTCTCACTATCATGGGCCTCATAAGGAAGCTCGGGGTCACACAGCGAGCTATGGAACGGGCTATGCTTGTAGTTTCTCTATGAGATCGAATCAGAAATGAGGAGATCCGTAGAAGAACCAGAGTTACCAACAAAGCAGAGCGAGTCAGCATGCTGAAGTTGCAGTGGGCAGGGCACATAGCTCGGAGAACCGATGGCCGATGGGGCAGAAAGGATCTTGAGTTGAGACCACGTGACGGCAAGTGCAGCGTGAGAAGGCCTCCCGCAAGGTGGACGGATGACCTGGTAAAGAACGCAGGGACTCGGTGGATGCAGGCCGCTACAGACCGGTCAAAATGGAAGTCAATGGGGGAGGCCTATGTTCAGCAGGGGACTTCCTACGGCTGATAATGATGATGATGTAACCTTAAGAACTTATTTCTTTGCAATATAATTAATTTATTGCTGGAGTTGAAATTGTTACTATACTTAACTTTACTTCTCCACGTACAGGTATGGAATACCCAAGTGCAAAACGGATGCGGCTAGCCCCACCCCCACTCACCTTGGATGAAACCGACGGCATGGACCGATGGAACCCAAGCCCGCCCTGGTCGGACACCACACTGAAGCTACCAGATTATTCCCAACGGTTCACCTACAACCATATGGTACCGATGCCCCCAGAAAGAGCAATGGTTACTTAAGGCTTCTAAAGTTTGTAGAATAAAAAACATAGGCAAAAATATTTTAATATAATAATAATAATAATAATTTCGAAGGTTGTTTTTATTTTCAGTATTAAGAAGTTATGCTGTATGATGTCAATTGTAGTAGTAATAATATGAACTTACAACCTCTATGTGATCCCTAACATGAACTCCCAAACTCTATTGAGTCCTAATATGAACTCAAAACTTATTTGCAAGTCCTAATATTAATTTACATCTAGAATAGCAATTTGCAATCACTTCGTGATGAAAACTTTGCAGTATAATTGTTCAATGAAATAGAAAACTTAATCCCCTTAACAATATTCATTACATAGTTAAAGTTAGGAAGATTCATTAATTAGGCTCCAATTTTAATAGGCAACTTGGGTCTACATGTAAATAGTCTATGAGTTGAAATACTACCGTGTCCTCAAAGTTCTTGTAGTTCAATTGAGTTTTATAGTGAAGTTATCAATTGATATTTCGATTTATAATAATTCTTAAGTGGACATTGAAATAAAACTATTTTTAACGAATTTTATCGCAATTTAGTTGATGTTATTTCATATTTGAAAAGCAACCGAAACGTTGGGATCAATGTAAAATATAAAATAAAATCAAATAAATCGCGATAGAATCCGTTAAAATAGTTTATTTCAATGTGTGACATTCGCATAAACTTCGGACAATATCATTCTTAAGTGCAATTATATTTATACCTAAATCATAATAGAATCTTAATTCTTTGTTAAATCTATAAATTATGTTTGATATAATTCATGCAAACGACCGGTTTACAACTATAGGGTTTATTGTTTTGCTACAATTTTTATTTCGTATCGTGTGAAACATGATACGAAAGAAAATAGATGACATGATGTTTCTTTCGTGTCACGTATAACAGTGCACATAAATCCAAACCCGTGAGCCCTTTTGGTGCTAAACGTTCTTAGCACGCGATCCTATGGTTACTGATTTTTTTCTTTCAAATTTACTGGAGTCAGACTTCGAACTATCACATTTATAAAGGTGTTTATCCAATATTGTGTGGACATAAAAGTCTTTTGTTATCAATATAAAACTAGATTTACTTACATTCTTCCTATTGTACGCATTTACAATTGTTGTTACATATATTTCTTAAATGTTGTAGCTCAAATTTAGTAATGTAACAGTATTTTAGTATAAAATATTTTAAATATAATGTAACAAGGTAAGTATTGGAATATGGTTCCGTCCAAATATTTGTGCATTCCAAAGGAATAGTTAAGTTTATGTTTCATGTAAATATGTTTTGTAAAATAAGTGGCATTTATGTAAATATTAAATTTATACTATTTTTGTAAGTGAAAGAATTAAAGACAGAAAAAAGGAAATTAAAGAAATAGTAAGTTGCAAATAATTTGTAGTTTTATTAAAAATTTACTTTTAACTCTTACTTTATACCTACTTGAACGTAAAACCGGTTACTGATTTAGACAATTCTTAATCTAAAATACCATCTACCTCATAAAAGAGAGGTTGCAAGAGTTATTCCTTTTTAGGGTTCCGAACCTCAAAAGGAACAAACAGAACTTTTATAGGATCACTTCCTTATCCATCTGTCTATCAAGACCTTTTTTTCAGGAACGCGTAGATGTATCAAGTGAAAATTAAGATAGAAGCAATCAAACGATACAGCCGTTTATGTAGCAAATTTAACTAAATGCAAGGCCATCAAAACCTATAGGGTACTTTCCGTTGAGCTAGAATCATGGAATTTGGCAACTATAAAGGTCTTTTAGCACAAGTAAAGGGAAAGGTCCGAAAACAGTAAATATGTAGCTACCCCATCACAAAAAAAAATGTGTGTCTCAAGACCTTTTTCTCAGGAACGCGTCGAGATCTGATGTTGAGGTTAACATCAAATACACAGGCCTGCATCCCCTTTTTTTACTGTATCCTCGTGTTATCATAGGGATATGCTAGGATGCGAGAAACCGAGTACCTACTACAATACGGTGGCCAATCTTATCTCGGCAGAACATTAGCTGAAATCAAAATCACCTCACCTGATGCATAGAAGTGAGGCGTCGCTAGTTCTATTGCCCAGGGTACATTATGAATGGGATTTCTATCCTCGTACCCGATACCCTGCGATTCTATAACACTTAAGTTATAATTATGAAATAATTATTACTTAAAATATCGAATATAAATACTGCTGCACGTAAATCCCGGATTCGATACCTGGATCCGGAACTGATTGCTGATAAAGTGCACCGTTGACAGCAAAAACGCCTACCACCTACATAGAATTGAATAGATTTGGCGAAATTTGAATGTCAATGAATCTCTGCGTACCCCTTAGATGTATACAAGCGTTATGTAATATAAAAATCTAATCTTAATAAATGAATTTGCTTGAGAGACTACGGCCACCCAATATCCGGAATTTAAGAGGTACCCTCTTAAATCTCCGGATATTGAATGGATTAATATATTACCTTCGGCCATTAGACTCTGATGTAAGAGATTCTGCTTAGTTATTCATTGTTCACAGTAACTTCATCGACCATCTGAGTCTACGTTCTTGTCTGCTGCTGGATCTTTTCTACGAAACCTATTTTATAATTAAACGCATTTGAAACTTGTATTTTGCCGCATGGTTCTCGGCGCAATAGAACACAAGGGCCAATCTATTTTTTTGGTGGATATCGTACAAAGCTAACAAGAATTCAAAAACCAATCGCAAATAATAAAACCCTCCTATGGGCTCCAAAGTGTAAACTTCTGACGCAATGTGGTAATCGCTGGGAGGATGATAATTGTGTCGTACAAGGCTTTTTTTTTTATTTACCTGCGGAAATCCCTTCGGATACCCCCCCGCCGGCCAGTGGGGGTGGTTATGTCGTGTATCGACTAAAACCGCACGGTGTCCTCCCCAAGTGTCCGTTGCCGGGCACCCCGGGTAAGCCCTCGAAAGGATAACCCCAGGGTTGCCGGCGGACTTGAGCCGCCACCGCGACCTCGCCTGGTGGGGTCGGGTTCTATCCCGCTTCGGTGAGTTGGCGTAAGTTGGTGTAAGGCACACACGACAGGCCTCCGCCACGGCCTGCTTCTGTAAGGACGTCGAGTCGGCCAACTGGCGTCCTCAGGCCCCGATCATGGAGGTCGGTAGTGTCGTACAAGGCTAACTAAGCGATAGAGCTATTCTACATCCAAAAATATATATGCAACCCAATCTCAATATCAGTGACACGGATTTCAAAATAAGTACCCGGAAAAAGGCAATAGGATCACCCCCTATCACGTGAAACCAAATAGGCATAGAGATTTTTAAATCGGACAGGACTTCAACCCGTAATCATCCCTTTCTAGAGGGGATACACTTACCAACTGAGCTTCCTGGTGTAATCCTGGATAGCTGGATGTCTCGTCTACGTACGTCGAACTCTTACGAAATAACGAAAATATTGATGATGTTAGATTTAAAGCCGATGTGATAACAAGCGTGACTATATGCATGTATGCGTTGTAAATTAAAACACAGATATGTCGACAGTGCGCGCTATTCGTATTGCCCACCCATTAACCGCTCCGACTGCACTTGCATAAGTTTCAACGAATTATATTTAAATGTCTAATGCGTGCGATTTACATTATAAATACAAGCGTCGAACCTCTTAATAGATGTAATACGCTTAACAAATTACCACTGTAAGATGAGCCGTGAAGGTGGTAAGAGTTGCATGTGGTGGTAGTACATTGAAGAGCAAGGAAGGTCTGAGTATACTGGTGGCGCTTTGGCTGTCAATCAGGCAAAAGTTAAGCCCGATCTCGTATGGTGTAAATTATAAACTGAAGGGATGACAGAATTTATAGCATTTGTATACGATTATGTAATACAATTTTTGATTTGACAGAACTTGGTTTTAAAGAGATCGATTGCCGTCTGACCTCACCAGAACCTCGTTCATTAATCAGTAGGTGTACCGACTAGCAGTAATGGTTGCTTTGGCCTCGAAGGTCTCCGTGGGAGCCCCATATACCAACATGATCCTGATATCGTATATCAGAGTATGAATTGAGAGTTTACGGTAAGCACTTCCTTATGAATTGTTATGAATATGCTACACCTTTAACCTTCTCCATTTTGGTTTTAAAATAAACCAGGGATCTAATTTTTTCATGAAAATCATTGAATAAACCGTAATAACGCATTTTAATTGATCGCCGTTCCTATCATTGGTAGAATTCGCTCTAAATCACGGTCAAAACCATCCTTTAAGTAACTTAAATCTCGATCCGCCTCTTTCTTAACGCTCTCTACACAAAGCTCTAGTAAAACTAAACCATTGTTATTTCAAGCCTGTCGGACTGTAGCCCGATGAATTATTGATGGCTAGGATATATACGTGATCTTATATCCTAAGCCAATACTCGCTATAGCGGGATACAAATGTCATGTAACCTATTGTTGGTAAATTAGGAAAAAAATGCAATGAAAAAGTCAAACCCGACTGATATACAAATCATTGTTTAGTTATGTCTTCATGAATATTTGTGGTATTGTAGGCTTTTTGCTCGTCTATTTGTGTACCGAGTTATGTTATGATAGCTTGAATATCAAGATGTAGGTAATATGTTCATTTATAGAATTAATAATTAATTATGTGTCTAAAGTTGGATGGTATTATTGACTAATAAACAATGAAGGTTTAATAGTTTATGGTGCGTGATTGAATTAGTTCACCTCCTATTTCATAAATGATTAATATTTTGGAATAAATTTGATAACACAAATTTGTCACAAAATTCGGCCGGGTGGGTACCACCGTGCACGATTGCGAAAAACCCTCCATAGTAATCCAATTTCGGTTTGATTGCGTTCAGGGGTCAACAAGTACATAGCCGGGCAGGGGGATTGTGGTCGCAGCACTAGTGGGACCGGTGGGTGTCACGCGGTGCTGCGACGACAATCCTCTTTTGATGAGGCCGTCAAGCTGAGTGCCACCATTGTTAACATGGTACGTGTATGTAATGGTGACCCTCTTTCCTGAGACTTTACCTTCAGCTTACCATCAGGCGAGGTGACGTCAAATTGACGTGTCCTAAATATATAAAAAATTATTAATTAGAAACTAAAGAGAAAAAACATTAGATTTTTTTTTAACACTGTTCAGGTACAGTACCATAAGTACCTGAAATTTTCTACAGATTCTTTAAAAACCCCAAGGGATTTCCGCACGATAAAAAAAAAAAAAAAAAAAAAAGGTATTCTCAAACAAATCATTGGTAAATGCACAGTTACTCAAATAAAAGACATTTGTACCAATATCCGATGTTCAATAAAATTAAATGCTTCATTACTGCATAAAACATTGCATGTTAGGGAGGCACACCGGTTCGCATTAGCGGACTCGTTAGTGGAAAACAAATTAATAAATTATACCTTAATAAAGTTTTCCGATCACACCAGCCGTGGGAAATGAGCTCCCCACCGGGTAATTTATTTAAACGGGCCGTAAACAACCTACGTGGGGGTTGACAGCAATTGCTTTTCTGTTGCAAAGTTTGAAGCCGTCCATACGGTGCTTGTGATTTGAATTTAGAACTGCAAGGTGCCGCCTTTTTGCGTTCGAAAATTTAAGTTTAATAATAGGTCTTTACCTATGAAATTGCCGAAATTTTCTTACAAATTCATGAGTTCGTTATTCCTGTAATTTAATAGCTATTTCCATTATTTATATTTTGTTTGAAGTTGATTTCAAGATTTTACAACTCTGTATTAAATTTTGTTTTTATTGGCCGCTTGATAAATTAATTCGGTCTTCAAAAACAGTACTTCCTAAATGCTATCCATTTGGATGATAAATTTCGTATTACTTAACAGCTGTCACTTTTCAAAAATGTAATAAAAGTTGCTGTTTGTTAGCTTGATGTTGTCTCATTCATACACAAAAAAATCATAAAATTTGGATTTGTCATTCCTAAAAAAAATTCAAAAACGTTAGTACTGAAAATTGGGTTTCCGCCAATTTCTTCAAGAAAAACGGCACTTTCATATGTAACGACCTAATATGTTATTTTAGACACTCCCCTATAAAATATGTTATATTTATTGAATGAGTTGAGTATTTTAAAAGATATATCTGCCAATTATAATCTGTATAAGTTTATATTTTTAAATATTTAATATTCCTAATGTTGGCAACAACTCATTGCCCGCTTTTTTTTTTAAGTTAGATAGCCCTGGTTATATTACTTTTTCAAATTATTATTAGTTGACGCTCATTAAGATAGGTCTCTGAGTTGTATGGGCGCTGATCTAATTTAGAAGTCTAGCTAAATTGGCACCAACCTCAAATATGATAAATAAATAAAATTTTGCTATTGTGTGAAGAAAATATTAAAAAAATAAATAATACAATGGGTAGGTATGAAACCTTCGGCGCACGAGTTCGACCCGCACTTGACGGATTTCTTTTTAAATTCGATAGTACCTTCTTTTTTTTTTTTTTTTTTATCGTGCGGAAATCCCTTCGGATACCCCCCCGCCGGCCAGCGGGGGCGGTTATGTCGGGCTTGCACCGACTAAAACCGCACGCCGTCTCGGGTCTTCAGACGCCGGGGTGTAAGGTTACCCATAGAGCATATCCCTCGCACCCCGGCTGACCCTGGGCCATCTCACCACTAACAGCATCGCTCATCCTGTCTCCTCTGAAAGCAGAGGAGTACGGAGAGCGATGTGTTCCCGCCATGTTGGGTATTGGCCGACGATCAATGCCAACCCTATGAAGGGGTGAAGGGGAAGCCATTGACCGCCGCCCAGGGTGTACCGGCCGCTCCGATTCCGTTCCCCCCGGAGATTCCGTTCCCCCCGGAAATTCGATAGTACCTACGGATATTTTCACTGTTGACTGAACTACTTCGCAAACATAAATTCTGTCCTTAAACTCTACCTATTTTTTTTATAATATCAGAGGATTTTATGCAAAACAGCACCAATCTACGAAGTTTGATTGAACTGGAAATATACAATTATGGGCAGAATTTCTACCCGTACCAACATCAATTAAACACTTTGGTTGTAAGCGAAAAGAGATTTTGGCAGTAACCGAAAGAGAAATGATTTTTCAAAAAGTTATTAGGTAAGTTATGAGAAAGGGAAATTGTTAAAATATTTAAGGGCACATAACTTAGAATCTGCACACAACCCGCAAAAGTGGGGTCTGGCAAAGTGCCAAGGCAGCACTTTAGCCATTTATACCAACATAACTACTTGTATAGTTATAACATGAACTTAAACAGAAAAATGACATTCACAGTGAATGTATTGACGTATGAATATTTTTTTTTATATTTAGGACACGTCAATTTGACTTCACCTCGCCTGATGGTAAGCTGAAGGTAAAGTCTCGAACGTTACGATGAATTGGAATGGTTATTTCAATTTTGCAAATTTATTTATCGTGTAGATAGTTATTTATTCAGTGATACTTGGGGAGTCAATTAAAGACCTATTCTCTAACATACTCTCACAAAGGAAAATTCTAGGACTATGTTAGTTGATCATACCAGACCATAAAAAAGATCTCCTCACTAGCTGTAAAATGAGCAAACCTTTTTAAATCTATTATGTAAAGTTAAACTATTAGTCTCCTACTTTGATTTCCTATTATAATTATTGAAGAATAATTATGTTATTGTTAGAGCCTCGGCATCCATTATATCTTTAAATATAAAGTTAAAGTTTAAAGTTAGATATCGTTGCAAATGTGGACATAATTATTCATAGCACTGCATATATTTTCTGTTGAGCAAATGCCACTAAACGACACTAAATCATCTTTGATTTTTATGCATTATATTCTTAAATTAACTTTCACTTTACCTACATGATTTTTTTCTGTTTCCAAGTCGAGTAAATTAATTTGTGACTGATTTACTACGTTGTCCTTTACACTGTTAATTTATTATTATCTAGCGACATTAATGACTGTTGAAAAAAGAGGGCAATCGACTCGTCTCTCTTATAAATCTATCACCAATCGATGTATATCGTTAAACTGTTATTTTGAAGAGCAAATCACAGATTTGTATGCACCAAAAAGTTCCATTTTATAAACATATTATACGTATTCTAATCGTTTAGGACGTTGAATACTTTATATGAAAAGTACGTTTACCAAATATCAATATGACTTTCAACGTTTGCAGTTGGTAAAACATTTGTATTTTTTGTCAAAAAGTACAAAAAAAGAACAGTTATTTGAAAGGTTACGATGCAAAATCAGGAATTGAGTTATATTTTGTCACTCACAAGGATTTCATTTGGACTGAATTGTAGATTAAATTTTAGAGATAGCAGCCGTGTTTATATCACTAGAAGCATACATAGCAACGGTAATCGAAATTTCATTTAAATTTTTAAGCAATTTGTATGCTTACTTTTCCCGTCCTAGATGTTCTCTTTTTCCTATCTAAATCAATATTAATAAAATTTTATAATTTATTAGTAGTTAGAATAGCCTTATATGCATTACTAACTTTAAGTATAGGTTAAGGTGGCAGGGTATAACTAGATCTCTCGTTTGAATTTGTACCAATCCCACTGCAGAAATACCTTAACGATACATTTAACTCTAATTATTTAACTTAATTTGATTAGAATATGTTCCTGAATGCGACAACCACCGTACGACTTACCCTTATGTTGCTAGTGTTTGTAGGTACTGCTCATATCTTATTTTTATACTATACTAGCTGATGCCTGCGCGGGGGCAGGCCATCGTTTTTGGCCATGTCTCCGGTTCTACTTAACCAATTGCAATTAAACATACAGCAGATTTTAAGTCTGACTTAGAAAAACCGTATCAAAATCCATTTGGTAGTTTTTGCGTCGATTGCGAACAAACAGACAAGAATTAAAAAAAAAAAAAATTTGTGTTCAGAATTGCTAATTTTACATAGCCCAGACATAACAATTTTATAGTAATATAGAAGAAGAGCAACTTTAAAATAAAGGATTATGACTTGCAGCATAAATAATTTTAAGATTTTAAGCAACGCCCTGGTGAAGGACATACAAGAATAAAAATATGGCATCATAAAAAGAGAAAAATATGGCACGCCATTTATAACTAAATAAGTATCCTCCTTTACTCAGAAAGATCAACAAATTTTTCTTTGTGAATTTTAAGTAATATTAAAACTTTTTGTAAAATAACTTCACTTCTGAATGAAATTAAAATTTGGGTCGATCTCGTCTTCCTACTGACGTGTACACTTTTTTTTTGAAAAAAGCAGCAGATGGGCTTGAGAAAGTAGGAAATTGAATCCCACCTACCCTCTCTGTAGAGTTAGAAGCTTTAGGTTAATCGAACGACAGAGGTGCAGTACTGCCCTTGTTACAGTTATCGTTGTTTTTTTCCGTTGGATGTTTTACGCTTCATGGTAGCAATAAATATTTTTACGCTATTGCATCCGCAACCGCTACCGCGTGGAGGGCCACGAGGTTGTTATATCAAAGAAGGAGGTGGTAGAGCGGATCACATAGATTCCAAAGATTCCCTCAGTGAGCAGAGTCTGAGTCCCATTAACTTCCATTTGTACTATTTTATAAGTATGCCTAAGCGCAAAACGTGTCTTACTGTGACTATGCGCAAATTTATTTTAGCTTCTAGGCCATATATTTAAAAATTTTAAATATACAGAATGTAGATATTGATCTCTACGTTCTGAATATGTATGTAATTCAATATCGACAAAAATGTGAGTTACTGTGATTATCATAAGTACGGCAGTTAGTATTTGACAAACTGTTGAGGTGAGGAAAGAATTAATTATGAATTTCGAATTTGGAACCGAACGCTGAAACTAGATAACTGAGTTAATGAATTTTTACTGCGATTTTATGTAATGTCATCTGTATAAAACAAGTTAGTGATCAGATTGTAGGGCACGCCGTAGTAGCGGCGGTAAGACCCATCATGGAGGACTGGCTAGAGAGGCGACACGGGAGCCTCTCGTACCGGCTGACGCAGGTGATCTCTGGGAAGGGGTGTTTCGGGGACCACCTGTTTCGGATCAGGAAGGAGCCAACGTCTGAGTGCCATCACTATAATGCAGGTGAGGACTCAAGGCTGCACACGCTGGTGGAGTGCCGGCGTGGGAGGTGCCGAGGCGGGCCCTCTTAGCAGCCCTCGGAGTGGGAGTCATCTCGCTCGGCATCCTGCTCACAGCGATTGTGCGGAGCGCGAGTGCGTAGACTGCCGCTGCCTCCTTCTGCGAGTAAGTAATGCTCGAGAAGGAGGCGGCCGAGCGGGTGCGGGAGAGACTCAGGTCCGATCCGCAGAGCCCGCGAGGTGCGGAGGCGACACAGACGTCGGAGGTCGATCAACGACCTCCGTCCTCCATGAGCGCAGGCCTGGGGGTGGCAGGTGAGACCGCCTGTCACCCCAGCAGAAGCAGGCGGGGACGGTGGGGTGCCTAGCGCCCCTCCCCCAAACCGGGGCAAGACGGGGACACCGTGGTTCCTAAACCCGAGAGGGCCATCTCGAAACCGGAGATGGCCCAGGGTCAGTCGGGGTGCGAGGGATATGCTCTATGTGCAACCTTATACCCTGGCGTCTGCAGACCCGAGACGGCGTGCGGTTTTAGTCGGTTCAAGCCCGACATGCTGCGACGCGGTGAGCATGTTGCGGGCTCGGCGGGCCGGAAGAGTTCTGAACCTCTCCCGAGCACGCTCCGCCATCTCCTTCGCGAGCATCACATGCTCGCAGAAGGAGGTGGCCCAAGTTGTTCCTTCCACTCCACCACGATGGCCTGGCGGAGCTGGGACTGCACGGCCTCGATTTCACGGGGTTCAGTCCCTGCTCCCGCGCCTCCTTTCGCCACTGGTACAGTTGCGAGAGGGCTCTCGCCTCCAGGTCCCATGGCGGAGTTCCGGCAAGGAGACTCGCCTCTTCGAAGGAGTACATGGTAGATACATTTTTTTTTTGTCGTGCGGAAATCCCTTAGGATACCCCCCCGCGTGCCAGCGTGGGTGGTTATGTCGGGCTTGAACTGACTAAAACCGCACGCCGTCTCGGGTCTAAAGACGGCGGGGTGTAAGGTTGCCCATAGAGCATATCCCTCGCACCCCGACTGACCCTGGGCCATCTCCGGTTTCGAGATGGCCCTCTCGGGTTTGGGAACCACGGTGTCCCCGTCTTGCCCCGGTTTGGGGGAGGGGCGCTAGTCGCCCCACCGTCCCGGCCTGCTTCTGCTGGGGTGACAGGGCGGCCTCACCCGCCACCCCCAGACCTGTGCTCATGGAGGACGGAGGTCGTACATGGTAGATACCTAATATTTTTTATGTCTCAGTGTTACAGCTAACGTATCTCAAACTTCATAAATCTTTATCTATTCAACATTGACACTTAAGCCTCGAACGTTATCGCCTAAGCAATTATGTTAGTTATAACTCTTCTAAGTTACTTTAAAATGCAATAAACATAAATGTAACACAGTTATCGACAAACCCTGAACTCCTATAGGCAACAGTTATTGTTACCTTCAGCAATATAAATTGAAGTAAATGGATATACATACATAGTATATACAAGTGCTTTTGACGTGCCCTTTTTCAATACATCTTCTATACATATCTTCTTCTATACATCTATACATCTATACATCTATACATCTATACATCTATACATCTATACATCTATACATCTATACATCTATACATCTATACATCTATACATCTATACATCTATACATCTATACATCTATACATCTATACATCTATACATCTATACATCTATACATCTATACATCTATACATCTATACATCTATACATCTATACATCTATACATCTATACATCTATACATCTATACATCTATACATCTATACATCTATACATCTATACATCTATACATCTATACATCTATACATCTATACATCTATACATCTATACATCTATACATCTATACATCTATACATCTATACATCTATACATCTATACATCTATACATCTATACATCTATACATCTATACATCTATACATCTATACATCTATACATCTATACATCTATACATCTATACATCTATACATCTATACATCTATACATCTATACATCTATACATCTATACATCTATACATCTATACATCTATACATCTATACATCTATACATCTATACATCTATACATCTATACATCTATACATCTATACATCTATACATCTATACATCTATACATCTATACATCTATACATCTATACATCTATACATCTATACATCTATACATCTATACATCTATACATCTATACATCTATACATCTATACATCTATACATCTATACATCTATACATCTATACATCTATACATCTATACATCTATACATCTATACATCTATACATCTATACATCTATACATCTGTACATCTATACATCTATACATCTATACATCTATACATCTATACATCTATACATCTATACATCTATACATCTATACATCTATACATCTATACATCTATACATCTATACATCTATACATCTACACATCTATACATCTATACATCTATACATCTATACATCTATACATCTATACATCTATACATCTATACATCTATACATCTATACATCTATACATCTATACATCTATACATCTATACATCTATACATTTATACATCTATACATCTGTACATCTGTACATCTGAATATATTTTTCATAATTCATAATTCATTTTATTGCAGAAATGTGGTCATACATGATGTTACATACAGATAATACAGTTCCGCACATCTACCATTCAGTGGCATGCAAATATTAGCTTAAGCTCTATTTCAATTCTTCCATGAAAAACAAAATTGAGACACAATTATTATAAGAATAAAATTAGACTACAATACAAAATTTCATAGCATAATCATAGTCATAATAGGAAGTCAACATGTCAATAATAATAATATAGTCATAATGTCCAAGATAATTCACAATGTCAAAAATAAATTTATAATAATGTTTTATTTTCAAGATACTCCTTTATTGTATAGTACACCTTGTTTATTAACATTTTTTTTAGTTCCCTTTTAAACAACACAATATCTGTAATTTGAAGAATAGATTTTGGTACCTTATTATATATTTTAGGCGCCATTCCAAGAAAATTTTGATTGAATACAGTTTTTTTATGTTGTATACATCTAATTTTATAACTATACCATGAACTATTCAGAGTATCGAATAGATGAAAATTGTTTTTTATGAAGGTCGCCATTTCAAATATATATAAACAAGGTAATGTTAAAATTCCAAGGCTCAAAAAATTAGGTATACAGCTGTCGGTACTTTTTATGCCACATATAGCTCTAACACATCGTTTCTGCGCTTTAAAAACCATTTCTGTGTTGGTGGAATTACCCCAATATATGACTCCATATCTTAGAGATGATGTTACAAAAGCATGATATGCGGTAAGCGCAGTTGTCTGGTTAGCTATTTTGGAGAGGTTATACAACGCATACGAATATTGACTCAGCCGTTTACAAACACTCTCAGTATGAGTTTGCCAAGACATATCTCGGTCTAGTGTTATGCCCAAAAACTTTGTAGAATCTATTTCTTCAATTATTTTAGTGCCGTATCTTATTTTAGGTTTCATGTGATTAGTCCTTTGTTCAAATGTCATAATTTTAGTTTTGTCAAAATTTAATTTTAAATTGTTTGCCTTTAACCAATTATTAAGTGCCCTTAGACACTCGTTCATATTGTTTTCTATTATTTGAGTATTTTCTGCACTAAAAAGTATAGTGCAATCATCAGCAAACAAGACTATTGGGTGACGTGTAACTTTAGGCATATCATTTATGTACAGGAGAAATAATAGGGGCCCCAAAATACTCCCTTGTGGTACACCATATTTTGTTACTCTTTGATCTGAGACGTATTTTACTTCTGTTTTTGATTTCATACAGATTTTACTTAGAGTAGTAACTTGTTTCCTGTCTGTCAAATAGTTTTTATGAGGGCATGAGCATTACCTCTGATACCGTAGGTACCTTTCTAGCTTTTGTAGGAGTCTAGACCGATCCACAAAATCAAATGCCTTGCTCATGTCCGTGAACAGAGCCGCTACAGGATTTCTTGCGTCAATATTTGTTATGATTTTTTCATTCAGTTTATAAATAGCCAAGTTAATATTTTTATTTTTTCTATTTTTTATATCCGGTACCATACACCAAAATAACATTTTTTACAATTTTTGTCTGTCTGTCTATCTGTCTGTTTGTTCTGGCTAATCTCTGAAATGGCTCGACCGATTTTGACGGGACTTTCACTGGCAGATAGGTAATATAACAAGGAGTAATATAGGCTACTTTAATTTTAGAAAAAATAATTAGGGTTCCGCGCAAAAAAAACTAAAACCATAAAAATCGTAATCCACGCGGACGAAGTCGCGGGCACAGTTAGTCATCAATATGATCATTGTAGGTATCTTCTACGAGGTGGTACGACGTGTGTAAGGGCACACTTTAGAAAGATGGCGGGCTCTTGTCTCTGCCCACTCTTACAAGAGAAAGATCTGAGTATTTATGTAAAATATAATTACGATTTATATGATATGAGGTGAACCTATTGACGTCTATAGTGGTATTTTTCCATTTTCCGTGCCGCGCAAAAATCTAACTCGTGTATAGAAGTCGTATTCGCTACGCACTAGACTTAAACTGACATCGTCATGACATTATAGATTATCCTCATTTTATATATTTTTTTAAATATATTTAGGACACGTCAACTTGATTTCACCTCGCCTGATGGTAAGCTGAAGGTAAAGTCTCAGGAAAGAGGGTCACCATTACATACACGTATCATGTTAACAATGATGGCACTCAGCTTGACGACCTCATCAGAAGAGGATTGTCGTCGCAGCACCGCGTGACACCCACCGTTCCCACTAGTGTTGCGACCACATTCCCCCTGCCCGGCTATGCACTTGCTGATTACTATGGAGGGTTTTGTTTCGTGCACGGTGGGCTTGAAGCGACTAAAACCGCACGCCGTCTCGGGTCTACAGACGCTGGGGTGTAAGGTTGCCCATAGAGCATATCCCTCGCACCCCGACTGACCCAGGGCCATCTCCGGTTTCGAGATGGCCCCCTCGGGTTTTGGAACCACGGTGTCCCCGTCTTGCCCCGGTTTGGGGAAGATCCGCTAGTCGCCCCACCGTCCCGGCCTGCTTCAGGCAGGCCTGACAGGCGGCCTCACCCGCCACCCCCAGGCCTGTGCTCATGGAGGACGGAGGTCGTAACCGGCCGAATTTTGTGACAAATTTGTGTTATCAAATTTCTACCACCAGTAGAGTATCATTCTGTCATGAGTCGTCCTTGGTCGTCCTGCATCTTTTGAATATAATATTCTACGAAATTCTACACCACGCTTTCTGGACCCAAATTAAGCATAGCGTAACTATCTTGTGTTATGGGTTCCAGAATGCGGATAAACATACTTATATACTTTTTTTTGTTAATAATTACATATTATACATAGAAACACCCAGACCAATGCAAATAGACATATTCATGCATACAAACATTTGCACTGAGCGGGAATCGAACCCGCGCCTTCTGTCGTAGCAGTTGAATGCTCTACACAGAGGTAGTGTACTACTACAGAGGCGCCAATATTCAATTTTACCGTCCTTTTCTTTAAACTAGAATAATATTATGTAATCTGTGTTAAAAACTCTGCTTAAAGTAACTAAGTACAAAAATTCCGCGTCATTTTATCTATGAAACATTGACAGAATTATTGTTGTTGTAAGCGCCACAGAGCAAATATAGAGCACTGAGTTAATTGAAAAGAAATGACATTATAGATTTTAATTTGTTTCTTAAAAAATACACTTTACAGCGATTTAAATAAGTTGACTACTGAAAGTTCCTCATTGTCATTACAATTCACTACCAATATAATAACTCAAACGTGTCAGATAAAAATGTATTGAAGTGGCGTTTACGGCGAACCGACAATATCTATGATAAATATTCATGCAAATATACCTCATACATCCTGGATTCCGTTTAAAAAGGAAAATAACAACGCGAACGGATTATATCACACATTCAACTGTCAGTTTATGGATTAAGTGTTCAGTTTGCTGGATGTGGCGGCTTTCATTCATTGAGTTATTAGAAGAACTGATGTTGGCCGTTGAAAGGATATTGGTATAATTTATCGCGTATCATTTATTGCTAATAACTTACGTTAATGATTTATAGTAGAGCAATGACTTCTATGTACACTAAACAAGCTGTTAAACGCTAAAATTGTATTCGGTTTCCCGGGTTTAGGATGTGTACTGAATTTAAGATTTGGAACGGAATGAATTGAAACCGGAAGAATATTGATTAATAAGTTAATGAATTTTAACACCTATTTGTACCTATAGGCATTGTGCGCCTTTTTGTAATATGATCTGTATGACAGCTAAAAAAAGTAGCGCAAAGTTGCTGGTCAAGTAATGGTCTTTCGCAAAACCAAATTTTATGTTGCTTATATATACAGTCAACTTAATTATGTATTAGTTTTTACTCGGAACTTTATCCGTCGGTTCCTTTTTTCTGAATAATCTTCCACTACACTTTCCCCAAGCCTGCTTAATCCAAATATGCATTAGCGGTTGGCATAAATAATTTAATTAAACCAGTTAAAGATGAGTTTTTTTTGTATAATATATTTTTGTAATTATATAAGAAGAATAACTCATTTTGATGATTACGGAGCAAGACAAACTTAATTACATTCGAATCTTTTCAGCCAAGGATTTGGTAAGGTTGTAAAATAAGAGATGCAAGTCGAAGTAATTACTTTCATATATCTGCTTCTGGTTAGAAATTAATGGACACATATGTTGGTGTTTTACAAAATTTCACCCTAAGCGATAAGCGTTTGTGTGGAAGTCCGCTCCGAAGAACCTCACACGCAAGCCGGTACACCTGCAGATTGACAGACCAGGCTTGCAGGCTTTCTTCTCGAGGTTGGAAGGTCAAAAGGAATTTGCTCCCATACAAGTCGTATAAATCAAATGCAAAGGAGGAGATGGAGTAAGCGGACCCCGGCGTAAAAACTTCGAATGCGGCTGGGAGCAATGCTAAGATAATGATGATGAGGTGAAAAAATTAGAAAGTCAATGAATTGGACAACCATTTTTTTCTAAGAAATACATTTAAGTAATAAAAGCTTACCTAAATATCAAACTACAGTCACTATTTACCATAAAAGAACCATCACGTGCGCTCTCCTAAATCCTTACAACACATAAGCGGTCAAAAACTCAAGCAAAATGATAATAATTATTATAATGAGGGCGCAAAAATGCAGCCCCTCACCTCACCTAAACGTACTCGCTGCATACAAATTAGATTATCATCAAAGAAGACGATTGCTATATTCGTGTTAATCGAAATGGAGCCGATATTGAAAACAATCGACAGGGTAGTGCACGACTCGAACAGCTTTATTATAGTGATGTGACTCAATAACTAAGGTACCTATTTCCTATTTCTTTTTGTTCGTATGAATTGTGCTTTTTAAGAATGGTAACAAATTTAATGTTTTTAATTTAATTTATGATTTTGAATTTAATATCTATACATACAAATAAAATTGGAGTGTCTGATTGTAATCTATACATATAAATAAAATTGGAGTGTCTGTTTGTAATATTGAAATAATCGTTTTTTACTACATGTATATGAATATATTATTACATTTTTTACAATTCTTGTTTGTCTGTCTGTTCGTTCCGGCTAATCTCTGAAATGGCTGGACTGATTTTGACGGGACTTTCACTGGCAGATAGGTAATGTTACAAGGCATAACATAAGGTACTTTAATTTTAGAAAAAAAATATGGTTACGCTCAAAAGAACCAAAACCATAAAATGAAATCCACGCGGACGTAGTCGCGGGCACAGCTCGTAGATAATATATTTGTCAGAATAACTTCAAGTTGAAGCTGTCAATGAAATAATCCAAAAACCACCCCACAAATGTGAAGGAATTATCAAACATGTAAGTACTACCATAATGGGCAACCTTACACCCCGACGTCTTTAGACCCGAGACGGCGTGTGGTTTTAGTCGGTTCAAGCCCGAAATAACCGCCCCCGTTGGCAGGCGGATTTGAAAGGATTCCCGCACGAAAAAAAAGGTACTACCATAATAATTAAGTATCTGCATATATAGTTTGATTAAACTTGGTTGTAATTCCAAAAATATCTATAAAGCGTGGCTATATTAGTTTTATGTCTAAAATCAAAAGACATATTAATAAAGCAAAGGGTGCTGACTGAGAATCCAACAGAAAGACATACCATCAAACGGATAGTTTCGCTTGATAATATGGTATTAGGGGATATATTGTACTTAGGTTAAGTAAATATGTTTGTAAATAGACCAAAAAAAAAACAGCCCGCTGAGTTTCTTGCCGGAGTCTTCTCAGGACAGGGCCGCGTTTCGAACCGGTGGTCCATTTGCCAAACATTAGATTATTTATTTTTTCATGACGTTTTGTAAGTGCCGTATTAATGGTCTATACAGAATAAATGGTTTTTGACTTTGACTTAGTATCCGGTTGATGGTAACAGGCGTGTTTCCTATTATATGCCTACACTTTTGGGATGTCACAGACGATAATATTCTTATATTATATATGATGTCAATAAATTAAGCAAGGATGCAATTGCTGAGCTCTATTACATATATTTTTTTTAGTTGTCAAACACTAAATAGATCATCGATATTTTTTATCGTCATAGACCAACTTTATCCGTTCATACGCACGCACGATTTTCATGTCATTTGCCACGTGTTCACTGGATATACACGACTTAAGCTTACACCCTGAATCGGAAATTAGTAAAACAATATTATTCATTTTTACCCTTTCCAATTCTAATTGTTTAAACGCACGCATCTCTTAACACGTGCCAAGAAATGCTACTGAATTTAAATCATTTTAAATTTAGTGATAATGATTTTCATTAAAATACAAAAGGGTGTGATAACGGTGTATCGATAACATTGATTTACCGTTAGGGAAACGAAACTTATTTTGGTTTCGGTATCTTTTGTTACATTTACTTCAGAGGATGCGTTAAAGGAAGAAAGATTTCGATTTTGTCGATTAGACTGTTAAAAAGCTTTTGATTATAACCATATTAACCTGCATTGAATAATGAACACTAGAGTAAATATATATTTTCCATACCGTCAAAAGCCTTTTAGCAAAAAAAAATTCTTAAGTGATTCGCTTGTTGATACTACAACACATTGATGTCTATAATACCAAAGTAAATCTCAATGCTACATCTTATAAAGGAACGCTGGACTGCTGGAGAAACCGCAAATAGCAAAGTTAAGAAAAAGACTCTAAACATTCGATTATTTGCTGCTCTTTGCCTGAAAGAGAGGGGTGGAGTTAAGAAAAGTTTCAAAAGCTTAATGACGCTCGTAATGACTATTAGGCTGTTTAGAAGCAAATTAAAGGCACTCGAAAGCAGCGGGTTTATAGAGAAGGCATAATCATTACCCTTCCACACCTCACGAGCTCTTCGTGAGGTGTCTGAAGACAAAAACAAAAGACTTCCTCATAAGGCCCATTACTGTTAGAGAGTAGAGAATTTTAACACAGTGGCTACTTCGTTCTACGTATTGAACTTATTTTTTGCAACGTACCTACTATATCTTCCTTAATGTGCAAAAGTGCACATAATCTTATCTTACTCTTATACTATTATTGCGAAAGTTTGAATGTGTGTCTGTTACTCAATCATATCAGAACGGCAGAACAGATTGAAATGAAGTAGAGATAAATTACTTCGGGCC
Source organism: Cybosia mesomella (assembly GCA_946251805.1). Classification (NCBI taxonomy): domain Eukaryota; kingdom Metazoa; phylum Arthropoda; class Insecta; order Lepidoptera; family Erebidae; genus Cybosia; species Cybosia mesomella. The sequence continues at coordinate 16,535,592 of OX276409.1, forward strand.
ACCAAACCGGGTGGACACCGAAGTCTTAAAATCACGCAAAAAAAATCAAAATCTTACACCCACTTTTTATCACTTTTCTCGACGTTTCACATGATTCTAAGCCTAATTAAGCAAAAAAAATTTTTGTGTCGGTCTGTCTGTTGGTCTGGATGTCTGTTTATGCAATAACTCAAGAACCACTTATCCGATTTAAAAAATTCTTTCGCCAATCATCTTGTTTGGTTAATGGGAAGAACTGATTAGATTTTGGGGTTTGTACGTTCAAGGTTTCGGGTACCTACCATACAAATTGTCCCTAAAAAACTTTTACAAGTGAGTTTCTTTCGAGTTATCAGAGTAACGCGTATTTGACTTTGACATTTATGTGACAATGACAATACGTATATTGTATATTTACATAAAACAAACAGACTCTGAAAGAAACTGAAATATAAAATATTTTTTTTGTGTTTTTGACGTCGAAGACGTTTGATTTGATTTCATTTTCTTCATATTTATTGCTCAATATATAAAGACGCGTCGAATAATATGCATAAAGCCTAAGGTCTGTAATTTTGAATAAAAATACTGCAACAAAAATATCTAAGTTTGGCCCGAAGTTCACACAGTGATTGTCACACTGTGTGATTTCCGCCCCACTAGATTTTTAGACTTTAGTCTATCTCTGTGCAAAATTTTACACAGGAATCTATCCGGGATCAGGAAACGGGATCAGTATTCCAGCTAGCTGTGTGTGTACTTATGTACGTACGTAATAAGTTACTTCTCCTAACAAGAAGAAAATCTTTCAAAATTTTTTATCCTTCGCGTTATCCTACGTTTGTAGAAATAATTATGTAAAAATTCATTTTAGTTTATGATGAAATTAATAATACATACCGGCAACTAACCTTCAAATTCTACAAACGTACTCAAAGTAAAATGTTGACTAGCTAACTTCAGGGTGTCGGTGTTCTAGCTAATTTCATGGTGTCAGTTTTTCGTGACTGAACTGAAAAATTTACTCTCATCATTTTTCCCTACCGCGCCAAAAGAAGTATAACTTCAAAAATGGCTGCTGCAATAAAGCTGAACACAAGAGAAAATATTCTACTACATCCTGGTTCCTCCGTATTCGTCCACGACAAAGGCACATTAACTTTCATTAAAACTAAAATGCTCTGCAAATTTTAATGTAGATTAATAGGCATGATAAATGTTTTATTTCCTAAGTCTTTTTCTAAAAGTTTTCCTTATATACGAGGGTAGTACGACACAATGGTGCCGTGGGAATAACAGGTGAAACGTGGGCGTGTTATCTCATCTGATAGGATGTTAAGCGACAGTTTAACAAAAACCAACGCACGTTGTTTGGCCAACCACGTGTTGACGTGTATTAGACACTAGTGGCACTAGTAACTTTTAGAAATGAATTCAAAAAACGTAGAAGTTTCAGGTTTAACTGGAATATTTTTGGTGGGTGTTCAGTGATAATTCTTTGTCACGTGATCAGACTTTATTTTCCATACAAATTTGGCAAAGATTCGAAATTGCAAATTAAGCATATCAAGCTGTATTCAATCCATTTTTTTTAAATACACATTATGCATAGAACTAATATAAACGTGAATATAACGAAGCTTGTCAGTACGTTTGATTGTACTGAAGACGAAATAGTAAAAGCAAGAAGGATACATAATTAGGCAGCCAATCTTTCGTTTTCCTATTCCGGTCATAGTCTGTCTGTGGCCCCTTTCTAGCTACAAATCAGTTCTGTTCCGTTAGACGGAAGACGGTAAATTCTTGTGCATTTTCAATGATTACATTATACACAGAACAGACTAATCTGACTTGGAAAATTAGTAAATGTATATCAGTTGTCAGTCGCACGTAGTATTCTAGTTGTTGGTTTACAATCCAAGAGATATATTTTATACTCTTCCGCCCGTATATGTTCCTGGAGTGGTAAGCAGAGGTAATATATGAAAACCCTTATTTCGCGTGTTTTTTATGTGATACGGGATGAGGTTATTACTTCCGCAATAACTATTTTTATCTAATCTTTGCAAGCGAGAGAGAATATTGGGATGGGTAAAAACCTGTAACTCACGGATATCACGGAACTCAAGATGGAGGGTATACTTCACTGAGCCAGTCAGCCTGGACCCACTGTCAGTCCAATATGGTCGAAAAGCTTACCAGCTATTCGACCATATTGCCTACCGCACAGCTACCGCACAGCAACAAAAATAATTTTACAGAAAATTTACGGTTCGGTTTTAGTCGGTTCAAGCCCGACATAACCGCCCCCGCTGGCCGGCGGGGGGTATCCTAAGGGATTTCCGCACGAAAAAAAATATATAAAGGTATCATTAATACACCGGGACGGTGGGGCGACTAGCGCCCCTCCCCCAAACCGGGGTAAGACGGGGTCACCGTGGTTTCCAAACACGAGGTGGCCTCCTCTCGAAGCCGGAGATGCCCCAGGGTCAGTCGGGGTGCGAGGGATATGCTCTATGGGCAACCTTACACCCATCTCGGGTCTGAAGACCCGAGACGGCGTGCGGTTTTAGTCGATTCAAGCCTGGCATAACCGCCCCCGCTGGCCGGCGCCGGCGGGGGGATATCCGAAGGGATTTCTGCACGAAAAAAAAAAGGTATCATTAATACACTTGCCTCCATATATTTATGTATAGGAATTTCAGTAAGTGCGTAAGATCATTGTGGCGTTTATTATGATCTATTATCTTTGTAGCATGAAGGATCATCATCATCCAAGCGCCAATCTCGGTTGCATGCGAAGCTTGCACTCTCCGACTATTATTTGGTTTGTTCATCCTGGTTATTGCTGGAGCAAGAGAGCAATTGCAGACGTCAGCATCCTCTCAAACCCAAGAGGAGAGCCTCGTCCGTCTATCAACAGGTGTCCCTGCTTGCAGGTGAGGTGAGCTTGGGATCTTATTGATGCCCCTTACCCACTCGCTTTCTATATCAACATAACAAAATATATTCTGTGTTAATAGTAGGTATATTAATAATTAATAAGTTTCGTATTTATTGTTTTCTAAAGTGATACCATCTAGCGGCAAATGCACAAAACTTGTTAAAAGCCAGCGAAACTTGACTTGTAAAGCCGATTCCTTCAATGCGAAGGTTCGGTCTCGTGTTTAGAAAGTTCTAAGTAAGAAATTAGTGTATATAGACATTGATAGATGGCGTGAAGCGTAATCTGTGTTATTTTAAATTGACGTAATTGATATTATAATAAAGATATTATATGATAGGATCTAAAATTGTATTGTAGGTATATATTTAATTTATTTAGTATAACAAATATTCTTATTATAAAAATATAATTATCAATATTTTATTTTAAAAATGAAATTGACATTGTGTCTATATTCAATTATTAAATATTCAACAACTAAAATCGAATTTCCATTAATCTACGTTTAAACTCATTATAAAAACCTAGTTCCACAAAATTTTCCCGTGCAAAGTCGAAACAAGTCAGTAAAACGACCTTAGAAACAATGAAAATAAAATCTCCATAACAGTGTTATAAATTTATTTATTTATAGGTATAATCAAAATCCTCGGTTCAAGCCCGACATAACCGCCCTCGCTGGCCGGCGGGGGGGGTATCCGAAGGGATTTCCGTACGAAAAAAAAAAAAGTAAGGTATAATCAAAGTCCATCGTTTTCACGTGCGAAACGACTCCCAATTGGTAGCAGGAACGCCACACTAACTATATTATATTATGTAAAAAAACTTAAATGTCAGATGTAACTCAGCGATGTCGCATCCTTGGTTCGCTTTTCTAAATTTTTCTTCCTAAAACCTGCCATGGCCCTAGTAATCTGGTTCAGTGTATACAATGGTTGGTCCCCATAAGCCATTTTCGCCAAACTTGATGGTAGATATGTCATGAAAAACGGAACTCGCTCGCTATACATGTTCGTAATCAGATCCGAACTATATGTTATATTCGAATCGCAATCAATCGTCTGTATTATCTTGTATCCTGCAATATAATGAGGAATATTATAGGCAGGAACTCCTCCTCCGAGGTTTTCCTAACTCAGTTGTGATCAGTTTTTAGTCTAATACTATGAAACGGCTGTACTTCGATATTTTACGTGAAGAAACTGCCATCCCACATCCACAACCCGCTGGCGATAACAAAGTAGAAAGTTCATTCATCTTCTGTCTTTTTGAGTGTTCCATCTACTCATAACGAATACCACAGATGTTCGTGTGGCAACCTGGACCGACAGCTTGACGTGCTCTCCGAGCCACTAAGGGGGCTCAATATGTTAAGAATGGTCACCCGTCCTAAGACTAACCTGGCTTTATTTTTTTCTTAACGTGTTGAAACTCCCACGGACTTAATCACCCATCGGTGCCAACGATGGGATGGGCGTGTCGCAATCGGACCAACTAAAACCACACGGTGTCCTCCCCAATTGTCCATTGCCGGGCACCCCGGGTAAGCCCTCGAAAGGATAACCCCAGGGTTACCGGCAGACTATGGCCGCCACCGCGGCCTCGCCTGGTGGGGTCGGGTTTTATCCCGCGACGGTGAGTTGGCAGGCATACGACACGCCTCCGTCTTTGCCTGCTTCTGTAAGCACGGCGAGTCGGCCGACTACCGTCCTCAGGCCCCGATCATGGAGTTCGGTAGTCCCAGGCGTAGACGAGTCTGCGGCGTCCTCGTCGCAGACTGGGGACCTCTGGGCGAGTCAACGCCGGGTTCTCGTTACGGTCCTGGGCGTTGACGTTCTCTCGCCGGAGACCATGGTGAGAGCCGTGGTCTCCGACGGGAGTAAGTGGCACGCTACCGCCTCTTTCTGCGAGCAGGTATTGCGTGTTAAATAGACGGCGGAGAGGGAGCGGGAGAGAACCTTGCCCCCAGAGGTCCGCACACTGCTTCCTCCGCCAGGCGCCTAACGCGCATGATCGCTTCCACGGTAGAGCGCCTCCGGTGGAAACCGAACTGGTTGTCCGCTAGGTCTGGCCCCACGTTCGTGAGATGCTCGACGAGGCCCTCTGTAATAAGACTAACCTGGCTAGTATTCCTTAATCTTGTAATGTGCTAACCTACTCGGTTACCACATAGCCACGAGTCACCTCCAATACTGTATGTTTCTACTGTTTTAAGGTAAAAAAATGAAGGTAAGTAAGGTAAGGTATACGAACGTCCTTGCTTTAAGCAGTTCACAGCGTAGAAGATGCAGATGTCAGGAAACTGTGCGGTAAGTTTTTCGTGTTTGTCAAAGCCGCACACACTGTCGCCACCCCGAATACATGACTTGCGCTTGCGGCAGAAAGATATCACCTTTTTGTCAGGCTTCTGAAAGTAAACGAAAAAAAGGTAATCACACCTGGACTAGATATTATTGATAAAAATTAGAGGTCCAAGTTCTTAAATAGTCAAACTAATCATATAAAATTGCTTCAAGCAATATAAAACTGTTTATACTAGTATTACGCTATAATAAACCAATATAAGAATACATTTATACAATGCTAGTTGTCGAGAGTGTATTTATGTGTATTATATGTAAGTAGGTATTTTGGTTTTCATTAGAATATATGCAATAATCTCGGGTCCTTTAAGCGGGCTGTGAAAAAGCATCTGATTTGGCCGTCAAGCTGAGGACCACTATTCTAACATTATCGGTGTCTGTAATGGTGACCCTCATTCCTGAGACTTTACCTTTAGTAAACTACCTATGGCAAGCTATCAGGCTAGGTGAAGACATATTGACGTGACCGTTATATAAAAAATAATCTATTGGTAACATTTTTCAAACGACCACCGTTACTACTACGTTAATACTCTCTACGGTAACCTCTGTCCATGGTTCTTAGCGAGAGCAAGTGTACTTATCTCCTTCTGCGAGGGTATAAAGCGACGGAATGGGAATACTGGAATAGTTGGCAGTGATCAGAGAATAATGAGTCGGGTTCTCTGGTTCTCTGTAATAGAGGGGGTCAAAATACTGCACACTTTTTGATGAGGATGTCTAATGTTCAATTTGCAGCCCAAGTCTATTCAGGCACCTGGTTTTAGACCTCCTACGACGGAATTTTTTGTGCTTTCAATTGGTGCAGTTGCTACATTGCAGCTTCACCTCGTAAGACACCGTGAGGTAACTACTCCAAGGATGACTCTGTTTTAAAGTCCAGTTGGAGTTCCTTGGTGAGGTTCATCATGTCAGCAATTCGCGAGTCACACTTCTGATGGTGAGAAGGTATATGGGTACTGCAAACTGAACCGGGGTGCTTGGTTGGGGACCTCCACGCGGTGCACCCTGGGCAACGGAGACAGCAGCGCCTCTCTCCTAGGGTGGGAGAGACGCTGCCGCCTACGGCCAACTCCAACCGAGGCGAGGACGGCCCTGTTGAGGGCTGTTCGGAAGCTTTCCACGTGTCCCTCTGATTAGCAGATGGCACAGTGGAGAGCAAGTAAGGGGGCCATCTCGAAACCGGAGATCCCAGGGTCAGTCGGGGTGCGAGGGATATGCTCTATGGGTAACCTTACACCCCGGCGTCTTAAGACCCGAGACGGCGTGTGGTTTTAGTCGGTGCAAGCCCGACATAACCGCCCCCGCTGGCCGGCAGGGGGGTATCCGAAGGGATTTCCGCACGAAAAAAAAAAAAAAAAGGGTACTGCAAACTGATTGTTTGATACTCGTAGCGTTCTTTATAGATTACCATACAATTACAATTACTAGACAATACAAATACATTACAATCTTTATACGTTACGTCTACGAGCTTCCAATGCGTCTACGTCTCACCGCTTTGAAGTGATATGTTAACAAATATTTATTGTTCGCTGTTTTGAATCTATTTGATTAATATATTTCTTTGTTATTTTTGAATTGATAACACAAAGTTTATTATGAAAGAAAATTTTGGAAAATCCACAGGAAAATTTGGAACCTTGGTGACGCCATATGAATAAAAAAACTACTATTCTGTCTACTCAATTAATTTATTTCGGCTCGATTTACAAGCTTCATTCGTTGCTTTCGTAATATATAACCAGGTTTGCGGGTAGGTTTTGTTATACTCTGTGGCGCATCTGTCTCAGTTGGACGAAGGTGGATGAACTCGAAGGTCTCATTAGGATGTGCTTTGTCATAGGCTAACCTCGTATCGCACACAATCATTTGGACTTCAACGAAGACTGAAACAACGGATATCTTTAATATTAATTAAGGTTTTACTAACATCCACTGAGTATACATTTAAAAAAGTATCTAAATACTTATGTTAGAGAAAAATGGATTATACTACTGAAGTTTATTTTTAAATATACCTATTTTAGTCTGATAGAATAGTGCTTGTGTAAAACAGTGATGGGCTAAATGGCCTGCACGCTAATACATGCTTAAAAATGTACAAGGTATGTATGTAGGAAGAACATAAAAAAGCTCGCGTCATTGGTTGATTAAGGGGCTAACCACGAAGCGCTTATAGCAAATCAGTTCAATTCAGCGGCGCTGAGGACGAGAGATGGAGCAAACACCGTGCATAGCTTCATCTAAATCCATTAAATCTAAATTAGAAATTGTTTATGTGCTATTGTAATGAAAAATATGTTACTGTAGTGTAATACTCAAATTAAGTATAATACTTAAAACAATATATTAGATTTAATAATTAATCATGTTACTACATGATTAATGGGATTTCCTATAATGACGGATGTCATGTAAGAAATAAACAAAAAAAATAATCTCTACCTCGGCTCCGCTGCCTAAAACCGAATTTAAATTAGCGCGTCGAGGTTGGCCCGCAGTCCTGTTATTGGATTTTGGGTTGGTCCGTACAGTGCACACACGCAAACTTTCTGACATTTGTTCAATATGTTTGCCGGCATTTATACAATGCGATCGTTTGTATATTAGCAAGAATTATTTTATAATGATGTCCACGGTAAAGTTATATACTGTATTTTTAATTGTATAATTTATACTTTTACAGTTACATGTTTATACAATTAATTTGTATAGCAATCTGAAAAAGAAAAAACATTGCGTTTCAAAAAGTGATGTACCCCCACTAAAGGGCACGCCGCAATAGCGGCGGTAAGGCCCATCATGGAGGATTGGCTAGAGAGGCGACACGGAAGCCTCTCGTACCGACTTACGCAGGTGATCTCCGGGAAGGGGTGCTTCGGGGACCACCTGCATCGGATCAGGAAGGAGCCAACGCCTGAGTGTCATCACTGTGACGCGAGTGAGGACTCAGGGCTGCACACGCTGGCGGACTGCCCGGCGTGGGAGACGCCGAGGCGTGACCTCGTGGCAGCCATCGGGGTGGGAGTCCTCTCGCTCGGCCGCATGATTGCGGCAATGGTGCGGTGCGCGAACGCATGGGCCGCCGCCACTTCCTTCTGCGAGCATGTGATGCTCGCGAAGGAGATGGCGAAGCGCGCCCGGGAGAGGTTCAGAACTCTCCCGGCCCGCCGAGCCCGCAACATGCTCGCCGCGCGTCGTAGGCGACTCAGGCGCCGGAGGTCGCTCAACGACCTCCGTCCTCCATGAGCGCAGGCCTGGGGGTGGCAGGTGAGGCCGCTTGTCACCCCAGCAGAAGCAGGCCGGGACGGTCGGGCGACTAGCGCCCCTCCCCCAAACCGGGGCAAGACGGGGACACCGTGGTTCCCAAACCTGAGGGGGCCATCTCGAAACCGGTGATGGCCCAGGGTCACTCGGGGTGCGAGGGATATGCTCTATGGGCAACCTTACACCCCGCCGTCTGCGGTGCGGTTTTAGTCGGTTCAAGCCCGACATAACCGCCCCCGCTAGCCGGCGGGGGGGTATCCGAAGGGATATAGGTATTTCCGCACGAAAAAAAAAAAAAAGGGTAATTCCTCCACTAATTCCTCCGGGACCAAGCCGACCTAATGTTCAACCCGTGCCACTGCTAATTGAAGAGACTCTGGTGCAGGCTTCCCTCTCTGTTGCGTCTGCCCTGGGTCGGCTCTTGCCCAACCTAGGGGGACCCAGCGTTGCGTGCAGGCGGCTGTTCACGGGGGTTGTCCGGTCAATGGCGCTGTACGGTGCGCTGATGTGGGTGGCGGCCTTGACCGCCCAAAATAGGGCCCGACTGTGGCGCCCTTAGAGGGTTATGGCGGTCAAGGCCATACGCGGTTACTGCGACGTGTCTATTCGCATTGGCAGGCACTCTCCCGTGGGACTTAGAGGCAGAAGTGCTCGCCGAAGTGTATCGGCGGACGACGCTGAACCGGGCGGATGGCGGCAGTCGGCCTCCGCTCGAGGAGATTCGCGGGGGGCGTGAAGCCGCCCGCGTGGAGATTATGGCGAGGTGGTCGTCCCGGCTGGAGGCTCCACGTGCTAGCTTTGCTACCGTGGAGGCGCTCCAGCCGGTTATTGTCGAGTGGGCAGGGCGGCAGCACGGGACTCTTTCCTTCCGACTTACGCAAGTACTTTCCGGGCACGGCTGCTTCGGAAAGTACTTGTTCAAGGTCGCTAGGAGGGAATCGACTCCCGCCTGCCACCACTGCGTCTGCAGTGAGGACTCGGTGCAGCACACGCTTGCGGCCTGCCCGGCCTGGGAGTCGCAGCGCCGGGCCCTCACTGCAGTCATAGGGAGTGACCTCTACGTGGTGACGGCCATCGTTCGATCCATGGCCGCCAGCGAAAGGAATTTCACCGTGGTCGCATCCTTCTGCGAGGACGTCATCTCGCAGAAGGAAGGCGCGAAGCGGATCATGGAGGGAAATCCCCTTGCTGATCCAAACCGCCCGCGAAGGAGGTGACGTCCATGTGTGCCTGGACGTCGACCAATTGAGAGTATGAAAGGTGTTGTGCCCACTAGGCATGCACTAGGGGGAGTCGCCATAGAAGTATTCCTGCATAGTTTCAGGCCCCCAGACAGTTTCATTATAAAGGCATCAAACTGTCAGTCTACGGTCAGTCCGATTAACGGCAGAGAGAGCGTTCTACAAAACGGAAGTAAGCGGATCTTAGCCGGACTTAACTCTTCTTCCCGACGTGCCAACCCAAATGGTCCAAGATCCCACTTTCGCTAGAACTCACTTGTTTTTACAATTACAATTACAATTTTTACCAACCTTCGACAAATGGCCGCCGGGGCAAGCTAGTGAATATGCATACACTCAAGGTATATATATAGATACACTAGTTTATCACATACATTTTATCCTTGTAAAACTAAGTAAGTCCTGGCGACAGTGGTATCTTACTCTAAAACGCCGAGTACTATTAATAGATGCGTGCCAGTGATCATTGTAAATTAGCGTTAAGTTATAAACAGTATAGCATCAATCGCATTTCACCCTTTCACTACTACTATTGTAAAGATATCGTAATGCACCAAAAACTGCTATGATAGAAGTCTTTGAGAACCAATGCATATTATAGGTGTTTCTATAATATACATTGGTTGAAATTATTCACGCACTATAACATCCCGCCAGTTATATAAGTAATTACTGTGCAAGAAAGAAGCTGTGATAAGGTGGGAAGTAAAAAAAAAAACAAATTTGACTCTAAATTATATAATAAAAAAAGAAATACTAACCTCCAACACCCATACAGTTTGCTCTATACATAGTACAAATGTCACCAAACACCGCTAGAAAAGGTATCAGTTCGTCATAGCCGCACACTTTCTCGCCTTCTCCATCGTTGCATTCCTTCGACTTATGGCAGAAAAATTCCCTATGTTTATCAGTAATTCTGCTCTGTGGAATCTGGAACTACGATACGTTTGCCTCCAGTTTAGGGGTATTTTTAATTATACGTTATACTCGTAGATACAGCCTACTAAACTGCATTATATTTTCTTTTGCGTATATTATACTCACTGACACACATACAAATAATCTCTGAAGTATAATAATACGGCTACATCCTAATTGACTTACTTTTTATTTCGTAATCCTCGTAAAACACCGGAACAAAAATGACATTTTGTAAACTTTTTATATTGCATGTATTTTGTGATTTTGGTAGTCTAAACGCCACGAAATGTATGAAATATAAAAGTTCACGAAACGCCACCCTTTTATATGATAGTTTTTTATGGTTATATATAGTTATATATTGATGTCTATATTACTAAAGTAACGGTATGTAAAAAAGGGTAGTTGTCCAAACGGGATAAAGTTAAACAGTCAACAAATCCTAGAGTGTCAAAAAATACTTACTGGTTGGTCAAGACGTCGGCTTAGGCCTTCGTGTAAATAAGAAACAATTAACACTGTAAAAATACAAAATAAAATTATTACGTAATCTTCTAGCCCTCTAAACTGGTGACCGCAGCATTAAGTTCCAAATGGCTCTTATACTTAGTAGTTAACGCCTAGCGGAAGCCTATAGCAGTTATCTACTGTAGGTCTTAAAGTCACCCTAAAACAGGTTTGAAGTACTTGCTTCAAGGAAATAAACTCATAACTTTAAAAAAATTAAAGTAATTCATATGCAATTCCTGTATATTAGATTGTATCCAGTTACACTTCGGTAAGGTGTAAGAGAGCGAGAATATAAAGAGAGGATCCTTCTATTAGGGAGTTTATAGCGCCTAGCAACCTGGAACCTTATAGCACCTGTGAAACAACCCCACAGCGATTGATGACATCACAGCAATCAAAATGCATGTCCTGCCTTAAAACTTTTTCATACAAAGTAAACACATTAATCGGTAGGCAGAGACATCATGTTTCCACTTGCTTCGATCCTGGCATACAGGCGAAATCGCCTTCACCTTTTCTTTTACTTTCATAATTGTTTTGCTCCACGGTTACGGGTATTCTTGACCTGACCTTTCCTTAAAACGACCTCAGTCTGATATACGTTATGCTAGGTCAATCCTTAACTGATCACCCTTGCGTGCCTCATAAATTTCAGTCACTTCATTTTCATTATTACTCTTTCGTCCATCCTCTCAAAGTAAACACTCCGTTAATTATATTATTTCTCCCAAACAAAACATGGTATTTTACTTACAAAACGCAGTGCACACTTTGATTACTCCCATTGCTCTTTTTCATTACACGCTAATTGAATTTTATTGCTTGTAAAATGTATTACGTTTTTTTCACTGCTAGGTCTAAAATATGAAAGATTAAGTATTATTACATACATAAACGGTGCTAGTCAACATAAATACTGATGGAATGCAATTTGCAATTAAGAGCCTGCATATGATCGTATACTACTGAACTTGAATTAAAATGGAAATATTTTTATTTAGGTTACAAAGTTACAGTAATGAACGTCACAATTCAACTAGTTAGTTAACTAAAGTTTATTAAAGTTAAAAACTTCAGTAAAAGTTATGTCGATTGAACACCCTCTGGGTACTGCCTCAATTAAACTAAAGTGAATTTCAGATATTCACTTTTCTGAAATTATATTTATTTTTTAATGAGCGCATTATACACTACCATATTGCACTTTTAATCTAGCAACAACAGTATTAAAGCTATTTACGGCTATACCGTTTACGAAAAAAAGTAAATACTAAATAATTCTACTTACAATACAACTATTACATTCGAACAAACAGATTACATTTTTTAACACGTATAACTATTTAAGGCACTCTTCCACTACTTGGCATTTTATTAACATTAGAACTCAGAAACAACAAAACCGGATACTGTATCGTATATTAATGGATTTTAATTCTTTCAAGTATTATTTTCCCTAAATACAATTACTGTAAGCTGTAAGTGCAATAATGATACTAACATGTAGTAAATCCCTACTCATTTGCTTTATTATTGATTAGTTATTTTCTGATATAGCAACACTATGTGAGTCTTGGCTGATGGTCGATTCACGAGATCGCCAATAGTCCCAGTGTCGCAGCGGGGCCTGCCAGTTGACAACTTGGAGTCTCTTTCTAACTTTATCTAGCAGATCCAAGCAGATCTGTTTCAAATTTCCTTTAAATCTGAATAAGTAGTAGGTTTTTACAGGGTCGGCAGCGCGAGTGTACCCCTGGTGTTGCACACGTCCATAGGCCACGGTAACCGCTTCCCATCAGGTGGGCCGTGAGCTTGTCTGCCACCTACTGGTATAAAAAAAAAGTAGAAGTTTCTTTTTAAATTTATACTTAAGAACATAAGAACAAGATAGAATAAGTTAAGAAGTTACATTGCTATACGATTAATCTGAAAAAGAAAAAAAAATCGTTTCGAAAACCGGGTTCCAGGCCCCCTAATACCTTTGGAACCAAGCCAACCTCATCTGCAAGCTGGTACCACTGCTAATTGACGAGACTCTGGCTTTCCTTTCAGTGTTATATGGTCAGATAGCAGACGCTCCTTTAATAAGACGTATAATTCAAATCAAAGTGTCCTTATAGATTTCTTATCTGACGTCAACAGACTACTGTACAGTACCCGGCGCTTGGGTTAGCACGTCGGAAGGAAGAGTGAGAGATTGACTGGGATTGGCTTGCTTCTCTTGGCACTACTAACTACTAACTTGGTACTACGATCGTCCTTTATTCTGCCCCAGTGGTGCGTCCAATGGATTCTGAGTTACCTGCCCAATTATGATGAGTATGGTGGCCAGCTAGTCCATTGCTGAATTTTCCAGATCCCATAGTCTCTTTGGGTTGGATCTAGAATATTGAGCAAAAACTTTCTCTCCGGTCCAGGTTTCGCTACCATCCCTACGATCTCCGTCCTCCAGCACGGGCCTGGGGGTGACGGTTGGGGCTAGTCGTCACCTTAGCAGAAGCAGGCCAGGGTGTTTCCGCGCGTGCTTCTCTATAGAGGAGGGATTTAGATCCCTTACATCACGTCAGGGTCGCCACTACTGGCGCCCGAGGCCGGTCAGGGTCTCTGGGATATCCTTTCTAGGGCACACCAGGTTCCCCGGCCACATAGGCCGATGTGACCAAACACCGTGTGGTTTTAGTCGGTTCGACTCCGACACGCCCATCTCACCGTTAGCTCCGGTGAGGTGAAGCCCGAGGGGGTGCCCGCAAGAAAAAAATAAAAAAACGCATCGCTACCTTACACCCAAGAACGATCTAATGATAGTATACAATACTAATGTAATCGAATATTGGATCACCCGATTCTCACCATGCTTGAACATCAGAATCCTATGGAAAGTTACACTGCAATAAAAGTGCAACTGTTAAGGCGTCTGATGCTAGAACCTGTTGGCACAGATGTATTTCTCTACCTCTGCTACTACGAAATAAATCCAAATACGTCTTTTTACAAGACTGAGGAAGGTACAAAATCGCCACTATCCACTTTTGAAGATAGTAATGTTATTGTTAAATAAACATTTACGATAAAATCCCAGTTATCCGATACCCCCTTATCTGACTGACCTCGTTTAAACCTAAGAAGACTGTTCGTCATTTTACTTACCACTTTGTGCAGATGGAAATATAATTCAACCAAAGCACTAGTATTCTGATGTCATGTCTATCTGTCCGATTTATTTGTTATGCCCCGTTGCCATTTGTAAGTAATGTTTCAAACTTAAATACTGCCGATTTTTGGTTAAACTTAATATTCATGGTCACGCACTTCTTCGAACTATGCACGCATATTACACACAACAATGAAAATATCATATTTTAATACTACAGTAGCATACATACAGTACTAAACTTTATGAGTAAAAGCAAATGAAAAAACATAAAAATTTCATATTACGAAATACTGCTAAGTTGCACAAGTGCTAACTTTAAAACATTTAGATAATAAAATTCACATAGATAATTTGACCGACGCCGACGTTCGGTCGAGTTCGGTCGAGTCGGTACACCTGCTGTTTGACGGACGAGGCTTTAGCGCAGGTTTTCCTCTAGGGTTAAGACGGCAATCAAACTCATAAAAATCGCATAAATCAAATCTAAATCTTATTTACGAGTGATGATGATGATGGTGGTGCTCTACAATGGTTGAATGAAAACAACTTTCATCGATTAACTTTTTTTAATGATGACCTTTTCTTTCCATTGCGACTTCCGTTGCGTTTTGTTCTTTTTTAACTTCTGCTGGAATCGGAGGCAGGCCCTTGCATCTGCTTCTTGAAACTTTCGTGTACTCTGAAACAGAATATATAAACCGATAAGTGACCTAAATTTTGTTAGGTACTTATTTCATTCCTCCTTCTGCGAGCATGTAATACTCTGCGAGCATGTAATGCTCGCGAAGGAAATGGCGGAGCGCGCCCGGGAGAGATTTAGAACTCTCCCGGCCCGCCGAGACCGCAACATGCTCGCCGCGCGTCGTAGGCGGCTCAGGCGCCGGAGGTCGCTTAACGACCTCCGTCCTCCATGAGCGCAGGCCTGGGGGTGGCAGGTGTCTGTCACCCCAGCAGAAGCAGGCCGGGACGGTGGGGCGTCTAGCGCCCCTCCCCCAAACCGGGGCAAAACGGGGACACCGTGGTTCCCAAACCCGAAGGGGGCCATCTCGAAACCGGAGATGGCCCAGGGTCAGTCGAGGTACGAGGGATATGCTCTATGGGCAACCTTACACCCCCGCGTCTGTAGACCCGAGACGGCGTGCGGTTTTAGTCGGTTCAAGCCCGACATAACCACCCCCGCTGGCCGGCGGGGGGGTATCCGAAGGGATTTCCGCACGAAAAAAAAAATTATAAAAGAAAAAAAAAAGGTAGGGCCAAAAGACTCGAGAAGCTGACTTGTAAGTATACAGTGGCGTGGTACGAAGTCGAGTTACGTATATAAATAAATAAATGAAGTGCCTATCACTCTTCTCTTGAAGAAATTTAATTAAATAAAGAAAAAGCCTAGGATGATTCTAGAACATTCTACACAGCGCTATCTAGACCCAAAGTAAGCACTCCCTCACAAACACTCACAAAGTAACTCACTTATTTTATGGGTTCTAGAATGCGGATAAACATAATTAAATACATTTTTTGTTATTGGGTATATACAAGTAGTAGTGGAAATCTTTAGAGGAGGCCTTTGTCGACAGACAAGCGGTTTCTCACAATAATCCAGTTGCCGATCATTTAAACGCAAGCTACAATTGATTGAATCAAATTAAGTATTAGTTTTTAGTAAGGAAGCAAATAGGCACGTATTAATTGTAAGGAAAGAAGCAGCAATAAAGGCTATTTTAGTTTATGTATTATATACAAGTATATTGAAAGGTACTTTTACTTTGAAACTCAATCAATTAGATTACCCGTGATAAGGTACTATACAGACTGGGGGTGGCAGGTGAGGCCGCCTGTCACCCCAGCAGAAGCAGGCCGGGACGGTGGGGCGTCTAGCACCCCTCCCCCAAACCGGGGCAATACGGGAACACCGTGGTTCCCAAACCCGAGGGGGGCCATCTCGAAACCGGAGATGATATACTTTATGGGCAACCTTACACCCCGGCGTCTGTAGATCCGAGACGGCGTGCGGTTTTAGTCGGTTCAAGCCCGACATATCCGCCCCCGCTGGCCGGCGGGAGGGGTATCTGAAGGGATTTCCGCACGAAAAAAAAAAAAGGTACTGTACAGACTATTAAACAGTATGTAACAATACTAGTGTCGGATCAATAAGGGGCACATAGGTATCCTAAATACATAACCATATATGAAATTTAAAAATATAATATGAAGTATCATTTTCTAGTATCATAATTACCCAATATCTCCCCAAAATCTCATGACGTGAAAACACCACATAATAGGTATACAATAATATTTAGTGCTGGCCCACTACATCGCTGGCTGCGCCACTGCACCCTGCTGTGTCTTTTATTTTTTATCTATATTTTATAGAGGGCTTGTGCATAAAGTGGCCCTCCTGTGTTGCCATATAAATTTCCTCAATGTTATCGGGAGTTTTTTGTGGGGTATTTCTTTAAATTCATTTTACACGATGGTTTACATAAACAGCACCTAATGTTGATACTACCTATATACACCTTCACGGATCAGAGACTAGTTTTGTTACATCCTATCCTACTAATAATATAAACGCGAAAGTTTGTGAGTATGGATGTATGGATGATTGTTACTCTATCACGCAAAATCGACTGATCGGACCTGGCTGAAATTTAATACAGGGATAGATTAGAGTTTGAAACAACGCATAGGCTACTTTTCATCACTGCAATGGGATCTCATGGGAAACGGTAACAGGAACAGAATTCCACGCAGGCGAAGCCGCGGGCAAAAGCTAGTATTGTATAAAGAAACTTTCTTTTCCTGACTTCCGCATTGCGAAATTTTGTTTGGACCTAGTATTTATCTATTTTTCTCTATCTGTCTTCATGTTGCAAAAGCTCAATCATAACATAACATAACATAAACTCACGCCTATATCCCCGAAGGGGTAGGCAGAGGTGCTAGCACCCACATTTCGCCAGTTCATGTTTAGGTCCCAATGTAATAGGTGGCGAGCCTATTGCCATTAACCGGGCACTTATAAACCTGCGATAAATACACACATGGCTTCGAAAAGCATCGAAAAGTCATTAGTGTGTGCCATGGTAAAACCTGGGATCGAACCCGATACCTCGTCTCAGCAGTCCACCTCAATCAAGCTCCATCAATTTGAATTAAATTCGGTATGGAAGAACAGAGTCTCGTCTCACACATCAATAAAATAATACTTATAATTACCAAATGAGGGTATTAATAACAAATAAAAGTATTACATACCAGTATTAAACAAACAGTTATACTCTAGCATATCACAGCTATCGAAGAACCGCCTCAACTCTTCTTTTGAATTGATACCACATTTTTCAATACCATTGTGGATACATGTCCTTGCGATGTAGCACTAAAATTATATTTTTATTTGTTGACATATGTAAGGAGAGAAGCAAATGGCGGACTGTTGTCTCCGCCTATATCCCAGAATGATGATACTTTACGTGAATGTGTTATATGACATGAGATGTCAGTAAATTCCCGACATCAAGCAAAATGTAGTTTTTTGTACGATGGTTTCAAACAAGCTAGATAGAGGAATGTTTATTACCCACATTTCGTCAAATATGTTTTTCGGTGCCACAAGGTGTAAGCCAATATCGTCGATCAGACATCGGTTCCTAATTATTTAACTTCACTTGTGCGATTTTGACATCAAACATCAAAATTGGACATGTACATATAGTCACGCCTCTTTCCCATTGGGTTAGACAGAGACAATATCTTTCCACTTGCTACGATCTTGTCATACGCCTTTCGCTTCTTCCACTTTCATAATTGTTTTCATACATGCACGCCGGTTACGGGTACTTCTGACCTGGTCTTCCTTTCCTTTCTTTCTTTCTTCAAAACGTCCTCGATCTGATTGGTATTCGTACGCCTAGGTCAGCCTTTACTGGGTTGCCCAGTAGCCCTAAATTGTTCTTAATTTTTAAATAATAAGGTGTTTGGGGTGAGTTCAAGATAAACTACGGTAAAAGATTATAAAGATGATATATTTCAGTAATACACTTAAGATAACGATTAAAACTAATGAGGTGAATGGGATAAGGTTGAGTCGCGCCCGATATGCTATCCGAAAGCATACTGACTGTTTTACTTAGGTAATACATAAAATGTTCAATGCATATCGCGCGGTGTCGCAATTTCGCTGACATGATTATTTGTTCGGTGATTGACCCGAACATGCTCCCGAGGGAGAAAAAGGGGAAGTTAGTAAGTGGATATAGTTAAGTGGGTATGAAATTAATACTAACAAGGTGAAAACAATGTTCCGAAAGTACTAAAGTAGTTATGAAGGGTTAGTTTCATTAAAGGATGAAATAAAAGTAACGTTACAAATTAAACTGAATCGCTACAATGTAAATCGGAAAGAGAAAACACGCGAAAGATCGGTGACGAACCTCTATCTTTCTTTTTTTTTTTGTAAACACTCACTAGATAGCGCTACTCGCTTAGGGACACTATTCCCTCGTTTACTACTAGATTGCCCATGTTCCCTAACTTCACTGCACTCAATCACTACACTTTCTGTTTCGGCGGGCGGAGACGGCAATGCAGTCGCTGCAGAGACCGTCCACGGCACTGCTGTAGACGGGGCAAGATTTATTCTACGTTTCCTTTGCCGCCAACGTGTAAAATAGTATGCTGCCGCCAATCCCAATATTCCAAATATGATGAAATATGTAACAGCATAAAGATGGATGTCGTGGTAGGAGATATCGGTGCTCAAAGGTTCACTCTTCTTCATGATCTCAATACTTCTTTTAATAGCTTCAAATTGCCTGAGATTGTCTGAGTTATTGGGGTTAAGCTCATATGTTTCTGGCATACTGATATTTATTATGTGATTTATTGGTGAAATTTCCGGTGAGATAATCCTTGAGGTCGTGCTTATTTTACTAAACATTCTTTTGCTTGAATATACCGTGAAATCATCTGTTTTTAATAAACAGCCTTCCGAAACGCGCAGCAGACCAGCACCAGACAGTCTTACTGCCGTAACTTGGCTTTCGCACAGAAGTTTGACGTTACAGTCATTGCAGCATAAATAATAATATTTGTTTCCTGATGCTAACTCTCTCCAGTCATTCACGCACGGGGTAGTTGTGGTTTTACAATTTCTTGTGTTTGGGATCGTTACACAAAGGCTATGATCATCTTTCATGTGGTGAATTGGTCTTCTGATATGACACAGAATAGTTACAGGGTTTTGTAATACGCATGACTGCAGCTGAGTGTCTGTAATAGGTAAATACGAATCCTTTCTCATGTTGATTGCTGCCAATTCTGAGATAGTTACGACCTTCATCATCATGTTATCTTGCACGATGCGTGGGACCGGTATAAGATTGTATATTTCGTAAAGATCTCTTTCAATCAGGGGTATTCTTATTTCTATAATTAGGTATTTGGCAGAGTATTTGGCTCTTACTTTGAGCAAGCTGTAGAGGTCTTTAAGGTCAAAGTTGTTGACAGGTACTACCAAGTCTCCGGATATTTGTGCTGATATTGTGCTTAGTTCTGCTCTGAGTTGCTTGGGAGATATCAAATGAAAATCTAATTTTCCACTATAAATATCAGTTACTGTATCCAAAATTGAGTCCTGGATTCGTCTCAGGGTATACAGCAAGTTGTTTGCAGTGAAAGCTGAGGTTATGAAGTCTGTGAGGACAGTTATATTTTGCACTTGCTGAGTGAGATTTATTAAAGAGTCTTGGAGATGATTAAGCTTTTGATTTATTAACTTATGGTGTTTGTTGATAGTATTCTCCATCCTTTTCATGAGATTAAATTCAGCCTCAACGACCGACGTTTGATTTTTCCAGAGCTGGTATAAATGGTTTTCATTATGCCTTAAAAGGTCAATATCCTTCTCATATTTATCTGCAAATCATTGATCCAACACTCCGAATAAACTATTTGCAACGTAGCCTACTCCGTCAATCAAACCGCGTCGCCGGCGCTTCGCATTAGTCATAAACGAGTCCTTCATCATAACAATATTGTCATAATGCTTAATTTCTCCGAACTCGTGCTCGAGCTGTAACATGACGCCGTCGCAAGGTGTTTGTGTTCTAATCATTGAGCATAAGGTTTCAAGATACTTGATATACTTTAATAATGCCGCCGTTCCTTCTTGATAAGGACTTGTGTCATAGTAGACTATTAAATGCCAATCATCCCTTATTAAATGCATATTAGTTAATTTGTCGAAGTATACACTGTTGTTTGTCAACGTGGTAAAGTTGTAGGATGCATCGGCTGTGTTTATTAGTGACAGCAAAAATAATGTTAAGGATAGGACTATAGCTGAGAATGATATAGGTCGGTTTTTCTTTGTCACTGACAGTGTTTTATCGACGTTTCGGACGTTAGGGTCTTGGTCATTTTTATTTGTTGGCAGTAACGACAGTTTTACAACTGGGCGTTTTAAGAGTCCGTTTTTTGTTTTAAGTGTGACGACCCTCACATGTCCGTCACTTCCGGGATGCAGCCCTACTATGCGGCCTAGACTCCATTTTCCAGGTGGAAGGTTGTCGTCCTTTATAATAACGATGTCGTTAAGGTTGAGATCTTTTTGATGCTGTCGCCATTTGGATCTTGTAGAAAGTTGCGAGAGGTAGTCGATTTTCCACTTAGCCCATGTATCCTGATAGATTTTTTGAGTCAAATGCCATCGTGTTCTGAGGTCATGCTCTGTTTCGTAGATCGTTAGGTTGGGGCCGCTTGCTAAAAAGTGAGCCGGGGTCAAAAACTCTAAATCTTCAGGATCTTCTGTCAGAGGGCACAGGGGTCTGGAGTTCAAACAAGCTTCGAGTTGTGATAATAGGGTAGTGTATTCCTCGTAGGTTAGTTTTTGTTCTCCAACGACACGCTTGAGATGACGTTTCAGACTCTTTACTGCAGCTTCCCAGAGGCCGCCAGCAGATGGCCAAGATGGAGCATTGAAATGCCATTCAATGTTCATTTCAGAGACGGTCGAGGTTACTTCTTGGTCAGACAAGATGTTGGAGATTTCGGCAAACTCTTGTTTTAAAATTTTGTTGGCACCTATGAAGTTGGTTCCCTGATCACTATAGATATGCCCAGGAACTCCTCTTCTGGCCGACATTCGTCGAAGCGCGGCAATAAATGCAGACGCTGTGAGGTCTGAGACGATTTCTAAATGTACGGCTTTAGTTACCATACAAACAAAAACTGCGACATAACCTTTACAGGTTTTGATGCCACGACCTTTGTTTGCCTTAATAATAAGGTGTCCAGTGTAATCTATTCCAGTGTGATAAAACGGTCGATTGGGAATCAAGCGAGCTGGAGGTAGGTCACCCATGATTTAATGTTGCGATGTGGGGTTGTTTCTTTTACATTTGATACACATTCTTAATCGTTTCTTTGTGACCCTGTTTCCTCCGAGAATCCAGTATTTGAGTCTTATGAATCCAGTAGTCATTTTTACTCCACCGTGGAACACAAGCTCATGGGACTCGTCAATGATTAGATCTGCCAACTTCGATTGATTAGGAATTATGATGGGATGCTTCATTTCAGGATCAAGATTCGAATGTTTAAGTCGGCCTCCAACACGTAGTATTTGATTACTGTCTAGCATGGGATTGAGATTTAGGATCTGGCTTTTGTTGTTTAGCGGTTCATTATTATTTAGCCGCGATATCTCGTCATGGAAATATTCATTTTGAACGTGCTTAATTAACATTTCTCTGGCTGTCTTTATATTTTGCAAAGTAAGATAATACGTACGGTGCCTCTTGTAAACAATAATGTCGATGAACTTGTTGATGTAAGCTAATACTCGAGTAACTTTCCGTAAGGTGCTATATTTTTGCAATAGTTGTTTGATTATGAAATTCTCGGAATTTACAATGGCCGTATTTACATGCTCCCTTTTTCTGAGTTCTGCGCTAATAATGCTGGAATAGATCGGCTTCTTGTGCGGGTCTTCAGGCTTATATTGTAGTAACCATTCAGGGCCCTGCCACCACAGGGAGTGTTTGCATAGTTGGGCAGCAGATAAACTTCGAGTTGCGCAATCTGCGGGGTTATCTTTAGATTTTACGTAACTCCATTTATTCTTCGGGATTGTTTCGGTAATAATTCTTACGCGATTCGCAACAAAAGGTTTCCACTTCTCCGGTTCGCCACTTAACCAGCCTAGAACAGCCGTTGAATCAATCCAACCATAAACATGTACCTTATAACTCGACAGGGATAAGATAATTTTTTGCATAAGCTTTGACAACAACAGAGCGCCGCAAAGTTCCAGCCGCGGGATCGACTGTGGGGTTTTCAGTGGGATTACTTTTGATTTCCCTGCAATAAGGGTCACGTGAGTTTCCTTTTCTCTTTGTATTCTGCAATACACGACGCAAGCGTATGCTTTTGTGCTAGCGTCGCAAAAGCCATGGAGTTCGATGATATCTTTCTCTTGAGTTTGAATCCAACGTGGTATTTTAAATCGAGATATTTGAGAAAGATCGGCTTGAATAGTTATCCACTCTAATGCAATTTCTTGAGAGACAGGGTGGTCCCAACCCAGATCTGATTTCCACAGTTCTTGGAACAAGATCTTAAGTTTTATTGTGACTGGTGCCAGCCAGCCCAAAGGATCAAAAATCTTAGATATTTGAGATAAAAATTGTCTTTTGGTGAGGGTTACTTCTGACTTGAATTCAATAGGATGAAAGATAAATTGGTCGTTTTTAGGTACCCATCGAAGACCTAAGGTTTTCGTAGACTCTGGTTGCTTGAAATCGAAGTCTTCCATTAGAGGTGCGTCCGAACTATCTATTATCTCCAACAAGTTAGATCGCCATTTTCGGAGATTAAACCCTCCAGACCTTAGGAGGTTGTTCATCTCTTCTTTTAGCTGCTTAGCTGCTTCCACTGAATGTTCACCGTGCATGAGATCATCCATGTAAAACGAGTGTTCTAAGATGTCAGGAGCCCTGCTTTGTGGATAGCTTGGCCTTTCATCGGTGGCCAGTTGCTTTAGTGTCATCATGGCCAAGAAAGGAGCGGCTTTTGTGCCATAGGTAACAGTCGCTAACTGGTATTCTTTTAAAGATTCATATTGATGGTTCCGCCAGATGATTTTTTGATATTTCTGATCATCGGGATGTAACCAGATTTTGCGAAACATTTTTTCTATATCGGCTGTAAAAGCATATTTAAATTGCCTCCACTTTAAGATAAGGCTCTGCAGGTCTTGTTGTAAATTGGGTCCTCGGCACATAAGATCATTGAGGCTGTAACCACTTGAGGTTTTTGCTGAGGCGTTGAAAACAACTCGCAATTTAGTGGTGGATGACTCAGCTCGTTGAATGCAATGATGCGATAAATAACAGTCCGGCTGTACATGTGACTCAACGGGTGTCATATGTCCGAGCTCTAGGTACTCAGAAATAAACGTTTTATAATCACGTTGCAACGTTGGTTGCTTATACAACTTCCGCTCTATTTGGAAAAATTGAGCAATCGATTTTGTTTTCGACTCGCCTATATTTTTCTCAAAATTTTCTTTAAATGGGATTTTAACGACGTAGCTTCCATCTTCTCGTCTAGACGTTGAAGCTTGGTAATATTCAATGCACTTTTTATCTTCTTCTGATACCGCTGGAGCGTCCTGAATGTCCTCTACTTCCCAAAACTGCTGAATCTCTTGGATGTTATTCAGGACCACATTGCAATGGTAGGTTTTATAGTTACCGCTTAAGATCCATCCTAACTGGGTTTGTTGGGCAACGGGTAACATACCGTCCAATCGACAGATACCATCCATAAGAATAGTGGAATAGATATCGGCCCCAAATAATATGTCAATAGGCCTACTTTTGTAGAATTCGGGATCGGCTAGAGTTATTTGATTTAGTGTAGGCCAGTCTGGCTTAGGTAAGGTGCAGGTAGGTAAGTTATCTATGAGGCTATTCATTATATACACATCCGTATCAAAGATGAAATCGCTAATCAGCGACGAACATTTGATGGTAATCATGCCCTTACAGTTATTTTCCTTATTTCCTATTCCAGAGATATACCCATTACATTTACGTCGCGGCAGTTTTAGCAACTGAGCGGCGCTTTCTCTAATGATGGATGTTTGAGATCCTTGATCTAAAAGAACTCTCATTTTGTGGTATGATCCGTTCGCAGCTTGTACTTCAATGATTGCTGTTGCAAGCAATATTTCAGAGGGTTTTTCAAGAAGCGATGCCACGGTGCTACTTTCTTGCTGCTGTGGTGGCGATTTCGTAATCGTTGCTACGTTTGACCCAGGTCGATTGGGCGTGAAAGCTTCATGCAAAATGGTATTGTGTTCTTTATTGCATTCTCTGCATCTTATTACCGAGAGACATTTTTTGCCTTCGTGGTAATGTAAACAGTTTATGCAAAGGTTTAAGTTGGCAACGGCATTTTTCCGTTCATTGGGTTGCAAATCCAGCAAATTTTGACATGCATGAATCCGATGGTCGTTGACGTTACAAATAGGGCATTGCTTACGATTGCTAATTTTGCGTTTAGACTTTGACGATTGCGAAACTTGGTTTGTTGCATAGTTCGTCTTTGGATTGTTTCGTTTAGAATTGAAACCCTTGAATTGAAATAATGGTTTGTTGTAGTTGCTGGGTTGAGAGGGGTGAGATATCTGCGTGGGATTTCCCATCTTCTTACGTGAAGTTTCTAGCATCATAAACTTGGTTTCTAAGAAGTTAAGAAAATCATCCAGGACGGGCAACTCTCGCGGGGTCTTTAAAGCTTGTAGATAGTCCTCGTATGTATCCGAGTCCAACCGTTGAGATAATATACATACTAGGAAAGGATCCCAAGAAGATACATCCACTCCCAGATTCTTGATAGCATTCACGCTCTCGTACGTAGTGTCATGAATGCGTTTTATATGATTTGTTGACTGCTGCTGGCTTGTAGGGATATTCATGAGGTTATTAAAATGAGAAGTGAATATTTGTCGTTTATTGTTATAACGATGATTGAGGATATTCCAGCTCACAAGATAATTATCGGAGCTTATTTGGAGATGTTGGATCATTCTTTCAGGCTCACCTTTGACCTTACTCTTTAGAAATTGCATTTTCTGAGCATTTGACAAAGAGGGGTTGTTATGCACGGCTTCGGTAAAGAGATCCTTGAACGAAATCCACTTATTGTAGCTTCCCTCGAAGGTCATTATCTCCATTTTAGGGGTAGTTTTTTCTATATGCGCAACGGACCACATTTTCTTATTGATGTCTTTCTTGATCTTGTTATAGCATTTCTCATAATGAGCAAATTGCTCTTCGTACTCGGGGTTCGATCCGCCAAACTCATTGTCCAGTTCCCAGTGAAGTGAATCAATAGCCACCCAACGAGACTGTAACGACTTCAAGAGATCTTCAAACTCCCATTTTTCCGTGACGAGATCAAGGTCGATATCGGAAGTAGTTCTCAAGAATGCCTTAAAGTTAGTAGCTTGCCTTTTGAACAGCCCTTCGGCTCTACTCACTTCCAAAACGGGGGTTTCAGAAGCAGCTTGAGATGCGCGGTTAGAGCTTTGAGGTACCGTAGTAGGTTGGAATGTAGGAGGTTTTAAATCAGTGACTTGCGGTTTGTTTGCGAGAGGGTTATAGCTCTGAATAGTAGTTTTTATGTTGTTATATTTTTCTTTAAATTGATCGTATTGTTTAGTACTGAAATATGAATGAGATTGATCACCAAAAGATAGCAAAGTCATATGATTATTATGAAACTCTGTAAAGTATTGTTCCAAGGTAGCTAACCGACGACGTAAGTAGTCTGAGGTCTTGCGCTCTCCACCATCCTTCTTGAAGTTGATGAATAGCTTATCTACGCCTTCGATTAGTTGTTGTTGGGTTGATAAAATGTCGTCCATGTCTGACATTTTAAAAAGATAAAAAGAGACCTTACTTGAACTGAAGGCTTCTTTGGAGATCAAATGTCCTCGCGATGTCAGCAAGAACAAACCTGGAGTCACAGCGCTATGAGATCTCGCGATGTGTACTAAAAACCGGGTTCAGCAGGATGATGGCACGTTTCCGTCCGGAGTGCCAAGATCAAAATTGGGATCACAGGATGATGAGATTTTGGATAGTAAATCCACTCAGTTCTGTTCACAAGTTCCAAGCGACACACTCACACGGCACGTTTAGTAGATACACGTTACGCGTAATTGTCCCGCTCCGATAGCTCGAAGGACCAATGTTTGGGGTGAGTTCAAGATAAACTACGGTAAAAGATTATAAAGATGATATATTTCAGTAATACACTTAAGATAACGATTAAAACTAATGAGGTGAATGGGATAAGGTTGAGTCGCGCCCGATATGCTATCCGAAAGCATACTGACTGTTTTACTTAGGTAATACATAAAATGTTCAATGCATATCGCGCGGTGTCGCAATTTCGCTGACATGATTATTTGTTCGGTGATTGACCCGAACAAAGGAGTATTTTCTATACTATTATAAATTTGAAAATTAGCTGTGCTTGTACATGGGAGATTAAAAAAAGAATTACTTGTGTTATGTTAAACAAGCGATTCTGATCACTAAAATATTACAGATTTTTTTATTTTATTTATCGTGCGGAAATCCCTTCGGATACCCCCCTGCCGGCCAGCGAGGGCGGTTATGTCGGTCTTGAACCGACTAAAACCGCACGCCCTCTCGGGTCTACATGTAAGGTTGCCCATAGAGCATATCCCTCGCACCCCGACTATATACAAATACCTTACTTTGTTTTAGACTACTAGGTAAATGTAAGGTACTCATCACACAATGTTTGATGTGCGAGCCTCCTTAGAAATTGCTGATAAATTTACAAACGATTTTTACATTGGTATAAATTAATAAATAAATGATATGGTTTTTAATCTTCATTGTATTGAATACGTTCAATACATTTCATGATCGTTAACTTTGAATGTGTTGAACTTCTTCTTTCCAGAAGTAGCTCAACACATTCGAAGCCACTGCATTTAAATAGATTGAAATTAATCTTGAGGTACATATGGTAATTGGTTTTAGTCGGTTCAAGCCCTACATAACCAT
Source organism: Cybosia mesomella (assembly GCA_946251805.1). Taxonomy (NCBI): domain Eukaryota; kingdom Metazoa; phylum Arthropoda; class Insecta; order Lepidoptera; family Erebidae; genus Cybosia; species Cybosia mesomella. The sequence continues at coordinate 16,563,095 of OX276409.1, forward strand.
ACCCAGCTGGCCGGCGGGGGAAATAATCGCCCCCGCTGGCCGGCGGAGGGGGTATCCGAAGGGATTACCGCGCGAAAAAAAATAAGTAAAAAAAAGGTATCCGAAGGGATTTCGGCACGAAGAAATAAAAGCGGTACATATTGGATATTCGGCTTTCAACTGTTTATTAATAGTCTTAAACTTAAAAATACCTAAATCTATCCACAATTACTTACTTTATTTACTTCAGGTTTTATAGTCTCTGCACTAGCATTAATTGCCAACAGTACGGTTCCTGTAAAGTAAAATTTACTATACACACATAAGATCAAAAGCTTAACACAAAGAAAATCCTTTATTTACCAATACTGTATGGGGCTTTTGGTTTCGAAAATATATACTCGAAAAGATCTATTATCCATATATTTATAGTTTTTTATTTTCAATATTTGTAATACAGACAAGAGACAAGAAAAAAAAATGTTTAAAAATGAAGGTAAAGTTATTCATTGTTTCCGTAGTTCGCAAGAATTACGGTAGATGGCTATAGCGTCGCCTTAAGACGTATATAATATATCGGAGAATTTCGAATATCTGGAACGTGTCTAGGTGGGTTAGTTGGTCAGAGCATTAAAAATTTAATTGAATACAATCAAGAGGTAAACGCTGACTAATGAACTTTTTCGATGTATTTTGCATGGAAAAAGAAAGACAAGGAAGAAAGGTTGCAGGTGGTAGAGTCAAGCAACAGTCATTTTGGCCGTTGCATGAATGGGCCGACTCGACCGGGGAAGCACCACCCTCTCACAGAATATCGACGCCAAGTAACAGTATTTGAACTGTTGCGTTCCGTTTGGTGACTGAGAGTGCCGGAGCCCAAACTCCTTTCCCATCCCCTTTCCTTTACAGGGTCGGCAGCGCGAGTGTGACGCCACTGGTGTTGCACACGTCCATAGGCCGCGGTAACCGCTTCCCATCAGGTGGGCCGTGTGCTTGTCTGCCGCCTTAGTGGTATAAAAAAAAACTTTTAAATATGTTTCATTGCGGGTCATACACATACATTGATTATTAAAATAATAATATAACTTCACGCCTGTATCCCCGAAAGGGTAGGCAGAGGTGTATTACACACCCACATTGATTATTACACATAGAAAACTTGCTGGCTGGCTGCAAATACTGCTCCGTGAAGTTGACACTACAATAGTAACATATACTTAGCCTATGTTCCAGGTCCCATCCTCCTAACTCATGCCCGTTATTTATTTACAGGGCGTCCGCGTCCTACATGAAAATGTCAACTTTTTTAGAAACATACATACATATACATATATACTCATACATTTATGACCTCGAAGGGATGAGGTGAGGAGGCACACTTGCATTTTGTCTACTATTTCTACAGAGATAGAGAATAATAATGAGCAAACCATTGCAGTCAACCGAGCACTTTACATGTGCTGTATGGTTACTGTAGGGTGGAGAACAGCCCTATCCCCTCATCACGTACATCTTGTACGACACCCACAGAAAATTATTGGGAAGTATTTGTATTCTACTGAATTGGAAACGCAGAAAGGTATGTTTGTCAACAAATCGCAGGTGGTAGAGTCAAGCAACAGTCATTTTGGCCGTTGCATGAATGGGCCGACTCAGCCGGGGAAGCACCACCCTCTCACAGAATATCGACGCCAAGTAACAGTATTTGAACTGTTGCGTTCCGTTTGGTGAGTGAGAGTACCGGAGATCAAACTCCTTTCCCATCCCCTCCCAAACTCCTTTCCCATCCCCTTTCCTTTACAGGGTCCGCAGCGCGAGTATGACGCCACTGATGTTGCACACGTCCATAGGCCGCGGTAACCGCTTCCCATCAGGTCTTGTCTTGTCTTGTCTGCCACCTTAGTGGTATAAAAAGCAAGGCGTGAAAAGGCATCTGATGAGGCAGTTAAACTGAGACCTACCATTGTAGCATTGTTTTTATCTCAAATATGTTTATAAATATAACCAGACAAATCAACATGTACTTAACCAATACTCGTAATACTTATTTCAAATAATACATAATGTTTACCTAGTGTTAGTGCAACGAAATTCATTTTAAAACGTTTTATTGAAAAATACGGTATGCAATTTTATTTTGGTTATAATCTTCTACACTTTATGTTTATTGGGTAACTGAAGTAAATTCAGTAACAAATTACTATTTTCTAAACTAAGTAAATGGTGTGACTGTGTTTATGAAAACATTTTTAAACCGGCTAAAACTTTACGAACCACTAGCGAATTTCAATCACTGCCGATGACAAACATCCTGAAGTGCCTGTTTAGTGAGTGGTTTACCGTAATTTTCCGGTCTACTGGACTATCGGTCTATCGTTCTACTGGTCTGTGGGTCTATTGGTCTAGCGGCCTACCAGTTTCGTGATGGTAGGTGCTCCCACTACATACACCGTTACGCAATAGTCACAACTAGAAACCCGATTGTGATACTTTTTGAAAATATTCATTTGGAGCTTAAAGCCTTGATGTTTTATAGCATTCGTATACCTATCCAATGACACTCGTACAAAAAAACGTAATCTAACGATAGACCGCTCATAAAAATCAGTAATAGACAAGAGGGAACATACGAGGCATACATACATACCTACCTACATACAGGTCAAACACTTCGCTCCAGTCTGGTTAAAAGGAAGCGGAATGAGTTCATAAATCAGAATTCCATAAATAATAGTCCCATAAAGAATGTCAATGGAAAGTTGGAAAGGAAAGATTCTACATCCTAAATCTATATAATTCTCCTCATCATATTTATACCCACTTCAGTAACCGATAGCCCTTTGCCACTTGGGTCGAATACTTACCGGTATTTTGATGTTATACATATTTAATTCTCTACATTTGACTTTAATTGTGCAATCCTTCTTCTCTCTATTCAAATGCTTGTTGCATCTTCCATACATTTTTGTATTGTGTATAAACCGACAAACTATACGATATTTGTTTATAAGTAATAATCAAATGTAATATTTAAGTTCATATTCATATTCATGTGCACATTTGTTTTGTAAATTCCACAAAGAAATCGCAGTTTGTCGATTAGATTACATTAAATTTATACATGAACGAAATATGTACAAAAATGTTATTCTTATTATTTTCATTACTTTTAACTTACACTGAACCAAATAAGTATGCAGGAGTACGTTGCTTTGTTTTATACTACTTAATTAACCTGCTTGTAATTATTGATAAAAATCAACATAAACAGAACTTTCTAGAGCAAAATATCTTACGAATAGTATTCTCAAGAGGCCTATCTTATTAAAGATCTATCCTACGGACTCGTATGTGTTACAGTTAAAATTATAATTCTTTATTAGTCAAGCAATTTTTAACTTAGAAAGATCCGTCAAAATTATTTTGACCAGTGAAGCTAATTAAAAGTACTTTTGACTGACTGATTTTAATCCGAGTGGATACGAACAGAACCTTTCCCGTCTTCAACACTTGCGTTTTTCCTGAGCCTAAGTAGTTTTCTATTAGGATCCCTGTATATATAATAAAATTACCTATCTCTTGTTACCACAGATTCAAACTACTGCAAAGAGGTAAAGTCAACAAACAACATCTTGCAATATTTTGAACTCAGAATTATTATTTTTACTAGGTTTCTGCATAACAGGTTATACGGGCACAGAAGTACTATTAGGGCCGGTGGATCTATCCGTTGAGCAGAGAAAGAGTAGGACACGTTCTCTCAATTTGACTGATCTTAGCTTCTATGGGAGCGACTGCCATCTGACGCCTTAGCCAAGCTGTCGAAAAGACAGCTGGAAAGCTTGCGTTAATCAGCAGGTGTATCGGCTAGAAGGTGAACTTTTGGGCCTGGAGATCTTGGTGATCTATATTTCCAAATTTTTAGGTTCTACAGTCTAAACCAGATCTCACTCAGTAGATGATGATATCTTTAGAATACATTCATCTCTATTACAGATACCTTGCCTGCAACTCTTAAGTTGTGTCCACAATAAGAGACGAGAATGCGCCATCATCGAAGCTACTAATGAAGTTCGGTGGTTTTTGGATAAATGTGACATATTGGAATTTAACTGCGAATATAAAACTAGTAAGCACTTTAATAACTTTAGTCTCTGCCATAAATGCACAAAAGGAGAAGTAAGTGCACCCCGGGCTCCGAAAAGCCTCTGTTGTAACCGGGAACAATGCCAAGATGATGATGAGAAGGATGATTAGGATTGACTTATGATTGACACAGATTTATTTAAAATATATTTCTTTTTACCTTTCCAGAATTTGTGAAAGCTAACAAAACGAAATGTAAAGACGTACCACCTATTTGAAAGCTACAGACCAAGATAACTACAATGAAACTAAAATATACTTTTAACAAATATAATCTGAATTTATAATTACAATGAATAGAAGTTGTAGATAAATCATATCGTCGGATGGCAAGTGTGTGCCAAAACGAAATCTGAAAGAATAAGAAAATTATTATAAATTATTATTATACAATAGGTAGATAGTTGGTTTTCAGGACTAGAAAGTAAAACTGAAGGCCATAAGTTAATAGTAAGACCTGAAAAACTTTTGAATTTAGAGATGCAAAGAATGTACACTTTAATATACTTACTGTATTTGTAATAGCAGTTTACATGCTGCATGTGGCAAATGTCATCAAATTTTCCATATCCATAATTATCATCAAACCCACAAATAGACTCTGCAGTCTTTTTGCAAAGCATAGCCGCCTCACACCAAGGACTTAATTGAACTTTATTAGGTGAACTTGGATCTATTCCGGGATTACCACCAAATGACCGCCTAGAGTACTGAAAAGACAGAAAATCCATGCTCAATTGACTTCAAATATTTGATTTTAAAAAATCTCATTTTTTTAACAATCCTTTTCTCTAAATCTTCTATCTTTCAGTAAACTTGACTTGCAAAAGGAAAATAGAAAAACACCATTTGGGAAATAACCTATTTATTATTTTTAAACTTTAAATTAGCAGGTAAGTGTGTGCTCATCTCTTGAAGCAAAATTAATGTAAATCAAGAGATTCCCATCGCACTCACCTCTGAACTATGGTCATCTGGATTAGCTTCTACGAGAGGTGTAGGATCGGTATCACTCTCAATTTCTTTCATAAATAAGTCTTTCGCTAGTTTTCCATATATTGGAATGTTTTTCCCTAATCTTAATATAGGATTTTCTGTTTCCTTGTCATGTGAATTACTGCGCCTAGTAATGAGCTGTTTTTTCTTCCCAAACTCAACTTTTAGTGGTAACTTTGGCTTTTCAAGAGTTTTACTCAGATGTTCGATGAGTTGTTTAATCGTCTCTTCATGACGATCCACTTTTTTGACTATATACTCAAGAACTTGAGATTGTTGCGTTAACTTCTCCGTTAAAAAATCATCTAAATTTTCTAACGTGTATTTAGATACGTCCCGTTTGTTAACCTTTTGGTAAAAAAATATTATTACTACAAACTTAATTTACTTTTTTCGAGACCTCTATTATAAATCAATATAAATATGTAATCTATTTATCCTCACCATTTGTTTTGATACTGGTATAGGGTATACTAGGATGTCGTCTAAAACGTTCATGTTTTCCATAATTGCTATGGGTTCCAATTTCACATGTGCAACCATTATCAATACTGAAAAAGTTAAAAATAATACATAATCTTTTAATTAAATCTCAAATTATGTTCTAGCTTATAAATTTGGAATAACCATATTTGGTTATATAAAGCTATCACAAAACCAGCTTACATAGAACTAAAGACCTCATGATGTGCACTTGAGATCCAACTCGATAAGGACAGTCACCGTGGAGTCTACACCGCTTATAGTGTTCCAATTGAATACGAGTGATAATAGTTTTGGTCGTTGCTATGACTGTATAATATATGAATAACTGTTACAATTACCGTATTTCTTTTGAATTTCTAAATTTTCTGCTAAAATTCATGAAGCTATATTTCATTCTTTTAGTTTCTAATATGATAATTATAATAATTTATCTTTCTAATTTTTAGTTTGAAACTGAATTTTCATAAGATCATTGTGATTTTATTCTGATTTTCTTTGAATTTATCGACAATGGAAATATATTCAGTACATTAATATTCACGAGCGTATGAAGTAAATAGATCACTTCAGATTTATTTTGGAAAATTACATAAATTAAATAATACAAAATATATTGCCATACAGCTCATAGTTTACAGAAGAACCTTAAAAGGAACGCCTAACTTCTTGAAATGCCTAGAGAAAAGACTCTCCAAGCTACAGCTTACCTTATAGTAAGCAAAGATGCTTTCAAGATTATGAAAGCTATTGTAGTAATTTAAAATAGTCAATTGTCGGTGATACAAATACATTCTACTTTGCTATAACCCGTCGGCCAATATGTTTGCCTAAGATCCGACACTAGAATAACCAATTGGTGTCGAATTATTATCGGAAACTTGATAATACAAACAAACATGGTAAATATCACGATAATAATAATTAAAGCAGTAAGCTATATTGGTTCTTATTAGCTATGATTACACGGCTAACTAACAGTTGAAGGACATTCACTAGCAATGGTTTAATTATGTTGATTTAAATTTACATTATAGATCCACTTAACATTCACTTGCAACTAGGATATTTTTAGTTATAAAGGTTACTTGCAGACTAATCGATTAAAACATAATTTCTGCTGATGATATTATTTTGTTTTAGCCACTGATCTAGGAAAATTTGTATTGGTTTAAATTAAATGATAGAAGTGTGAGAGAAACCTTAGCCCTATTAAAAGACAAACATTAAAAATAGCTATTGCAGCAATATAGCAATTTGCAGTATTTAAACTTTGTATATCAAATCTTTTAATGTTTTAGGTTTGTCATTAAATATACAAAAATGATTGATAACAATTACATTCTCCTTAGCTTTGTGGCGTAATAGTGCATTCGACTGCTATGGGGATGGTCGCGGGTTCAATTCCCGCTCAGTGCAAATATTTGTAAGCCTGAATATGTCTATTTGCATTGGGCTGGGTGTTTCTATGTACAATATGTGTATTTACAAAAGAAAATGTATCTAAGTATGTTTTTTGTTAATACAAGCTAGTTAAACTATACTGACTCTGGGTCCAGATAGCGCTTTATAGAATGTCTTAGAGTACCTATACATTTTCTTTTTTCTAAGCCATTTTCTTTTTCATAGATTCTTGCAACATTTTCCAAAAGGATCAAATTTATAAATCGCAGTTTACTTCTACACTATGATTTATGGTTATTATGTACGGTGTGATTGAATCAGGGACGTTGATACGCCTCTCTTGTATTTAATCGCTGCAAGCCATATCGCATTCTATACGCTAATTTTTTAATAAACTAATTGAGTCATGATTGTATTATCCGAGTGCCAAGCCCTACCGCACCTGCAAGTGTGTACTCTATCGCAGACTTTTCTCTCGAGATTGGGTGGCAGACAGAAAATACCAAGATGAACCAAATTATAGGAAAGAAGCGTAAGAGATCTCCGGACTCCAAAGTGCCAACATTGAATATAACTGACACCTGACGATGATTAGTCATGATTTTATCATAAATTAATTTAATCACAGTGCCTACACAAGCTGTGCGAAATCATAATTACGTTATGTAATGAAATGCAGATCTTAGTAAGCAATCAGTGAAGTGTAGTAGTTCAATGTAAACATATTCGAGCTCAAAAATCTTACACAGCGCATTTAACTAAGCATAGCTTATAATATGAGTTCATAAATGCGAATGAACAAATGCAAGTACAATTATTTTTGCAAACATCCTTATTATAAGCAGGAAATGAACCCGCAACCTCTGAAATACTAATAGAACGCCATACATCATGAAAATCAAAATAAATCGGACTGATTGTGGTTTTATTTTTGCATTTCCGCGAAGGGCTATTCCTTCGGAGATATACAAGGGTTTTTCATATCAAAACCAGAGCTTTCCGTTTGGGTTGCAATCTTACTGACGTATGAAGAACAGGTCTATTCTTTTGTCGGAGCATAAGATTTTAAACCACCAATAGAAAATAAGCTATTTAATTGTATGGTGCCTATTTGATACTAGATTTCACCGGTGTAAGTCCTGATCCCATGGGAATATCGGGCTATAAAGGAGCCTATGTTGCTCAGGTATAATGTAGCATTCTAATAGTGAAAGAATTTTTTAAATCGTTCCAGTTGTTTTTGAGTTTATCGATAACGTACAAAATTACAAAATTTTTTTCTTTATAGTATTTTAGTATAAATTCATTTAACAAACCATCATCATCAACCTATGCTAGTCCACTGCTGGACATAGGTCTCCCCTAATGAGCGCCATAACAAACCATGTACTTATAAAAATATCATATTCCTAGAAATATTATTCAGTCTGACGATGACTCATTTCATGACAAATTAGAATTTTCGCAGAAATTGTGCACGAGGGTATAGGCACCAAAGTTAGAAGGCCCTTCGATACTTACAAGATATAAATACATAATATGAATATAATGGTATCAAGACGGTTCAAATAAGAGTGGTTATTTCAGCTTCACTCTGGCGCCTTAATTCTCGCCAACTGACGCACAATGAAGTGGAATCTAGGGTTGTTAATAAATGCTGACCAGGAACTACTGATCTAGGGTTGTTAATAATTTCCTCTATTGACAAAGAAATACGTGTCTCAATATCGATAAATATCACTTTGTTTCCCATCAGTAGAACACAAAAAAGCATTAGTGAAATTAAACAAGTTAAATCTGAACAACCTGTCAACATTAGCGGACATGCTTTATTATGGCAAATCGCACTCTGCGCAATTATCTCTTTGTGTCATTTTACAAACAGGCAATCAATCAGATATAAAAAGAACAGCCGGACTAAGAAATTCTAGAGGTATTGTATGGGGATGGAATCCATTACACTTTACGTAGTTTTGTAAGTGACGTAGCCGTTACGTCATCCGAACAGTCAGATCGATTATACTATAACGAAGAACACCTAGGATAAACTACTACAATCTCCCATAGTGTAGTGTACTCAGCTGATTTCTAGGCATACCTATATAAAAGTAAGTTACAAAAAGTGAACAAAAGAGTTCAGAAATATGAAGGACATCAAACTTTCGAATTTAAAGATAAGGGATAAGATCCCTAAGGGATATCAAACATTATTAAACTCAATCCAGACATGAAGTCGGTTAAAAATACTTACGCTTGTAAACAGATAATAAAAGGCGTAGGTAAATTTGTATTTAAAAAAAATGCTTTTAAAGACCTTTCAACGTAACCAGCATTTTGGGGTCACAAATGACACCGGTCGTCTCACACCACTTGGCCCACACGGCTTCAATGCGAGCCTTGAGTCGCAATCGATGTCACCAAGTTGCGTTAAGTACGGATCCCACGTACTTAACCTGGTCGTGGTGCTTCGTTGGGGACCTCCACGCGGTGCACCCTGGGCAACGGAGACGGCAGCGTCTCTCTCCTAGGGTGGGAGAGACGCTGCCGCCTACGGCCAACTCCGACCGAGGCGAGGACGGCCCTGTTGAGGGCTGTTCGGAAGCTTTCCACGTGTCCCTCTGACTAGCAGATGGCACAGTGGAGAGCAAGTAAGGGGGCCATCTCGAAACCGGAGATGCTCAAAAAAGTCAAAAGTCAAAAACCATTTATTCTGTATAGACCATTAATACGGCACTTACAAAACGTCATAAACGTCATTTTAGTCGGTTCAAGCCCGACATAACCGCCCCCGCTGGAGACCCCCCGCTCTCCAGCGGGGGCGGTATCCGAAGGGATTTCCGCACGAAAAAAAAAAAAAAAAAAAAGGTACTTAACCTGGTCCATGCGCTCGACCAATCAGCGTGTGTGATATGTAGCAACGTGTGAGCATAAACGGTGCGATGATAGAATGTGACCTTGGGCATAATTTACCATAATTTACCTTTTTTTTTTTTTTTTTTTTTTTCGTGCGGAAATCCCTTCGGATACCCCCCCGCGTGCCAGCGGGGGCGGTTATGTCGGGCTTGAACCGACTAAAACCGCGCGCCGTCTCGGGTCTACAGACGCCGGGGTGTAAGGTTGCCCATAGAGCATATCCCTCGCACCCCGACTGACCCTGGGCCATCTCCGGTTTCGAGATGGCCCCCTCGGGTTTGGGAACCACGGTGTCCCCGTCTTGCCCCGGTTTGGGGGAGGGGCGCTAGTCGCCCCACCGTCCCGGCCTGCTTCTGCTGGGGTGACAGGTGGCCTCACCCGCCACCCCCAGGCCTGCGCTCATGGAGGACGGAGGTCGTTAAGCGACCTCCGGCGCCTGAGTTGCCTGCGACGCGCGGCGAGCAAGTTGCGGGCTCGGCGGACCGGGAGAGTTCTAAGTCTCTCCCGGGCGCGCTCCGCACCATTGCCGCAATCATGCTGCCGAGCGAGAGGACTCCCACCCCGATGGCTGCCACGAGGTCACGCCTCGGCGCCTCCCACGCCGGGCAGTCCGCCAGCGTGTGCAGCCCTGAGTCCTCGCTCGCGTCGCAGTGATGACACTCAGGCGTTGGCTCCTTCCTGATCCGATGCAGGTGGTCCCCGAAGCACCCCTTCCCTGATATCACCTGCGTCAGTCGGTAGGAGAGGCTTCCGTGTCGCCTCTCCAGCCAATCCTCCATGATGGGCCTTACCGCCGCTATTGCTGCGTGCCCTGCGCTTGGTTGCCCAAGTCGTTCCTTCCACTCCACCACGATGGCCTGGCGGAGCTGGGACTGCACGGCCTCGATTTCTCGAGGCTCGGGGTTCCATCCCTGCTCCCGCGCCTCCTTTCGCCACTGGTACAGTTGCGAAAGGGCTCTCGCTTCCAGGTCCCATGGCGGAGTTCCGGCAAGGAGACTCGCCGCCTCGAAGGAGATCGTGCGGTACCCTCGGATGACCCTGATGGCCAGAACCCGCTGCGGAGCGCGCAGCATCCGCACAGTTCTGGTCCTCAGGGCCTCCGCCCATATTGGGCACCCATACAGGGCCATGGACCGCACGATCCCCGCGTAGAGTCTCCTGCAGGAGTCATCGGGCCCCCTCATGTTGGGCAACAGCCGAGCCAGAGCAAGAGCTGTGCCCTTCAATTTGGGGGCCAGACTTCGGATGTGCTCTCCGAAGTCCCATCGGCCGTCGAGCACGAGCCCCAAATATTTCATTTGGGGCTTGATGCCGATGCGATTTCCTCCCACGATGAGACTGGATCCCTCGGGTGGCTTGCTCCGAGGCCCATGGAAGAACAGGGCCTCGGTTTTATGCAGGGCCACCTCGAGACCCAGCCGCCGGATCCGCCTAACGACTTGGGCAACCGCGGTCGTGGCCTTTCGGGTCGCTTCGCGGTACGTCGCCCCGCACGCCGTCTCGAGCGTGTCGTCCGCGTAGCACGTGACGGCGGCACCGCCTACGAGCTCACCGCGAAGCACCCAGTCGTATCCGATGTTCCACAGGAGCGGCCCCAGGACCGATCCCTGTGGAACACCGCACGACATTTCACGCCGACCGAGACCGGTCACGGTTGGGTAGATGACGGCTCTCTCCGTCAAATACGCCCCGACTATGCGGCGGAGGTAGAGAGGCACTTCGTGATACACGAGCGCCTCCCTAATGCAACTCCAGGGCAAGGTGTTGAACGCGTTGGCGATGTCCAGGGACACCGCCAACATCACCTCACCCCGGGCTACTGCATCCTCCGCCAGAGCCCTCACGCGCATGATGGCATCCACGGTGGAGCGCCTCTGGCGGAAGCCATATTGGCCATCCGCCAGGTCCGGCCCCACTCTTGAGAGGTGAGGTGTGCAAGCTCTTTGAAAGAGTAATTGCGAAGCGCCTCGTCGAGCAACACTATGGGCCGGTAGGCGGACGGCGAGTCCGCCGGGCGCCCCTCCTTTCGGATGAGGACCAGTTTCCCCGTCTTCCACAATTTCGGAAACTGGCCCCGCTCCAAACATGCGCTGAGAAGCCCTCTCAGTCGGGGCTCGAGAGTGTCGTCGACTAGAGCTAGGACCCACGCTCGGCCTGGAATGCCGTCGGGTCCCGGGGCGGTGTGTTTGGCTCTTAGCCTTCTCACCGCCAGCTCTAGTTCTACCCAAGTGACCTCGGGCACGTCGTCGTCTTCCACGTCGGGCGCCATGCGCAACCGAGGCGGAGTCATCCGCGGTGGAACATGTTCCACCGCCCGCGCTGGGAACAGGGAGCCAACAACTCCTCCGAGCAGATCCGGCTGGAGACACCGGGTTAACGGCGGGGCCTTGGGGCGCAGCTTGCCCCTCACCATCCGGTAGGGCCGCCCCCAAGGGTCCCGCTCCAGCGTCTCCAGCAGCTCGCGGAAGGCGTCCCGTTTGGAACGCCTTATCTCCGCTCGGAGGGCTCGTCTGGCCTCCCTGTATCCCTCGTACAACTCCGCCTCTCGGGCCTCCGCATTACCGGGCCTCCGCATACCATAATTTACCTGGAATTAACGCGATCACGTAAAGGTATATGGTATATACATACCTTTGGATTGCCAATTATTGTATATCTTGGGCATCATGTCATTCTGAAATGTAACTTTATATTTAGTCCCACATAATTTAGAGAGAGCCTTTTTTCCATCAATCAAGCACGTTTACAGAATCCATGCCGAGTAGAGTAGCGCTTAGTAGCCTGAGCCGGTAAGCAAACGGAGTAGGTACTTCACGATCGCAAGCAGCTAGTCTATATTTGCTAAAAACACTTATTATTGGATATTCAGCTTCCATGGAAACATAACTCACACATGAACCTTAATTATTATCAGGTATCCTGCTACCAGATTCATTGTAGTCGTCCAAAAAGTCAACAATGGCTTCACATAGAAATCAGGAAGTTTTGTTTATAGAATAGACAATAGAGGAACATTCAGGACGGTGCGTAAACAACACAGGTTTGTTAAGCCATTCCTTGGGTATCTCTCGTCTAAGTAACTTTGTATTTAGCAAAGCTAACAGCAATGTCTGTTAAAAATCAAGTTTTAGGTAAGTTCCTCATTTTATAACTTCTACTTCCACTTCTACTTTACTCTATAAAAATGTATGTACTAAAACCTAACTCAAATAAAAACTAAAAATTTAAAGAAAGACATATTGATAAATGGATAAACTTATAGTAAAGTACCATATAATTGAGAAAAATCCTACCTCCTACTAATATTATAAACGCGAAAGTTTGTAAGTATGGATGGATGGATGGATGAATGGATGTTTGTAACTCTTTCACTTAAAAACTTCTGAATGGATTTTAATGAAACTTTACAACGTCATAAAATTTGTAAGTATCTACCTATGTATCTATATCTATATAGTTGTTGTAATGGTATCGTACTTATAATTCGTTGAAAAGTCAAAAACATTCAGCATTAAAAGGTTATAGTGACCAGTACCTTTTTAGCGGAAATCCCTTCGGATACCCCCCCGCCGGCCAGCGGGGGCGGTTATGTCGGGCTTGCACCGACTAAAACCGCACGCCGTCTCGGGTCTTCAGACGCCGGGGTGTAAGGTTACCCATAGCGCATATCTCTCGCACCCCGGCTGACCCTGGGCCATCTCACCACTAACAGCATCGCTCATCCTGTCTCCTCTGAAAGCAGAGGAGTACGGAGAGCGATGTGTTCCCGCCACGTTGGGTATTGGCCGACGATCAATGCCAACCCTATGAAGGGGTGAAGGGGAAGCCATTGACCGCCGCCCAGGGTGTACCGGCCGCTCCGATTCCGTTCCCCCCGGACTGCAGCGGGATCGGAATCGGAGCGACACTCGAGGAGGTTACCCAACACACACCCCAGTGACCAGTACCTAGTCTTCAAAAACTTCCTACGTTACGAGATAAGTTCAAGGAGCTACGAAGAAAACTTCAAGTTTTCTAATATAAAGTTTGAAATGCATGATTATATCTCTTATGATGTTTCATATTTTTTAATATATAATGTGAAGATGACGTGATATCTTTTAATGAGTTGGGGTAGGGGTCCAAAGTTTAGAGAGAGCGACTACTGTCTGCCCTCCCAACCTCCCAACCAAGATTCTTAGAATTCACTTTCCATTGTCCTCCTCCTCCTCCATAATTTATTTGACTTGTATATCTTGTTTTTTACCAGAGCAACTACCGTGTGACCTCCCAACCCCGAGAGGAAAGCCTCCGCCATGCGTCAGAGCCTCGTCCGTGAATCAGCACTTGTACCAAACACATAACATAACTTCACGCCTGTATCCCCGAAGGGGTGGGCAGAGGTGTATTACACACCCAAGATTCGCCAGTTATGTTAAGGTCCCAATGTAATAGGGGGCGAGCCTATTGCCATCTACCGGGCACAATATTAAGCGAGTGATAATTATCATTTATGAATGCACACATAACTACGAAAAGTCAGAGGTGTGTGCCCGGGGCGACTGAGGATCGAACTCGAGACCTCGTCTCAGCAGTCCGTTACGTACGCCACTGGGCTATCGCCGCTTTTTAACTTGTACCAAAATTATATTAATATTAATATATGATGTTTCAGTTGGTCTGCTCAGCTGTTTTCTGATAATGGGCGCCGCCCACGGACCTCCAAAGGAGCGGGATAATGAAGACGTCGCAATGGGCCGCAAGGTAAAAGACATTTCCCATAATTTTTTCTACTTATTATATTAGATTTAAATTTTTCACTGGCCTCCCTGAAAATCCCTGATGTCTATATTTTACGGTAATCTTTATTAAATTTATAAAGGCATCTCCGTAGACGTATTAAAAAGGTTTTTTCTTTTATTTTTAACGTATATTTTAAACTACAAAGGTGGCATGTAAGAACAACTTTTTTTTTCGTACATAACCACCCCCGCCGGCAAGCGGAGGTGGTTATGTCGGATTCGAACCGACTAAAACCGCACGCCGTCTCGGTTTTCATACGCTGCGGTGTAAGGTGGCTCCATAAGGCATTTCCCTCGCACCCAGAGGTATGCAAGATCACCTAATATTAATTGTTACCGGTGCCTATAAACTGACTACACCCGAGATGTTATTAGTACTTCCTTCTCCTCGGCTCCTTCAGAAGGATCATCCCTCTTTCTTTCTACTAGCTCTGACAATCATAAATCTCACAAACAGATTTTTTCTGGATCGTTTCTGTTGGAGGGAGCATTAAACTCTCATACTTTATTACTGATTTAACATGGCTATAATTAGTAATAATCGACTATAAGTTATACGTATTATAATATAAGTATAACTTATAGTAGAATATTAATAATCATTGTCATATATACAAAAGTTGAAAACAAGGGAAATTAAGCTTATTAGATTATTAATAATTTCTTCACTTTTAATAATTCACTAATGCAAATCATTCGTTACGTATTACTAGATTTTAGTTCTCCAATAGACAATTAGGGTACAATCAGCCTACCGCTGTCCACTGCTAGGCGCCTCTCCCAACTGCGTCATTATAGAATGAATTTGACGTCATGTAATTCCCTTGAACCATGTAGTTCTGCATCAAATTTCAATGTTATCTATTTTTTATTGAGTCGGGCTGCCGGCGAAGGGTCAATGCCACGAGCGATTTGGCCGCGCAAAAGCAGTTGAATGAAGGGGTAAGCAATCCACATCCTTTTTTGACGTGACATTAATTTTTTTTCCATAGTGGAAGGCGATTCAGGAAACTGACGATAACAAAATCGGAGGACAGAGGCTGGTATTGCAGCTTCAGCTGTTGATAGATATGAAATCTATAAACCACTTCAAAATTTTAATTGCACTACTCGATAGCTTAAGAATCATAGAATTCGTTTCGTTGTGATGAAGATGAAGGACTGTGATGGAAAGGGAAAATCGTTTAGCTATACGCGTATTACATTTAACACTATAAACACTATTCATCAAATTTATAATTATCATAATTATTGTATCAAATCTTTAGAGTCGATCGCCTTTCAATGGATTAAAATAGTTAACCTATCATACATACACAAACAACTTTCGCCATTCTACATCTAAGGTAGGCAGAGATAACAGCCTATTAATAAATAAGTAACCACAGCCTGATTACAAAATACTGGTTCAAGGGAATTACAATCCTAAAACTTCATGTAAGAATTCATATCAGTTCTACCCTTGCACGTTTATGTCTCACTCCTCTTACTATACTCGTATTTTACTCAACACCAGATGGGCACCAAATGGTGCAGCATGGCGAAAGCTTGTAACCACGACCGCGTGCCAGTCTGCGGGTTATCACACTCGGGAGACATCATGGGCTTCAGGGACCTGTGCGATATGTTTGACTACAACTGCATTAGAAGGAGGAGTTAGTACCTACATTATTGATTGATTATCGCCTCTTCATCCTGTTAAATCTATGACAGGAGCCTGCCCACCTGCCAACATGTTTGTAATCTGTCGAGTTTCAGGTATACTGATATTTTCCATCACTTGAACTTGAACCAACAGTGTAAAATGATAATTGTTAGACCATTTCGCTTTAATAGGTATTACTGCTCTTTTTTATATATACAGAAGACATGATATTTAATTCTTTTGAATTTACAACAAAGCTTAGAAATACATTAGATTCTCAGTTCGTAGAAACATCCATTTACGTATTATCTTCAGATTGAAGTCTCGACCTATGGCTGACATTTTCGCTTTCATTCGTTTTGCCAAAAAATATTATTGCAGAATTCTAATCTTGGAAAAAGCCTGCTTAAAATACATTCTCCTGTGTTATAACCACAGTAGGTTAATGTATGAAGTAGGTATCGGCGAGAACAGTGATAGGAAACGCCAGCTGTCAGGCGTGAACTAAAAGTAGGACATGAGAGGTGGATAGCTCGAGCGTCATGCAGTTTTATTATTGACACTCGATTAAGTACCTACGGTGCACTGACATCAGACGATATTGATATTTGAGTTTAGACAAGACAAAATATAAATATTGTACGACAAAGTACACAACGCCATCTAGACCCAAACTAAGCAGAGCTTGTCATATGGGTTCTAGAATGCGGATAAACATACTTAAATACTTTTTTTTCTAAATAAATACATATTATACATAGAAACACATACATATTTGCACTGAGCGGGAATCGAACCCGCGACCTTTGGCTTAGCAGTCGAATGCACTACCGCTACGCCACAGATGTATGACGTTATCATATTCCCCTTCGGGGATACAGGCGTGAAGTTATGTTATGTTTTATCATATTTATTATAATTGAGAATGTTCTGATTTTGCATTTCGTGAAAGGTTGGAAAGATAGAGATAGTTAGAGAAGACTGCCATTTTTCAGTATCTATTTATTTTACTAATTTCTACAGAAGCACTAAATTATTCAAAGTAATATTCAATTATGCCTTACGAAGCTGTAAATTGCCGTTAGATAATACTCGTTGTTGTGAGGTCAGATGGCAGTTGCTTCCGTAATAGCCAACACGCCACTCGGCATGGTTTTAAAATTGGAAAGTGGACCCCAAGATCCAAAGAACTTTGGACGTGCTGATGATGTACTTTGACCAAATTTCACAGTACATCATCAGCACTTTTTCTATTACTTTTTATACAACATCATTAAAAAAATAACACAGTTATAAAAAAAGTTATTTCAGTACCTACCAACTTTTAAACTTTCGCGTTCCATGATTTTTCACGATCATGGAATAGGTAGTATTAAATGATCCTACCTGACTACCAGACCCTGGAATTGCCTGACATTTTGACCAGGATATACTAGCCGTGGTCGCAGGCTAACTGGCTCAGTGGTGCACGTCCTCCATCGCCAAATCCGTGAGGTAGAAGGTTCGAGCGTTAATTCCCGTTATCATTTTTGTATAGTTATTTCGGTACTTTCATAACGAATTAAATTCTGTATTTAACTAAACCAATTATATTCATATATTTCAGATTACAGACAGACGTCATGCCCTGAAGACAGATCCCTGTTAACAGCATCTCGCCGACCCACCAACAGCTATTTCGACGACTGATCAATAGTCGAATAATTTTTTATATAGACATACCAATTTATTTATATCAATATTCAAACATGTATAAATGTGTATTTCAATGATGGTACTGTTTATTTTCTTGACAGTGTATGTACGATACTGTAAAATTTATGACAGTAGAAATTAATAAAATGCAATTTTGACATGCGTTGTTTATTTTCATCTTCCTTATCATCCCAGCGGTTATCCTGTTTTGCATCCAAAGTTTGCAGAGCCCGGAGTTCACTCTTCTACGCTTTCTTCTGATGGGGCCTATTTAGACTTTTACGGGAGCGACTGCACCTGAACGTCATTTCGTTAATCAGCAAGTGTACTAGCTCGCAAGCACTTACTATTTTACTCAGAAAGGCTTGTTTGCGGACTTGTGGTATAAGAAATAGATAGACTAAATTTAATTACCTGCGGATGAAATTACAGTAAAAAACTGGCGCTAAAAAAACAGTACAATGAAAAATAAATTCTTTACAGGCCTAAATTAGATTTCAGAGAACGAATCACCACTTTATTACATCTTCAAGGTAATATCACCGTAATATTTTCCAAGACGTCTATCAATTTGTGCCTACTTTGATGTCCTTCGTCTCCAGAGTAAATTGAAAAGGAATATTTTAATAAGATTCAAAGAAGATATTTAACGTGACACAGAATTTGGCTTCCATATATTTATTATTGAATACAAAATGAACTTTTGAAGGAAGCACCTCACCAAGGGCACGTCAAAAGTCAAAAGTCAAAAACCATTTATTCTGCATAGACCATTAATACGACACTTACAAAACGTCATAAAAAAAAAAAAAACTAATTTTGGCAAATGGACCACGGCAAAGCGGTTATGTTGAAGTCGAACATAATATGAAAACTGTATTGTCCAGTTTCTGAATTAAGAAATTAAAGTTCAGTCTCATCAACGCCTACTAACGTACAGCTTCGTACTGCGCGCGGTGCATAAATAGGCGTTAACGAGGCTTAATTTAATATTCTTAATTTATGAACTGGCCATAAGTCTTCAAAATTCATTTTAGTGCCGTGGTATGACTGCGGAGCGAAAGGATGACAAGGCTCCGGCATTTTATATTACAATCGATCTCTGTGCTTGCATGTAGGACTTTGGCTCATTAATTCTGACAAGCAGGGTGATTTTTGTAGAGATTTTCTTAGATATCGAGGGGGGGAGGCCAGGCAATTACCATAAACCATCCTTCGTTTTATGAGAACTGCTCATGGAGCACGTCATGCTACCCGCTCTATCGTACCTGTCGTACTCAGGCCCACACTCCATAGGCCAAAGATCATTTCTTAAGAAATATTGAGAGTAGTTTCCGCACGAAAAAAGAAAGAAAAAGGTACTTATTAGTAATATCGAGTTCCTTTTAGAGCGTCCTTCCCGCTTTCACTTCAGAGCTAGCCATAAATCATCAGCGAGCTTTAGTGAGCGGCTTCACTTTAATTCACGTTGACGCTGCACCGCACACCTGGGGTTGAAATCCTGAGTCCTAAGCCGTTATGCCTATAACCTCTCATGCAAGCTCGCCAGTTTAGAGCACTTTAGATTTACTGTAACTAAGTAGATGATGAAGTTGAAAAGAAATCTGTAGGTATCCAAAACCAAGTACGTCAATTCACTAGAATTTGAACCGAGAATATCAATGCTTTCTCTGTTCAAATTCTGATAAATTGCCTATTGTGCTAACTATAGTACAACAATTTGCTACTAGCTTATGTGTTTGACTAGACAAACATCCCGCTATTGTTTCACGTTCTAACACTCTATAGGTCCCTGGTACAATGTTCATAGAAGACGTTTGGCATAAACAGCTCGGTGTTTTGTAAAGATAGCAATGTTTATAATTAAAAGCGTACTATTATTAGTTCTACAAGTAATTATAGTTGTTCGTTGTCACATTGTAGGTGATAAAACGCATATGGTAAGTTATGATGCGATTTAGATAGAGTTTAAACTTAGACTACTCTATCATCATCATCTAAGCGTTGTTCCCGATTGTGCACTTTTAAAACTTAATCAGAAAACGCGTGAACACCTAACCTGGAACTACCCTGGATATCAAAATTTCCGCTTTTCTTTTTATCATTCGAACATCCATTAGTTATGTTATATATATTGTGGTAGTTAGCCATATATAATCTAAGTTATTGGAACTGTAAGGTTTTAACTACAGAATATTTAGAAAAACTAGATTACGCAGACACGGAGAAACTGTTACTTTTGCAATAGGCACTTTAAATAATAGAACAGACATAACCTGAAGCACAGGTTTATAAAAACCTAGATCAGGTAGGTCGCAAAATGTAAATAAAGTAAGATTATTAATTTAAATTCTATTTTTACCAAATATATAAAATAAAAAATATATATAAAAAATAAAAACTATTGTATGGCACATTTATAATATGCTACTTCTAATGTAGACATTATTATAGTACTTACTTATATGACTTAGCTATTAAGACCATAATTGTAAAACTAGTATTAGTACAATGTACAGCCCTCATTTTTGATGAATAAATTATTATTATTTTTATTATTATCATTATATTGCAGTCGGAACTACAGAAAGTATGTGAGCACGCATATATGTGCTTCCACGACACAGTTATAGCGTGCGGCAAGTCTGTTAACGAAGCGAGGACTTTCCTGGATCTATGCGATCTCTACGAGTACGCGTGTGAACATAATATGGGTAAGATATCTTTATGTTAGATATAGTTCGATAGATATACAAATATATTTTAAATTAGTTTTTTTTGAGCCCTAAAAATTTGACAATTTGGTCTAATTACAGAACTTCGATTTCGCCAGTGGGTTTTGGGTCGATAAGAGTGAGAGATGATAACATAATTGGGTGATAATAGTTTTTTGTTACAGCCACATATCTATCATCTAAACCTAACATTGAATTACACCACTTCATAGCTAAAGTAGCAAAGAAATCGTTATCCTGGTAATGTTGATTACTAGTGTTCTTTGAGTAAAATAGTAGTTACCATCAACACTAATATCAACTAAATCGCAATACGATCCTTTGGAAAAAGTTTTTTTTTTTTCAAAATAGTTCGAAGTCTCAATATGTTCAATATAGTTTTCAGGCACGTCAAGGAAGATGATGTGTGTCCAAACCCTAAGGAGCTGGGTGGAGGAGTCGGGTAGCACAAGATTGCAATGACATCCAAATTTTCCTTTGAAATGTACCTACCTAATCAGAAATCAAGCAATTATATTATTTTTTTGCATCATTTTTACGGTTATAGCATAAAGTTGTAAATTTTATAGATCCAATAAAATTTTAAACCATAGAGTTATTTTCTTATTTCAAAATCAATTGTTATATGATGTATTTTCAGTTATGATGCAGCATTATGCTAATATATATATTATTGGGTAAGTTTCACGGAGACATATTAATTATACTATAATAGATGGCATTGCAATTTCTTCAATTTTTGAGTTGCTATATGGACTTACTGGCGAGGTTATGTTGTAGTTTAGCCCCAATATCAATAAGCACTTGAATATAAATAACTGTTGTGAATTTATTATTACAAGCTTTTATTTACTTTCGCTTGTCCGTTGTATATAATCAAATCTTGCAAGTTAAATTTGACACACTTCCCGGTTTTCGATTGAGATGAAATTTTGCACGCATATGTATATCGCGTGATAATACAATATTATTTTATAAAAGCTTGTTTTCAAAGAATATTATTTTTTAAATTTTAACCTGTTATATTAATTTTTGCTTGCTGTGTTCACATATTTTGGAGACATACTTTTCTCAAAACTATTTTAATGTGTATTTACTGTACTGCTGTACTGTTATAATTTTACAGTAGATATGTTTTGTAAACCATAAATAAATAAATGAACAATGGAATGTATTATATTTTTAGGGGTCATCGTAAATTTGATAACATCAATAAGTGGCCACAGTGAAACTTTGAAAGTAAGTCCTTGTATCTATTTCAACATCCTAATGATATTAATAATATAGTTGGATTAGTGCACTATCTCGCAATAACTTCGTCTCATAGGTGAATCATGACCGATTCTGAGTGAAGCTTGGTGTGATGTCCATGCATTATTCCCACTTCTGAATTTTAAGGTAAGGTACACCGAAATCGGGGTGTGTGTTGGGTAACCTCCTCGAGTGTCGCTCCGATTCCGATCCCGCTGCAGTCCGGGGGGAACGGAATCGGAGCGGCCGGTACACCCTGGGCGGCGGTCAATGGCTTCCCCTTCACCCCTTCATAAGGTTGGCATTGATCGTCGGCCAATACCCAACGTGGCGGGAACACATCGCTCTCCGTACTCCTCTGCTTTCAGAGGAGACAGGATGAGCGATGCTGTTAGTGGTGAGATGGCCCAGGGTCAGTCGAGGTGCGAGGGATATGCTCTATGGGTAACCTTACACCCCGGCGTCTGAAGACCCGAGACGGCGTGCGGTTTTAGTCGGTGCAAGCCCGACATAACCGCCCCCGCTGACCGGCGGAGGGGTATCCGAAGGGATTTCCGCACGATAAAAAAAAAAAAAAGGTACACCGAAATCAAGACAAGTCTCTAGAGTAATCTCCAAAGAAGATAACATCAGACTAAAGGATATTTAAGCGTATGTTAATTGAATATTCATTTTTGAAAAATATACTAGACATCTAGATAAACACCTTTCCTCGCACAAATAGATTTCTTCACTGAAATTTGAAGAAGAGTTGTTGTATTTGGTGTAGTTGTTGAAAACATTAGTATACGGGAAAACGAAACTCTATTCCTTTATCGATGTCACTTTCGGGAAAAAAAAAAAATAGAGTACTAGCTTTTGCCCGCGGCTCCGCCCGCATAGATGTCGGTTATCGCGACAAAACATAGCCTATGTCCTTTCCCAAGGTCTAATCTACCCCTGTACCAAATTTCAGCAAAATCGGTTCAGTGGTTTAGGCGTGAAAGCGTAACAGACAGACAGACAGACAGAGTTACTTTCACATTTATAATATTAGTAAGGATGTGTAAATACATCCTCCAAATATAAAAGTCACTTCGTGTGTAACACAATTTGTGTATAAACCCTTCCATTACTTATTAGATATTTTACAAGCAAATACTGTTGAAAAGCTCTTGAAAACATAACACGCACTCTCTTTACATATTTATTACTGAAGACTGTTACTCCGTGTTATTTCATTCGTTACCGTACCCCTCCGTGTAATCTACGACTTAGACTTATTTATGCATGGTAATAACTGCTTAATCATATTTTCTTATGAACCGAAGTAGATGCTTCTGGGAAAACATCGTTGTTACTCGCAATATCGGAACTGAATGGAGCAGGTAGACGGGAGTAATAGAATCGTGAAACTTATACATCTATATCTTTACATATAAAACATTGTAACCAGGCGAAAACTGTGCATTGAATATAAAAAAAAAATGCTATGTGTTCTAGGAACGATACCGATGCCAAAAATGTGACTCATAGAATTTTTGTCTGTTTGTTTGTCTATATATTTGTCTGCTTTTTATTTTTATTTACCATGTCTTTGTTATCGATGTCCGAGCATCACTTGAAAACCGCTGAACAGATTCAGCTGAAATTTTGCATGAACATTTTTCTAGGGTATGGTCATAAACTGCGCTACATGTCATCACGCTATTTTGTGTAAAAATATCGTGCAAAAGATAGTTGATTAGAGACGTAACCTTTGATAATAATTTCACCATGTAATTATATTAGGGAACCGGGTAGAATTAATGTCTATGTTACATATAAACCTCTATTTCTTCATGATAAATGATTGGTGCACATGCTAGGTTCGAAACTGCAGAAGTAAACATACCTTGATCTATTCCTAATTAAACGCGGACGAAGTCGCGGGCAACAGCTATTTAGTAACATACACAGTATAGTAGAGTTTTAAGATCAGTAATCGGATTTATCTCATTTTACAAAGGCACCCGAGCTAAGAGAGATATACGTACATTTTTACATACATACAGTCACGCCGCACATCTTTCTACTAGCCACGACCCTTTTTTTTTTACGTGCGGAAATCCCTTCGGATACCCCACAGCCAGCCAGCGGGGGTGGTTATGTCGTGTATCGACTAAAACCGCACGGTGTCCTCCCCAAATGTCCGTTGCCGGGCACCCCGGGTAAGCCCTCGAAAGGATAGCCCCAGGGTTGCCGGCGGACTTTGGCCGCCACCGCGGCCTCGCCTGGTGGGGTCGGGTTTTATCCCGCTTCGGTGAGTTGGCAGGCGTGTGTATACGAAACGCCTCCGCCACGGCCTGCTTCTGTAAGGACGGTGAGTCGGCCAACTGCCATCCTCAGGCCCCGATCATGGAGGTCGGTAGTCCCAGGCGTCTTGCCACGACCCTGAAATAGACATTTTGCTTTTTCTAGTTTCATAATTGTTGTCTTAAAACCAACAGAATCTTTTTAAATAGTAATTTTATTATTTCACTAGAAGTTCGCAAAAAGTATAGAAGTAAGGTTATTTAATCTGTTTTTACCAAATGGATGGACAGAGATAGTTTACTAAAAGTATGGACTAATTTCTTTTGGGAATGACAGGACCGAGCTGTGGTGGTTAGTCTAATATTATGATTCTTAGATACTGCCTTAAAGTATAAGTATGTATATGCAGGCTAATTTCAAATGTAGGTTTAGCGATTTGCGAGAAACACTGTAAAATTTAAAGTGCAACATAAGCGTGGTGTCACTAAACACCTAGGTTGTCATGTTATCTATTGCATCAAAGTACCGTGTGTATTGATTTCTAAATTATAGGCGAACTGTTATGCTTTTGGTAACATTGCATAGATAGGCGATATTTGGAATATAATATCTTCTTTTGATAAAATACTTATATTTTTTCTTAGAACGAAGAGGAGTGTAAGGTTGCAGACTTATGCGTGCATGATAAGGTACCAATGTGTGGAATAGACTCGTGTGGCGAAATGAGAACATTTATAGACACTTGCGATATGCACGAGTTTAACTGTGATAGTAAAAAAGGTAAAAGTGCACATATTTTTGATAGGTTTGGGTCTACAACTAAAATAAGAATTAAAGTGGCGAACGACAGGTTCCGTGGGTAACAAATATCTGGCCATGCCGCCTCCACCGGGCCCTGGCAGGAGAGATAGACCCAAGAAGTGCTGGCTTGAGGTCCTAGAAGATGACATGCAAATAGTTTCACTACCCCAGCAAAAGACAGAAAGCAGAACCCCGACTCTAAGGTGAGAGCCTCGAATGTGACCGGGGACTAACGCTGAGATCAAACATATCTGATCATAAAATTTTCTACCGTCTAATTATAATCATTACAGGAAACAAAATATTGTTGACGAATTTGTAACACATTTCACTAAAATAAACTATCTCATATTTTTACTAACCGAAATTTCGATCCATCGTACCATTAAATGCATTACCCCGCAATCGGACCCAATAACAGCGCGTGACACTTCGTCCGACATAAACCATACTAAAAGAGGTTATTTTTTATGTGGGTCTGAAGTTTTGGATGTACTTTTTTAACCCCCGACGCAAAAACATCGGGGTGTTATAAGTTTGAAGAGTATGTGTGTGTGTCTGTCTGTGGCATTGTAGCTACCGAACGGATGAACCGATTTTGATTCAGGTTTTTTGTTTGAATGGTGAATTAATCGGGAATGTTCTTAGCTATGTTGGGGGTAATATTTTTAAATTTTTAATTTAAGTTTTACACAAGAAATTACACTTTCAGATTTCAGATCACGTCCCATCCACGAATGTTGGGTGACATGCAAGCGAGGAAGATCGTTCAAAAAGCCAGAGTTCAGGTCAGACTGTAACATTAACCAGAAACCCAATAGATTAAAATAGAATATATATTGAATAATAAAGTCACAAGAGTTTTATTTTGCATTTATCCGTCAATCATCTATTATTACCCACGTATGTCCATAGACCTTTCCCACCACACCACCTGCTCCACCGCCTTCAACATGTATTCCTCACCAATGTCATAAACATGAAAATGTTTAATGATGGTGATGAATGAGAGGAAGTTAATGAAGTGTGTTAATCAGACGACAATAGCCTAAGAAGGTACCTAAGTTCTTTATCTTCTGATCGCAGCTACCGCTAAACCGAGGTATCGGCCACAATTCCAATTACAATCAAAACTCGTTGCGACATGCCAAAAAAATACATAGATGGTGTGTAAAGTTATTCTTACATCAAAAGTAACTCATAAATACAAAGAATCACATAACGGGTTTACCGAGTCGTACAAACTCTGAAAATATTATCTAGAACTTTCTTGGAGTATAAACTTGGAATTATTATTTTACACAAAATTTTCGCCATATAACTATTCAACTTGATAATTGCGGTAAATTATGCGAATGTTACAAAAGGTTTCAAGGGGTGCTAGACTAAAAAATGTCTTTGTGATCTGCCCAGGGCAACTAAATTGCAACAATTTTTTTTAGGGTAGATGTTGCAGCTATCGGCTAACATTCTAACATGGTGAAACTGCCCTACGCCTTGTATTGTTCGATTTCTTTGTATGTCTCTGTGATTAGCAAAAAGCAGTGGTGAAATGGTGTGGGAGCAGCGGGCTGTTTTGTCGTCTCTAAAATCTTTTAGAACGTTCGATATAATCCGATAAGTTAAGACTTAGTTAGTCTTAACTTTGATCTACAACGAACAGATGTGCTACCTCTTAAAAACTGTTAGGAAGAAAACTTATATGTTCAAAAATATCAGATTAGGTTTGTCTTAGATGATCGACAACAGGCAAAACTTTAACAGTATTTTTTACAGCACTATAAATTTTTCTTGCTTTTTATAGCTTGATCAAATATATAAGTTAGCTTTAAAAAAAAGTTATAAAAATATCGAAGGAAATAATAAAACGAATAAAATATTGAAATAAACAGTGACTACGTGTTTTAAACTTAAGTGACACAAATAATAATCTTGTTTGTGTCACTTAAAACTAAACCAAAGTGATATTCGCAAAGTACTTTTAATTATCGTGATCGCTAATTTGAGACTGATCGCACTGAATATTTGCTTTCTTGAATCGCATAATCATATCATCATGTGTATTTGATACACTACCAAAGTAGATATCAGACTCTATATACACACCTGAATATAAGTTCAGCGACCAAAATGTTCAAAAATATAATTATTGTTGTTAAAGTGTTATCGTTCTTTGTAAGGGATATTTCTGCTCATGTGGACAGTGCAAAGGTAGGTGCCACGAAAATGGAGAAGAGCCTATTGCAATATTGGACAGGTATTGATAGGCACAAATGAATAAATGAATAGTGCTACAAAAGTTCAGTGTTAAAAGCATTGAACTTTGTAAGAAGCTACAATTGATTTCAGATGATTGGCCACATTGGCCATCAAAATTTTCGGTAGTTGAACCACATCTCTATTTTAGCTGGAAGAAGAATGTAACATAGCGAATATTTGCCGTCACGACCAAGTGCCAGTATGTGGGATAGACTCTTGCGGTGAGATGAGGACTTACATCGACGTATGTGACATGCACGAGTTCAATTGTGACAGTAAAAAAGGTGAGATGGGACATTTTTCATAAAGTGACTTAGATGTATACCCACTAGGCAGTATGTGTCGAGCAACAAGCTCAATTTCTTATCTCCATCTTCATCAATTTAATAGGACATGTTGCCGAAAAAAGTAAACAGAGGTCATAACGTAGTAGAAGACTATTTTTTTATAGAAGGTCTCTGTCGTGATTAGTGCAATGGTATTGAAGGTAAAAAGATAAGTAAGAGTATAAGGAGATGTTAGGGTTGAAAGTAGTGCAGTGCACTCACGAAGGTTCTGACGTTGACGAACCGTTAAGTATTCTAGTTGGGTACGACACCCAGACATATTGATGTTTATTCAAGTGACACTGTTTGTTATGAATTTTACTAAACTACATATTTTTGCACCGATTTCTTGCCTAATTATTCGGTCCTTACCGGAAATATGAATTTAAAACCAGCCATGTGGCCTAGTTACTTTGAATCGGGTGATACTTAATTAAAATTCAAGTTTATGTGCGGTTTCATTTTGTGAGAATGCTTATTTAACGTCGATTTCAAAAAATTGTTGAATCCTCATGACTTATGTGTATGGGTTAATTTGCATTTTTAACCGACTTCAATTCGGATGTTTATTTCTTTTTTATGTATGTTCGGGCATAACTCGGACGGATTTGCTGAATTCATTTTTGTTAAACAGACATTTATTCCAAAATGGCTCATTTAAATTTTATAAAGATCTGATAATATAACGGAACTCTTCAACAAATGCTAGCAAATCAATTGCGATTGCTGCTATCGGATATCTAGGTATTGTTCACGTAATTACAAAGCATAACATCACGCCTGTACCTGCTAAGTATGTTGGTAGGTGTGTTGAGTATATTCAGCGATATTTTTGTGATTAATGAACCTATTTTTTTTTTTGCGTTCCTTTTGGTTTGGCTTTGTGGTAATTTCATATTATATTATTGGTTTTGGGCCTTGGACTCCGGAGAAACACAAGGCAACTACTCAAAATCAAATGGAAAATGTGAAACGATCGAGGTATTGTTAGGATTGTGATCATTCTATGACATGACACTATGACATGTGTAACGGTTCTTACCTAATTAAATGTCAATAACTTATTTAAATAATATTTATTTACATTATTCATTTACATTATCTATTTACATTATATTTCAACTACCTTTTCTTACCTACCTTATTAAACTTAAATATGAACAAACATGCGTGAACGCACCCAGTCGGTGCAACAAGGTGAGGAAAGGTCCGCGGGGGGGCTACCGGCTGAATGTTGGATGGACCGAGCACCGAGCGCACTCGCGAACGGCCACGATTGTGGTGGACACTAATTGCTCACGTGATACCTACTTGAGTTTTATTTAAAACTGCTTTATTTCTATTTTAATCTTGTATATTAACAAAAAGACCTTATAAGTGTTGTGTTTACCCCAAATTGGGGTTCACCCGCACCAGTACCAGCTGCGGGACTTCGTTGGCACCTACTCAACAAAGGTGACTTAGCGCCCAGTGTTGTCATAAACAGCGGCCGCACCGCCTACCTACCTACCTCGACTACATCCAAATAGACTGCACTCCGCATCTCTAAGGCCAGTGAATCTATCGGTTGCGTAACGCGCTTCGGTCTCGATGAACCTACCCCGATCCTGCTGATCTATGATATCCAACATCTACCCTCTTAGTTATATCCTCCCTTTTTAATTTTAGTGTTAATAAATTTGTAAACGCCCTACTGTCTTTTATTTATTGCTTGAAACAGCTAGGATTGTTACATTGGCGCCCGGCTAGGCTTTACTCGAGACTGAAGAGTGTTGTTCTTGCTGTTGCTGTTAATAGTTTTCTTTGGTGTTGGCTATAAAAGCTTAGCGCTTAAGGTAATTTTTGTGATACATCAGCTAGTGTGTGGTTGCTATACCCATAGCTTTGTGGCATTGAGTTGCAAGCCTGTTATAGCTAATAATTCTATTTTAGACTTCTAACCACACACTCGTTGACTGATATAAGTTTAAAGGTGACTTGGTTGCATTTGCTTCCGCAATTAATTGGTTTTTGTGTATTAGCTGCTAATTTTTATTATTTTTATTGTCATTTTTGAAGCAGTCACGCAAGTAAACATGACTCGCGTGATGAAATTCTACTTCTGATATTAGTAAACTTAAGTTCTCTGCTAAGACAGGCGTACGCTCTTTTATACAGAGAGTTGAAGAATTCGTGCAGGCTAGGGGAATTACCTACCAGAAAGTTAATTCTCTCGCCTTCGAAATTTTCGTGGACGATGCCTTGCATTGGTATAGGTGTACTCCACAGTGCCAGGCATCGTCAACGAAAATTTCGGAGGCGAGAGAAAAAACTTTCTGGTAGGCAATTCCCCTAGATAGGGTTCAAACGTGGCAAGAATTATGTGTACCACTTAAGGAAGATTTTAGTAGCAATGACTATGACTATAAACTTGCTGCTGAAATTCGTTCACGCACTCAAGGAGAGAAGGAAAATATCACCATTTATCTTTCATGCACGGTTTGTTCTCACGCCTTACTAAACCCCTATCTGAAGAAGAGAGGCTCGAAATCCTTCTTCATAATATTCGTCCTATCTATGCTAATTCACTAGCTGCCTAGCCTAGAATTCAAAGTATTGATTCCCTGAAGTCTATTTGCCGAAATTTTGAAAATATTCAAGCACGTTTCGCGAACTTTACTGAACCCCCCAAGGCATCCAGCTCCACACTAGCACCAGAGTTTGATACAAACAAACCAATAGCTCCACATCTAATAGACCTAAGTACTTCAGCGTTAAAAATAACTATAATAACTCAAACCTTAACGCTAAATCTAAAACGGATTCGGACCCTGTGCCACCACTTGGATTCCAATCAAAACAAGAATATTGCCGTCGCTACCGTGTCTAGTGGTCCCCTAAGACGGATGTATTGTCCCAGGTGCTGGTCAGATAATCACTCTCTGAAAGCGTGCAAGGCGGAACGTTTTATTATTTGTTTTAGATGTGGTAAGAGGGATTTTCGCTTTCCTGATTGTCCTAATTGTAACCAGGTTCAGTCGCCAGATTCAAAAAACTAATTAGAAAGGATTGTCGCAACAGTGTTGGAATACCACCTGCACAAAACAAAACTATCGCCTCCGAGTGGAAGGCTTGGCTGAGCTATGATCCTGAATTTACTACTTCCAATACAGTTTCGCCAATCCTAGATAACACTAACGTCAATAAATCAAGGTTTTATGTGTCAGTACTCGTAAATAAACTATCTCTAACTAGGCTGCTTGATACTGGTTCCTCTTCAACCATTTTAGGTAAAGGTAGTCGTGAGACCTTGCTGGAGGCAGGATATCGGGTAGTACTCAGTGAGAACACCCAATTTGTTGCCACCGGTGGTGAGAAACTAGATGCGTTCGGAATAATTTCCTTCCCAGTTACATTTCAGTCACAGACACATACCTTACAGGCATATGTGGTTCCCAAGGTAAAACATAATTTAATATTGGGAATGGACTTCTGGCGGTTGTTTGAACTTCTTCCGAAAAAACTGGATCGCATTGCATTTCCTAAAGAGTCAGAGGTTTTTACAACAGACATTGACAGTAACTCTAAACTGCTATGTCCCTACGATAACCTATCAGTCAACGAGAAATCGGTGGCTGATACCATAATATCCCAATTTCACGATATATCCTATGAAAAGCGTGGATTGGGGCGTACTTCGTTAACTACCCACTCTATCGATACTGGGGATGCTGCCCCCAATCGTCAGCGGTACTACGGAATGTCACCAGAGAAGCAACGTATGCTCGTTAAACAATTGGATGACATGCTGAAGGAAGATATTGTCGAACCAAGTGAGAGCCCCATTTTTTTTCGGAATTAGAAGAACTGGAGATGACCTCCAGTTCTTCTAACTCCGAAAAAAATGGAGAGATGCGCTTCTACCTTGATAGCAGAAAACTTAATTCCGTGACAAAGAAAGACGCGTACAGTCTTCCCTACATCTCGGAAATCCTCGATAATCTTCGGGATGCCAAATACTTAACGAGCATTGATCTTCCTGAAAGTTTTTGGCAGATTTTGATCCACGACGAGGAAAGGCCGAAGACTGCTTTCTACATACCTAACCGCGGTACATATCAATTCAAATGCATGCCGTTTCGATTAACTAACGCACCGGCAATACAACAAATGCTTGTGAATGCTTTGTTTTTCGGACCTGAGTTTGAGCATAGGGTGTTTGCCTTCATTCCTGCCGTCATCATAGTATCTGATAGCTTCAAACAGCACATTTCAGTACTAACACGTGTACTTAACAGACTTAAAATGGCAAGTTTCACTATTAACTACGAAAAAAGTACACAGCTCACAACTCAATTATCTTGGGTATTTTACCTTTTTTTTGGGTTAGTAGGTTCATCCAGCAGCTATATTCACCAAACCAACAGCTATATTCCAAAAAGGGAAAAATATGTACATTTTTAACAAAAAAAAACGACTTAAAAACCAAGAATCCACTGAATGCCGTCGCTACCGTGTCTAGTGGTCCCCTAAGACGGATGTATTGTCCCAGGTGCTGGTCAGATAATCACTCTCTGAAAGCTTGCAAGGCAGAATGTTTTATTATTTGTTTTAGATGTGGTAAGAGGGATTTTCGCTTTCCTGATTGTCCTAATTGTAACCAGGTTCAGTCGCCAGATTCGAAAAACGAATTAGAAAGGATTGTCGCAACAGTGTTGGAATATAAATGTTGGATGAAATGTTGGAATACAAAAATACAAATGAATTAATACATTGATTTAATACAAAAGACAAAAATGCACGTAAGACTTTAGTTGAATTCGGTGCCAGAAATAAGTAAAACTTTTATTAAAAAAAATAAACCGAAACTTACAGCAAAGTGAAAAACAACTGAGGTACCAGATTTATTTCAAAATAACAAAAAAATATGGTCAAATGCAAGTCGAACTCATGCGCCGAAGGTGCCGTACCTTAGGTCTTAAATAAAGGAACAATTCCGAAAAATAAAAAAAGTTGAAAATTAAGGTAATTTTTGACACTTACAAATTTTCGCTAAAATCTAAATTTGCCCGTATCTTTTTATTATGTTGCTAAATCAACACGATAATTTTTTTTTATAAAGCTAATAGGGACTATAGACCTCAGTATCTGGTATAAATTTCAACTTGCTAGGTCCACCCATTCCTGAGAAAATTTTTGGTGACACACGGACAGACATACAGTCGGTGATCTTATCCTTATAAGTAATTATAAATATATATATGTTCCTTTTTTACCTTTTGAGGTACAGAGTCCTAAAAATGTGCATGAGACTTTTCTGTTGAAGTCAGTGCCAAGCCAAACAAGTAGGTAAAAAATATTAAAGTTGAAATTCAAATGTTTCATGTTGTTGTCTGTACAAAACGTATTTCTATTTCATCAAACTGAATACGCAACTCCAAAACAAACAGTATCGCAAATGTTTACTTCGCAAATTCACTGACGTGCTCAGCCAGTTGAACAACCTTTCAATGATATAGATTCCAAGTCTCCTTGTAATTTGAGCGGTTTATTCGAGTCTCTATTCGTGTGATCGTTTCGTTCTCTAATCTCAGTATTTTATCGCTGAACCTTTTCACTAATCTTTGTTTTAAAACAATTGAAGTTTCTCACAATAGTACTCGTCGACGGTCAGGAATATTTTAAATGCTTTACATTAGTTTGTCCCGTGGTAATAAAATGGAATCTTGCAATTCAAATTTCACCCACTTTCGCAATTCTGAAGTAAGTCGAAGGGACGATGAGAGTTTAAAAAAAAAATTGAAAAACCTTGAATTTATTATCATTACTATAGTAAGAGCTATGACGTATGACCAATGTCGAGGTTCATTCGAGGCTTCTTCAATTTGTTGATAAATAACAAACTTTGCGAAACGACACTGTTGTAACACATAACTAACATTTATGAATTAGCTTTGTCTTTGTCTCGTAAATTCCAAGTAGATAAAATCATCATTAAGGCAAGTCCTGATCCATAACTAAGGAATGCTCTGCCAGCTGAACTCCGGATCCGGATTATCTATGGATATCACCTCGAAGAATTTTCAGGAATTTTGAAATAACGAAGTGATATAAAAATCATGGTTAAATTATATAAGTACATTTTAAAGTATTTTGAATGCTACGTTTTGCTTGTAGGTCAACAATCGTACCTAATGGAATTCTTGGGCTACTTTGCCAACAAACTATTTGACACCTGTCCTTGTAGTTTGAAATACCTTATCAAGGCGTTTGAAATCGATACTAAAAAGTTAGCATTTTTGTACTAGGTCATTTCCAATATGGCAATAGTAAAATTAAAAACAAAAGTCTTTTAAAAGTATCTCTTGCAGTTTCTTTAAAATAGTATCCAAGAATATAACAGTTGAGCAAATGATCATTATTATTTGTATTAAATTGAAAATAACTCACTAACGATTGGTGCACTGGAGGTTATAAATACTATGCCATTGGGTGTTCGTTCCGTTGGTTCGTTAGTCGTTTCCTCTCCAAGTGCGGCATTGATATTATGAACTGTGCCGACTGCGTCACATGTTGTATTCGAAAATGAAAAGAATCTCTGTATTACGATTTCCGAGTTCTTTTATTTTAAATTTAAATTTTGAATGTCAGTTCTTGTGCTAAAAGTATTATTCAGGAATTTTAGGCCATGCAGGTCTAATTTTGATACATGCTTTGTTGAAACGAAACGAGATAATAAGAACGTAAATATGTTAATTTTTGTAAAAGTCAAAATCATTTATTCTGTACAGACCATTATAACGTCACTTACAAAACGTCAAAGAAAAAATATACTAATGTTTTGCAAATGGACTACCGGTTCGAAACGCGGCCCTGTCCTGAAAAGACTCCGGCCAGAAACTCAGCGGGCAATTTTTTTTTGCCTATATGCAAACATTTTTATTTAATCTAATTACAATATTTTTTGAGTAGCATAATGAGAGAGGAAACAGTTAATATCAAAACTTGTTTGTCGTCTAAATATTCTTGAATTTTAAATTCATGAATAGGTCAATCGATTTAGGTTGATAATGACCACTTTTTTAATCCTTCATTTCACTAGAGACCTTGTTGTGGAAGCGTATACAGTTACCCTAGAAGAAATTACTGATCATGTGGAGTCGATTATCATAAATAACTTCTTTACTATTATATTTATTGAACTTGATTTGATAATTCTACTATGGCAAAATAGTTACTCTAAGGAGACAACTACAACACAAAGAAAACAAAGTTTTAACACACAATGGTATTTATATAACAACCCAAGCATTCTGCAAACACGTCACCGTCAGATTCCATAATCTCATTGTATCATAGTAAACTCAGTCCTATCATTTTCAAACTGGAGAGTCACTTCATACCGTATCAAAACAGAACTGCCAGACCCCTTGTTTAATAGAAGCCTAATATAAATATGAGTTCCTTCGAGGTCTCTCTCGCTTGGTGCTTGACACCCACACTGGCGCCAATCGGGCTTTGTAGCACTCGTAGGAATATTCAAGAACAAAGGTATGATATTGAAGGAAAAGAACTCAATGAATTTTCGTTTACGAATTGCCTTTGACTTTTAAAGTAGCTTATGGATGTCAAACATTATTTAGGGCGCTTCCGGTTACCACCCCCACCCTCCCGCCGGTCAGCGGGGATGCTTATGTCAGACTCGAGCCGACCAACACCGCATGCCGTCGCGGGTCTCTTATGCCGGGGTCTAAGGTGGCCCAATACGGCAATTCCCTCGCATCCTAGGTGACCCTGGGCCATTTATAATCTTGAGATGGCCCCCTCTGGATACTGTGCCGATTCTAGCAATAATGATAATTAAAAATATGGGACATTCACGTAATAAATTCAGCTGATAAGAAAACCAACAGAATTTGTTAATTTATTTATTTATTTTTATACTTTCAACCCATATTCGGTGATTATTCCTCAATGGTATATCGGACATGAACCATCTCGCTTAAAAACACTGCTCAGTGCCCACATTATCACCGTGGTAAATTTGGTCAAGATCGCGCGAATGGTGGCGGAGGAGTTCAGCCACCAACAAACGGCTATGCCGGGTATAAGAGCTTCGCTCGCTCAGCTCTGAAATGCGTGTGCTTTTATTTCTAACCAGTATATGAAATTTTGCGCTTCTTACTTGGAAAATTACGTACTTTCCATACAAACTTTCAAACATTACTTAGGGGGGAAAATTAAGAAAAAAACGCTGTTATACGTTTACATTGATTTTTAACCAGAAGCAGACATTTGATTTCGTGATTCAAATTTTGGTGTTGTTTGTAATTTATGTGTGCCGATGGCAACATGGCTTTTCATATAGACGAAGGTCTCAGGTGCACAAATTACAAAACATTTTGCGGTTCGCTGACTTTTAGAACGAAAAAGCCTTGGGTCCCTCGTTTATATTTATTTATAAAAGATTGTTGTTTTTAAAAGAAATACCAATGTCAAATTCAAAAACAGTACATTATTAACAGTATATTATTTTACTTTTTATTTTCAGATTTCGTGCAGAAACCTAGACACGAATGCTGGGTAACCTGCAAACGGGGAAGAAGCTTCAAGAAACCGCTTTACGGCTCAGACTGTGATATCCAAAAAAAAATATAAATTTGAAACCGCCATTTTATATTCAAAATACTTTATTAAACAGAACAATAACTTACTATTAGCACTTATTGTTCGAGATCACAGTTACTTCACTTAAATTAATAACTGAACGATTGAATCATTACGGAAATAAATTCATTAGTTCAATTTTGAATGCAATCAATATCTTTGACAAACATTAATATATATATATATATTATGCTTAAAATTACTATTATTCCTACTGCTTAAAGTTAAAAATTATATCTCTGCTAACTATATATCGGTGCGATAACTGAAACTCTTAAATTGGGTGAGTTTTATGTATGAAAATATTACTACAATAAAACGTTACAATTGCATATTATAAAATAACTTATTAAAAGTAAGTCATTGATGAATCAGTCCGTTATGGTCCGTTTTCTTTTCTAATACATACTATAAGCTTTTCAATTTAATATTTAGAAAATACACGTATTCCTTCAATGACTTAAGCATGAAGGAAGAAGTTAAAGAAGGAGCACATCATACCATTTAACCACAGATTAAATAAAATAACTCGGTAAAGAAACTCTAGAATTATTTATGTAACACATATTAACAGGGTTTTTGCTTCTCACTGCAAAGAAATTTAAATAAATAAACATAATTGTCACGAGGAAACATAAAGATATATTTATTACTAAGAATCAATGCAAACGTTCTTATGAGATTATCAAATACTCGTAACTACTCTACACTCATGAGAATGTATGTCCTAATTCTAATTAACTTTTACCTAAATAAACTAAGGAGACAACATAATATTATCCTAAGTAAAACTAATTGTACTAAGCATTTTTACAGAAATAGCTTCATCAATATCGTATAAACCGACAGAATCCATCTTTAATAATCTAATCACAGATAAAATCAAATTATATTTCATACTGTATTTACTCACGATTTTTTTAATAAACCATAGTAAATATATGGATAGACGGACAGGATGAAATTATAAGGATTACGTAGCCTCATAATTTCATCCGTTTATATATCTTTCATATAATTGTCCGTCTATCCATAATAATGTCACCATTATTTAACTTAGAAGCTATTGGCACTTTTTGAAAACTAAGGCTAGATTTAACAACATTTCATTGATTGATGATTAAATATACAAAGAAACCTTCACAGTCTTACAATACTATAAAGAGTGTTTTTTATAAAGGCAATAAATAGTGATATACACTCTTCTCAAACATTGTAACTAAACGGTGGAAAATTCAAGGTGGTACAATCTGTAAAACATTTTCAACAAAAATATTTTTTGAAAGTTTGAAAGATATGCGACAGTTTCGGTTACATGTCATTTTTATCTAAACATAAATAATAATAGGTGAAGAAGTGTTACCAAATAGTAATGATTTATGCGGAAATTGCGGCAATCGAAAGAGGAAGGAAAGGTAAGAGATCTATCTCCACCAGTGGACTACCATGTGATGATCAATTACGCAGCGAAAGGATTTAAAATCTAAAACTTTTAGTAGGGTAAACCAACTTATCTTTAGCACCAGTCCATTTGTTAAAACTTCTGAGTTTAGAGAGAAAAACAAACAAATTTTTGATAGCTATCAATGACAATGACAACTTGCTTAATTTTAATACTTACTCAATAATACCAACAAATGTACGTTAATGATAGGATGATTTACTCTACTTTATATAAGATAAAATATTTACTTAGTGCCGATCCAAAAAGCCGGCATTTTTCACAATATGGTATATGCTTTGACGGGGGATCTTTTCGGCTTCTCTTTCGACGACCTGCATTTCTTTTTTCGTAAACCATGATTCCTGGGCAAGTCCTGCGGCGATAGCTGGGTTATCATAAAAGTCTCTAGATTTCAACAGACTTCTGGGTAATAAGGCTTCATTTGCAGCGTTGAGCTCCACTGCAGGGTGAGGATAAACCGTTCCAGGTCCTGAGGATGCATACTGTACTCCAACGGGTTGGAAGTGGGGTGGGGCAAAAAATAGCCCAGGCCTCGCTTGAGCCACGGCGAAGACAGCGGTAGTAATGATTAAGTAATGCATTTTGATCTGTAAGTTGAAATAAACACCAATTAGAGTACTACAAGTATTTTAATAAAAAAGTAAAGAAGATGCCTCCGTCATCTCTTCTTATTATTAAAACTATTTTCCTTTTATTTTGATCTTCAATGTATAGCTCAGTAGGCAACTGCTGAGTTTTGAGACATAGTAACTACTGGTCTATATAGTACTTAGCAGTTTAATTTCGACTGGTTTTCATAATTTACTGCACGCTCTAAACCGACTTTAATAATATTATTGAATTATTTCACGAGTGAAATACGACTATAATACATACAAACTAGAAGTTATAAATGTCAAATGCTCTATCTAGCTTTTTTTTCAGGTATTATGCGTTCAACGTCTGAGTGCCATCACTGCGACGTGAGCGAGGACTCGGGGCTGCACACCCTGGTAGACTACCCAGCGGGGGATGTGCATAGGCGTGACCTCGTGGCGGCTATCGGGGTGGGAGTCCTCTCGCTCGGCAGCATGATTGCAGCAATGGCGCAGAGCACAAGCACGTGGGCACGGGGCTACTAGCGCCCCTCCCTCCTCCCCTTTCCGGGTCAAGACACCGGACACCGTTTTTCCCCAACCCGAGGGGGCCATCTCGAAACCGGAGATGGCCCAGGGTCAGTCGGGGTGGGAGGGAAATGCCTTATGGGTAACCTTACACAACGGCGTCTGAAGACCCGAGACGGCTTGCGGTTTTAGTCGGTTCAAGCCCGAGATAAACTCAACCGCTGGCCAGCGGGGGGGTATCAGAGAGAATTACCACAAGAAAAAATAGGTCTTATGCGTTATAGTGGAATAAAGGAACTCACATATGTTTAAATGTTGCCAAACCTGAAAAAATTACACTCCTTTTAGGGTAGTCGCGTAATAAAATACCTACTATTTATTAATGTGTTTACGAGAATTAACACGACCATTATATAATTTACACCTACATATTTATGAATTGATATAGGTTAAATGTTACCGGTTGAAATTTTTAAAGTTTTCTATTCCAGTTTAAATTACCTACCTACAATGCTAGTCTGGGAATTAATTACTAACTTACAACAACAAAAGTCGTTCCAATTTAATAATGCGTAGGTTTTAATACCATCGTGAAAGGTCAGAGAACAGTAAAATTATACTGGTATTGTAAACCCAGTTACTGGACAGTGTCCTAAGTCAGCAGATAATTTGCAACTCACTGTTTGCACACAACTCGATTGTAACAAATGATAAGGTAATAGATACTGCCATTCTGGAATGAAGCAGGCTAGGCACAAGTAATTACTTACTGCTTTGTATATTTTTATTATACTCTTTTTTAATTATGAGACAATAACACTTTCTTTTTTCAAAATGAGGTAGTAATGATGGCAACCATTAACTTAAGTAAGCCCGAGATAATCATTGACCATTGTGACAGAACATTCCGTTACAAACTTTTTTTGGGTTATTCGGTTTAAGTCAGATTCTGTTTAAGACAGATTCTGCTTACGACTGATTCTGTTGACGAAAGATTCGCTTTAAGACAGAAATACAGGTAAGTACAAAATTAACCATAGTGCATAATTAATCGTCATAAATAACACTGATGTAAGTGATGATTTCGATATGTAGTTTGATAGCATATTTGTAATCACACAGCTGCAAATTATATACATATTGCGCTCAAGCCCCTTACACAGCGTAGGCGAGATGTTTTGAAACTAATCTTTTTAGTAATTACACAAGTTGCGATAAATAAGAAATAAATATATATATACATATAAATAAAATTGGAGTGTCTGTTTCTAATATTGAAATAACCGTTTTTTACTACATGTATATGAATATAGGGGTGTAGGTACATACACCAAAATAACATTTTTTACAATTTTTTTGGCTAATCTCTGAAATGGCTGGACCAATTTTGACGGGACTTCCAGTGGCAGATAGGTAATGTTACAAGGCATAAAATAAGGTACTTTAATTTTAGAAAAAAATTAGGTTTCCGCGCAAAAGAACCAAAACCATTAAAATTGAAATCCACGCGAATGAAGTCGCGGGCACAGCTAGTGATTAATATACATTTAGCTCGTAAAGTTGAACATTCAGGAGGGGACTTGAACCCGCGACCAGTCTTTTACAGTCCCGTCCTATATGTTTACTTAACCGAGCTAAATCTATAGGAAACTAGCTGATGCCCACGGCTCCGCCCGCGCGGAGGTCGGTTATCGATCTTTGGTTATATCTCTGGTTCTACTTAACAAATTGCAATTATATATACGGCAGATTTTAAGTCTGACGAAGAACTTTATAATAGAAAAAAGCGCATCAATATTCGTGGTGTAGTTTTTGCGTCTATCGCGAACAAACAGACATGATTTCCAAAAAATATTTTTTTTGTGTTCAGTATCGTTAATTTAACATAGCCCAAGAATTTTTTTAAATGTCACCAATGTACAGACACAACTAAATTACATTTTTTATAATAGTACTAGTAGTAATAGTCTATAGATAAGAGTTAGCATACTAATGGCGTCAAAAAATTTCATAGAATGATTAATGTCTATTGCAACCTTAATAAAATTTTAACACACAACACTACTTTATGATATAAATCGATAATTTATTCTAGCACAATTTGCGAATTATGATTGCATTATAAATTACATCTTCCTTACATATAGTAATAAAATCGTAAAGAGGTGAAAACTGTACATTGATTTTTAGGGATTTTCTTTAGAAAAGCCCTATTGCTATCGAGTTGTCGTCGACGTCGTCGTTGCCAATTTTCTGTCACGGTTTTGGGTATGAAGGAGATGAGCTATCGAGTTGCTGTTTTCGGTTATAGATTCGTGCTGGGGTGAACCATTGCAAGATAAAGGAAAAAAAAAAAAAGAAAATCCCTTGTATTCGGCTGAGCTCGTCTCAGGAATTCAACTTGTTTTTAGGGATTTTCTTTAGAAAAGCCCTATTGCTATCGAGTTGTCGTCGACGTCGTCGTCGTTGCCAATTTTCCGTCACGGTTTTGGGTATGAAGGAGATGAGCTATCGAGTTGATGTTTTCGGTAATAGATTCGTGCTGGGGTGAAACATTGCAAGATAAAGAAAAAATCGCAAAAAATCGCAAAAAAAAAAAAAAAACGCTAAATCGAAAATCCCTTGTATTCGGCTGAGCTCGTCTCAGGAATTCAACTTGTTTTAAATAATTGAGATGTGTGCTCGGAGCGATACCGATGCCGAAAATGTAAGTTTTAGAATTGTCTGTTCGTCTGCAGGTTTATTATATATCGATGTTCGAGCATCACTTGAAAACCGCTGAACGGATTCTGTTAAAATTTTACACGAACGTTCTTCTACGGTATGGTCATA
The DNA here is from genome assembly GCA_946251805.1 of Cybosia mesomella. NCBI lineage: Eukaryota > Metazoa > Arthropoda > Insecta > Lepidoptera > Erebidae > Cybosia > Cybosia mesomella. The sequence continues at coordinate 16,604,829 of OX276409.1, forward strand.
AACTTTGGTATATATCATCACGCTATTATACGTCTGTTAAGAGCAGTGGAGCAAAATCGTTCTTAGCCATTATCCCGCTAATATTATAAACGCGAAATTTTGTGAGAATGGTGTATGGATGTTTGTTACTCTTTAACGCAAAAACGGCTGAATGGATCTGGTTGAAATTTGGGTACAGAACTGATTCAGATTTAGACCTGGGTGGAGCCGCGGGCAACAGCCATTTGGTTATAATTTTATTGTTACAATGCATCACACGATACGGGAATCGAACCCGCGCCCCCTGTCGTTGCAGTTTAATGGACTACCGCTACGCCATAGAGACCGTCCTGGATAGTCTGATGTTAGCGGCTAGAGCTGCCATCGCGTCCGCAACCAATCCTTCATGGTGGGAATCATGATATGACCCCTGAGCGCACCACGCAGAATTCGAAATGATAATAAAAAGGTAATTGTCTAGTCGAACATTCTTAACTGATAAAAATCATTTCTTGCAGTCTGTTAAATGCTATATGACTTTTAACTAGTCATTCAAAAGACGGACCTACAGACAAATATTACGAATAAAAATGGATTCGAAAGGTTACCAAAGAAGGCCGTCCGCGATGTGTTAACAAAAGCAGCAAGCTTTGGTACAGTATTTTTTTAAGTATTGGGTATCCGAAGGGATTTCCGTACGAAAAAAAAAATTGTACAAAAGTTGCGGATCTCGGTTATGTAAACGAGAAATACAGATCGTTGGTTTCTTTTATAGTTAACCTGTCAAAATAACTTCATTCCGCCTGATACTAAGTTTAGATGAACCCCTAAAAATAAAAGGCCACCATGCAAGATGTTACCAATTATTTATACTGGAATTGCTTGCACGTTTAGGAGTGACACGTCAGCCTTAAAATCACATTAATACTAGATACTAGACCTCTGTGGCGTGGTGGTAGTGCATTCGACTGCTAAGCCAGAGGTCGCGGGTTCGATTCCCGCTCAGTGCAAAAATGTATATTTGCGCTGGTCTGGGTGTTTCTACGTATAATATGTATTCATTTTCAAAAAGAAAAGTAAATAAGTATGTTTATTCGCATTCTAGAACCCATATGACAAGCTCTGCTTAGTTTGGGTCTAGATGGCGTTGTGTGCTTTGTCCTACAATATAAAGGGAAAAAGAAAGTTGAAAGAGGTGCCCATAAATATGGACTAGAAAAGAATAGACCAAGATATCTTAGTATGTTATTCTCTTGAGCTTTATTTATTGCTGATATGGATTCATTGTTTCAAGGATTTTTCAATATCTGATATTTTTTAATTGTTAAACATTTTTTTATATCATGCTACACGGCATAACACTTAAATCCTCGTAACTAAACTATGTATGGTTGTCAGTGTCCGTTTGTTAGATACGCAGTTGCTTAAAAAAATGTATGGGATATCGTTAGGATTCAGATTCCGAATGACAATGGCTATACATTTCTTTAAAGAAAATTATATTCAGGCCAGTGGTTTTTACTTTTAAAATAATTTCACTAATAAAACCCTGCAATTAAATCACATACACACTTATATATTTCTACCTACAGTCAAATATACAATATAGCAAGCTCCTGACTAAATAGACGATATAAAATACGCATTTAAGCTATGTACGAACCGTAAATTTTTAAATTAATAATAACAAAAACCGATCACACACAAACCATATAAACTCATGGAGCACTTAAACACACGATGTAACATTAAACGTAACACTTACACGACAAACTTCAATGTCAACGGCGCAGCAAGCGATAACTGCGCGCGCGCAGACAAAACTACCAATATATAGCCGGGGCAAGTAACCTTCTGAGGTCTGAATGTTGTTACTTATGTTCTTCCGGGGTAATATGATGGGAGAGTCACGGGCAAATTGTTAGGCAATTTGCACAGCCAATCTACGCATTAAAAAGGTAATACCTGTACTATAATATAATATTTGTATGAAAACTAGTCAGAGATACTATAATTATGATCGTCGGTTTTAAATAGCACCTTTATCAATAGAAGCACCTTTATATAGTGGTAACATCTTGTTAATAGAAAAAAAAAACTAAATGCGTTTTATCCATAGAATATAGTATCAGATTATATATTCTATAGCTGAAACGCACTTTGTGTTTTTTATAAGACACTTATCTTGATCTTGCCACATATCAATAAAAATATACATTTATAATCCTTTTTTTAGAATACCAATTTAAATATTTTTCAATTAAGAATTTTAGCTGATACCGGAATTCGTCTATTCTCTCCATACTCTTACAAAATTATAAATTATTTGTGTCTGTACATAAGAAATATTTAAAAAAATATTTGGGTTATGTTAAATGACCGATTCTGAACACAATAATATTCTTTTTGGAAATCTTATCTGTTTGTCAGTTCGATCGCGATGGACGCAAAAACTACAGCACTGATTTTCATGTGGTTTTTTTCTATCAGATAGGTCTTGCTCAGACTTAAATCTGCCGTATGTTTTCTTGTAATTGGTTAAGTAAACCGGAGATATAACCAAAAACGAGAAGCGCGGGTATCAGCTAGTAAAATTATTTGATCATGTGTGCCACACTTAAAATGATTAAAATTCACACCTAATGGCCTAATGGTTGGCAGTTCGACAGGCATATTCGGTCCCACGTAATAGGGTGCGAGCTTAATGCCGTGATGGGACAAACACCAAGAGTTAGTAAGCTCCAACTATCTTTTTACCAGGGTCAAAATCTCGTGGCCGTTGAAACGAAGAAGAATAAGAAACCCAGGGTTAGTAGGCTAACCCAAAAAGTACCCTAAACACTGAGTACGATAAATAAATAAACTAAAAATAAAATATCAACGCAAATTTTAGTAGAAATTTTCTTCTTCGTGAGTCCTCAAAGGTTCCTATTAGAACGTACCAATAAGTCTTCGTATCATCACACATTATTCCTCTCACATTTTAGGAGGAGACGTATTCAGGTGTGTGTTATACCTTTTTTTTTTTTTTTTTATCGTGCGGAAATCCCTTCGGATACCCCCCCGCCGGCCAGCGGAGGCGGTTATGTCGGGCTTGCACCGACTAAAACCGCACGCCGTCTCGGGTCTTCAGACGCCGGGGTGTAAGGTTACCCATAGAGCATATCCCTCGCACCCCGGCTGACCCTGGGCCATCTCACCACTAACAGCATCGCTCATCCTGTCTCCTCTGAAAGCAGAGGAGTACGGAGAGCGATGTGTTCCCGCCACATTGGGTATTGGCCGACGATCAATGCCAACCCTATGAAGGGGTGAAGGGGAAGCCATTGACCGCCGCCCAGGGTGTACCGGCCGCTCCGATTCCGTTCCCCCCGGACTGCAGCGGGATCGGAATCGGAGCGACACTCGAGGAGGTTACCCAACACACACCCCAGGTGTGTGTTATACCTGAAGTTGAAATTAGTTGATAATATTTTTTTTTTTTCATTTGTGCGCTAATGCATAGTCACATCTGCATCTACAATAGTTATTGAAGGTACTTAAACTATTATGAATTTACAGTTACATCATCTCGTCCTCGACTTCAATAAAACTTATCATATGAGAAAATCTCACAACAAAACAATGTTACAAGGTTTTTAATTGAAGATTAAACTCATATCCATTATGAGATATTATCAGATAATAGTGAATATTATATCAGTATCGGCCCTGTTTATGCCGGAGGATATGTTTAATATTACTTCGGGCCACCAACCAGGTGGACACCGAAGTCTTAAAATCACGCAAAAAAAAAAAAAAAATCTTACACCCACTTTTTATCACTTTTCTCGACGTTTCACATGATTCTAAGTCTAATTAAGCAAAAAAAATTTTTGTGTCGGTCTGTCTGTTGGTCTGGATGTCTGGATGTCTGGATGTCTGATTGTCTGGATGTCTGTTTACGCAATAACTCAAGAACCACTTATTCGATTTAAAAAATTCTTTCGCCAATCATCTTGTTTGGTTAATGGGAAGAACTGATTAGATTTTAGGGTTTGTACGTTCAAGGTTTCGGGTACCTTTTTTTTTTTTTTCGTGCGGAAATCCCCTCGGATACCCCCCCGCCGGCCAGCGGGGCGGGTATGTCGGGCTTGAACCGACTAAAACCGCACGCCGTCTCGGGTCTGCAGACGCCGGAGTGTAAGGTTGCCCATAGAGCATATCCCTCGCACCCCGACTGACCCTGGGCCATCTCCGGTTTCGAGATGGCCCCCTCGGGTTTGGGAACCACGGTGTCCCCGTCTTGCCCCGGTTTGGGGGAGAGGCGCTAGTCGCCCCACCGTCCCGGCCTGCTTCTGCTGGGGTGACAGGCGGCCTCACCTGCCACCCCCAGGCCTGCGCTCATGGAGGACGGAGGTCGTTAAGCGAGGTTTCGGGTACCTACCATACAAATTGTCCCTAAAAAACTTTTACAAGTGAGTTTCTTTCGAGTTATCAGAGTAACGCGTATTTGACTTTGACATTTGAGTGACAATGACTATATGTATATTGTATATTTACATAAAACAACCAGACTCTGAAAGAAACTGAAATATAAAAAAAAAAAATTGTGTTTTTGACGTCGAAGACGTTTGATTTGATTTTCTTCATATTTATTGCGCAATATATAAAGACGCGTCGAATATTATGCATAAAGCCTAAGGTCTGTAATTTTGAATAAAAATACTGCAACAAAAATATCTAAGTTTGGCTCGAAGTTTGACAATCACTGTGTGATTTCCGCCCCACTAGTTTTGTAAATTGTATCTTTGTTTGTGTCTATGAAGTGACTATTTTCGAATGAGGCTGTTTTAACGTGCGTGTGCCTAATATCGGGAGTCAGGTTGAAATCCAGGAAGGAACACCTTTTCATTGGTACCCCCCACCGGCCACTGGGGTGGTTATGTCGAATTCGAACTGACTAAAACCGCCATCGGTCTACAGACCGTGGCCACAGAAGGTGGCCCTAAGGCATTTCCCTCGCACCAGGCCAGCAACACCTTAACCTCATCGTGGAGGCCATGCTCTCCTTCAGCTAAGAGAGGCGCACACGAGGAACATGTCTGTGTAATGCGTATTATATGTGAAAGAAAACTTTGTACAAAAAATTGATGAACTATCTGTTGAAAAACCAATACTGGGCGACTACTAGCTCAAATCAATGGACAGGCAGCTTCGCATATACCCATACGATCATACTTCGACCCATGGTCTTCAACGAGAGATTCCTTGAACTGATAGACATGGTAAGGTATCAGTTTGATCCGTAGTTGTATAACAACAATATAAATGTTATTTGTAACTGGTGTATCCCGTTAAAAACGATAGTGTTCCAAATTCTTAGCGTCTTCTATCCATTCTGTCTCTTTACGTATTTTCGGTATGATAGTTTCGAAAGTTTACGCTAATATTAATTATTGAAATAAAATTACCATATCGGTATAACAGTAACATGAACAGCGCACCGAGACCTTCTCAAACATTTTTGGCATACCAATCCAATATCCTATTTCCTACTATCCTATCCTACTATAACAAGTTAAACGCGAAAGTATGTCTCTATGTATGAATGTTTGTTACTCGATCACGCAAAAATGGCGAACGGACCTGGCTGAAATTTGGTACAGGAATAGATTATAGTCTAGAATAACACATAGGCTACTTTTTATACTTGGAATAGGTTCCCATGGGAAGCGGGAACTTGATCAGAATTCCGTGTGGGCGGAGCCACGGGCAGTAGCTAGTCGTATATAAATTGTCATCAATTTCCAGTAAATTATTTAAAAAAATATTTTTAATAAAAAATAAGCACAGTGTCAACATAATTGTTCCATGTGTGATGTGGTTCACACATGGGTTCCCATTATAATTTACTAATCTCAATTCAAGTGTCTATATTTAAATTAAGTAAATGAAATATTAAATCCACTAACATAATGAAACACACTTAAAACGATTTGATACGGATGACGTAAATTTACAATGTCATCATCATCAATTAGCCTATTGCAATCCACAAGTGGACATAGCGTCACGCAATATGCGCCATAGCACCCGACCCTTCGTCTTCTGCATTCGGTCTATCTAAATTTAATTTTTCAGGTTGTCAGGCTATCTGGCTACAGGGCATCCCATCTTCTGCTTGCTGATTTGCGATGAACGAAATATGGAACTATGCAAGCAAAGCAACAATGCTTATTGAGAGTGAAGTATAGTAGTATATACAAGGTAAGAAAGAAATAAATTACTAACAACGACGACGACGACGATTGCGAGGTCCCGGGTTCGAATCCAAGCCATTTCACTACCGACGAGAACCCACTCCTAATACAAGCAATTTAGCTTAGCTGGAGGGGTTATGGGGAGTATTAGTAATTACGGTTACTAACGTTCTTCTAAAAAAAAATGCTGCACATCACTCTCAGTGAACTGTACATGGTGATTATGACCTGTTTAAAACTTTCTAATAAAATATTTTTAATATAAATTCTAATCACAAGGAAAGTGATAGTAGCAATTTATTTTGCAAAATATTTTGAAATACTGTACAGACTGTCCAGTCAGGTGACTTGCTGTGGCATTCAGAGACTCGGTCAAGTACGAGGTTATCACAGACGCTCTCTTCGTTTAAATCAGACATACTTAATAACCTAAAAACATAACATCATACATGATGTTGACATATGTACATGTGTAAATAACAACATATGACGTCATTATGTTGTTGTTGTCAAATTATTTAGTGGGTGGATGATTAAAACTGGATGAATACAATAAACGGACGTACTTTTTAAAACTCTTTATCACTACTTTTTATTTAACAGGCTCGGTAGAACAATTTTCAGTCAGTTGCTAGTCATATTTGCGTAATTTTTTTCCTGCATAATTAATGAGTGATGCTAAGCGGTTACCGTTGTCTATGAACACTTGCAACTCCAGGGGTCTAACTTGCAGCTTGCACTTTGGCACCTGGCGTCCTTTTTCCCACTCCTTCCTTCCACAATTTGGTTATTTGGACTGCATGCCGTCTAACTCTTAGAAGAAAAGCTGTGTAATATGTCTTGGAGCATTTCACAAAATTAATAGACAACACAACAACCCTTATTAATGTTTTATTCCCAGAGAATTTATCGTAACCATGTTAAATGTAAAATGCACTCAACAGACAATTAATCTGAAATGAGCCTTGCTTGCCTTGCGTTGTAGCCTGCAGGCGCGTTCATTTCCGCGCCAAGCCCGCTTCCGATAAAATTGCCTGTGCCCTATTGACAGTTGCTATATACATGAGTATCGGAACTATTCCGTAGATTAATAGTATACAAGATACATTATATATATTTAGACTGGATTTTATCGATTAATATAAACGCATTTATTTCAATTTAAACGTTTAAATGTAAGTAAGTAAATTTAAGTAAAAATTACTTAATATATTGAATTGAGTGAAACGTGAAAACTCAGTTTAGTTGAACAGATTTGAAATATGGTGAAATTCAGCCTTAAGGGCTCATGTATTCATCATATTGTCAAAGTACCTAGTTTCAATCTTTTATTTACCTCACCGTGGCGTAGCCAAAAAAGCAGCCAAGTGCGAGTCGGACTCGCCCATTAAAGGGTTCCGTAGCAGCAAGTAACATGATAATGTTTCTTTTTCTAATTTTTATATTTGAGTTACAGATAAACAAAACTAACTAAATTAATAAATAAAGACAGACACCCTTCTAAATTGGTTTTTAAGGAAAATATTTTAGAGTCAGCGGTCGGGTGTCAACAAGGTGACCCGCTTGGGCCACTCATTTTCAGTTTATCAATACATCCAATCATTAGACAGCTAAATTCGAAATTTAACATCTGGTATCTAGATGACGGTACTCTAGGAGGAGATATAGACACAGTACTTCAAGATTTGACTTTTCTGAAAGATAAATTTAAGACAATTGGTTTAGAACTAAATCCCTCAAAATGTGAAATTTACCTTAACGATAATATTGACAAATATTTGGCAATTTCAAAATTTAACGCTTTGGCACCAAATTTAAAAGTTCAAGATAAAAGTACACTCCGGCTCCTAGGGTGCCCGATTTTCGAAGATGCCTATGATGCCTTCATTGAAGAAAGAATACAAAATTTTAATGAAGTTTCGGACCGTCTCCCCCAAATTAACATACATTCGGCTTTTACAATTGTCAGATATTGCCTTTTCGTCCCCAAATTCACACATGCTCTTCGCTCATCTCAATTTTTTAAACATTTGGAACTTTTGCACCCTATGCAAAATTTTAAACGCCGTTTTGAACGACCGAGCCTGGCTCCAAGCATCTCTCCCGGTTCGCCGGGGTGGGCTCGGCGTTCGTAAAATTTCCGACGTGAGCTTACCAGCATTTTTGGCTTCGGTCCATGGCACAGAGGAATTAACCAGGAAAATATTATTACCCACACTGGTTAATTCTGAAGTGCCGGGCAAAGCCGAAGCCATAAATGCTTGGAAAATGTTTTGCCCAAATTCTGTTTTGCCCACCAACCTATGCTCCCAGAGACAGTGGGATGAGCCGCTTTGCAACATTTTAAGACAGCAATTAATTAATACGTCCTCTAATGTTGCAGAGCGTGCTCGCCTTTTGGCTGTGGGAGAATGGGAGTCTGGTGTGTGGCTTCAGGCTCTTCCGTCGTCCAACATTGGCACCATGTTGGACGACACGACATTCAGAATTGCAGCCTGTCTTCGTTTAGGTGCTCCCTGTGTTGCTCCTCATCGTTGTCACTGCGGAGAAGCAGTCGACAGTCTCGGGCACCACGGCCTATCATGCAGCAAGAGCGCAGGACGCATGTCACGTCATGCACATTTAAATGATTTAATCCGCCGGGCTCTTGTCACCGTCGGCGTCCCAGCCATCCTTGAACCAGTTGGTTTGGTGCGCGATGATGGCAAGAGACCGGATGGTATGTCTTTGGTGCCTTGGAAGATGGGCAGGCCTTTGGTGTGGGACGCAACATGCGTCGACACCCTTGCGCCTTCCCATCTTCCAAGTACGACGGGCTGCGCCTGTGCTGCTGCGGCATCTGCGGAGACCCTCAAACGGCGCAAATATGATAATATAACCAACAATTATATATTTGAGCCGTTTGGGGTCGAAACGTTGGGTTCGTGGGGTCCGAGCGCACGGTCGCTTTACACGGAAATTGCAAAGCGACTGGTCGATGCTTCGCGTGACCAAAGGGCTGGCCTGTTTTTTGCCCAAAGGATTGGTATTGCCATCCAACGGGGTAATGCCGCCAGCCTTTTGGGTACGTTACCAGTCGACATCGATGGGGAGGAATTCTTCGACACCTGACCCCTTTTTTCCTTTCCCTTCCTTTTTTTTTTAAATCTTGTAAATATTTTTATTTATTAATTTAGTTAGTTTTGTTTATCTGTATATACACATTTATATTTAATTAATTATGTTTATTATATGTGTTTATTTGAGTTTATTGAATGAAAGGTAAATTGCGGTTTACGATTTATGACGTATTAAAAAAAACTACTTACTAGGTCTCGCTCAAACCAATTTTCGTTGGCATTTTACATGGTTATGTACATCATATATTTTTTTTAGCTTTATCATTATCTTATAATAATAATAATAATATTTCTTACTTTTTGCTTAAAATGTAGTTACAATATAAGTGAAATAACAATGATGAACCAATACATTTTGTCGCTAGGCAACATTTTTTTTTTTTTTTTTTGTTTTAAAAAAAAAAAAAAAAAAAAATATTAGTAACCGAAATTACTAATATTCCCCCTAACCCCTCCAGCTAAGCTAAATTGCTTGTGTTAGGAGTGGGTTCACGTCGGTAGTGTAATGGCCAGGACATGCAAATATACTACAAATAATTTCTAAATATAATTAATTATGTCATATCCTTATTTTAGAAGTTACAGGGGGGGGGGGGACACATTTTACCACTTTGGAAGTGTCTCTCGCGCAAACTATTCAGTTAAGAAAAAAGTTATATTAGAAACCTCAATATCATTTTTAAAGACCTATCCATACCACACACGTATAGTTTAGATGAAAAAAAAATTTTTGAGTTTCAGTTCTAAGTTTTCAATTAAATAAAAAAAATAGTTCAATTTTTGTATGAAATCTTAAAGCGGTTCACAGAATACATCTACTTACCAATATTCAACAGCATAGTTCTTATAGTTTCGGAAAAAAGTGGCTGTGATATACGGACGGACAGACAGACAGACATGACGAATCTATAAGGGTTCCGTTTTTTGCCATTTGGCAACGGAACCCTAAAAAGGGATGTAGGAGGACACTCAGGACTTCTGGTACAACATTCGTATTCGTTACCACTGCGGACTAGAGAAATTATTTAGCAAGATAGAATTTTAATTGATCATCAAAAGCCTTTGGCAATTGAGACGCTCGAGTGCCGTATTAATAAACTAGAAATTATAATGTCGCAAAGAAGGTCACGGATTCAATCATATGACTATCAGCTAGGTGCAATGTAGAAGTCGTTATCTATGAGTAATTAGTTCATTAGATAATTCACAACGGTTCGCCTTGCCTTCAAGTTGCTTGTACGCATTTCCGTTCTTGCTCATAGCTTCCGAGTCAGTAATCCGACCTGTTATCTATTTACACCAAGTTCATTGATGTTTTTCCTTTTATAGAAATCCGTTATAGAATCATGCTGTATAGTTCCCATATTTACTATACTTATCATCATAGGAAATGAAGTAACCACGCAAGAGAGAATGATAGATAACCCCAAACCGGGGCAAGACGGGGACACCGTGGTTCCCAAACCCGAGGGGGCCATCTCGAAACCGGAGATGGCCCAGGGTCTGTCGGGGTGCGAAGGATATGCTCTATGGGCAACCTTACACCCCGGCGTCTGTAGACCTGAGACGGCGTGCGATGTTAGTCGGTTCAAGCCTGACATAACCGCCCACGCTGGCCGGCGGGGGGTATCCGAAGGGATTTCTGCACGAAACAAAAAAGGAAAAAAGGTACAGCATATGAGTTGCTAAAACTGCAAATAAATTATTAGACTGATTTGCAATGGTTATTTCGTAATTGTATCTATCCTACCGTTCCTTTTCAAAAGATATAAAAATCCAGCGAATTGTATTCCATTTACGTAATAACGTGCACAGTACTACACAATGGTAGATTTACGAGGCGGTACCTGGGACAACACGAGAGCAGAATCCAGGTCAAACGATGTACTTGTTCCACCTGAGATTACAACATGTTATGACGGCTGTACACTTTGGGTCAGCATTAACCAATACTCTGGTATTAATAAAACATTGAACTACTGTGGACAATATTAGTATATGTTGCGCTAATGTGTACGGCCAGCTTTACGTATGCACGTGCTGAGAATTTAAAAATATTTTAGCAAGAATTTAAAAAAGTTCTGTTCTGAATGTAAATATGTATGTATGTTCTGCACTGGAATTGTGTAGCCAATGAGAAGTAATAATATTTAAATAGTTTATATTTTTATCCAATACTATCTAATGCCCGCGGTTTCACCCGCGTGGAATTCTGTTCCCGTTCCCTCGTCCCATGGGAAACTATTCCAGGGATAAAAAGTAGCCTATGTTTTATTCCAGCCTATAATAATCTATTCCTGTACCAAATTTCAGCCAGATCCGTTCAGCAGTTTTTACGTGAAAGAGTAACAAACATCCATACAAATTTTCCTGTTTACAATATTAGTAGGATTTTTTGTGCCTTTTTCTTAAAAGCACTCTAAAACGGCCCTAGCGTAATGGCTTAGGTTTTTACCCACTGAAATATACCACCTACGTGAACCCATCCGTAAGACAGGCAATTTAGCTAAGCTAGAACGGTTAACAATGGTACTAGTAATGTACTCCGTTGCTAGCTGGCAACCATGGGAGTGTCCACGCATGAATTTGCAAAGCTATAATTAGCCTAACCACTTCGTATATAAAGATTGCGTGACACTTCAACCCAAGAACAATAAAATTAGTCTGAATTATTTAGTCTACCAGGAAAATAAAAAACCGAAGCTATTTGAATGTTCGTCGCATTTCCTTACGTGACTTAAATAAATTGAAGCTTTCGTAACGTCGTCGTCGCTCCGTTTTAGACAAGAATGGTTGAAATCAGTTTGCTAAGTCGTTGTTAAGAAATATGGAGCACTCAGAACAAGTTGCACATCTTATATACTTCAAATTGAAGACAAGTTTATATAGGAGTTATGATTCTAGCGTGGAGAAGGATGTCCGATTGGCATTCCCCACCGCACAATTAGTTGTGCATGTTAGTTGGTCAGTGGGGAAGAAGTGGTATCAGCAATCCCACTTGTGCATGAATAGGTGAGAAGCGAGCGGCTGTCATGGTACGATATAATCAACAGAAAAATGAAACAAAAATAAATATGAAATATATTAACTCTCTTCTCTGAGGATTATAATACTTTTATGAAGCAAGCATGTATATGTTTATTTATGGCTCTATGAGACCCCACCACGAGTCACGAGTGGTCACGAATCGCCTCGCCAGGAGACTCGACGAGTTCCAGGCACCGGAACTGGCTGCGTTCCGCTGAGGATATGGCACCATAGACCACATTCACACAGTAAGGCAGATTATACAGAAGTCCGAAGAGTATAATCAGCCCCTGTGTCTCGCTTTTGTGGACTATGAAAAGGCCTTTCACTCCGTCGAAACTTGGGCTATTCTGGAATCCTTACAGCGATGCCAAGTTCGTTCGTCGTCGTTCTGTTGAGGTACTTTTTTTTTTTTTTTTTTTTTTTTTTTAACGTGCGGAAATCCCTTCGGATACCCCCCCGCGGCCAGCGGGGGTGGTGAGATACCTTTACAAAGCCGCCACTATGAGTGTCCAAGTACAGGGCCAGCAGTCTAAATCCATCCAATTGCGCAGAGGAGTGAGACAGGGGGATTTCATATCCCCGAAACTGTCCACGGGCGCATTGGAAGATATGTTTAAGACGCTGGACTGGAAAGGTAAGAGCATAAACATAAACGGCGACTTAATATCACACCTGCGATTCGCTGATGACATAATCTTAATGGCTCAATCGCTAGAGGAGCTAACCCGGATGCTGGACGGCCTAGCTTCAGCCTCGCGACGACGCATCGGTTTTGGCATGAATTTGTAAAAACCAAAGTCATGATCAATGGCCACATTGATCCAGGACCGGTCGTCGTGAATGGCAACCTTCATGTAATTGTTTCTGAGTACACTTACCTCGAGCAGATTGTGCAGTTAGTTAAAAACAATTTTGAGAAGGAGGCTAAGAGGAGGATCCAGCTAGGCTGGGAAACTACGTCGAATCTTCTCGTCATCCATACCGCAGTATTTGAAAACGAGAGTTTTCAATCAGTGCGTCCTACCCGTAATGACAGACGGAGCTGAGACGTGGACACTCACGGTAGGGCCGGTCCACCATTCAAAGTCGCTCAGCGAGCTATAGAAAGAGCTATGCTCGGAGTTTCTCTGAAGGATAGGATTCGTAACGAATACATCCGACAGAGAACCAAGGTTATCGACATAGCTCAAAGACTTAGCAAGCTGAAGTTTCAGTGGGCCGGCCATATTTCGCGAAGAACCGACAACCGCTGGGGTAAACGTGTTCTTGAGTGGAGACCGCGACTCGGCAAACGTAGTGTAGGACGCCCTCCGGCCAGGTGGGATGACGATCTGCGAAAGACTGCTGACAAATGCTGGATGCGGCAAGCTGAAGACAGGGCGCTATGGCGCTCATTAGGGGAGACCTATGTCCAGCAGTGGACTAACATAGGTTGATGATTAGACCCCACCAAGCTCTTTAGGGCTCAGGCCAACCTAACCGGTGACGGTCGTAGTTAATATTAACTGGTTCGCATTGCACAAGGTGGAGCAATAATAAAATTCACACCTTTCTTTTCCAATCGCCAGATACAGACAAGTTATTTCATTTAACTCGTCCTGGGAATCGACCTCACGACCTCACAACCGCCTGATTACACAACAAATTTATGCCACGGGACTAATACTCATGTGGCGATACCACATATACCCAGCGCCATCTAGCGACAACAAGGTGAACTACTTGGATACTACTACATCAATACCAAGCCTGAATCGCGAAAGTGAAGTTCGCGCGCTGGTACAGCATATATACAACATCCCAACGAGAACCGTTGGGCCGCGGCCCGCCTGGCGTGATCACCTTGCCTGGTCGGAGGATCCTCCCTTTGTGTTGGAGGAACGTCACACCCTGTTCCTCCACAGTGGTGACCCCGACGTGATCTGATCACGTAACCTTCGCTGAACATATCAGCAGCATTCCTATCGCCACCATCCTATTCACTTCTTCCGCATGAGCGGTAATTAAGTCTTCGCCATCCAGCAGCTTCGGCCTCAACTGGGATACCACAGCATGCAGCGATCGCTGCAACCTGGTTATCCTACGGCCATATCAGCCTCTAAAGGCACAGCACACTGCAAATACGGTCCTTGTAAGAAGAGCACATCTCTCCCGTCTACGCAGCATTCGCCCCATACACGGGGGACTTACCTCGACTCAAGAGGATTCGCCCCGTCTCACTGCCGAGGACTCACCTCATCTCACTGAGGATTCGCCTCGCCTCACCGAGGGCTCACCGAGGACTCATCTCGACGCTTCGAGCCCCGACTCACAGTGGGGCATTTCACCGCACTCAGCCCCGCATCTTCGGGACCAGGTTAGTCCCAATTAACGAGGACTAGCGAGGAAGACTGTTCCACCAATGGAACCAGCGGCTCCAGTTCCGACGAAATAGAACTAGACAAGACTGGCACTGGCACGCTCCACAAGAGAGCTTAAGACAGCTGACTCATCGCAATCAACCTCCGGTCTTGGAGGTGAGTGATGTGGCGATACCACATATACCCAGCGCCATCTAGCGACAACAAGGTGAACTACTTGGATACTACTACATCAATACCAATCCTGAATCGCGAAAGTGAAGTTCGCGCGCTGGTACAGCATATATACAACATCGCAACGACAACCGTTGGGCCGCGGCCCGCCAGGCGTGATCACCTTGCCTGGTCGGAGGATCCTCCCTTTGTGTTGGAGGAACATCACACCCCGTTCCTCCACACTCATTTATATCAAACCTGAATTATCCCTAAACCGAATTACGTTCAACTTTTCCAAACTCTACGTGTGCAAAACTTTACCTTTACAGTAGAATGTGGCTGAAAAGTTTCAGCACATGTAATGTTTCATGAAAACAATCGATAAATCCACGTTTTAATTAAATTACTCGAAAATTTCGAAAGGTTTCAAAGGAGAAATCACAAAAACGTGTATTTATTACACGTGCAGACTTTGTTGACCGTTTTCCAGGTGGGCTGATATTTGTTTGTCACCTTAATGGATAAAAATAGAACGTTCGACTGCTACATCAGCGGTTACGTTCCATTCTCCCTCAGTGTAAATATTTGTATGCATGAATGTTTATATTTTCACAGGAGTAAGTGTATTTTTATACGCATTCTATAACCCATATTACAAATTACGCTCAGTTGAAGTCTAAATGGCGCTATATAGTAATAATATCCTAGAATATTTATTTATTTCATTCTGAAGATAAAATTTCAAGAACTTAATTTTATGTGTTGCTGTTTCCCACTTGCACGTAACACGGGGTATATGACTTCATGGAATTCATACCTCCTTAACGTCAGATTATCTTCACAAGTCGTAAACTTATAATTAATGCCCGCAAGGTTCCTAAAGTAATCTTTACGACCCCAATCGGTGTCGATAAAGATTACTTTGGGCTTTTCTAAGACTGATTATAATACGAGAAACTGCCCGTTATGAACAGTCTGTACAGCAGGTTCTACCCGCAGATTTTTTTTCAGTATAAAAAGATTACATTAACAGTAGACATATTCTTTAAAGAGTAGCATTGCAAGTACTTGGTGACTGTAACGTATAAATAAATATAAAAACCTTTGAGAATGCCGTAAGGCGAAACCGGTCTGGTGTAATTGATTAAATATTATAGTGGAAAAGTACAAATGATACATTTATTTCAATATGTGTAGCAAGTTCTACCAAATTCCATCAATCAACAGTATAAATAGCAATTATTTTAGTTCTCGAAGTGTGTCTTTACAGACCCTTTTTTTTTCAAATCATTGCTAGAACAACTATTAAAAACTTCCAAACTATTTCAATGTCTGGAAGAGGATAAAAAATGGCATTTAAAGATTTAGTTGATAAACACATACATATACAAGTCAACCTAGTAAAAGTGTATAAAAACAAAAACCTTAATATTTACATATCAAGTGCATGAGCAAAAAAACTTCTTATACAGTCATGAAAGCCACAAATGAAAATTAAAAGTTAGATCAATATCTGGAAGATATATAGTTTTCATAAAAATGTACTGGTGTAATTATGTCGGGCGTGAAATAATTATAATTAACAAAGTATCACGCTGTTTTAGAGAGAAGGCATATTACGAAACTAGTTTTTATCTGCAACTTTGTTGATGTGGATGTCTGTACGCAACGGTGCAATAGTAAATGGTCACAAAACTTTTTCAAAATAAAAGTTATAATTACGTGATTTTTATTGCACAAGTGAAGACAGAGTTGATTTAAAAATTATTTAGAATAAGTGCAGAAAAGGGAGACTATTATAACAGAAGGATACTTATAAACTGAGGATATTATTTCGACCAGAAAAGACTTTCGAGAGAGTTAATTTGACCGTTGCAAAAGCTTGTTGGAAGGCGGAATATAATTGAATCATCTCCGCAAATAATTCTAAATCATTTCCTTCTAGCCTTATTAACTGAACCCTTACTATATTGAATGGAAAGTTCATTTAGTATGATGAGACGATCGATGGTTGATCCATGTGTCACGCAGGTCAAGAGGTGCTACGGTCGAACTTGACATTATGATCCTACTAGCTTACCTAGTTAAATTTATTGTAATGTAATACTATAATTCTTAAGTTTATAATTTTGTAAAGTTCAGCCCCTTCCCTTAATTTCATTAAAAAGGGGATGGTTCTGCAAGATTATAATAGTGGAGGCAAAAATAATGATGCAATTAAATCTAACTTTGAGTTCCTACATGCTATTATTCCTTTATGGGTAATACGCGTAAATTCCTTCTTTGATAAATGCCGTCATTGAGTAGTAACACAGTTGACTTATTATATGTTGACTGAGTTCATTTAGGAACTAGACTGGAATATTGAACTATAACAAACCTTTACTAAGCCTGTATCGTTGAATTTCTACAAACTTATTTTTAAGATTAAACATACACAAACTGTTTTTATGATTTTACTCAGAACGTAAAACTATACAAGCAGTCTCCAAGAGTCAATCACTATTAATATCAAACCAAACCAAAAAATATCATTGATATAACCTGTAGTTATTTTACATTTAGCAAACTAGCTGATGTCCGCGACTCCGCCTGTGCGGAGGTCGGTTATCGTTTTTTGGTCATATCTCCAGTTCTACTTAACAATTGCAATTATACTTGGGGTTTTGCTCGACGATAAACTTCATCTAGATGAACACATTGACACAATTGTACGAGTTCGTTATGAGATCTATACTTGAATTTAGGAATGCGAGCACATATATTCATTTATACAAGTCCTTGGTCAGATCTCAACTGGAATATGCTGTGGCAGTCTGGAACCCACTGTATAACATATACGTTGAAGCCATAGAGATGGTTCAACGCAAGTTCTTAAAGTCTACACACTATAGATGTAGCCGTAGTTACGCAACTTACGAGGATCTACTTGAAAACTATGATGTTATGAGTTTGAAGTCCAGACGATTATTCTTGGAAATTATGCTTCTTTAAGATGTTTGTAATAATCGATATAACTGCAATGACTTAACTAGTAATTTAAGTTACATTGTTCCTCGAACTGTTATAAGGCGAAAGGTGCGCGCATTTCCATTGTTCGCTGTACCATCATGTAGAACAAACGCCGGAGTTCGCGCACCTTTGCGACGCATGTGTCAAGATTTTAATGATCATTTTACAGAGTTAGATATATTTGCCACGCGTGCTAATGCATTTAGATGTATTTTAATTCAATATATTAAGCAGATAAAATAATAGCACCTTCATGCAGTGACTATTTTTATAGTATTTCCGATTCCTTTTTTTTTCTTTAATGTAAACATTTAAGTAAATAATAACAACTTAGTTGCAAAAATTGACATTACTCAACATATATTCTGTGGATTACGCTGTAAGTGCACATTTAGTCATTGTTAATTTATCTATTCGTTGTAATTATATTTAGTGTGTAACTGTTTGTAAATCCCTAATAAATAAATAAATAAATACATACGGCAGATTTTAAGTCTAGCCAAGAGCTTTCTAATAGAAAAAACCGCATCAAAATCCATTGAGTAGTTTTTAGTTTTTAGTAGTCTAGTCCATCGCGAGCAAACAGACAAGAATTAAAAAATATATATTTTTGTGTTCAGCATCGTTCATATAACGTAGGTTACGTTAAATGAACGATGCTGTTTTTACAGCTAAGTGTTTTTTAGGGTTCCGTTTTTGCCATTTGGCCAAATGGCAAAAAACGGAACCCTTATAGATTCGTCATGTCTGTCTGTCTGTCCGTCCGTATGTCACAGCCACTTTTTTCCGAAACTATAAGGACTATACTGTTGAAACTTGATAAGTAGATGTATTCTGTGAACCGCATTAAGATTTTCACACAAAAATAGAAAAAAATAATCAATTTTGGGGGTTCCCCATACTTAGAACTCAAACTCAACATTTTTTTTTCTTCAATCCCATATCTATGGATAGGTCTTCAAAAATGACATTGAAGTTTCTAATATCATTTTTTTCTAAACTGAATAGTTTGCGCGAGAGACACTTCCAAAGTGGTAAAATGTGTGTCCCTGTAACTTCTAAAATAAGAGAATGATAAAACTAAAAAATATATATGATGTACATTACCATGTAAACTTCCACCGAAAATTGGTTTGAACGATATCTAGTAAGTAGTTTTTTTAGGTAGATTTCGATGAAATCGATCTACCTATTGGTTTCTTGACTACTGTCGTATTTTAAAAAAAAATCTTCATAGGAGGTCTAGTTATGACCCCCTGAGTCCGAAATGACCACTGGTCAAAAAGTTTATATATATATTTAAAAAATTATTAAACATGTTAAAAATGCGCTCGGCGTGGGAGTCCGTAGTTCTCTATATAAAATAATATTAATTGCTTCACGAAATCTACCTGTGCGTTCCCCCTGCGGGAACGGATTTTTTTTTTAATACGTCATAAATCGTAAACCGCAATTTACCTTTCATTCAATCAACTCAAATATAACATTTAAAAAACAGCAGTATTATGTTACTTGCTGCTACGGAACCCTTCATGGGCGAGTCCGACTCGCACTTGGCCGCTTTTTTTTAAATATCTACAATGTACAGACACAACTAATTTACAATTTTATTACAGTATAGTTTAAAGGTTCTCAGTAGGTAATATTCTAAGTAGCCTTTATAATTAAAATATCCACTACAGACATTTCATAAGAATATCACCACTTGCAATCTCGGCTATCTAATCAAATCTAATGTAAGCTCCTTTGTCAAAAAACAAACTAATTTGATACCGTTGTTGTAAACAAATTGCTAATAAGTGCTGCAATTAGTATTGTATTTGAAATTCATGTCTCACGCCGCACTGAGATCGTTAAAGATAATATATTACATTCCAAGGCAGCTAAAATGCACGCAATGTCCACAACTCTAGCTTTTGCATACTTTACTTAAAATTATGTAGGTATGGTTTATGTAAATATTTATTTCACTGATCTTCTATTTAAGCCACTTTTCTCATTTTTGTATACCTTACATTTCCAAGCTATGTTCGTATATACGAGTATGTATCACTAAAAGATTGGTAGAGAATGATAATGACAGAATAATCTTCTTTTTATAATTTGTTACACTCTTAGCAGATGACCACATGGGTTTTAATCTTAATAACTTTGGATATTTTGCAGTTTACCTTAACTTTTTCGATATAGTTATACGAATACTTCACAGATCGAAACCTTGAAATACACTGCATAATTTCTCTACGCATCCACCACTGTTTGTGATTAATATCCCGAAATTGAATGTTCTCTCTCCTCAAACCTCTGTCGAAAGGTTATATCCAAATCAAATTGATCCGTCTTATTTTCATAAGTGAAAATATACGTGGTGATGAGAAGAGATTTCAAAATGTATCGATGCTTGCAGCTCCATATATTCCTAGCATAGTTGTGCCAATACTGCTCTAGTGTACTTGAATACGAATGCATTATAGGTAAAAATAGTTTAGCTATCAACTTTAGGGCGTACGAATCATCCATATTAGCCGAGTTCAGGTTCAGGTTTTTTAAATGCATAAGAGTTTTAAACTACAATATAATTATTATTATTTGTCTCTTTATGATGACCGGGTATAAACACACCATTTCTTCCAACAGTTTTAACTGCCTTCGGATACTGAATTGGATCCTTTAAAATTTCGAATTTGTCTCCAAAACGTTGCCTTAGTATTTGAAAAAAATCTCTGGTTTCCGTGGGATGAGTAGTTTCCCAAGTTGAGGGTATAAAGCAATCTTTAGGGTAACTAGTACATTTTTTACTCGTCGAGATTGTTGACAAAATTTCTTCTGTAGGTTTTGCAGAAAATGTAGTAGATTCATTTTCTAACTCAGATTCAACTGATGACCTATCATTGGCTTTGGAATCTGCAGACTCATTAATGGTTGTTTCATAATTAATAGGGAGTATATTACTGGTTTTTGGAGGATTTGTAGTAGATTCTTCAATAATTGACGATTGGCTGTTAGTTGCCACAGATTTTTGTTGTTCTGAAGACGTTTCTTTAGCCATTGTACTGGCTTGAGTTGTTGATTTTTCTGTTTTGGCAGTGATTGCGGTACTATCTATAGTGGTAATTGTAGCTTGGGTTGTAACTGGTTCCCTTGATATTGACTGATTAAAGTGGGGAGTTTCCTCAGATATTGTAGTGGCCTGCGACATTACAGTAATGGTTGAAGTTTTATGTACAGATTTAGTTAAAGGATCAGTTATAACCTTAAATGTAGATGATTTACTGTTAGATGTACTTGCCAGGAGTGGTCTTGTGCATTTATACAAACAGGCCTTCAATTCTACTTGGATGTAGGCTGTAAAATATAATTTATTACACTTATAATACACATAATACATATTGTATTTAGTAATGTTTTAGTTTTTTAATTTATTGATTTTTTAATTGTCAATTGGAACAAACTGACATTATTAATACACCTTTAAAGATTAATTCATAGATTATTAAATATATACTAGAAAGATTAATTTATCATGTACTACTCGGTGACATAATACTGTTTTTTTTTCCTTTCTCTCTCTGAAGTAAGCATAGACAACCGCCTGCCATTTGCATCTGTACTCTCTTTCTTTTTTCAAAATAACAGCAATTATACGTTGTATTTTCCTCAAGATCCACTCCAACTGACCTTATGATTTACATACTTACATAATTTATTTATATATTTTTTATATTATGCACGTCAATTTGACTTCACCTCGCCTGATGGGAAGGAAAATTGGGAAGTCTTGGGAATGACGGTCACCATTATATATACCATAATACTACAATGTTGCTCCTCGGCTTGATGGTCTCGTTAGGTGCTTTTTCACGCCTCGGTTAAAGAACCCGGGATTATAGGAAGAAGAAAATACTTTGAATGGTCTTTCGCTCAGTACTCGTTAGTTCTACGTGCTTAAACGACTTCAGTGCAATATTTTTACTGTTGTTAAAGTTAAAGAGATTGTACTCTTAAAAGCAAAGCGCTCTCGACAATCTTGATTCTTCTTCCCATCAACCACTCTTACACCACATACTTTTATAACTTTTCAATGAAACTAATAAAATCCTTAAATCAGGCAAGGTGACAATTAAAAATGATAATACAAAATTTCAATCTTTTATGGTATGAATAATCATAGCGTGGCGTCTTGAGATATTGCTGTTACGGTTGTAGATTCACCTACAGAAGTAGTTGTAGGGTTGTTCGTAAGTGTATATCTAGATGACTTGATATTAAATTGCCTTAGATTAAGGCCATCTGCCCGGGCTTGCTTTTGTGTGCATTTATATGAACATGTCTTCAATTCTACTTCGATGTAGGCTGTAAATTATAATTTATTACACTACTAATGAATATTTTCCTAAAACATTTTGCATATACTACGGATTGTAGATTTCTTTTTAAACGTATTCATTTCGAGTTAACGAAAGGATTAACACTGTGGTGTTGATGATAACGTCATTTACATAAATACACAGAGTGGTTTATAATTATATTGTAACAGTATTTTATAGCGAAGCTCTTATACGCGGTATAGCCGTTTGTTGGTGGCTGAACTTCTCCGTAACCACTCGCGCGATCTTTGCTAAATTTACCACGGCGATAGTGTGGATACTGAGGAGTTTTTTGAAGCGAGATGGTTCATGCCCGATGTACCATTGAGGAATAATCACCGAAAAACAGTTTCACTAGCGCGCGGCCTTCGCTAAGCTCGCGACCGTAGTAAGATGTCTTATTTTCAAGTAAGAGTCCTGCTCGCTTAGCTCAATTTATTACAGTCACACCCTGCACTGAATTCCTAGTGATATTTATAAGCATATATTATATCGTGTCGCAGTATAATGACACTTTACTGCCGGGGAGATTGAGCGTTTGTAGGCGGAGAGAAAATTCTCCATCTACAAATTTTAGTAGCTCCTTGTCAGCGGCCTGTGATGCTGCGAGTTGGTCTAGGTCTACTGGTGTGTGCAGTTCGTTGACCCGCGACAATATATCGGCGACGACATTGACTTTCCCCGAAATATGTCGGCTATCAGTAGTGAACTGCGATATTATGTAGTCCAAGTGTCGGAACTGACGTGGCGAACAGTTGGCCTTGCGTTCTTGGAAGGCAAAAGTGATAGGCTTGTTGTCGGTAAACACAGTGAAGTATAGGTCTTAATTTCCGCGAGAAAAATGCGAGTGGTTGCCATCTCTCATCTTTGAGCTGTTTAAAACTCCTCCCATTGCCGAGACCGACGCGTCTGTCACCAGTGCAAATTTTGCGTGGCAGTCTGGATGTGCCAGCCGTGCAGCGTTCGCAAGACTTGTGGTGCACTGGTTAAAAGCGACGAGTGTATTGCCTGAAATGTCGACGGGGTGGGAAGCCTTGACTGATCCGGCCAGTAAGGCGTTTAGGGGTGCTTGAACTTGCGCAGCGTTCGGTATGAACCTACGGTAAAAGTTAAGCATACCCAAAAAACGTCTTAATTGCTTGACTGTTTGTGGGACCGGGAAGTCGCTTATGGCCTCGACCTTAAAGAAAGAAAAGAAAGAAGCTGTTCCAGGTTCAGAGATCTGATACCCAAAAAAGGTTACCCCAGAAGTCCCGAAGACGCACTACGAGGTGTTGATAAGGACACCGTAATCCTTTATGCGCTAGAAGAGCTGCTGGAGGTGGTACTCGTGTGCAGAAGGCAATTCAGAGGACACGCAGAAATCGTCAAGGTAACAACAGAAGAAGTCGAGCCCCCTCGTCATCTCATCAATGAACCTTTGGAATGTTTGCCCTGCGTTGCGGAGGCCAAAACTTATGAAGTCGAATTCATACATCCCGAAAGGCGTTGTGATCGCAGTCTTCTGGATGGCAGGCTCGTGGACCTTGATCTGGTTGTAAGCCTTAACCAGGTCTATGGTGCTAAAGACAAAATCTATGGGCAAAGTCCTGGATGTGCCTAA
Source organism: Cybosia mesomella (assembly GCA_946251805.1). NCBI lineage: Eukaryota > Metazoa > Arthropoda > Insecta > Lepidoptera > Erebidae > Cybosia > Cybosia mesomella. The sequence continues at coordinate 16,628,697 of OX276409.1, forward strand.
TAGGACAGCGGTCTGGTATAGTCCGCGCGTTGAGCATTCTATAGTCGTCATACGGTCTCCAGCCGTTGTCCCGTTGTGTCGTGTACGGTGTCGTGTTTTGGAAACCAATGAGTGCCAGAAGGGCGAGTGATTTCAGGAAATCACTCGCCCACTCGCTGTCTCTTGGGTGAGCAACTGCTTCACCTTCATCTCCTGTGAGGTTGACAGGCGGCGAAGAAGTTCGGTCTTGAGCTTCTCATATCGGTACTTGAGTGGAGGATTCAATATGACGTCCTTCACTGTCTTCACGTGCTGTATACCCAGGTTGGTGGTGACGGTGCTATACTTTAAGGTGTCGTCAGTAATCCCGTGCGTCTCAAATTGGCTTTCCAAGAGTGCGAACCATAGCTCCGGGTCCTCGGCTAAGAATTTAGCCACCTTGACTATCGTTTTCCGTCGGTTGTCGGGTGACGTATCGTGAGGTACTATGGAAACGCGCTTTTTTCGCGGTGCTCGTGTGGTTACGTTCTGCCCTGCTGAACCGGCGGTTCTCACAGAGCCACTGCTGCTGCTATCATTCATTGTTATGTTCAGTTCGGGGTCACTAGTTATAGGGGCCCGGTTGTAGAAATAATAACAAGAATGTGTAGGTAGCGATAAAAAAGGTTTAATAGCACAAGTACACAAGCACACAAGTAGTTCACAGTAGAATAAAACAGTTTACAGTAGGAAGAATAAGTCGTACGAAGACAGGACAGTTAGTAAAAAAACGGATAGAAACAAATTAGATTAATTAGTACAGACTACGAAGACGATAGGGGCTAAAGCGGCAGCGACAGGTTCAACGAGCGACACGGGTAGCGAGCGTGAGAGGTCGCGGCGTACTGAGCTCGCTAAGTTAACGGCCGGCGCACGCACAGCGCGGTGCGCCGTGCGCCTTGGACGGCAGCGGAACCCGCGAGACTATCTAATATAAACTCGGCGTTCCCTGTCTGTCCGTGTGTTAATTGATTATTATAGATAAATAAATTATATACGAAATAAGTAGAAGGATGTAAGTGTACCTAATATTGGTGTGTCGACAGACATAATATATATACTTTTATTGTATAGTAAATGTGTGCTGAAATAAGGTCGTGCGTGAATGTGTATGTGTGTCTAAATATGTTGAGTAGATACGCTACAAGCACGAACTTACCCTTGTTATTATCACAGTTATACTCGTGCATATCACACTCATCAACAAATAGCCTATTAGTAAATTCTTGTTGATCTTGTCCACATATTGATACCCATGTATGGTTACATATGTTTGCTAGTTCACAACTTGGTGCGGTCTGTAAAACGTCCTCATTAATTAGTTCAACGAACTTCAAATTCCAAAAGCCACTATACCCATGCTATATTGAACAGATTAATTTCGTAAATTTATACTGTACCGTATGAATGAAATGTTGAGTTGAGATTCTTATTGAAATTGTAACTGAAAAAAGGTAAGTTGGTATATAGCTGGGTACCATATCTGAATACTTTTGGAGTTATGGTGAAGCATAGACCCCAACCCGGCTAAATCGTATCATACAGAACATACAGAAAGGGGGTCTACTGGGCTTTGGGTAAGAAAACCTCTAACATTTTTTCGTTTTGTTGCCAGCGTTTCTTTTAGGAATTATTATTGGGGCTCACCAGCCGATTGTCCAGCCTACAGCCTGCGATATGCACTGTAAGTGTATCTTTTTGATGCTTAATTCATAAGTCTCGAAATGTTATTCAATACTCTCAATAAATACTTACTCAAAGCAATTAAGACTTCAATCATAATGCTTATACCCTCAAGGGAACTTTTTCTCTATTTAATCTCCGTAACCAATTCGATTAGATTTATATCATTATTATTATTGCTGTTGCTGTTGCTTGTATACAATTTATGTATGTAGAGAACATTACATTGATTGTATACATTGTTCGAGAATAAAAATTACAGCTCTTATCATGAGTTTTTATTTCATGTTATAAAGTTACTAGAAATTGTTTCATTGAATGTGCTTTATTTATGTATTCTCATTGCAAACTGAAATCAAAAGTCAACTACAGATCTACATATATTTAGAAATTTCATTACACTTTCGAATTTTCTCAGGATTCATGAAATTTGTGGTACAATCCCCAAGTAGGCGTTGCCTGATTCATGAAAGCTAACCCAAGAAATTTAAAGAATGATGTAATATTTTTTTAGAGATATTGTTCCTTATAATCCCTATGAGCCCTCGACGTTTATCCGATACTGTATACATCCGTTGGTTAAGCTTAGTGGAGGTTTGTGCTTTACTATATTCATCTCTTTAAAATAATCCAGGAATATCAAATTGCACACTCCCACCCACTTTTACTACTGCACTGCTACTGAGAATGGATAAACGTACACTGGAACTACCTCCTTCGGCTGAAGAGGCTTTACAAGTTCTGTTACACCTGTTATTTGACTTCCGCACGGGAAAAAAAAAAAAAAAAAGTACTTAGCCAAGGAATCGGCCTCGGCGAATTTATTAGGTTATGATGGTATTGCCACAAAATTAATGTGACTGTTTGAGATATATTACAAAATTAAACTATATTTGTATCAACATTAACATTTATTACCGATTTTATAAGAATCAAGAATGGAGGGCCCAAGGTAAACTCATCTATCAATTGACGGAAGAGGCTCTGGCGCAGACTTTCCTTTTGGGGTTGGGGGTCAGACGACAGTCGCTGCTTAATTAGCCAAAATAAATAATTATGTGGAGAGGATTGCGGACCCCTAAAATGCAAGGTTTGGATGCAATCGAGATTTACGCTCAGATGAAGGGAGAAGATCGTGCAACAAGAAAAAGTCTGATGAAACTAAGTAGTAAAACTAATAATTTCTTTTATTTTTCCAAAAAATCAGAATCCTTTGTAGAAGAGGCGTTATCAACAAGCTTCAGTATCACACTCTGGCGAGGTGAGTAGTACTTTATTACCTTCTGATATATTTTGCCACTTCTCATAACAGTTAATTTACTACTATATAGCATTGACGCCATGGTTGCAGTCTCAATAATCTAAAAAATGGTAATATAGAAAAATTATTTTAAATGAAGCAAATTTAACAAATGCAACAACATTTGCAAATCAATATAAAATAATTGAATTTATTTTCTTACTATACACAACAAATTATATAATTTCATATGGTTTTCCCTGCAACATTAAATAATCTGTATATAATCTGTGGACAAATGGACTGAGGACGAAGCCCAGTAAGTGTCACAGTCTGTGTCTGGGTAGACGGGACACCAAATTTACCTCCTACGACCCGGGACTCTCCATTGGGGGTAAACCAGTTTCCATAGTCGCTGAATCGGCGCCATTTAAATTTCTTGGGAGAAAGATAGACTATAAAGGACGCACACCATCCTTAGATGAAGTTGTCGATACGTTTATAAATGACCTAAATAAGATAGATCAGCTACCACTAAACAATATCAAAAAAGCTTGGATATATGACAACTACTTAACATCACGTCTGACTTGGCCTTTTCTGGTGTATGAATTCGGTAAAACCTTACTGGCGAAAATAGATGCAACTGTCATAAAATCGCTAAAATCGTGGCTTGGACTAGCGCACTCTGCTGATTCCTCTATTTAGGGATCAAAATAATTTTGAGATGAAACTTAAGAAACCATCGGAGCTCTATAAACACCTTAGAGTTACCAAACCCCACATCTTAGGTAAATCCTAAGATGTCACAATCAGGGCACTCCCGAAAGATAATAACGCGTCCGAGCTTGAATCTAGACTCCTATTCCATAAACGATTTTTGATAGGGGCCCAGTCGAACAGAGTGGGGTTGGGAGTACGAGAGCCAGAAAGGGACCAGGATATACTTAAGTCCTTTCTAAAACAAGACGAAAATGATAAATATCGAGTGCACGCGATGAATTTGGAAATCCAAAATGAATGGTTGACAATGGGAGAGTTCTGCATACCGATGGCCTTAAAGTGGCGCACCTTGATCTATGACTGGTCGCCGGCCCTGTTAAAATTCTATCTTAACGCCTTTCAGATGACCCTCCCAGACCAGAGTAATCTGGTAAGGTGGGGGAAGGCCACAGAAAAACAATGTTATACTTGTGGTGAGGCAATAGGGACGGCTAGACACATATTAATAGGATGTAGGGTGCTTCTCAATAGAGGCCATTACTCACGCCGCCACGATAAGGTGCTTATCATCATACGTGAAGCAATGAGTCTGGCAGTAGCTAGAGCCCAAAAAGGATTGACTACTAACAGAAGTCATATCAACTTTGTGTCTGAAGGTTCATCCATAACATCCAGGAACAAACCTTATTCAATCTTAGATACTGCCCCAGATTGGACTCTCCTAATCGACACGTATGAAAAGCACTATAAAATTCCGGAGGGTGTTGGGGTTTCGTCATCTAGACCTGACATATTCCTATATTCTAAGAGCTTAAAACATGTGGTTCTTGTGGAACTTACTGTACCGTGGGAAACAAATATACCGAAGGACCACACAATAAAGAAAAATAAATACTATGATCTCACAAACGAATTAATCAAAAACGGTTACGTGGTTAATTTGTATGCAGTGGAAGTGGGAGCGAGAGGTATACCAGCAAAATCTCTCTATAACCTACTTAAAGATCTAGGCCTATCGAGAGCTACAATAAGCTCATTACTAGGATCAATGTCTAAAGCGGCACTAGTAGGTTCGTATCAAATTTGGTTAGGCAGGGAGGGGAACTTGGGTAGTGAAGGTGAGTGTTCATGTACATCAACAAAAGGGGCCCCTTCTAAACCTACACTTGGGTCGCAAGTCCCAGGCACTGTCCCGAGTTCCCAACTCAGCAACGCGATGGACCCGGCACCCGCACGGAGAATCCATGGATTGCTCAGAATATCGGTCTCTGTTGCTAATGGTCAGCCAGTGAACCTACTAATGGTCCTAGTAATAATAAAGTAAGAGCAGGGTCACTAAACGTTCTTGGATAATCCTATCCTACTAGCTAACTGGCATTGCAATTGCGTTTGGATGTAAACCTAGTGACACAATAACATCAATCAAATATCAATTAAAAGTTGAATAATAAAAATAAAAACCTGTTTGGTCGTTCTTTTAGTCTTCATTTTAGGTTTTTTCTTAGAACGTTTCGTGACTTTCTTATGTATTTTCGTATATCTGGTCGCTTCACGAAGTTTTCTTTCAGGTAACACTTTATATCTTCTCCTGTTTGCATTTCCTGTTCCTCTAGTACGGTCAGGTGTAGGTGCCACCCCTTTAAAACTCTTTGGTAGCATACCATAGCCCCGTTTTCCATTACGCAAATGTATATGTTCAACAAAATGATTATGACCTTCATGCCCATAATGATCATGATGTCGTCGACTCTTGTGCATGGGAATGGTAGCGATTGGATCATAAAACATTTTCCTGCCGTCACGAAAAACCCAGTTGCCTATCCTGCAAGCCTGACATGATGGGCAAGCTGGGCACGTAGGCATAGGTGGACAAGTAATTGAGAAACAATCTGAGTAATTGGTAATTGTATAATCTATAAAGGAAAATAAACTTCAGTTAACTTGTATCTATAGGTGATAAAGCAATTTCCAACCAGCAAAAATCCTATCTACGTGAACACACTCCTAATAAGTGTTGGAGTGGTAAACAAGACATTCCCATGACCCCGTCAAACCATACTAGACAACAACAATGACTCACGGAAACACAGAACACGCGACATTGGCCAAAAATATGCATGAAATATTTGCATACTTACTTCTATCATGATCACAGTTGTATTCCCACACATCACATTCGTCAATAAATAGTCTGTAGTCATAATCCCACTCCTGTGCGCACTCTGGAATCCATGTGTGATTACACAAGTCCGCTAGTATACAGAAGTGGAGTGGCTGCAAATTTAAAATATTAGATCATGTTAACCTAAACCTGCACTGCTTTATCACCGCGTGATTATTTCCGCAGGATTCTGTAGTATATAGAAATTATATAAAGTTGCACGAAAAAAAGCAGTATGAAAAAAAATCCTCAATCAAATCCGTTGGCGTGAATGTATTGCGCACTATGGAATTGGACATTTCCATAGTTCATAAAGTGCGTAAAATGGAGTTTCTACGGGTTTCTTTTGTAGGTTATACCTAAATAGGCCATAAGCTCCTGTGACGCCCCGAAGATGAGATACTATCGAGGAGCTTATAAAATGTCTGCCACAATTTTATGAAAATAAACTCTTCCCAGGATGAGCAGTCAACTTACCGGAATAAAATGTGAGATCGATGTGAGTGGAATCAAAATAAATACTGCAAAAATATAAGTTAATCAATCACATATACTAAACATTCGCTATCACAAAAGAAATTACCATGAGTATTATATCAGCACGGCCTCTGTGGCGTAGCGGTAGTGCATTCGACTGCTACGACAGGAGGCGCGGGTTCGATTCCCGCTCAGTGGAAATATTTGTATGCATGAATATGTCTATTTGCATTGGTCTGGGTGTTTCTATGTATAATATAATGTATATATAATGTATTTACAAAAAAAAAGTATATTCTGGATCCCATAACACAAGCTAGTTAAACTATGCTTACTTTGGGACTAGAAAGCGCTGTGTAGAATGTCGTAGAATATTTATTATTTATTTATTGTCATAGAATATTTATTAGATGTTATAAATGCCTACCATAATGGAAAAAAGGCGATCTTTGTATAATATTCGGATGCTGTAAAATAAAAAGACATTTGATATACTAGATTCGTGGGGACTACTCAATCTTGGAATGAAACTGCTCAAAATTTGAAAACTTAAAGTGTCGCCAAATGAGTTCATACCCAATTCAATCGATTAACAGGGAGAATTCATTAGAAACTCATTTTGCGCGGAATGGTGCCTTAAATGACAACAAAAAATGATAAATATCTGATTGTTGTTATTCGTAATATTTGCATGAGCGTTGTCCGCTTCAGAAACATTACCGAAATACAGCAAGTTTCTAATCGCAAGGCTACCATTCCATTACAGACTCCTCTGACCAGAATTACTCCAATTCACAATCTGTATACCATTTATTATTATTAATCCTTTCATAATTTTGATCTCTTTCTTATTTAACATAACGTGATAAAACAAGTTCGTGGTTTTACGGTGGAAATTAATAAATTTTGACATCCCTGGTTTGTTTTTTAAGGAAATTAGTGAGCTAAATTACTAACATTCCCCCTAACCACACCAAGTAAGCTAAATTGCTCGTGTTAGAAGTGCGTTCACGTCGGTAGTATAATGGCCAGGACTTGAACCTGGGACCTCTAGATGGTACCGACTCCCTAACCAATACGCTACCTTAACCGCAGAATCATGGACGTTTGAAATTCATTTGAATTCATTCACTACTTCATTTGAAAAAGCTGCGAAGTGCGAGTCGGACTCTCCCATGAAGCGTTCCGTAGCAGCAAGTAACATAATAATGCCTTTTTTTTTATTTTATATTTGAGTTGATTGAATGAAAAGCAAATTGCGGTTTACGATTTATGACGTATTAAAAAAAACTACTTACTAGATCTCGTTCAAACCAATTTTCGGTGGAAGTTTACATGGTAATGTACATCATATATTTTTTTTAGTTTTATCATTCTCTTGTTTTAGAAGTTACAGGGGGGGGGGGGACACACATTTTACCACTTTGGAAGTGAAAATATTCAGTTTAGAGAAAAATGATATTAGAAACCTCAATATCATTTTTGAAGACCTATCCATTGATACGACACACGTATGGGTTTGATGAATAAAAAAAAATTAAGTTTCAGTTCTAAGTAGCCCCCAAAATTTATTCTGTGTGAAAATCTTAATGTGGTTCACAGAATACATTTACTTACCAAGTTTCAATAGTATAGTTCTTATAGGTTCGGAAAAAATTGGCTGTGACATACGGACGGACAGACAGACAGACATGACGAATCTATAAGGGTTCCGTTTTTTGCCATTTGGTAACGGAACCCTAAAAATGCTTTTAATGACAATCTGATTTAAGAGCATGTTTGTCGTCTATAACGTACAAAAAATCTGAGAATCAGAAACACTAATTCAACATGTTTGTGTTTTAATTGTTATTGTATTTCTTACCTGCAGCCAAGCAGTAATAATAATATCGTTTCATTACATTACAATAACTTGGAAATTTATTTAATAACAATTAGATACATTATACTAATACTCCAAAAAAAATATTTTGATTTCTTGATAAAAAATCCGCCCCTTGTTTCTCATTTTAAAACATTATTTCTTCAAAGGAAAAAGGCGATTTACACATATCAATATTGTACAAATAAAAATTATATCTAGATTTATTACTGCACTTACACTGGAGGACTATAAAGAGTTTTATATAGAAACTTAATCGGTCACAACGTAAGAAGTTTAAAATCAAATCTTGCCTACCCGCTGGCGCAGGTACATACTCACACTGGACATGATTGCTTCGGGAATAATTGTGACTCAGTTTAATTTAACTAAATTAAATTATATATATTTTAGTCTAATACTGCAGACAGTCATTGCATTGAGTAGGAACTCGCGATCGCTGTTGATACTTGTCGGACGCAAGAGTGTTCAAGCCAAACAGGGTCGTCATAAATTAGTTGTATAAATATTTCAACCTTAAATATTTTATGAATGACCTTCACTGTCTAAATTTCAAAGGATTTCAAAATGAAATTTCTCCGATTTCGACCCATTCACGGAATTGTCATTAAGCATGACTAAACTGATCGGAATTGGTCCGCCAGGCAAGAGTATTCCGCGAAATCTCTACGAACTCTCCAACATTTTTATAAGCTAAATAGTTGGATCGTGTTCAGATTTCCAATTTTTATTCTATAGATTTTTGCTGGTATACTTTTGTTTTTATCATTACCTTTTATGTATGCTCACGCCTCTACATTTGTACCTGAAAGGGTAGTACGAGATGATATCATCATCACGACGTTACACACGGTTCATTGGAGACCTTACACTTTACAGCCTGGGATCTATTCCCCTACTATTTCTCTTGATTTGGTTCATCTGAAATCCCCCCCTCCCCCATCTGAAATTGCGAGAGTAAGCCTGCGCCAAAGCCAGCGAAAGCCGGCGGGGAAGGGGAATGATAACCGTGGCAGTTAAATGGCACAGTATATGCAGAGACAAATCTAAAAATCAAAGATCGTCAAAATAGATATAGAGTAGACCCGTTCTTGAGTTTATCCCGGTCATCACTAACACAACTTTGTTTTATATATTATATAGATGTCTAGACGAATGTAGAAAACATTTTTGCAATACATAAATATGACATTGCATAATTTTTATTTTATAACAAATTATTTTGATGCCCTTTGTCTAGGACCATCTGATGTTGTACTACAGACACACAGATCCAGTGTGCTGATCTCGTAACCACCTGAAGTCAAGGTCACCTTATAACCTCACACTCCGCGGAGATTACTTGCACGATGCAATAACCTTATTTACTTACTACATCGTAAAACATTCCTAAGACATCTATAAAGGTCAACCGATAACGATAATATGCTTAAAAAAGCTTTACCCAAAAGTAGTTCGTCAAAATAAAATAACCAGCCAGTGCGGGTCGGACTCGCGCACTGAGGGAGCACGGAAGTTCACAACTGAAATTAGGGATAATTTTAACGTTGCTTTTGGAAAACCGTAAGATCGGAGACTGCGAAATGGATGGTGGGACGCCTCCAGTCATATGAACAGACGACCTAAAAAGGGATGTGGTGTAGACTGTATGCCAATGGTCGAGGATACTCTCGCGTAGATCTATGTACAGCAGTTACAGGCCTTGCTGAGGATGTTCTAACAGAAAACCATAACCACAGTTTACCTACTATACTACTATACCCGACTCGAGAGGCAGTTGGGAGGGTCCGACGGTAGTCGCTCCCGTAAAAGCTAAAACAAACCGTATTATGGAAAGGACAAATGCGAGCTCCAAAGTACAAGCTTTGAATGCAATTGAAATTTGCACTCAGATCGAAGAAAATTTTAGGCGACCCGGGAATTAAGCCTCATACACAACAGTCCTACCCAATACGTCTAAGTATTCTTCAACACTATAAAAATTCAGTGACGTAATCCGCATTCATCTAAAAGTTGTTGCATCATATGACTAGACGCAAGTTGACACCTGAGGAATGAGCCCGTTAGCCTCGAGGTTGACATTGATTGCGCCGGCGCATGAGTAACGCAACTGACCCAAGTTCCGTGTCTCACTTCCGGAATTAGATTAATGAATGCGTGTTCCAATTTCAATTACTTTTTAAGGCGAGGGTATTCGACGACTTTAGGTATTTTTGGTATAGTAAAGTTGCCACTTTACGCCACAGCGAGGCGCTGGTGGTCCACGTCCAGTGTTTCTCGTCAATATACAGAAAAACGACGAAGGTTAACTTAAGGTAGTGTTGTAGTATCAACCCAAATAATGACGCAATTGTTATTTACACAGATCTTCTAATTGCACCTTACATAAATGGAATAAAGCTTATAATAATTATAATATTGAAATATAGCTATCACACAATCGCTCCCGTAAAAGCTTATATGAACCAAACTATGAAAAAGAGCAATTTAGTGTGGACCCCAGGCACCAAGCTACAAGATCTTGATAGGGCCCCATATACCCATGGGGGGCATACATTATGGGCCCCCACACATGTATGGGACCCGGACACCCATGGGGCTCCATACATATATGTAACCCGTGGGGTGCCATTCACCTTGAGGCTCCATACACATACATCACTCATGGGGCCCATACACCCATGGGATGACACAGACCCATGGTACCCCATACTCCTATAGGGCCCTATACATATACGTTACCACGGGGCCCATATACCCATGGGTCCCATACACCTATGGGGTCCCATACACCCATGAGTTCCATATACCCGTGGACACCAATAAGATCCGTAGAGCATCTGAGCCCAAGCAATATGTGAAACGACAGTCGCTCCTGTAAAAGTCACAATGAAGCAGGTTATGGAAAGGAGAAGTAGAAGTACCCTGGGCTCCAAACTGTAAGCTTTGGTTGCAACCGGGATTGGAACTCGGATTCATGAGGTTAGGCCCCAAAGCAAAAGCTTCATCAGCAATGAAAACATCATATAGATATTCAGAGGCAGGTAGTAGTAGTATTTGGTAGTGTGACCCTTCAGTTCATGTCAGTTTAAATTATGTCGCTGGTAGGTACTGTTCAGAATATTTAGTACCACCATTCGATTTTATTACCAATATCAATTATTATAAATTCTTGCATAGAATCGACTAATGTTAAGTAAAAAAGTAAGACATTGAATGCTATTATAATGCCGATACATCACTTAGTTTTAATATTAATTTGTGCAATGAGTAACTACTTACTTATTTACACAATTTATACTTTACAGAAAACAGTTTACTTATACTAGCATTGTATTCGCAAAAGTTCGAGTCTCAACTTTTTACCATTGGATTTGTATATCTGGCACATTGTCTACGATGTGGCATTTACGCTAAGTACCTACATTTAAAAATCGTATGATGTTACTATGCATCTGACACACGTCCTGCCTCTAACACGTTCCGCTCGGGACTGATTAACCCGCCGAACGCGTTATATAGGTAGAAAATGTAGGTATTTTGAATTTTTATGGTATAATTCAGACTTTATGTAAATTTTGATAACCGTTTTTCGTTCTCCTATCAATGACCTTCATTTTGGTATCATTTTTATTTTTCTAATCTGAACCCAAGTCAAATAAAACCGGAATGCGTTTTTTGTTAGACCAATCTTTGAGAGCAAATTCTATCGAGGAAAGTAAAAGTCCTCGTGTATCGGAAAACCGGAAATACTAGATCGAATGCCCTAGAATAACATAATTATATGATTTACAGAATACAGGGACTTCTCATTTTCGAAAAATCTTAATTAGAAAACACGTTTTACTGGTGGTAGGTCACAAAATTCGGCCGGGTAGGTACCACCGTGCACTATTGCGAAAAACCCTCCATAGTAATCCAATATCGGTTTGATTGCGTTCAGGGGTCAGCAAGTACATAGCCGGGCAGGGGGTTTGTGGTCGCAGCACTAGTGGGACCAGTGGGTGTCACGCGGTGCTGCGACGACAATCTTCTTCTGATGAGGCCGTCAAGCTGAGTGCCACCATTGTTAACATGGTACGTGTATGTAATGGTGACCCTCTTTCCATAGACTTTACCTTCAGCTTACCATCAGGCGAGGTGAAGTCAAATTGACGTGTCCTAAATATAAAAAAAAAAACGCGCTTCCTCAGGGACCCTCGCCTTAAATATAGTAGAGTAAACGTTAATGCGACTAAAAGTGACTTCGATGATTCTATTTTTGGTATCTTTTTTTTTTTTTTTTATTGTGCGGAACTCCCTTCGGATACCCCCCGCCCGCCGGCCAGCTGGGGCGGTTATGTCGGGCATGAACCGACTAAAACCGCACACCGTCTCGGGTCTACAGACGTCGGGGTGTAAGGTTACCCATAGAGCATATCCCTCGCACTCCGACTGACCCTGGGCCATTCGCAGTGTCCCCTCTGATAACAGCACAGGGGTACCTGGAGCGACCACTCCCCCCCGCGGGCCTTGCAGGCCCGCCATATCCCGACCCCCTCGTGCAATGGGGTCAGCTGGCCCTGAAAAGGGCCGGTTGGACAGACTCTTGGCCGTTGACGTTGACGCCAGCTACTCCAGAGGAGCAATCAATGATGTGTCATCGCCCACGTTGCCCAGGGTGCACCAAACTTGGAGGTGATCCAACCAGTCGCACCCCTTTTGGTATCTATCTCCAGTTTTACTTACCCAATTACAATCAAACATACGGCAGTTTTAAGTCTGACTAAGACTTTCACGGAATCATAATCCGTTCGGTAGTTTGTCGACAAATGCGAACAAATGGAAAATCAAAAAAAAATTGTATTCAGAATCGTTAACTTAACATAACCCTATGAAGGGGTTAGAATTTTATAAAAAATATAGAAGTTAAAGTTTGAAAGCTATTAGTTGTTGGATTAAAAGTTTGAATGAATGAAATTGAACTTCTTAAGTTTATATGTATAAATTTCTTTTTACGTTTACTTCAAAACTAAAAATAATAGTTCAAATAGGTTCCTTCTAGGCAAACGTGTTTCATGGTAGATCACGTTATCACTTACCACCTTTGAGGTAGAGGTCAAACGTGATCCTATCAGTGATATAAAAAAAGGCAGTGGCACTCCGGGAGTACCGATAGAAGTGAAAGCTTGAACAATTATAATTGGTTCCCTCCCTATCTCCTTCCCTCTCTCCTCCTCTCCCTCTCACGATCACTACCACCCCCTAGCACCTCCCTCCCTCCCTTAGTACCTTCCTACGTATACATCAATAATTTAGAAAATGCTTTCTCTGAAAAAAAACAAATTATACAAAGGCAGTGATAAAGATGCGACGTCTTTTAAATCTTTCAGTAACTTGCATTCTTTATATTGATGTTAGCGCAGTGATACCTCAAAGCTCTACGATATGGTGTTAAGAACAAGAAAAGTCCGATAGACAATATTTGACAAGACAACGTAGATAATATTTCTCTATTTTACCTATCCCTATGAAATCATAGTTCAAATATTACGCCTCTAAAATAAGACTGAAACACTTCTTATAATATTTCTCACGGGAGGTTACTTACAACTGGCAGGGCTTTATACAGCTAAGTAGCTGAATCCCGCGGCTCCGCCCGTGTGGAGGTCGGCTATCGTTTTTTGGTCATATCTCGAGTTCTACCAAACCAGGGACGCAGTGAGGGGGAGGAAGACACAGATAGGAACGAAAGTATGGACGGAGGGAGGGGGTGAGGTACGGAGGGTGGTACTGTAGTGTGGACTCCTTCGAACACTATAGTTAGTTGCCTGGCCATCATGCGTCAGCGTTATTAAAAAAACAATGTATAAATGAGTTTGAATTTAGAGGATAGGAAAAAACAAAAGGTTTGCGGACAGTTCGAGTCAGCGGGGGACCAGGGGCTCCGGCTTTGACCCGCCGTACGAAGAGAATATCAAGAAGTAAAAAGTCCATTAGGCTCAAACACTAAGCAGAGCTCGAGACTCTCTATAGTTCGTTCAGTAAATATAAAGAATATCGCGTAAAACCCCTAAAACACGTTGAGTAGAGTTATATTTATGAATAAATATATTAATCATATAAAAATCCTTGCGTTATAATTTAAATACCATTAATGATCAACAAGAAGCTGTGTAGTCAAACCCCCAGACTCCACAGTACGGAGGGAAGGACGGAGGGAGGAATTAAGGAGGGAGAGAGAGTAGAAAGCGTCGGTAGCTTAGCGGTTAAGGAGTCGATCCTACGATCGAGAGGTCCCGGGTTCGAATCCTGGCCATTACACTACCGACGTGAACCCACTCCTAACAGAAGCAATTTAGCTTAGCTGGTGGGGTTAGGGGAAATATTAGTAATTTCGGTTACTAATATTCTTAAGAGAGGGAGGGAGGCAGGGATGGATGATGACAATTCTAAAAATACATACGTAATTGTTCAAGTTTTCACTTCTGTCGGAGTGCGACTGCTCGCCTGATGGTTAGCTAAAGGCAGAGGCCCAGGAATTAGAGTCACCATTACAGACACATATAATATTACAAAGGTGGCTTTTTCACGCCCCGCTTAAAGGACCTGGAACTGTAGGACGAAGGAAACACGTCTGCTGGTAATAAAATCTAAGTCTTGATGGTGCAGCAAAGAAAAGTGGCGCCAAACTGCTTGGATCTTTATGGATTTTATTTGCACCGCATGAGGGTAATGCTTTTGGTAAGAGGACGCAATGTTGTCTGGTCCCATACTCCGCTTTCATTAATTGGGTGAAGTAGGGCTAACCAGACTAACAACACTTAAATAAAATATTGTATGATACACGTTCCCCTAATTAGAAACCCGAATTAATATTATGTAAGTGGGTGTAGAAAATTTATATTAAACATTTTATACTTTCAACTACAGAAAGATATTCTTGGAATCGTTATTCATAATAAAAAGTATTCCTGGAAAAATGTACTGTGTATTTTCTTGACAAGGTATTTCAAAGGTTTCATCGAATTTATGTTTAATACAGCCTCCTACGCATCCGCCTACACTCGCAAATACATACTCTGTTAGAGGATATTTCTACCTTTGTTTTATTTCTAGTTTATTACTTGTCAGATAAGTAAGATTAATAAGTATTTTAATTAAGAATGTTACTATTTCTTTACATCACTTTCACGGTAACTATATTTTTTATTAGTTTTATAGCAATTAAGGTTCAGTATGGTTGTCGATGTATACGTGTCTCAGTCATTACATAACACCCACGACCAACGGGGATTGATTTTTGTTGCTGTCTCACTATCTACACCACGCATGCGCTAATAAGTTAACGCACACACCCTTAAGTTAGCACACACATTGATGCACCCTTACACTTCCACATCGAGGAAAATAAGACTGTATATGATGACAATAAAGTTCGAAATAGTACTACATGTAACACAGTTGATATTTTTAGACAATACGTGCCTATTATGGAAAGCACAGACGCGCCCTCTCCCATACAAATCGTAAAACCTCGTCGCGGAAGGTTTTCCACTTTCTGTCTACATTTTCTGAAAAAAAAAACGCATTTTATAGCACAGTTTAGGCGTCTTTTTACACTAGTTCATACGTCACATCACTGTGTGTGTTCAGGGGGTTCATATTGCTTAGTATTAAGGACAATTGTCTGTAAAAGGTGACACTAAAAATAGATACCGCCCGATATACTTCTAAGGAAACCCAGTGAGAGCTTTCCATTCATAAATTACATTCATTTGGTGTCGAGCAGTGAAGTAACGCAGTTGGTTAGGATTTAAATTGTGAATGACAATTTGGTGATAAAATACAAGTGCGGTTGATCGATAAGCGAGCCTGCTTGTCTCATCTTTTCGAGAGAGCAAAAAAGCGAGAAGAAAAGAACAATGTAAGTACTTTTCTTTAATATTTTGCTGATTTGTTCAGTTTGAGGTAGGAACTCTATGTTTATAGTTAATTGTGTGCATTGACGCCCTACAATGGTTTATGAATACATACGAGTACCTACGCATGTAGTGAATGTGACTGTAGATATATTTAAAGTAATGTATGCATTCGTTTCAAGATGTATGTTCTAAATATTTGTTTAGTATATTCTTTAGCGCACCTTTGAACGAATATTTTCTAGTTTTATATTGAATTTTACGTTTAGGTGTCTGAATTTCTAGTTATTTACATTAAAATTAGTAATAATGTAGTACTAAGTATACCTACCTACTATAAATATTGGGTTTATGGGGTCGTACTAAGATCTTCGGGATCCAAGCCAACCTCGCCTGCTGGTAACACCTTCTGATCAATGGACAGCTTTCGTCTCTGGGATAGTCAAGATAAGCCTCATTAGGAGGAGTACGCGTAGGAGAGTTTGGTTGCAACCGGAGTAACTGGTGGAATGATAACTATACTGTATATATATCGTGTTATTCACAATCAACTAAGAATTTAGGTATCATGAACGCTGTTCGTCTATCTAATCTATACATCTATCTATACATCTAAATAAAATTGGAGTGTCTGTTTGTAATATTGAAATAACCGTTTTTTACTACATGTGGATGAATATATGGTACATACGGTACATACACCAAAATAACATTTTTTACCATTTTTGTCTGTCTGTCTGTTTGTGCAGGCTAATCTCTGAAATGACTGGACCGATTTAGACGGGATTTTCACTGGCAGATAGGTAATTTTACAAGGCGTAACATAAGGTACTTTAATTTTAGACAAAAATGAGGGCTCCACGCATAAGAACCAAAACCATAAAAATCGAAATCCACGCGGACGAAGTCGCGGGCATAGCTAGTACAATAATATAGCCAAAATTACATATCGTACCTAAAGCGGGTAGATCACGTAATCTACTACACTGTATTCTACAATAGTAAGTTGTGATAATGAGATTTGAACTTTTATACAATTTTAAATACATCTTGGCATCTTTGTTGTTATCTCTCTGTCTTTTTTGTTTATATATATTTATATAAGTATCTAATATCAACCTTCTATAGAACTTAGGAATACCCGCTTTGCACTTGCTCTAAATACTGAACAACACTACTAATATAGGTACTACACACTACTAACTATTTATTATTTTAACGGTGTTTTACAAAACTTAAGTATATCGTTAGTTGGGGCCTGTGTCTTTGTACGTATTACTGTCGGTTATTACTAAAAGTAATTTAGGCATATTGACTCACAGTTTTACAATTTGTTATTATTTTATTTTATAATGAATAGTGTAATTAACAATAAATCATTAGAAGTTAGTAAATGAGCGATAAATTTTCTCCTCTTGGAGATCATTAGTGTTCTATAGTAAAAGGTTTCTGAATACCAATTTTCATCTGTACAGTAATATAGTAACTGCCGAGGTCACCTTAAATTCCAAGAGCACCCCTATTATAGAAATGATTTAAGGACTGTGGTATTAGTATTCTAACCTTTTTATTATTTTAAAAACCTGCATAATACAATATAAGACTGTCCACAATAAAGACTATTATAAAATTGTAAATTAGCTGTGTCTGTACATTAGAGACAATAAAAAAAACTTGGGTTGTGTTAAATGAACGATTCTGAGTATATAATTTTTTTTTAAATTTTTGTCTCTTTGTTTATTCGTGTTTGTTCGTGATGGACGTTAAAACTACTAAAGGGATTTTGATGCGGTTTTGTCTATTAAAAGGTCTCGGTCAGACTTAAAATCAGCCTTATGTTTGATTGCAATTGGTTAAGTAGAACTAAAGATATGAACAAAAACGAAAACCGTCCTCCGCGTGGGCGGAGCCGCAGGCATCAGGTAGTATATTATAAAGTCATATATTTAGGTGAAAAGCAAAGGCGTTGTCTATCGATGGTAAACCGTTACCATTGCCTTTTGCCTACAAACAATATTTTCAGAAACCAAATGGTTCAGCACCCCTTTCTCTGCGGCACACTACGTTTTGAAACTTACGTAGTTAACTTTTTAACCGGCTTCAAAAAGGAACAGGATCTATATTCGTCTGTATCAATTTTTTTTGCATGTTCGATATCGATATTGTTTAATTAACCGCTTTTAAACATTCTTTTTGCATTGGGTTCGGTTTAACTCCAAGTTCGTCGCATATAAATTTTATTAGTAGGTATTGGACCTAGAACTCCGGAGATGCAACAGGAAACTCCTTTAAATCATACAGAAAATTTGAAATTATCGAGGGTATGATCAAACAAGACGTCAAATGTCTTATGTTTGGAATTTTGGAATACATATTTTGAAACGCCGTATCTTATTATTTTTTTTTTTTCTTGCGGAAATCCCTTCGGTTACCCCCCCGCCGGCCAGCGGGGGTGGTTATGTCGGGCTTGAACCGACTAAAACCGCACGCCGTCTCGGGTCTGCAGACGCCGGGGTGTAAGGTTGCCCATACAGCATATCCCTCGCACCCCGACTGACCCTGGGCCATCTCCGGTTTCGAGATGGCCCCCTCGGGTTTGGGAACCACGGTGTCCCCGTCTTGCCCCGGTTTGGGGGAGGGGCGCTAGTCGCCCCACCGTCCCGGCCTGCTTCTGCTGGGGCGACAGGCGGCCTCACCTGCCATCCCCAGGCCTGCGCTCATGGAGGACGGAGGTCGTTAAGCGACCTCCGGCGCCTGAGTCGCCTGCGACGCGTGGCGAGCATGTTGCGGGCTCGGCGGGCCGGGAGAGTTCTGAACCTCTCCCGGGCGCGCTCCGCCATCTCCTTCGCGAGCTTCACATGCTCGCAGAAGGAGGTGGTGGCGGCCCACGCGCTCGCGCTCCGCACCATTGCCGCAATCATGCTGCCGAGCGAGAGGACTCCCACCCCGATGGCTGCCACGAGGTCACGCCTCGGCACCTCCCACGCCGGGCAGTCCGCCAGCGTGTGCAGCCCTGAGTCCTCGCTCGCGTCACAGTGGACACTCAGGCGTTGGCTCCTTCCTGATCCGATGCAGGTGGTCCGCGGAGCACCCCTTCCCGGAGATCACCTGCGTCAGTCGGTACAAGAGGCTTCCGTGTCGCCTCTCTAGCCAATTCTCCATGATGGGCCTTACCGCCGCTATTGCGGCGTGCCCTGCGCTTGGTCGCCCAAGTCGTTCCTTCCACTCCACCACGATGGCCTGGCGGAGCTGGGACAGCACGGCCTCGATTTCTCGATGCTCGGGGTTCAGTCCCTGCTCCCGCGCCTCCTTTCGCCACTGGTACAGTTGCGAAAGGGCTCTCGCCTCCAGGTCCCATGGCGGAGTTCCAGCAAGGAGACTCGCCGCCTCGAAAGAGATCGTGCGGTACCCGCGGATGACCCTGATGGCCATCACTCGCTGCGGAGCGCGCAGCATCCGCACACTTCCAGCCTTCAGGGCCTCTTTTTTTGTTTTTTTTTTCTTTTTTTTATATTTAGGACACGTCAATTTGACTTCACCTCGCCTGATGGTAAGCTGAAGCTAAAGTCTCAGGAAAGAGGGTCACCATTACATACACGTACCATGTTAACAATGGTGGCACTCAGCTTGACGGCCTCATCAGAAGAGGATTGTCGTCGCAGCACCGCGTGACACCCACCGGTGCCACTAGTGCTGCGACCACAATCCCCCTGCCCGGCTATGCACTTGCTGACCCCTGAACGCAATCAAACCGAAATTGGATTACTATGGAGCGTTTTTCGCAATCGTGCACGGTGGTACCTACCCGGCCGAATTTTGTGACAAATTTGTGTCATCAAATTTCTACCACCAGTGAAATAGTTGGGAATAGCTTTCCATAGTTGGGAATGGCCTCTGCCCATATTGGGCACCCATACAGGGCCATGGACCGCACGATCCCCGCGTAGAGTCTCCTGCAGGAGTCATCGGGCCGCTTCATGTTGGGCAGCAGCCGCGCCAGAGCGAGAGCTGTGCCCTTCAGTTTGGGGCCACACTTCCGATGTGCTCTCCGAAGTCCCATCGGCCGTCGAGCACGAGCCTCAAATATTTCATTTGGGGCTTGATGCCGATGCGATTACCTCCCACGATGAGACTGGATCCCTCAGGTGGCTTGCTCCGAGGCCCATGAAAGAACAGGGCCTCGGTTTTATGCAGAGCCACCTCGAGACCCAGCCGCCGGATCCGCTCCACGACTTGGGCAACCGCGGTCGTGGCCTTCAGGGTCGCTTCGCGGTACGTCGCTCCGTACGCCGTCACGAGCGTGTCGTCCGCGTAACACGTGACGGCGGCACCGTCTGCGAGCTCACCGCGATGCACCCAGTCGTATCCGATGTTCCACAGCAGCGGCCCCAGGACCGATCCCTGCGGAACACCGCACGACATCTCACGCCGGCCGAGACCGGTCACGGTTGGGTAGAAGACGGCTCTCTCCGTCAAATACGCCCCGACTATGCGGCGGAGGTAGAGAGGCAGTATTGGTGCCGATTCTGCTATTACAAAACTCTATAACCTAGACTACCTTTTTAATAAAGTATAGATTTAAACCGACGGCACATAGAACAAATTTTCCTAATTCAAATGAAATACTTTTAGAATAGATTAATTTGGTGAGAAAAGCAACAGAATTAACGCCACTTTGTGAACTCAATAGCAAATCAAATATTTTTCTAAAAGTGCTCCATCACTGTGAGTATTCGCCTAAATGTAACTTTACAGATTTGAACATTCGATACATCAGTGAGGTAGTGATAGTAGAGCCCTGTGATGCGGGGCACCGTCTTATCGTTCACTAAGCTAGAAAGTTAGCCTGGAAGTCAACCAAGCTGGTACTCCTACTGATTGACGGACGAGGCTCTGTTTTTTTTTTATTTTTGTTGCAGGTTATCCTCCCCCCCCCCCCCCCCCCGGCACCCCGGCAGGTCAGACGGCAGTCGTTCTCATAAAAGCCGTATAAGCCAAATTAAAAAAAGGAGAAGGATTAAGCGATCCCCAGACTCCGAGGTGACAGCCTTGGATGCATCCGGGAATAAACTCAAGAAGTTAGGGAAAAAAAGGGAGAAATAAACTATTTGGAGACGCCAGTACGTACCTCGTATGAGAAGCCGGTCACCTCCAGTTTTGCGTAGCGAAAGTACAGCACTTATCGCACTAAATGGGTCACATGCACTTCAGGGATTGTATTAATGTCTTGTATCACGTAAAGTATTTTTGGTAATCGCTTGTACCGATATATAGCGAATTTTCGCTGCGTACGATGGCGGCTTCGATGGGAGACTGGAGTGCCGCGTGTGGGGTGGTAGGGAAACGGAAAAGGGAACAATGTTGCCATATGTATATGGTGCGTTTAGTTACGGAGAATGCGTGTGAGTTTTATGTTTTAAATTATAGTGAAAAATGAGTTGTGTAAATATATTAACAATAATGGCGCAGCCAACTTCGGGGGGCTTAGAGGTTTCCTCTATATTGCGGTAATTAATTGATCTTAAATTTAAGCAGTAAATTATGAACTAAGAAAAGAGTATAAATTATTTTAAATGGGATGCAATTATTGTGTTGGTAACGGGCAGAGCCGAGTTACGGGGCGTACATAATCCCCGGACGGGGTCTTAACTTTGACTACGCGGATTATGTTATCCTTGCCCGGAAACACCTCTGTGACAACAGCAAGAGTCCAAAACAAGGGATGCGAATTATCATCTTTGATTATGACTACTGTTCCCACCCTCACAGGTTTAGAAGGTGAGTTCCATTTCTCTCGTTGCTGGAGTGAAGTAAGATACTCCATACTCCAGCGTTTCCAATAACTTTGAATTATTTTATTCAAGAGTTGATATCGGGTGAGACTATTGTCTGAAAGAGTCAGATCAATAGTTTCAGCGGGTAAATATTTTAAGGGAGTTACATTTAAAAAATGACTAGGCGTCAATGCGGACGGATCAGAAGGATCCGACGAAAGAACACAAATGGGACGGCTGTTCAACAGGCCTTCAATTTGTACTAAAACAGTATTAAATTCTTCATAAGTGAGTATTTGAGTTCCGATAGCTTTGAATAAATGATTTTTAACAGACCTGACATTAGTCTCACTCAAACCATTGAAATGAGGACCATAAGGTGGACTATGAAGAAATTGAATTTTATATTGAATGAGGTAATGAATCAGATCGTTTTTATAATTAGCGGACTGTATAAGAGAGTAAATTTCATTTAATTTGCGTTTAGCACCTATGAAGTTAGTACCTCCATCGCTGTAGAGGATTGAGACAGGACCCCTGCGTGAAATAAACCGTTTGAAGGCAGCGAGAAATAAATCCGTACTTAGATCAGAGACTAATTCTAAGTGAAGCGCTTTAGTTGTGAGACAAACAAATAAGCAAATGTAAGCCTTATGGCTTTTCACTCCGCGATGGCGTATATGAGTTATATAAAAGGGACCTGCGTAATCTACAGCAGTGTGTACGAAAGATTTTACTTGAGAAACTCTGATGGCGGGGAGATCGCCCATAGGCGGACTCGTAGCGCGAGGCTTAAGTTTAAAACATGAGTTACACTTATGTACTCTCTGACGAATTAGATTTCTAGCAGAGATAATCCAATATTTTTGACGCGTTAGTGACAACACCAAACCGGGGCCGGTGTGTAAATTGGAAGTATGATAATGGTCAACTAAAAGTGAAACTATACGACCTTTAGATGATAACAATATTGGATGTTTTTTATTGAAATCTAATTGAGAATGTGTAAGCCTCCCGCCTACCCTGAGTAGACCTAGTCTATCAAGAAAAGGGTTGAGTTTTAAAATGGCTTGAGTCGGACATAATTTATTATTCTTAAGTGCGTTTATTTCCTGGGAAAAGTACTTAGATTGTACATAGCGAAGTGCGTAATATTCTGCGTATTCTAAATCCTCTGTAGTTAAAGAGTTATGCGTTTTGAGTATTTTTGAGAAGCGGAGTACATACACCAGAGAAAGAATAAATTTAGTCCATGTGGAGCAGCGTTCTGCGAGATCATGTATGGGATGGGGCGAGTCCATCGTAGCTATAGAACGTACATGGAGAGAAGTGGTTTTCGCTTCCTGTAACTCCGAATTCTCATTGTGATTAATTTTAAAGTTTTTTACAGGCCAGGTATTTATAGGAGTGGACAACCACTGCGGACCATGAAACCAAAGAGAGTTATTAATTAATCCTTTTGGAGTTACAGGGCGTGATACGATATCAGCGGGGTTTTCTACACCACGAACGTGATACCAATGAGAAGCAGATAAATATTCATTTATCTGCGCGATGCGATTAGCTACGAAGGTATGAAATTTATGTGCGGGAGAGTGAATCCAGGTAAGAGTTACCGTGGAATCAGAGAATGCGTATGTTTGATTTATATTACAGCGTTTAATAAAAACAGAGCGTACTGAGTCAATTAACTTTGCGAGTAGAACAGCAGCGCATAGTTCTAAGCGAGCGAGAGTTTTATTAGGATTCGAAACCTTAGATTTTGCAGTGAGTAATTTTACAGAGTGAGCTGTTGCGTTTTCAGCTGTTTCAATTCGAACATAGATGGCAGCTCCATAACATTGTTAGCTGGCATCCGCGAATCCTATCAATGTTATTCTATTAGAAGAGGTTATTCCGATGTGACGTGGAATTTTTATTTCTGACAAACGCTGCAACTCCTTATGGAATTGATTCCATTTGGAAAGAATACAGTCAGGTACCTCATCATCCCAATCGAGCTGTAATTTCCAGCAGTCTTGAATGAGTAGCTTCATATAAGCGATGACTGGACTAATGAGACCTAACGGGTCGAATAATCGGGCCGTTACAGAAAGAAGCGAGCGTTTGGTACAATTTGTTGGACAATCAATATTTAAATTGAACTGAAAATTATCATCGGTAGGCTGCCATTGCATACCTACGATTTTTGTATCTGCGTTAGGGTCATCATCGAATTTAACCGCGAGAGAACTTTTATAGGCGGATGGAATGCGCGACAATAGTTGTCTATCATTTGAAATCCATTTAACTAAATTAAAACCTCCAGACTGAAACATAGCGACCATTTCTTTGTAGGTATTTTCAGCTGTAGTTATCTCATCTACGGAACTAACATAGTCATCGACATACATATGATGTTCAGCTTCATAAGCGGCGAGTGGGTATGACTCGCGACTGTCGGCGGCGAGTTGACGCACGACACGCATAGCGAGGTAAGGTGAGCTAGACACGCCAAAACATACTGTATTAAATTGATAGGTATCAATAGGCGACTGGGAATCGAACCTAAACAAAATACGTTGATATGAGTGGTGATCTTGAGTAAGTTTTACTTGAAAATACATTTTTTCAATGTCTGCTGTTATCGCGATTGAGAACATACGGAGATTAAGGAGTAAGTGAAAAATATTATTTTGTAGAACTGGGCCTACGTAAAGTAGGTCATTAAGTGATTTGCCTGATGTGGTTTTACTTCCAGCATCCAGAACTACGCGCGTCTTCGTCGTTTCTTTTTCAGGACGATAGACGGCGCGATGCGGCATGTAATAAACTTGCGTATCTTGAAAGTTGTTTGAAACTTTAGAAAGAAATCCTTGATCAATGTATGTTTGAATAATTGCGTTATAGTCGGTGCGTAAGTCAGATGAATTGAGTTTGTTTTCTAAGCTTAAGAAGCGGCGCTTAGCTACTGAGTAAGAGTGTCCCAATTCGGTGGGTGAGTGCTTGAAAGGAAGAGCAACCGTGTATCTACCGGTGGCATCGCGTGAGTAAGTAGATTGAAATATTTTTTCACATATTTCATCATCTGGACTAGAGTGTGTTTTATCTGGGACGTTTTCTATTTCCCAAAAGCGTTGCGTTAATTGATCAAGTGAGAGAGTGTGAGTTTGACAAAAAAAAGTCTTATTATTAGAGTTGAGTGAGCGAGTAGCGTGTGTGAGTGACGCGGTCTCTTCCTGGCTGTGAGGAAGAGCCTTAGTGGTTCGCGAGGGTAACATACATAGGGCCTTGCCCATAGCGACATATCCGAGAGTAGTTTGTATACCTACTACCGAAGAGTGTGGCGAATTCACTTTGTGTGATCTGAGTAAAAGCGGGAATAACTCGCTGCCTATCAAACAATCAATTTCACCAGGCGCGTAGTAATGGTCATCAGCCATAGGTAAACTTTGCAAATGAGTTAAATGTGTATTATCAATTTCAACATTAGGTAAAAAGTCTGTTATTGTATCTATAACGCGAGCACTGACTGAATAGCCACAACGAGAATCGAACCGAGAATACATTTTGAATTGCGTAATTCCGAGGGAATGATTTTTAAGTTGGCCTATACCTGTGATAACAGAAGGCGCGTGAGTTATTTTTAAATTTAAGCGTTCACAACAAGCCTTAGTAACGAAGTTACTCATTGAACCTGTGTCCAAAAATAAACGCATTCGATTCGGTTTATTATGTTTATTATACACAATAACAGACGCAGTCGGTAACAATACTGTAGTATTATTAGTCGAAATACGCGCGGGAACGGTGACTGACAACGCAAAGTTACTATTATCATTATTTGAATTTACGCGCGCAGCGGAAGGCGGCGCCGGCGGCGAGTGTGATAACGTTGAGTCTGCGAGCGAGCGCGAGTGAGACGAACAGCTGGCACCGGGCGCGGGCGGCTCGATGTTGTTGCATTTACTGCACTCAGATGAGCGCGGCCAACGAGATATATTTGTATTTGTATTATTGTTACTTTCGTAATGCAATAATGAGTGATGTTTACGATTGCATGTAGAACACCTTTTTGATGATTTACACATGTTTACATGATGAAACCCTAGGCAATTTACGCAGTAGGCATGTTGACGAACAGTGTCATTACGGGCCTTAACATTTTGCTTTAAAAAAATGTCGCACTTGAACAACGGATGAGCGTGACCATTACAAACTTTGCAAGTTTGAGAACTAATGTCAGAACCGTTCGTCTGAGTGTAAAATGTTTTAGGTTTATTTACTTGCGATGTAGGTTTACTTGGAGTACGAGTATTATTATTAGATTGTGAGCGGGAAGGTGCGTGTACAAGTTGAAGTTTACTTTGTTCAGAGAGGAATTGTTTGAGATCTTTAAATGTTGGAATGCTTATGTGTCTATGAGACTGTTCGAAGAGATCTAGCATAGACTTATCCAGCTTATTTAAAGCAATATAAGTTATAATGAAATCTGACAAGTTATCTAACTTCAAGCGTTGTAACGCAGCCTCGGCAGAACAAAAATTTTCAATGAGGTTCTCAGGTGATTGTCCTGGTTTCTGCTTTAACATCTGTTCTAGATAACCAGATGCTTGTACCCTGATATCATGGTATTTATCGAGAAGAGCTTGCCATATGATATCATAATTTTGTGCGATGGCAGAAATTCCAGAACAAACATTGAGTGCTGTGCCTGAGAGGCAGCCGACTAAATACTGTACTTTTTCGGCTTTAGTGAGGCGAGTATTTGTGTGTATAACACTACAATAATTTTCATAAAATAATGGCCATTTACTGGGAGTACCATCGAAACCTCTGAGTTTGAGAGGGGGCAACTGAACATTCATATTGTCATTTTTCTTATTTTGCTCAAGCTCTTGTCGCAGAGATGCTTCCGTCTGCTTTATGTAACAATATAATTCATCGAAGGTATTGAGAGTACTAAAACTTGGTTGTACCAGTGGTTTTTGTTTTAATTTCTCGATACACAGTCTATCGACGGTTTCAATGTAATCCGATCGAGTTTTGTCAATGGATTGAACCCTAGCGAGGAACTGCATACGCATCACATCGTCGGATACCTTTAACCCGAGGTTATACACTTCTTGAATGATGTGAAACAAGTTCTGTTGTTTATATTCAAGAAAACTTATCATGACATCGTTGTCGCTTGCAGCACTTGCGCTGATTTTATCATCATTACCTCCCATAGTGGTATATATGTATGTAAACAGTTATGTAGAATGTGAGAAATTTAGTTAGTTTAGTTTAGTTAGTTGATACGTAAGTAAATAACTTCGAATATTAGGTAGGTATAATATTCAAGCGACGAACGAGCGGAACCTGAACGAGTGCATAAAAAAGATGGCGCGCGATGAGAATAAAAATGTAGGTAGATATTTTGCGTTAAATGGCGAAATATTAATGTTAACCAGATTATATGCCCTAATAGTAAAATATAAGCATAGTATTAGTGTATTATGATAATTTACTTTGAAATAACAAACTATATATGCGATGAGAATAAATAAAGTGCGAATGTAATGCGGTGCGTTTGCGTGGTAATAAATAATTTGCGTAAATAATACGATAATGCGTGAGTAAATAATATGAGTGAGTAAAATGTAATGAGAGGAGAGATAAATAAATGAGGATTGCGAGGATTACTTGGGAATCCGGGGACGAAGGAACCACACTTGGAGACGCCAGTACGTACCTCGTATGAGAAGCCGGTCACCTCCAGTTTTGCGTAGCGAAAGTACAGCACTTATCGCACTAAATGGGTCACATGCACTTCAGGGATTGTATTAATGTCTTGTATCACGTAAAGTATTTTTGGTAATCGCTTGTACCGATATATAGCGAATTTTCGCTGCGTACGATGGCGGCTTCGATGGGAGACTGGCGTGCCGCGTGTGGGGTGGTAGGGAAACGGAAAAGGGAACAATGTTGCCATATGTATATGGTGCGTTTAGTTACGGAGAATGCGTGTGAGTTTTATGTTTTAAATTATAGTGAAAAATGAGTTGTGTAAATATATTAACAATAATGGCGCAGCCACTATTTTAATGACAAAAAATCCAACCGACTTCAATAACCAAAAAGGCACTGAAAAGTATAAAATAACTGAATTACACATTTAATTCTAAAGATAAAAACACGTAAGACTTTTCTGTTGAAGTCGGTGCCAATGTTACAAAGCATCATAAGTTCTATAGGGTTGTCTTCCATAACTTCACTCTCCAGACTCATTTAGGGAAGCACCATATTGAACAAGCACTGGCTAGCAGTCTGCCCTACCTGAAAATAAAAGAGTCTAGAATTCCTATAAAGAGAAAAATTTCTTGTCTTCAAGGGAATTCTTGATAAGACGATTCCATCATTTCTATTTAAATCCATAGCAGATGCAAATAACTCTATCGATCCTATATTGCTAAATCCAATCTCGAAAAGTACTACGACACAAACCTTTTTTTTTCGTGCGAATATCCTTTCGGATACCCAAAAACATCTGAACATGGAACGTTGGCAAAATGATAACACCCACTTTTATGGCCCAACAGCTATTCAATTCAATACCTTCATTAAATTTCGCATCACAAACCGGGCCAAAGAACATGCGGGCTCAGTCTAAAAGATGTTATCTGCATTGACTTTACAGGGAAATCATAGTGGTGTATTGATACTTTAGAGCCGACAGGAATCTGCTACTAAAGTTGCAGGGTTTATGAAACTATTTTATTCTTCGTATGCAATAAAGAGATATACTACTACTACTCGTTTGTTAGCTGTTTAAGCGACCTTTTTTGACCTGTGGTGTGGTGGGATTGTTACCCATCTGATGAATGCCTACGGTTGTAGCGAAGCCGAAAAGATTTGGTTCTTAAATCAACAGGGGAATTGTTTCGTGGCCGGTGTTTCGGAGAGCCGGTGCAGTCCCCCATCGAAACCTCGAAGTTTAAGGGCAATCTTACAAACCTCACACCAGGAAGTTTAATGGAGGCTGAGTATCAAATCTGCAGTCTTGAATGGTAGAGCGTCCTTGGGTGACCAAGCGCAGGGTACGCCACAATTGCGGCGGTAAGACCGATCATGGAAGGCTGGCTAGAGAGGCGACATGACCTCTCCTACCAGCTAACGCAGGTTCTCGCCAGGTACGCGAAATACCTTTTATTTAGTGCGGAAATCCCTTCAGATACCCCGTATTCCAGCGGCGGTGGTTATGTCGGGCTTGAACCGACTAAAACCACACGCTGTCTCGGGTCTACAGACACCGGGAATTACTAGGATACAAAATTCCTTACGGTTGCCCATAGAGCATATCCCTCGCACCCCGACTTACCCTAGGCCATCTCCGGTTTCGAGATGGCCCCCTCGGGGGGTACGCGAAGTACCTGTGTATCTTTTCGTGTAGATTATTCCTGGTCCTTGATGAAAGCAATACGATATTGTAGGAATCCACCAGATTAAAACTTTAATTTCAGGTTCACCTATTGACGGGAAAATCGGTTTACCTGTGACCTAGTGTGGCCACCATTTCTGGTGAAACCATCAGAAGAAATCAAACCCACTGGTCGGGTGACGGCATATTCTTCCTGTTTTTTCACTAACTGGTTGAACAACTACTCTCTTCATCGCAACTTCGAAGAGCGTTTGTGTCATATACTTACACCAAATTCTTGAGTCATTTAAATATTTTTTAGGTTAAATGACTTATAAATATATGATGGATACAGTAATATCATAATAAATACTGTAGGCATAGAGAACAAAGCCAGGGGATAACTCATTTAGTAATAAGTTTTTGAGCACTAAGATATTAGAACTTCTAAATATTTCACTGCATTGGATAAAGACAATAACCAAATCTATCGCAGAATACCTTTGACTTATTTATGTAGTTAAGAACAAATAGTTAATGTGAAACAAAAACCCACAGTATACAAGGCCTTAGTAGATCATTGATTATGTACAGAACAGTTACGAAAACATAAGAGATAATTTCCGTTAGAAAATAGTAGGTATTCCAAGGGTTTACAAAGACATTCTATCTCGACACATTTATCATTATGACATTTGAACTACGATAATAACGCTTTGACAATAGCCTTGACATTTATTATCGACAAATGGATCTGTTTGAATAATTCGTGAACTATAAATATCTGACTGTACTATAATAATTATCGTTTTTAATTTATCGAATAATTGAAATATGATGTATCTACTTCAAATATTTACCCTTTTATTTCATTTTTTACGGCAGACTTGATAAAAAAAATTGCATTATGAGATTCCAACTTATGTGAATATAATAAATTCTCTAAGTAATTGAGTACCGTCAGTCACTTCTTTAGACCCAAACAAGATTGAAACAATCACAACCAACACCAACCATTTCGTAACAGATGGAATTAATTTATCAAACCAAAAACTTACAGCTGATGTGGGTCTCAAAATCTAAACATTGCTCCTAAAGTCAGATTTTAATATGACTAAGTAAATGAATTATACATAAATTTCGTACCAAAAAAATCAGGTGGACACCGAAGTCTTAAAATCACGCAAAAAAAATCAAAATCTTACACCCACTTTTTATCACTTTTCTCGACGTTTCACATGATTCTAAGTCTAACTAGGACGGTTGCCAGCTTGGTAATCAACCCAAACTTAAGCGTAGCGAGATTTGTCTATCCAACAATAGGTCAACGTGACCGGTCGACTTTTTCCATTGATTTGGTTTTTCGGTGATTATTCCTCGATGGTAAGACCGATCTGGACATTCGACCCCTTACGACACTCAGTAATGTCTACTTGATCACCGTGGCAAATTTGATCGAGATCGGTCAAACGGTCTCGGAGGAGTATCATTTGTTTGAAATGCAACTTCGAAACTAAAGACGCTTCGCTCGCCTTCTCGCTCGCGTTTCTTGCCGGAGTCTTCTCAGGACAGGGCCGCGTTTCGAACCGGTGGTCCATTTGCCAAACATTAGATTATTAATCAAATGTCTTCGACGTCAAAAACACAAAAAAATGATTTTTTAGGGACAATTTTTTTTTTTTTGTGAAAATCGCTTCGGATACCCCCCCGCCGGCCAGCGAGGGCGGTTATGTCGGGCTTGCACCGACTAAAACCGCATGCCGTCTCGGGTCTTCAGACGCCGGGGTGTAAGGTTACCCATAGAGCATATCCCTCGCACCTCGACTGACCCTGGGCCATCTCACCACTAACAGCATCGCTCATCCTGTCTCCTCTGAAAGAGGAATACGGAGAGCGATGTGTTCCCGCCACGTTGGGTATTGGCCGACGATCAATGCCAACCCTATGAAGGGGTGAAGGGGAAGCCATTGACCGCCGCCCAGGGTGTACCGGCCGCTCCGATTCCGTTCCCCCCGGACTGCAGCAGGATCGGAATCGGAGCGACACTCGAGGAGGTTACCCAACACACACCCCACACACCCCGGTACCTTTTTTTTTTTTTTTTTTTTTTCGTGCGGAAATCCCTTCGGATACCGCCCCCGCTAGAGAGCGGGTGTCTCCAGCGGGGGCGGTTATGTCGGGCTTGAACCGACTAAAACCGCACGCCGTCTCGGGTCTTAAGACGGCCGGGGTGTAAGGTTACCCATAGAGCATATCCCTCGCACCCCGACTGACCCTGGGCCATCTCCGGTTTCGAGATGGCCCCCTTACTTGCTCTCCACTGTGCCATCTGCTAGTCAGAGGGACACGTGGAAAGCTTCCGAACAGCCCTCAACAGGGCCGTCCTCGCCTCGGTCAGAGTTGGCCGTAGGCGGCAGCGTCTCTCCCACCCTAGGAGAGAGGCGCTGCCGTCTCCGTTGCCCAGGGTGCACCGCGTGGAGGTCCCCAACCAAGCACCCCAACAACACACCCCGGTACCTACCACAAAAATGGTAGGTACCCGAAACCTTGAACGTATACAAACCCCAAAATCTAATCAGTTCTTCCCATTATCCAAACAAGATGATTGGCGAAAGAATTTTTTAAATCGGATAAGTGGTTCTTGAATTATTGCGTAAACAGACATCCAGACATACAGACCAACAGACAGACCGACACAAAATTTTTTTTTGCTTAATGAAGCGTAGCGAGCCGAAGGCGAGCGAAGCGTCTTTAGTTTCGAAGTTGCATTTCAAACAAATGATACTCCTCCGAGACCGTTTGACCGATCTCGATCAAATTTGCCACGTTACTGAGTGTCGTAAGGGGTCGAATGTCCAGATCGGTCTTACCATCGAGGAATAATCACCGAAAAACCAAATCAATGGAAAAAGTCGACCGGTCACGTTGACCTATTGTTGGATAGACAAATCTCGCTACGCTTAAGTTTGGGTTGATTTTTTTTTGGTCTATTTACTATTATTTACTAGATTTAATCATTGCATTCTGTCAATGACAAAAAATAACTAATTGTCGCTTTATCGGTTTTCAACTTGAGAACAACCGGAATGTGGTTGCCCAACACCTTTTTTTTTTATTGTGCGGAAATCCCTTCGGATACCCCCCCCCCCCGCCGGCCAGCGGGGGCGGTTATGTCGGGCTTGCACCGACTAAAACCGCACGTCGTCTCGGGTCTGTAAGGCAGGGGTGTAAGGTTACCCATCGAGCATATCCCTCGCACTCCGACTGACCCTGGGCTTGATTGATAACAGCAGAGCCTGGACCGACCACGTCCCCCCGCGGGCCTTACAGGCCCGCCATACCCCGACCCCCTCGTGCAATGGGGTCAGCTGGCCCTGAAAAGGGCCTGTTGGTCAACTCTTGGCCGTTGACGTTGACGCCAGCTACTCCAGAGGAGCAATCAATGATGCGTCATCGCCCACGTTGCCCAGGGTGCACCAAACTTGAAGGTGATCCAACCAGTCGCACCCCTGGTTGCCCAAAACCTTTACAGAAGAATTTAAGAAATTTTCAACTTTCGCCGATGCCACGAATCTTTTGAAGTAAATGGTCATTGACGAAAATTAACCCCTCATCATTTGACTAAAATTAAACCATATTGCAAATGTAAATGTTAAAGGACATATTTGAGTTTTCATGATGTGCACTAGTACAAGTTGTTTTAGAAATTGGCTCCAGAATTATCAACGGAGGCGTTTCTCGTATTTTTCTTGTATTTTTAATTATTTTAAACTTGACTTGCAACGTTTTTTGTTATATTTGCATTGTTTAATTATATTTTATTTCTAGTACAAGACAATCAGCCAATGGTGTGCATATTTATAATTAGTATAGCACATACCTACTAATATCTTGCCATTAAACCGTATAAGAAAATGTTGGTGTTGACACTGTTAATAACATAACATAACATAACATAATTAACCTAACATAACCTATTACATTTGGACCTAAACATAAACTGGCGAAATGTGGGTGCTAGCACCTCTGCCTACCCCTTCGGGGATATAGGCGTGAGTTTATGTATGTATTTTATGTAACATAACATAAACTCACGCCTATATCCCCGAAGGGGTAGGCAGAGGTGTTGAACACTGTTAATATGCCTAAATAAATAAATAAAATAAAATCATAACAGAACAAAGCCACCATTTAAACTCTGTCAAAACTAGTTAGGTGACTATTTGGATTACTTAATTAAGGACGCCGCGCAGTCTCAATAGATTTTGTTCTTGTTGAATTTTCAGGATAATATCGTAAATAATTTGTCTTGAATCAGAAAGAATTAGGTTTAAAGTATGCGAGTTTAAAGTTTAACGTGTCCGAGTCATTTTCGCGTGAAATGAATGAGTACATTTACATTAAGTTCATAGAAGCTGAAAATTATAATGAAATTGTGAAAAATCCCCATCGAT
The DNA here is from genome assembly GCA_946251805.1 of Cybosia mesomella. Taxonomy (NCBI): domain Eukaryota; kingdom Metazoa; phylum Arthropoda; class Insecta; order Lepidoptera; family Erebidae; genus Cybosia; species Cybosia mesomella. Next base: position 16,662,391 of record OX276409.1, read on the forward strand.
ACCGCGTGTGCAAAATTTTTTATTCGAGGTCAAATAAATAAAAAATATTGTTTTTACATACAGGTATTTCTGAAACAGTGAGAGTTACTGGAAAATTATTTTAAATGGTTTTGTAGATTGTAAAATTCTCTACAAAAAATGAATGCTTTTTTAATCAAATTTCAGCTTCTTTGGAATTAATGTAAGGGTAAAGTCTATTTTGACTGGAATATTACTAAAACGGTTATAGTTATAGTCCATTGTACATTCGTTTATGTTACTTGTAGATTGCTATGCGACATTTTCGTTCAATCTGGGTAACTGGAATTTTCACTTTACTTGGTAGCCAGTTGAATTAACTACCTACGGAACTAACTACGGTGCTTCCTTTCTTTGTCGCACGATAAAGAGCTGGAATACTCTGCTCGCGCACGTGTTTCCTTCTTCTTACAATCCCGGGTTCTTCAAGCGGGGCGTGATAAAGCATATTTTGAGGCCGTCAAGGTAGGGGCTACCATTTTAGGATCGTCAGCATCTGGGATGGTGGCCCATATCTTCTGGACTTCACCCTAGCTTCTCACCATCCAGCGGGGTGCAGTCAATTGACGGAACAAATATAAAAAAAAAAAACATCGTAGAAGGTAATATAATTAATGGTCGATGCTAAAAAAACATTGTTACATATTGAAAAACATATCACGTGCTATCAACAAATCACTCCTACATATAAAATCAATTGTCAAAGCCTTTGAATGACCCAAAACCTTTAACTCGAGTGGACTGAATAGACTCGACCTTTTAGCAACGTCAAAGAAATAAAAAAAGTCGGTATCTGATTTTAGATTACATCTTTTTCGTTTCCGTTGTATGCAGTGCGCGCATTATATGTGGTTTAAAATAAATAAATAAAAAAGAAAAATGCCTTTATTCGCGAATACATCTTTATCGTCATCGGAATCTTAAATCAATAAGCTTCACCATTTAGGTGTTTCCTGACATAAGCCGCCTCCATTTCTTGAAGGGATTGTAAAAAAACTTGATTACTAAAGTCATCTCTTTTGTTTTTCTTGTATACAGTGCACTCAGCTGCATGTGGATTTGTTATTAGATATACTTACAATTTCATGGTTCATAGATCGTTCTCGCCCTGACCCCTGCTAACGATTTAACTGATGACTGTTTGCAGCGTAAATATAGCTACGCATATCGTGATGCCTTCGCTACGCACCTTGAGGTGTCACACATGAGCAAAGAGAATGTTGAAGTTGGATCTTCATAGTAAAAGAGTGACGCAATGGTAGAGAATAAAATAATATGTTTGTGTGATTATGTTTTTAATAAAAACCTGCACATCATATTTTTAGCATGTGATAGGCAGCCACTATGCTGAGACGGCGACCTATTGAGGCTCGCACACCTACCGTTATATTATTATTTTCTGTTTTCTTACTACCTATGTGTGCATATCCTGAATTAACATATTTTCTTTCTTTCATTCTAAGTCAGAACTGTTTGTTCAACCTCCTGAACCATGACAAAATTTTTGTTCAAAACAGTTTCACTAACTAGCAGATAATTGAGTATTGTATAAGACGCCTTTTTTAATGCTACACAAACTATTTACCTATTACTTTATTAACGTCAATGTCAAGCCCAGAAGGCCCCATTTACAAGTACATTAATAATTCAGCTTTCTCCATCCACGAGACAGTTCAATATTTCGGGAAATTGACGACATAATTAAACCCTTTGTAAGCGACAGCCTCTTTGATTAAATAACTTCACGTTAAGAGATATAAAATTTTGTCTGGTCCGGAAAACGACAACAATTTGTTAGGCCTAAACAAACACAATAATATTTTTCGTATTCTGTAAAATTCAAAACGGTAAGTAATATGTGATTAAGCAAAATCCAGAAATAATAACGCCACGCCATGTTGAGTTTTGTGAAAGAAGCTATAAATTACCGAGCGAGGGCCTCACTCGTTTTTCTGATAGAAACTTGTTATACTTTGAGTCACCCCGAGTAATTTCCATTATGAAAGAGTCTACGGGTAGATTATGATCGAAATTATGCTTCAGACTTAGTATTTCGGTAGGAAAGGAATGTTCATGTACTTATAGGAGACGACTAATAAAAGTGGTTCAAAAAGTTTATAATTAAGGAATAAAGCACTATACTCTGTCCAACCGTTTCTTTAACCTTTGACTACTCCATTTTTCATCGATTAGTTGTCCTTATGCGTAACCACAGACACTAGATGTTCATATTATTGCGTAACCTATTCGATTTCACACAACAACAACAAGTTGCAATCGATTTGATACATTGCTATTTTTTATTTGTTCTATATTTTATATTTGTTTATAGAAGTTAATAAACAAATATGAAATATATTGTAAAGACTTAGATCTGAAAAAGAGAACATCAAGAACGGGACTTGAACCCGCAACCAGTCCCTTACAGGGGGAATGCTCCGACCAGCTAGCACGTGTCTAGATAGCTCAGCCAGAAAAGTGTAAGCATACAAAATGCTTAAAAAATTAATTGAATTAAAATATATTGTGTTAATATTAATAATTTTAGGTTAATATCTATAAATATATTGCAAGCCGATGCTAACCAGACTCTCACTCTTCTTCCTGTCATGCCAAATGCTTGGGGTCCTATACCTTCACAAACGAAAAAAACATAAAACCATTATCATAATAACTTGTAATATAACAAAATTTCTGGAATATTTCAAGAACCACTTTGGTTTTATATAATAATACACAAATATCAAAGTGCCGTAATACGCGACAGTAAGACTGTAACAAGAATGTCAACCAACATCAAATACGGGAAACGGATATAATTTTCCGGCAAATTTTGTTTTCGGTAGAATTAAATTATCTTTTTTTTTGTACTCTTCTTTCGGTTCTAGATCTCGTAGATCTTTAAAAAATACTTTTGTTTCACAATAAAAAAAATTAATCTGTGGTAACACTTAGTATTATTGAAAATAAAAATTATAAGTTTGTCATTTTTTTATTTTATTTTATTTCGGGCATTGAAAGGTTAATAATACAACGCACATCAGTCCACTTTCTGTGTTATTTATAGGTAAGACTAGGAATTCAGTACAGGGTGCGACTGAAATAAATTGAGCTGAGCGAGCAAGACTCTTACTTGAAAATAAGACATCTTACTACGGTCGCACGCTTAGCTAAGGCCGCATGCTCGTGGAACTGTTTTTCGGTGATTATTCTTCAATGGTACATCGGACATGAATCATCTCGCTTCAAAGCACTCCTCAGTGTCCACACTATCACCGTGTTAAATTTGGTCAAGATCGCGCGAATGGTTACGGAGGAGTTCAGCTACCAACAAACGGCTATGCCGGGTATAAGAGCTTCGCTCGCTCAGCTTAATGATATCCTACGATAATTTAAAAAAGCAGTAAATGTTCAACGTCTTCTTCTACTAACTGACACCCGCCGCTCCCCCCGCGTGGATGTTGGTTATCGCGACTTTTGTTCATTTCTCCGATTATACTCAATCAATTGCAATCAAACATACGGCAGATTTTAAGTCTGAAAGGTCTTGCTTTCTAATAAAAAAAATCCGTTCCCGCAGGGGGAACGCACAGGTAGATTTCGTGAAGCAATTAATATTATTTTATATAGATAACTACGGACTTTAAACAGTTTAATTTTTTTTATCTCGAAAACGGTAACTTTTAGCGAAAAACTTTTCAAACATTTATTTTAGACTTAAAAATGGCCTATCGATTAAAAATGTTTCCGACGGTAAGAAAGTTCACCGGTTAGAAGTTATGATTTTTGTCCCGAAAAAATTTGGTTTTTCCCCCCTCCACGTTTAGTTAAAGTTTTAATCTTACAGGTTTAGAATTAAAAGTTGTTGGTATTCATGTATGGGATAAAATTAGAACGGTTCGAATATCTTTCATGGAACGTGAAATTTTGAGGAAAAACTGATTTCACAAAAAGTGAGGCCCTACCGTCCCCTTAGACCGGATTCCACCCGTTCACGAACTTAAACTAAGTTTACACCCAAGCAATTTTTGACCGCAGTTTGAAAGCGATCGGGGCAAAAATGCGACCGTGAGAGTGCCGCAAATTTTGGGAAGTGGAACCATACATACATATATATAAACTTTTTGACCAGTGGTCATTTCGGACTCAGGGGGTCATAACTAGACCTCCTATGAAGATTTTTTTTTTAAATTCGACAGTAGTAACCAATAGGTAGATCGATTTCATCGAAATCTACCTAAAAACCGCATCAAAGTCCGTTCAGTAGTTTTTGCGTCCATCGCGTACAAACAGACAAGAATTGTAAAAGAATATTTTTGTGTTCAGAATCGTTCATTTAACATAACCCAATTTTTTTTTTATATCTCCAATGGACAGAAACGACCAATTTACAATTTTATAATAGTATAGATGAACATGTTGATAAATTCAATTCAATGTTCACTCAGGTACATAATTATTATGATTTTGTATATCTTATGCAACGTATTAAACTTGTGTCGTGTTATTCCATGTCACCATCACAAATCAAATAAAAACTCATTATTACACTCATTCATCCTCCACTAGCAATGTTTTTCTCACATTAGGTAACCACTAATACCCTTGTTAACCCTTCCAAAAGCATAATTACTATATTATATTATATATATACTAGTATTATATAATATATACTAATTAAAATGGTTCCACGACGATGGTATTTAAAAAATTATAATATTAGTAACCGAAATTAGCTGAAGGGGTTAGGGGGAACCTTACTCCTCCAGCTAAGCTTAATTGCTTGTGTTAGGAGTGGGTTCACGTTGGTAGTGTAATGGCCAGGATTCGAACCCGGGAGCTCTCGATCATAGGGTACTTTTTTTTTTTTTTTTTTTTTTTTTTTTTTTTTTTTTTTTTTTTTTTTATAAAGAATATTAGCAACCGAAATTACTAATATTCCCCTTAACCCCTCCAGCTAAGCTAAATTGCTTGTGTTAGGAGTGGGTTCACGTCGGTAGTGTAATGGCCAGGATTCGAACCCGGGACCTCTCGATCGTAAGGTCGACTCCTTAACCACTAAGCTACCGACGCTTATACTTCTTACTTCTTAGCTTCTTACTTCGTAGCTTAGTGGTAAGCTACCGACGCTTCTTATTATTACTATTATTTATAGCCAGTACTACTTTTAACCAATATAATATATTACTATTATACTGGGTATTAATTGTATTTGCGAACGCTCTAGCCCTTACGCTACGGTGATAATTTTTAGGTTGACTGATACTTTCTTTCTTTAGGTTGACTGTTGGTAAACTATAAAAGAAAGAAAGAAAGAAATAACAATTAATTTCTCTACTAGCTGATGCCCGCTGTTCCGCTCGTCTGGCTTAGTTTTCCCTTTCCCCACAGGTACCTGTTACCGGGATAAACAGTATCCTATATGTTCAGGCATCTGTTTATCCCACTATATGTCCATCTTTGTACCAATTTTCATCCAAATCTATTCAACAGTTTACGCGTTATTGAGTAACAAACTTCATATTTATACCCTTTTTTTTTTTTTTTTTTCGTGCGGAAATCCCTTCGGATACCCCCCCGCGTGCCAGCGGGGGCGGTTATGTCGGGCTTGAACCGACTAAAACCGCACGCCGTCTCGGGTCTACAGACGCCGGGGTGTAAGGTTGCCCATAGAGCATATCCCTCGCACCCCGACTGACCCTGGGCCATCTCCGGTTTCGAGATGGCCCCCTCGGGTTTGGGAACCACGGTGTCCCCGTCTTGCCCCGGTTTGGAGGAGGGGCGCTAGTCGCCCCACCGTCCCGGCCTGCTTCTGCTGGGGTGACAGGTGGCCTGACCCGCCACCCCCAGGCCTGCGCTCATGGAGGACGGAGGTCGTTAAGCGACCTCCGGCGCCTGAGTTGCCTGCGACGCGCGGCGAGCAAGTTGCGGGCTCGGCGGACCGGGAGAGTTCTAAGTCTCTCCCGGGCGCGCTCCGCCACCTCCTTCGCGAGCATTACATGCTCGCAGAAGGAGGCGGCGGCGGCCCACGCGCTCGCGCTCCGCACCATTGCCGCAATCATGCTGCCGAGCGAGAGGACTTCATATTTATACCTACTATTAATAGAATATATTAAAATTTAACGACTACCATTGACAGATTATTATTTATTGTTTCAAACAAAGCTACTATCCGTGTATACGTACCTTATTGACAGAATATTATTTTTACTCTGAAAAAATGTCGACACATAAAATGTAAATACCAAAGGTATGATTTTCTATATGTTTCGTTGCTTACATATAACGGACTTAGGGACTCCATCAGTCTCATTCATATACATTTCTTCGGCAAAAGGTAAAAGTGTTCAATTGCCGGAAAATCAACTATCATCCGTACTTTATTTCACCAGAACAAATATCATAAAATATATTATCATATGCGGCATAGTCCTTCACGATGTTTACACGTAATAATGCTCGAGAAGGAGATGGCGGAGCGCGCCCGGGAGAGATTTAGAACTCTCCCGGCCCGCCGAGCCCGCAAGGGTCAGTCGGGGTGCGAGGGAAATGCCTTATGGGCAACCTTGCACTTGCACACGACTGACCCTGGGCCATCTCCGGTTTCGAGATGGCCCCCTCGGGTTTGGGAACCACGGTGTCCTCGTCTTGCCCCGGTTTCCTTATCGCCCCGCCATCCCGGCTTGCTTCTGCTGGGGTGACAGGCGGCCTCACTTGCCACCCCTGCTCATGGAGGACGGAGGTCGTTAAGCGACCTCCGGCGTCTGAGTTACCTGCGACGCGCGGCAAGCATGTCAAGCAAGCGGATCAGGTTATATCGGGTCTTCGGCCTTCGGCCAGGGTCTAAGGTATAAGGCATTTCCCTCGCACCCTGACTGACCCAACACCATCTCCGATTTCGAGATGGCCTCCTCGGGTTTGGGAACCACGGTGTCCCCGTCTTGCCCCCGGAAAAATGGGGGTGGCACTCACCGCACCACCACCCCGGCCTGCTTTTACTAGGGTGAAAGACGACTACACCTGTCACCCCCAGGTCTACGCTCATGGAGGATGGAGGTCGTTGAGCGATCTCCGAGGTCTGAATCGTCTTCCCGCCTCGCAGGCTCTGCGGACCGAGAGAGACCTGAGTCTCTCCCGGACACGCTCCACCGCCTCCTTCTCGAGCGTTACTTGCAGCAGACCACGTACTCGCGCCTCACACCATCGCTGTGAGAAAGACGCCGAGCGAGAGGACTCTCTACATAAATGTCTTTAAAAAACTAGCTGTGCCCCGCGGCTTCACCTGTGACATACTTCGCCCCCGGGGCACCCATTTGTCCCATACATACCCGTTATTTATCAGTTGTACAATGTATGGTAATTTGACCGATTTGTTGACATTTATGATTACTGCTCCGCTCTCCTGGGTAGTAGCGTAATGATAAATAGCCTAGCCTTCCTTGATAAATGGGCTATCCCACACAAAAATAATTTTTCAATTCGAACCAGTAGTTCCTGAGATTAGCGCGGTCAACCAAATAAACAAACTCTAGAGCTTTATAAAAAATAGTATAGATAAACAATCCCTTTACCATATGCATACGCCTTTCTAGCTGCGGGGTAGGCAGTGACAACAGTCAGCCATCTGCTTCTGTCCTTACACACTTAAACCTAACCTAAATATTCGAATAACGGAGGCAAGCTTTATATAAATTTGTTGATATAAACCAAACGTAGGGCTGTCTCGAAAACTCTATTTGATGACACGATATGACAAAAGGATTACAAGGCTCCATTGCCGAGAATTTCAAGTTTTAAATAGATGTTAAAAGATGAAATGTATTTTATATCAAATTAAATAATACGTCAACAAATAGGTATATTGCAAATGGGTTGACTAAAATATTTTGTGAACACCGCACGCCCCGATACGATAGATATAGGTTAGATTGTACGTGTTTGATTACTTGTGATAATGCACGAAAAAATAGGAGCCGTCGACGAATCTTACTCATAAGACAGAAAATAACTATGTATATATAACCAAAAATATTTCGATCATTGTCTTCTGCAATTTAAAGATCTAACATCCGATATCTGCTATTTAGAGTCAAATTTCACACTTTAACGGGTCATTTGCGGTAATTCGCAGATTACCCAGTTAATGTGCATATTGACGTATTCCGTATTGCATTAGAAGACCCAGAATAATCTTTCGGATTTTATCCATGCTACCTACATGTTTTCTTAAATGACGCAGAATAAATCACCTACAAACGTTACCTAATTGTGTAAATCCTCAAAGGTCCATTAAAATAAAATGAGAGTATATATGAAAAATATGTCATAACAGTGACATTTTCCTTGTATTGATACTAGACGGTTTACACTCGTAAACGCAAGTGTACGCAAAAATGTAATAGATTTATTTTATTTAAATGTTACTGTAAATTACTGTTTCAGTACATTATGATATAAGTGCTGTAAGTTGAAAATTATAGCCGAGGCGAAATTCTAGCAGAAAAGAAGCAGAGGCTGTAATTATCAAAATGCACGTATGTCATACGATGTTTTATAACATATTTGCGAGGAAATAAATAAAACTCGGAATTTCTTAAACGAATACCTAAATCTTTCATCCCTTGTTAAAGCAGTTATAAAAAATTTGTAAAATTGATTATTACGTTGCCAGTTGGCACTTTTAATGTTGTCAAGTTATTATTATTACTTACAATTTCACCAGTCTCCGCTCTCTTGAGTGAAAGAAATAGAAAGAAAGAAATAAATTTATTCAGTCTGCTTTGAGACGCACTTAAAGTATAAAGAAAAAGAATAGCCTTAATTACAGATCTCAAAGCTTGCCGAATAGGACCTGGTTTAGCATAATGCCAGACTGATGCCTAGCGCTGATTTTCAACCAGACCTACGACGAACCAGACTTACGTACGTCAATCAGCTTACAATAATATTATAAACAAAACAGGAAGGATTAACTATATAACATACAACATAATAAAAAAAAAAAAAAGTAATAAAAAAAAAAAAAAAAAAAAAAAAACATAACATAACTTCACGCCTGCATCCCGGAAGGGGTAGACAGAGGTGTGTAATAAAATGAAAGTAGGATAAACGCGACCACAGAGTTCTGCAGTCGGTGGTGGCGGCGGAAGCGGCTGCGGCGGCAGTGACGATGGTGGAATGTACGCGTGTGTGCTCGTAGATGATCGAGATTCAACACTTGGCTCCAAATTTATATTGCTTGTAATGCGGGAGCTAATCTCTTTTTATTTCTCATCGAGTCATCTATGTAGCCCTCGGCTACACTGCTCGACCGCCACCCTCCGTGGTGTTTTAGTGTAAATAAGTCCGCACCTGAATTGGCGAGCAATGTAGCCGAGGAACTTCTGAAACTGTGCCCTGTGTATTCTTATGGATCATACATATTTAAGAAAGTGGCCATTGGTTTCGGCATTGCTCCAAATTTATTTATGACAATGGGTTGGCTAGTGCATTTTCCATTTTGGTAATTTAAAAAAATCTGTTAAACATCGCTTTTGTTGAACGAATCGCTTCTTATTTCTTCACTATGTCGTAAAAAGGCACCTGTATTGTGAGCGATCTTAGAATTTTATTTGTTGAATTTTTGACCTGAACATGAAGAACCCGCCCATGGTTCTCAACATCATTAGTTGTGATGTCTGCCAACTCTTGACGTCTACATGCACCATTTATACCGAAAGTTAATACAACCTGAAAAGAGATAAAAACAGCGTACAAAACACCTATATTGTAAAGAAATACGAAAGTGAAAGAAGTTAATAACAATAACTTAGTTTAAACAGACTTTGTTGACAAATATCGGCAATCCGGAGCTTCTTTTAGGAACTTCTTGACATTGTCAGCCGAAAATACTTTTGACTTTTTAGGGTTGAGTAGCCAAATGGCAAAAAATGGAACCCTTATAGATTCGTCACGCCTGTCTGTCTGTCCGTTCGTATGTCACAGCCACTTTTTTCCGAAACTATAAGAACTATGCTGTTGAAACTTGGTAAGTAGATGTATTCTGTGAACCGCATTAAGATTTTCACACAAAAATAGAAAAAAAAAACATAAATTTTGGGGCTTCCCCATACTTAGAACTGAAACTCAATATTTTTTTTCATCAAACCCATGCTATGGATAGGTCTTCAAAAATGATATTGAGGTTTCTAATATAATTATTTACTAAACTGAATAGTTTGCGCGAGAGACACTTCCAAAGTGGTAAAATGTGAGTCGCCCAAATAACTTCTAAAAAAAAAGAATGATAAAACTAAAAAAAATATATAATATACATTACCATGTAAACTTCCACCGAAAATTGATTTGAACGGTATCTAGTAAGTAGTTTTTTTTTAATACGTCATAAATCTTAAACCGCAATTTACCTTTCATTCTATCAACTCAAATATAAAAATTTTACTTGCTGCTACGGAACCCTTCGTGGGCAAGCCAGACTCGCACTTGGCCGGTTTTTTACTCACATGGCCACCATCTGAGCGTCTTTTTAGAAATGCCAGCAAGTTATATAGTATGACTTGATATCAATATCATGTTTTGTTTCACAGTGCTTTTTAGCATTGAAAAGTAGCACCACAATGAGCTTGACTTATATTTTTGAGAAAGTTCCATGATTTAGGCTAAAAACACACTTTCTGAAAATGAATTTTCATCTTTACTTGTTTTCCATATGAAGAAATTTTTATACCCTTGTAAATATTCATCTATTTATAAGGGGCTTATAGTAGCCTTTTTCACTACCTCTTCAGACTTCTGGTGGTGTCGGAAATTACTTGACGACATTTTCAAATGAAAACAATACAGCGAAAAGAAAAAGCACGCGGAATAATTTTTACTTGTTCACAAATTAGCGAGCGTTTTTTTTAAGACAAAGGCACAAAATACTGCCAGTATTACTTCTATTATTACTAAGTAAATTAAAAAAATTGTGTTTTTGTTAAAGATAAATGCTTGTAATTTATTGTCAAAATTAAGTAAATTGAAGAATTAAATGTTTATTTATTATATTTTATCTCCCAAAGTTAATTTTATTCATAAAATGTTGACCACTTTGCTGACATAAAAACGCTTTGCTAAGATTTTAAAAAGTACCATTCGTTTTAGACGGAGCATCTCGACAAACCGTGAGTTTAACTTTATTTAAAAAAACACATTTTACATTACAATAACGCACAAGTACGTAATGAGATACAATACGATATTGAAATTGGTGAAATAATCTCTTAAGGGGTAATAATCTCTTAATCTCTTAAAGTAATAAGGTTTGCTCGTAAGGGGTCTCCCCTTACGAGCAAAAGTTTTATAAAATATTTTACATATTTATAACTGACTTCAAAAAAGGAGGAGTTTAATGTAAGGAAGGGACTATTGAATTTACTCTCTTCACCGAGGCCTCAGAATAATTTCAAATCAAACCCAAATAACAACTAAAAACGAACTAAATACGCTGACAAAAACTATGAAGCTTTACCCTCCTATCCTTTAGAACTATTTCGAAAACTTGATACGGCACAACCCTATTACGGATAGATTGCACCCACGTGTTGATGCTTAATTTAAGTAGTTCTTCTACTGGGAAGTATTGATCCTAAATGACCTAATTCTGACTTTCACCAGTACTTTTATTTCTCTATGTATATAATTAGTGTTTATAGTCGTTAATTTACTTTATTTTACAGTTTCGAAAACTTACAGCTAGTTACTTAATGAGATAAATAATATTTTAGGTGATGGCCAATTAAAAGAAGAATAGCATCGTGAATCATGACTTTACGACATTTAGTGCACAGAATACGCATTCCTTATGAAAATATTGCGTTACACAAGATTTTTAAGTCGCGTAGTACTTTTGTTGAAGATATCAATGTCGACTCTCCGGCAAGCTGCATTGTAGGTACATGTGGCATACCCTGATCATCAATCAATCAATCAGTTCTATCTGTAGATGGTTCGGGCGATAGGAACATGAAGAAGGTTATAAATCCGGAGACATGCTGACGGTACTCGCAGACCTATTTTGTTCACCAACTTGGTCACATCCGGCGATCCGTTTGAGATGTTATGGACGTCTGCTATTTTTCTTCGCCCTTGTAGACGAAGCATGTGAACCTTTCTGGAGCGGCTATAATAGTTTGGTAAAAATGATATATTTGAGATTTCTACTGAATATATCTCAAAAATTTGCGTTGTACATTTTTAATACGTGATATATACGTATCGTAGATAAGGTTTCATACAGTAACGAGTATTCAATCTGGCTACTATGCGCAATTATATTATTTTATAGCTTTGATATTTTTAGGGTTCCGTTGCCAAATGGCAAAAAACGGAACCCTTATAGATTCGTCATGTCTGTCTCTCTGTCCGTCCGTATGTCACAGTCACTTTTTTCCGAAACTATAAGAACTATGCTGTTGAAACTTGTTAAGTAGATGTATTCTGTGAACCGCATTAAGATTTTCACCCAAAAATAGAAATAAAACAATTAATTCTGGGGGCTCCCCATACTTAGAACTGAAACTCATTTTTTTTTCCATCAAACTCATTTGTGTGGGGTATCTATGGATAGGTCTTTAAAAATGATATTGAGGTTTCTAATATCATTTTTCTCTAAACTGAATAGTTTGCGCGAGAGACACTTCCAAAGTGGTAAAATGTGGTTCCCCCCGCCCCCCTCCCCCCTGTGACTTCTAAAATAAGACAATGACAAAACTAAAAAAAATATATGATATACATTATCATGTAAACTTCCACCGAAAATTAGTTTGAACAAGATCTAGGTAGAAATTTGATGACAAAATTGTCACCAATTTCGGCCGGGTAGGTACCACCGTGCACGATTGCGAAAAACCCTCCATAGTAATCCAATTTCGGTTTGATTGCGTTCAGGGGTCAGCAAGTGCATAGCCGGGCAGGGGGATTGTGGTCGCGGCACTAGTGGGACCAGTGGGTGTCACCCGGTGCTGCGACGACAATCCTCTTCTGATGAGGCCGTCAAGCTGAGTGCCACCATTGTTAACATGGTACGTGTATGTAATGGTGACCCTCTTTCCTGAGACTTTACCTTCAGCTTACCATCAGGCGAGGTGAAGTCAAATTGACGTGTCCTAAATATAAAAAAAAAATATAAAAAAATCTAGTTAGTAGTTTTTTTGTAATACGTCATAAATCGTAAAACGCAATTTACCTTTCATTCAATCAACTCTAATATAAAATTTAAAGAAAAGCATTATTATGTTACTTGCTGCTACGGAACCCTTCATGAGCGAGTCCGACTCGCACTTGGCTGCTTTTTTAAATCCGTTGAGATTCTATACTAACTAGTATTTCAAGAGGATGACAACATAATATACCAATATATACTGAAGCCTAACAAGACGTGGACTAATTTTAAAACTTGGAGCCCCAATCACTCGGTTCGTTAGTTTATTACAATTTGTTATATTACATAAATAGGTCAAATGACGCTTTGATTCTAAATAAAACAATATTAACTTCAGAGGCTTTTAGGCTTGTTGTAATTTTTTTTTAAACAACCTTTACCTAATTCCACAGAGTGATTCCGCTTCCTTAGGCTAAGAACAGTTTGATATTTTGGCGTTACATTAGGAATTGAGCACAGAATACGTAATACTCTTATCTATTCAAGGGCATCGAAATCCCTTTGAAATAACGTTTATACTTTTTCTTTTGAACTTAACTTTATTTGTTATTGATTGGCGCTACAACGTTTAACAAATCTATGGTTATATATCTGTCACAGCACTGTCAACTAGTAGGTCTAATTTTGTCTTTTCATGGTTTCCACATAAGCCACTACACCAAAGTAGAAAAATTTCATTGGTCTTCCACTCCCTAAAAATTATACCTGTAGAATCATGCTGGTTGAGTGGTGAGTATCATCATACTCCGAGTCTTTTTTCAACTACATAACTACGAAGCTGCTGAACTTCAATGTTTTCAGTGATGCGACTGCCATTTGTCTACCGAAATTCTGTAGTTTACCAGCCATGGTGTTCTGTAAGAGAATGTATAAATCTTGACAGCTGAATCCGAGGCAAGATATCATATTCGCCATAAGTAATGGCAATGGGGCCGACAGCTTATCGTGCTGTCCGAGGCACAAAGGGGTCTCAATAACATAATATAACTTCACGCCTGTATCCCCGAAGGGGTAGGCAGAGGTGTATTACACACTCACAGGTCTCAATGTGTCAGAAGAATGGTCACGCATCCTAAAACTGCGTTGGCTAGTGTTAACCTACTTGGTTACCTTAGCCACGAGTCCCTCAGACCCTGATAAGTTTGTGCCTACCAATAAAATAACATTATGATAAATAGTTTAACATTTTTAACCGGAAAGCATGTCCATTTTTTTTTTTAATATTTAGGACACGTCAATTTGACTTCACCTCGCCTGATGGTAAGCTGAAGGTAAAGTCTTAAGAAAGAGGGTCACCATTACAGACACGTATCATGTTAAAAATGGTGGCACTCAGCTTGACGGCCTCATCAGAAGAGGATTGTCGTCGCAGCACCGCGTGACACCCACCGGTCCTACTAGTGCTGCGACCACAATCCCCCTGCCCGGCTATGCACTTGCTGATCCCTGAACGCAATCAAACCGAACTTGGATCACTATGGAGGGTTTTTCGCAATCGTGCACGGATGGTACCCACCCGGCCGAATTTTGTGACAAATTTGTGTCATCAAATTTGTACCACCAGTAATAGATTCATATATCAGTATATCAGTAAATTAGATTCATACACGCAGTGCATTTCTAAGTTAATATTGAGATATACCTAATCTAAATTTTATAATATTAATAGTTTATTAAAGTTAAAAAAACAGCCATGTGACATGAATCTTTCGACTTTTGTCTTTGAAGCATTTATTCTGAAAATTCTGTAGAAAGCGCGCGAAATTCTAGAAAGGTATTCAGTCATACAAAGGTCATGAACTTATGGTTGGATCGATACCACATACCGACAAGTCCGACGTTGTCATCCAGTAAAACGTATCGTACCATGATCGCACCCAAACTTAAATAAGACTAGCTGTTGCCCGCGGCTCCACCCGCGTGGTATTCTGATCCCGTTCCTGCAACCCATGGGAACCTATGCCAGGGATAAAAAGTAACCTATGTTTTATTTTCGACTATATACTATCCGTGTACTAGATTTCAACCAGATCTGATTAGCCGTTTGTACGTGATTGAGTAACAAACATCCAAATATCTTCACAAACTTTCACATTTATAATATTGAGTAGGAAAGGATAGAAGGATAGGATGTTGCTTTTCTGTCAATTGCTTATTTGACCACTTGCGTTTCCACGACATACGATGAATCCGAAGTAGGATAAGATAAGATGTTTTAAAAAATCTGTAATCAAATTGCGTTAAGTTTTCTAAGGGTCTGTAAGTTTCTGAGATCTATAGACCATACTTTGACTTTGCTCAAGCTTCAGCTAAGGAAGATCTTAGCTGAGTATAAGCTGAGCATATTGTTTATTTTGAATTTTATAGACAATACACGTAAGATTATGCTAAGCATATGTGTTAAGAATTGCAACGTCTAAATACAAACTTGGATTCCTTTTCATGCATTATCTTTTTGATATTTTTTCAAATTAAACTTGAAGTAGATGTCAAAGACACTTATTTATCACAGAGTTTGTATGAATATAGGTAATAATTATTTAAATAAATGGGTGAATTCGTGTGATAAAAGGAGAAAAAAATATTAACAAGGTCAATTATATAAGTTACTAGCTGACCCGGCAGACTCCGTACTGCCTCAATCGATGACAAACCTTTTAAACCTTCTCTGGACCTCCACAAATAATTCAAGACCAAAATTAGCTAAATCGGTCCAGCCGTTCTCGAGTTTTAGCGAGACTAACGAACAGCAATTCATTTTTATATATAAGAGAAGAAGAAGAAGATACAATAGAAACGGATCGCAACACTTTAACAGATAATTGTTGATGGTTATAAATATAATTCTACCATATATATATGATAAGTTGAAATATAACAATAGAGGTACTCCTTGGTAATCCAAGAAATACATACTTATACTAAACTTAATTTAAAAAGTCCTTTAAAGTTAGTAAGCAAAAATATAGATTGGTTCATTATTTTAGTTGGTTTTTATAATTTTAGGTAGTTGGTTTTTAGTTTTTGATAAGCCGCCGATTTCGTGAACTTAGACTTTGCTAAACTTAAACTTAGAGATGTTCAATGACCGCACTATAATATAGTTACCGATTTTGTCTTAAGTCAGAGTATAGGCTCAGTAAAGTCAAAGTATGCTCTAAAGATCTCACCCTAAGTGTTCAATGAGTTGGTCGTTAACTGAAGCCGCTATAATAGACGATTATTTAAGTTCCTATACAGTAAGTAGTCGGTTTTTTATTTGGCACGTCGTGTTGCGCGTCGGGAAGTAGAATGAGAGTCCGGCTGAAATCGGCTTACTTTGGTTGTAAAGCGTTCTCTATTCATTAATTATTCTTATCCGATCCAATTTCATTTACTCAC
Source organism: Cybosia mesomella (assembly GCA_946251805.1). NCBI lineage: Eukaryota > Metazoa > Arthropoda > Insecta > Lepidoptera > Erebidae > Cybosia > Cybosia mesomella. The sequence continues at coordinate 16,678,991 of OX276409.1, forward strand.
AGTAAACAGCGCATTGGTTAGCACGCCGGGATACACAAAACTTTCGTCGGTTTTGTAGAGCGTTCTCTCTGTCGCGCATCAGACTGACAGTTTGATTATAAAGTTTTAGACGGAGAATAAATATAGACACGACACTAAAATAAAAAAATTGAGACATACTATTCGACTAGAATAGATAGCTCTAGTTCAGCAGGTGTCAGCTGTTTTTTATGGGTCGTCTTAAATTCTTCTCATAATCATAGCTAGATTTCCCAGTGTTCAGCGTGGAACCTATGCTATTATTATTTTTTAAGGAATATTAGTAACCGAAATTACTCATATTCCCCCTAACCCCTCCAGCTAAGCTAAATTGCTTGTGTTAGGAGTGGGTTCACGTCGGTAGTGTAAAGGCCAGGATTCGAACCCGGGGCCTCTCGATCGTAGGGTCGACTCCTTAACTACTAAGCTACCGACGCTTAAGTCCTTTAAAGTTAGTACGATAAAATAAAGATTGTAGAAGAATATAGATATTATAAAGTTTAAACGCAGTGCGTATGAATTTAACAGTGTATACTCATTTTATAAAGCTGAATAGTTTATTTGTTGGTTGAATGCGCTGATCTCAGGAATGACTAGTTGTAATTGAAAAATTATTTTTGTGTTAAAGAGCCCATTTATAGAGGAAGGTTATAGGCTATATTATCATCATGCTAGTACCCGGGAGAGCGGAGCTGACATTTTAAATATCAACAAATCAAGCAAATTTCCACACATTAATGTAAAACTAATAAGTTACGAGCATGTATGGGTTAAATGAGTGCCAACCGGGGATCAATGTATGCCAAGGGCGAAGTAATATGTAATAAAGCACCTCAATGTACATTTATTGTAAATAAGGCAGGGTCGAATTCAGTGAAACTAATAATTATTGATTAGATACCTGTAAAAATCATAATTTTGACACCTTACTGCATGAATTATGATTTATGAAAGAGATCAGTAAAAAAAATTTTCATAATGCATATGAAAGTAAATGGAAGGAAAGAAAGTTATCGTTATTATGTTTGTAGTTATGAGGGGGTGGCATATTTGGCGTCGTATGCATTATAGCAAAAATCATGTGATGACAGATATGGGTTCGTATGCATTGGCACAGACGTCAGTGGAATATCTTGAGGCGTAGCTGATGGCTCTCGAGGTTTGTAGTGGAGAACCAGGCATACTCGTTGGGGTGCCAACGCGGGGTTCGATGGAGTTCCTCCTCTTGTTGTGGTTGGAGTTCCCATTATACTGGCCAGATGACCACGTTTTTCTCTTTAAATGTTGTTTTCCTGGTTTACGCATATGTTGAGAAACCGAAAGTTCGAAGTCAATGCATTAGAGAGAATATATATATAATCTTCCTGAAACACTGACCGCCTCATAAATTATGATTGAAATCAGGTTTTGTTACCTAAATTATGGGTAAAATTCATAGCTTAGTAATAAAAAATAACTATTCCTCTCTTGAATACGCTAATAGCCGGTCTATAGTTCATGATCTGTCTAAGTTTACTGTCAGTCCGATGTACGACAAAGAGAACGCTCTACAAAACCGAAGTAAGTCGATCTTAGCCGGACTCTCACTTCTTCCCGCCGTGCCATCCTTAGCGCCGTTTACTGACCTAACTCATCGATTTATTATTACCCGCCTACACAAGCTTATTTTCATAACAAAGTATAATAGATCTATCCTTTTATCCAGGGCGTCGGAAGGCGGATTGGCGCCGGGCGGAGATGGCGACATGCCAGTGGGTGGACCAAAAACACCCCAACAGATTGCCGCACAACGTCGCTTGCAACAGACGCAGGCGCAAGTCGATGAGGTAACATGCTTTGCTTTTAGCCTATTAGTGCATAATATAATTTTGGTAACGCTTGTTTTAAGTAATAATAAATGTGAATAATTCGGCGCCGTAGAATCGGCTATACCCAATTCATTTTTATTAAATATATTACACTAAAAATATAAGGAAAGTAAACGAAATTAGTTCACTAATGCTAAAATAATGATAGACTGGATAAATTGTAGCTGCAGCGAATAAGTTAGTCGATAAAGGATAAAAAAGGATTAGTCCTTGATAAATACACGATTTTACCGATAGGACCAATTACCACTCAGAATGTAAGGCAATTGATCCTTCATCACCCATATTATACGGCTTTTTATCTATATAAATGAAAATGAATCGCCGAAATGTATGTAGCCGCATAACTTCTGAACGACTGCACGAAATTGGATAATTCATATTTTTTTGGGTCATTATTGTAAGGACAAGGTTTGCATGAAAAAATAATGTTTGAAAGTCCACGGGTAAGGTGTTACAGTTTCACCGGGGCGTAGCCAGGGCGCGCAGCTAGTAAGTAAATAAATGTCGAAGATACCAACGTGCAATGCCGCCCAAGAAGGTGCATTATGAACGGAAATACTATCAGTAAAATGTAGGATAATACGTCAAGACCAAGTCTAGGTATAGGTTCCGTTCATAATGCACCTTGCATTATGAACGGAAATACTATCAGTTAAATGTAGGATAATACGTCAAGACCAAGTCTAGGTATAGGTTCCGTTCATAATGCACCTTGCATTATGAACGGAAATACTATCAGTTAAATGTAGGATAATACGTCAAGACCAAGTCTAGGTATAGGTTGGCACCTTGTACATTTTAAGTCCATGAAAGGTATGTAGTACATTTGTTTTTTCCTCCGCCGGCCAGCGGAGGAGGTTGTCGGGTTTGAACCGACGAGAACCGCACGCCGTCTCGGGTCTTCAAACGCCGGGGTGTAAGGTGTAGGTTTCGTGCGGAAATCCCTTCGGATTCTCCCCGCTGGCCAGCGGGGGCGGTTATGTCGGACTTGAATCGACTAAAACCACACGCCTCCCCGGGTCTTCAGATGCCGGGGTGTAAGGTTGCCCATAAAGCATTTCCCTCGCACCCCGACTGACCCTTGGCTCTCCGGTTTCGAGATGGCCTCCTCGGGTGTTCGAACCACGGTGTCCCTGTCTTGCCCCGGTTTGGGGGAGGGGGGCTAGTCACCCCACCGTCCCGGCCTCTTCTGCCGCAGCATAACATGCTCGCAGAAGGAGGTGGTGAAGGCCCACGCGCTCGCGCTCCGCACCATTGACGCAATCATGCTGCCGAGCGAGAGGACTCCCACCCCGATGGCTGCCACGAGGTCACGCCTCGACGCCTCCCACGCTGGGCAGTCCGCCAGCGTTTGCAGCCCTGAGTCCTCGCTCGCGTCGCAGTGATGACACTCAGACGTTGTCTCCTTCCTGATCCGATGCAGGTGGTCCCCGAAGCTCCCCAAACTGGAGATCACCTGCATCAGTCGGTACGAGAGGCTTCCGTGTCGCCTCTCTAGCCAATCCTCCATGATGGGCCTTACCGCCGCTATTGCGGCGTGCCCTGCGCTTGGTCGCCCAAGTCATTCCTTCCACTCCACCACGATGGCCTGGCGGAGCTGGAACTACACGGCCTCGATTTCTCGAGGCTCGGGGTTCTATCCCTGCTCCCGCGCCTCCTTCGCCACTGGTACAGTTGCGAAAGGGCTCTACCTACTACAAAAATAACATCCTGGAAATGTGATACTTGCTTATAACGACAATTAACTCATATACCGATATACACATAAACTTAAGCTTAAGAACACGCTCCAACTAAAGGTAAAAGCAATAAATTGGGGAAATAAACGTAATAGAGAAAAGGAAATATATTTTCAGGGTATCCGGGGGAAAAAGTGTGTGTAATCTACTAATTAGGCTTACTCATGTCAACATCAAAGGTGTAATGGGGAAAAATGTCACGTAAAAGTGACATTTTTCCAAATTACGCCTGCACCCTTATTATACCCACCTTATTTCGGTAAATGTTGACACGAAGGGTAACTTTACCTAGAAATTTCTGCATCCCTTACGGAGCAACCTTTCCAAAGGGTTACGTGTCAGGAAGCTTCTAATTCCAAAAATGGTTGTGATATGAAAATAAATTATTATTATATTATACCTATAGGAAAAGGGCAAGATGATGATGATGATTAACTCACAACAAACAATAAACAAAAGTCTCCTATGAAATTAAAGTTTCTGTGGCTCAATTCGATTATTATATCCGTTGATGAAACGTTTTATCGCCTGATAACTCGCAGCTATGTGAAGTACAAGTTTGTCAAGTACAGCCTCTGACGTCACTGTCGTACGCGTGAAGTCAGGCTGACGTCATTTCTTGGGCAACGCGCCTCTAGGAAATGAAGAAGGGTTAGTTGATGTCCTATGAGTGCCTTATAATGTATGTTGTTTTTTATATTAAAGGCACGTCAATTTGACTTCACCTCGCCTGATGGTAAGCTGAAGGTATAGTCTCAGGAAAGAGGATCACCATTACATACACGTACCATGTTAACAATGGTGGCACTTGACGGCCTCATCAAAAGAGGATTGTCGTCGCAGCACCGCGTGACACCCACCGGTCCCACTAGTGCTGCGACCACAATCCCCCTGCCCGGCTATGCACTTGCTGACCCTTGAACGCAATCAAACCGAAATTGGATTACTATGGAGGGTTTTTCGCAATCGTGCACGGTGGTACCTACCCGGCCGAATTTTGTGACAAGTTTGTGTCTTCAAATATCTACCACCAGTTACACTACGAATTTACACTACAATTACGAATATCTAAAGTAATGAAAGATGAAATGAACTACTTTTCGAGTCGTTGAATCTGTAGCATACTCGTATTTATAGCGTGGGAAGTCCCAACATTGCGTACAAAAAATGAACTTCTATTGAATCGACATAATAGGTCTCATTATTAACAGTTCTTACGTGATTTTTACTTCTTCTTTAGCATTTACTCATATCTACATGAGCATTACCCACCATCATTACCATACGCGCGAAAAAACCGAGAAAACGCGTTCAAAATTAAAATGAGAAAGAAAAAGCGGGACCTTATCAAACGACTACGGTTTGCTAAAGCTATGGGCGATAATCAACTTAGTCATCAACTGGCCAGAGCTTTAAGGTCCATACTGAAATTAATTCAAGGAATTTCTGTTCAAATAATAAATGAAAACAATAATTTTAATAGAGCAAAACATGAAGTAGAGTTCGATAAGGACCCGTTTAAGTACTCGAGGAATATTTTTAGCGACAGAAAGCAAGATAGGCTACTGCTAAGTAACGATCAGATCCATAGCTACTATAAAAGTAATTATGAGGTGCCTAAATACGAAAAACAATACAGTAAACCAAACGCGCAAAAACCATTAGGCCCTCATTTCACATTTGACTGTAATCCACCTAGCTTAGACGAAATAGAACACCAAATCAAAAAGAAACCAACAAAAACCGCCCCAGGGCCTGATGGCATACCTTACATTATCTATAAAAAATGCCCATCGGTACGTAAACATGTTCTAAGCATATTCAATAGGATCTGGTCGAGTAAAGAAGTCCCAGCGGCCTTCGGCAAGGCTAATTTTGTGCTCATTCCAAAGAAAGAAATAGTAACTAGTCCAAAAGACGCTAGACCAATAGCATTAACCAATACAATTTCTAAAATTTTCTTCTCATGGCTTCAATTTAAAATGACAAATTTCATGATCAATAATAACTATTTCAGACCAAACCACCAAAAAGGGTTCCTACCCGGAATTTCAGGATGTCTGGAACACAATTCTTTACTGGCGGAAAGTTTAAAAGATGCCAGATCAAATGAAAAGCAAATAACAGTTTGTTGGATAGACCTAGAAAACGCTTTTGGCTCAGTACAACACGAGCTTATGTTGTTTGCATTAAAATGGTATCACTTTCCGTCCATCATTTGGGAAATAATATCCTCTTATTATGGTAAATTAAAGTTTGTGATTAATACCAAAGATGGATACACGCCACCTTTAAATTATAATGTGGGTTTGTTCCAAGGTTGCTGTTTATCACCTATAGTTTTCAATATAGTAATAAATATTTTAATAGACAACATTTCCACACACGACAAGAAGTGGGGCTATCGGTTTAAGCTAAACGGTAAATATACGGAGTCTATCCTCGCTTTCGCGGACGATTTGGCAATACTGACTCGTAACCCAAAGCAGTGCCAGGACCTACTGCGTAGAGTAGACGATTTCTGTACATGGACAGATGGAATGAGAGCAAAACCTAGCAAATGCTACTGTCTATGTCTGGGTAGGCGGGGTACCAGGTATACTTCATATGACCCAGGGCTTAGTATAGGCGGGGAAAACGTTTCAACTATATCTGAAACCGTGCCTTTTAAATTCCTCGGAAGAAAGATTGACAACAGAGGTTGCACTCCAGCTTTGGACGAATTAATTGATAGTTTCATTATCGATTTAAAAAAGGTAGACCAACAACCAATAAGTAATGTTAAAAAAGCTTGGATCTATGACAATTATTTAACCTCGCGTCTTAACTGGCCGTTTCTTATATATGATATAAACCAGAGCCTCCTCAAAAAACTAGATACGAGTGTCACGAAGACACTGAAGTCGTGGCTAGGGCTAGCTCAGTCGGCCGACCCGTCGGCACTATATAGATCCGCGAATAATTTTGGAATGACGCTTAAGAAGCCATCAGAACTCTATAAACACCTAAGAGTAACTAAAATGCACGTCTTATCGGAATCTAAAGACGAAATAGTAAAAGTCCTTCCAAAAGATAAAAATGCATCGGAGCTCGAATCACGCCTCCAGTTCCATAAAAGATTCATGATAGGCTCGCAGACTGGTAGAGTAGGTCTAGGTAATATTCAGAGACAAACAGATAAAGAAATAACAAAATCTTTTCTTCAAGCAGACGAAAACAACACCTATAAGGTGCACGCAATGAACCTAGAAATGCAAAACGAATGGTTGACTCTAGGTGAATTTTGTATTCCCATAGCCTTAAAATGGCGTACCATAATATACGACTGGTCACCGGCCTTACTTAAATTTTACCTGAATGCATTCCAGTTGACCCTCCCCGACCAAAGCAATCTGGTCAGATGGGGAAAAGCCACAGATAAAACATGTAACTCATGTGGTGAAGCAACTGGTACGGCTAGGCACCTACTAGTGGGTTGTAAAACGCTATTAGACCGGGGTCATTACTCGCGCCGTCATGATAAGGTATTAGAAATCATACGTGAGGCTGTAAGTTTGGCGGTAGCTAGAGCGAAAAAAGGATTAACCACAAACCAAAGAAATGACATTGCGTTTGTAAAGGAAGGCTGCTCAAAGAAATCACTTCAAAAGCCTTATTCAATTTTGATAGCTGCCGTTGACTGGACAATACTCGTAGACACGTATGAGAAGCACTATAGGATACCGGAGGATGTCTGTGCCTCATCATCCAGACCCGACATATTCCTTTTTTCACGATCGCATAAGCGTGCAGTGCTTGTAGAACTCACAGTACCGTGGGAAACTAATATACCTAAAGACCACGCTATAAAGACAAACAAATACTTTGATTTGACTAACGAGTTAACCAAAAACGGCTACGTGGTTAAACTCTATGCCGTAGAAGTAGGAGCAAGGGGAATTCCAGCTAAATCCCTGTACAACTTACTTAAAGACCTCGGATTGCCAAGAGCTTCAGTAAGCTCTTTATTAAAACGTATATCAAAAGCGGCATTGTTAGGATCTTACCAAATTTGGATAGGTAGGGGGGGGAACACTACTGACGGTGGAGGTGAGCGCTGATGCATCAAAAGGTGGCCACCCTAAACCTACATCTGGGTCGCAAGTCCCAGTCGCCGTCATGGTGTTCCTCTCTGTACCACGCTATGGACCCGGCGACCGCACGGTGAATCCATGGAGTGCTGAGAATCGGATCTCATCTCATTTTGTAGTCTCATTCTAGTTCAGTGTTCCTTACTAAAATGTGTACGAACTAAACTTATGTTTCATCAGTAGTATCCTCATTGGAGTCCAGCTGTGTGACTTTTGCTCTTCCTCAGCCTTCAATCTTTGATAAAGAAATGAAAATATTTTTAACACTAGTTCCAACACCCCGGCGTCTGTAGGCCCGAGACGGCGTGCGGTTTTAGTCGGTTCAAGCCCGACATAACCGCCCCCGCTGCTCAGCGGGGGGGTATCCGAAGGGATTTCCGCACGAAAAAAAATAAAAAAAGGTACAACTGGAACTAAAAATAACAATAATGTTATAGGTGGTGGACATAATGAAAACAAACGTGGAGAAGGTGTTGGAACGTGATCAGAAGCTTTCGGAACTAGACGACAGAGCAGGTGAGAGAATGAGTAAAGATAAGTACTTTTCCTAGCGTAAATAGGCTGGCACGACCGGGGAAAAAGATAGTGAAGCGGAGTTTTTTTTGTTCGAATGTGATATGATCGTGATGGTTCTTAGCTATAAATTAATTTGTGTCGGGGGTTTCTGAATTTTTAAATTAATGTTATACTATTTGTCTCGCTCGCTCTCATTGTTCTTACGGAACATTAGCGGCAACACTATAGAGCGGTCGTGGTGCGACCGCTCCATAGTGTTGCCGCTGTGGTGCAGATGGATGAACATACAATCAGATAACAACATGTCTTACATACAACAACATAATTGCACTTTAATTTTCCAATTATGATACGCTAATTGTAAAATGGATCTTATTTGAGTTCTCAAAGTTACATTATCTATTATATATATCTTCTATATATTCTTGGCTAATGCTTATTAATGACTAACTTACTATAAACTTACTATAACAATGTTCTCTTTATGTTTACATCGGCTTGCGTAACTGCTGGCAACTGTCACTACCATTTATACAATAACAGTGAAGGGATATTTTCAGTGAAAGCTTCTATCCCTAAATAGAAATTAACTTCATTGAATTTATTTGTGGAATGAATCCCACGTTGTAATTTATATAATAAACTACGCCATATGCAACTTATAAATAATATATTATATCCAACATTTTATGAGAAAGGGACCAAAATTCATGTTGAGTCATTGCCGCATCCGTCACTTTTTGCGAGTATTTTTCTATATACATGCTATACCATCAAAAACGTGAAATTAAATAAAAGTACATTTCATTTAAGTTACATTTGTAAACCAGGCGAGAACCAGTGGATTATTATTCTAACCGGATAGTATATATCAGTTTGTGTACGGAGATAAGGCTAGAAAATATTATATCTGTCCCGCTTACTCTTACCACCAATATTATTTGGGTGTCCCTCTCTCATTATTCCTCCTGGATTGGTGATGGCCTATAGTTTTTAGATTTTAAACATAGTACCTTCGGTTACACCCCCCCCCCCCCGCCGGCCAGCGGGTGCGGTTTGCGGTTATGTCGGGCTTGAACCGACTAAACCCGCACGTCGCACCCCGACTGAGTTTCAACATAGTACCTATATTATTATATTAAACTAAAATTCGATCCATTCTTTGTTACTGTCATCACGCCTATTTCAAACCTAGCGTCCACTAGATAGTCTAGATACATAATAGTCGGAAAATCGATCAGACTTTAGCAATTCGGTATGGCTTCAAACGCAGACAGCCAATTTATGCTTTATTTACATTGTGTGAAGGGATAATTACAAATCAATAGCTGGCATTGCGTGTCTCTACAGTCTATGGGTATTAGGATAATGAACGAACGAGCAAGCTGTTTAATTAATTTACCAAAATTGCATTGCACAACATAACTAAGCTTAGTCATGGTATTTTTAAATTACAAAAAAAAACAAAATGTTGAAAGCACTTGCCAACCCGTAGCAATACCTATGTCAATAAACTGTTACTAAATAGTTCCTTAGGGACAGTGAAGAAGGCTTAGCGTGTATATGGCTTGGGGACCCCGCCATATACGCGCCCCAGATTTTTGGACCCCAAGCTAACCACACCTGCAAGGGCTGCCAGCCAGTACACCTGCTGATTAGCGGACTAGGCTCTGACGCAGGCTATCGTCTCTGGTTTGAAGGTTAAACGGTAGTTGCACCGATAAACGCCAAATAAACCAAATTATGGAGGAGTTGGAGAGCGAAACCTGGGTATGCTTTAGTAGCAACCGGTATTAGCATTCGAATGATAATGAGAAGGCTCTGGATTACGCTATCAGCCGCAAATAATCACGTGGTGACGCTTTAAAAAAATGCTTGTCTCGATTCTATTATTTTGCCACAACAAATATCATATTATAGGTAAAGATATTCATTTTCCGAATATAACCACTCATCTCACTTTACAGATGCGCTCCAGCAAGGGGCATCACAGTTCGAACAGCAGGCCGGTAAACTGAAAAGCAAATTCTGGCTCCAAAATCTAAAGGTAAATTACGAGCAACAAGAGATTATGGCACATGAATAGATAATCATACTTATGATCTATTCATGTGGTTATAGATTAGAAATCAAGGAAATTAAACTATGAATATTATAAAATAATTTAATTATATTTTAGTAAAGGAACAACACACTACTCTCCCAAGCACTCCTGTTTTGTCCCCTATCGATAACTTCACGCCGATCGACAGCGCTGCCTGCTCTCATACGCATTGGGTTGTGACAGCCATAGAATTATCGTTAACATTTCGGCCTAAGATGCCTGAAATATGTTGAACTGAGTTATGTCTGGGTGAACATTAGATTTGAGTTAGATGTTCAAATATATATAAATATATATATATATATATAAAATACTACGTCAACTATTTATTAGCCCTGCTACTCAACCTACTCAACAAAAAGTTAGCACAAACTTATAAGTGTATTTTATGCGTTAGAGGAGTTTATAAAATTAACAAAAATTTATTAAATGTAATTCTGTATTTATTTATCCATACTTACAACTATTTTTACAGGCATACACCCAATGCAATAGTGTAGGAACATTACATGATATAATTATAATAATATATAGGTACATAACCATTACTTTTAAGTCCCGTAACTAATACAGAATAGGCCCACTGCACTGTAGTGAATTCACTCAGTGTACAGGAAAATATGTCAATGTCCTCGGCTACTAGGTTGAAAGTGCGAATCGCCCGCGAAAGCGGCGCCTCACCAAGCAAGTTGGTGCGCGCGCGCGGCACTGCCACTAGACGTGGTCGGCGGCACACATAATCCAACCAGTCCCAATATATGTGTATTTTGGATCTAACCTCATTCAGACATTCGTACGAAGCTCTAATTCCCTTATTAGACAATATTTCTTCTATGAGTACGACTAGGAGTACTTACACCTCTTTTTTATGCAAACAATATATGAAACAAATCAATAGAGTTCCCTCAAGTTCAAAGGAGTTGTACAATTACAATTCATGGGTATACCTTTAACCTTACAACTGAACAACGACCTAGAACCAACTAAACTTAAAGTTTACTAAACTTTAAGTATAATTTAAAAAAACATCTCCATACATTAGATAGCCAAAATCTGTCTTTCGAAGGCGTGGAATTAACGAGTCACCCACTTAACAGCAATTTGCTTTATAAACCTTTAAGTAGACTGTAGCAGGTCCTGGTACAGAATGTACAGATTCCTAAAGAAGAGTGGGACCACTACCTAATGTCAATGCACGCGATGGTGCTTAGAAAGAAATGGATACTTTTTGAGAAAAAAAAATCTTTAGCTACAACATATTTGATCCGTATGATGTTAACTTATATTGAAAACTTTGCAGATGATGATAATCGCAGCTGTCATTGGCATTATCATTTTGGCTCTAATCATCGGTAAGTTATTTTTTGTAAGATCGTTCACACTTGCGCGAAATTGGTTGTGCGTAGTACCAACTTCCACACTTTTTATTTTGATGATCTATTCTGATTGTGAAAGTAGTTACCATTTCGTAAGTAACAGTAAAAGACTGTTATTCCATTTGCACATCAGCTCATGCATTGTGAAACAGTTGAGGATGGTGTTCCCGTTTCTCATTCACCTATCATAACGCTTGTTCGTCGTTCTTGGAGGTTTTCGTATAATATGAGAATGCTTAAAAACCAATATTGTCGTAAACAAGTGCACTAAGCAACTGTTTTTTTAGAATGCTCAAATTGTGAAAATGTTACTTACAACATTTTCCTAACAAACAATAGGAAGTCTTTCAATAGGATGAATATGCTCTCACTGTACGCTTCGTTAAACACTTGCAATCCTACGGTTCATTTAATTTAAGATGATTATAAATTAAAGCGCAAGTTGATGATTCCCTACGTCCCTATTTTCTTATTCAACATAAACGATAAACAGTCATCTTACAATGCAAAGCCAATTTCGTACTGCAACACTACACACGGTTTCTTTTGTTACACATATTAAGTTTTTAGACTAATCATATTATTATTTTTTCCACATTTTCAGCCAACTTTGTGTGAACAAGTTTCGGTAACCGAAGTTTAATTTAGAAGTTACTTGTTATAATATTAATAAATACTAGTAAATATACAGTATTTTATTAATTTTATTACGTAATACTAAGCCTATTTTGGTAAGTGGGCCGAGAGTATCGTTTGTCGTTGTTGATAATAAGTGTTGGCTTTTTCTGTTCTATAGTCACTTCGTAATCTGTCTCTATCGAAGAATGTTTCATGCGTTCTGAACTTTTCTAACTCATACTAAGTTTGCGTTCACATCAGTAATAGTTAACACAGCTATATTATTTTGAAACATGATTGCACAGACATGTGTTAATTCTGTACTTACTAACATTTTATGAAAACCTAATCTACTTACCTCTAAATACCTATAATACTATGACTATGAGAAACTATTATAAATTATACACCGAATTTATCACATTAGTATTATAATTTGCAATTTTGCTGATGTGAATATTAACTTGAGTGTGTAATCAGCTTTATTTTGCAAATGTGTTACTCTTGTGTCCGGTATGTTCTTTAATTATATACCTTATATTTTTCAAAATAAAAAGATTTAATGAAAACTAGATATTAGATCCTATAAATTGCTTTACATAAAAAGTTAATCTACTTTAATCCAAGAATGCGATGCTTGATCCAGGTTTACCCCCAATTTAGTTATTGCTTGTAATCAAATATACGTTAACATAATAGAATATCTCTTGGGGTCTGAAATATTATTCTCATAAATAAATATAAAATAATTAAGACTGGGATCATACAAAACATGCTTACAAATATAAATTGAATAAATAAAAATGCTTAAATGTGTAATTGCTCATTGACGCTTTCGACGCTTTAAGCAATGTCTATGGCTTGTGAAATTGCGGGATCCATATAAATCCGCTACGAACCAAAAATTTTGAAACCATAATAAAACAAAGACACATAGCCTATAATGAGCTCATTTGAAGGTTTCACGCGATTTGAAAAAATGCTTTAAAAGATGTTCATGTCTAACAAATTGTCCTCGTGATGAAAATATTGTAAAATAATTACGTACAATAAATGTGTTTTCTGTTTAATAAACTAACTTGCACATTGTGATTTGTACCACATGAATCGTCCATTTTTGATTACGATTATATGATTTTGAGATTAATACTAATCGTTTTAAAATAATTTCTAGGTCTGTAAACCATTGTCACCAGGATCAAGACTAAGGTACGAATTTTAACAGGTAAATATGTCAGTGTATTTACCATTATTAGATAAATTGAATTAGATAAAACATTGCCTTCTGCTATTATTAGCTGTTTGGATGCTGTGACCTACCCTTTTTGAAATGTTGTGGAATTTACGTTTACCATATTTTATTTTATTTTGATCGCCGTGAAATTATCCTAGTCCGTTGCGTGCTCTGGATATAAATTATTATTGGGTGTAAGCTAAAGCTTCCAAATAACTTTATAACAGTTATTTGGAAGCTTTGATGTACTTATATTTTATTACCAATAAGAAAATGAAATAATAGAAATACAGGGCGTGAACATTGAATAAGTACAGTTTATTTCTTCTCATCTGATATGATTTAATCATAATATTTGTACATTTACCTACTACATTAGCAAATCTTGTGATGTTCATATGCAATTACTGTGTATGTAATACATTCATGCATTTTATTTACAGATGACATAACATCCGCAGCTGCCGATTTAACATCGACAAAAGAACTTTGAAACATTTTTTTTTTCTAGAATTTAGTATTGTTACTGAACATCCTTTGGATGATATCACAAAAAATATTTCCGATGTTTCGCCTCCTAAATATCAACCTATTTATCCTATTACGTAATACTTTTATGAATCTTGGAATCACGCGTCTTATGACATGATTTCTTTTTTATCACTCACAAAATGCTCTGAGTAACGAAATATAGTATTTTTAGATGATCTTTCTTTGTTAAAAAATTTACCACAGAAATTAATATTTGCTATTAGATAAGACTTATCAAAAATACAGTAATATTTTCAATCTATTTTACTTTTTCAAAAATACGCAGTTTCTTATAAATGATGGTATTTTTTTCCATTTGGACCAAATTTCTTGACAAATTATTTATGGTCATTTCTTTTTGTACTTCTTTTATCTTTCCAAGTTGTTGACCTTTGATAATATCTACTGTCTACCTATACAAACATGTTTAGCAGCTTATTCTTACCACTTTATAGGTGTTATAAGAAATAGTTATTTACAATTTATAAATAAGTCGGTCTATTTTTGAAATGGACTATACTTATGGGCTGATTTCTGTATTCAAAGTTCCATGTTAAATGCAAATGTAAAATGTAACTACCGTTTTGATAGCATAGCGTGTATTGGGCCCAGGTTAGTATTGCAGCGGTTTAGTAAATTATTTACTTACTATGTTTTAAACGCTTTTATAGTTGTAATCTATACCTAACCGTGATCTTTAAAAACGAAAATTTGTACTTATTCGAATTGTTGTTTGTTTAAGTAAAATTAAATTAGAGTATAATAAGGATTTGTGCTACCTTGCGTTTTTACATAAAATTGTAATCGTAACTGGCCAATATTATTAAAGAAATATATAACCTATCCTGTATAACAACAAATAGGTAATGCATTCAATATCTTTTTACTGTGTGTGTATTAATGTATGTAAAAACAGCTTTGTAGTTAGAAATTGTAAAAAATCAATCACACTAGGTAAAATTAGATGTTTCAAATAGCCACTAATTAGTTATATTACTCATATAAACACGACACCATTGCATTTGGTCGGTTAACATGCAACGTGTGGAAAATTGTAGGTAATCGCATTTTACAATCACTTCTACAATTTACGTCAAACTGCACAGAGCCGCTGCGTTTGCCGTAATCAATATTCGCACAGTGCCACGATATTTTGCTACATGGCTTATGTACAACGACCAAGTGTAGTGGTGTATATACAATTACAAGTTAGTGTGAATAGTATTGGAAGATTGGCCAGTACTAAATGCATAGAATAAAATATAACGTGCAAGAATTATTAAGATCGGGTTCTCGTATACATTCATATCATGTATGGAGGCCGATGTGCACTTCGTTATTGTTGACAGTTTCACTAGGAGAGTACCTAGATATGTAAGCATGACGTCCCTTTTTTGGAACACTGACTTTGAATTTTTTTCAAACAATGATCTTTCTGTAGGTATAGTCAACCAAACATCATAAGAATATCACTATTTATTTCAATCCATCAATCATAATATACGCGCATCGAATAGTTATTTCATATTTGGCTTTCGATGGGCGGAAAATGAGTGCAAGACTAAAGTCATCATATCTAGGAACATATTAATAAAGAAATTTCATATATTTACTATTTTTATGAAAATGCCTAGTAGTGATAACAATTATCTTTGTTTTTAAATTTCATTTAAAAACCTGTTGTGTTCCAAAAATGGCGACTGAAAATAACATTCACTGTAAGGTAAAATAAAAACACACCACAATGTAGGTATGTTATGTATCGAATATATACAAACTAACTTGACTATTACTTATGGCGTTGTTAAATAGAAGCAACTTTGACGGTACAAGTCTAAGCGAATATGTTTTGAACAACATTAATAAGTAGGTAAGCCATAGGTGTAAGCATTATGGTCATAAAGTATAATTAAATGAAATAAAAATGTTGTAACTGAAAATAAGTCTTTCATTTAAAATGCCAGACTGTCAGCGGCCCTAGAATATATTATAATGTCCCTAATGTACATAATGTAGCTAACAACAGTAAAGACCACTCTCCTACAGTTTGTCTGCAATGTAGACAGCTCTGTCTACGATCTGCAATGACACAGACATGAACAGTATATAAAATGTACTCTGCGATGAAGGCTGCCAGACTGACAGTATCCAGGGCACGCCAGACCCATCATGGAGGACTTGCTAGCAAGTAATGCTCAAGAAGGAGGCGGCGGGTCGGGTTCGGGAGAGACTCAGGGATCTCCTGATCCGCAGAGTCGCTTGACGACCTGCGTTCATGAGCGCAGGCCTGGTGGTGACTGGTGGAGCGGCCTTTCACACTAGCAGGAGCAGGCCGGGGCGCTGGGTCAGTCGGGGTGTGTGGCTAAATGCCTTACTTACACCCTGAAGACCTGAGACGGCGTGCAGTTTTAGTCGGTTCAAGCCCGACATAAGAACCCCTGCTAGCTGGCGGAGGTATTCCAGGGGATTTCCGCACGAAAAGAAAGACTTAAAATATATCCAAGTATGAACTAATTGAAGTCGGAGATTTGAAGATTCTTAATTTTCCACGAGTGTTTTGCAAATTATTATCGGGATGAATTCTTCTATGAAAAGTCTTCTTAATTTTCTGAGTGCCACATTTATCTAATTATGGTTAGTATGAATTCAATTTTTTTACAGAATAAAGTATCAACAGTTACACGAAAGAAGACAAAGCAAAAATTATGTCGGTTTAAGTAGGTATTAAGTATAGGTCTACCAGAATCCCATGGAATAAAAAAAATACAATGATGATTTTGATATGGCAATTGTTACTTGCTGAGATTTCTAATTGAAGGAAATATCTGATTTTAATAATAATATTTTATTTTTAGATATTACACTTCCATGACAAGTAAAAAGACTGATACATTTTTAAATTATAAAAAAACCAAGATTTATAAACATAGAGAAATATAAAACAGAGGCCACAGTCGGACACATCCTCCCCTTTTTTATAAGAAGACAATTTTTTTAACTGGACGCCTCAACGTCCCCGCCAGAGTCTTAACGCCTACTACCCTAGTTATTCCGTCATGGCCTGGATGTTGCTTGAATGACGCCTCGTGGCCATGTACCACGCGGCAAGTCTCCATCGGCCACGAGCACGGGATTCCCGACGTTAATATTTACATCCACTCCTTGCACTCTTCTTGGAGCCAACGTGGGTAGATACTCCGTAACCCACCGTCGCCAAAAATGATCGGCCAGACGCAAAGCCTTGCGCCATCCAATTCTGCTGGACAAATCCGAATCCGACAGTTGACATGGTACTGGGCGACCCGACGATGAGCCGCGCAAGAAATGTGTCGGCGTTAACGACTCGGAGTCTATGGGGTCAGGGAAGACGTGCGTAAGAGGTCGCGCGTTGACCAAAGCCTCCGCTTCGGATAAAAGAGTTATGAAGACTTCATCCGTCGGCGTACGCTCTCTTAGGGTGATTTGAAGCGCTGACTTGACACTCTTTACTAGCTGCTCCCACGCTCCGCCCATGAATGGAGCTGAAGACGGTATAAAAACCCATTCTATTTTTTCATTAACGGCAAAGTCAGCTACAGCTTGGTCGTAGAGCGCTCTCAGCTGTCGGTTGGCGCCGACGAAGGCCGTTCCATTATCGGAGTAGATTTTACTTGGCGTACCTCTTCTAGCGATGAAACGGCGTAGGCACATAATTGCTGCGTCAGCTGAAAAGCTGTGTACCACTTCGAGATGAATGGCTCTGGTCGTTAAACAAGTAAAAAGCGCAACCCATCGTTTTTCCTGGCTGCGACGTACCATGACCTGTAAAGGTCCGAAGTGATCAACTCCCACGAATGTAAAGGGGCGTTTATGATGCGAGAGCCGAACTTCTGGTAGATCACCCATCAAAGGTTGTACGGGCTTTCCGCGCAGCAATTTACATAGTTGGCAATTGTAGACAATCGAACGTACTGTGTTTCTTAGGCTCAGTATCCAATATTGTTTCCGCAGTTCATTAATCACCGTTTCTGTGTTGGCATGCGCAAATTTGTAGTGAAAATTACCATCCTTGTTAATAGCTGGAGATAGGTTCACAAGACGACTCTTGGGAGATATGGGTTTTCCATGTTTTAAACATTCCAATTCTTTATGGAAAGTATTCGTTTGACTCTGGCGGAGGACGTGGACTTCCGCAATCTGCAGATTTTTCGCGTTTAGTGGCCTTAAGGGCCTTGAAGAATCGGTAGCTGAAGAACTATGTTGTAAAAGAATAAAATTATGTGAAACCCCCCTAATTCTCGTGATGCATGCAGCAATGAATTGATGAGCTCTAGCGGTTGCCCTTACCAACCTTAACCACGAACTAAAATGAGTTGGATCTGCAACTACTGGTACGGGCAACTCGCTTACTTCATTATAATTGCAAAGAACGTTGGTAGGTGATGAGGTCGAAACTGATTTTAAGCGTGCTGATGACGACTCTAAAGTACGTGCAGATGATTTCAATTCTACCCCAGCTAATGGATCAATGACGCTTTCACTACCCGTTGGATCAGATGGCCAGTCACTAGAAGCATGAACTAAAAACTCGGGACCAGATATCCAGCGTGATTCAATATTTAGCGAACTGCGCTTAGTACGAGTCGCATCGTCAGCGACGTTGAGATCTGTGGGAACCCAACGCCACTCAGAAATATTAGTGCTTTCCAAAATTTCCCCTACTCGGTTGGCAACAAAAGGCTTAAAATTCCGACCATCACTGCGTAACCAACCCAAAACCGTAGTTGAATCACACCAGAAAAAGCGCTCGCTGGGTTTGAAATGATGAGCATCGCAAACGAACGAGGCAAGACGAGTGGCTATCAAAGCAGCTTGTAACTCGAGTCGTGGTATGGAAGTCGGCTTTAATGGAGCAACACGTGCCTTGCTTGCAATGAGAGAAAGCCGCGCCTGGCCTACACTTTCAATAAAACGCCAATACGCAACTGCCACATACGCTTGCTCACTTGCGTCGCAAAAAACGTGCAATTCTAGCTTAGTAACTTCCGTATTGTTAAAATTATACCACCGAGGCATTCTAAAATCGGATATCAACTTTAAACTTTCATACCACTCGTGCCATACTTTGCGATCGTCTTCACTTAGCTCATCATCCCAATCCAAACCTTTTCGCCATAAATTTTGAAAAAGAATTCTACCCTTAACGGTAATAGGAGTTAAAATTCCTAACGGATCATAAATCTGCATAACTTGCGTTAAGGCCTGGCGTTTGGATAAAGGACTCCATGACTCGCTTGTTAGGCCAGAGTTAAATTTCAACTGATCGTAAATCGGCTGCCAAATGAGACCTAAAGTGCGAGTAACAGGTTCCTTGGATAAATTAAGGTCCTCTTCTTTGTTACTTTGAGACAACAGCTCGTCAGGTAACTTGGATAGAGCAGCTGACTCGTTAGAAGTCCAGCCACGCATTTCAAAACCACCTTGCTTGTGAATAGTCACAACTTCAACAGCTAGACGCGATGCAGCCTGAATACTGTCAATACTATAGATAAAATCATCCATATATGTATTATTTTTAATGATGTCCACTGCCTCGGGAAACTCGTCTCGAAACTCTGACGCGTTTAGATTAGTTACGTAAATAGCTGTTGATGGACTTGAACAAGCGCCGAAAATCATTGAACTCATTCGAAACGTTTTGATAGGACCTGAAGGGTCGTCACGCCACAGAAATCGTTGGGCGTCCCTGTCCTGCTGTATTGTTTTGATTTGAGGAAACATTTCCTTAATATCAGCAGTTAAGGCAATCTTCTGTTCCCTAAAATGCATTAAAATACTAAGCTGATTTTGCAAAAGATCGGGCCCAGTCAGTAACATCGAGTTGAGAGAGACTCCCGAGGACCGTGCAGCAGCATCATGAACGACTCTCAGTTTTGCGGGCTTGTTAGGATTTATCGTGTTTTGCCCGTGGTACTACCGGCTGTACTACCAGTAGTACCACGGGTAATATTTTCTTCCCGTAGTACTACCTAGCAGTCTGGTAGTACTATGGGAAGAAAATATTGCCCGTGGTACTACTACCAAGCAGTCTGGTAGTACTACGGGCCATATCCTTCTCCTATAGTACTAACAGACTGCTAGGTAGTACTACGGGAAGAACATTTTACCTGTGGTTCTACTATCATGTTTTCTCAGAATTATTTTCTGTCTTTGGAGAAAAGCCAAACAAGTCGGAATGATAAGGGTAATGCAGAAAGGCGCATTGTTGCATTGTGTAGTGCATTACCCCTCCTGCCAAAAGAAAAAATACTAGAGGATTGGTGTTACGTGCAAGCTGAAAGCACACACCTTGATATGAGGAAATTTTTAGATTATATCAAGCGTAATATATATACGATAAAGGATAAATACCTCAACCTACTGAGCGTTTACGGTATGCGACATCGGACCAACTATGTATTGGAGGGTTACCATTCCAAAATAAATAAGCTCATAAACAAAAAGCTCATAAACGAAAACACAGTAACAGTAACGCGGTTACTGAACGCTCTAAACCAAGGTGTCAGTAGAAGTTGGATTGATCCATTCTAATTCAAAAAATAAGCAAAAAAGAAGAAACAGTGATATTAAAAATGATGACAACATACGGCATATATTAATGCAATTGATCACAGGTGAGATCTCAACAGGTAACGCACTGGAAAAATTGCGTTAAAATGTACCGATTTTATTTAACGTTTAAATGAATTATTATTAGTGTTATTAACAGAGAGACACAGGGATAGACGGAGAACGAAGTGATCTTATTAAAAAATATAGGGTAAACCACCCATTTATTGGCACTTTAAGGGGTTATCCTATCAACATTTTTAATTTTGCCTTTATAATGTAACTTAAGTATTATAATATTAGAGAATGTTTTTCAGTTGATTTTATTTACGTTTAAGCAATTTATTTTAAAAAAAATTTATGTTAAATGATGTTGAGCGTAAAGTCCAGTCATTGGCATAGGAAATCCCGTTATTGGCAGTAAAGATGACCTATTTATTGGCTCACCTGTATTTTACATTATGAGCGTAATCATAATGTGACAGATAACCTATTAGTCTGATTTTAATTTGGTGTTTTATAATTTAAGCGTTTACAGGTTACATAAATAAAAACAATAGAATCTAATGCAAGTCAATAAGGTCGAGAAGTTGCTTGCATGGGTTATTCAGAATCTCCAAGTGATAAATGTTGCAAATTCCGAGAAATGAAATAATTCTGAGAAAACATGATAGTAGAACCACAGGTAAAATGTTCTTCCCGTAGTACTACCTAGCAGTCTGGTAGTACTATAGGAGGAAGATATGGCCTGACTGCTAGGTAGTAGTACCATGGGCAATATTTTCTTCCCATAGTACTACCAGACTGCTAGGTAGTACTACGGGAAGAAAATATTGCCTGTGGTACTACTGGTAGTACAGCCGGTAGTAGCACGGGCAAAAGAGGGGATTTATCACACCAAAGTGTGGTAAATACCAGCAAACACCTGACGGTTCTACACCAGTACATTCTTCGGCATAATTTTTCTCTAAAGTATCGTGTATATTTTTCCGATACCTTTCAGCATAGTCGGGTTCCTTTGACATCTTCCTTTCTAAACTCTTAAACCTAGACAATGCCAAAGGATAACTGTCCAGCGCTAACACGTTATCTTTTTTCCAAAGAAGTCCTACTTCGAAACGACCGAAGGTAGTCGGTGGGCAGTACGTTCTAAAATTTCTAATGCGCGTTGATCGTCAGTACTGCGTGTCTCGTGCTTAGTGATCCCTATAGAGTCTAACTTGTATTGGGTTTTGATAAGCTCTTCGAGTTCAGCCCTGGGGTTTTCAGCTTCAGTCAGGTACGCATGGCAGATTGATTCTATGAACTTGACCGGCCTAGTCCTACTATTAGCAAAACCAAAGACAACCCAACCTAAAGCCGTTTGGATCGATACGGGTTGAGATTTCATGCCCTTTCTCGTGGCGGTTGCAACAGACAAATGCCAATTAGCAATCCCTATTATCAGTGTAGGTAAAGCTTCATCATAGCACAGCTCATTGGATAAATCTGACAGATAAGGATATTGTACTAAATCCTAACTGTCTGGTTACATACTAATCCTAAGTTTTTGATCGAGCGTGCCCTACGAACTGAGAAGGTTTGGCTAGTGTGTTGACCTTTTATGATAAAATCAACGTATTGCACAGATGTTTCTCTACACAATCCACCCACGCAATCTAAACAAATTTGTCCCTCTGGACCTGTAGCACCAATGCGAGAAGAAATGTCAGAGTCAATGAATGTGGACGTGGAACCGTCGTCAAAAAGAGCGAAAGTATCGACACTTCCAGCTCGACCTGAAACGGTTACGGCTACTATCTTTAAAGGGGGCGGCGGGTAGGGGCTACATTGTGACCTGAAGTAGTAGTAGTATGAGTCATCAATTCTCTGTCCGTATTTTCCCTAGCCTTGTTGGTGGTAGACTGATAATTATCGTTAGGTTCTTTAGGTATAAAGTTAGGATTGTGTAACAAAGTGTGATGTTTGCGGTTGCAACCATTTATCACGCACTTATTTTTATTTTGACTACAAAACCTAAAATTATGTGAACCTTTTTTCAGACACCGATAGCAGACCTTATTTTCTTTTAAAAAGTTCCACCTATCCCCAACTGACATTCCTATAAATTTGTCACATGACAAAATGTCATGGGTTTGTTTACAAACAAAACAATTATTTTTATTTTCAGTTTTTATGTTTTTAGCTTTATTTGTTTTATATGAACCCTTTTGTGTGTCTGATCCAGTTTCCGATACTGCATGAGTATGAGTACGTTCTCGTGGCACGTATGCCGTCTCGCCAAAGGCACCGAAAGCTATGTTTATGTCTACCTTTCGCGATAGAAAATTGGATAACAACTCAACTCTTCCTATTTTGGGCACCGCGGTAGATGCAGTTGAGGCGTAATCCACCCATCGTATGCGCAGCAATGGATGCAGTTTGTTTACCAGTGCTCCGAATAACTCTGGTGAACGCAAATAGTCTGTTTCGTTTAATAGTTTAACTACTTCGACACAGTTGCGCACACGAGAAGCAAACGTAGCTAGATCTTTAATATCTTGGCCGACCTTAGGTAAGGCACGGACAGCTGCAACCTCTTTCAGTATAATCTGCTCCGGACGTCCGAATAGTCTTTCCAGCTCCCCTATAATAGTGTTAGGATCAACCACTGTTCAAAGCCGTACTGAGGCGAGCTAGGTTTTGAGCCGCTGAAAAAGACGTTGCAGAATTAATAAATGATCATTTAAAGACAAGCCAATCTATTGGGCTTTCACCATCAAATACTGGTAGTGTAACTAAATTTTTGCTAGAGTTTTGATTAGCGATGGACTTTAAGGCTTGTACTAGTTGGCTAACGGAGCCATCCTCTTTATGAGAACCAGTGGCAGCGACCCCGTCACCTCCACAAGTATTGGGCAAAGGTGATCGCGTGGGATTCTGCACTGCGTTATTATATGGTAGCCAACAGCCGTCATCTTCATGAGCACCAATGTCAGCGACCCCGTCACCTCCACAAATATTGGGCAAAGGTGAACACGTAGGATTCTGTGCTACGATATTATTTGGTGCCATAACTGCGTCCTGCAAATTTAGGGTAGTATTATGAATTTGTTTAAAGGTTGGTTCTCCCTCATTATGAACAGTAGAAACCGATTGAGCCGTGTCTGCCAACCATTTTTCAACGTTAAAATGGCTTTGGCTTCCCCCGCTACGAGAACTCCTCCTACTTTCTGATTCTATTGCAGCAAGCTGCGCCTGATAATCTGCTTCAGCGATTTTACGCTCTACTTCTAATTGCTTTGCCTGCATCTGCGTCCGCATTTCCTCCAGTTCCAATTGTGCGAGGTGGCGAGTATGTTGTGCCTCTGCTTCAAGTTTCCTCGCGCGTATGGTGGATGAGCGGGTGGTGTGCGTACCAACGGATTGATTATCAGGTTGTTTGCTGCTTGTCGCTGCTGTAAGCTTTGTTTGTGATCTTGTTACAACCATTTTTACAAATAACAAAAGGACTGTTAAATACTTACTAGTTCTTGTATTTTAGTTATCGAAGGACCAATGTTACTTGCTGAGATACTAATTGAAGGAAATATCTGATTTTAATAATAATATTTTATTTTTAGATATTACACTTCCATGACAAGTAAAAAGATTGATACATTTTTTAATTATAAAAAAAAAACAATATTTAAAAACATAGAGAAATATAAAAAAGAGGCCACAGTCGGCCACACCAATGTCAAATCAAAGTACGATATAAAGTTAATTTGTATCCTTTTGATACGTCTTCATCTGTTGAACAGCATAAAATGCATGTGGAGTTTTAGAATCATTTTCTAGTTCTAATTGAAGATTTAAGCAATATTATATCAAAGGATATCATATAAGAATATAATGAGATCCTCAATCCTTTTTTTTTTGTACGTGCGGAAATCCCTTCGGATACCCCCCCCCCCCCCCGCCGACCCGCGCGGGTGGTATGTAAGAATTTTACAATTAGTTTAAATCTTCAATTGTATATCATCATCATCATCACTACGATACACTATTTGTTTTATAACATTGACCTATTCTTTGTTCTATAGATGTTTGTGTAGGTACATCTATTTCAACTTATATGTAAATAAACTTATAGGTACTTAAATTTAGCTCTATGGGCAACCTTACAACCGGCGTGCGGTTTTAGTCGGTTCAAGGACCCCCGCTGGCCGGAGGGGCATTTTTTACGAAAAAATAAAAAAAAGGTAGACACTTAAATTTAGTTTTGTTGTCAATAAAATTATTTTCCTTGCTTAATAACGCAGCAAAATTTCCATTTAAGTACCCCTCTATTTATCTTGCAATTGACACCACCAACACCTTTTACTTTTTAGGTTTCCGTGCCTTAAAAGATAAAAAATAAACATTATCAGACGGCTTCGACAGTGGGGCGTCCATGTGTCACTAACCAGTGGGGCTCCAGTAGAAAACCAGCGCCAGGTTACTATCTGGCACATGCTGAACTGGGCACCCATTTGGTGCATTTGTGTGCCACATTACTATTGTGCTCCTGTTATTTTAAGATCAGTATTTTCAGATGTACTGCAAAAGCGGGCGCTGCGGGCAATTTATAAGTTGGGCCCAAGAGTCTAGGGGTGCTTGGTTGGGGACCTCCTCGCGGTGCACCCTGGGCAACGGAGACGGCAGCGCCTCTCTCCTAGGGCGGGAGAGACGCTGCCGCCTACGGCCAACTCCGACCGAGGCGAGGACGGCCCTGTTGAGGGCTGTTCGGAAGCTTTCCACGTGTCCCTCTGATTAGCAGATGGCACAGTGGAGAGCAAGTAAGGGGGCCATCTCGAATCCGGAGATGGCCCAGGGTCAGTCGGGGTGCGAGGGATATGCTCTATGGGTAACCTTACACCCCGGCGTCTTAAGACCCGAGACAGCGTGCGGTTTTAGTCGGCTCAAGCCCGACATAACCGCCCCCGCTGGAGACCCCCCGCTCTCCAATGGGGGGCGGTATCCGAAGGGATTTCCGCATGAAAAAAAAAAAAAAAGGACCCAAGAGTCTCCCTCCAAGAAAAGTTCAAAGAAATAAACATTCTAACTGTAGTTTCCCAATATATTTTTGAAAATCTTTTGTATGCTTAGATTATTAAATAATTTAAGTTTGTATGTTAGAAGAAACATTTCCAATTTTTTAAGGCTTTGTGATACACATAACGTAAATACTAGACATAAAAACAATATTGTGGTTTGTTAAGCGTAGCGAGCCGCAGGTGAGCGAAGCGTCTTTGGTTTCAAAGTTGCATTTCAAAGTGATGAAATGATACTCCTCCGAGACCGTTTGACCGATCTCGACCAAATTTGCCACGGTGATCAAGTAGACATTACTGAGTGTCGTAAGGGGTCGAATGTCCAGATCGGTCTTACCATCGAGGAATAATCACCGAAAAACCAAATCAATGGAAAAAGTCGACCGGTCACGTTGACCTATTGTTGGATAGGCAAATCTCGCTAGCCTTAAGTTTGGGTTGATTGCGAAGCTGGTAACCGTCCTAGTAATAGTCGACTCCACAAGATTAGTAAATCCTTTCAGGGTAACTGTATACGCTTCTACAACAAGCTTCCTAGTGAAATGAAGAATCTACCTCTTCATAAATTTAAAAGTAAACTCTGCCAAAAAGGCTATTATAAAATTCAAGACTATTTAGACGACAAACAAGCTTGGATATGAACTGTTTGCTCTCTCTCTATGCTACTCAAACGAAATATTGTATCTACTTAGGTTAAGTAAATATGTTTGTAAATAAACCAAAAAAAAACAGCCCGCTGAGTTTCTTGCCGGAGTCTTCTCAGGACAGGGCCGCGTTTCGAACCGGTGCCGCGGTGGTCCATTTGCCAAACATTTTTTTTTTCTGACGTTTTGTAAGTTCCGTACTAATGGTCTATACAGAATAAATGGTTTTTGACTTTTTTTGAGATGTCATGTAATGTTATGTACTTAGTTTGTGGCCTCTTTGCACTAATAAATGATTCTTTCTTTCTAATCACGGACGAACATACCTCCTGATTTTATACTAAAATTTTCTCCGAAATGTTATGAAGGCCACTTTGAAAACAACATCAAAATTGGTTCAACCAAATTCGTGATAGCTAATCATGGACAAACATCCTCCTTTTTGAGTCGGCTAAGTATACTAACTAAACTATAAACTACAGCTGTCGCTCCCGGAGCTTTCTTGAGAAGAAGGAACTTCCGAAGGGCATCGAAAAGTTCGCCTACCGTAAAGGGTGGGTCATCATCATGTTAACCCTTTTCATCGTACAACTTTTTGCTCTTTCCCTCTCGGTCCACCGGGTAGAAGGTTCACGCGAGTAACTCGGCCGAACCTTCAGCGTTCAGGTAGGAACTATTGGCAGTAAGCGGAGAATCCTCCTCCCTCACTGTGGCCCTGTCTATTAGCCGGTATTCTGTACCTCTCAGACGCCCTCCATGTCCTTCTTGCCACAGAAGTCCTTCCAACTGTCGACCTATGCCTTCTTTACCTCAGTTTCATACATCTCCTTTTGTTCTAAGTACTGCGCCACCACCCACTTGGACCGGCGCTGCATTCCTGATTCGATGCTTTTTGGTTCTGACGGACCTCTGTTCAGTGAGTCCCTCCGACTACTACGGCATCGTTATCAATCCGCCCGATTTTTTGACAGGGATATTCTCTCTGCATGTCTTCTTAATCGCTCTCCGATAATCATCCAGACATCCATCCATCCAACCATCCAGCTCTTTATTGTGTCTAGTTGCGCCTATAGTGATAGTGATATCTGAGAGCGATCGAGTAACTCTGGTTTGGAAAGTACCACAGTCGGCCTTTCTGGTATTAAAGAAGCGGATCGTGCGTTCAATCTTGATACCCTTGGCCCTCTCCAAGCTAAGGTTGAACCAAATACCGAGTAGTTTTGGGAAGCCCTCTTCGACCCTCCAAGTGTCGACCTAGGTGAGTATATTGCTCGGCCAGAACGTAACGTCCACAAAGCTGCAGTACCTCCCACAGTATCATAAGTTGGAATATTTCCACTATTCAGGACATGGAGGTCCATCTGAAAAAGGACGCACCTCAGTAATTCAACACTGTCGTCTTCGAACCTATGGCCCCACCAGCAGCTCTTCGCATTTGCATCACTTCCAAAAACAACAAGCTGGGAACCCAGAGCACGCCTCAACTCTTTGAGTTCCTCTAATGGTTTCGTTGGGTTTCGGCCTCGGTTCAAAGCATACCAGCGTGATCATCCAGCCACTGATCCGGATCCCTACCACTATAATGTTATCAGTGGTGATTTGCGGGTACTGTATAACATCCAAGCTTGGATCGAAGACAGCAATAGTCGTGTAGCCGTGTACTGGATGACCCTGATGCCCTAGAATGCTTTCATCCTTGCCGAATTACCTACGTAGGGCTCCTGTATTAGAGCGATGGTGGCTCTACGCGTCGGTGCTCGACGGTTGCCACATTCTGCTTCTGGAGGGCTAACCTTCAGAAGCACTTCATAGGGGGGCGCGTTCTCTGGGACAACATCAGAACAAAGAAACTTTGATTTCCAAGAATTTTTTTGACTAAAAACTCCTTGGTTACAGCAATAAGGAAACTGTTCAATTTATTTATTATGCAAGTTCATGCGTGACACTACCATGGTTCATGCGGGATGAGGGGTTTAAGGCAGGGGGGATCATATAAAAGTATAAAATACCCTTTGTATTTTATACTTTTGAATCAAACATGTTATTTTTTTACTTGACAGTTTCTAATCCCGTTACGAGATTTTAGCTGTTTCTAATCTAGAGGAATAGAAGATTCTCTAGTTGAAATTTGGTAACACTGAGCTCTTTAGTCAATGTCAATGTGAAGTGAACTATGGAAGTGAATAAACAAAACTATTATAAATAAAGACATGGCTTAAAGGTCTTGTAACCAAGCCAAAAATCTTCAAAAAAAAAAAAAAAAAACAATGTCAATATTGGTCAATATTGTCAATGTCATTGTCATTTACCTACGTGTCGATGTTGACGCTAATTTTATTCCTAATTAATTTAAAATATAATATTTATAAAAGGTATTAGTATTCAACCCCTTTCTTACTATTTATACCGGCTTTTACTGATCAAGTGATTCTCATTAATACTTATTATAACAAGTTCTAGTGCATCTTATCTCAAAACAGGTGCGCTGAATTTTGATCAGGTATTTTCATAACATTGAGCAATCAGCTGTAATGTTTATAAGATTATAAAATACAGGTTTTAATTTATATCGCAGACAATGACAACTATGATTGAGTTACCACGCATCACTAGAGCCCTTAGAGCTCATACGCAACTCGACAAACCACGATGCCTGAAACCTACAACTGTAGACCCCACAAAACCCATTCTGATAAGAAAGAAAAATATACAGAGGTAATTATTATATGAGAATATTTCGTAACGTAAAAGTTGACCAGATTTCATAATATTAAGAAAAAAAATGTATTTAATTTGTTTAAATTTGTTAAACTGATGATATTTCATAATTTACCTAAGTAATTATCAAATTTAATCAACAAATATTTTTTTATTATTTTAGATTCAAATCATTCTCAGACATATATATTTATGTAAAGAAAAATGAGCCAAATTTTATTGAAATACTGAAACTCTTTGATGAATTAAAAGATGCCTGCAAACACCTTACTGGAGATCAGCCAGATGAGATAATAGAAGATGCTGCAGTACTTACCCTAAGAATGTTTCTGGATCAGGATATTGTGATGCTTAAAAATCTATCACAGCTTAGGCAGACATTTGGAACAGTTGTATCAGCAACAGCTAATAAGATTTGTCAGGTGAGTGATATTTGGAATGGTTAAGAGTAAAATTCAAAGAACCCATTAAGACTGAACTTTACTAGATAGGCAGGGTCGGCAGCGCGAGTGTGACGCCCCTGGTGTTGCACACGTCCATAGGCCGCGGTAACCACTTCCCATCAGGTGGGCCGTGAGCTTGTCTGCCACCTGAGTGGTATAAAAAACTAAAAGGAAATATTTCATACTATTTTATAAATCTAAATGGATTGTGAGCAATTAAAGAATGTTATCAATCACACTTTACTCCAATAAAGCTTCACATTCATATGCAACGTTTTTAAAGTAATTAAAAAACCAAAACCAGCAATATACAATATTTATACAACTGCTTCAATGAAAGAAAAAATTAATTTAGAAATTAAATGAGGTTGAAATAAAACTATTTTTAATCACAATTTATTTGATGTTATTTTATATTTTACATTGATCCCGACGTTTCGGTTGCTTTTCAGCAGCCATGGTCACGGGGAGAAAATATCATGTTAAATGATGTTACCAATATTGTGCATACTTCTATCCCTATTATGTATACTTTTTACAGGTAGTAACAAAAATTTCAGAACACCTGAATGAGGATACAAAAGAATACATAAAAACAGAAGAGGTAGAAAATAAAGAGAATATAAAGCTTTGGGGTGACCACATTCAATGCCACTACATACCTTATAAACCTGCCAAGAAACCTCTAGCTAAGTTGACAAGTAAGCCTGCAACTGCAAGTGTATTTGTTACGGACTTCTCAATGAAATATACTGATAGTGCACCGAAAGATAGTGCTCCAATCAGAGCGAAGCCAGTGGTAGAATCTAAAGTAAGTGTATAATATATGTATCAGCAAAGCTTTATTACAGGTTGCAATCCGAAGCTTTCATTTTAGTGCCTTCTTCTCATTATATGGCTTTTATGGTAGAATTTTTTACTGCCGTTTACACTCTTGAAACGATAGCCTACAAGTGCCACATGTTAATCAGCGGGTGTGCTTGCTAACAGATGAGGTTGGCTTGGGCCCCCTAAGATCTTTTTGGCGTCCCTTGTACACTCTACTTATATAACTATACTCCTGATATATATATGTAAATGAGTATGGTGTTGATGTTAGTTTTTATGTGTTACTAGCTGTTATAATCAGCTATCAGTATCTATTTGAACAATGATACCAAATCTCTATAACCTAATTGTTATCAAATCTTATCATAGATATAATCTTATTAAGAATAACTTAGTTGCTAAAATACTGCATACAGTATTTTGGAAATCTCTACAAGGGCCAACAAAAATCAATATTAACTGATACAGACATTATAGGTAGTCTACCTATTACCAGTCCCAATTACCAATAAAATGATTGCCAAAATGTAGATGGTTGGAAAACCATCTACACTCTAAATGTATCTACTATAGAACAATGTCAGGCAAGCTAACAAATCAAACATTTTATTACACCATTTACAGTCTGTGCTATTTTAAACCAAAGTGTTCATGTTAACTATACACTGACATTTATGACATATACATGTCTATTTGCATACATCTATGTGTTTCTATGTATAATAATGTATATGTTTACAAAAAAAAAAGTATCTAAGTATGTTTATCCACTTTCTAGAACCTGTAACACAAGGTAGTTAAACTATACTTTCATAGGGGTCTAGATAGTGCTGTGTAGAATGTGGGAGACTATTTATTTATGAAATGCAATAAAATTACATTTCAGTTATAAAAAAATCTTATCAATGCTCCTTACAGTTTGGCAAGACTTGGCTAGAAACAAAAGTCAAAGCGTTATATGAGAACACATCAGGTATATCAAGCGGGGATATCTTACAATCTGTGATAACCTTCCTGAATTCAAGCAAGACTAATGAGGAAATGCAGAATGATCTCTTTGAGCTACTTGGCTTCGACAAGTTTGAGTTTATACTAGAAATATTGGAGCACAGACAGGATATCATTAACAGTTTGAAGGCCCCCCCACCTGGACCATCATTATCTCAATGTAGGTACACATTTTTAAATAGCCTCAGCTACAGTAGATCCAGTAATGACCAAATTAAATTAATGCAAAATCTATGTTTTTCTTATTCTAACTGAGCCACTTTAAGAATGAAGTGAAAATTCCTATTAGGGAAAACCTGCAATGGACTAAAACTTTACACCATATCTGGTTATAGTGAGAAGAGGCTGATAGCAAGAATTCCTCAAATAAAAAAGTCAGTAGCTTAGTGGTTAAGGAGTGGTTCAGGGTATGAATCCTGGCTCCTGTCAGTCGTTTACAGAACTAGAGTTTCAGAACTGGTTCCGTGTGAGGCTTTTTATTTACTCTGTGTCCAAGCAAAGAAATGTAACTTTTACTATTTTTAAAGTATACTTGGTCTTTCCTTTCCAGTGGCAGCAACATTACCTGAAAACAAAATGCCTCAGTACCTCTGTCAAGTATCAGTGTTGTCAGAAAAAGAGAAAATGATTGCTAAACTGGTAAGGAAGGAGGAAAAGAAGACCAAGAACAGAAAGAATGAAGAAGATGATGATGAACAGGAAATAAATATCGCACAAATGAGGGCGAAAAGGTAAAACAATTCACACCTTTATGCTTGCTTATGCTTTATGCTGTGAGATCAGAAGAGATACCATAAACTTCTATTCTGCTGGCTAACATTGTAAAACATATAGTATCACAAAAAACAAACTATAAAAATATACAGGGTGGAAACGTTACGTGTGCAAGACAATTATTTCGTGAATTAAAGATAAAAAATCTGCATTGCTTAATGTACAAAATGACATAATATTTTTTTTAGGTAGATTTCGATGAAATCGATCTACCTATTGGTTTCTTGACTACTGTCGAATTTAAAAAAAATTTCTTCATAGGAGGTCTAGTTATCACCCCCTGAGTCCGAAATGACCACTGGTCAAAAAGTTTATATATATATATATATATATATGTATGTATGGTTCCACTTCCCAAAATTTGCGGCACTCTCACTGTCGCATTTTTGCCCCGATCGCTTTCAAACTGCGGTCAAAAATTGCTTGGGTGTAAACTTAGTTTAAGTTCGTTAACGGGTGGAATCCGGCCTAAGGGGACGGTAGGGCCTCACTTTTTGTGAAATCAGTTTTTCCTCAAAATTTCACGTTCCATGAAAGATATTCGAACCGTTCTAATTTTATCCCATAGTATACATGAATACCAACAACTTTTAATTATAAACCTATAAGATTAAAACTTTAACTAAAAGTGGAGGGGGAAAAACCAAATTTTTTCGGGGAAAAAATCATAACTTCTAACCGGTGAACATTCTTGCAGTCGGAAACATTTTTAATTGATAGGCCATTTTTAAGTCTAAAATAAATGTCTGAAAAGTTTTCGCTAAAAGTTACCGTTTTCGAGAAAAAAAAAATAAACATGTTAAAAATGCGCTTGGCGTGGGTCATAGAAGAAGCATAGGTCATAGAGGGGCAAAAAAATATTTCTAACCGATAGGTTATTTTTTGCTCTAAAATAAATGTCCGAAACGTTTTTTGCTCTAATTTACCGTTTTCGAGAAAAAGAAAAAAAATAGTGCGGTACGGAAATTTCCGACTTGTGAATTTGGCAACATCATTCCCGAAGCCAGATTTATCATTGCGCAAGTACTTTTTGGGTATAATACTCGCTGGGGCATTTATTTAAAATAAAATTAATTGCTTCACGAAATCTACCTGTGCGTTCCCCCTGCGGGAACGGATTATTTTTAATTTCGTCTTATATTCGCAGTTTGTATTTTTACCATATGTCTATGTATGGCAACCGCAAAAGTACAAATTATAAACACACTACCTGTTGCCCGCGATTCCGTCCTCGTTAAGTTCGAAATATATTAAAGTATGTTGTTTGGTCAAGGAGCTTGTGGCTAAGTAGTAACCAAGTAGGTTAACACATTGCAAAGTTAAGCAATACTAAACCAGGTCAGTCTTAGGATGGGTAACCACACTTAACATTTATTCCATATATTTTGTGCCATAAATCTATTGATATAAAATAGAAATTAAACAAAGTGCATCTATTAATGAAAAAGTGACGAAGAAATAGCGAAAGAAAATGAGTGAGTACTTTATGAATATATTGGCAATGATGGTTCTGGTAATAATGATGGTGAACAAGTCGTTGAAATTATGGATGGTAGTTGATTTTTCTGAGAGATAAACTTTTAAATATAAAAATAATATTGTAATAGTTCTGAAGTGTTAAATTTTTAATGTAATATAAATTGTCATGTTTGTGTACGATAGTGCAATAAATGAATATTGTATGTTACCACATAAATGATAGTACTTTTATACTGATAATTAAAGCAATTCGTGCAACATTATTTCCTAACCATTCCAAAATATCAAAAATGCACAACGTTAATATTCTAGTTTTCACTTCTGCCGGCACTCCCGGAGTGCAGACCATCGTTTCTTTTTGCAAGCAAAAACAGAGCTAGTTACATATTTGAAATTGCTTCCCGCGCCCATGTTTCTACCGAACCCAAGCAGTGTTGTGCTTGGGTTAGATAGACAAATGGGTGACTTGAGACGGCTGCGCCCTACCAAACGCAAAAACAAATTAAAGATTTTGGTGAAAGAGCCGCGGGTGACCGTCGGTCACTGGACTGCACGCAAAATTTAACCTTAAGATGGTTATCCGTGAAATTATTTTTGAAGTAGATTGGACCAAGGAATCTTGTTGTTCCATACAAACTGCAACCCTATTTCACCCCCTTGGGGATAAAATTGCACATATTCATACAACAAACACACCCTCCAAGTTTCAGGTCTGTACAATCAGCCGTTTAGGCTGTGCGTTGGTCCGTCAGTCAGTCATTCAGGGCAAAGAATTGTTTATCTAAAGATGAAATTTTCTTTTAAGTTTTTAGTTTTGAGTATATTTTTTTGACATAACAACGTCTTATAAATCGATGGAGCCGGTTGCACGCACGAAAAAACATGACGTATGCGGCGTTTCCACATGACGTATGCGGCGTTACCGACGTATGCGGCGTTACCACATGACGTATGCGGCGTTACCTCGCGTTCTTATGACGTTGTCACGTTCAACTATCGTCAGTAAACCGACTTTACAGACAACCGATTTTTTAACTTATCTACTTATCAGATTAGTGAATAAGCCGTGCCATAGTGAATGTATGGGAATCGCGAAAGTACAAATTGTGATCTCATGTTTTTTTTTAGCTTTTATGATTACAGACGGCATCAAAATCTGTCCCGAGACTCCTTTCAGTGCTTTTCGTTATTCCTCTTAGATTCTGACTTAACCATTCACACCCACTTGAAAAATTCACCCTGTCTATAATTATATTCAAATTCTAATCAAACAGGTTAGCAGAGCTATCAAAACCTGTCGTACCATTTTCTGCAACAAGATCTTCAAATAATGTAGACCCAGTATTACAAAAGATCTCATACTTTCAAGCAAAAGTTCAGTATCCAAATGTTTTCGACTCTTCTATTAATGCTATGAACTCTGCAGGTAAGACATGATTTTCAAAACGTAATCAATATATATTTTTTTGAAATTAGAAACTAGTTCTTAATTGCTAATGAGATAAACAAATATCTTTGATTTCCCGAAGTTTGTGGTGTATGTGTATAAATCGTTATAACTAAAACGTATTTATGACGTCAGAATCACCCGTGTTGACTTAGAAATACAACCATAGATACATTTGTATTGCAGACCAAAACATAAATAAATAAGTAGTAGGTTTATAGTTAAATGTACTGTCGATGCGATCTTTTCAGTAAAAGCAATTTCTTCCGTCCAGGCAACTTTAGAACGGGCAGAAATATATAGAAAAGCGTTTGGTATAGTTATGATAAAAGTATGACAAAACTGAGTTCTAAAAGAACCATATGAATAAAAAAATGAATAAATGTACAGTTAACTACGTAATTTTTTTGCAGGTTTCGTATCTGGCCTAAAATTAATGCTACCAGAAAGTGCTATACGAAAAGACAATAAAGAATATGAAGAAGTAATAATACCGAAGAATGATCCAGTGCCACTTCAAGTTGGTAACCAGCGTGTACCTATTGCACAATTAGATGAGGTAATAGCATGTTTTTTTCTTTCTTTCACTACATATTGTCACTGTTAGAACAAGTTTATATATAGGAATGAAGTTTGGAGCTTTTATGCTTTTTATTATAAACTTTAAATTTGAAAAAACTGCCAGCTTTCTTGTAAATGGGATCCTGCGTCGCCTGAGACTTTATAGACGAAAGTTACGGACTGGTCAAGCTAGCTCCGTTGGTAGAATGTTTTTTCAGCAAGGTGAGACTAAGGCACGGGTACCCCATTTTATTCGGGAGTCTCCTTAGTAGGAAAGTTCTTCTATCCTACAAAAATCCACAGTTAGGAAACGCACTTTATTTCCAAGCAATATTCACCAAAAATCATTCGTTGATATATCATTTACAGATTGGTCAAATGGCTTTCGAGAACATCAAAGAACTGAACAGGATACAGTCGGTAGTATTCCAAACGGCCTACAATACCAATGAGAACCTCCTCATATGTGCTCCCACTGGCGCCGGCAAGACTAACATAGCGCTGTTGACTGTAGTACATCAGATAAAGCAACACATAGAGAATGACGTAATTATGAAGAATAAATTCAAGGTCAGTATACACATATTCGTTGCAAGAACGAACTACCGTTTTTATCTGAGTTTTACATAACATAAACTCACGCCTATATCCCGAAGGGGTAGACAGAGGTGCTAGCACCCACATTTCGCCAGTTTATGTTTAGGCCCCAATGTAATAGGTTGCGAGCCTATTGCCATTAACCGGGCACTTATAAACCTGCGATAAATACACACATAACTTCGAAAAGAATCGAAAAGTCATTGGTGTGTGCCATGGTAATACCTGGGATCGAACCCGAGACCTCGTCTCAGCAGTCCTTTACCCATACCACTAGGCTACCGCGATTTATCTGAGTTTTCATCTTTTTTTTTATCTGTCTTGCTCGCTCTCAGTGTTCTTGGGGTGACTCATAATGATATGTGTTGCAATGGTGCAACCGATGCTAACGGCCTTACTATAAGGTATAGTAGTAAGGTAAGCCGATAGACGTTATTTTACTTAGGTTGGCTTTGGGCCTGAAGATTTTAGTGGGGTCCCAAAAACACGCAAACCCATGCAAATAGACATATTTATACACACAAATATTTGTACTGAACTAAAATCTAATCCGCGATCCTTAAGCAGTCGAACGCTCTACCGCGATGCCACATAACATAAAAGTAAGAAAAAAAAAACTATGAAACACACACAGTTATGCTTACATTTTTTTCTGCCAAACTGTAGGACAGTTTGTTTGCAGACTTTAGCTGCCATACAGAAAAATATTGTAAAACCTTCATACCTACCTAGGTATGAAGGTTTTACAATATTTTTCTCAATATAACCAACGAGCAATTACAGCAAAACATCCTCCCAACAGATAATCTACATTGCCCCAATGAAAGCTTTAGCCTCAGAAATGACGGCTAGTTTCGGCAAAAGACTTAAAGGGCTCGGCATCTTGGTCCGGGAGTTAACCGGAGATATGAAGCTAACTAAGACGGAGGTACAACAGACACAGATGATTGTTACTACGCCTGAGAAATGGGATGTTGTTACTCGGAAAGGTGCCAGTAAGTATATACAAATATTGTCTGCAAGGCTTTTAGGCGACAAAAAGTTCATATAACACTATACGATTTCCCTTCCCAAATTTATTAATTTATAATTCTGGTACAATGCAACGATGAGTTTCGTGTTGAACAAAATATCTTGCCTCAAATATACTCAAATAGGGTGCTATTAGACATTCAATAAATATCACGATCTAATATCGTGATTCGGTGTCAATATAGACGACATATCAATAAAATCAATATAATATATATTGACAGGATCGCGAAGATCGCTATATATATTAACTGTCTTAATCCCTGCCATAGAAAAATCAAAACAATTTTCAGAGGCTTACCCTCTCCAGTCCTCTCTCTAGTCCTTAATCTAATAAGTTCATCTTTACATACTTGTGTTCATAGTATTTTTATGGTTAAATATTTCTTTCAGCTGACACTGAACTGGCGTCGATAGTTAAACTTCTAATCATAGACGAAGTTCACTTATTGCACGGCGATCGAGGTCCGATAGTAGAGGCCATAGTCGCTAGAACATTGCGACAGGTGGAGTCCACACAGAACATGATAAGAATCGTTGGACTGTCTGCTACCCTACCTAACTATCTAGATGTTGCCAGGTTAGTAATATGATCATATTTTTATAGACTTCATTGATACTGTTACATGTTGAGATTCAAGCTAAATAACATATCCTTCAGTAGATTAAACGGATGAAATTATTTATTTAATTGATTAATTTAATTATTTATAATGAAATTATTTTTTTATTATTAAATGTACTTTATTTATGACGATAAACAATCGAATTAAAACTTTATCACTTATTCGTTGCCCAATAAAGATCACTCTTGAGTAAGTTTGTAGATTACCCTGACAGGCTAGATGAAGATTCTAGCCTACTATTTGCATTCTTGAAGTTGACGTTTTTTTATTTAAAATTATGACTTTAGTCATAACACTTGTAATTCATTGGCTTTTGGCTCGGGTGTACAGAGCCCTACCAACACCTTAGGGGCCCAAGTCAACCTCACCTGCAAGCTGGTGCACCTGCTGATTGAAGAGCGAGGCTCTGGCGCTGGTTTTCCTTTCGGGGTTGGGGGGTCGCATGGCAGTCGCCTCCGGAAAAGCCAAAAACGTCAAATAAAAAAAATGAAGAGAAAAAGAAAAGATCACGTTAGGTAGGGATAGGGCGCCGCCAGAAAACGGCGCGCAAGAGCCTCGCCCGACTCTTGTACCAAGTGGGTTAAGGCTGCAGCGTACAGGACGGGCAAGCTCAAAGAGTGAAATAAGGAAACTCCGCTTCGCAACGAATGGAATGGAATGGAATCTTGGCACGCTGACCGGTCACGCGAGGGAGTTGGCCGATACACTCTCCTTGCGGAGGGTGGCTGTGGCATTCCTGCAAAAGACTCGGTGGAAGGGCAGTAGATTCCGGTTTATTGAAAAGGCTACAAGCTGATCTACATAAGTGCACCTAGTGGAGAAAATGAAGTAGCCGTGGTGCTCTTCTGGGAGCTTCAGAGAGACATCTTGGAGGTGAAATGCTGTAGCGACCGGCTTATGGTCCTGAAGTTGCTTAGGTCCCCGCATGACGAATCGGAAAGCTGTTGGAGCCGATGGAGTCCCCATTGAGGCCTGGAAGGCTATGGGTCCCCGTGGTGTGGGCATCCTTACAATAGCCTATATTGACATCATCCGAGACATGTACCACGATTCCGTGGTACGGAATGCTGTTGATGACACGAAACTCTTCCCCATCACAGAATCCGTCCGATCCGGATAAAATGCACTCACTACCATGGTTGCCCATGATTGTGCGAAGTGGAGAAGGAAAAAGCAGAAAAGCGGACCCCGGGCTCCGACGTTTTGTTTTGTTTATTTAGTTTATTTATTTAAATAAGAAAAACAGTGTTATATCAATCTTGATACACCCATAAAACCTAAAAACAGTGACGCAATCGGGACACAACGCTGAGATGATGATGATGATGGTGGCTCCCAACCATAGATAATACGTCTTTCGAAGGCGGCAAATAGATGTCACTAATCTGTTTTTACAGCCTGATTCTATGTCATGCCTTTCACTATTTGTTTATAGATTTTTACGTGTGAATCCAAACATCGGGCTATTTTTCTTCGATTTTCGCTTCCGTCCAGTGCCCTTGGAACAACAGTTCATTGGTGTTAAAGAAAGCGGTAGTGGAGGAGGTGCACATTTGAGACAGGTCGGTACTTAATTATACTGAAATTTTAGTGAATATGCATGTAATTCTACAAAATAACAGGATGCCGGTCTGTACTTTTGTACTCTGGACTGTACTACCTGGTATGCCAGCGATGTGGTCAATAGCTTACCAAAGAATCTAAAGAACGAATAAGGAAAAAACAAAGAAACTCATTCTTATATGTATAGACGTAGCATCGGCTTTAAACGCTTTAACGTTCGTTAATCCTCTTTTGTACTAATACTGATCCCTATAATGATTACGTCGAACAAATTATATACCTTTCCTACCCTTAAAACATTATAAAACGAATGAATTATGCATTCTGTTTTGGATTGAATAGAAGGTTGTAAGCAACACCGGTATTTTTTCGACCGAATGGCAGTTTCATAAATTCAAAAGTTATTTTTTTAATAACTCTACAGATGCAAACAATGAACGAGATATGCTATGACAAAGCCGTTGACATGGTACAAAAAGGTCATCAAGTAATGGTGTTCGTCCACGCTCGAAACGCCACGCATCAAACTGCAATGATCCTCAAAGAAATAGCTCAAAAAAAAGGTCACCTCAAACACTTCGAGCCGGAGGATTCTGGGGCGTTTTTGAAAGCAAGAAAAGCTATTAGCAGTAGTCCTAATAAAGTGTTGTCTGAGTTATTTGCCTGTGGCTTTGCTTGTCATCATGCGGGTATGCTGAGAAGTGATAGGTAAGATATTTGGTAACAAATAAATACCCTCATAATGTTGTGTGAATGTAAAGATGTACGCTAAGATGGTAGCAAAAGGAAAGATGTGGTGTCTGCCTACCCCAAAGGTAAAGGCATTTGATGTTTACAAGAATTTCAATAATTGTCTTTATATTATTATTTTGCAGGAATATGGTGGAAAAATATTTTGCAGAAGGTTTTATAAAAGTTCTGGTTTGCACTTCCACTCTTGCTTGGGGTGTGAACTTGCCGGCGCATGCTGTCGTTATCAGGGTATGTAGAACATTGACACAAATTCTGTGTGAAACTCTTTTCTTTGCCCTTAAACGATACTTACAACCTGGGTATGTTCAAATCGCGTTGCATTCCGTGAGTTTAAATTTAAAAGAAGCTTCTATCGTATCTTTTCGATTTTTTACACAAATGCCCAAAAATATTCATGTGTGAATTAAAATTAAACAATTTTAGATGTTTATTTAGTCATTGAAATCCTCAACATCTTCCCGACCGACAATATAGCTATAATATTTATTAATAAAATGTCGTGCAGTCGAGCAGTCGTGCTTTTTTTTTATAATTATTCGTTTCTGACACATATTGGTTGCAATAAAATTTATTATGTTTACTAAAAAGATACTACGAATTTTACGTTTTAGGGTACAGAAATCTACGACCAAAGCCACGGCACATTTGTAGACTTGAGCATTCTGGACGTTCTACAAATCTTCGGTCGCGCGGGTCGACCGCAGTTTGACACGTCCGGCACTGGCATTATCATCACTACACATGACAAGCTGACGCATTACTTGAAGTCTATGACCAATCAGTTCCCGATTGAGAGTAATTTTATAAATTTGCTCTCGGATAATTTGAATGCTGAGGTTCGTATTTTTAACCATGGTGACATATTTAAGGTAACATTTTTTGGGGGAGTAATCAATTCTGTAAAAGATTTTTTGTACTGTATTAAAGTATTATCCCCCTAAAACTCAAAATAGCTAGGTACTTCAACTTTCAATATAAAATAAATGAGTTTAAATTATATTTTTTTCCAGGTCGCTCTTGGTACAGTAACAAACATTGACGAGGCAGTTGAATGGTTGAGTTACACCTACTTATTCGTCAGAATGAGGATCAATCCGCAGGTACATAACAGGCAAATCCGCAATATAGCTATAGATAAGCTTAGAGTAGAATTTACTAACGGTATGAACTGCGATTGAGGTCAATACGATGAGACCACTATCAGGGATGCCGAAGTCGAGGAAAGTGGGCCCCGGGCTCCAAACGGGCATAACCGGTAGGAAACACTCGGATAGTGTTGATTAGTAACTGCGATTAAAGCCAATTAAACTGCAATACCACTTTTGACTCAATCAATTTCATTAAGTAACATGTGAAACACAATTCTTAAAAAAACATTTAGTTCAACGATTCAGTCTAAGTTAACAAAAGAAACTCATACAATGCATCTGCTATTTTCAGGTGTATGGTCTAACATACAGTGATGTACAAGAAGAGCCTCTGTTGGAAACTAAACGTCGAGAACTAATCACGGCCGCTGCTATGCAGTTGGACAAAACACACATGATACGGTACAACGAGCGCACTGGAGACCTCAATATTACTGGTAATTATAATTGTCTTCTTTATTTTATTATTACGAGAATCACAGTGCACAGTCACTTAGGCTGCCATCTCTCTGTTTTTGCTCTGTGGGAACACAATTCACTCACGTAACTATGTATTTGCTTATGAGGCTCTGTGGAAACACTACACTTACGTAACTATGTATTTCTGCCATCATCAAGCTAAAAGGCGGCTAAGTGACTTCTGGTATATATATCAACAGCAACTTTACTCTCGCAAATGCTCAAAAATATATACATCATCTGATATATGTCAACGTAATTTAACAGATTTATAAAAAATACTAGCATTACACTTACGTAACAGTGTACTTGTTTCTGTGGTTTATTTGTTGTGTTTTTCCAAACTCTTAATGTTAAATAACTCAGTCTTACTGCATAATATATACAGCTAGACGAAACTATTTGTGAACAATGTTG
Organism: Cybosia mesomella; assembly: GCA_946251805.1. Taxonomy (NCBI): domain Eukaryota; kingdom Metazoa; phylum Arthropoda; class Insecta; order Lepidoptera; family Erebidae; genus Cybosia; species Cybosia mesomella. The sequence continues at coordinate 16,721,267 of OX276409.1, forward strand.
AATACTTACATTAAATGATACTTTTCTACTTAAGATTTGGGCCGAACTGCCAGCCACTACTACATAACATGTGAAACAATGGAGGTGTTCAACTCAATGGTGCGCAAATCGATGACACAGGGCTGCGTGCTAGAGATGCTCACAAGATGTTCCGATTTTCAGCAGCTCAAAGTTAGTAAAAAACTGGCAAAGAACAAATCTATGTGTTTCTGCTTGAATTTGCTATGTCCTAATCAAATCAAGTAGGGAGTGACATATGTCACTGTGGTAGTTACCAGCGCAAAAAAATAAAAGAGAGGGTTGTTTTATATAAATTCCTACAGTTATTTTGAAGGTAGTTGGTAAATTCACAGCTTTACACTATGTCTATATTTTAGGTACGCAAAGAAGAACTAACGGAGCTATGGCAGCTTAAAGACCACTACTGCGAGTTACGTATTGAAGATGTGCCCGAGGAAATACATTGGAAGATTAACATTCTACTGCAGACGTATTTATCAAGGGGACGCGTCAATGGATCTTCGCTGCAATCCGATCTCAATTACATTAGCCAGGTACTTTTCATGATATCTACTCTTAGATCGATTTATTTTTAACAGCTTTGAAGTCGTTGAGGTGTATTATCAAAATAACCATCGCTTACGATTACCCTTACGATTGCAATACCCTTAAGATTCAACCCTCAATGAATTACTTAGCAACTACTGAGATCCATGAATAAGGAGTTACCAAGGCGATAAAGCAAGGGTTAGCGGATGTCTTTTTCATGTACCGATATAGTTGGTAATTGTAGTGTTCACTATAAAGCGTGATAATATTTTATATTATATTGAATATGTTCGGCTCGTCAACGCACCATCACCGCGCTTACCGGCTTACCCAGTGTTGCCACTCTCAACACCAAACCTGCACTCCCTGACGTATGCGCTCGAGACAAATCAAGTATATTTACATACACTACAGTAATGTTTATTAGTTTTTAGTTTCGCGTTTTTAATAGATTTTGACATAACGTTACGAAAATTAAAATAATTCCTTCCAGCCCTTGTAATATAATGTCACACATCGTTGAACGCCTCCCCTTAACCCTTATCGTGTACGTTGTTTATGGATAATTTGCAATAGAATGTAATAATAAACCAAACTCTCTTGGTAAAAAATAATTTGTAAGCCAAGTTGTAAAATCGTGAAATCGTTGTATTATGACATCAAATTAATAAAATAACCTAACCAATTACAGAATGCAGTCCGAATCATTCGCGCACTCTTCGAAATAACCCTTCGTAAGAATAACGCGTACATGGCCGGGTTATATCTCAAGATGGCGAAGATGTTAGAGCTGCAAATGTGGGACTTCTACAGTGACATGAGACAGTTCAACTGCTTCACTATCGAGACTTTGAAACATATAGAGTACCCGATGCTGAAACCTGATCAGATTAGAGATATGGATTGGAAGGAACTGGGTAAATTATTTTACATATAAAATGTTTAAAATATTTACGTCCGGTTAAAGTAGTTGAGGTGAGATAACTACGAAGTATGTGTGGAGTTAGGTTTGTAGATAGGAATATAAGATATACGAGAAGAGTGTGACTTGAAAGTGAATGTAGTGATGAAAGTTGAATTACCGGGATTTTATAAAATGAGTGGTGGTGTAGAAAGCTGTAATAATTTAAGGATATAGTAATGTTTGCCTACCCCGTAGGGAGATACTCCCTGTGATGTTGTATGTATTGCGTCGAAATATTTTGTTTGACATCTCTTTCCATATGTTGTTCCGTCAAATTTAGAAAACTTAAGAAGACACTTATTAAGAAATCGGAGAGAAGATTATTTTTTCATCAGAATAGTATATGGTAACAAGGTGGACGTATTTTGATTGGTTCTATGTATAATTACAAAATTTCATTGTGATGCGACACGCATTAAAGTATTTTTTAATACAGGTGATCTACTCCGCAATCCTAAAAACGGTCGCCACTTGAAGAAATGCGCTGATGAGTTCCCTCTGTTGGAAATGGAAGCTAGTCTGCATCCCATCACAAGGACTGTGCTAAGGATTCGACTAACTATTACACCAAATTTTAAGTACGTGTTCTCTGTCTGAAAATATGTAATAATATATACATACATACATATAGTCACGCCTTTTTCCCATAGGGGTAAGCAGAGCTACGATCTTGGCATACGCCTTTCGCTTGTTCCACTTTCATAATTGTTTTCATTCATGTACGCCGATTACGGGTACTTCTGACCTGGCCCTTATAATACATTATATATAATAATATAATAAATATATAATAATGGTAGAGGGTGATTTTAATGAGATTGACATCTTCACACTTTCTAACGAACAATTCAAAAGTCGAGTCATTAAGCTCTCTTCAGTTATGTAATTAATCAATTAGTTCCTGAGTTACAGATCACCATCATCATCAACCTACACTAGTCTCCCCCAATGAGATGATGATTACTATTTTAAAATGTTCCGAATAAATAAAATCAAAATAGTCATCTCTATTCTCTCTGTGTGTCTTCTCATTATTCGATAAATGAAAAAGGTAGATTAGAGCCGGATTTTGGGCCGCTACAGCAGCAAAAGCAGGCCCAGGGTGGCGGCGCGCCCGAGGGGGGCATCTCGAAACCGGAGATGGCCCTGGGTCAGTCAGGATGCGAGGAAAATGCCTTATGAGCCCACCTTACACCCCGGCGGTCTCAAGACCTGAAGTCCCGAAACGGCGTGTGGTTTTAGTCGGTTCGAATTCGCCATAACCTTAAGGTTATGGGATTACCGCATAAAAAAATAAAGTTGGCGGCGTGGTATTTTACCGCGCACGTCTCTCTATAGGGGGGCGATGCGGTCCTCAAAAACTCATTGATGGCGTCGCCAAGTTCATCAAAATGGATCCAGTAGTACTCATGCAATATTCAAACAAACGGATATTCACAGTTATAATAGCATACATGTGCAATTTATGTTCCTAAACTATTTGATTCACCACTCAAAAATAATAAACATGTATTTGTTTTAAAAAGATGGAATGACAAATACCACGGAAAAGCACCTGAAGCGTTCTGGATATGGGTCGAGGATCCAGATACAGATATTATGTATTACCACGAGTACTTTCTCATCACTAAAAAACAGGTATTTGCTTGAAATACTTCCTTTATGCAGAACGCACGTTAAAAAATATATTTTTTTACATTTTGTTTTAACTATCCAGGTTATATCGGGTGAACCACAAGAGCTCGTCATCACTATTCCAATTAGTGAACCTTTGCCACCGCAATATTACATCAGGGCAACATCAGAAAGGTGAGGTCATGCGTTTATAATTTCTGCTCGTAGTTATCTAAAGTAAATCCTCATTTCGATATATGTTTTGTTGCACCAATGTTCTAATCAATTGTATTCAGTTTTGGGATATGACTGAGCTAGTAGTAATGTAAAATATCTAATTATGATTTGCAGATGGCTTGGATCAGAAAGTGTGCTACCTTTAACATTCCAACATTTGATTCTACCAGAGACGCATCCTCCTCACACAGGTACAATATATTTTGACAGAAGATATAATGTTTATATTATGAAGACACAATTTCATATAATATAATTTTCAAATATCAAAAATTTAACAAGCTGTATATAGGGTTGAAATTTCTCTTTTTTGTCATGGTCAGTTGACTTGCAATATATTGAATTGACACCTGCAATAAAAAAGATCGTACCTCAGTTATTATTGAGAGCTGCCCTAATTAAAACAAACATTAAGTTGATATTAAGAAGTCCGATAAATCGAGTTAAAATCTTTTTATCAGCAGGTGCCGTATATCAACACTGATATCCATTCGATACTGTTTTAAACCCAACTTAAACTATTTTGAGATATAATACAACACAAAAAGTTGATTCATGAAGTTTCATTAAATTTTTCTCAGATCTTCAAGAACTTCAACCGCTTCCAGTCGCAGCCCTTAACGATCCTTCATACGAAATGCTGTACAATTTCAGCCACTTCAATCCCATACAGACTCAAATCTTCCACTGTCTGTACCATACGGACAACAATGTACTGCTAGGTGCCCCCACCGGTTCGGGCAAGACAATAGTAGCTGAAGTCGCTATGTTCAGAGTCTTCAATCAGTATCCGGAATGCAAGGTAAATAAAGGAATTATCGTTGGCTGACTTACCTACGTGTTTCAAGCGGACTGGTTCAAATTTTACGTCTTTTTTTACATGAATTATTACAGGAATATCATTTTTAGGGTTCCGTTGCCAAATGGCAAAAAGCGTAAACCTTATAGATTCATCATGTCTGTCTGTCTGTCCGTCCGTATGTCACAGGCACTTTTTTCTGAAACTATAAGAACTATGCCGTTGAAACTTTGTAAGTAGATGTGTTGTGTGAACCGCATTAAGATTTTCACACGGAAATAGAAAAAAAACAATAAATTTTGGGGGTCCTCATACTTACAACTGAAACGTAATAATTTTTTTTTCATCGAAGCCATATGTGTGAGGTATCTATGGATAGCTCTTCAAAAATGATATTGAGGTTTCTAATATCATTTTTTTCTGAACTGAATAGTTTGCGCGGGAGACGCTCCCAAAATGGTAAAATGTGTGTCCCCCCCCCCCTGTAACTTCTAAAATAAGAGAATGATAAAGCTACAAAAAATACAGGATGTACATTTCCATGTAAACTTCCAACGATAATTGGTTTGAACGAGATCAAGTAAATAGTTTTTATTTTAATACGTCATTAATCGTAAACCGCAATTCACCTTTCATTCAATCAACAAAAATATAAAAATAAAATAAAAACATTATTATGTTACTTGCTGCTACGGAACCCTTAATGGGCGAATCCGACTGGCACTTGGCCGCTTTTTAGTTTTATAACATGACATCGATAAAAAAAGAATCGATTTTTCAGGTGGTTTATATTGCTCCCCTAAAAGCGCTTGTAAAGGAACGAATTAAAGACTGGAAGATAAGACTCGAAGAGAGACTTGGCAAGAAGGTCGTGGAATTGACTGGTTAGTTACTGAACTACTAACAGATAGAAACTACTACCTTTAGTATGTAAAAAAAATGGTTTTTTGCATAAACCATTTGCTAAACATAAGTTTAGTTTTTTTTTAATTTTTGTGAGTTCCGATTTAATGGTCTGGTCAGAATAAATGATTTTTGACTTAACATTGACTATGCGTCATCAAGAATGTATTATCATTGTTATTTTTTTTATCTTTAGGTGACGTAAGCCCCGACATCCGAGCGATCAAAAATTCCCACGTGATTGTAACGACTCCAGAGAAATGGGACGGCATCAGTCGGTCCTGGCAGACTAGGAACTACGTCCGAGACGTGGCTCTCATCGTCATTGATGAGATACACTTACTGGGTGAAGACAGAGGGCCGGTGTTAGAGGTCATTGTGTCCAGGTAATTTATACACTATTAATCTCTTGTCCGCAACTCGTGGGAACCTATTACAGGGATAAAAGTGGTCTTTGTGTTATCCTGGTATTGTCACAAAAAATAAATTTTGGACATTTTGCATTTTTTTTCCGCTAACTGTAAGATTTTTGCAAAATCTGTGAATGCAGTTCAAAATATCTCAAAAAGTTAGGGAAGGTCTCTTAAGACCGTTTTGCTGTAGCTACAACGGTTAAGGTACTTGCCCTTACTGCCCCGTTTCAAAAATACACCCTGTATATGGCCCGATAAATAAATATAATAATGACTTCCTATGCCATAGGCATTTATTATAATTAATAATAATATTCCCTGCGTGGGCCATGGGCCCTGTATTTAGCTAACCTCTGTCCGTGACTTATGAGTTGCTTAGTTACAGAGATCCCACTTCTGATAAACACAATTTTACCGACAACCCACTAAGATATGTTGCTACGTCTTTCCTTCTCTCTGTTTTAATTTATTCGTGACGTCATATAAGTTTTTTATTTTACAGAACAAACTTTATCGAGTCTCACACATCACGAAGACTACGCATCATCGGTCTGTCGACAGCGCTGGCGAACGCTAAAGACTTGGCCAATTGGTTGAATATAAGCGAAATGGGATTGTATAACTTCCGGCCATCAGTGCGACCTGTGCCTTTAGAGGTACGTACAGTGACGACGAACTGGGGGTGACATTCCACACGTATTACGAATTGCACACGAATGGAGAGTTCACTAACCAGATTGGTTGATCAAGCCTGGCGGGTCACAGTCCATCGGTCGAACCTACATCGAATAGATGGGTTAGAAGCTTTAGGACTACTTCTCGATAAGGCAAGGTATCAATATGACTAGTTCGCTATAGGACTAAATCTCAATATGACTACATCGCATTTGGACTAGATAGCTATACGACCATATATCCATATATCTTGTTATCAGATTGACTTAATATCAAAATGACGTACAATGGTATCTAAAAGTGGCTCTTCAACCTTACACTCCACCAGACTTCATTATTAAGCGCGCTGGCCACTTACCAATGAGCTCCTGAAACCCTTATAAAAAATGTAGGTTCTTCATCCGCCTGCTGATTCTTGGTACCTAACATCTTCATCCAAGCGCTCATTCTAGCCGCATTCAAAGCTCGTCTTGGACCTGATCCTGCGTCCGCCCCCCGGCTCCTTTTATTTGTTTGTTTTTGCTTTTATGGGAACTTCCCAACCCCGAAAGAAAACCCAGCCTCATCCATCATTCAGCGGGGTATCCGAGGGGATTTCCGCACGAAAAAAAAAAAAAAAAAAAAAAAAAGGTGCACCGGCTTGCAGGTGAGGTTGGCTTGGGCCCCAAAAACTTTGGTGGGGCCCCATATATCTACCTACCTATCTATTTTATTAAATCTCTCTCTCTCTATTTAAATTTAAATATTTTGACGAAATCGATTGTGTTTTTTTACCGTTATTGAATTGTTTGCTCTAGGTGCACATATCTGGGCACCCCGGCCGCCACTACTGCCCCCGCATGCTGACGATGAACAAGCCAACGTTCCAAGCGATACGAACGCACTCCCCATGTGCGCCCTCACTTGTGTTCGTCTCCAGTCGGCGACAGACCAGGTAACATCAATATTAACTCACTTTTAGTCAAATCTAATATATAAATTAAAAAATCAAATAACCCGACTGCCCTAAAAAGACCGAAACAAGTTTGATAGCAGGCGGGACCCATTAATTTTCTTTCGGTTTATGATTTGCATCTGGGTCCCGCCTGCTATCAAACTTGTTTCGGTCTTTTTAGGGCAGTCGGGTTATTTGATTTTTTAATTTATATATTAGATTTGACTAAAAGTGAGTTAATGCCTCATGCGTGCCTGCTGCCTCATGCGTGCGCATGTATGCTGTTGCCTGTTTCATGCAAATAATTGGTATTGAATTTCGTGTAAAACAGACATACTTTTTGCACGACGTGCGGGTACCTTTTTTTTTTTCATACCGAAAACCCTTCGGATACCCCCCGCCGCCGGCCAGCGGGGGCGGTTATGTCGGGCTTGAACCGACTAAAACCGCACGCCGTCTCGGGTCTTCAGACGTACGGAGGACTCTCTCTCTGCATGCACGTCACGCATGAGGCAACGGACGGCCGAAGTAATTTCTTCTATGGAAATTTAAAGACGTGTTCTCGTCAAAACTACTGCCATACAGATTGCAAACAATGTGTATTAATGACCTATTACACTGAGATGTGGCTGATAACTTACTATTTATCATTAAAAAGCTCAACGACCGATAGAAAAAATGAACCAATGTGAGTGTATCTATAAAATTGATTTCTTTTCAGACTAACAGCTTTAGATCTGATCGCATACCTCGCAGCCGAAGAGAATCCTAAGCAATGGCTGCACATGAAAGAGTCAGAGATGGAACAAATTCTAGCTAACATCAGAGAATCTAATCTTAAACTGACGCTCGCATTCGGTATCGGTATACATCACGCTGGACTGCACGAAAGAGACAGGACTACTGTTGAAGAATTGTTTATTAATCAGAAAATACAGGTATGTGGTAATAAAAGTCATCATAACCATATTTTGCCAACTACGTCTTACGCTATTAGCGTCAACTGTCCAAAGAAAAACAGTTACCAATAATTACTGGCAACACTCTTCTTATGCACGAGCTAGTGAGTGTAACTCGATTTGTATTCTTATCTAATAAAATAAAAACTGCTAGTTAGGTGTAAAAACAGAATATGGGGATATATAGAAAATAAACATATAACAAAATTAAAAGTGATTGGGTGGCAATAGTTCGCCCCCTATTATTTGGGCCTGAGAAACATAGATGACGAAATATGAATTTTGTTACATCTCTGGCTAGCTTTTGAATCTCCGAGGCGTAGGGGAGAAGTACGTAAAGGTTTATCTAAACAAGCTTAATAATGTTACGTTTTATTGTTTTAGGTCCTCATTTGCACAGCAACGCTCGCTTGGGGAGTCAACTTCCCAGCCCACTTAGTAGTTATCAAAGGTACGGAGTACTACGATGGCAAACAGAAGCGCTACGTCGATATGCCTATCACTGATGTGCTTCAAATGATGGGGAGAGCTGGCAGACCACAGGTAACTTATTTATTTTTCACTAGCTGTTGCATGCGACACTGCTCGCGTGATATACTGATCCTCCTGATATATAAAATAAACTTTTTTATCCATAAAATATTAGAGAGATCCGATTCTCAGCACTCCATGGATTCACCGTGCGGTCGCCGGGTCCATAGCGTGGTACAGAGAGGAACACCATGACGGCGACTGGGACTTGCGACCCAGATGTAGGTTTAGGGTGGCCACCTTGTGATGCATCAGCGCTCACCTCCACCGTCAGTAGTGTTCCCCCCCCTACCTATCCAAATTTGGTAAGATCCTAACAATGCCGCTTTTGATATACGTTTTAATAAAGAGCTTACTGAAGCTCTTGGCAATCCGAGGTCTTTAAGTAAGTTGTACAGGGATTTAGCTGGAATTCCCCTTGCTCCTACTTCTACGGCATAGAGTTTAACCACGTAGCCGTTTTTGGTTAACTCGTTAGTCAAATCAAAGTATTTGTTTGTCTTTATAGCGTGGTCTTTAGGTATATTAGTTTCCCACGGTACTGTGAGTTCTACAAGCACTGCACGCTTATGCGATCGTGAAAAAAGGAATATGTCGGGTCTGGATGATGAGGCACAGACATCCTCCGGTATCCTATAGTGCTTCTCATACGTGTCTACGAGTATTGTCCAGTCAACGGCAGCTATCAAAATTGAATAAGGCTTTTGAAGTGATTTCTTTGAGCAGCCTTCCTTTACAAACGCAATGTCATTTCTTTGGTTTGTGGTTAATCCTTTTTTCGCTCTAGCTACCGCCAAACTTACAGCCTCACGTATGATTTCTAATACCTTATCATGACGGCGCGAGTAATGACCCCGGTCTAATAGCGTTTTACAACCCACTAGTAGGTGCCTAGCCGTACCAGTTGCTTCACCACATGAGTTACATGTTTTATCTGTGGCTTTTCCCCATCTGACCAGATTGCTTTGGTCGGGGAGGGTCAACTGGAATGCATTCAGGTAAAATTTAAGTAAGGCCGGTGACCAGTCGTATATTATGGTACGCCATTTTAAGGCTATGGGAATACAAAATTCACCTAGAGTCAACCATTCGTTTTGCATTTCTAGGTTCATTGCGTGCACCTTATAGGTGTTGTTTTCGTCTGCTTGAAGAAAAGATTTTGTTATTTCTTTATCTGTTTGTCTCTGAATATTACCTAGACCTACTCTACCGGTCTGCGAGCCTATCATGAATCTTTTATGGAACTGGAGGCGTGATTCGAGCTCCGATGCATTTTTATCTTTTGGAAGGACTTTTACTATTTCGTCTTTAGATTCCGATAAGACGTGCATTTTAGTTACTCTTAGGTGTTTATAGAGTTCTGATGGCTTCTTAAGCGTCATTCCAAAATTATTCGCGGATCTATATAGTGCCGACGGGTCGGCCGACTGAGCTAGCCCTAGCCACGACTTCAGTGTCTTCGTGACACTCGCATCTAGTTTTTTGAGGAGGCTCTGGTTTATATCATATATAAGAAACGGCCAGTTAAGACGCGAGGTTAAATAATTGTCATAGATCCAAGCTTTTTTAACATTACTTATTGGTTGTTGGTCTACCTTTTTTAAATCGATAATGAAACTATCAATTAATTCGTCCAAAGCTGGAGTGCAACCTCTGTTGTCAATCTTTCTTCCGAGGAATTTAAAAGGCACGGTTTCAGATATAGTTGAAACGTTTTCCCCGCCTATACTAAGCCCTGGGTCATATGAAGTATACCTGGTACCCCGCCTACCCAGACATAGACAGTAGCATTTGCTAGGTTTTGCTCTCATTCCATCTGTCCATGTACAGAAATCGTCTACTCTACGCAGTAGGTCCTGGCACTGCTTTGGGTTACGAGTCAGTATTGCCAAATCGTCCGCGAAAGCGAGGATAGACTCCGTATATTTACCGTTTAGCTTAAACCGATAGCCCCACCTCTTGTCGTGTGTGGAAATGTTGTCTATTAAAATATTTATTACTATATTGAAAACTATAGGTGATAAACAGCAACCTTGGAACAAACCCACATTATAATTTAAAGGTTGCGTGTATCCATCTTTGGTATTAATCACAAACTTTAATTTACCATAATAAGAGGATATTATTTCCCAAATGATGGACGGAAAGTGATACCATTTTAATGCAAACAACATAAGCTCGTGTTGTACTGAGCCAAAAGCGTTTTCTAGGTCTATCCAACAAACTGTTATTTGCTTTTCATTTGATCTGGCATCTTTTAAACTTTCCGCCAGTAAAGAATTGTGTTCCAGACATCCTGAAATTCCGGGTAGGAACCCTTGGTGGTTTGGTCTGAAATAGTTATTATTGATCATGAAATTTGTCATTTTAAATTGAAGCCATGAGAAGAAAATTTTAGAAATTGTATTGGTTAATGCTATTGGTCTAGCGTCTTTTGGACTAGTTACTATTTCTTTCTTTGGAATGAGCACAAAATTAGCCTTGCCGAAGGCCGCTGGGACTTCTTTACTCGACCAGATCCTATTGAATATGCTTAGAAGATGTTTACGTACCGATGGGCATTTTTTATAGATAATGTAAGGTAATGCCATCAGGCCCTGGGGCGGTTTTTGTTGGTTTCTTTTTGATTTGGTGTTCTATTTCGTCTAAGCTAGGTGGATTACAGTCAAATGTGAAATGAGGGCCTAATGGTTTTTGCGCGTTTGGTTTACTGTATTGTTTTTCGTATTTAGGCACCTCATAATTGGGGTGTGTGTTGGGTAACCTCCTCGAGTGTCGCTCCGATTCCGATCCCGCTGCAGTCCGGGGGGAACGGAATCGGAGCGGCCGGTACACCCTGGGCGGCGGTCAATGGCTTCCCCTTCACCCCTTCATAGGGTTGGCATTGATCGTCGGCCAATACCCAACGTGGCGGGAACACATCGCTCTCCGTACTCCTCTGCTTTCAGAGGAGACAGGATGAGCGATGCTGTTAGTGGTGAGATGGCCCAGGGTCAGCCGGGGTGCGAGGGATATGCTCTATGGGTAACCTTACACCCCGGCGTCTGAAGACCCGAGACGGCGTGCGGTTTTAGTCGGTGCAAGCCCGACATAACCGCCCCCGCTGGCCGGCGGGGGGGTATCCGAAGGGATTTCCGCACGATAAAAAAAAAAAAAAAAAAAAAGGCACCTCATAATTACTTTTATAGTAGCTATGGATCTGATCGTTACTTAGCAGTAGCCTATCTTGCTTTCTGTCGCTAAAAATATTCCTCGAGTACTTAAACGGGTCCTTATCGAACTCTACTTCATGTTTTGCTCTATTAAAATTATTGTTTTCATTTATTATTTGAACAGAAATTCCTTGAATTAATTTCAGTATGGACCTTAAAGCTCTGGCCAGTTGATGACTAAGTTGATTATCGCCCATAGCTTTAGCAAACCGTAGTCGTTTGATAAGGTCCCGCTTTTTCTTTCTCATTTTAATTTTATTATATACGCGTTTTCTCGGTTTTTTCGCGCGTATGGTAATGATGGTGGGTAATGCTCATGTAGATATGAGTAAATGCTAACCTGGAAAGATTCTACCTGACTGTTTAAATCCTGCTTTGTTCCGGGATGCTCTAACAGGATGGCTAAGTTTTGGTCGTGGGCTTTCCAGGTGGTCGACTTTAAAGAGGGAATGCTAAGACGGGCCCGGATGTTTATGGGCTCCTGGTTTGTGTCACACTCTGGCTCACCTTGGGATATATGAGGGTCAACTCTATCCGTGGCAATAGTTGAAGAACTTACAGACGACTGTCTTGCTCCAACACGATCGTGTGATTTTAAGTGCTTCAGAAACCAGGCTCTCTTCTTGTATACTTTCCCGCACGTTGCACATGTTAAGTCCGTATTCTCGCCATTGTCGTTTGTTTTATCCACCGGTGGACAATTCTTTCGCCCCCCCTCTCGGATTGTCCTGGAGGTATTTTTCTTTATTGGACTTTTAGCGATAAATTCTAGGGCAGGGCTTGCTAGGCCCTTGCCCGCGGCTGTCTTTCCAGCAGTCCATTGTCTTTCCAATTGTCATCTGTCTTTCCAGCGTCAACTGTCTTTCCAGTAGTCATCCCGTCTCTCCGGGCTGTCAGATTTTAAAGAGATCCGATTCTCAGCACTCCATGGAGTGACCTAAATTACTAATATTCCCCCAAACCCCTCCAGTTAAGCTTAATTGCTTGTGTTAGGAATGGGTTCACGTCGGTAGTGTAATGACCAGGATTCGAACCTGGGACCTCTAGATCGTAGGGTCGACTCCTTAACCACTAAGCTACCGACGCTTGACTATGTACTATTCTAGACTATAATCTATGTCCTCAACATTATTATTCAAGGGACAATTCTGGTGCCCAGGACCTCTCCTGCTTCTTTTTTTTAATTTAGTAAAAGTCAACCAAGTCTTTTACGGGAGCGACCACCCAAAATTAAAGTCAAAATCATTTATTCTGTACAGACAATTAAAACGGCATTTATCAAACGTCAAAAAAAATACATGTTTAGCAAATGGCGGTCCATCCGCGCACCAGTTCACAACGCGGGCACGTCCTGAGAAGACTACAGCAAGAAACTTAGCGGGCCTCTTTTAGGTCTATTATATCGCAATATAATAGACCCAGAAAAATTACCCTTTGAAGAAAAAGCTACTATATTCCAACCCCGAGAGATAGATATAGAAATAGGCAATGAATAAAAACACTCGAAAACGGTAACTTTTAGCGAAAAACTTTTCAGACATTTATTTTAGACTTAAAAATGGCCTATCGATTAAAAATGTTTCTGACTGCAAGAATGTTCACCGGTTAGAAGTTATGATTTTTTTCCCGAAAATTTTCGGTTTTTCCCCCCTCCACTTTTAGTTAAAGTTTTAATCTTATAGGTTTATAATTAAAAGTTGTTGGTATCATGTATACTATGGGATAAAATTAGAACGGTTCGAATATCTTTCATGTAACGTGAAATTTTGAGGAAAAACTGATTTCACAAAAAGTGAGGCCCTACCGTCCCCTTAGGCCGGATTCCACCCGTTCACGAACTTAAACTAAGTTTACACCCAAGCAATTTTTGACCGCAGTTTGAAAGCGATCGGGGCAAAAATGCGACCGTGAGAGTGCCGCAAATTTTGGGAAGTGGAACCATACATACATATATATATATATATATAAACTTTTTGACCAGTGGTCATTTCGGACTCAGGGGGTCATAACTAGACCTCCTATGAAGATTTTTTTTTTTAAATTCGACAGTAGTCAAGAAACCAATAGGTAGATCGATTTCATCGAAATCTACCTAAAAAGATTCGGAATGAAAGCGTGATATTGGAATAAAAAATATATAGTAGTTTAAATATAATATAGTAGTTTAAATATAATATAGTAGTTTATTAATATAATAAAGTGTAAAAAATAGCGAGAAATGAACCCCAAGCGGGTATTTGAAAAAACTGTAAAAAGAGTAAAGGAAAACCTTATTGCATAAGAATAGGCTTAAGCCAAGAGGTGTAAGAAAGAAAAAGAAACCCCGAGAGATAATGCAGCACCAGAGCCTCGTCCGTCAATCAGCAGGTGGACCGGCTTGCTGGTTTAAGGAATGTGATATAGACCATAAAAAATCAACATTGTAGTTTATTTACATACTCACGCCTTTTTCCCTCCGGATTAGGCAGAGACAATAGCCCGCCATCTGCTTCTGTCCTAACACAAAAATCTTTAATGACAGTTGCAGCTTGTGAAAGTTATTTAAAGAAATAATAATTATTTAAGGTATTGTTGTTTTTTATGTTGTAGTATGACAACGAGGGAGTAGCCGTTGTTTTGGTTCACGATCAAAAGAAAAACTTCTACAAGAAGTTCCTGTACGAGCCCTTCCCGGTAGAGTCCAGCTTATTGAATGTGTTACCTGACCATCTGAATGCTGAGATTGTTGCGGGTAAGTTACGAAAAATTACGAATTTTTATATATTTACAGGGCAGGAGAATGCAGTTCTCTTTATTGAAAGCATTTACCACTGAGTTGACTGTCTTGCTGGTACAGTGGTAGCGATTGGGATTGCTGTGCATGAGGTTCTATGCCCAGATTGGGCAAAATTACATCGGGTCCTCAAATTAAAGGTTATAAAATCTTATATATAAAACTAAAATTAGTGACTTGCCCCCGTTTCGCAGGGGTATCTATTAATCCGATTGCTACCAAGCAGGATCACCCGCTCGGTAAATCTGAAGATTGTCTGAAAATCTTATCAAAATGGGTCCATTTCCGAGTTTACAGGAATATACGTATACACATATTTATTAATACATAATAATAATAATATACTGGGTGTTAGGGAAACGCTCCCGAAAACGGTGACTGAAGATAAAAAAAACTCCTTCTACTCCTGTCTACGTCCTTTGGAGCTGTGAAAAAATCAAACTTTTAAGCCAAAGCAATCAAAAGATACAGCCGTTTATGCCGCAAATTTTCGAAACTCGCACGGGAATAAAAACCTACAGGGTACTTCCCGTGAACTTAGAATCTTGAAATTTGGTACGAAGTAACGTCTTATAGTACAGATAAAGGAAAAATTGCGAAAACCGTAAATTTCTAGTTACATCATATAATAAAAAATATTTTTGAAAATTTTAAAGTTACTACTACCATAACTATGACTCGATTGTCGTGATGGGTGAACTTTTACTTATATACCTACAGGTTTGTACGGAACCCTCGGTGTGCGTGTCCGACTCGCACTTGGCCGGTTTTTTTGTTAACGTTATTTACGCTCTATCGTGTTAGTACAGCTAAATGAAACGATAATTTCATAAAAAAATGCATCACTTTACCATTAAAAGATAGCATGTCACCGTCAACGACCGGTTTCATTTAGCTGTACTAACAGCGAGTGTGAGGAATTAAAAAAATGATAAAAAAACAATATCAACAAACAACATCTTCAGTACTATCGCCTGTCTTTGTTTTCGGAAGCGTTTCTTTAACACCCAGTATAGATATGGATGAACATTCTAAAAATCTGTACCACTTTAAAGGTACCGTCAGTACAAAACAAGACATCCTAGACTACCTAACCTGGACGTACTTCTTCCGCCGCCTACTTAAGAATCCTTCTTACTATAACCTGGAGAGCGTGGAGCCACAAGACGTCAACTACTACCTCTCTAACCTGGTGCAGACGTCGGTAGACGTGCTCGCTAACGCCAACTGTGTGGAGATTGAGGAGGTAAGAGATTGGTTATTTACGAATTTAATTAATCCAAGGCCTTGAGCTCTCAGGGATGCGGCAGGTTAAATACCACTAGGAACGCTAGAATGATAATGATGAGGACACGCGGCAGATGGGTTAACACAGAACTTACCAAACGGCAAAAGAAAAGAAAAGGAGACTAATAATTAGCAAATGGACCAGCAGTTCGCAACGCAGCCATGCAAGGAATTCAGTAGGTATTTTTGGCTCTATTTACAAAAAAAAATGTTTAATATAATTACCGTGTCTTGTTTGGAGTAGACAGTTCATTTCCAAGCTTGTTTGTCATTTAAATAGTCTTGAATGTCATAATAGACTTTATCTACACCCATGCTTTAAATCCTCTATAAAAGATTCTGAAACAGTTAGCTTATTGCCAACATTAATACATCCAATGTCCTAATAACCATAATATCATCCGAACGGGTGTTATAATGTTGTATGAAATTTCATAATAACACTCCTTTCGCTTTTTCAATCTCTTCCGCGCAAAGGGTTACTCATCAGACAGCCAAATTCTTACCGCTCGATGCGTGGAATCTGTATGAGTTTCAAAAAAAGAACTGTCATTCACGCGCGTTGCATTGCACTACCACAGCGGCGGCGCGCCGTAAAAAAAAATTAAAGCTTATTCGTTCGAATTCGAATTCCCGCTATTTTTCTTCGCTATTATTTTTGCAAATTGTTTTGTTTACTTACGAAAATGAGCGATTCAAGTTTTGATAACACACCTCCAGACATTTCGAATGCAGCAAAGGACATTTCTATCAAATTACTACCGCAAAAATCTAGAAAACAGTATGAAAAGGCGTACCAAGATTTCATGAATTGGAAAATATCAAAGGGCAGTAGCAGCTGAAGATGTATTATTAGTTTATCATGGGTGTAGATAAAGTCTTGTATGCAACTGTATAATTAGGTATTAAAACACTGATGTGACACATTCATGTTTTAATACCCCTCATTATACCACAGTTGCATAAATAACTATTTACGCGGTTTCGTTTTGATTAGACTTTTAAATTTATTAAGAGTTAGATTCCTAATTTCATTAGAGAGCTTGTTATAAAAGCATATAATCTGCGTTACCCTTCTTTTTTTTTACGTGTAGAAATCCCTTCGGATACCCCCCGCCGGCCAGCGGGGGTGGTTATGTCGTGTATCGACTAAAACCGCACGGTGTCCTCCCCAAGTGTCCGTTGCCGGGCACCCCGGGTAAGCCCTCGAAAGGATAATCCCAGGGTTACCGGCGGACTTTGGCCGCCACCGCGGCCTCGCCTGGTGGGGTCGGGTTTTATCCCGCTTCGGTGAGTTGGCAGGCGTGTGTAGGGCACACACGACACGCCTCCGCCACGGCCTGCTTCTGTAAGGACGGCAAGTCGGCCAACTGCCGTCCTCAGGCCCCGATCATGGAGGTCGGTAGTCCCGGGCGTAGATGAGTCTGCGGCGTCCTCGCCGCAGACTGCGAAACTCGAGGGGCAATGTTC
Source organism: Cybosia mesomella (assembly GCA_946251805.1). NCBI lineage: Eukaryota > Metazoa > Arthropoda > Insecta > Lepidoptera > Erebidae > Cybosia > Cybosia mesomella. The sequence continues at coordinate 16,738,587 of OX276409.1, forward strand.
TCTCCCGCTCCCTCTCCGCGCGCATTACCTGCTCGCAGAAAGAGGCGGCGGCATGCCACTCGCTCCCGTTGGAGACCACGGCCCTCACCATGGTCTCCAACGAGAGAACGTCCACGCCCAGGACCGCAACGAGATCCCGGCGTTGACTCGCCCACGCAGGGCACTCCACCAACGTGTGGAGCGCCGTGTCTTCGCCAGGATCCTCGCAGTGCTGGCACTGCGGCGTTGTTTCCCGGTGGGCCCTGCGTTACCCTGGAATGAATTACTAATCTTGTGGAGTCGACTGTCACAAACTACAAGATTATTTTATGTCTAGAAATCTTACAAGTATAACTTACAAAATTTGTTTGTTTTTTTTTTCAAAAATGATGCTAATTAATTAATTAGCGACCGTTCCTTTTTCATCATATTATTTATTTTTAATCATCCACTTAACCACACAACAATAAAAGATGGTAAAACCCTAAATTTGTGGTGGTGGGTAAACCCTTCAATTATTTTTCTACAATGCATTTCCGCCTTATTATAACTTAATTCAATACCTACCTATCTTACCTCAGAACTAAAGTACAATCCATTGACAGGACCAGCGCACAGTCCATTGCACCTGGATGGGTCGCATCGCGTCTTACTACTACCTCTCGTACAAGACGATGGCGCATTTCAACCGCAACTTACACAGCAAAATGGATGTGGACGAGCTACTGCGAGTGTTGTCGGACAGCGAGGAGTACGCCACGCTGCCTGTCAGACACAACGAAGATGTACTCAACGGGTACGTGTACACTTTTATTAGATGTTCTCGCTGGTAACCCAGGGGTTATCCTTTCGAGTGCTTACCCGGGGTGCCCAGCAATGGACACCGTGTGGTTTTAGTCGGTCCGATTCCGACACGCCCATCCCATCGTTGGCACCGATGGGGCAAAGCCCGTGGGGGTTTCCACACGTTGCCGCTGTTGTTTAATAGTTAACGACAAAAAAAAAAACCGGCTGACAAACCGGCAGAATAAGAATAATTATTGAACTTTCGTTTTTCTTAAATATTCTTTTAATTGATTTACATATCAGCAGATATGTAAAATTACTAAAAATACACTTGTAATACACTGAAAATACACTGTGTTACTTACATAACACCGCTGCACCATCGATGCATAACTTACTAATATACCTGTTAAAAGTGTTCCTTTAACAACTAGTACCTATTTTGTTCCAGTGATCTATCCCAAAACTGTCGCCTGCCAGTAGATCCATTAACCCTGGACTCGTCTCACGTGAAAGCGTTTTTGTTGCTGCAAGCGCACATGACGAGAGTGCAGCTTCCCAACACGGACTATGCTACCGACACCAAGTCTGTACTCGACCAGACTATTAGGATTATTCAGGTAATATAATCTATGGCAATAAATAAAATTGAAGCGTCTGTTTATAATGTTAAAATAACAGCCTTTTAGTACACATGAATACACACACATAGGATGCCTACTGACACAGAATTAAAAGTAGTTTTATTTGGTCTGTCCTTCTGTCTGTTTGACTTGGGTAATCTCTGAAACGACTAGGGCGATTTTGACGGGACTTGCAGTTTGTATCGTACGTGGGACTCTCTTCTTCATCCGAGCACCTTTCCCGGTTATTTCCAAAGCTTGCACAAAAAAGCGTTCCTACCTCTCCATTCCTTATGGATTGGTTTATCTTGACATTTATGGAAGCGACTGCCGTCTAACAAAAACTCGAGAGGAAGATCTACTTGGATTTCGTTTTTTTTTTACAGCGCGAACATTTGATTCTTAAAAAAAATATTTTGTTTTACACAGGCAATGATAGACACCTCAGCTGAAAACGGATGGCTGTCCGTATGTTTATCCTGTCAGATACTAATGCAGTCTATCGTACAAGCCCGCTGGCCTGCAGATTCGCCCCTTACCACGCTACCCCACGTCGAATCTCAGCACCTTTATATGTTCTCACATATGACCAAGGACCTCAATAAACCCTGTACCATGTTAAATGGGTTGAAGGTTGCTTGTATGAGGAATTATGAGCTTCTAGCGAAATATTTAAGAAGGGAGTTTGAGGAGAACCAGATTGAACAAATACATAGGGTAAGTATATTGAAGATAGGAAATAAAAGTCGGCACCCTTAAGTCCTTTGGTAGGATTTTTTAAATTCACCGTTAAGTTAACTTAAGTATTAAGCGGAACCCTGAGGGCCCGCGGCGGGCTACAATGCGAACAAATCGTGTGACGGGCGACCCATTAACGCAGCGTTGCTTTTCTTATCTAATAAACGCGATATACATCCTTTGTTCATTTCAATATATACAAAAATTGCAAAGAAAAGTGTTTTCACTCCTCTTGCTCAAAAAGACCGTCATTGTGGCGTCCAGAGCGAAGATAAAATAGCAATTCTTCCCCTGGGGGAAAAAGTTTTTTATTTTTGTGTGTCAAATGACAATGAGCCCACAAAAACGAAAAAGTCTTTAGTCATAAGTAGAATAATCATGAATAAAGACTCGACTTATTACTGTTTAATAAAAAAAGAACTTCATTTTAATTTTGAAAATGGAACTAAAATCGCCGATCTCTGGTAGAATGCATGCAATGTGTTGCGGCTACAGAAGAAATAAAAAAAAGACATTGGCGCGAAATCTTTATAAGTTTTCTCTAAATTGCAAATTGAATTGGTAGTGACCGTAATTCATTTTACAATAGTGAAAATGTCATCATCTAGTGAGAATGGAGACCCTAATTTACAAATAGAAGAGAAAGGAAAAGAAATAATTTTCAATCTGTTGCCGTCAAGGTCACAAAGCATTTATTTAAATACTTACGAAAAGTTAATAAAATAAACTACATATTTCATATTGTATTGGATTGTTTTATTTTCTCGCAATCGTAGTGAAAACACACGGCGCTAAAACCCATTAAAACTCGGTTTCTATTTACTCCCTCGCTAAAGCTCGGGAGTAAAACTACCTCGTATATAATGGGTCATTTTAGCTCCTTGAATAACAATCTACTATTTAAACAACCAAAACGCTATGAAGGCACTATGAAATAAATAACTATTTCTTTAAGATGAATAGATATATTTACATATTTCTCCGATCCTTCTCTTTATTCTGTTTACATTTCTTTTTCTTTAAAGAATTTTGTCGCCAAAATTACCATTATTCCCTCTAACCCCTACAGCTATTTTTTTATTTTTTTGCTAAATTGCTTGTTTTAGGAGTGGGTTCAATTTGGTAGTAAATGGCCAGTGGGCCTACCGCCCAAGTGTCGTCGATATCGCAGCCGTCGAAATGTTGCGCTGGTCAAGGTCGACGGCCATTTTGTACCGCCCCATTGATAATCGATGCCGGCGCGGCGTAAGAATGAATGAAACGCTGTTTTTGACAGTTAAATAGCTGCCGCCTAAAAAAATTCAAATCGACCGCGTCTCATGAGCTGTCGTTTTGTGTATTATTTTCTTTTCCGTCGGTTGATTACGATGCCGATTGCACCTAACACTGGGCTACTATGGCTTTTATGGGTGCGACTGCCGACGAGTGGGTTCTGCCGTCCTATTGCACCTAACACTGGGCTACTATGGCTTTTATGGGGGCGACTGCCGACGAGTGGGTTCTGCCGTCCTATTGCACCTAACACTGGGCTACTATGGCTTTTATGAGGGCGACTGCCGACGAGTGGGTTCTGCCCTCCTATTGCACCTAACACTGGGCTACTATGGCTTTTATGGGGGCGACTGGGTTCTAACACTGGGCTACTATGACTTTTATGGGGGCGACTGCCGGCGAGTGGATTCTGCCCTCCTATTGTACCTAACACTGGGCTACTATGGCTTTTATGGGGGCGACTGGGTTCTGCCCTTCTATTGCACCTAACAATGGGCTACTATGGCTTTTATGGGGGCGACTGCCGACGAGTGGGTTCTGCCCTCCTATTGCACCTAACACTGGGCTACTATGGCTTTTATGGGGGCGACTGGTTTCTGCCCTCCTATTGTACCTAACACTGGGCTACTATGACTTTTATGGGGGCGACTGCCGACGAGTGGATTCTGCCCTCCTATTGTACCTAACACTTGGCTACTATGGCTTTTATGGGGGCGACTGGGTTCTGCCCTTCTATTGCACCTAACACTGGGCTACTATGGCATTTATGGGGGCGACTGCCGACGATGGAATTTCGTCCTCCAACTCCTTCGTTTATTCCTTCTTTCTGAAACATACGAAAACAACAAACAACACAGCATAAACGTTTAAGTAGGTAAAGTAAAGATTAAAGAGTGTTTTAATTAGTCGCAGGTACAATAGGAGGGCAGAACCCAGTCGCCCCCATAAAAGCCATAGTAGCCCAGTGTTAGGTGCAATAGGAGGGCAGAACCCAGTCGCCCCCATAAAAGCCATAGTAGCCCAGTGTTAGGTACAATAGGAGGGCAGAACCCACTCGTCGGCAGTCGCCCCCATAAAAGCCATAGTAGCCCAGTGTTAGGTACAATTAGTCGGTTCAAGCCCGACATAACCGCCCCCGCTGGCCGGCGGGGGGGTTTCCGAGGGGATTTCCGCACGAAAAAAAAAAAAGGTACAATAGGAGGGCAGAACCCAGTCGCCCCCATAAAAGCCATAGTAGCCCATTGTTAGGTGCAATAGGAGGGCAGAACCCACTCGTCGGCAGTCGCCCCCATAAAAGCCATAGTAGCCCAGTGTTAGGTGCAATAGGACGGCAGAATCCACTCGTCGGCAGTCGCACCCAAAAAAGCCATAGTAGCCCAGTGTTAGGTGCAATCGGCATCGTAATCAACCGTCGGAAAAGAAAATAATATTCAAAACGACAGCTCATTGTGTGAAGTGTCATTTCATTACGGCACCTCATGAGGTGCCGTAATGAAATGACACTTCAAAGCGACGCCGTAGATTTGAATTTTTTTAGGCGGCAGCTATTTAACTGTCAAAAACAGCGTTTCATTCATTCTTACGCCGCGCCGGCATCGATTATCAATGGGGCGGTACAAAATGGCCGTCGACCTTGACCAGCGCAACATTTCGACGGCTGTGATATCGACGACAATTGGGCGGCAGGCCCACAGGATTCGGGGTGTGTGTTGGGTAACCTCCTCGAGTGTCGCTCCGATTCCGATCCCGCTGCAGTCCGGGGGGAACGGAATCGGAGCGGCCGGTACACCCTGGGCGGCGGTCAATGGCTTCCCCTTCACCCCTTCATAGGGTTGGCATTGATCGTCGGCCAATACCCAACGTGGCGGGAACACATCGCTCTCCGTACTCCTCTGCTTCCAGAGGAGACAGGATGAGCGATGCTGTTAGTGGTGAGATGGCCCAGGGTCAGCCGGGGTGCGAGGGATATGCTCTATGGGTAACCTTACACCCCGGCGTCTGAAGACCCGAGACGGCGTGCGGTTTTAGTCGGTGCAAGCCCGACATAACCGCCCCCGCTGCCCGGCGGGGGGGTATCCGAAGGGATTTCCGCACAATAATAAAAAAAAAAAAAAAAAAGGCCCACAGGATTCGAACCCGAGACCGTAAGGCCGACTACTTAACCATTAAGCTACCGACGCTACAAAAAAATTATGTACGAGCTACAAAGTACACATTGCTACAAGCAAATTTGTGTGTAACATTTGTAATATTCTCCAGGCCATCTGCGACCTACCGACACTGGACATAAAATTGCACGTGCGAGGGCTATGGTTCGACACTGATCGTGAACAAGACAAACTTGTTAAACAGCCATCGTCTAAAGACCAGTGGATGCCTATACACGCAGATCAGGTAATGAAATAAAATAATATGCTCGGCAACTAGTTTTGAAAATATCGTCAGTTCACTAGCATGGTACATAAACGAAAACACAAGAGGTGATGCACTGTACACTCAAATGATGGAAGAGTGCCGTGAGACGTTCAATGTGCCATCCTTGTATTGATCAGACTTAGCTTAAACAGTCAAACTAAATATGATTTATGTTCTAGTCTAACAAAAACTTAACGGCTCTTCGCATATGAAGGAAAATAGAACAACTCAACTAATAATTATAAAATAAGATTCGTTATACGACTATAGTCGAAATACCTGATTGCAATCTACACATCTCAAACTTTTAGGAATACACGCTACTACTAGAAATGCGCCGTCGAGGTGGTAATCCTAGCAACGTACTTTGTCCTCGCTTCCCCCGCGGCAAGAACGAAGGCTGGTTCGTCACACTCGGGAACATTGATCATGGAGAGCTGCTTGCGTTGAAGCGAGTCTCGCCTAAAGGAACGGCGCAGGTTACGTTCTATACACCATCTATTAGAGGTAAGTTTTAATTATTCTATCATGTTTTGTTCGCTTGTCTCGTTGAAAATACGTCATGCGTAGGAACGATTACAAATTTCACTACTAGCGAGTTTTAAATGTTATGTAATAGAGACGTTTTTATAAATTATATGGTCATAATAAATACAATAGCAAAAACAACTCAGTGAGCAACTACTGTGTATGAAGTCCCTGGTTCGTTCCTGTGGCGGGCAAAAAGTTTTTATGTTAGGCCCCAGTGCCCGGTGACCCATTTGTAGCTCGTGGTCCGATCGCGGATTTCTACTGGTCGCTCCAAGGGCAACATTTTCTGCCTGTGGTTCTATCAATCGGACTATCGTTATCCGGCTATACGGATTTTTAATCCTAATAAACCATGTTACATTAGTAATTTAGTAGTTCTTGTGTACCTAACCTAACCGCGGTAGCCTAGTGGTATGGGTAAAGGACTGCTGAGACGAGGTCTCGGGTTCGATCCCAGGTATTACTATGGCAGACACCAATGACTTTTCGATGCTTTTCGAAGTTATGTGTGTATTTAACGCAGGTTTATAAGTGCCCGGTTAATGGCAATAGGCTCGCCACCTATTACAATGGGACCTAAAACATAAACTGGCGAAACGTGGGTGCTAGCACCTCTGCCTACCCCTTCGGGGAATATAGGCGTCAGTTTATGTTATGTTATTATGTCAAATCATCATCAGTATATATTATAAAACAAAGTCCTCCGCCGCATCAGTCTGTACCGATTTTCAAACTGTTTTCACATTGGTGAAACCACTCTATCCATTGGGATAGAGTGGTTCTCGAGGAAGGTTTTAGTATATACTTTGTCAAGTTTGGTATACATTTGCTAAAATATAATGATATTTGTTGGAAGCATCAGAAAAAAATAAGCCGTCTGGACCTTTAACGAAAACGCTGCTTAAACCCTTTGAGATATAACAAAATGATGTATGGTGGAATTGTGTATCTTTTATAAGTTGTGGTGGTGGAATAGGGTCCCATGGGTAGCAGGAACGGAAACAGAATTCCACGCGGGTGAAGCCGTGGGCAACAGCTAGTAATGTGTAAATAAATAAAACACAATGTGCTTCATCTATTCATCCTAATGCGTCCAGCGTTACTTACATCACAGATTACGTGTACATAAGTCGCGAAAGTTTTCCTTATAACATTTGATAAAGTTTCTCGTTCATATAAGTCAATGACGTAATTGCAAAAATGTATATTTTTGCAATATATTATGTTAATATTTTTAAAACCTACATTAAAAAAAATTGTTGGATCATTGCTGCAGTCATTTTTTATTTTTGTCTATAAATTGGTACTATTGACGTTGGATATAGGCATCATGGGCCTACCCAAGACGCCTTACCCTTAGCTGCCCCTCCCTCCTGTCACTATTTATATATATTTTTTATTTTTTATGGATGATAGGCTCACGTTTGACCTCTATCTCACCTGATCGTAAGTGACGATGTGGTCTACGATGAATCACGTTTGCCTAGAAGGAACCTATTCACTCGAGACTTGAAGATTCCAAGGTTATAGCTTTCCGGAAACAGACTCAGGCAGGCAATTCCACTCCTTAGCTGTACGCATAATAAATGTGTCGCCAAAACGTTTCGTGCGTATGAGTGGAATATCCCCCAGGTAGCGGTGGCGCCAGGGCTGCACACGCTGGCGGACTGCCCGGCGTGGGTGGCGCCGAGGCGTGACCTCGTGGCAGCCATCGGGGTGGGAGTCCTCTCGCTCGGCAGCATGATTGCGGCAATGGTGCGGAGCGCGCCCGGGAGAGACTTAGAACTCTCCCGGTCCGCCGAGCCCGCAACTTGCTCGCCGCGCGTCGCAGGCGACTCAGGCGCCGGAGGTCGCTTAACGACCTCCGTCCTCCATGAGCGCAGGCCTGGGGGTGGCGGGTGAGGCCACCTGTCACCCCAGCAGAAGCAGGCCGGGACGGTGGGGCGACTAGCGCCCCTCCCCCAAACCGGGGCAAGACGGGGACACCGTGGTTCCCAAACCCGAGGGGGCCATCTCGAAACCGGAGATGGCCCAGGGTCAGTCGGGGTGCGAGAGATATGCTCTATGGGCAACCTTACACCCCGGCGTCTGTAGACCCGAGACGGCGTGCGGTTTTAGTCGGTTCAAGCCCGACATAACCACCCCCGCTGGCACGCGGGGGGTTATCACCGATAGGCCTACAACTTTGCGTCGATTTGCATCGTTATTGATGAGCCTCTTGGCCCATCTCTCTATTGTCTCAAGCGCTTCCAGGTGGTATTTAGCTGAGCCATCACACAGGTACGAGCAGTACTCCATACAGGATTAAACCTGCGCTTGGTACAAGTTGAGCAACTGTTCCGGTGTGAAGTACTGTCGCACCTTCGACAGAATACCCAGCTTTTTAGCGGCCACTTGAGCTTTAGCCATTGCATTTTATTTCATTTATTTACTTTCTTAACAATCCTTACATTGTGTTGAAATGTTACTATAGTCTTAACTTATTCTAAACATCCGGAATATGATAATTTTAATGAATTCTGTATAAGTAACCATAATTAAGGCACTAACCATAACACTTTTGCACACCAACATGGTAAAACATGGATTGGACAACCATAGTTCTAACACCTTACTATGTACCTGTGTTTAGCAACATAAATGATTGATTGATGGATTGAGTAAATTTTCATAAAAATAAGGACTAAATGAGAACAATACATTAATTGTCATAATTATATGTCCTGAAAATCAGAATCTATAAAGAATAAAATAAAATTTAAATGCAAAAAAAATTAAATAACAGATGTCCCTTAAATTGTCATTGATATATATAAAAAAAATGTCATATTTGTTTCCACGATTTCATGTCATTCCATGAACTCCTCTATTGAGTAAAAACACCCATCAATAAGAAATGCCTTCAAAGTTGACAGGAATTGGGGTGTATACATGCAGCTCCTTATTTCTAAAGGCAGCTTATTAAAAAGCTTCACTGCGCTGTACCTTGAGTCATGTTTGACCACATTTAATGTAGGAGCAGCGGTAGACGGCGGTAGACGGTATGTTTTCTCCTCGTTTTTTCTCTTAATACCCTTTCCTCGTGACTCTCATATGAGTGTTTATTTTTTGCGAAATTTGTTAGCAAAACCATAATATACAGACTTGGCACCGTTAATACTTTCAAGTCCCTAAAAAACTGTCTACAGGACTGCTGCTGCTTTATGCGAACCATTGTTCTTATGGCCTTTTTTTGTGCAATGAACGCTTTCTGGATACTATAGTCATAGCTGCCTCCCCAGAAAAGAATGCTGTACCTCAGTTTGGATTCCACCAAAGCGAAATACACAGACTTCAGTTGTTCCAGGTGCAGAACATCTCTTAAACCTCGCAGCACATAACAAGCTGAGTGTATACCAGCCTCCACATTTAACAACTCACATTTCCAATTAAGAAAGCTATCCACATGTATCCCCAGGAACTTAACAGTAACTTTAGCCTCAATGTAAGACCCAAAATTGAGGGTGGACGTCAGGGTAACGCCAAGAAGCTCGAGGCGGTCGGTTATCGGCATGGATGCATTTCGGAATGTGGGGTTTGACTGAAATTGACTTCGCTTGGCAGAGAAGAGACACGCCTGGGTCTTGGTAGCGTTGAACTTGACCAAGTCAGCATCACCCCAATCGGAGACCGCCTTCAAGGACAAATTCAAACGCTCAACCATAGCCTCTCGGAGAGATCGGATCTGTCCCACACTGGCTCGGGGGTTGGACTCGTAACTCTCGACTACTGTGCTGTCGTCTGCGTACCCAAAAGTACCGGGCTTGAACAGGTCGTTAATGTGCAGCAAGAATAATGTAGCCGAGAGTACCGACCCCTGAGGGACCCCAGCGTTGATGGCTAATCGGTCAGATGTGCAGCCGTCAACGACCACCCGGATAGACCGATTCCTCAGGAAGTCAGTGATCCAGCTTATCCACATAAGCCAGCGGGAAGGCCGTAGGACGGAAGCTTGCCAATTAGGCTATCGTGCCAGACCCTGTCAAAAGCCTTCGAGATGTCGAGAGAAACGGCAAGTGCCTCTCCGTGCCTCTCGATGGCCTCACTCCAAATGTGGGTGGCATACACAAGAAGGTCCCCAGTGGAACGGTTTTGGCGAAAGCCATATTGCCGATCACTGAGGAGATCGTTCATTTCGAGGTATGCCAACAGCTTTTTGTTCAGTACACGTTCCAGTCTTACAGAGAATGGACGTTCCTGAAATTGGTCTGTAATTGACAGGGTCCGCCCGACTGCCCTTTTTGGGCACAGATTGCACGTTAGCTTCCTAACAAGCCTTCGGCACTTGACCGGTCTCATATGAGAGACGAAACAGGCGTGTCAAAATAGGATACAACTCAGGTGCACAAGTCTAAATAAGCCCCACTGGCTTTGGGCGTTCAAACCCAAAATTCAATATATTACCAACACTAATACCTGGTTGCACACCCGTGTTTCAAACTTGAACGATCTGTCGATTTTGAGGTCAGACTGCGGCTTAATAAAGTCTTCATCCAGTACATAATTATGTATGTGTACAATTATTATAATTAAATGTTTAATCAATTCACAGGTCGCGTAATCTACACAGTATATGTAATGAGCGACAGCTATATGGGCCTGGATCAGCAATATGACCTACAGTTGGAAATAATTGACCCATTACCCCAAGAAAACGCCGATAGGGTCTATGACAACATTGATAAAACTATTTATGAGTGATTTTATTCTAATTAACTGTTCTTCCAATTAACCAAAAAGTATATTACATGCTCTCAATAAATAGTTTAGAGAGAGACAATGATATGTTCATTATCTTTGGGTACCATTAAACCAGTTGAAGTTATGCCTCTCTGCCAAGTATTAATAATGGATTATAATTTTAACTGGATAACCTATTTGCTGTGATTAAATGCACTGAGTATAATATAATGTTTTTACTGTAAAAAAATGTGTTTAAAAAAGCTGGTCTTAAAAAGATTAGAAATAAATATTTATTACATATTTATGTCGCCTTTTCATTCCTTCTGGTAGTGTTAAGTTAGTTTAGCTGGCGGGGTGAGCTACTAATTTCAGTTACTATTCTTTAAAAAAACAGTACCAGGTGCTTGAATTTATCTACTGCTACATAATTATCTGTTTAGGCTGAAAAAAGCGTTTCTAAATTTGTTATCAATGATCACGTTAATATTTTGTTCAGTAAGTTGTTTTTTAATGTTGTCTGGCAGTAAATTCCAAAAATGTTGAACAAACGTCAAAAAGTTCACTCGTGTGCAGTAGCTGGCCAATCAAAAAACCAATAAAAGAATTGATCAATCAATGAAGCGAGCCCTTTGAACGATTTTGACGTTTAAATAATCTATGATTGGTGTGCCTCGGGTGCCTCCGCCCGTCGCACTCCGCGCTACCACTAGAGACCTAAAAATACGGTAGCGCAATTTTAATAGCGAATCGCACTTGGCCGGTTTTTTGTATCCTGCTATCCTATCGTAGGATCCTATTCAACTAATATTATAAATGTGAAAGTTTGTTGTTGTTGTGAAAGATGTTTGTTACTCAATCACACTCCAACGGCTAAACAGATCTGGCTAAAATTTGTTACAGGGATAGATTATGATCTGAAATAGCACAGGTTTTTTATCCTTGGAATAATTTTCCACGGGTTGCGGGAACGGGATATGAATTCCGACCGAAGCCGCAGGCACAACAGCTAGTAATAAATTAAAAAATCTAGCTTCATTATTTATTATTCGTAAAATAGCTAACAACAAAAATGATATGATGACCTCCGACCGATTTCGGCCATGGCGACCACAAACACATTTATGTACAAATATTCAACATGGCTAATTTATTAGTACAATAGAACAATAGCATTACATTACCTAAATGCAATTAGTTTTACATAATCTTAGGATTGAAAATTGCTTAAATCATTCATACAAGGCGTGAATTAGGTTTGATACAGGCTTTCGGGCGGACAAATTGTGAAAAGGATCCACGTATCCTCCTTTAGCCCAGCACATACACATCATGTTGAGCTAACGAAGCGAGCTCGTGGACACCGCGCACCCAGACAATAGATAGACATGGATTAGAAGTTAGAATCGTGTTAGGTTACTTGTGATATTGCACGAAGAAATAATCGCTAACTAATTCGTAAGATAGAGAAGTACCTATTTACTTTTCACTCAACATACACGGACGGACGGACAAGCAGAACGAGGGAGTGCGGGGTGGTACGTACAACGTTGAGCCAAAGAACTATTTGCAAAGCAATAACACAATTTATCTCAGCAAAAGTTTCTTCAGCCCAACATGGTGTGTGTGTTGGGTTAAAGAAGGATACGTGGATCGTTTCCAAAATTTACCGCCCCAAAGTTTCTTTAGCCCAACACTATGCAAATGCTGGGCTAATGAAGCAATTGTAAACACGCGGTTTGCGCAATTGCAATTTACAATTATCAGAACAGTCAAGATTCAGAGATCAATTATATTTTACAAGAATACTCTAAGAACTTATTTTTAGATAATAAACCAAATAATTAAGTATACTTAACACTATACGCATAGACCGAGACCTCCTGCTTTCTTCTATCCAAAAATAACAACTCGTCACAATCGTGTCGGCGGGAGCTATCTACTTGTACCTATTAGTGACTTATGATGGAGTTCAGGTATAGTCAAAGGTAGATTATGATTGCACAGATTTCAAAATTAAATATCTGAATGAAATTTTTCAACTATATTTTAATAAAAACTTAAAAATGTTTTAATAGAGCCCTCTTAGTAGTTAAAACTGCCGTTTCATCACGAAATTCATGTTACTTTGCTCAAAAACTAACTTTTAAAATCTGAAAATAACAATTTACTTTTGATGCTGACTGTACAAATAGACATACATACTTACATGCATCACATCTGTATCGATAAAGCTATTAAGTAATATTAAATTTTATTCAACAACAACTTTTATGCAAACTACAACCTAATAGTCTAAATTTCTAAGCAATGGAAAAATAAGAACAATGTCTTGCTTAAAACACAAGTGGAACAATAAAGGCAGCATGAACTAAGTCTCTTAAGGTATTAGATAATTTATTAACGTATTAACTTGGCATTTGCTTTACACACAATCTGATTGTTAAAAAATACAATTGGATACATAGCAAATAGCATTAAAATAGAAGAAACAAGATATTGACAAATTTCGAAGCATTTACTAAGCTGTCTTTAAATTTAATTTCATTTGATTGTTATATTATGCAATAATCTTATAAGAAATAAGTATTCAAATATAGGTATGTCATAATGTAGTATATAGTGTTTTCATTTTTATTTGTCTCAAATTCTTTATAATTTTAGAACATTATTGAAGTGAAAGTATCTAAAAAAAATACTATGTTAATCTTCCATGCTATGCCTTGGATGACTTTTTCACCAAATTAAGCAATGTCAAATTGTATGTATACTCTACACTAGAACAGAGAACTGTTTAGCACATAATTATTATTATAGCAGCTTTCATGAATCCTGAAAACAAATGTCACTGTAGTTTACTGTTTTTTGAAAGATAGAAAGAAAGGTCAAAGTATAAAGACACATGAATCTATTAATTGCCACCTTCATTTTGTACAAATTACTACCACTGGCCATATAGTTCAAATGACGCGAATTTACGTTATTTGCCTGGCTAGAGATATTTGGACGCAAATTTGTATCATTGGTCACGAGTTGGTTAATATAAATTAAGTTTCATGGTTAAATGTCAGTTATAAAGGTAAGCCCACAAGGCTAAGTATGTAACCTGCAGTCTGTTGTCTCATACAGTTTCGTTCACATATTCGGCACAGAAGCTGGTGGGATCCCAGTGAAAAATTCTATTCATCATTTTACTTAATAGAAGAAATAAACTTCAAATTATTATTTGGCAGAAAAGTAATAAAACATTATAACATTTGTGTTTTGTGATTCCTCTATACGCTTTGAAAAATACAATAACAAAGAATAATAGAAACTGAAAATGTAATCTGAACAAATTACAATAAATTATCCTTTTTTTCACTATTTTATCACACTGGGTACTAGACCTTAATAGTAACCCATCTTTATATAGTACAAAAATATTGAATGCTTCTCTTATATTGTAAGCTTTATACATCATTTACACAACAATTAACTAAATTAGAATAGAAATCCTTATATTATTGATTCAAACATGACACTTAAGAAGATAATTTAGCACAACAATTTAATTATGGGTATGTTGAGAGTTCGGAAGGATACTTTTAGTGCTCCCAGCACCCTATTGCATTCTGGATTGGTGAATAGAGTGCTTTTAGTGCTAAAAGCATGCTTCCTGAATATATTCTATGTAAACTTCAATCTTTGGTAAGCACACTCAAACAATATCATATATCGTTGGAGTGTTGGCATTATGTTATTTACTCTTCCTATTTTCAAACTCGATAGCCCTTACTTCAGAAATAATCTGCCTTTCCCTTGTCAATATTCCATCCAACTGTTCTGTAAATGCATCAAAGGAGAACTTAGATTCAAATCTCTTCAAACCAGCTTCACCAAGTTTTTCACCTAATTCTGGGTTCATGACCAGCATGCTCATTGCTTTAGCAAATGATTTACTTGTAGGTTCACACAAGAATCCTGTAACATCATTTACAACAGTTTCTGTAGGCCCTCCACTATTCACAGCTATCACGGGCTTTTTAAAGTACATGGCTTCTAAAGGAACAATACCAAAGTGCTCATTAGATGGTGTGTACACTAAAGCCCTGCAGTAATACAATAAAGACACTTTCTCATCATCCTTAGGAGATTTCATAAATGTAACTTTATCTTCAATGTCCAACTCGGCAGCCAAGTCAGTCAGCTCAATATAGTGCTCCATATTCTCCAAGTTTATAGGGTCAAATCCTCCTGCCATTATCAAATGCACTCTACTCCAATCAGCTTCATTTAAAATATGTTTCAAATGTTCCAAGGATTTTAATGCCAGTTGCAAGTTCTTTTTCCTTTCATATCTATTTATGGACAAGAACACAAACTTATCTGATCCTACAGGAACTACCTCTTTTAAAGGCTTTGGTAGAGTCATTCTAAAGTATTCAGTATTTATAGAAGGGTAACAGATGTCAGGTAAATCTTTTATTCTTTGAAATGCATCTTGATATACTCTTGCTGTATATTTACTATTGACCAAGACTTTATCTGCTTGTGCAGTCGTCAGCTCTTCTAACCAGTTTAAAGGCATTCTATATATCTTTTTAAGTACACCTCCCTCTGAGGTTAATAGTTTATCAGGATGGTGACAGTAGAACACAATTCTAAAAGGCCCTCTGGCCAGCTTTAGAAATGGTACACACAAAGAAATCAAATCACAGAATATTAGAGTCGGCTCTTCGACCGGTATGACGTACCACGACATGTAGACAGCTGCATAAACCATGCGTATGTAGGCACAAGCTGCTTTGAATCTACCGAAGATAGATCGAGGTATCCAATCACCTACCACGGTCACGGGAAATGTACCATCTCTCGTCTCGGCAAAACAGTGTGTGGGATCATGATGGTTGGTGTAAAAAGCTACATCATGGCCTTTATTTTTGAAGGCTAACGCAGCATCAACCACCAATCGTTCGGCGCCACCGATACCCAAATCCGGGTGTAGAAATATTATTTTGACCATAGTTACTAAATGCTAGACTAGGCGGCTAAACTATCACTAGACCACTGAATCTTTCTAACCATCAGAAAACAATAACGCCAAGTTTTAAATATTGTAAATACATCCCTTCACAATTTCAATACGGGAAAATTGACAAACTGAAACCATGAAACTGTCTTGACATTGACAATTTTGACATGATAGCAGTCACAGACTATATATTAAGCACAGAGTACTATCTTAGAAAATTTATGTTCTGGCAACTAAGTCTGCAGAAAGGTCAAGTACAAAGTGCGGACTACGAAGAGAATGAAGTAATAGAGCATAATAAAGCAGTCAGCAGCATTTAAATGCACATGAGGTCTGTCTGTCTCACTCCACACTTAAAAATTACAATTCATACAAATACAAAAAACTATTCACGTGTCGCACGCGTGGTATCACCGTATCACGCGCACGCGGTTGCGATGACACGCGTCTGCGTCTGCAGTGACAGCGACTGTTAATGTTACGGTACAAAATTTAAAAAAATCTACAATCTTGATTTCAATGATTAAATTAAAGCACTAATTGGTAATTGAAGGTAGTGCTTAGTGGCAGAAGAGACGAGGTGGCTTTTTTCATTCTTTTTTACCATATAATATGATCCACAGATCAGTAAATGAATTAGCAACAATGAAATAAAAAGAAAGAAGTTTTAAAAAGAAATTTATTTCTTACAATTCTGAAAAAATGTATTAAACAAAATTGTTCATTTAAATAATTGTTCGGCTTTAAATATACAAAATTGTTAAAATTGACTTATTGCTAATTAACAGCTACAGTTCGTCTTTTCTTTCAATTTTAACTAAATCTACATGGAATGTTAGAGTTGCAGATTTTGGTATCTTAGGGGGAGCTCCAGCAGCGCCATAACCCAGTTCAGGAGGAATGACAAGTTTCCTTTGCTCCCCTTCACACATTCCTATCAAACCTTGATCCCATCCTTTGATTACTTGACCAGAACCCAGGGTAAAGGTTAAAGGATTACCTCGTGGAATGGAACTGTCAAATTCTGTACCATCTTCTAAAGTACCCTGAAAAAGTAAAACAAAAGTAAAGAATAGTTTTCAAGCACATTAACAACAACTTATCTCTTTAAAAGGTACATATTAATAACTATACCTCTATACAAATATCTTAAACAATTGTCAGATTTTATGCATTATGCTCTAACTGGCCAATTAATTACGGTTCTTCCAGGTGGACTAACTATTTTGTCAAACTGATTTGACCATGAGGAAAAAAAATCCTGTTGTACAAACTTCTTGGATCAAACTATTTTGTCTAACTGATTTGACAACAAGGAATAGTTCTTCCTCGTTGGTAAAACTTGTTAAAGTTTAAGAAAAGTACATTTAAGTTCATTTCGAAAATAACAATTATTCACTTTTTTTTAAATAAGGAAAAGGCAAATTTAATTCGTATTTAGAATCTCGTTTTGAGTATTAAAATTAGAATTATAAACGGGATATTTACCATGTTCTCGGATTTTCGAAAAAGATACTAAACATGGTAAATATCCCGTTTATAATTCTAATTTTAATGTAAATGACCATGTCAATCTAAAATCGTTTTGAGTAGATTATAATATTAGTAAATAGAATTAGAAACCATTGGTTTTTCTTCCAGAGTGCTTACCTTTTTATAAAAAGTTTTTTTTTTTTTTTTTAGTTTGTAAAATTTTTATTAAATTGTTATATCTAATAATGATAATATGCTTCCGATTTCGGTCAAATCAGTTAGACAAAATAGTTTGATCACGAGGACTCAATCCAAGAAGTTTGACCAACAGGAATTTTTTTCCTCGTGGTCAAATCAGTTTGACAAAATAGTTAGTCCACCTGGAAGAACCGATTAATTAGCCCTTAGTTTTATATACCGATGATTGTTTGATTCGCGCGCCTCCGCCACCGTTGCACCTACTGCTTCCAGCCCCGTATTCATGGTAAACATTTGTTTAGCAACAGTTGCTAAACATTGTTGGTGAGCGGCGAGAATGTTGCTAGCAACTATGTTTAAATCAATACAGGTTGTCCACACGCCAGTCTGCGTTAAAATGTTGCCCGAGGAGGTAGTGTTGTTGTGTTCTCTGTATCAGATGTATAGAATCTCTAATAAAAAAAAGAGAAAAAGATGGTGGATTCGAAATTATCTTTTGCAAAGAGAAAATTTGATGAGTGACCTCAGAATGACAGATGAATCATTTTGTAACTTTACGAGAATGTCGAAAAGTGATTTCGAACATCTTCTAGAAATGATTGGTCCATCAATAGCCAAAAGGGAAACAAATATTCGTCAGCCAGTTTCACCTCAAACGAGGCTGGCTATTACATTACGGTATCTTGCAACTGGAGATTCATACAGTTCTCTTTCATACACATTCAGAGTATCAAAGCAAAATTATACCAGATGTATGTCAAGAACTAATTAACTCACTAGCAGGATATGTCAAGGTACAAGAACACTATTTGTGTAATCAAGTATTTTATTAATTAAAAAACACAAAAAAAACAGTGTATGCTATTGCGTTGATTCATCACTGAGATAGTTACCTAAGTTTAGTATAGCCGAATCTTCTGTTTCGTCTCGTAATGCATCTAGTCTATTTGTTTCGTGTCTCTCAATTTCCCTTATTTCAGTTTCCTGAACATTATTTGGTGTTGATGATGGATGAGAAGATGCCGTTTGATATCCATATGTATTATATCGTCCCATTTTTAATTCATACAGTATATTATTAATATGGTACTTTGCCTGTGTCACGGCTTGGTCATCTTTAACACTTCTTAATTCAGCAGCAATATATTCACCATATATATCAAATGGATCCTTCTTCTCCCTTTCATCCATCTTTTTTTTAGCACTTTTCAAAACCTCTAATATTTCATTTGATTCATCTGTCTTATTTCTTTTCCTCGAAGATGTAGATGTTGTAGCATTCGGCCTTGGTGATTGAGATGGCTCTGACTCCATACCACTTTCAAGTGCATTGTTTTCATCTACCTGTAAATTATTATCTTATTATATATTTATTTCTTTTTTAGGTTCCAAGTTCGGAACAAGAATGGAAACAAATAAGTCGTGAATTCGAAATACGATGGAATTTTCCACATTGCATTGGGGCCATTGATGGGAAACACGTTATGATTGTGGCGCCAAATAATTCTGGAAGTGAATACTACAATTATAAAAATCAGTTCAGCATGGTACTTATGGCAATTGCAGATGGCAATTACAACTTTATTTACGCAAATTATGGAGCTAAGGGTCGGTCGTCCGACAGTGGAATATTTCAAGAAACACCGTTTTATAATGCATTGTTAGAAAACTCACTTAAACTGCCACGGCCTGAACCAATAACACAAGGCGGAACAGAAATGCCGTATGTAATTGTAGGTGACAGTGCTTTCGCGCTAACGGAGAACATCATGAAACCATATCCTGGCATTCATGAACGTGGGAACAAAAAGCGTATATTCAATTACAGACTATCAAGAGCTAGGAGGATTATAGAAAATGTTTTTGGCATTTTATGTGTGGTGTTCCGTGTATTCACTAAACCTATTCCGTTAAAACCAGCCAATTGTGAACTCGTGGTAATTGCTTGTGTATATTTACATAACTTCTTAAGACGTAACTCAGTTTCCAGATCCATATATACACCTCCACAAACTTTTGATTTTGAAGACTCTGAAGGTAACCTATTAGAAGGTTCTTGGCGAAGGGAACTAAGTTCGTTTCCTATGATTGATTTGCAAAGACGGGGCAGGCCTGCATCACAATCAGCTCTTTGTATTAGAGAACAGTTTGCCGATTACTTTATAACTCCAGAGGGAAGAGTTCCATGGCAAAATAATGTAGCGTAATTGTAATAATTTTACAGACAATAGTATAAAACAATTATATACAAAAACAACTTACTGTTTTATTCATAGTATCCGTTTCACCAGAAGTAGTTGCACCACATAACAAAAATTCCAATGGCTCGTAATAAATCCATTTACATTTTTCTATTGCGCCGCTGCCTGTAGTTTTTTTTGCCGACTTTTTTTTTTTCTCTCTAGTAAATTGAGTACGCAGTACATGTATTTTAGTTTCTACGTCTTTTTTGGGTATATTTAGGACTTGAGAAATTTCTTCGAATGCATCGTTCTTTTTGTTTCTATCTTTGTATTGTTTTATAGAACAATCCCATAATAATGGTTTTGATTGAAATAATTCTATTAATTGCATTATTTTATCATTGCTCCACACTACTGCCATGTTTATAAACTGTTGCAAACTCGTCCACACACGTCAACAATTGTCGCTAAACTGATGTTTACGCTTGTCGGGCGAGAGCTTGTCAACATGATGCTGTCAACTCTGCAACACGCAGTGTTGCCAGCAACATGTTGACAGCAACTCCGCAACACGTTGATTCAACTTTGTTGCTCAACAAATGTTTCCCATGAATACGGGGCTTCCGGCCAAAGTAATATGGGCATCCGGAGTAAATTCTGAAGATTATTGCCCCTAACTATACATTAGAATAGTGCAATCACCATAACCATCTTAGTGTGAAATGCGGGTTGCAACTGAGGCTCTACAGGTGGGCATTAGGATAATTAATAATTATGCTTTGTAATCGGTGTGTCAGTCTGTGTGTGATTTTCTCTGAGATTGCACTCTCAGAGAAAATCACACACAGACTAACACACCGATTACAAAGCATAATTATTCTTCAACATAATAGTTCAAACACTTTTTATACATATATATACTTTATAACTTGTCCCAAAAGACTTATACATCAACACGAGAGCATAAACCACTGAATTGTATGTCGAATAATAAAACTTTTGACAGCAGCTTCAGAACATAACTGTTCCATCAATTGTAATAGTTAACTTGAAAATGTACAGCCAAAAAATATATAAACTGCCTAATCATTTGTGTCTCCTCTATTTATAACCCATTCTAAACAATAAAATGCTTTAAATTTATTGGTTAAATTGAAATACAAAAAAGCGACGACAGCCCGGTGGCGTACGTACTGTTACGTACGCCACTGGGCTGTCTTTGCTGTCGTCACTGCTGAGAGAAGGTCTCGAGTTCGATCCCCGATCGCCCCAGGCACACACCTCTGACTGTTCATAGTTATGTGTGCATTAATAAATATTAATTATCACTCGCCTAATAATGTGCCCGATAGATGGCAATAGCCTCGCCCCCTATTACATTGGGACCTCAACATAACTGGCGAATCGTGGGTGTGTAATACACCTCTGCCTACCCCTTCGGGGATACAGCTGTGAAGTTATGAAGAAGAAGTTATGTTAAATTGAAATATACTTCCCTATACTTTTGTTTCCTCTACTTTTTTTGCGATAGATTGTATTCACTAAAAATTATTGAAATGCCAGTAATTGTTTACATTTATTTGCATTAACGTCGATTTTTATAGCCTTGCGTTTTTAGTTATGGTATCTACTTTTAATGAAAAACATCAAAATCTTTTGAAATTGTCTTGAGTAGGGATTAAAAGTTGTCACTATATTATGTAAAAACATTTAAAATAGTTACTTAAATATTACTTTATTATCATTAATCGTTGTTAATTATTATTTGAGTAAATTAAACTCCTGGCAAAAAAAAGGAAGTTTATAAATAAATATAATATTTCAAGCAAAAATAAAATATCAATATGTAAAATCGATTGCAACTTCTTCAGAAATAAAGTCGATTGTTGTTTGAAATCAAATAGGTTACGCATTAGGTCATAACTATTTGATGAAAAATTGAGCTTTCGAAAGTTAAATAAATGGTTGGACAGAATATGTATTGCTGAATATGTCACTGAAGCAACTCAACATTAATTAAAGATGAAAATAACAGATAAATACCGTGTAATGCATATGGAGAAGGTCTCCTTTTTTACTTTTTATTGGACATTCAGCAGGCCTCTTTTTAACTCCAATTTGCAATTTCTTTGGTGCGGAACTTCCTATCACTACATGAGAAATAACACTCATGAAAATCAATACGAATAGTGCAATCTTGCAAAGAGAAAGAATAGCGGTCTTCATTATTTTGAAATGATGATTGACCTAATTGCTGTATACGAAATACCAATATAGTATCACAATTCCAAACCAAACCCCCGATAAGACCAAATTATTTAACCTACGTGTCGGTGTAACAAAACAAGTATCATAGAGTATTTTATAATTTAAGTACCTGCTGAAAGTGACAACCAAAGAGGGAGTGACAACTGACAACTATTAGTGTATTACTCTATGGTAAAGTCACATTTTAATATGAAGACTTGGTGTCACCAAGTCAAGTACTCACTAAGTTGGTGAGTAATGTGGTGAT
This sequence comes from Cybosia mesomella, assembly GCA_946251805.1. Classification (NCBI taxonomy): domain Eukaryota; kingdom Metazoa; phylum Arthropoda; class Insecta; order Lepidoptera; family Erebidae; genus Cybosia; species Cybosia mesomella. Next base: position 16,761,033 of record OX276409.1, read on the forward strand.
GAGTTTTGAAGCCAACACGCGAAAAGTCATGTGTGTGTTTTATTTTCTAAAATTTTGTGATTTCTAGTAGTTATGTTTGAAAATGGTGAATTTTTAGATATAATGTCTTCGACAAAGTGCACAAGTGTCGGAAAGTGGCATATTTATTGTGAGTTGTGATTTTACATTTCCAAAACTCCACAGAAGCCTCCAGTAAAGTCTCCACTACTTTACTAGGGCAGGACTTTGACGAAAACGCTGCATAATATTGAACTTATATGCCAATTTCTTGTTTGTGGACAAATGCGACGCCAGAAGCCAAAAAAAAAAAGTTTTTTTTTTTTTTTTGTGTATGTATGATGTCAGCCGCACTAGCCAGTGTACCCAACTAAAAATAATATATTGTTTGTAGTAGTTTAATTATTGTCTGCAATGTGAATTTGTTATTTTCTTGAAGCCTGGGCCTGGGGCAAGTATAATAATTATCTTACTCTGCTTGAAGCTTGAGATAAAGCTACATTGGCAGGAGAAGGACTTACTTTAGTGACCTTTTAACACCCTTACACGACATGTTGTCACCATATCGCGTTATAAGCCATCAAACATGTACCGCTTATCTTGTAGCCTGACGTGTTCCATATTAAGAACAAATGACGAAAAGTTGACTCTAAATGAATAGAGTGAGCTAAGAGCATGTAACTCATATGCTTCAGCCAATCACTTTGTAGGCTTACATTCTAATTCTGAGGCACTTCCCGGTAGGTCTTACTACGCACCTTGTGCATGTCACCATAATCACAACTACGCAAAGGCTTAAACTATTGCCTACCAAACAGCGTGTTACGACGCTAATACACCCTAAAGGATTATGCATTCGTCTCACATCATGATAATTAACCATGATGGAAATGGAAAAATGCCTGTGCTCTACATATAGGAGAGTCGCCCACAAGTAAGGGGCAATTAGAATATTTACACAGACTTCTCAACTCAGAGCTAGAAAAATCGTGGAGGCTGCTTATTCGAAAAACTTAGTACCAAACTATAATTAATAGTGATAAGCAAAACACTACTCAGTTGTTAATCCGGTGATTATGATGAGGAATCCATATCCTCGCTGTTCCATCTATCTCATATGCCTACATGGGTAAAACATTATCCATAAACTTGTATTTATACTAGACAAAACTGTGTTTGAAATTTATGTCTTGTAGATATTAGAAACTAAAACACTACTTAATAGATCAAAGCGCGAAAAACCAGGTTTTTCGCGCAAAATTTGGAAAGCTTAATCGTCCTTTTCAAATAATATAAAGAGTTGAAACTTGGACATGTTGTAGCTTTTTGTGGACCTTACAACATCCGGTAACTTTTAGTGAAATCGATTTATACGTAACGTAAGTGAAGAAACAATTACCAAAACATATTTGTGAAGTGATTATCTACAACTTTGATGCATTGTCGTTGTCATAGACGAATAACAAGTAAGTATATAAAAAGTTGAAAAAAAAAATAGACCGAAAGGGACCATCAGGGGCCCGATTCAGTAAGGCCACGTTTTCAAAACGCGGGATTTCTATTCGATTAGTAAGAAATACTGTAACATTACATTACGATATTAGTGCGTTAAGATGGTTATAACGAGGCGGAATTTCAGCCCGAGCCGACGGCGAGGGCGTAATTGAGCCGAGCATGTTATAACCAATACGCACGTATATCGTACGACGTTTTTTAACACATTTGCGAGGAAACAGAAAAAAAAACATTTTAAACTCAATCTGTGAATGCACACTGTTGCTTTCCCGCCATTTTAACAGCGCGGTAGCGCTGCCTACTGACTGGCGCCGCGCGGCGATTAGTTCGAAATTTGAATAGCAACAGCGCGCTGCTCACTAGCTGGAGTCGTGCGGCGGCGATCAGTTCCATATTTGAAATGGCAAATAATACTGTTATGGAATTTGTATGGACTATAACTTAACTATTTGCTTTGGTAACACACGCGTTTGTTATGACCCGCTTTACATATTTAAAACCGGTGGAATTACATCAGCTTTACGAGCAAGGGTGTTAAAAAAATTATTATAGTTTTCAGTATGATCTGTCACAACAAAAGTTACCTTCAGTTTAGTGAGGTTATTAAACATTTAGAATCAGTCATATTTGAATTCGTTTTCAATTAGATTTTGAGATTTTAATGTTCGTTATGTTTGAAATCCCACGTTTAAAAAACGTAATTTTACTGAATCGAGCCCCAGATGGCAAGATGTATTTTGTAGTTATTTGCAGCCCCAGTAATTTGCTGTTTGAAAATTTTGTTGATATTGCAAACTCATAAACCTGTAGTAGCATCTACTCTACATACTTGTATTTAGAATAATATTATGTAATCTGTGCTTGTATTTAGTTGTATTGCTTGTAACTTTAGTTTTGAAGTTCATTAATTACCTGTAGAGAGTTTTGGCGCCAACACGCGAAAAGACGCATCGAGGCAGTGTTTCATCTTCTAAAATTTGTGTAATTTCGACTTTTTATGTGTAAAAATGGTGGGTTTTTAGACATAACGTCTTCGACAACACGTACAAGTGTCGGAAAGTGGCATATTTGCCGTGAATTGTGATTTTCCATGTTGTTTCCAAAGCTCCAAAGAAGCCTATAATAAAGCTCCCACTACTTTACTAGGGCAAGACCGTTTCCATGTTTAGGATTAGACTGAAGGCCTTGCGCCAAAGCCCTATTATATTTAAAAAAAAACCTGTCATTCTGTCTTTGACAAAGACAGTTAATATCAGCGTTGCCATTTGGCAACTTTGGTTGCCATTTTGGCAACATTTGACCCTTGGTGGCAACCAAATGGCAACCAAGCTCAAATGGCAACTTTTTGGCAACTTTTCGACTCGTCGCGTGATCATCAGTAAAAAAAATATCAAATATCTTCGCATCGAATTGAATAAAATCAAAACCTTGAACGCATTTTTATTCCCAATTGAAAACAATACATAATTAGTAGACAAACAAATTGTACCCGTATTTCTACAGGCAAAAGGTCTATTTTGGTGCATCTAGAGATAAAAGTTATTTTATGAAAACTCTAAAACAAAACAAAAATGGAAGATGTGTCTGTGAGCAGTGTGCAGTGCAGTGCAAAGAAACATAAAGAAAGTGAAAGAGTACTTTGTAAATTTTGTAATATACGGAAGAAAGTTTTCGTGGTTTACAAATACTTTTGTTTTTAGATCTATTGGTAAGTTCTCTTTTTATTGTTTTATTCGAAGAAGCTACCTATACTTATACCTTGAAAAACCAATTTTACTGATTGAATCATCATTCATTCATTATTTATAATCAGCGCCCTTCCCAGCCTTTTGGGTACCTAGGATAGGAATAAGACGCTTTATAACATTGCTCATAGAGTCATAAGTTAATGCGCATGAAATCGACGAAAGGTACCTAAGTAGATATTTTGGGGTGCTTGGTTGGGGACCTCCACGCGGTGCACCCTGGGCAACGGAGACAGCAGCGCTTCTCTCCTAGGGTGGGGGAGATGCTGCCGCCTACGGCCAACTCAGACCGAGGCGAGGACGGCCCTGTTGAGGGCAGTTCGGAAGCTTTCCACGTGTCCCTCTGATTAGCAGATGGCACAGTGGAGAGCAAGTAAGGGGCCATCTCGAGACCGGAGATGGCCTAGGGTCAGTAGGGGTGCGAGGGATATGCTCTATGGGTAAACTTACACCCCGGCGTCTTAAGACCCGAGACGGTGTGCGGTTTTAGTCGGTTCAAGCTCGACATAACCGCCCCCGCTGGCTGGCGGGGGGGTATCCGAAGGGATTTCCGCAAGAAAAAAAAAGAAGGTACCTAAGTAGGTAATTTCAACTGCAAAGAGTAAAAAAAGGTACCTAAGTAGATAATTTCAACTGCAAAGAGTAGGTAATTTCAACTGCAAAGAGTGTTTGTCTTCGAGGATTACAATTTTTATCAACCAAAATGCAGAGCAATAAACAGTACCCAGTAGGTATAGGTATATGCATAAATATTTTTATTAAAATAAAAACAGATTTTTAGAGATTTTTTCTAAGGGCAACCTTTGGTTTCAGATGGCAACATTTGAACCTACAAATGGCAACCTGGGCTGATTAGACTCTGGCAACACTGGTTAATATGTTGTTTTCGTTAGTTTTCCAAGCACACGGGCAAAATTGTGGTGTTTGCTCCACAAGGCCATAATCAAGAATTGAATTGAATTGAATTGAAGGTGCCACTATAAAAAAAGAAGAAGAAGAAGCAAAACAAATGCAGAAATACAATATTTGTGTCTCATGGTTGTGAATGTGTTAGCTTAGCTCAAATATTTAGAGTAATTTAGACCCACCATAATTATTTAGTAAAATAAAACACATAAAATCATGGCAACCGAGAAATATTTAATGGAGACATTTAAGAGATTTCTACTCAACAGAACTACAGTATCACCGGTCATTCTTGATTGTATTGAGAACTGTCTTACCAATGAGGAAGAAACCGCAAATCAATCTTTTCATAAGATAATGGTATGTATGTATATGTATTTGCAGAATGTGCAGTATATGGAATTCAGAATTTCAGTGATTTCTGTCGTGCATATTCGACTGATAATCAATAATAATAATGAACTATGAACTATGTAACTTTCTTTTTTATATAATGAACTATGTAACTTTCTTTTTTTGTAGATACATAATTGGCAAGACAGCTTATCACAGATCTTTGATGTAATAAGTTCATACTATGGGACATCATTTATACCAGTAAACTGCACATCTCAGGGTGAACTCACATCTTTCTACACATCAAATTTGAACCTCATACTGAAACTTATAAAGTTTGATTTCATGTTTCCATACAGTAGAAATATGTTTAATGTTGATGTTTTGTTTAATGATAAAACAGCAACTGATTTCTTTGGACATGTCACTACTGTGGAAGACATTGTGTCTGGAGTGGTGTGTCGCCGTTTCAGTGAGAAGTGTGAGCTCGATTTATCCAATTTGTGTGAAGATCCAGGTTAGTTTCCATCATTTCTTATAGGAAATACAAATGCCATACAAGATTCCATCTAACTATGTACAAAACGTTTTTTTTAAATCTAATACATAGAATATGAGGTTCAAACTAAATTATCAAATATTAGTTAAAGGTACTGAGGGCCAATTTTCATAATAAAAAGATATTCAAAATTCTCAATCTTGCAAATTTAAAAAAATGTGTTCTTGTAACAAAAATATTGAAAATTTTGTTAAGAGAACTGAATCTTGAACATCTTTTTATAAAAGAATTGGTCCTCTGGTTCAGCTCCAAAATGCCTAAACTATGTACTCTTCAGCTGTTTGCTAAAGCGAACAAGGCAGAATCATCAGTCCTAATGACAAACCCATTACATCACTATACTATGAAATTAAACAGTGATGCAAAGTACATCATGGAAATAAATCTTATGGCCACCTCATTTTAATTTAAATGCTCTGCCTTTTTGGTTCTAATCTCAACCAGGGACTTAATACAGGGAGTTTTTCTCTTTGGGCTGAATTTTAAAAATGTTACATAGAGCCAACTAAAATGATTATAGAGTACTGTTCCTATGGCGGCTATCATGATCCTAGGAGAGTCTTGAGTTTATAAAAGCTAACTCTCATCACCATTTTCAAATATGTAAACAAAAAATAATGTATGTATGTTTCAGAATTTGTGAATAATAAGATATGGTTCTACAAGTTATCACTCCTGTCGCAGTTCAAAATCTTAATGCTTAGGATGGGGAGAGATACCAAAAAGTTAATTTTAAGGAATAACAATCTTAGGTAATATACTTAAAAGTTCAAAATAATAATGGTACAAAATAATGTCATATTCTCTTTGAATGTTGTATGTAATTTTTTTTATTACAGTCAAGCACCAGTTGATATATTGAACTTTTTTATAAAGTCTGATTTGACTGCTGTTGATTTAAGTTACAACAATGTAAGTATTTCTGTATTAAACTAAAACAAACGTAATGAAATTGATTTTTTTATAACACTACTGATCTACTATCACTTAATTGATACTTTTTCTTGTCAATTCTCAATTTCAGCTATACATGCTTTGATTTTAGATAGTGCTGTGCAAGATATCCTAGGACACTAATTTTTAAACTTTCGCGTTCCATGATATACAATATTTTAACGGGAATTAACGCTATCAGGTATAGGTATATATACCTTTGGATTGCCTGACGTTTCGACCAGGTTACACTGGCTGTGGTCTCAAGCTGACTGGCGCAGTGGTGCACGTCCTACGTCGTCGAGTCCGTGAGGTACAAAGTTGGTGACGCTGGTCGCGATTTAGGTATTTCCCACACATCCGCTTGGAGAATACTGCGAGAAGGACTACTCGCCTACCACGTGCGTCACGGGCTCGTCGCATCACGTGACGCTGGTCGCTGGTGGGGTTTTTTTTTTTCATTTTTATATTTTTTTTTGTTTCAAATACATGTTTTGTCGATACCAAGTCATCTCACCAAATTCAGAGACCTAATTTTGTGACACGTTATATATGAACTGCCGCAGCTGCAATTTCTTTTGTAGACACCTGGAATTTGTAGTGGCAAGACATCCTTCGTTGTGCCCACGATGTTGTTTACTTTTATGCCTGGTGTGTAAACTGTCTTTATAGAGTACTTTTTTTAACACGGAACCGATTTTATCCGTTACTCCCTTGACATAGGGCACAAAGGCTGGCTGCCTGCTCACCTCTGGGTGCCTCCGCCTCAATGTCTGCCGATTCCGTCGTCCGTTCACTTCGTATCCGTTATTTTTAAGTAGCTCCTGAACATGATCCACCTCTCGTTCCAGATTTTCAGGGTCACAGAGATCATAAGCTCTATTCTTGAGTGTGGGCATAACGGATTGCAAATGTCGGGGATGGTGATGAGACGTGGCGTGTAGGTATCTGTCCGTATGAATAGGTTTCCGGTACACACAGTGTGACAAAGACCCAACTGGAAACTCTACTCCGAAATGCTGGATTCCATGCTTGGTGACATAGATCCACTTCCTTTGTAGAACGTGTCTGGGCTGTGTCTCGAAAATATATTCCGCGAGGATGTCGCACTTCATATATTGCGGGTCTCGGAAACGAATCATTGGAGCTGTTTGATGAATACCAGTCACTGTACAGTGAAAATCCTTTCTCAGAAGAAACAATACAGAAAGGAGAACAGCTTATGCATGCCGTAGCCGAGGGTCGTAGAGATAAGTGGATGCAACTGGTCAGTAGCGTCGACATGACGCATAACAGCAAAAAGGCATGGAGAGCTATAAAAAATCTTACTGATGACCCACCAGCTGCTGCCAATCCCGGTCAAGTTACACCCGACCAAATTGCCCACCAACTTCTCTTGAATGGAAAACCACAACACCACTTGCCTAAGACCCAAAAAATTCAAAGATCATCGCTACACGGGAACCAAATGAGCGAGCCTTTTTCACTTCAGGATATGATAAACTCTATAAAGATATTAAACACGGGAAAGGCTCCGGGTGTAGATGATATCACTGTTGACCAAATTAAACATTTTGGGTCCGGAGTGGTATCCTGGCTTTTATCTTTTTTTAACAACTGCCTAGCCTCCTTTAAGATTCCAAAACTGTGGCGAAGAGCAAAAGTGATAGCACTTCTCAAACCGGGCAAGAGCTTGAACGACCCTAAAAGCTATCGCCCCATTTCCCTTCTCTGCCACACGTTCAAGATGTTCGAAAGGATGTTGCAGAATCGCCTTACAAACATTCTGGAGGCTAATCTCATTCCCGAACAGGCTGGATTCCGACCTGGTAAATCGTGCACCAGCCAAGTTCTCAGACTTACACAGCACATAGAAGATGGCTTTGAAACCGAACAAACAACCGGTGTCGTATTTGTGGACCTGTCAGCGGCATACGACACAGTCAACATCAAGAAGCTCCTTGTCAAAGTGCTCAGGATGACCAATGACATAGGTTTCATCCAAATTCTGAGAGAGCTCCTCACAAAGCGCAGATTCCAGGTACACGTGCATGACAAAAAAAGCCGATGGCGCGTCCAAAAGAATGGGCTACCGCAGGGAAGTGTTTTGGCTCCAGCACTTTTTAATATATATACAAATGACCAGCCTACAGCCATAGGTACAAAACACTTCCTATACGCGGATGACCTAGCGCTGGCTGCTCAAACACCTAGTTTTGATGAGGCTGATACTAGACTGGGGACAGCATTGGAAAGTCTCGACCGATACTACAAACGTAACGGATTACGACCCAACGCCTCGAAGACCCAGTCTTGTAGTGTCCACTTGTGCAACCGGGATGCAAAACGTCCCCTTAAAATCACATGGCGAGGTGTCGAGATTGAGCATTGCCCGGAGCCGCGCTACCTTGGTGTTACCCTCGACCGCACTCTCACATATAAAGCCCACTGCCTCTATACTAAGCAAAAAGTCGCGAGCAGGAACAACTTAGTTCGTTATGGCATCGCTCTGCCCATGCGAAGGAGGTTGATGCTGCACTAAATGACACATGCCGAATAGTAACAGGTTGCCTCAAGCCTACCCCCCTGAACAAGTTGTACCCACTTGCCGGTATCGCTCCACCAAGTGTACGGCGGCACGTTGCTTGTGGGATTGAGAAGAGAAAGCAGGAGACTGATGCACGTCACACACTCTATCGACATGACATGCGCAATTCGCGTCTCAAGAGCAGGAAAAGCTTCCTGCGGTCCACTGTTGCCGTGGAGGGCCAGCCTGAGAGTGTTCGGTGCCGGAGGTGGCTCAAGGAAAATCCTCCGCCACCAGATTATATCCAGCCCACCGAAAACTTACCTCCTGGGCATGGGCTGCAGTGGGCGACCTGGAAGTCCCTTAATAGATTAAGGTCCCAGGTCGGCTGCTGCAGGGCAAACCGAGTAAAATGGGGCTACCTGGATGCGGGGGGCGGTGGCTGTGACTGTGGTGCACCCCTACAATCAATGCATCACCTACTGTCGTGTCCACTAAGCCCCAATACCTGCACAATCGAAGATCTGAACGGAGCAAGTGAGGTGGCGGTCAATGTCGCCAAGTTCTGGGCTGGGCACATCTAAAGAAAAATATAGGAAAAAAAAATTGCCATCGACACGATGTAGAAGAAGGACCCATCTGATCTCACGGCTACTTTTACGTCTAAGAAAGACACGACCTATCCTTCTGCATCTCATACGTGAACCTCATCTTGGGGTGAATGGTGTTGTGATGTATTTATTATATATTGATCCACTTCCTTTTCACTTCCTTTGAAGATACTGAAAATATCATCGACGAATCGCTTCCAAAGTCTGATGGTCTTCGGGCCGAGACTCAGCGCCTTCTTTTCAAAATGTTCCATCCAAATATTGGCAAGTACAGGGGCTACAGGACTTCCCATTGCGCCACCATCTATCTGTAGGTAATGCTGACCTTGAAAAAGGAAGTAGTTGCCATCTAAACAGTGTTCAAGTAGATCAATATAGGTAAACGGTAGTTCATTGTTGCTCAGTAGGCCTTTCACGACGTCTAAACACTCTTTTAGGGGAACGTTCGTGAAAAGGGACTCAACATCAAAACTCACCATGATGTCATCCGGTTCCAATTTGAGTTCTTTTATAATTTGTATAAAGTATGTAAGATACATGACCGCGTTAATTTCCGTTAAATTATTGTATATCCTAGGACATTTATAAAATGAAAAAAATCTATTAATACTTGCAGATACCATCTTTACAAGAATTACAAAGAGTAAGCAGTAAAATTGAGAAACTCTGGATAGAAGGAAACCCTTTGTGCGAAGAATTAGATCCAATATCATATGTCAAGAATGTTGCTATTAAGTTTCCAAGGTTAACTGAACTGGTATGTGACTTTCATTCATAATAATTTGTCTAAATAATATAAAATCTTATGAGGTCCGGGTCCTCATATGTAATGTAAACATAAGAAACTTAGGGAACCACGCTTATAATAGTTAGAAGAGTAACTAAGTACTACATACGAGTAGTTCGTACATTATTATTACATTGTAAAGTTCGGCAAAGCGCGCGGGCTATTTCGCACGTCTAGGCGTGGACTGCGGATGCGGAAGCCTGCGTACACACGGTAACTCCGGCGTTTTCATAAAGACGCCAGGATACGGTTAGAGTGAGAGATAGTCATTACTTTAAGGTCTAATGCGAGCGAGATAGCAAGCACGCCAGTGCGTTATACACAGAATATTATCTTATTCTAAGTAACGAATAGAGGGGCGGCCGCTAGTGATGAGCAGATAGTGCGCGGTTTACTAGAATTTTAAATGTTGACCTTATTGAAACATGACAGTCATTTCTTCTAATAGGGCCCTACATCTTTGGTATGCTTGGTTGGGGACCTCCACGCGGTGCACCCTGGGCAACGGAGACAGCAGCGCCTCTCTCCTAGGGCGGGAGAGACGCTGCCGCCTACGGCCAACTCCGACCGAGGCAAGGACGGCCCTGTTGAGAGCTGTTCGGAAGCTTTCCACGTGTCCCTCTGATTAGCAGATGGCACAGTGGAGAGCAAGTAATGGGGCCATCTCAAAACCGGAGATGGCCCGGGGTCAGTCGGGGTGCGAGGGATATGCTCTATGGGTAACCTTACACCCCGGCGTCTTAAGACCCGAGACGGCGTGCGGTTTTAGTCGGTTCAAGCCCGACATAACCACCCCCGCTGGCGGGCGGGGGGGTATCCGAAGGGATTTCCGCACAAAAAAAAAAAGGACCCTACATCTTTACGAGACTTACAGTGTGTGTCACCACATCTATGTGAATATTGTTAGATCAGGTTTATACATATTTTTATATAATTTATACCCTGCAATTGGGTAATAGATTTTTTTTAAATATCCAACACAAAGCCAGCTAATAGGATATATTTAACTGTTTACATTAATGTAGTATCTACTAATAGGGGCTGCGGCTGCGCTATCGCGGCTGAGGCCCAACGTTAAGGGACCCAATACCCCCATTAGGAGACTGTACCTGGGGATCGTGCGAAGCATGGCCCTGTATGGGGCCCCCGTATGGGCGGAGACTCTGGCGGCCCGCAACGTGGCTGTTCTAAACAGCCCGTTGAAAGCGATGGCCGTCAGTCATCAGGGGGTATCGCACGGTTTCCGTCGAGGTGGCATGTCTCCAAGCCGGGACCCCTCCATGGGACCTGGAAGCGACGGCCCTTGCGTCGTTGTACCATTGGCGCAAGGAGGCGCTGGAGCGGGGCCATAGGCCGAAGCCCAGAGAAATCAGGGCTCAGCGGTCCCAGCTCCGCCAGGAACTTACGGAGAAATGGATGGTGCGACTTGAGCAACCAAGGTGAGAGGAATCCACCATCGCGTCGGTGAGGCCTGTCATGGTGGAGTGGTTGGAGAGGCACTACGGTGACCTCTCCTACCGGATGTACCAGATAATTACACGGACACGGGTGCTTCGGTTAGTATCTGTGGCGCATCCACCGGGAAACAACGCCGCAGTGCCAGCACTGCGAGGATCCTGGCGAAGACACGGAGCTCCACACGTTGGTGGAGTGCCCAGCGTGAGCGAGACACCGCCGGGATCTCGTTGCGGTCCTGTGCGTGGACGTTTTCTCGCTGGAGACCATCTGTGGTCTGCGGCGAGACGTCTACGCCCGGGACTACCGACCTCTCATGATGGGGGCCTGAGGACAAGCAGGCCAAGACGGAGGCATGTCGTGTGTGCCCTACACACGCCTGCCAACTCTCCGACGCGGAATAAAACCCGACCCCACCAGGCGAGGCCGCGGAAGCGGCCAAAGTCCGCCGGTAACCCTGGGTTTATCCGATCGAGGGCTTACCCGGGGTGCCCGGCAATGGACACTTGGGAAGGACACCGTGTGGTTTTAGTCGGTCCGATTCCGACACGCCCACCCCATCGCTGGCACCGATGGGGTGAAGCCCGTGGGGTTTCCATACATTAAAAAAAAAGTAGATGATTTCCAAGTCTATTACAGACATAGGTAGAAACATTTTTTGTGCTTTATAATATAGACTGGTGACCCGGCTTTCGTTCCGCCTTAGAATCAAGTTCAGCTGGTTAACTTATGAGCTGAATTTATTTCGTGAATGTCTCGTATTTTGCCGAGGGGGCCATCTCAAAGGCATAGATGGCCCAGGGTCAGCCAGGGTGCGAGGGAATGGCCTTATCGGGCCACCTTAAATCTCGGCGTGCTGTTTTGATCGGTTCGATTCGTAACCGTGGGGACGTGCGCAAAAAGAAAACACAAAATGGCACAGTCTCCGCCTGAGACAAATCTAAAAAATCAAAGCTCATGAAAATCGCTCCGCCCGTTCTCGAATTATAAACGGTATCACTAACACGACTTTGTTTTATATACAGGGTTAAAACGGTAAGTGTGTCTAGCCGATTATGTGATCCAATTCAAATGGTGGAGTGTATCAAATACCTTGGCATTATGATTGACTAAAGGCTCTCGTTCAAACCCCATATTGAGTTAGTGGCAAAACGTGCCATGAAATTGATTCACAAAATTAAACTACTACCTACATAATTTAGCGAACAAGAGCTACTGCTACTGTATTACGGTATGGGGTGGCGTCGCCATCTCCAACATGATGAGCGGGCACAAAGATCGATATTGAAAGTCATGCTCAGGAAACCTTTCAGGTTCCCTACAAACGGTTTATACAAGGAAGCCTTAATGCTTAAATAGTCATATCAATAAAAATTTATATGCACATTAAACAAAGTAAAAAAAATTTAAATTCTTGTGTCCACAACTTGTACTTTTGTTGTTTTTACATTTACACGGATATTTTCCATTGAATAAACGTGAAAATTAAGTTTATTCAGACAAGTTTTAAGCAACTTTGTTTTGTGACGTATTGGTCACAAAAAAAAGTCAAATGCTCCATTGTGAATTGAAAAAACTTAGTAGACTTAATCTAAGTTAGTATCAAACTGGTGAACAATCCGTATTGGGAGCATTTGGAGCCGCATAAGTGCCTACAAATTGTGAACACAATTTCTTTGAAACTAATTATGTAGTTTAAATTTTATTTTACCTACTTATCAGACTAGTGAATAAACCTATAGTAAATATATGGTAACCACAAAAGTACAAATTGCGAACACATGATATTTTTTTAACTTTCTTAAAAAAAATATGGTATTTTATTCATTAAGTGATGTAGATTTCATACCAGTTTGAAGTATTGCAATATCTTTAAAAAGGACGAAATAATCGGCTAGACACACTTAACGTTACCACCCTGTATAGGTATATAAAGTTTTTTTTTCTATTACAGGATGGAGTAAAATTCAATCAACATGGTATCATTATTCCTTTCTCCAAAAATTTTTTCGCCACTCCTGATAAAAGAACGAAAATAGTTGTTGAGAATTTCATAACTTATTATTTTGCAAATTTTGATTTTACAAAAAGATTTAAACGCATTGCTGACTTTTATGAAGAGGAGCCTACACTCACAATAGCAGCTGACTTAATAACTTGTAAGGAATATTTTTTGATTTTGTATTTTATTGCGTGAAATTTATTTAATAATATCAATGTTAGATATAGAAGAAAACAAATTGAACTTGTTTCTTACCCAAGTACATAATTTTTTGTTTTTTTTTAAATGAAATATCTTTTTTATTTCTTTTTTTCTATGACTTATTGTTATTTCTGTGATTGGATTGTATGTAGCTAGATACTTCATCTAGCTTCTAACTATCAAGCGAGCTGCTATTAGTTCACAGACTAAATTTAAATAAAAACCGGCCAAGTGCGAGTCTGACTCGGGCACGAATAGTTGCGTACCATTATCTATAAATACAGAACAAAAAAAGCGGTCAAGTGCGAGTGGGACTCGCCCATTAAGGGTTCCGTAGCAGTAAGTAAGTTTTTTTTAAATTTTTATATTTGAATTGAGTGAATGAAAGGTAAATTGCGGTTTACGATTTATGACGTATTAAAAAAAACTACTTACTAGATCTCGTTCAAACCAATTATCGTTGGAAGTTTACATGGTAATGTACATCATATATTTTTTTTAGTTTTATTATTCTCTTATTTTAGAAGTTACAGGGGGGGACACACATTTTACCACTTTGGGAGTGTCTCCCGCGCAAACTATTGAGTTTAGAAAAAAATGATATTAGAAACCTCAATATCATTTTTGAAGAGCTATCCATAGATACATCACACATATGGCTTCGATGAAAAAAAAAATTTTTTTTTTTCTATTTCTCTGTGAAAATCTCAATGCGGTTAACAGAATACATCTAATTACCAAGTTTCAATAGCATAGTTTACGGACATATAGTATAGTATACGGACGAACAGACAGACAGACTTGACGAATTCCGTTTTTTGCCATTTGGCAACGGAACCCTAAAAATCACGTTTGTTGTATTGTTTTTTTCCCTATTATTGGCCCCTCTTAAATATTTGTTTTATTTTATTTTAGCTATTTATTTTTGAAGTGAATATATAATTAAATATTCTATGAATATTTCGAGTGTCTATGTGTTGCCTTTTTGAATATCGAACAAAAAAAAGGGCAAAAAAAGTTACGTTTTTTGTATGGGAGCCCATATTTATTTTATTCTTGTTTTTATTATTTGTTAATATAGCGGCAACAGAAATACATCACCTAAGCCGCGGTAGCCTAGTGGTATGGGTAATGGACTGCTGAGACTAGGTCTCGGGTTCGATCCCAGGTATTACCATGGCACACACCAATGACTTTTCGATGCTTTTCGAAGTTATGTGTGTATTTATCGCAGGTTTATAAGTGCCCGGTTAATGGCAATAGGCTCGCCACCTATTACATTGGGACCTAAACATAAACTGGCGAAATGTGGGTACTAGCACCTCTGCCTACCCCTTATATAGGCGTGAGTTTATGTTATGTTATGTTAAATTGCAACTTTTTAACTATTACGGTTCATGAGATATTCCTGGTGATTGACGGACGGACATTCTTAGTAATAGGGTCCCGAGATAAGATAAGATAGGAACCCTAAAAAATGAATACATTTTAAAGAATTACAGTATAAAATAAATCACTCAAAACTAGGATCACATTTTTGCCAAAATTCATATAATCTGGAAGAAACCTGTTTTCTACTTCACATTAAGTTTCGTAGCATCCTGTATACGTATAAAAAAAATTGTCTTATTACAGCCCAAGATAAACTATTAGAACATTATGGTTACACTCATCGCAACATGTTACATCCGCTTTATAGAAAGAAGATTCAAGAAAATGTGAAGTACAAGACCTACAAGACTCAGGAGAAAGTTGTGTTACTGTTTGCTAGATGGCCGGAAACTGTCCATGACCTGAGCACATTCACTGTTGATGTGCTGTGTCACAATGTAAGTTATAATTTATAACAAAATTGTATTGTAATTACTCCTCCTTCTATTCCGAGCTATTCGGCTCTGGTTTTCGACCGAGCTGAGTGGGTCTCACTGTGTTAAGAATTGACTAGCATTGCTTAATCTTGCAATGCTAACCTACTCTTGCAATGTGCTAAACCCTCATATATGTAGATTATTGTATCAAAATTATATTAATTACAGTTATTATTGTAATTGTATTGATACAAAAAATGGGAATTATATTTTTTGTCAGCAAAGTTTATATTTATCATCAACAATAAAAAATCTATCGCCTCGTAATATTTGCATAATCAGGAAATTTTAATTTCATTCTCAAATAAATAGAAATTGTCACTAATTATGATTACCAAATAAAATCGTAGTTTATTCCATGAATAAACATTTTGTTCTCAAAATAAAAAGATTATACCAATAGATTGGTACACAGAACCTAGATCTGTCTGCAAAAATGTTATTATCGTCCGCAGATTATGACCCGCGCGCCTATTTAGGGTCCCTCAAAAGGTAAAAAAGGAGGAACACTATACGATCACTCTCTTGTCCGTCTTTCTGTCTGTCCGTCTGCCCGTGTGTCACCACCGATTTGCTCAGGAATGGCGGGACCTAGCAAGTTGAAATTTATACCAGATACTGAGGTCTATAGTCCCTATTAGATATATAAAAATCAAGGTCCTGAAACAACACGATTAAAAGAGAATTAGAATTGTTGTCATTTGTTTAGTTATTTGGCAGTGAATCCGACCCGGTCTAGAAACTGACAACTTCACAACTGACAATAAAATTATTATATTTCTTACTCGTTACCAAGACGACGATTGACGACTGGCTTGAAATTTTGCTTCAATGTCATATCTAAGCTTGTGAGAGTGTGTTTAGTACAAGGCAAAGAAAGATAGTGCATATTACCAAGTGATTGGATAGAAAGGGATCGCGCGTCATAGTCAAAATTTAAATTAAGTGTTCCATCTGGTATCATATAATGATCTTATATCTGTGATTCAAAATCAATTTAATTGAAGATAGGTAAATCATACCCCAAAAAAAATTGTTTAAGAGTTAGAATTTATAATCAACAAAAAATTGTGATGAAATCTGTATACTTAAGAATTCTTCATCATCCTGTTGTTGAATGTTTATTAGATGTACACTATACTTAATAGGACAAGCAATAAATAGAATTGGCACTCATTAGTATGTATCTCTTTTTATAGAAATTGGTGTTAATGATTGTGGTTGACGGGATATTCAAGGAATTGGTGTGTAAAACAAATCCTACAGAAAATATATTTCAATTCAGAAGAACATTTCTTTTTAATATCCATACGCAAAATAATATGTCCATGTACAGAATAAAACATGAAATGATAAACATAAGATTGGCAACTAATGAGCAGATAAGGAACAGTTTCAAGGTAACTCTAAGGCCGTCCGCATCACCGTGCGTGTGCACAAATACAGGCGCCTGTTTCATGCAGATAATTTCCACAAAATTCGTGCAATAAATCTTACAATTTGCACGATACAGGGCCTAATATCGGAGTTCAGTTTCACCCATTGCTATTGCACATGTATGCTTATTATTTTGCTACCTGTTGAAGTCACAGAAGGTGACACGCGTGCAAATGGTCTCACTGACCGTGCGAAGTGGAGGAGTAAAAGCCGGAAAACATATTCTGCCCTCGGATGAAACCGGGATTCAACGCTGAGATGATGATTTTACTAGCTTCTGTCCGCGGACGCGCCCACGTGAAATACTGATCCCGTAGGCACCTTTTCGGGGGACATTGACCTATGTGCTATACCTGACTATAATCTATCTCTTTGCTAAATTTCATCCAGACCCTTCTTGCCGTTCTGTTGTAAAACAAGATTTTTCGGGTAACAGAAGCTTATTTTTTGCACCGCCCCAAGAACGTATTTACAGGAGAATTCAGATAGCAGGACGTGTTCAGATAGCTTAGTTGGTCCGAGTATTCTCCCTGTAAGGGACTAGTTGCGGGTTCAAGTCCCGTCCCGGATGTTTACTTTTTCCTGATCTAAATTTACAAAAGTTTTTGATGACTTATTCAAATAATTCGTTTATATTTCAGACCTCTTTTGTGAATATGAACACCTTGACGCCAATTGATCCCAGTAATGAAGAAAAGGAAGCTATATTTAAAATGTTTCAACATATTACACAACTGAAAAAATCGGAATCGGAGTTGTAAGTTTATAAAGACACCAATATAATCACGATCATCATTATCGATCGATCATTATAACTATTGCTTCGATTTCAACAACTCCAAAAAGATACTAAGCTATATCATGCACTGTGCCGTAGAGAGAACAATCTATAAAGCCGATCTTAGCCGGACTTCTCTTCGAATCTTGACGACGACTTGCCAAATCAAAAGTGTTACGCGTAAATTTTTTCCCTAAGCATCAAAAGTAGAAAAAGTACATCTATATACTCTAGCGATGTCCACGGTCCGTTTATACGAGCGGTCTCCTAATTGTGTAAAAAGTCTATTAGTCTCCTTGACTATTTAGCTAGTTTATTGTAATTTAATAATTGGAACTTCATCTGCATTGAAGACTGCTGCATCTTTATTAATATGCATGTTTTATTTTCAGAATTCTAAATAATCATAATTGGAACATTTTCTTCGCCTTATGGGACTTGAAAAGACAAGTGAACGCGAAGACTGTATCAGCAAACAAATTTGCTTTTGAAGAAGATGATTTTTCAGATATTTCGTCACTACTTGATGAAATTGACTAGTTTCGTATTTTTTTAAATATGATAATAAATAAGTTGTATTGTATCATGATTTATTTAGTTTTATTAATAACCCAATCTGTCAGTCAGCAACTTAGATTGAGAGACGATATGTTTTCGTTACTATTACGCGAGTGAGATATCGTCCTACTAAATTTATAAACGCGAAAGTTTGTATAAATGTATGGATGTTTGTTACTCTTTCACGCAAAAACGGTTGAAGAGAGATCTAGTAGAAATTTGGCACAGGGATATATTATAGTCGGGAATAACACAAAGACTACTTTTATCCCTCGAATAGGTCCCCATGGCTTGCGGGAATCGCAATATAATATCGCTGCTAGGGCACATGGGGCCCACCCACCAAGGTTTTCAGGCCCCAAGCCACCTCACCTGCAAACGGACGAGACATTGGCGCAGGCTTACGTCTCGGGTCATACGGAAGTCGCTCCCGCAAAAGTTACAAAAAGCCAAATCAAGAGAGAGCGAAAGCTTTGGATTCACTCGGGATTGGTGCTCGGATGATGATGATCACTGCTAGTATACACTACACTTAAATAAGATTGTATATTATATAGTATAATACTTCTACAAAATAGGTATTTGTTGCTTCTAATAGTAGTCTCCATTCTTTCCCAAGCAACGTCGCGTACTATGGAACCATTGACTGAAGCAGGGTCTCTGGTGATCTCTATTATTCATTTAGTTTGCAAATGTAGGTAGAGGGTTGGTACATGATCTCTTCCATAGCCTTGTCGGTGTAGGCAGAGGTTCGCCTAACCGATCGTGTGTTGAGAGCCAGCTGATATTGCGGTCAGCTGTGGGGTCCCTGACCCGTATTGTATTGTATACCATATGTACTTCCTAATTTCTATGCCAGCTGGCTGAGTTCCTTGAACTGGCCAGGTCTGCTCTCAGACCTTCGTACCGTCGCCAGGGATCTGCTCTGACCTATTGGACCGGAATGGGGAACCTTAGCCAAGTAAAAGACAGTGCAAGGGTGAGCTGTATTTGTTTATTGATCAAAATTGGCCGTCTAATATATACAATATTCAGTTACAAGTAGTTACTATTTACACGACCAATAATCTCCTTTCCACCAATCAGCTTTATATACAATCGTTATCTTACATCTATTACGTACAATAAAAAAAAACAGCGGGACCCAACTCCGCCGGTTCATTCCACGAATTCCTTACTGTCGCGCGGATGTGCGCTGGAGCGTGCTGGTGCACGGCTTCAGTGTTTCGTAATCTGAATGCTCTGTGCACACATATCATACACATCACTATAGTCTTTTCAAAGGATATCACTGCATTTTCAGTTTTCTCCTTAAGCTTGTGTGTTGTTTAGAAAGAAATACAATGTTTCAGTTCGGGGCTGTATTTTTGGCATATTACCGTACATTTTGAATACAATGCTAGTCACTAGCTTTTACCGTCAACACGTAAAACGATTGCTTATTGTCGACTCAGCCCAGCAACCAGTCGTATCCGTAGGTACGGACCCAGTACCAAGCCCAGCGGAACACCACACGATATGTCTCGCCGATCGAGCCCTGATGCTGGTAGATAACAGCTCTTTCCGACAGATAAACCCCGCCAATGCAGTAAACTCCGCACATGCACAAACTTGCAATAGTTGCAAGTTGCAATACTTAGAAAATGTTAAAATGCGATTGCCTCTAAATGATTAATTCGACCATAGTTCATTATTTAATATAATAATTCTGGATTTTTATTTTAAACTAAGTCTGCAAGGCGAATCGCTGCTTGCAATGTTGAGCTGAGTGAGACATCGTGAATCAGATTTTGAAAATTTTGAACAGTGATCATTCCTCCGTGGCAAGTCCGATTTTGAAAATTCTTTTTGAAAGTCACAACTCTGGACATGCTTTCTGAGCGTGTAAAGTTTGGTCACAGTGTCTCGAGCGGTTATTCCGTAATTCCATCTGGATTTTTTTTAACGGTTATCATTCCTCTGTGGTAGCATTAATTTTTTCAAAATATATCCATAAACCTTCCTCTGATTGACCTCTTTAATCATGCCAAATTTGGTTCTGATTGGATTAGTAGTTTAGGAGGAGACCTGTGACAAAGAAAATCCTGAAGTCTGGTATGAGGAGCTTTCGCTCGCCTTCGTCTCACTCAGCTCAATTACAATAAGTAAATGTTACAAATTTTATATCTAACTAACCTAAATAAAACTAAAATAAAATAAATAATTAAAAGAAACTTAAACCTAAAATGCATCGTGGAATTCCTCCGCATCACATGCCTCCTGTGGTAACGTACCCAGAAGACTGGCAGCATTGCCACGTTGTATGGCATTATTTATTCTCTGTGCTAAAAAGAAGCCTGCCTTCTGGTCACGAGAAGCGTCGATCATACGTGTTGCAATCTCCCTGAAGAGACTGCAAGCACTCGGACCCCATGCCCCTAACGTTTCGACTCCAAACGGCACAAATTCATAATCTCCAATTAAGTTTGAGTATTTGCGCCGTTTGAGTCTCCGCAGAAGCAGCAGCAGCACTGGCACATCCAGCCGTGCTGGCTATATGGGTAGGAGCAATGGTGTCGACGCATGTTGCGTCCCAAACCAGAGTCCTGGATAATTCTGGATTATATTAAAGCGGAATATAAACTGCCACGCATTTCAATGATTACAAAATAGTATTTTAGCGAAAGTAAAATGCAAAAAGCCTGAGACTCATGTATTTAGTTCCTGGTAGTGGTAATATGGAAATCTAATAAAAGGTCTGTGGGAAAAATAATTAATATGATTTGGTTTTTGACAGCACATGAGCACAACATCTGTCGAAAAGTATTGTTTTGCAACAAATGGTGAAATTGTGGCGGATCTTCCACAAAAGCCACAATCAAAAGTTGAAGTTGTGGAAATTTGAAATCAATAATTATTTAAACTCATACCATACTTAACCATCATGTCTAATAACGCTCCAAACATGCCTACCATAGGTAATATGAATCAAGGTTCCATTCAGTACTTGAACACTCCACTACCTAGTCCTCAGTTGCAGGCCCCTGCGGTACAGGGGTCACCTTCACAGAACAGTCCTATGGGTACACAATCACAAGTAGGTGCTAAAGCTATCCAGAGCGGAGCAGGGGATCAAACTTCACAGGTGAGGTTAAACTTTGCAGTAGATTTAAAGAATCTTGTACGTAACATTGGTTCTTTTTCAATTTGTGTTCATCCTTTTGTCTAAAGCTATTACTATAGCTTTCAAAGCACCACCTAAGTTTTTTATTCCAGCTTCTTGCTTTACTGAAAATGTAGTTGTATTGTTAACCAGAGTCGGTAAGTTTAAAATAAAAGTCAAGTTGAATAAAGAATCCAAATTAACCTTATTTTCACTTTTACTCAACATCTAGATCTACAATAAGTAAATCAATAGACATTATGTCTGTACATGATTATAACTTCTGCAAATTGTTGTATGTTGTTAACCTTGATGCAGAGGGCATTTTAATGTGGAATCCTAAGATATTTTTTTGTATTTGAAATTATATTTTTATATTTAGTACACAGTATAAAAATACACATACAGTCACTTCTCTTTCCCATTGCGGTAGGCAGACTAAATTTTTCCACTTGTTATGATTCTGACAAACATCATGACTGACGTGAGCCATAATTTTTTAATGTATTTATTGGTATAAATATAACTAAGCCTTTTATTGATCATATTTTAGTAAATAGTCATAATTGCAATTTCAGTTACTGAGCCGACCTCGTTTACAAGAGCTAGTTCGTGAAGTGGACCCTACAGTGCAGTTAGATGAAGAGGTAGAGGAAATGTTATTGCAATTGGCAGATGACTTCATAGACACAGCGCTGAGTGCCTCATGTTCCGTTGCAAAGCATAGACATGCAGCTAATGTTGAATTGAGAGATGTACAACTACACTTAGGTCAGCTTTTTTTTATATTATGAAATTTATTACTCCAGAATTAAAGTACTTCCTCAAACCCTTCAGGCCCTTCACTAATAGTGACCTGTGTATATAATCTGGTTTTATTATTATTTTACTGCAGCTATCAAATATGTGGTGTGAATTTACAAGTGCCAATTAATTGGCAAACCAAGAATTAGGAGCATTACTTTCACTTTTATTATTGTATTTCCTGTGACTCTATTGTTTGTCTTCTGGTTTTTTGTAAGGAGAAATAAAATGTTTATTATTTTTATTAAAAACAATATAAAGACTAGAGTGTAGGCTAGAGTCTAGAGTGTATAAAACATCTAAATATTTCAGTAAAATTTCCAACAACACTAAAGTTGTCTCTGACTATTTCATGCAATTTGTAGAGTGTGTCCAGCGTATCTCATGTCTGATCAATAAGGGGAACATAGGTATCCTAAATACATAACATTAACCATATATGAAATTAAAAAAATATTTATTGATGAAAATAAATTTTCTATTGGAATTTAAAATGCCATTTCCTAGTATCATAATTACCCACTATCTCCTCAAAATCTAAGAATGTGACAACACCACATTGTAGATATCCAATAATATTTAACGGCGCCGCCGCCGCGCTCTCCTTTGTTTTTTGGTTTTTAATGTTAGAGAAGGTTTGTTCACAAAGTAGCCCTCCTGTATAATAAATAAATAAATAAATATTGTACGACAAAGTACACAACGCCATCTAGACCCAAACTAAGCAGAGCTTGTCATATGGGTTCTAGAATGCGGATAAACATACTTAAATACTTTTTTTTTGTAAATTAATACATATTATACATAGAAAAACCCAGACCAATGCAAATATACATATTTGCACTGAGCGGGAATCGAACCCGCGACCTTTGGCTTAGCAGTCGAATGCACTACCGCTACGCCACAGAGGTCGTCATGAAGTTTCCTCATTGACAAATTTATTGCAGTTTTAGTTGGGTAATTTTTTCCAAACAGGATTACATAAACAGAACCTAATATTGATACCTAGATACACCTTCACTGATTGGATACTAGTTTTGTTACATATTGTATAAAAGACTGTTTATATTTTCAGAACGACAATGGAACATGTGGATTCCAGGTTTTGGTAATGATGAACTTCGGCCATATAAACGCGCTGCAGTTACAGAAGCACACAGACAACGTATGGCACTCATCAGAAAGACTATAAAAAAGTATTAGTTATGGAACTGCAATGTGAAATATGCGTTTTTTTATATCTTCACATCTTGCCTGTTTTGTATGATAACCACACTTACATTGCTTTAAGCAAGTGAGTACATGAAATGTAATAATTAGGTGACCCTATATTAGGTCAGCGACAAAAGTTTCTGAACACTAAGGGCGTCTTTGCATTGTACTACATCAATATTATAAAGTAATAGATGTTTAAGCTTTTTGGTAATTCTCAAAGGACCTCAGTCACACATTCAACATTTATTGTACCAACTATCCATAAAAAGGTTGAACAACCACGGACCCTTTGACAGTCAGCCAGTAATCCTTTATTTTCAAATATTTATTTATGGAAGGGCTTCATGATAAGTGATTAAGGTAAATCCATGGCCAAAAGATCAACAACCTTTTTGCTTCCACATTCATTTTGACCATATTATGTTTGAAGGAAGTGGTGTGTGCATTTGGATTGAGCAATCATTCTTTTGATAAAAATTAATACATGTTTAGTCACACAAGAAAATTGAGTTATTTTGCCCATATCCGATTAATCAATCCCACACTTCGTGAAATTGCTACAAGCTGAGTATGAGGCAAATCCATACTCTAGATTAATTTTAAAACATGTAATTTGTAAAACCTTTAATAAGTATAACTTGCAGTAATAGTTAAACTCAGGATACTTGAAAGGCCAAAGTTTCATAGAATCACTCATTCCAAACAATAGAGTGATTCTAGAAACTCGACGAAATCCAGGTGCAGATGGAAATAGTAGTGTTTTTTAGCCTTGGATAAATAATTTAATCAGTAATTAAATTAAATATAAGCACATTTTTCTATTTTCTCTTGGTTTTATTTGTGCATGTATGCGACGTTTTTCTTTGATTTAGTAATACGAATGTCGCCTTAGTGCAAATACGACTAGCTCTTTCCTCTTCTTTGGACTCCGAATGTGTGGTAATTATTCACTTTTATATTAAAATTAAACAGCAATTTCATAGACATGATTTATTATTGTGAATATTCGCCAACGAACACCAATAACTAAGCATTAAGTAGGTACACAAAATAAAAATCACATAGAAATCACAATTAAATACAATAACTCAAAATAGTTATTTAAATATGTAATAATACTGTAACAATACACATGAAAAAAAAAATCACAGGCTGTCGTCAGTTGCACTGTCACGTGCGCAGATTTGTTCGCAAATAAATGACATGTTTTGGAATGTAATAATGCCATATTAAATTCATTGTTTAAAATATGTATGCGATAAATTAAGTAATGTACAGTAACTTGTCTAGACATCAATAGGCCACTTTCTAAAAGAGAAGATCACACTTTTTCATTAAAATGTTTAATATTTTTCTAATATTCCAGATAAATTTATCGAAATAATAATAAAAGTACGCATAAATCGAATAATTACTGGTTACTTATAAGAACTAAATTCAATTTGTTTACACATTTGAAAATAGAATCTTTATATTTTTAATTCAAGTGCTATTAAATCATAGACAAATAATAATAAATCACACATAATTTTCAATTATTACTGTTATCACCGTTCGTTATATATACATTATAAACAAGGGGTGTACTAAAAATGATAAGCAATTCCCGAGTTCGAAAATTGTAATACAGTGTAGTACCTATTTTACTGCTACGTCATTGCTATGTATCATCATTACTAGTATTACTACTGATAAATCGGTAAGCATTAAGTGAAGTTCTGTCAAGTGCTAAACAATTACACCAATGTTGAGGGGCCCATACATGAAACATGCCTAACGGAACAGGAAGGGACACACATACATAATAGGATAGGTGCCAATGTTATGCTACAGTGTAGATACGAACACACAAAAAAAACTGTAATTGCGAAATTGTCTGACAAATAACGCGCGTACATATTAGACATTTATATTTATAGAAAGAAAGTTACTCATTTCCACCTTACTCACATTAACAAACAAGCCCAAGTTTCATTATCAGATGTTTCCAAAATAGTTTTAATTTAACAAATAATAATAATTAGGTTTTTGACTTATGTACCTTTTTTTTATATATTTCACTTCACTGAATTCTATGTGAGTAAAATATATACATAGTTACAGGTACAGTCAGCGTGTAGAAGGGTCATTGCGTGTACGATATCTTAAAAACTTAAATTGATAATGTCATTGACCTTAAAACTAGACAGTACATATTTTTCATGATAAATAACTAAAAATCATCACAAATAAAAAGTTCTTATTTAAAATAAGACAAATATAAGTATTTTAAGTACAAACAATACTGTTGTTATCTAACCAATCATGCTTTACCAAGACCTCATAAAATTCTTTTCACACCAATATAAAATCTTATAGCAAATTCAATTTTGAAAAATCCAATTACATTTAATATGGTTTAACTCAAAGTTAGCATTTATATTTTCTGATATTTAAAGGGTATATAGAATATATATTCAGTTATATCATTAAATACATTCAGGATTATTTAGACAATATGTAATCCTTTGTATAATGCGACACATTGCAGCAGGTCTCAATTCTTTTACTTAAAGTACAAAGATAGTGAAATTTTATTTTGGTCTAGTTGGAAATAACCCTTTTATCCGAACACTATGCCAGTTTATCCAAAATCTTGGCCTTTAGTTCAAAGCTTGACCTACGACATACCACATACAATTTTCTTGTTCCATGTCATCCTAAGCATCACGTATGGGTCTAAGCGTGCTTCGAAGGTGAGGATTATCTAAATTTACGCCTTACAAGCTGCATCTGCTGAATGTGCTGAATCTTCTGCTGACTTGTCTGGGATGTATAAATGATCCGATGAGTCCATCCTTTTCCACTGAAGAGCTTTGGATTTGATTGCGACTGGCAACTGAAAAGATGAAAAAAAAAAATGTTACTTGACATTTTTATAATACTTATTAATAAATTCCTAAACAGAGTTGCGATTCTAGGGGGTGAGGCGAGGATGGACATTTTTCGAAACCAGGTCCAGTCGTCGGTTACGCATCATTGAGCCATTTACAGGAAGCCGACATTAGCACCGGTTCACGCGTAGCCGGGCGCGTGCAAAATGTCATAGGCCGGCTGTTTTTAGGGCCCAAGCCAACCTCAACCTGATGATGGACGAGGCTCTGACGAAGGCTTTCCTCCCGAATTTGGGAGGGCAGATGGCGCGTACCTCGGGCTCCGAAGTGAATGCCTCGGGTGCAACCGGGACTAACGCTAAGAGATGACGATGAAGACCGTGAAATCGAGCCCAGTAGAAACTATCTTTTGAAAATGCAGCTTAAATATTCTGATATGACTAAAAATAAATGGTGTCACTTTCATTTTTTTCATGTTGCACTACTATAGATCAAACTAGCAATTATCTGGGAATTATACAGTTAGGTCAAGCCGTTTGGCTACAAGTATTGCTGCAAGCAATATAAAAATAAATATAAACCTACATTACATTGGGACCCTAACATAACTGGCGAATTGTGGGTGTGCAATACACCTCTGCCTACCTCTTCGGGGATACAGGCGTGAAGTTATGTTATATATGTTATGTTATGTTATAAACCTACATAGAGCAAATAAAACGAAACTCGTTTTATACCAGTAATACTATTTTCTCAGAAAAAAGTTCTACTTAACTTTGTCTGAAAAAAAAAAGCTATTTGTTTATGATACTTATACAAATATATTACTTTTTTTAATATTTAGGACACGTCAATTTGACTTCACCTCGCCTGATGGTAAGCTGAAGGTAAAGTCTCAGGAAAGAGGGTCACCATTACATACACGTACCATGTTAACAATGGTGGCACTCAGCTTGACGGCCTCATCAGAAGAGGATAAAAAAACTAATTTAGAATATTTAACTGCGTTTTTATAAAGATTCCTATAATGATGAAAAGAACATGATGATTGCTTTCTAGTCTATCCACATTTTAGATTGAAGGCGTGCATGTTCCTGGAGGCGTGGACCTTTTTAGCATCCATAAATTTCTAATATATTCTACGACATTCTACACAGCGCTATCTAGACCCAAAGTAAGCATAGTTTACCTAGCTTGTGTTATGGGTTCCAGAATGCGGGTAAACATACTTACATTTTTTTTTTTATAAATACATACAAATTATACATAGAAACATCCAGACCGATGAAAATAAGACATATTCATGCAAACAAATATTTGCACTGAGTGGGAATCGAACCTGCGCTCCCTGTCGTAGCAGTCGAATGCACTACCACTACGCCACAGAGGCCAGAGGATGTTTACGACAGACCCGTGAATCGCACTTACGATACGACCTCATGAACGCAAGGAAAGTGCAAAGTTGCAAAGTGCAAAGTTGCAACTCTCCGTTCCGGGATTTATCTATCGATTACTTTAATAATGTTCCACTTCATTAAAAAATCTTTCTTAGAGATAATAATGTAAGTAGCATTATATACCAGAGCAATTATCAAAGTACTCGAAACACGCAGGGCTTGCATGACAGTAGAGGAAACTTGTAAATAATCAAAGACAGAACCAGATGGCGAGCTGTTGTCTTTGCCTAACCGGAGGGAAAAAGGAGTACCTAGTAGTATATGTATGTATGATGTACATTATATGTATTTGAAAGATATTATTGGCATATTATTTAAATTTGGCCAAAATAAAAGAATTGTATTTTTAAGACGGTAAGCTTAATGAACTATTTAAACACTAATTGCGATAAAAACATTCGAATATAATTTACATTGAATCTGATCTGATAATACACATCAAATACTTCAAACTTCAATACATCAAAATACTTAAATCAATACCTATCTTATCCGATTAGAATATTAATTTATAATATAATCGGCCGTCCTCAAGCTAAGAAACGGCTAAGTAGCAAATTTCGTGCTGAAAAATGAGGGCATGTTTTAAAACCTATGCTAGTATGTACACTTTTTTTTTTGTTTTTTTTTTACGTGCGGAAATCACTTCGGATACCCCCCCGCCGGGCAGCGGGGGTGGTTATGTCGTGTCTCGACTAAAACCGCACGGTGTCCTCCCCAAGTGTCCGTTGCCGGGCACCCCGGGTAAGCCCTCGAAAGGATAACCCCAGGTGCTAGTATGTACACTAATATTATAATAAAGAACAAAGATTTGTATGTAACGAATATACTTAAAAAACTACTGGAACGATTTCAAAAATTATTTTATCGTTAGAAAGCTATATTACCTATCACTAAGTAACATTGGCTATATTTATCACTAGAGAAAATTAGAGATCCTTAGAAATCCCTACTTAAAGATGTAAAAAAATTGGTCATACAATGTCTTTCATCGCATGCGCTGCGGAAAGTATTGATGATAGAACAAAAAAATGTTCTATAATATTATAGAACATATCAATCTACAAAAAACTTGGCGAGACCATGTATCCATTACTGTGGTTATGTCACTATAACTACTTTTTTACATTTTTAATGTTGATAGAAATGTCGATCAAAGTTAGGTCATGTTATTAATTCGTATCCAAATAAATGATTACGTATTATAGACTGTTTTAATATCTGTAGATTACTTTTTGAATTATTGAAATCAGTTATTCCATTCAAAAGACATTACGAAATTAAAAATATAAAAAAAGGGTTAATTTGAAATTTCGACCTGTGTGGGGATGATAGTTCGTTGGTTACGATAACTGACCGACATCTACGCGGGTGGGGCCGCGGGCAATAGCTATACTATTATAAAATTAGTTGTGTCTGTACATTCGAGTTATTAAAAAAAACTTGGGTTATATTAAATTAACGACTCTAAACACAAACATATTGTTTTGTAATTCTGTCTGTTTGTCTTTTTGACTGCTTGTTCGCGATGGACGCAAAAACTACTGAACGGATTTTGATGCGGTTTTTTCTATTAGAAAGGTCTCGGTCGGACTTAAAATCTGCCGTATGTTTGATTGTAATTGGTTAAATAGAACCGGAGATATGACCAAAAAGCGACAACCGACCTCCACACGGGCGGAGCCGCGGCGTCAGCAGGTATTTCCTATAAATCTGTCATACTAATTTTATTACGTTGTCATATTATCAGATGGTGGATATTTTTCCGAGCATTTACGAGAATAAAGTTGCTATTGAACAATATGAAAATTACTGTTATACATGTCACAAAAATGGTGATAAAATGCTGATAATCATTTTCCAAATAAACAAATCAAGAGTTTAATAAAATAGGGGTCAAAAGCAAGTTTAGAAAGTACCGCAATAATTTGATACGAGAGTCGTCCGGTTCCATGGTGTAATGGTTAGCACTCTGGACTTTGAATCCAGCGATCCGAGTTCAAATCTCGGTGGAACCTACCGCTTTTTGTTGTTGTTTTTTTCGTCGTGTACGAATTCTATAAATTTAATGTCGTATTTTAAAATTTTTTGAAATAGCAAATTTACTTCTTTGATTATAAAATCTTCACAATAATGTTCCAATGTATTGTGTTTTTATTATAATCGGCCTGGTTTATAATAATAACACAATATATTGGAACATTATTGTAGCATTTCATTGTATCATTTCATAACATCTCTATGATAATGTTATAGATTAAATCGTAAGTACTAAAAATAATAAAGTATGTTACCAAACTAATCAAGACAAATACCCATTAATACACCTGTATCTGTATGTGAAGGAATAAAGAAATAGCAATAAAAACATATAAATAAGATATTTTTACTAAAACAACCATATCCAATGCTAGCCTATACAATCCTTCTTTTCTGGTTGCTTAGGTAACAAAAGTAAACAGAAAGTTGTACGAAGATTACCGTATGTACTTAAAATAATATATTATTTGTATTTCAACCCTAAAATATAGATATAAAAATAACTCATTTACTCAACTTTATTCTAAGTACCTTTTTCTTCGTGCGGGAATCCCCTCGGATACCCCCCCCCCGCTGGCCAGCGGGGGCGGTTATGTCGGGCTTGAAACGACTAAAACCGCACGCCGTCTCGGGTCTGCAGACGCCGGGGTGTAAGGTTGCCCATAGAGCATATCCCTCGCACCCCGACTGACCCTGGGCCATCTCCGGTTTCGAAATGGCCCCCTCGGGTTTGGGAACCACGGTGTCCCATGGTACCTATTGAAACACATAAAATTATATGTCAATTTAGTATGGCACACTTTCATTTCTCCTAACGATCATAACTATCATACGGCATAAATTGTATGGCATAACTATACGCATAATATATTGTAAACGCATAACGATACTGTAGTATAGTATCCATCAACATAAAACTGACGTCATAAAGTCCATCAACATACAAACATAAAACGGACGCTAAAAAGAACTTGAGGGAGCCCCGCGTAGCCCTCCATAGCTCCAGGGTCTGATGATGAAGTAGGAAGGTGGTATGCATATGGATTATAAACTAAAACGAGTAGAATGGGCAATAAATGGAATCATGTCGACGATTTATACAAGGTTCTAGCTTTAAGAATGTTTATATTTTTTTTTTACGAGCGGAAATCCTTTCGGATACCCCCCCGCAGGCCAGCGGGGGCGGTTATGTAGTGCATGTACAGACTAAAACCGCACGGTGTCCTGCCCAAGTGTCCATTGCCGGGCACCCCGGGTAAGCTATCGAAAGGATAACCCCAGGGTTACCGGCAACCTTGGCCGCCAGCGCGGCCTCGCCTGGTGGGGATGTGTATCATATTAAGATATTTTTTGATTTATGATCAAATGGGTTAGCCAAACTGTTAATTGATATGTCTCATAAACACTTCTAAGGTTAGATGTTATTTAAGGAATGGCAATTGGCCAATCATTGCTGTACTATCGAGGCACACCTCTTGGCATAATGTATACCTGCCCATATGAACAAACGTATTATAACGAAAATAGAAATAGACCGGCTGGTCTGCTACGGAAATATCGCGTTAGTAGGTACAGTTTTAACAACCGTTGCATGAATGCTTTACTAATTTTGAAAATAATTGTTTTGAAGCTTTCAAGACTCCAAACATCCTGATCAGACGATGAATCACAAAGTAATGTTAAGGAGCGTCACGATTAACTGCTTTAGAATTTATAGTCATATTGGCAATGCAATAAAAAGTAGAGCCAGTGTGAAACAATCCCGTAACAAAACTCACTGTTTACATTGTTTGGCATCCCATCAAGTAGCAAGTAAGATCATCACCCATCAAGGTCTTCGGGTCCCAAGCTAATCTCACAAGCTATATAGCCGACATAAGTCCTAATTAACGGACAAGGCTCTGTAGCAGCGTTTCCTTTCGGAGTTGGGAGGTCAGGCGGCAGTTCCACCTCTAATAGCCAAGATGAACCAAATCGATTACAAAACGGAGGAGAAAGAGTAAGCGGATCCTGGGCTCCGAGGTGAAAGCCTTGGATGCAACCGGAATCGGTAAAAAGATGATGATGATAATGTATCAGCAAGTAAGAACCTGAATTAGTCTCATTCGCATACATCACGGTTAATTTAAACATGGTTAAATAATGTGACATCTTGTACTGCCACCTTTTTGCTAATAAAGAATTTGCATTTGAACAAAATGTACCCTAGTAGCCTAGGACGTTGTAAGAGGGAACAAATTTTAAAAAGTTTGATAGCAGATAGAATGAAAATTAATGGGTCCCACGGGGGAAATTAATAAATTTCCTTTCGGTTTATGGTTTGCAAATAGGTCTGCCCGTTTTTTTTTTTCGTGCGGAAATCCCTTCGGATACCCCCCGCCGGCCAGCGGGGGCGGTTATGTCGGGCTTGAACCGACTACAATCGCACGCCGTCTCGGGTCTTCAGACGCCGGGTGTAAGGTTGCCCATAGAGCATATCCCTCGCACCCCAAGTGACCCTGGGCCATCTCCGGTTTCGAGATGGCCCCCTCGGGTTTGGAAACCACGGTGTTCACGTCTTGCCCCGGTTTGGGGGAGGGACGCTAGTCGCTGCTGGGGTGACAGGCGGCCTCACCTGCCACCCCCAGGCCTGCGGTCATGGAGGACGGAGGTCGTTAAGCGACCTCCGGCGCCTGAGTAGCCTGCGACGCGCGGCGAGCATGTTGCGGGCTCGGCGACCCGGGAGAGTTCTGAACCTCTCCCGGGCGCGCTCCGCCATCTCCTTCGCGAGCATTACAAGCTCGCAGAAGGCGGTGGCGGCGGCCCACGCGCTCGCGCTCCGCATCATTGCCGCAATCATGCTGCCGAGCGAGAGGACTCCCACCCCGATGGCTGCCACGAGGTCACGCCTCGGCGCCTCCCACGCCGGGCAGTCCGCCAGCGTGTGCAGCCCCGAGTCCTCGCTAGCGTCGCAGTGATGACACTCAGGGGTTGGCTCCTTCCTGATCCGATGCAGGTGGTCCCCGAAGCACCCCTTTCCGGAGATCACCGGCGTCAGTCGGTACGAGAGGCTTCCGTGTCGCCTCTCTAGCCAATCCTCCATGATGGGCCTTACCGCCGCTATTGCGGCGTGCCCTGCGCTTGGTCGCCCAAGTCGTTCCTTCCACTCCACCACGATGGCCTGGCGGAGCTGGGACTGCACGGCCTCGATTTCTCGAGGCTCAGGGTTCCGTCCATGCTCCCGCGCCTCCTTTCGCCACTGGTACAGTTGCGAAAGGGCTCTCGCCTCCAGGTCCCATGGTGGAGTTCCGGCAAGGAGACTCGCCGCCTCGAAGGAGATCGTGTGGTACCCGCGGATGACCCTGATGGCCATCACCCGCTGCGGAGCGCGCAGCATCCGGACACTTCCGGCCTTCAGGGCCTCCGTTCATATTGGGCACCCATACAGGGCCTGGACCGCACGATCCCCGCGTAGTCTCCTGCAGGAGTCATCGGGCCCCCTCATGTTGGGCAGCAGAAATGGGTCTGCCCTGTTATCAAACTTGTTTCGGTCTTGGTTGATTCTTTTAATTAATAATATTTTATTGTATAGCTACTTTTTAGTTTTGATATACATATTGGAAATTAACTTTTAAAGCTCTTCATTTTGATACCCTACTCGATAAGTTTGAGTGAAAATATTTTTTTAACAACATACATTTTAGCTCCTTAAATCTACCATTTTGTTTATTTTTTATATTGATCTCACAGTAAATACGAATCTAACGACACCTCTCAAGCTAAAATCCATCGAGTGCAGAGCGTGCCAAACAGTAATACATACATGCCTACATACTCTCGAAAAACATAACCCTCCTTCTGGTGCAGTCGGGTAAAAAGATAGAGCCGCTACTCTATCCCTTCATCAAATCTTGACCATATTTAAATGGGTGCCAATTAGGTATTCAATTAGCTATTTAAAAAAAAATGGATCACGTATTTAGAGTACACTATCACTGAATAATATTATTTAAAATAATTGATTAAAAAAAAACTTTTCAAAAAAACTTTTATTAAAAGGGAAGTTGTTCTAAAACGAAAATAATAATATGCAAGGGTTGTGCTGATTTCAAAAGCTTGTATCGCGCAAGTTTTTTCTCTGTATTGATACTGTTTATTGCGCTACAAGCTTTTGAAATCGGCACAACCCTTGCATAAAATTATTATTTCGCTTTCGCCGCCAACTTTGATTACGTTCGCATAGTTTGTAAGTTGTACTATAAACTTAGAAACTGGTACCTAACAATGAAGATATGTTAAAGCAATGATTGCAATGATTGCAATGAAAGCAAACAATTCAAAAAAAAAAAAATCGTTTTAGTACAACTGAGTTTTTTAACACAAGTGTTTTTAAGTTTTTTTTTTGTAATTATTTTATTTTCAACTTCTTAATTTTATTAGTGTCATGCAGCATCAGATTGCTTGCCAACTCCAGCCAAAAGACCCCAACACAACGAGTCTATGTTGTTTACATCCAGACCCTGACCATCTTCAGACCCTGAATACCAGGTAACACCAGAGATTTTGTCAAGAAAAAACATATTAGTACAAACTCAATAGATGTAACTTGTTTAGTTTTTAGGAGTTTCATGGCTACCTTACTACTCCATCATCAGACCTTGAATACAATGTAGCACCAGAGAGTTTGATAAGACAAAACAAATGAGCCCCATCTCGATACGATATCTTGTTTAGCTTTCTACTCCATCATCGGACCCTGAATACCATGGCTCATCAGAGTTTGTCAAGACAAAACAAATGGGCCCAAATTCGATAGGTTTATCTTGTTTAATTTAGGAGTTCCTATGGCCACCTTCCTACTCCATAATCAGACCAGCTCCACGGTACCATATCAATGCATTGACATCCAAACTAGACGTATTCCTATGGCCACCTTCCTACTCCATAATCAGACCAGCTCCACGGTACCATATCAATGCATTGACATACAAACTAGACGTACATGTAAAATTTCATCTCATCGGTTGAGGAACCGTACTAACATACATACATAAAGAGCAAGTTAAAGAAAAGCTGGTAAAAAAAAACAGTGGTCGTAAGGCGGCCGCCAGTCTTAATATTCAAATAGGTCAATCTATTCATCAATCAAGTCATTTGGCCACCACGTTTGTGCGAACGTACGAACGGCATAAGGGATCAAAGAACTTTTAAGGATAAAGTGACGCAGATGCGATGGCTTTCGTGTTCCTTTGTGATGATGCTCGAAGGTTAAAAGATGTTATTTAACAATTATTGCGTAATGTTTGAATGAATATACATAATTTAATTGTATGTCAAAGCCACTATGCATAAACTGTAGACATTTCATGGTTTTTTTTAGGTAGATTTCGATGAAATCGATCTACCTATTGGTTTCTTGACTACTGTCGAATTTTAAAAAAAATTCTTCATAGGAGGTCTAGTTATGACCCCCTGAGTCCGAAATGACCACTGGTCAAAAAGTTTATATATATATATATATATATCAAAATTTGCGGCACTCTCACGGTCGCATTTTTGCCCCGATCGCTTTCAAACTGCGGTCAAAAATTGCTTGGGTGTAAACTTAGTTTAAGTTCGTGAACGGGTGGAATCGGCACTTTTTGTGAAATCAGTTTTTCCTCAAAATTTCACGTTCCATGAATGATATTCGAACAGTTCTAATTTTATGCCATAGTATACATGAATACCAACAACTTTTAATTATAAACCTATAAGATTAAAACTTTAACTAAAAGTGGAGGGGGGGAAAACCAAAATTTTTCGGGAAAAAAATCATAACTTCTAACCGGTGAACATTCTTGCCGTCGGAAACATTTTTAATCGATAGGCCATTTTTAAGTCTAAAATAAATGTCTGAAAAGTTTTTCGCTAAATGTTACCGTTTTCGAGAAAAAAAAATTCAACATGTTAAAAAATAATATTAATTGCTTCATGAAATCTACCTGTGCGTTCCCCCTGAGGGAACGGATTTTTTATGCATGATAGGCTCACGTTTGACCTATCTCACCTGGTCGTTAGTGACAATGTGGTCTACGATGGATCACGTTTGCCTAGAAGGAACCTATTCACTCGAGACTTGAAGATTCCGAGGTTATAGCTTTTCGAAAAAACAGACTCAAGCAGGCAATTCCACTCCTTAGCTGTACGCATAATAAATGTGTCGCCGAAACGTTTCGTGCGTAGGTATGAGTGGAATATCCACCATGTAGCGGTGGCGTGTCGCTGTGCGTCTGGTCGTTCGGGTATGTATATTCAAGCAAAATTTGTTGAATATGATGTTGGTCATACATCAATAGCGACAAAACAATGAGCACGTAGGTACATTTTAGTCGGTGCAAGCCCGACATAACCGCCCCCGCTGGCAGGCGGGGGGGTATCCGAAGGGATTTCCGCACGATAAAAAAAAAAAAAAAAAAAAAAAAAAGGTACATCTCTGAATCGCAACACCGAGCAGCGCTAATACGTATACGCGACCGTACCATGAAACAGTTGAGTTTGAAAATATTGTATAATGATTTCAATCATTGCGGCTTCTCAACGGTGCTGTTTACCTGTATCGAAAAAACAAACAAGTAACGTATCTAGAAATATTCGATAATTACTAAATTCGATGAAGTTTATAAAGGACACCGACAGATTTGTATGGGACTTGGGCTAAGGCATGAACATTTTTCTACTGACACAGCAATTTTACTATTTAGTAGCTGAAGCTGTGCAGATACCAATCATATAATTAGTTTTGTATTAATTCACTTATAAAAAAATAAAAAAAACGCATTTTATTCAACTCGTGCAAGCGAATGAATGAGTGTCAGACGTTAACGCTCAAACGTGACACCTGACACATTTCAGTGTTGCTAGAGTATGAAAATAAATTACCCAATGTTTTATTTGTTATCATTATCATTGAATTTACTTTAAATTAAATTATTTACTTGTTAAATGTAAGCCCTTTAGATGCACAACCACACTTCCCTGTTCTGTTACTATAGTTCGAAACGCAGCAATAAACAATTTTTTAGACAAATTTATTCGTTCAATGCAGCGCGGCGCGGCGCGGCGATTCGTCACAGACTGAGCCGTGCAAAATGAAACTATGTAAGCCATTGCGAAGTGGCGCCTCGCGCTTCTAATACGTATAACACTTCCACACCTATTATTATTTCTGTGAATGGTACACATGGTACTGAAAGATTGCGTTACATTTTAGAGTCGGTTCGAGTCCAATATAACCTCCTTCGCTGGCCGGCGGCGGGGGAGTACCAGAGGGAATTTACGCACGAAAAAAACGTATTATTGTGTAAAACTCAGTTTAGTTTGATCGCAATTATTTTCACTAATTTATCCTAACTACCTACTTACATATAATTCTGTAATACAGCCAACTCAACTAAACAGTGAAACAAATTCGAACTTCACACTCGCAACTCGTTTCTAGCTTCACTCGCATCGCGCTAAGGGGAAAAATGCCCATACTTACGATAAATTACTATAGATTGTCTACGGGAAATTACCTAGGTGACATAAGTACCTACTTAAGATAATCAAATGATATAATGTCTATAAAATATAATCAGATAAGGAAATGCTCTATTATATTAGGTATGATTATATTGTGCGAGGGATATCTCTATGGGCATCCTTACACCCTGGCGTGTTAAGAAAGACCCGAGACGGCGTGCGGTTTTAGTCGGTTCAAGCCCGTCATAACCACCCCCGCTGGCCGGCGCGCGGCGGGGTATCCGAAGGGATTTCCGCACGAAAAAGAAAAAATATTATTATTATATCTAATGGCTGCTTGGGAATGTAATTTTTACCACGTAGTTATCAGAGAGCGAGGCTTTCTGATAAGGTATACCTTATCAGATATTATTTGGTGAAAACGTAAATATCAAATTATTAGCTTTTTATTAGTCATAACCTTCAAACATCGTAATAAGCAATAACAATAATACGACTGTGATTAAGAATACAGGAATACACTACTGATATTACTATGACTTATAGTGATAGTTGATGATACACGGTGCAACATAATAACTAACACATTTTTAGCAACGCATAAAGAATATATAAGGATAGTACCGAATATGCTAATAACATTTTGAGACATGTATTATACAGCTATATTTAGACCCAAACTAAGCATAGCTTGTACTATGGGTTCTAAAACACAGATAAACTTACTTAAATCCATTTTTTTTACTTCAAAATATGGATACTCTACTGCTGGGTACTGATTTCCTTTCATACTTAGAGAGCTTAAGGATAAGGAGACGTTATGTCCACCACTTTCTCAAAACGTTCACAACTCGCCACTGCACAATAACTCGTATAGACATTTAAGTTCTCCTAAGGTACTGTACCCCTATATTTGCCTGCCTCGTTGGTCTAGTGGTTGTGATGAGCGACTGCGGATCACGAGGTCGCGGGTTCGATTCCCGCCCGTGACAGTGAGTTTTTGTGAGACCCAGAAATTGCAATTGTCCCGAGACTGGGTGTTTCTATATATTACATGTATGTATTTACAAAAACAAAAAGTATAATAAGTATGTTTATAATATTTCCGTTGTCTAGTATCCATAGTACAAGCTCTGCTTAGTTTGGGACTAGATGACGAGGTGTGAATGTGTCACAATATTTTTTTATTTATTTTTTTATTTTATATGCGATGCAGTGTCAATGATACAGTCAATGTTAATAAACATCTATCTTTACTAAACAATCAGCTGTTCACACATATGGTTAGATTCCAAAGTATTATACAAATAATTGTCCGAATAATTTTCTGTCAACACGTTATCCACGCATTAATTTTATGAATATGTTATATATGAATACGTTTATAATACGTAAAATTGTGTTGTTTTGAATACTGCTGTCCACGTGTATAAAACTGATTAATTTATTTGTTTGTTATTTAAGTAGGTTGAAGTTTACGTTTTCTAAAAATGAAACCTAGCTAGATCGATGTATCCGTTAGTATCCTTTCCGAGATTCAGATTATATATATATACATATATTATAATATATATACAAGAATTGCGCGTTTAAAAGTATTAGATTGATTTGAGGTTGATTGTCCAGAAAACAACGTAGTGCGGTGCACCCCTGGGAACAAAGTGGTAACGCTTTTTGTCTTTTTTTTTTAGTTAGGCGTCAGGCCCTGTATACCCTTTTGTAGTTATACCAAACGGTGGATTCAGTCTTACATAGAACACAGTCCGGCCAGGCCATAATTTTTATAACGTAGACTCTTATTTTTTTTTTGGTCGAAGGGACTGCTACATGAAAACGGACGGTGTCACCAGATGAGGAGGATAGTATTTATCAAAGACACATACTTCGCGCAGAGGGCACCAGAGGGAACTATTTTGGTCTGTTTTAAATGTTGGATTCGGTAAAGTAAAAACGGCAATAAACAAACACAAAATTATTTCAGGAAGAGAGCACCCGAAAATGATAGGCAAAACTGAAGTAATTATAAAGATTTTATTTTGTAAGAGTTGGAATTCTTTATGTATCGAATAATTTATGTATCGGTATATAATAGCACTAAATGTCTTATGACATTGGTTTAGGCAGCCCTATGGAATATGCAGATTGGAGCCCGGGGTCCACGCTTCTGTTTCTCTTAGTTTAGTTCATATTAGCTTTTACGGCAGCGACTATCTGACAGCTATATCACAATTTAATAATTATTGTTAGCTTTAATCCCTTTTTTTTACGTGTGGAAATCCCTTCGGGTACCCCCCCGCCGGCCAGCGGGGGCGGTTATGTCGTGCATGTACCGACTAAAACCGCACGGTGTCCTGCCCAAGTGTCCATTGTCCATTGCACCCCGGGTAAGCCCTCGAAAGGATAACCCTATGGTTACCGGCGGACTTTGGCCGCCACCACGGCCTCGCCTGGTGGGGTCGGGTTTTATCCCGCGTCGGTGAGTTGGCAGGCGTTAATCTAAAATGCTACTAGAAGATTTCCTATGTAAATAACAGTTGCGTCATTTTTTGTGTTGATACTACAACACCACCTTAAGTTAACTATCGTTGTTTTTCTGTGTATTGAGGCGAAACATTGGACGCGGACCGCCAGCGCCTCGCTGTGGCGTAAAGTGGCAACTATACTATGCCAAAAATACCTCATCAATCAATCAATCAATTAGCCTATTGCAGTCGATTGCTGGACATAGGCCTCTCCCATTGTACGGCTATGGCCGATCCTCCGCCTTGCGCATCCAGTCTATCCCAGCTACCTTTTTCAGGTCGTCCGTCCATCTTGCTGGGGGACATCCGACCTTCCGTTTACCGATTCGTGGTCTCCACACTAGGACTCGTTTGCTCCATCGGCCATCGGTCCTTCGGCAGATGTGGCCAGCCCATTGCCACTTCAGCTTGCTTATTCTGCGAGCTATGTCGGTGACTTTAGTTCTTTGTCGGATGGCCTTATTTCGAATTTTAGCCTTCAAAGAAACCCCAAGCATAGCTCGCTCCATAGCCCGCTGCGCGACTTTTAAGTCGTGGACTAGCCTGTCAATGTCCATGTTTCGGCACCGTAAGTGATGACAGGTAGGACGCACTGGTCGAACACCTTCGTTTTTAGGCATTGCGGTAAAGGGGAGGAGAAAACCCGACGTAGTTTGCCAAATGCTGCCCAACCCAATTGGATCCTTTTGGTGACTTCTTTCTCGAAGTTGTTTCCACCGAGCTGGATAACCTGCCCAAGGTAGACATACTGTTGAACAACTTCGAGTGTCGACCCTTCGATGGCAATCGGTCCCGGTGAGACATGTTCGTTGAACATAACCTTGGTTTTGTCAAGGTTCACACCAAGACCGACGCGTCGAGAGGCTCCATTTAGGCTGTGCAGCATCTCGCCCAGCTGCTCCAGCGACTCCGCAACTATGACGATGTCGTCGGCGAACCGAAGATGCGAGATGGACTCGCCGTTTATGATTATACCCCGCCCAGTCCCGTCTGAAATACCCCGTCCCGTCAAAAATACCTAGTCGTCGAATATACTCGCCTTCATCGAAAGTTTGTAAAACGCAAAATGGAAAGAGTTTGAATTACGTGAGTAAATTCACATTACACTTCCTATAGGTAAACACTTCGTGACATGTTTACGGTCTCAAAGCGGATAAGAAGAATGTTTATCGAAGTGAACAAAACTGTATTAAATTCGTCTTGGTAATCACCGAAGGCCTTTGCAGTAAACTGCTGATAAAATGAATTCGGTAACCCAGCCAGGTGGACTTACGATCTAAAAACGGTAATTCGGATGTGATATGAGAATCAGGTGTTATGACTCACATTAGAGAAGGCCCATGTCTAGCAAGCGATAGCAATGTACTAATTGATATGATTTGAATTGATCTTCTTTTGTAAATGTTTTGCCAATTATACGCACTGTTGTACGGCACTGTAGACTCCTACAACCTCAGTATGGCGAAGAAGTCTTTTGTTCCTCGACTTTCTGCGCTCATTGGTCAAAAAATATTCGAGGCACGAGTCTACATTGCAGTGCTACGGGGGCTATCTCTCGAGACTTCAATCAATTAATTAAATTAAATTTTGCTATTTAATTGGTCAAAGCGACTCAAGAGACATGAGTCTTCAGTTTTGTGCTACGAGTACTGATTTCTATTCGATACAACACCACACCGAAAGACCTCAACAGGTCTGTCAGTGCCACATTGACATTTCACAAATTGATTATTTTATCACTTGCATCTGCACCAACACTGATAAAAGAAACTCATAGCACTCTATGGCAGATACAGCACGTAGGTATTTGTTTGTCCCTTTATCTGCAATGTAAATGCTGCTAATCAGTCACTTTATCCTTTCAAAATAAATATAACAGAAACAAAGTAGAAACAGATTGGATAAAGCGATTGATTTAACAAAATATACATGTATCTGGAGTAGTTAGTAGATATGAAGTTCAATAAATTTTATTACAATTTTCTGTAGGTACATGTGTATGTCACTAAAGTCCTCCTAAACGACTGAACCGTATTTTTAATGAAATTACGCGTGTTTAGGATGTTTTAGGTTTAGAATTTGACCCATTAGTAGTGTTTAAGTAGTGCTGCAATCGAGTCAAAGATTTTGAAAAGTATTATCTATAATTTATTTTTTGTTGTACAGATCTTTCAGGTCCACTACTTAACTATATCGTCCTATATAAAGGTAGAATGAATGGATGAATGAATGAATTATTTATTTCTATGAATATGGTAAGTACATCGAAATCTTATATGTATATGTTATGTGTTCATACATATTCTGCCGTAGGCATTTTATCGTCGTCTATAAAGATGTTAGCATACAGATTGAAAACAGCACGTGCATGACTTTGGTGTCACCCTTATAAACGGAGCAATCGATACCGTCACGAACCAAACGCTCAGTACGTCCTTTCTTTGACGATAAAGAACTGAAATGCTTTACCCACATACGTGTTCCCTGTCTTTTACACATTACGGTATAACCGGGTTCTTCAAGCGGGTCGTGAAAAAGCATCAGTCGAGGTCATCAAGTTAGGCGGACCGCCATTTTAGGGATAGCATCTGGAATGGCGGTCATTACTTTTCGGATTTAACCTCAGCTTACCATCATACATACAGATGCAGTCAAACTGACAAATCAAACATAAAAAAGAGGGATTCGGTATCTGGAAAATGACATACCTTACATACACACTACCAACTGCGTCAGTATCCACGATAACCAACATCCAAGAGCAAGTCAGTATTCCTATATTTCCTAACACGAAAGAAATAATCTTGCGCTGTCTGAATAAAGACTATTAATTCAGTGATGTTAAGATCGTCACGATTATTCCGAGTCCATTATGTGGAAAAAACAAACAATAGTAAGGTCACAGTCAATATGCCAAGGATTTTAGTTTTAAATTACAATAGCGAGTGGAAATCTGTACCTTAAAAACCTGAATAGTGTAGCTTTCTTAAATGAAATCGAGCTTTAATCAACCATCACTCAATTAGCTCTTGCAATAACAGAATCTGTACCTCAATGACTTATATTACTCAATGGCAGTAAAATGTTAAAAGTTATGAATATAAAAAACATAAGTGTTAATTTCGTATGCCTTTGGCGGAACATAGCTTGAACTATTATTATGATTATAACATCTTTGTGTAACCTATGCTTCA
Organism: Cybosia mesomella; assembly: GCA_946251805.1. Classification (NCBI taxonomy): domain Eukaryota; kingdom Metazoa; phylum Arthropoda; class Insecta; order Lepidoptera; family Erebidae; genus Cybosia; species Cybosia mesomella. The sequence goes on from OX276409.1 coordinate 16,803,977, forward strand.
TGAAATAAATAAATTTGATTTGATTTGAATTTCTTAAATAAAATGAATTAATAAATTAGCCTATTGCAGTCCACTGCCGGACCTAGCCTCTCCCAAGCTCCATATCACTTGATTTTCCGCTTTTCACATCTAGATAATCCTAGCAATTTTTTTCCCTTCAGTGTATTTGACTGTCGATCCCGTCCAGTCCCAAATCAAACATAATGTTATCAAATAAGTACCTTTTTTTTTTCGTGCGGATATCCCTTCGGATACCCCCCAGCCGGCCAGCGGGCGTATGTCGGGCTTGAACAGACTAAAACCGCACGCCGTCTCGGGTCTACAGACGCCGGGGTTACCCATAGGGCATATCCCTCGCACCCCGACTGATGAAATAAGTACCTAGCAACATGTCATCGTAGCAGATGTTTATGTAAAACCACAATAGGCAACTCATTAAATTTGGTTTAAAATACACATTTTCCAAGCTCGGTCACATTAAATGAGTAGGTCTCTTATTAATGGTTTTTTGTGATAAATTTTATTTTTATACACTCTTACCACAGAGTAGGGTAGACTGGGTACGGTTGTGACAATTTCGATATAATCGCCCATAACTTTGTCCCATTCCCGTTAGATGGAAAAAAAACCCACCGCACGCCAAGGGCCGCTGTGACAGTTTTTGGTGTCGGTAGCGACAGGTAAAAAAATACACCAAAATGATCTAGGATCACTTTACTCACAAGTAATATGTGCCAGTCAGGTACATAGCTCCCTGTATATAAAAGAACGTCCAGTTTGCAAGTATGGTGCCTTACTGCCTTAACCACCTACTCAGCCACAATGCTGTTTAAGTAAGTCTAATTAAAAGGATAAAGAACGAAAAAGCAGAAACAGCTGCTGAGTAACGGACAAAGCTCTGACGCAGGCTTTCGCCTGTTGGTTGCCAGGTCATATGGCAGTCGCCGTAGTAATAGCCAAAATAAACCAAACAAAATGGGACACGGACCTAAGGCTCCGAGGAGAAAGCCTTGGATGGAACTGGGAGCATCGCCAAGATGATGATGATGAAAGAGAAGGACGCTTTTACCAGTTTGATTGGCGAATAAGAATGTAGAATCTGAATTTTAAACAAAATAATTATGAATCATCTCATCAAATCTAATCTCACTGAGTACTAATATATGATAAGATGGAAGTATTATAAGCATCACAAGATTTATGATGTTAATCTCTTAGCAATAGAAATATGAAATATTACTTGCAATAGTCTATTATCGAGTAGATTATTCGAAATCGGTTCGTAATCTTTATTTGTTTTTTAGGTTGTAAATTAAACTTTGATAAGAGGGTTTTTTCTATCTAGCTTCCCCATCCCGGATTCGCAAAGGAAAATTTCGTGACAAAATTTCTATAATTCGAGTAGGTATCTACCGGGTGGGGTGTGTGTTGGGTAACCTCCTCGAGTGTCGCTCCGATTCCGATCCCGCTGCAGTCCGGGGGGAACGGAATCGGAGCGGCCGGTACACCCTGGGCGGCGGTCAATGGCTTCCCCTTCACCCCTTCATAGGGTTGGCATTGATCGTCGGCCAATACCCAACGTGGCGGGAACACATCGCTCTCCGTACTCCTCTGCTTTCAGAGGAGACAGGATGAGCGATGCTGTTAGTGGTGAGATGGCCCAGGGTCAGCCGGGGTGCGAGGGATATGCTCTATGGGTAACCTTACACCCCGGCGTCTGAAGACCCGAGACGGCGTGCGGTTTTAGTCGGTGCAAGCCCGACATAACCGCCCCCGCTGGCCGGCGGGGGGGTATCCGAAGGGATTTCCGCACGATAAAAAAAAAAAAAAAAAAATGTATCTACCGGGTGTCAGCTGGCCGTCGTCGTCAATGCCTGCCAGCCCCGTCCGGTCCTTGTGCTCGGGGACTTCAACGCCTGGTCGTATGCCTGGGGTTCCCGACACGAAAAGGGCGCGACGGGGCATAGAGGCAGGGCACTGGTGGACTGGGCCGAACGACTCGGCCTAGTCCTCCTAAATCGGGGAGCCGTGGTCACGTTCGTGACCTCGAGGGCTAGCTCCATCGTGGACCTATCGTTCGCGAGCCCCTCGTTGGCGCGACGTGTTCAGGGCTGGCGCGTCGTTTTGGGGGAGGACACAAGTTCGGATCACCGATACATTCGGTTTGACGTGTCCCCCCCTGCGAGCGACGCGCCGGCTGCACCGGCTCCACCCGAGCCACGTTGGGCGCGGACGCCGCGATGCCTAGGGCTCCGCCCTATAATCCGAGGGGTCAGGTCTACTGGTGGTCGTCGGAGATCGCGAGGCTCAGACGGGCCTGCGTGATTACGCACCGCCGGTGGGCCCGATTTCGTAGGAGGCGTCGCCGCCCCGCAGATGCGGAGGCCCGAGAGGCGGAGTTGTACGAGGGGTACAGGGAGGCCAGAGGTGCCCTCCGAGCAGAGATAAGGCGGCCCGCTGCGAACTGCTGGAGACGCTGGAGCGGGACCCTTGGGGGCGGCCCTACCTAATGGTAAGGGGAAAACTGCGCCCCAAGGCCCCGCCGTTGACCCAGTGTCTCCAGCCGGAGCTGCTCGGAGGAGTTGTTAGCTCCCTGTTCCCAGCGCGGGCGGTGGAACATGTTCCACCGCAGATGACACCACCTCGGTTGCCAATGGTGCCCGACGTGGATGACGACGACGTGCCCGAGGTCACTTGGGTAGAACTAGAGCTGGCGGTGAGAAGGCTGAGAGCCAAACGCACCGCCCCGGGACCCCACGGCATTCCAGGCCGAGCGTGGGTCCTAGCTCTAGTCGACGACGCTCTCGAGCCCCGACTGAGAGGGCTTCTCAGCGCATGTTTGGAGCGGGGCCAGTTTCCGAAATTGTGGAAGACGGGGAAACTGGTCCTCATCCGAAAGGGACGGACTCACCGTCCGCCTACCGGCCCATAGTGTTGCTCGACGAGGTGTGCAAGCTCTTTGAAAGAGTAATTGCGAAGCGCCCCGTCGAGCACCTCTCAAGAGTGGGGCCGGACCTGGCGGATGGCCAATATGGCTTCCGCCAGAGGCGCTCCACCGTGGATGCCATCATGCGCGTGAGGGCTCTGGCGGAGGATGCAGTAGCCCGGGGTGAGGTGATGTTGGCGGTGTCCCTGGACATCGCCAACGCGTTCAACACCTTGCCCTGGAGTTGCATTAGGGAGGCGCTCGTGTATCACGAAGTGCCTCTCTACCTCCGCCGCATAGTCGGGGCGTATTTGACGGAGAGATCCGTCTTCTACCCAACCGTGACCGGTCTCGGCCGGCGTGAGATGTCGTGCGGTGTTCCGCAGGGATCGGTCCTGGGGTAGCTCCTGTGGAACATCGGATACGACTGGGTACTTCGCGGTGAGCTCGCAGACGGTGCCGCCGTCACGTGATACGCGGACGACACGCTCGTGACGGCGTGCGGAGCGACGTACCGCGAAGCGACCCTGAAGGCCACGACCGCGGTTGCCCAAGTCGTGGAGCGGATCCGACGGCTGAGTCTCGAGGTGGCTCTGCATACAACCGAGGCCCTGTTCTTTCATGGGCCTCGGAGCAAGCCACCTGAGGGATCCAGTCTCATCGTGGGAGATAATCGCATCGGCATCAAGCCCCAAATGAAATATTTGGGGCTCGTGCTCGACGGCCAATGGGACTTCGGAGAGCACATCCTGAAGGGCACAGCTCTCGCTCTGGCGCGGCTGCTGCCCAACATGAAGGGGCCCGATGACTCCTGCAGGAGACTGTACGCGGGTATTTTGCGGTCCATGGCCCTATATGGGTGCCCAATATGGGCGGAGGCCCTGAAGGCCGGAAGTGTGCGGATGCTGCGCGCTCCGCAGCGAGTGATGGCCATCAGGGTCATCCGCGGGTACCGCACGATCTCCTTCGAGTCGGCGAGTCTCCTTGCCGGTACTCCGCCATGGGACCTGGAGGCGAGAGCCCTTTCGCAACTGTACCAGTGGCGAAAGGAGGCGCGGGAGCAGGGACGGAACCCCGAGCATCGAGAGATCGAGGCCTTGCAGTCCCAGCTCCGCCAGGCCATCGTGGTGGAGTGGAAGGAACGACTTGGGCGACCAAGCGCAGGGCACGCCGCAATAGCGGCGGTAAGGCCCATCATGGAGGATTGGCTAGAGAGGCGACACGGAAGCCTCTCGTACCGACTGACGCAGGTGATCTCCGGGAAGGGGTGCTTCGGGGACCACCTGCATCTGATCGGGAAGGAGCCAACGCCTGAGTGCCATCACTGTGACGCGAGCGAGGACTCAGGGCTGCACACGCTGGCGGACTGCCCGGCGTGGGAGGCGCCGAGGCGTGACCTCGTGGCAGCCATCGGGGTGGGAGTCCTCTCGCTCGGCAGTATGATTGCGGCAATGGTGCGGAGCGCGAGCGCGTGGGCCGCCGCCACCTCCTTCTGCGAGCATGTAATGCTCGCGAAGGAGATGGCGGAGCGCGCCCGGGAGAGGTTCAGAACTCTCCCGGCCCGCCGAGCCCGCAACATACTCGCCGCGCGTCGCAGGCGACTCAGGCGCCGGAGGTAGCTTAACGACCTCCGTCCTCCATGAGCGCAGGCCTGGGGGTGGCAGGTGAGGCTGCCTGTCACCCCAGCAGAAGCAGGCCGGGACGGTGGGGCGACTAGCGCCCCTCCCCCAAACCGGGGCAAGATGGGGACACCGTGGTTCCCAAACCCGAGGGGCCATCTCGAAACCGGAGATGGCCCAGGGTCAGTCGGGGTGCGAGGGATATGCTCTATGGGCAACCTTACACCCCGGCGTGTGTAGACCCGAGACGGCGTGCGGTTTTAGTCGGTTCAAGCCCGACATAACCACCCCCGCTGGCCGGCGGGGGGGTATCCGAAGGATTTCCGCACGATAAAATAAAAAAAAAAAGGTATTATACCTTCGCGCAAGCGCAGGCGATAAGTTGACTTAGTTTTATCGCAAGCGGATAACGCATAAAATACGAACAAATAATAAAACATAGATTTTTTATAAATATATCTTTAAACAGGGTCCCACTGTCTGTCCCTAGGTATGCTTAGATTTACTAAAGTGTGCCACGGATTTTATGCGGTTTTCACTGTCATTTATATGTTTCTACGAAAGTTTTGCATGGATAATACCAACAATACATAAAAAAACCGGTCAAGTGCGAGTTGGACTCGCGCCCTGAAGTGCTATTCTCTACGGTAGCTCGTCGACGAGCTCGTCGACGAGCTCGCAAAATGCTGCTTTTGATTTATATTTTATTTTAATCTTGATTTTAATTTATGAGTTAGATTTAGATTTAGATTTAGATTTAGGTTTAGGTTTAGGTTTTGGTTTAGGTTTAGGTTTAGGTTTAGGTGTAGATTTAGATTTAGGTTTAGGTTTAGGTTTAGATTTAGATTTAGATTAAATCTAAATCTAAACCTAAACCTAAATCTAAATCTAAATCTAAATCTAAATCTAAATCTAAATCTAAATCATAAATTAAAATAAAATATAAATCAAAAGCAGCATTTTGCGAGCTCGTCGACGAGCTACCGTAGAGAATAGCACTGCTGAGGATTCCATACAAAACCGCTGATTAAAGAATGACCTTAACGTTGATAAAGGGCTAGGCAACACAAACTAGGCTGACCACATCTGCCGAAGGACTGATGGCTCCAAGCGAGAGAGTGGAGACCTCGAATTGGTATCTAAACAAAAGGTGCGACGGCACACACCGCAGCCAGATGACCTGAGAAAGGTAGCTCGGATATATTAGATGCTCTATAGATTTTGATTTGATTGCAATAGTGTCTAAATATACTGTATGTTTTTTGATGGCGTTAACATTGAAGTTTGTATTGTTCACAGATTCAAGGGGTTGCAGGCTTGCGTATTTATAATATTATTTTTTATTATTTATAATATTATTATTATTCATTATTATTAATATTATTATTATTTATTTATAATATTATTATTTACAGTATTAATTTCAACTTACCTACACGCGTTCCTGAGAGAAATGTCTAGAAAGACATACACTGAGAAAATGTCTTGACTGACAGACATTTTTTTTATGTGGGTAAGTATATATTACTGGTTTTTCCCCTTTACTTGTGCTATAAGTATCAGTATAATATAAATTATATTTAATATAGTATAATACATATTTTTTAAATGATTTATTTATCCGTTTGCCGCCAAACAAATCAAACAAGTCAAACGGATGAATAAATCATTTAAAAATATGACGGATTTGATTTTCTTTATATTTGTAACAAAAAATATATATGTCATCGCTAAAAATATTGAGATAATTGAAACGGAAAATTTATTTCAAAGAGTGTTTCTTTGCAATTTTTTTAACAAGAAACTGCTCTATTTATCCAAAATGTTTTTGAATGTGCGTGAACAGTACCTAGATAATTAGCTATATATATATAAAACAAGTTGAATTCCTGAGACGAGCTCAGCCGAATACAAGGGATTTTCGATATTGCGATTATTATTTTTTTTGCGATTTTATGCGATTATTTTTTTTTCACCCCAGCACGAATCTATTACCGAAAACAGCAACTCGATAGCTCATCTCCTTCATACCCAAAACCGTGACAGAAAATTGGCGACGACGACGACAACTCGATAGCAATAGGGCTTTTCTAAAGAAAATCCCTAAAAAATCAACTGTCTAGCATAGTAATCTTAGAGAGAGAGAGAGAGAGAAATAATCTTAGAAACAAAAAATAAGCATAATTATTGTAGCATACGTCCAGACATGGCCTTAACGCGTTAAACAAATTATATGAACGGTCTGCGTTAACAGTTTTCGTTTAAGTGTAACCCTTCAACACATTCATAGTTCAAACATTCGACCGCACCGTAGACCGTACTCGTATCAGCTTCTATGTAGGTCAGAGTCACAATTAACTAGAAACTCTATCGCATCGGATAATCGTGTCACGTACAAGCCGATTATATGATGTGATTTTAATGGCATATTACTATATAGTAGAAATATATATCTATTTCTAATACACCAGTGTCCAGTTAATTATATTTCTGGGATTATTAATTTTTCGTCCTTCCCTAATACATATTGCAACGAAAAAGTCCTAGATAACTGCAACTATAATGGTTTAGTTTACTTTAGATCAGGGCTGTCCAAACCATGGCCCGCGGGCCGCATGCGGCCCGCAGAATCTTTTTTATCATCTTTGTATATAATATACATTAATGAGCAAATTATTTTTCTCGCGACGTAATTCAAATGTTTTGGGTATGTGTTCGATCACGACGTAATTCAAATGTTTTGGGTATGTATTCGATCACGCCGCACACATCACTATTTACTACAGAACGCGGGAATTCCCCGAACACAAAATAGGTACATCGCGCGTCGTTCATTGGGCATTGTTAGTCACTTGTCAATCTTGTCATTCGACGCGACGAAAGTTTTTATTACGCAAGAATACTCTCAAGTTATTAAAGACTTTTCCATTATATTTAACTTACTTATTGTGTTGTTCGCTTTGTGATTAACTATATTAAACTTAATCTCATCGTGTCTGCAAAGAAGAGGAAGTTAAGTGAAGAAAACCGTACATTCAATGAGAAATGGGAGTTAGACTATTTTATCTCCAACAATAATAATAAAATTCAGTGTTTCATTTGCATGCAAGTTTTGTCTGTTAGTAAAGAATATAATGTTAAACGACACTATACTTCTCTACATGAAGAAAAGTATAAAAAACATGTCGGGGAAGCAAGAAAAGTTATGGTAGCCGAGTACAAAAAAAAACTAATTCAGCAAACAAGTGTGTTTTCAAAAGTAAGTACTGAGAATGAACAAAGTTTGGCTGCCTCATATGAAGTTTCTTTACAATTAGCCAGAGCTAAAAAACCATTTAGTGATGGAATTTTAATAAAAAAATGCGCAGTTATTTCAACTGCTAAACGCTTCATGCAGCCGAAATTGGCGGCAAAGTTTGAATCTGTTGCATTATCTCATCAAACGGTGGCGCGACGTATGGAGGACATGGGTAATTATATTTCGAAAAGTTTATGTGATCGCTTTGTAGATTGCGAGTAGGTACTATTCAATATGTTTGGATGAAAGTACCGACCAGACCGATATCAGTCAATTAATAATCTTCATACGTTGCATTTCCAAAGATTTTAAAATCACGGAAGAAATGCTGGATTTAATACCGTTACATGGAACAACAAAAGGCAGTGATATATTTGACGCAGTTAACAAAACTATAATAGAGTACGGAGGATTTCGTAAGTGTTCTTGTATTGTGACCGATGGGGCAAAAGCTATGACCGGCACAGTGACAGGATTCGCGGGACTTCTAAAACAAAATGGCATTGATTGCCCGTTGTTCCACTGCATCATACATCAAGAAGCCTTATGTGGAAAATCTTTGCGTCAAATGAATGCCATGAAAGTTGTTGTCAGGATAACCAATTTGATAAGAGGTGGAAACAGGGCATTGACACACAGAAAATTTAGGGACTTTTTAAGTGAAATCGATGCAGCCTATGGAGATTTATTATTACATTCAGAAATCAGATGGCTAAGTGCTGGACATTGCTTGCAACGCTTCTTCGCTTTGAGAAAAGAAATACCTTTATTTCTAAAAAATGAAATACCATCTAATACTTCCGAATTACAAAATAAAATGCAAGATCCTCAGTTTCTGGCTGATCTGGCATTTTTAACTGATGTGACGCAACACTTGAACGACTTGAATTTAAAGTTGCAAGGCAAAAACCACAATATAGCCAACTTGTACGGACACGTGAATGGATTTATGAGCAAACTGAAATTGTTCAAAACATCTTTACAACAAAATGATTTTTCTTTTTTTCCAAGTTGTAAAGAACATTATTTAGAGTTGAAAATTTTGAAGAATTTAATTTTTTGGACCACCTCAATTATATGGACGAAATAATCGTCGAATTTGAGCAACGTTTCGCAGATTTTAAAAAATTTGAGAGTGATATAGCACTCTTCACTCATCCATTAACGATCGCAGTTGAGAGTGTGAAGATTGATTATCAACTGGAACTGTGTGATCTGCAATCAGACCCCTTTTACAAGGGCAGAACAGAAACAGGAATTGAGTTTTTTAATCTCCTTATTGAACGTTTCCCGAAACTGACGAATTTCGGGCTAAAAATGGGCTCGATGATGGGCAGCACCTACCTTTGTGAAAGTGCATATTCAACAATGAAGTTTATAAAATCGAAATACAGGTCTTCATTGACAGACACTTCACTTAATTATGCACTGCGTCTAGCTACTACTAATATTGAGGTTGATGTTGACAGAATTGTAAAAGGAAAAAGTGAATAATAAAATGATGATACCTATTATACTTATATTTTACTTTTTACATATTTTGCGGCCCCCCAATGTATTTAGTTATTTTTGTTGGCCCTGGGTCCCATCTAGTTTGGACAGCCCTGCTTTAGATAATTCAGGTTTTGCTGGAAGAGACTGTGTAGGAAGCTTTAGTTAGAAAATCTCTTCCTACTGCATCTTTATTCTTTATCTGTGGGAGAGGATTACTTTAGGCAAATATTTTGCCACGGCGCGCGGCGGCGGGTCCAGATGAGGTGTAATCTACTGATTAATCTAAATCTGTAGGTATGTGTGAAACCTATAAAATCACCGCGATGACTTACTAGTCATCTTGGTGAGTTTTTACACATACAGACATATAGCCTGTATAACCCCGAAGGGGTAGGCAGAAATGAATAACCACATTTCGCCAATATGTTTTCGGGTCCTGGCGTTTGACACACAGTCCATCTTGGACCTATCATCGGATGGACAACTGCAGCTCTAACCTTAGCCGCTTTGTACGACGCGCACAGGAAGAAATGGGATGGCCCGAGTAATCTAATTCGGCCGGGCTCTATGCGTATGAAAATGTTTACGTTTGTCACTTCGAACGTAGTATATAAAAAATGTGTATATAAAATCATTTTTACTATAATATTTTAGACCTACTTGCATCAGTGTTTTATACTCGAAAACGTTGACCTTGTTTGAGGTCGTTATTTTTTGTACATAAACTACAACCGCATGACCAAAAACAAGTCTAAAAAAGATGAAACTGAAGTTTGTATACATGTATATGTAATCAAGTTTTTTCTAGATACGGAATATTGCTTAACAGAAATTAAATTACAGTGACGAATGGATAACACAATTTCGTCACTCATTAATCTGAAAAAAAAAAATCAGTTGGTTTCCTTTATGAACTTTTTTACAGTTCATCACCACTAAATTACTTCCGCATAACAAGGTTAATGCGGAAGTAATTTTAAGTATAGTCACGCTTGTTATTTCAGAAGGATTAGGCAGAGAGGAATAAACACCCACATGTCACTGTCTCTATTCAGTCCCATGGACCTCCACGTAATTTAGTAGGCACTTTTCTTAGCCCACGTCAGTGATGCTCTGCGCTGTATATAAGAAAAGGCAACTAAATAGTAATCATAGCTGTAACATACCTTGGCAGTGAGTTTTCCATCTTCTCCAATGACGTACTCTTCAAGTTTAAATACGAGGGGAGATGCATTTCCAAGGTGGAATATTCTGGAGGAAGTTCCTCGAGTCACTCTAAACTCGATAGTTTTTGCCATCAGAACACTTGTGATCATATACACGGACTTCTTGCCCTTCAAATCTAAAATAAATTTTCTCCCTGTTATTATTTTATTGACGTGACATTGGGTTCATCCCGATGATGGATTTTAGGAGGTACAATTTCTCAATAATAATGATATTTTGAAAATATTCAAAACATTTCATTCCAATTTCATCATAAATATCGGAAATTCGACCAATTAAAATCATGTGCCTACAGTTCGGACCGATTTAAAAGAACAGCGAACTGTTTATTCGTAATTCTGATGACGATGAAACCGGGGAATACCCTTTCTTAAATTGAATAATTCTTTGATTAAAATCTATTTAGTTTCATCGACTACATTATATGTGACTTCTGTACTGAAGTGCATGGATTCCCAAGTTTTGTCATAATATATTTTATATGCTTTGTTTGTTTACGACCAAGATTTGTCGATAGTGACGTCTTTCCTAGAAAAGAACTGCGCAGACGAGGACTTCTGTCCTTAGAACACATAGCTGCATAGGTAGTTCTATGTTTTGTCGGGGATTTCCTGGACTCTTGTTTAGGTCCGGTGCGGTCTTTCGATGTCCCCGTTTGTTCGGGGAAATAAGAAAATGAAAATAAAATACCTTTGTTATTTTCGACATCCAAGTAGATGTTATTAACGAGATCTTTGCCTTTTGGCACAGTGCTTCTCGAGAAGTTGATCATGATGACTCTAACTTTATTCTTGATTGCTTCATCTTGCAGTGTAATCTGTAACAATAAAAACAGATTACTAAATGGATGATGAGTCAGTTACCTACACAGCTGCATCCGAAAATTACTCGGTTACTCATGAACTAATTCACGATAATGCAGGTTACATTCCATTTAAATTCGTAGGTACTCTGCAGGTGGTTGATATTGACTGGTTGTTGCTTCTTATTAAACCTTTAAACGAGGCTCAAAGGGGCGTTTCATTAGCAAAATATGCAGACCATAAATGTTTTGTGATTGGTGTACCTTTTTTTTTTTTTTTTATCGTGCGGAAATCCCTTCGGATACCCTCCCGCCGGCCAGCGGGGGCGGACCTGAGACCATTGGCTATATACAAAGCCCTTGTTGCCACACACGTGGTCCACTGTCCTGCAGCGCGTAAATAAAGACCGAGTAATACATGAAAGGAATGATGAAAAAATAAAAAACCCGACTGCTGCTGAAAAGACTGTAACAACTTTCATAAGAGGCGGGACCCATTAATTTTCATTCGGTTTATGATTTGCAAACGGGTATCGTATGTCAATCAATCAGATTGAGGCAGTTTTGAGAAAGGGCCAGGTCGAGAGTATCCGTAACTAGTGTGCAAAAGTTTCTACTTTTGCACACTAGCAAAAAGCGTATGCGTGGAAAGTGGAAAGGCTTTGCTCCACCCACCCCAATCCGAAAGCATTGATTGCTAGGAGATTGAGTTCTTACGTTTGTCACGTATGAACATACCTACTATATATATGTAGGAACTTCTTTTGTAATATAATATGATTGGTGATGGATGAGATGGCCACCGGGTCATTATATGTTGTAAAGATGATCTGTACCAATCGATTCGCTACTCTTCTCTAAGACCACGTAGGTACTGATTATCAAAAATCGTCAAACAATTATTTAGTGTGTAGATACCTATTTTGGGTTTAGAATCCACATATATTTGCACAATGATATTTTTATTTATAATCTATATAAAAATGACAAATGTTATTTTTATTTATAATACATATTAAAATGACAAATAATAAAGGTTTATAATTTTATCATAAGTAGTTACCAGTAGCCGCCTATCAGCATAAATGCTAATAATCTATATCAGTATTTATACAAATGACATAACTCGTTATATGCCCTATATACTTTATATTTACTTGCATAAGGCAAGGTGTAAAGTTGAATGAGCCAATTAGATTTTAGTCAGTCTGATTCCGTCACACCCATCTCATCTTTGGGAGCGATGGGGTGGAATCTGAGCAGGGTTTCCTGAAGTAAAAAAAAAGTTTATAGCATTTAAAGCTGACTGAGCAGATTGGGTCAGCTTTATTGCACGCACAGTAAAAGAGTACAAAATATTGTGTTTTTGTATTGAATATTGACCATATTAATGATAGCATTTAAAGCTGACTGAGCAGATTGGGTCAGCTTTATTGCACCCACAGTAAAAGAGTACAAAATATTGTGTTTTTGTATTGAATATTGACCATATTAATGATAGCATTTAAAGCTGACTGAGCAGATTGGGTCAGCTTTATTGCACGTACAGTAAAAGAGTACAAAATATTGTGTTTTTGTATTGAATATTGACCATATTAATGTGCAGTATGATATGTAGCACAGTTCTATTACTTGGAGCACTTAAACTTTCCTAACTTTAGCTTGTAAATTGAAATTGAAAACGGTTAATTTATTTCTCAAGTGTCTGGATGACTTTTTCCGAATTCCGAAAGATCATGCTTATGAAATTACTTAAAAATATAGCTGGTCAAATGTTATGTTAAATTATTTATAGGCTATTGTGTTAACAAAAGGTAATTCTATTATCACAGTGCCTACCTATATTCCGAACACGTGCTGAATGTGTAATTTCAATGCAACACTGTCGTTTGCAATCACATTGCAAATTTTACAAGTTTCTACAATACAATATACCTAATACTCTTTATAGTCCATCATCCTATGCTACTTCCTACTAATATTATAGACGTCAATAAACGTAATAGTATAAACGTCTCCCTGTGACCATGGCTGCTGAAAAGCAACCAAAACGTCAGGATCAATATAAAATAACATCAAATAAATTGCGATAGAATCCGTTAAATTTAGTTTTATTTCAAAGTTTGTGTAGATGTTCATAAGTTGGGATGTTAGGATGTTTGTTACTCAATCACACTAAAGGGCTCAACGGATTTGGCAAAAATTTGGTACAATGATAGATAAAAGTCTAGAATAATACATGGGCTACCCTAGAAGCGGGAACGGGAATAGAACCCAACGCGGGCGAAACCGCGGGCAAAGTTCGTAAACAATATTAACAAAAAAGTGGTAGTACAATAGGTGATAATTAGATCTTCAACTCACTATTATTAATATTTGGATAATAATTCTGGATTACTTAAGGATTCCAGAAAACTAAAACGAAGGAATAAATCGGTTGATCCTTCTTACTACTGAATACTATAAATGTGAAAGTTTATGTGGATGAATGCGTGTTTGTTACTCTTCCACACAAAAACAGTTGAACTGATAGATTATAGTTGGAATAGCACAACGGCTATATTTTATCCCAGCTCGTGGGAACAGAACCAGTTATCCACATGGGTGGAGCCACTGTCAACAGCTGATATGATATATTTACAGTACAATTTCATTCACTGGGTGACCACTACTACTGATAAATATACTATGACAATTTACAGATCACCTTACTCATGGCTTAATTAAACTAATATTCTATACACGCGAAGTATCCCAGCAGCAGTATGCAAATGAATAATGCATCAGTACTTAGCACCTAGTGTATAAATAAAGTACAAATATACTCTTTGATTATAATAGTATACCTAAGATTGTTGTTGTAGGTCAAGGAATGGCATGATAAATGTAAGCATACTATACAAATAATTCTACATAACATAAATAATTCTAGTGGACTGCAATAGGCTAAATGATAGACTGATTGATTGATACAGAAAAGATAAAGGGAAGGTAAGCCCAGCCAGATGGTCTCGACAATCTGAAAAAGGTTTACTACTCACTAGGCTCGATGCCAAAAGCAGTGGATTGGTGCTATAGCCCACATTAGGAAAGGCAGATCTCCAATGGTGGGCAGCAGTAGGTTAATTGATAGATATAAAAAACGAAAGCTTTATATTTATCTGACTAGTATGAAATTAAATACCTAATAAAATATATACCACCACACTAGAATAAACTAATGCAATCACATATCGACAAAAACTAAATTACAGATCCCACAGAAAATTAAAACTACTATCCTTTGTTAACTGGTGCCTGATAGGAAACAGAATATGACCACATGGTCCCTGTTAAGTTCGTTATACTTAATATAAAGGGAAATACTTCTATCCTACTACGACTTTAAGTGTTCATACTTCCAGGTTTACTACAATATATCCAGCCTTTTTAAAGGAAGTAATACAATTTATTAATAGACCTATGTGGCAAGATGTATGTACTAAAGCCCTTTCTATCATTACAAGGGATAAGTAATACGATTGCAACGTTACAGAGCCTACAACGGCGTCATCGTGGTATTAATTTGAAAATCATAAGTAAGGACGAGCGACGGTCATACTAAGCGTTATACTGACTGCAGTAGGTAGAAGAACTGAAACCAACGTAGTTTGAGAGATTTGATAAACAATATTAGAAATATTACACCTCACCTTTACACTTTCGTGTGGGAATTTGAATTCGTCGTCTTGAAATTTGCCTTCTTCCAGCCATTGCACATAGTCTGCATTTGATTTATCCTTATTTACATTTTTCACTAGTTCACCAAGTGGTGTGAACATTTTACCATTGGTTTCCTTTTCATTTGGAACGAACAAAGACGTAACGTTATAAAGGTCTGCTTCAGTAATATGAGGGATGCACACCAACTGACTACTGCCGATTTCGATCTCTATTTCATCCCTGATAAATGGCCAGGCATCTTCTAATTTGAGTGATTGTAAAGACTCCAAGCTCACATCTTTCCTAATTTCATGTGAGTATAAGGATCTCACAACTACTTTCAGTTTCTTCGGCATTTTCAAATATATTCACTGTATTTTTTGTAAAATTCACCGATACTCTCAGTACAACTGTCAAAATGCGACTGATTTGGACTGATTGGATGCGACTAACTGAACTTTTTTCATACTTTATTCCAAATTCATTCATTGGCTGCAGTGCGACAGAGAAAGAAATATGTAATCAATAAGCAAACATTTACTACGTTAGAAAGAGAATGCAATAATAGTAATACCATAAGGTTTTTACATTTTCCCATCAATGTATTTTAAATAGAAAAAAAAGCATGACTTTTTTGAAGTTGTGATGAAAAAGAAAAAAAAAGAATATTGTAATGATCTAAAGAAATAATACTTACAGCAATACGCTGCTTAGTACACCAAACTGAACTAGTTCATAAGGCGAGGCCGAGGGTATTCGACGACTTTAAGTATTTTTGACATACAAAAGTTGCCACTTCACGCCGCACGAGGCGTTGGTGGTCCACCGGCACCATAGATATAGGAAGTGGCCGACACTCGTAAAGTATTTTGCGCCAACATATAGGAAAACAACGAATGTTATCTTACGGTGTTGTGGTATTGGTGGCTCCGAACACCCATGGGCCCGTACACTTATGAGCCCTGTACACCCATGAGCACTGTACACTTATGGGCCCTATACACCCACGGGTTCCATCTACCATGGGGTCCCATCAAGATCTTCGGGGTCTAAGCAAGTCTGCAAGCCGGTACAACTGTTAATTGACGGATGAGGCTCTGAAGCAGGCTTTTGGTAGGTCGAATGGCAGCAGCTCCCTTAAGAGCTAATATGAACCAAATTATGGAAAGAAATAAAGGAGCGGACCCTGGGCTCTAACATGCAAGCCTATTGGTATGATAACGATTTATTCGGCGTTTTGTTTTATACCACTTACGTGGCAGACAAGAACATAGCCCACTTGATGGTAGGCGGTTACAAGTTTTTTTTGGGTAGGGGATGATAAATAAGGAAATGAATGAATAATGAAAGAATTATGAAGACATTTAGAACTAGCTAGTAGTAGTATTGGTAGTGTTGAATATTATACTTGTAAGTGAGTACGCTGGCAGGTATTGTTTCTAAAATTTAGTATTATAATAATACTCCACCATTTGATATACTTCTATTAGTACCAATGTTAATCATTATAAATTGTTTTATTGCATTGACTAATGACATTATTTGTTTGGCGATACATGCCAATTCCTCCGTATGGTTTGCAACTTAGCAATTTTGCTAGGGTACATCGCGACATTCGTGACCCACCACGAATTTGGGATATCAGATGGCAGTCGCTTCAATAAATGCCTAGATAAGCCAAATAAATTGCGGAGGATGAGAAGAAAGAGTAGGAGAATCTGGGCTCCAAAGTGCAAGCTTTGGATGCAACCGGGAATAACGCCACGATGTAGAAGACTATTATTTTTATGTGCTACTTACATATAAAAAATAAAATTAAAATAGTAAATTTAGTGTTTTCAGTACTTTCATGAGTAAATACAGTAAATAACCTAGTATACCTGTGAGTGTTATCTCCCTAATCGGATCACGCATTATAACACAAACGCATAATGGAAGCTTCTATACTTGACATGCAGTCATATTTTGAAGAAAGGATGGCAAAATTCGAGGCTAAGTTGCAAGAAAAGTCTTCATCTACTACAGGGAGAGTTTGCGGCGTTTAAGACTTTTGTTTTACAGGCGCTTAAATGAAGCACCTAGGCCATGTATATGCTTCTGCTTTAACTTTCCGAATAAGCATACATTTATTCTGAAAGTTAAAAAGATGATCATAAACATTATTTTGTCATTTATGTAAGAGTATAAATACCTACCTGTTTTAATTCTAACCACCCAGAAATGCCCTAACAATATTTATACGGCATCCCAGGCGTACGTCACGATGTGGTCACGCGCTTTTCACGCGACCACAGCGTTGTTTCTAACTGCCTTGCATGCAGGATGCATGTGAGGCGATGAAGCCAACTCATAGTTCTCACACGTCTGCCAATTTTTAAATCGATTATGACGCAAATTGCTGTATGTTTTTTGTTTGACTTTAAGACTTCTTAGAGATTTAATTAAATCATAGGTCTAGTGACTGTCTCTTTGATACATACATACGTACTATTAGGTTTGTTAGTAGCGTTGGCCTAGCTATAGCCTGTCGACTGTTGGACATAGGCCCTTCCCAGAGTAGAACCACAGTGGAATTACATACAGTGGTCCATCGCCTTTCTTCTTTTATCACCGCAATTTCACGAATGTATAGTAAAATATAATAAATGTTTATAAAATTATTAATGGCGAAGACGCCAATGGCAAGTTCTTTTCCAACACCTCAACCAATACGAAAGTTCAAAATCAAAATATATGCCAATACCGATACCGCCTTTGATGTGTGCCTATGTAGAAAGCGGCGATGGCCCAGTGGTGTACGTAACGGACTGCCGAGACGAGATCTCGAGTTCGATCCCCAGTCGCCCCGGGCACACACATCTGACTTTTCGTAGTTATGTGTATTAAAAATGTTGATTATAGCGCGCTTAGTAATATGCCTGGTAAATGGCAATAGGCTCGCCCCCTATTACATTGGGACCTTAAACATAACTGGCGAACCGTGGCTGTGTAATACACCTCTGCCTACCCCTTCGGAAATACAGACGTGAAGTTATATTATGATATGCCTTTGATTTTTTGTTGTTGATTGTTTGTTTTTTTTTTTTTTTTTTTTTTTTTTTTTTTTTTTTCATCTACCCGCGTTTGGAAAGTGCACTTGTGTTCTGTTATCTTTCTGTGAAAATTTAAGTTTTAATTGCTTACTCGCGTTATTTGTGGTTAAAAATGGTACTTTTGTGTTGTTTATAAACTAAAACAGTAGTGAAAGTGTTATTCCCTAAAACTTTTCGCGAAATTTTTCAAAAAATTAAAAGTGATTCAGCAGTGTCTACTGCAAAATAACCTAGCATTGTTACGGAATTATCTTGGTCAATAATGGCTTCTTGTTATAAGTGCACCAAAAAAATCCCTTCAGATGAGGCGAAAGTAGTTTGTCACGGTTGTGAACGTAGAATCTGCGTCAAGTGTAGTGGTTTGTCTCCCACAGAGCAGAGGGTCATTTGCCTCCAAAAACAAACACTTAAGTACCTGTGTCCGGATTGCGAGCTTGGAGTGCGCCAGCTGCCAGCCCTCAGGAAGCTGGTTACTGAGCTGCAGCAAGAAATTGAGGCCATGAAGAGGAACCCGGCTGAAAACACCAGTCTAGAAGCTGTCCTGTCCGAACTTGGCGAGAGGAGCAGAAGGAGTTCCAACGTGATTATGTTTGGAGTGCCTGAAATACAAGACTCTGAGGCAAATGTGGATGACCGCAAGCAGTTTGACCGTGAACAGGTGGATAAAACCCTTACACCGATACCTGGCTACGAGAAACCTGTGACCGTCATTCGTTTGGGGAAGCCCCTGCAGGGTGCTGCTGCTGTACCCCGTCCCTTGAAAATTGTTTTCTCCGGTCAACAGCCAGCCATTAGCATACTCAAGAACTGGAAGAAACTTCCAACTGGTATCAACGTTAAGAATGATCTGACCCCATACCAGCGTGAGTATTTCAAAAATCTAAAAGCCGAGCTGGAGCAGAGAACGAATGATGGTGAGTCTGATCTAAAAATTAAATATATTCACGGCACGCCAAAGATAGTGAAGGTGAAACCCGACCCAAAAAATTGAGGTCCAACATCACCGAATTTACCTTCTTCTACACGAACCTGGCATCCTTAATGGCAAAACGAGATTTACTCTTTATAGAAATAAATAAACTAAAACCTACTTTCATAATACTTACTGAGACGCATCTTAAACCGGATATAAGTAATAGCTTGATAGATATTAAAGGCTATGTACTGTTCAGACGAGACAGAGCCACTGGCAAAGGCTGGGGAGGGGTGGCGATTTATGTTGCTTGTACACACTGTGATGTTCCCATACAAGTTACCCTACACCCGAATAATAACCCTACAGTGGAAGCACTATGGTTGACAATTAAATACTCCGATTTTATGTTCCTGATAGCTGGAGTCTACCGTCCACCGCACACAGGCTTTGAGGAATCTGATCGTATCCTATTTGATACGATGCGAACAGCTTGTAGCGGTCCACACACTGTGTTCATAATGGGGGACTTTAATTTACCGGATTTCAAATGGCCACTTGCTAAACTAGATGGATACAATACGCTACATGGAAGGTTTGTGGAACTACTTACTGACTCAGGGCTTCAGCAGCTGGTGACTGATATCACGCGTCGGAGAGGTAGTCAGCAGTCAGTTCTAGACTTAGTATTATGCAATGACGAGAATTTATGTATTGGAATTGAACACCAAGCGCACATAGGAAAGAGTGACCACCAGGTCCTGCTAGCAACATTACAATTCCATATACGGGCTAGATGTGACCCAGTAGCGACCTTACCTAGAAAGAATTTCTTCGCGGCTGATTACGACCGTATTTCTATGGATTTGGACAAACAATGTGACTATACCGAAGTATTACAAGCTTGGCATAGCTTTAAAAGCGATGTTGATAAAACCGTTGAACAAAATGTACCTACAAGCCGAAAAAGAAATAATCACAACAACCATAAACCATGGATAGGGCCTGAAATACTAAAATTAACTGAAGAAAAGACTCGATTATGGAGGGTTTACCGACTAGACCTATCAGATGAATCCTATGAGAGATATAGAAAAGTGAACAATAAAATCATCGCTATGGTAAGGAAATCGAGGAAGGAGTTTGAGGGAGGAGTCGTGGATAGAGGTCCAAAATCGTTTTACAGCTATGTACGACAACAATTATCATCAGCAGTCTCTATTCCACCATCTCTAAGGGACCCTGATACACTACTCGTGACTAGTAATGCCAAAGAAGTGGCATTACTATTTGCCAAACAATTTGAAAATTTTTTTTGTTAGAGAAACTGTGGGGCCAATCCCAACATTAACTGCACCAAAAATCGAAGAATGTATTGACCATGTGAATTTCACTCCCGAATTAGTTGAAAAAACACTAAAAAGTTTCAATGACACTACTTCAATGGGCCCAGATGGAATTCCTGCCCTACTACTGAAAAAATGCTCATCCGTAATCACAACTAAGCTAGCTCGGATCATGGAACTGTCCTTAGCCAACGAGAAACTTCCTAATGACTGGAAAGAAGCAACAGTCACGCCAATCTACAAGAAAGGAGACAAACTTAATGCAGCTAACTATAGGCCCATAAGCCTCACTAGTTTAGTCTGCAAAACTATGGAAAAGATTATAGCCAAAGAGTTGAGAGATTTCCTATCTAGACAACAGGTTATCATGGACAATCAGCATGGCTTCATCCCCCGTAGATCAACAGTTACCAACCTACTTATGTGTTTGGAAAAATGGACGAAAAACTGGAATGAACGTCAACCAACAGACATCATATATCTGGATTATGAAAAAGCATTTGATCGAGTCCCAATAAGGCGACTAGTAGCAAAACTGGATCACTTTGGCATCCGTGGGAAACTTCTGAACTGGATCGCTGACTTTTTATCCGAACGGAAATTCAAAGTACGAATAGGAGACCAATACTCAGAAGCACACAATGTGTTGAGCGGCGTACCACAGGGGTCAGTGCTCGGACCAATTTTATTCGGGATCTTCCTCACCGACCTCAAGGATATCATTAACTCGGATCTGTCTCTATTTGCCGACGATACTAAACTGATGGGAAATCCTTTGATCTGCTACAATATCATCCAAAGTGATCTTGAACGAATTTTTCAATGGACAAGAGATTGGTTGGTCAACCTGAATGCTGATAAATGCACGGTTTTACATGTTGGTAACAATAATCCCAAGTTGCCCTACATAATTGATTCTAGGAACTTGCAGAGTGTGTCATCTCAGAAGGATTTAGGAGTGACAATAACGGAAAATCTCAAATGGGATGAGCATATCTTGGGAATCACCAAAAGAGCTAATTCCATAATGTACACCATCAGAAAAGCGTTCTCACATATAGACAAGATCTTGTTCATCAGGATATACAAAACTTACATTCGTCCCTTGCTGGAATATGCATTCCAAATATGGAGCCCATACTTTCGCAAGGACATCGATTTACTGGAAAGAGTACAAAGAAGAGCCACGAAAATGGTCTGGAACCTACGACACAAGACATACGAGCAGCGGCTGGAAGAACTTGGTCTAACTACACTGGAGCAGCGCAGGCGGCGTGGGGATTTGATTGAGACATACAAGATTCTGAGCGGACATTACGACGTCCCTGGACTGAGCGGCATCTACCAGATGAATCCGCCTGTGAATTTGAGAGGACACGCATTAAAGCTCGCGCGCACTCTAAGTATAAGCAATCCTAGGTACCATTTTCTGCCAAACCGAGTCGTGAAATCCTGGAACAAACTGCCAGAGACAGTAATAAGTGCACCTTCAGTAAATGCTTTCAAAAACAGACTCGACCACTATTTAAAAAAAAACGAACAGTTCTCAAACAGTGTCAATTTTATAACACCATAAGTGAACGTGACTTTGAATATTATAAACATAGTGATTAAATAAATACTTACTCTGTGAACATTAACAGGTGCTGAGATATGCACGCATCAGCTTTTAGCTGCTAGTGCATGACTAATAATAATAATAATAATAATAATATCTCGCAAAACGCCGCCTCTGTCTAGACATCCGCAATTGTCACATTAATTTTTATTTAACTTAGTACAGGTATAGATTGCATGGTTGCGGGAATGGGATCAGAATTCCACTTGGGTGGAACCGCGGGCAACAGCTAGTAACAAATAATACAAACGTATGATGATAATTTTTGAAGTGAAAACTTCTTTAGCTGCGACCATTATGATCAACATCCATTTTTGAATATGGAATGGAAAGCGTGATAGGACGCGATGATGACGCATATTCCATGTTTTTTTTCACCCTAAAAGTAGCCAACGTGCCTTTTTTTATTTTTTTTTATTGTGCGGATATCCCTTCGGATACCACCCCGCCCGCCAGCGGGGGCGGTTATGTCGGGCTTGAACCGACTAAAACCGCACGCCGTCTCGGTTCTACAGACGCCGGAGTGTAAGGTTACCCATAGAGCATATCCGCACTCCGACTGACCCTGGGCCATTCGCAGTGTCCCCTCTGATAACAGCAGAGGGGTACCTGGAGCGACCACGCAACCCCGCCATATATCGACCCCCTCGTGCAATGGGGTCAGCTGGCCCTGAAAAGGGCCGGTTGGTCAGACTCTTGGCCGTTGACGTTGACGCCAGCTACTCCAGACGAGCAATCAATGATGCGTCATCGCCCACGTTGCCCAGGGTGCACCAAACTTGGAGGTGATCCAACCAGTCGCATCCCAGTAGCCAACGTGCCTATGGAAGTTTTCACTGCAATAATATTGTTATTTTAAATGAGACAGCCATGTATCGTTAGTACCGAGTAGCCCTACATTTTACGTTCCACCACCATTTTATCAATTGTGCGGAGTAAGCGGGAGCTTACTCCGCATTGATTGGTCTAGATGGCTCCGTCGAACGACTGTAAGAAAGGAGTCGTTCGACTGTGGCAGGACAGCGGATCACAATACGTGCCTAGGCATTCGATTTTTATGTAGGTACATTTTTTTTATCAAAGTATGTATATGTTCTTCATAGATTGGTGGGATAAGAAATGAAAAAAACATATGAAGTGAAATATAACTTATAATACCCATAAGCTTAAATATAAAACATTTCAATTCAAATAATATTTTACAGAAATGTTCCAGAGAGCTGGTTGAGATTTGTTTTTATTAATTAAACAATAATATGGAATGTGTAAAATTATATGATAAAACAAAAATAGAATTGCATTATATAATGTTAAATAGTTTAGCTGTGTACTAGCTTGTGGCAGAATCTTAAAATATTTTAAATATTTATACATTTTCATTTTTCAAAAATATTCTGAAGTGCTTTTTAAGCAAAGCTCATTTATAACAAAGAATACTATAATCTTATAGCTTATTACTTGAAAGCAGTGTTTTTATTACACATACAACTGATCCATTATTTAGTATTACAAAAACCTATTTTAATAAAGCAAGAGTGAAAGACTACACATGAAAATGATTGGGCACACTATTTTGTTGTGCATTGTACATGGGGAAATGTAAGCGGCCCACACATGAAGGGTATATCATCTGCCCGTCACCAGTGTTCCCATTGGAAATAATACAACTGTATGTCCAACATATGTAGATAATATGCAATACCTGCTGAAGCTTATATTATTTTTACAGACAATTTAAACACAGTACACACAGCTTTTGAGAAGTGTCTGTATATTACGAAACAAAATAAAGCTATAACTACTCTGTACCATAGACAAACTGTATTTTATTTTCAGCTTTAGATAAGTGCATTTCTTATTTACTAACATATTACCTACTTCATACTAGAGAAACCATTTTGTCAATCTACATATATAGTTCAAGATACATATTATGTGACAAACACATTACCATTTGAAGACACAGTATATAGGTAAATACTAAATACCTTTTATGCTTTAGTATTATTATTATATTTCAAATGGGGATGCCGGATGCCGGACGGATGATCCACCTACAATGCTTGCAATAGTAACTCTTGCTTTATTAACTCTGTAAGGATTACAGGTAAGTTCTAGTATAAGATTTAGTTCTTAAGCTTTTGTCTACTTCTTATGTAAATTTGGTGTAGTTGACTGAAAAACTGATGATGCCGACATTAAGTTTTCAATGTACTGCCCTAGAACTTGGTTTTCGGAACGCAGTTTTAAGTTCTCTTCTTTAACTGAATCCACCCTTTGTGACAGATCTGCAAAAAACAATAATGACATTTATCAAGAGAGTTTTAATTAAGAACTGATAATGAGAAAACAAAGTTCTCCGCAGTGTCTTTCTGTTTGTGATAAGCTCAAAAACTACTGCACTGATTTTTATACTGTTTTCACCAACAGATAGAGTGGTTCTTGAGGAAGGTTTTAGAATTACTTATACTTTGTCATGTTTTTGTATACATGGGGTAAAATAAAATGATATTTATTGGAGGTGTCGGAATTAAATAAGCCCTCTGGGAGCTTTAAACGAAAATGCTGCCTAAACCCTATTGAGATAATTATGTATGGTGGAATTGTGTATCATATAGGTTGTGGTGGTGGAATAGGATCCCATGGGTACCGGAAACGGGATCAGAATTCCACACGGGTGAAGCCGTGAGCAACATCTAGTATAATCTATTTTTTTTTAGACATACTTAATTAAAACATTATGCTCAATGTCTCACCATCTAAAGTGTTCTGCAATTCCAAGACTTGTGATATGAGCCGTGCTTTTTCTTCTTGTTCATCAATCCCAGAATCTGGTTCAAAACTTGGCGGACCGTTGAGGCCAGGGCTTGAGGAACCACCAGTATAGGAACTCGGTAATGAATCCATTGAACGACCATGATCTAAATGGTTATTTTCTATTTCATCATTAATAATTACTTGTGGATCATCGTCTGCTAAAGGAATATTGTCATCATTACACTTTTGCATGATTGATGACATAAATTAGTTTTAATACAAGTATTTTCAATAAAAATGACAAAAATAGAGCAATCGATTTTTCGTATTGTAGTTGACGTTTGTTGTGGAACTTGTGATCACAGAGTACATTATAAACTTGTGATGTGATTGTGACATCAAGTAAAGTGTAGTGTGTGTGGTGCGCAGTGGTCTCACTAAACGCATCAAATTTATAATTTGTATCGTGTATTCATAACATCATATAACTCCTTTGAATACTTGTTATTAGTCCATCAAATATCTTCTAATTGGGTCACGTTCTTTTGTAATAAATAGGTGTTGTTGTGATTACAACGATCCTAATAAAGATCATGGATTTTGAAGAACGTTCTGATAACACAATTTAATATAATTATATAAAAATAATGATATATAAATAAAATGATTACAATTTTAATCTCTGAAATTCAAGATACGAACAATGGTATTCATGTTATATGAATGAGTATTATTAGGGGTAAAGAATTACATAATCAATATTTGTTTAATGTTCACTGCAAACGGAATCGCATAAACTTGGAGTCTTTAACAATGTGAGATGGTTTTTTTACGCCGGAGCCGCGGTCTTTCTATACAAGACACAAATTCGTTCTGGCCTGGCATACTGTTCTAATCTCCAGAGATCCAGGATCCAAGATGACTCTGCACAGTAGTTACCAATTAGATGCTCTTCACAGGTTGCAGTGGTGTGTGGTCCGCCTGATGGTAAGCTAAAGGTAAAGTCTCACGAATGAGGGTCAATATTACAGACGCGGATAATATTACAATAGTGGCTCTCAGCTTGACGGCCTCATCAGATGCTATTTCACGTCCTGCTTAAAGGACTCGGGACTATAGAAAGAAGGAAACACGTCCAAAAGAACAAGTCCAAATCTTGATGGTACGGCAAAGAAAAGAAGTGCCGAACCGCTTAGTTGGCATGGGAACCTTGAAAAGTAGCGAATAAACTTATCGGGCTGATTTTAATTAATTTATTTCGTTTTTTAAGATAAATTTGTAACTCAAAGTGATCTAGTTAGCGTAATAAGTGTTTGTGTTAGTCCGCTTGTCGGAAATCATTATATTGTAAGTAGTTTTAATTTATATTACTCCGTGAACCGAGCTTAGGGGTTACCCCCAACTTACAACATGGAGTGTGAGGAGGTTTGTAACGATTACATTCATAAGTATAGGGAATGAATTGTTATTTAGGATTAATTGTGGTTAGCGCCATCTATCTGACCCGGCTGCGCAACAAAAGTTGCAATCGATGCGGCGGTCGGTAGTGGTAGTAAGTTATGCGGTCGAATTTCATTCAAGGTTAGTTTTTGGTATATAGAATATTCGAGTTCGAAGTTCATCACCGGTATTATTCTCAAAAGGTCTAGAAATATTTGGGTATATAAGAGTGACCGCAGTGACAGTATTTTTTTATTTGTTGTTTAAGAGGTAATTAGTTATCTACTCTGAGATTTTGTTTCAAAGTCATATTGAATTTGAAGGTTATAATTTGTGTGTGTGAGGTCCCAGATTTGATCTGGTAAGTTGTCCTTCTTGATTGCTGTTAATCTGTTTGCATAATTGAGATGTCTTGTTGATAAATGCTGTGTATATTTAAACAGGGTCGTTAGTTTTGGGAGAAACCCCATATACACTATAACAACGAGAACAGATACTCTGAGGTGTCGATTGTGCTGGCGTGGAGGCCTAGACCTTGGGCAAGCTGAACAATAGAGAGGCTCCGGAATCAGCTTTGCCGGAACCCCACCACTGACGGTCAAACGATAACTAACGGAATAAGGTCACGTATCAATTGCTATAATTATTATTGCATATTTTGAACTGTGCCGATAAGTAGGTGATGCTGCCTTGTGGAGAAGAGTGTTTCATGTGTTGAAAACTTAACTGTATGTGTAAATGTCACTGTAGATCTTCTAAACTAACTTCTTCTGTTTCTATCTATGTCTATTTTTCATGTGTAAAACTTCTGTGTAACCCTCTGTGTCTCTGTGTTTCTGTGTGTACAAATATATGTATGTACAACTGTGAGTATTGTGTTTCATTGGAGATCAGCTGTTCTATGCACCACCAAGAACCTCTGTGAAAGGCGCCCTGGGATTAAGATACTCTGTTGCTCAGCTGGACTAGCCGGTGAGTAACACTAACAGAAATAAGTGTTATAGGTTTTGCAGCCTCTCCCTCCGGAGCCGCCCGACCCTCCTGACCCGCAGGTACCAAGCAAATCGATTGGCAACAAACGGAGAGCTGAGACTGAGTTCGAAACCCCCTTCAAGAGGGTAACCTCTTCCCCGGAAGATCTAAACATACCGTCGATACAGACAGTCTATACACATCCATCGCTAGTAGTTGGTACGGTGCTCCACTATACCACCTCCGACAAAGGACCCTACGTAGTACATGTGTCTCGTTCCGAGTCTTCCCCAGGTACCGGCACCACTTTAAAGCCCATTAATTTCGGACAGTTTCTTTCTAAACATAATTTTAAGGATATTCGCCCTGGAGAGGGAGTCCGTAAAGTCGGACGAAATAAAGTTGCTGTAGAATTTACCACGGCAGAGGCAGCTAACAATTTTTTAACTTCTCCCATCTTACCCATGTGCAAGTACACTCCGACCATCCCCTCTTACAGCGTTACCAGGATTGGCCTTGTAAGGAATGTCCCTACAGACCTATCCATGGATGACTTCGTTGACGGAGTAGTCCTTCCCGAAGGATGTGGCATTATTTTAAAGGCACGCCGCCTCAACAGGAAAGTTATTGACGAGCATAAGGTTTCTTGGATTCCAACTCAAACTGTTGTAGTTACCTTTCAAGGAAAATGCCTACCCAACAGGATATTCCTATACTATAACTCCCTTCCTGTACAACTGTATCAATACCCAACCATCCAATGCCACCATTCTTGTCGTTTTGGCCATACGAAGATACAGTGCAGGTCAAAGCCCAGATGCTTCCGTTGCTCAAAAGAGCATTTAGGGGACTCTTGTGAGACCCTAGAAGCGGACGCTAAGTGTTTGCACTGTGCCGGTAAGCATTTCGCCACCAGCCGGCTTTGCCCGGAATTGGAAAGACAAAAGTCTATTAAAATGGTAATGGCACAAAATTCCATCTCATTCGAGGAAGCCTCTGCCCAATTCCCTAAATCCACTCCCTCCTTTTCCGAGATTGCCCAAGAACCCTCTTCCAGACCTCGTCCCTCCAACAGCCCACTGAAAACAACTCATGTAGACCCGTCTCAAAGGACTACCCACTCCTATGTTAAAGCTGCCCTTCCCACCCCTAAACCAAAGGCCCTACTGGGTAAATCCTATGATAGGATTGCCTATAGGAACATAGTTACAAACCCAGGGACATCCTCCCCAAATGGCTGCGCTCTCCAAACTATTGAACCCTCATCACCCCCAATCAATAATAATATTATGGAAACCCTACTGTCTATTTTAATTGACATTATCTTTTTTTTTTTTTTTTTTTTTTTTTTTTTATTTGGCTCACTAAACTGGATACACTCTGAAAATTGACACTTTAGCAGCACATACAAACTGATAAGTTAGGGCGAGTGTCTCCTTCTAGAGGTGAGCACAGCGTGCATATACATAGATGTGCTCTGGACTTACAAAATAAATACTAACAATATTAGCAATGTTTACCCATAAGTGGACACAGTTCAGCTCCGCAGTCACCAACCCAAGAGTCACCTAAATCCAGCAGAAGTCTTCTGAACCTAGGGACCGATGGGCTGAATATGTCCACCTCCTGACAGATTTCATTGTACAAAAAGCAGATGCGATACAGGCTAGAATGTTGACCGTAATTTGTGCGTGCTTTGGGTAGATTGAACGTTTTTCTATTTTTGATGCGGCTACACTGGCGTGGGATGGTGAAGTCAATTTTACTCAATAACAGAGGACTGTCTATGAGGCCATGAATAAGTTTATGTAAAAAGATAAGATCGGCAATTTTTCTACGTTGTACAAGCGGAGACATCTCAAAATGCGCAAGTCTGGATTCGTAGCAGTCTAACTGACGACAGAGATTATTTGAAAATGATAGATGGTATAAAAATTTAGACTGTAGCTTTTCTAACCTTCTTATGTGAACTTTGTAAGAAGGGCTCCAAACTGGACTGCAGTACTCCAAAAGACAACGCACGTAACAATTAAAAAGTAATATTGACACATCGGGGTCCCCAAAAAATTTTGTTTGCCTTAACACGAAACCTGAAAGACGAGATGCCTTCTTTGCAATGTTATTGCCGATGTGCTCTCTAAAATCTAATTTTGTGTCAACGTATCTTAACCAATCCCCAATCACTACCGCCCAACGTTGCCTCCAAACTTACACAATTAGTCCAACAATTATCCCCCAATGGATCCAATAGAGATCCTACAGTGGAACATCCAGAGCATTAATGCTAAAAGGCACGAATTGATATACCTCATAAATAAATTGCAGCCATCAGTCATTGCTGTTTCGGAGACATGGCTGAGACCTGGATCCCGTTTTCGGATCCCGGGCTTCTCCTGCCTGCGGGATGACAGAGCTGATGCACACGCTGGAAGCGCTCTGTTAATAAAGCGCTCCCTCACATTTTCCCCAATTGCCCTCCCTGCCCTCCCACCTAGTATCAATGCTGTCGGTGCCAAGAGCTCTGGCATCTCTTTTATCTCCATTTATATCCCTCATCCTGTCTCCGCAATGATCCCTGACCTCAATCTCCTATTCTCATCTATTCCCCCACCCATGATCATCATGGGGGATTTTAACGGCCACAACACTGTGTGGGGTCACAACTTCTCGGATCATTTCGGCCACTCCCTCCTTTAGATCATTGATGAGGCCAACTTATGCCTCCTGAATGATGGCTCCCCCACTCGTAGACCGTATCCTACTCAGAACCCGAAAAGTGCAGTCGACCTCTCCCTATGTTCTCCCCCGCTTGTCACAGACATCATTTGGAAAATTCTCCCACTAACCTACCAAAGTGATCACTTCCCCATAGTGATGTCACTATACTCAAATTCCCCAAATAATGTGACACTCTTTATTAATCCCTCACCTGCCCTAAAGTATAGACTTTCCGATGCAGATTGGCCATCCTATGCATCATCCCTTGACCGGGAAATTGACTTACTAACCCCCTATTCTAACCCACTCACCTCATACAATAAATTCATCGATATCATGATATCATGTGCAGATCTCCATATCCCTCGTAAAAATCCTCCACGTGGCTTTAGGGTCTCGACTCCATGGTGGGATGCAGAATGCACTAAGGCTGTTGCTGACCGTAAATCAGCAGAGAAAGCATACTGTCAATCAATGACTACTGACAACTTTCTAAAATACAAAAGAGCTGCCACCAAGTTTAAAAAGCTAACTAATAAAAAGAAGAAGCAAAGTTGGATTGGCTTCTGCGAAAGCTTGTCTCCCAGAACTCCCCCAGCCTTAGTGTGGAAACAAATTAAACGTTTCAGATGCTCTTCTAACATAGACAATATTCCAGCCAATGACCCGGTATCATGGCTTGAAGCCTTCTCAGACAAACTGCCCCCCCCCCCTCTGTTCCTTCCCACTTATCACTGCCATCGCCCCCTTATTACCTCCCATCCTCGGGCAACCTGGATGCCCCCTTTTCCTACGATGAACTTAGACTGGCTCTTGACGGGCTGACTGACTCCTCTCCCGGTATTGACGGTATTCCCTATTCCTTTCTTACTAGGGCTCCTGATAAATGCAAACATTTCTTTTTATCTCTATTAAACTCGTTTTTTGACAATGGTATAGTCCCAGAACAATGGAAATCCCAAATCATAGTCCCAATCCTGAAACCTGGAAAGGATCCTTCGGACCCCGCTAGCCGCAGACCAATAGCGCTGTCATCTGTAATGGCCAAAGTGGCGGAACATATGATCAAGCGCCGTCTCGAGTGGTGGGCTGAAAATGAAGCGGTCTTTGCTAGGTCCCAATTTAGATTTAGAAAAGGCATGGGCACCATGGACAATCTTAGTATGATTACAACAGATATTCACATTACCTGTAGAGAGAATAAATTCCTAGTAGGAGTCTTTCTTGACATCGAATCAGCCTATGACAATGTTCTGCTTCCGGTTCTCAGGAGGAAACTCCACCAGCTGAGAATTCCCGATAAGCTTGTACGTTTCATAATTAATCAATTAATGGAGAGATCTGTTATTATTAAATCCTCTCTTGGCCTTCTCCCCGCTAGGAAAGTATGGAAAGGTTTGCCACAGGGATCGGTTTTGAGTCCACTACTGTATAACATCTATACATTCGATCTCGAGCAGACTGTGGACTCCTTCTGTGAAGTCTTACAGTACGCTGATGATCTTTGCCTGTATGTCTCCTCCCCCTCAGTGGTAGAGGCTAGTACTAGGCTCAACTCGGCGTTGTGTTGCCTTGGCGAATGGCTAATATCCCATGGCCTGTCCCTCTCTGCATCTAAAAGCACCGTTGTCGTTTTCACCAGGAAAAGAATCATCCCCCCTGTAGATATTTTTATCGACAGAGAAATCATTCCCGTATCTAACAAGGTAAAATTTCTGGGCATCATACTGGATTCTAAATTGGCAGGCAACCCTCGCTTTACATATATTGAACAAAAATGTGAAAAAATATTTAACATCTTACGATGTCTCTCTGGAGTGTGGTGGGGATCTCAGCCATACACCCAGAACATAACATAACATAACATAAACTCACGCCTATATCCCCGAAGGGGTAGGCAGAGGTGCTAGCACCCACGTTTCGCCAGTTTATGTTTTAGGTCCCAATGTAATAGGTGGCGAGCCTATTGCCATTAACCGGGCACTTATAAACCTGCGATAAATACACACATAACTTCGAAAAGCATCGAAAAGTCATTGGTGTGTGCCATGGTAATACCTGGGATCGAACCCGAGACCTCGTCTCAGCAGTCCTTTACCCATACCACTAGGCTACCGCGGTACACCCAGAAACTTCTATATAATGCTATTATCAGAAGCCACTTTGACTACGGAGCATTTCTCCTTAATCTGGGTAACATGTCAGGTCTAGACAAGATTGACAAGGTCCAGTCTAAATGTATTCGCCTTATACTGGGAGCTATGAAGTGCTCGCCCATCAACGCTATGCAGGTTGAGTGTTGTGACCCCCCCTAAGCCTGAGGAGGCAATACCTCTGCGATAGATTCTTGTTCAAATTGACACAAAACTCCAAACATCCCCTCCTACCGAAACTAAGTCACCTACTTAGTTTATTTGGTACCTCTGATAAGATCCCCTGTCTTCTCCATAGCCTTAAATCCCTTTCAGGCCTACCACACTCTATTAGACAGTCCCCGATATTCCCAATTTACCAAATTCCATATGATGCATTAGTTTTCCTACCCCAAGTCATTTTAGACTTTGGTATCACTAAGGACTCTGTTGATGCCAAAGGAATGTTTAATTCAGAAATCAATTCGAAATATTCAGGATGGAACTCCATATTCACCGACGCATCTAAATTATCAAGCAATAGCGTTGTTGGCGCTGCGGTGTGGATCCCCCGTACTAACATTAATTTAAGCTTTAAATGTCCCTCATCTGCATCAGTGTTCACCGGTGAGGCTGTTGCTCTCTTGGAGGCTGTTAGGTTTGTTAGATCCCATAACCTCGATAAATCTATCATCTTCTCGGACTCCCTAAGCTGCCTCCAGTCTATAATGTCCAACTCTTTCAGGTCTGCCTCTCGCCTCCCTATCATTCTTGAGATTAAGCTCGCCCTTTTTGAATGCCATAAACTGAACATCGACGTGGTCCTTGCGTGGATACCAGGCCACTCTGGTATACCGGGCAATGAAACGGCAGATGCTTGCGCGAAAAACGCTGCCCTTTAGGGTTCTCTTGAGCAATATCATACACATTGCCACGACCTTTGTTTACGGCCCAAAAATATGCTTGTAAAATCTTGGACAAAGGTATGGAATGATTCAAAGCTCATCAAAGGAAAGTTCTATGCTGACATCCAACCAGACCCCTGGGTTTTCAAGTTTCATAAGTTTGATAAATCAGTTACGTCAACCATCTGCCGACTTAGACTTGGTTTTTCGTGCACTCCGGTATTCCTTGCGAAGATAAGTATCCGGGACCATTCTATCTGTGAGTGTGGTCTTGAGGAGGGAAGTGTAGATCATATTTTTTTTAACTGCCCGAACCTACAATGCTCTCTCTACGATATTCTCCCCCTGTTATCCCCCTTCCTACCTCTTTCAAGACCATATTGTCTCTAATATTCTCCCCCACAACAAATTTCACTCTCTGCAAATTTATAAAACTCAACTATATTAAGCTTTAAAATGTTATCTTAGATCACTTTGACGCAAAAGAAAAATTGATATTGATGTATATTATTGTTATTATTCATTTCTGAACCGATCATTTTATTTTATTTTATCTTGAAGTTTATGACACTCCTAGACGTCGACACTGGCAAAATCGCAAGCCAATAAGCAAGCGGAGCGAAGAACTGAACTGAACTGAACCGCTTAGTTCTTCATGGAGTTGTTTGCACTGTGTGAGGCTGATACCTTAGTCTTGCACGTGTTGTCCTGTAATAGTTTTATGTACACATAATTACTACACATAGATCTGTGTCTATTCTAGACAGTTGATTTCACAAGCAGCTGAAAGCATTTGAATCTGACAATATTGCAATCAAAGCGCTTGTGTGCTCACCAAGAAGTTAATAATTTGTTACTCACCAAGAAATTCATAATTTATTAGAGTTTCCATGTCGTGACGAAACGTCGCAACATGTCTTTACAAAGCACATACCTACACATTCGCATCTCGCACAGGTGGTTTTGACTTTTTATTAGACAAGTATATGACATTTCTTTCTAAGCCATCGCTATATCGGCTACCTACTTATTACATATTGCTACAGTATTTTATAACCAAGTATAGACATGGTTGAAACTATAGAAAATAAATTGAATATTCCAATTGGGCAAATTAGGATATGAATTGGTGTGCGTTACGCCAGGAAAACTTGCTTTATTTTTGTATCCTTTAAAGATTTGGATAATATCGACCATTAGAGCACTATGTCATACAAAAGTGCATAAATTTTCACATTTGTGCATATAACCACTGAAGAGTAATTCACGAAAAATAGATTCTGCTTGAGTAACATTTTGAAAAATAAAAAGCTGAATCTTCCACTGGTCCGATTGGTTTGAAATTCGGTGTATCTTCCATAAATACTATTTCCATAACATTGTCACCCAGCCAGACACTGCAGCATGAGTGGTCTGTGGGATACCCTACTCCCCAGCAACTTAGAGCAGATATAGCGTTTTTGGACTCATCAGAATGGTCTCAAGGAATAGTTGTTAGCCAGATGCTAATCTTAGTGGTTCTACTACTATGTTTTATTCAAAAAGTATGAAATAAAATAAAATAAAAAATTACCAGCTGAGAAAAACTTCCAAAAAGTATAAAATATATGACAAATATACAAGCAAACATTAGCTTAAACAATATATTAAATCAGAAAATAGTTATTAGAGCAGAAAGAATGCTAATAATATAGGTAAACATAAATTTTATTAAATAATATCATGCTTAAAAATTTAATAGTTTACTGATTAATTAATTAAGGTAAAAGAAAACGACCTGCCTTATTTTATTTATTTTCTCTCTAGTCAACCAGTAATAAACTATAATTTATACTGTTCAAAAATAATCACTTACCTACACGTCTTTACCCAAACATGACATATAGTTATGTGAATTTAAGAAGATTAGTACCTATTAAGTACCGTACCTACCATCACTGTAAAGTAACCATTTTTAATTAGTCGGTTAATTGCTCAAAAACGGGTGATTTTTGACGGACAGAAAAAAAAAATAGTTCTAGTTATTGAGACGAGAGGGCGCTCCCAAAAATCTCCCGTTTTTGAGCAATTAACCGCAGTCGAGCGAAGTCGGTGTGACCAGAAATAAACTAAAATAACGAGTTCGAAAACAAATCAAAATGTATCATTTTAATGTTATATTATTGCAAAAAACATATGCGTTTCCTGAAATTTCCTTCTAGTTAATTTTCTTTCAAAGAACACAATTTTACGATCTTGTTTTGTTTTTTTTAATCTTTTTACAGTAACACTTACCAGTCACTGCATGACACTCCAGTGACATGCATTTTCAAACAGAAACAAAAAAATATTAAATTTATGCTTTTACTCAATTACGCATTTTATAAAAAGTTTCAAGATTGACAAGCGTAGCATAGCAACGTCGTGCGTGCGTATTTTTTGGCCTAACTTCTAGTCTTTTAGCTCACTGTTGATCATTTCGTTATTTGCGAGCGCCATCCATCGCCGCTTAAAGAACTAACTTTTTTTTAATAGCTGTAAAAAAAATCACTCATTGGTTTTTCTTTTTACTGTTATGTTCAGTTATGTTAACCAAACACAGCTGCGTGCCTGCCTTTACGCGCTGGCGGACGTAGGCTCATGAAATTTTATTGGATCGAAGGTATAAATACAAGCATCAATTCAGAACCCTCATTATTAAAGTTTTTTAAACTTTAGATAAATATTTAATCATTTTGGAAACCGAATAATATATTTAATTAAGTCACATACTCCAATCAACATACATTGCTTAGATACATGGATATATATTTCATAAGTCTATGTACACAAGGAGTATGCTATCCTTAACACTCATTTCGTTCCTAGGTTTTCTATTTAGGGATCCTAGAGCAAATATCGTTTTTCGGAAAATGCCTCATAGCTCTTAAACTATGCAAAATTATGGGAAGACAATGGGATATTTATGGATGCACAAATAATGATTTTAAGTTTATACCTCAAGTGGTTCTGAAATCTAGCAATCATCATCATCAAACGTTACGCCAGCAAAAACTCAAATCACATAGAAACTATAAGGGCTACTAACAAAAAAAATACAATGCACATTTAGCACAAAGTAAAAGTTAACTTTTTGCTAACTTCCAACCAGCTAGGCCCAATGAAATTTTTTTCGAAACGTTAACTCCAGTAGAATCGCTTTTTCGTGCGGTTACATGCACAAATGTGAAAAGTTGTGCAAGTTTTGTGTGCGTAACGCACACTATGAATTGTATTCGGTGGGAGTAAGATATTTAATTAAAAACATCAATATTTTATACGAAGGAAACACCTACAACCTACAACTGATACACACATAGATAAGAATATGTGATACACAGACTGCGGATTCCCTGACTGACATACTGACATACACAGAGTACTTTTACTTCTTCTTCTTTTAGTTATTGGCTTCTGCAGTAGAATCACCGCAATTTCGCCAATCTCTAGTAAAATATAATAAATGTTTATAAAATTATTAATGGCGAAGACGCCAATGTCAAGTCTATAACTAAAACTTTTTATTAGCATACTGACATAGATCACATAGATATATAAAATCTCATTATTGTCAAAATTAATTGTCAAACTCAAATTGTTGCAAGTTGCAAGTAGGGAGTGAGGAATCCATATACTTAATATTTTTATTTTATGTTATGACTAAAAGTGAATAAAGGTCTTCTGACCCTGTTGAGTTCTTGTGGGAATCAAGAATTTAAAATGGCCATAGCTATCAGGAGATTTAGTGACGTTTTATGTGTAGCGAAATGGTTTATCAGAAGAGGTTAGAATAAAATAAATATATAAATCCTAATTTATCTATTACTAGCTGACTCGGCAAACTTCGTTCCACCTTAGAATTAAATAGAAGTTATGTTAGTTCGTTCGTACGTATGTGTAAATTTTTAATTACTCTTATTGCTAATATAGGCACAGTATCCCGAGGGGGCCATCTCAAAGCCGTTAATCGCCCAGGATCTGCCAGGGTGGGGCGGGAATAGCCTTATTTGGCCACCTTAAACCCCGGCATTAGAGACCCGAGACGGCGTGCAGTTTTGGTCGGTTCAAGTAGTAACTACGTCTCGACACTGGCCGGCGGTGGAATAACCATGGGAATTCCAGCAAAAAAAAACAATATGCGACAGTATTAGTGGGAAAATCAAAAATCATGAAAATTTGTTCACCTATCCTCAAACTACTACACTAAACTGTATTATCAACACAATCTTGTTTTATATAATATATATTATTTAAATAATCTATGTTTATACACTCCAAATATATGTGTATTTAGGTACAAATTACCATGAATTATTTTAGATTGCAGAGTTTTGTCTACATTATCTGAAAATGTTAAAGAAACACCCAAAACACAAGAAGTAGAAACAAAAACAAGGTTTTCAAAAGTCCGAGTCAATGCAAGTAATCCAAACTTGGCATATAGACATATTTATCCTGAATTTTTACCTGACCCTAACCCTAAGTGGAGAAATAGTCTCAGGGAGAAGCTTGAAAGGGCTGATATGCTGAAACGGCGCAGCAAGATTGATGTACCAGAGTTCTATGTTGGTTAGTAAAAGTTTATAGATTCTAAATAGGTTATTTAATGAATTTATCTCTATAGTAAATCAACTTTAATATGTGATGCTATTAAATTCTGGTCAATGTTTTGATAAAAGAAGGCATGGTTAGATATTTCAAAGTGGATCACAACCATCTACATTGATTTAACAATGTGTATTAGAACTCCATTTTTTTAATATGCATATATTTCATTTGGTAATATTTTATGTTTATGATATTGTAGCTAGTGTGTTATAATAATAATAATAATAACCTGGCAACACTACGTCAACAAGGCCATTTTTATCTTGCTCCGTACCTAAATTCATTTTTTTCACGTTTTTAATAAATACACTACTACAATAAAAAGACCCAAATATACCATTTACCGTTTAATCAAGAAAATAAAATGTTTAAGTCTAATATTACACACAATACCAAAAAATCAAGAATATACGCTTCTGACAGCTAGTGTCAAACCCGGACTATGGAAAGATACAAGACAAACAAGATAAAATTATGTTGACCAGATCCAGGGCACGAGAAGCACAAATTACACCTCCGGACTCGTCGCCCAGCTCCGCCTCCCATCCCCGTGCAGCGGCATCTCCGACAACGGGTATTGCAGAGGCGTCGAGCTCTAGTTCAAGCGACGAGTTCTTCTCTCCGCCGACGTCGCCAACACCTGAACGTCGGCCGAGGAGAGGCCGGCCACCGAATGGCTTAGGACCCCGACGCCCACCGGCTTCGAATAGGGCCCCCGCTACCGGTGGTGATGTGCACCGCATGCGATGGACTAACTCCATAAATGAAAATGTCATGCGGGCATATTTTGTGGCTACAGAGGGAGGAATTAACCTCACTGCGTACCGTGTTCGTATGTTGCCTCTGTTTCAGGAACTTGAACCATCTATCAACGTTTCGGCACAACGCCTGTCGGATCAGGTGCGGGCCATACAACGCTGTCGCTTGTTGGATGACGCCGTACTTGAGAGACTTCGCTCAGACGTGCAGTGTAGCCTCGTCACCCCTTCTTCGTCACGACCTGTGGGTCATACTAATACTAGTGAAACACCACAGGCTACCCCTGATGATGAATTAACGGATGACGGATCTATAACCGTAAGTACTCAGTACAATGATAAATTAAGGAGCGCTTTGGAGCTTGCGATTCATGAATTTCGATCCACTTGTAGCAGTAACAGACCGCGGCTACCGCGTTTGCCTACGCATAGAAAAAACATAGCGCTAGTGTGTGCCCTAGACTCGATGTTACCAAAATATTTCGAGTCCAGTGTCGATCTTACTGATGCACATTCAATTCTGTATTGTGCGGCGGTCACGGTATGTCGAGTAGCTGGCGTGAAATTCTCAGGTACTGAGACAGCTACTCGACCTAAATCCACCGTGCCTGGCTGGCAATGCAGAATTGAGCGTCGTATCGCCGAGACTAGGGCACTCATTGGCAAGCTGTGCTGCTTCAGGTCTGGCAATACACGCCCGAGAGTAATGCGCTTTGTAACTCGAGCATTTTCAGGGACTAATGTTAGTCCTCGTGAATATTTGCTACGAGTCACAGAGCGCATTGACTTCCTGAAGCAGAAAGTTTATGCGTGGGCAAACCGTATACGACGTTACAAGAAGAGAGTGGATAGATACACCTTGAATCGTTCGTTCCAAAAAGATGAGAGGTGGGTTTATAGAAGATGGGAGCAACCTAATTCAGATGTGGCTAATATGTGCCGACCCAATGCTAAAGACACCAGTTCATTCTGGCGTAGCATTTGGTCGGTGCCTGTTAGTCATACAGAGGGTGAATGGATACGGGATGTCAGGCAGTCATGTGAGTCAATACAAGCAATGGAGCCAATAGTTATTAGTGAAAATGATGTCGCCAGTGCAGTCCGTTCGTTATCAAACTGGAAATCAGCGGGACCGGACGGACTGCACAATTTCTGGCTAAAATGGCTCCACAGCTCACATGCCTGTTTGGCATCACAGTTCCAGTCATCACTCGAATCAGGATCGCTCCCAGCTTTTATGACTACAGGCATAACCCACCTACTCTACAAATCAGGTAGTACCACGGACCCCAAAAATTATAGACCAGTTACCTGTTTACCAACAATATATAAACTTCTTACATCCATTCTGACAGCTAAATTGTCAGCTCACATAGAGAGTAACTCTATAATGTCTATCTCTCAGAATGGATGTAGAAGTGGGGCACGTGGTACGAAGGAGCTCCTTATTTTTGATATGGCCATTAGCCAACAGGTCCGCCGTAACCGAAAGAATCTGACGACATGCTGGATTGACTACAAGAAAGCCTACGATTCCGTGCCACATACATGGCTGTTGAGGGTGCTGGAGTTGTATAAAATTGATACAACTCTATGCACCTTCTTAAAGGAATGTATGAGGCAATGGAGGACGGTTCTTCTTTCTCCAGGGTGTGGTCAGGTCCTGGGGGATGGTGTACCGATAAATATCGAGAGGGGTATATTCCAGGGTGATAGCCTGAGTCCGTTATGGTTTTGCCTAGCACTGAATCCTCTCAGTACAATACTGGAGAATTCAGGACTAGGCTATCAGTTGCGGAGAGGAGGTCAAGTTATATCCCATCTTCTTTACATGGATGACTTGAAATTATTTGCCCCCACCGACTCCCAGCTGGTAGAATTACTTAAGGTAACTGAAGCCTTTAGTAATTCTATCAGAATGGAGTTTGGTGTAGACAAATGTGCAGTCATGCATGTTAAGAAGGGTGGGGTTGTGGAATCTGAAAGAATTGAACTTTCAGATTCTACACAACTGAAATCTCTCTCGGCAACTGAAACCTATAAATATCTTGGTATGTCACAAGCGCTAGGTATTACTGAGACTGCCATGAAACAGACGTTGCGGGATCGTTTCTTTGGGCGCCTGAAAAAAGTACTTCAGAGTCTTTTATCGGGCGGTAACAAAGTGCGAGCCTACAACGGCTGGGTCATGCCAGTCTTAGTATACTCCTTTGGCATACTAAGATGGACTCAGACCGAATTAGATGCCCTGGATAGGAAAGTCCGTACGTTGCTAACTGCAAATCGTATGCACCACCCACGCTCGTCAGTAATGAGGTTGTATATCCCACGGAAATGTGGGGGTCGTGGTTTTTTAAACGCCAAGACTCTCCACAACCGTGAGATATGCAACCTTAGGGAATATTTCCTACACGTTGACGTGGGTGTGCACCGAGATGTAGTGGCAATAGACAACGGACTAACCCCTCTCGCTCTGGCAAAAGAGAACTGGCACAAACCGGTAATACTTAGCATCGCTGATCGCAAGGAAATATGGAAGAGCAAAGAGCTGCATGGACGTTTTTATCGGGCCTTAAATGGGCCCGACGTAGATATAAAAGCATCAGTGTTCTGGCTACGCTTCGGTGATCTCTTTGGAGAAACCGAAGGTTTTGTCTGTGCAATTACAGATGAAGTTGTCATGACGAATAATTATCGGAGGTATATCCTTAAGGACGGCACGATTGACATATGTCGGGCGTGTCACCGTCCCGGAGAATCCCTAAGACATATTATCTCTGGTTGTTCTCGTCTTGCCAACGGAGAATATTTGCATAGACACAACCAAGTGGCCAGAATCGTTCATCAACAACTTGCTCTAAAGTATGATCTTGTAGATTCGGAGGTACCGTATTACAGGTATGTGCCCGACCCAGTTCTTGAAAATGGTCGTGTCACGTTGTACTGGGATCGATCAATCATCACTGACAGGACTATTGTAGCCAATAAGCCTGATATAGTGGTGATTGATCGATCAGAGCGTCTCGCAATAATTGTTGACATCACCATCCCCCATGATGACAATCTCGTGAAAGCCGAAAAAGACAAACAAATAAAATATTTGGACTTGGCTCACGAGATTGTCGACATGTGGGATGTGGATTCAGCAATTATTGTTCCGATAGTCGTATCGGTTCACGGACTGATTGCCAAGAGCCTCGATAAACATCTCCAGAGGCTCGCGTTAGGCAGTTGGGTCAAGGGCTTGATGCAGAAGGCAGTGCTCCTCGATACGGCACGTATTGTGAGGAGGTTCCTCTCCCTGGAGCCCTAACCACCGGTAGCTTGGTCCCTGTACCCGATGCCGGTGGGCCACTATTTTTTATATTTTTAAATATATTTGTTTTTTTTTTTATTTATATAGAATGTATTTAAAAATATAATTTATATGTATTTTAATTGTAATAAAGAGAATAATAATAAAAGCCTTTATTCTCTGACTACAAAATTTAGCAATAAATGATATATATATATATATATATAAACTGTTTTCTTAATTTATAAGTTATTGTGGCATCACCATCCTCTACTTAGTCAGGTTGTCCTTGGACATAGGCCTCCTCCAGGCATTTCCACACTTCTCTGTCACGCGCTGAGCTTCTCCAGCCTTTTGGTAAATCATCCTCCCATCTCTTTATTTGTCTTCCTCTTCTCCTTTTTCCGTCCCTTGGATACCATTCCGTGATATCTTTGGTCCACTTCCTTGTTTTTGCTCTCCACATGTGTCCCGTCCAGCGCCATTTCAAAGTTTTTGTCTTTTTGATCACGTCAACAATTTTCGTTTTGGCTCTGATGTTTTTGAGTGTTTGTTTGTCTGATAGACGGATACCCAACATACTGCGCTCCATACTCTGTTGACACACTTTTAATTTCTGGGTTGTAGCGGCTGTGAAGGCCCACGTTTGGCAGCCATATGTTAGTACTGGTAGAATACACGTATCCCATACTCTCTTCTTCTCTGATACTGGTATATGTTTGTTTTTCATTATTTCCTTTAATGACCAGTACCTTGCCCAACTGTTGTTCCCTCTTCTTTGTATTTCTTTGGCAGTTTGATCTTTTGGTGCTATTAACTGGCCTAGATATATATATTCCTCTACATACTCAATCTCCTTGTCATCTATTGTGATCTTAGACTTTATGCTATTGGTCATAA
Organism: Cybosia mesomella; assembly: GCA_946251805.1. NCBI lineage: Eukaryota > Metazoa > Arthropoda > Insecta > Lepidoptera > Erebidae > Cybosia > Cybosia mesomella. Next base: position 16,846,517 of record OX276409.1, read on the forward strand.
TCTTAGTTTTTGAAGCATTCATTGATAGACCAGTCTCCTTACTTTCAGTTGAGAGTGACTGTAACATGTTTTGTAAAGTTTTAGGGTCTTCTGCAAACAGTACTAGGTCATCGGCGAATCTTAGGTGGCTTAACGTGGTACCATTGATGTTTATTCCGGTCTCCCAATCAAGATTCTTAAAGATTTCTTCTAAGACCGCTGTAAAGAGCTTGGGTGATAGTGGATATCCCTGTCTTACACCTTTTTTCACTTCAAAAGGCTCGCCAGTTTTCTCCAGTTGAATTTTCGCCGTGCTATTTTTATAAATCGAGTAGATTATTTTGGTGTATTTATTATTTATTCTTTGGTTAGATAGGGCTTTATATATAAAATTGTGATGTAGGGAGTCAAAGGCTTTGTTGTAGTCAACAAAACCTATGTAGTATATTTTTCCGTACTCATTTAGTTTCTCTATCAGTTGTTTATTAGATTAGTTTATTAGAACTATTGTTGAGTTTGTCCATTGTGTTGGTATTTCGTATATAGTCTCTGTATATAGTATTTCGTTGAATAATGCCGTTAAGGGTTCATCTATAACATCAATTAGTTGTTTTAGTAATTCGTTTGAAATTTTATCCTCTCCTGACGCTTTGAAGTTTTTCTGTGACATTATTGCTTTCCTTGTCTCACTCGTTAGAATACTTGGAACTGTATCTTCCTCCGTTGTAGCACTCGGTGGTATATCAAAAGTTTCGCATTTGTCTGTGCTGTAAAGATCCTTGTAGAAGTCAGTAGCTATTTTTGAAATTTCCGATCTGTTTGATGTTTGTACGTTGTCTTTGCGCTGTATGCTTGGCATCCATATTTTGTGTTCTTTAAGTTGTTTAAGGGCTTTTTTGATACCTCCTGTTTTTTCAATTTCCTTCCTTATAGTTTCTATTCTTGTTAACTGCTGGTGTTTTCTGATACTTGTCGTGATCTTTTTACTAATATCTTCTATTTCTTTTATATTGTTTTTCGATCAAGTATTAACTCTCTTCTTTTTTCCATGAGTTCTCTAGCTTCTTCTCCCACTTTGTGTTTCTTGCTTTTTTCTGTTATCAATTTTTTCCCCACCGCCAGTATATGTTTTTCTAATATATCGTACTTTTGTTGCATAGTCTTGATTAAACTAATTTCTGGGAGTGATTCTTTCAATTTTACAACCATTTCTTCAGATATTTTTACAGCTATGTATTTAGTATCACCTGGTTTAAAGTGTTTTCGCGACGTTTTTGTGTTTTTTGTGTTAAAAGTGGCTCTGATCATCCTATGATTTGTACTGAAGTTTAGCTGATTGATTACTTCTACATTCGAGAGATGTTGAGACATATTAGTTATTACAAAGTCTATTTCATTTTTATACTTGCCATCTGGCGAAATCCAGGTCCACTTTCTTTTGTTGTGTTTTTTGTAGAAACTGTTCATTATCTTTAAATTGTATTCTAATGCAAAGTTTATTAATCTCTGCCCGTTGTCATTTCTTTGCCCATAACTATAGCAGCCCAGTATTAATTCTTCGCCTTCCTGCATTGTCCCCACCTTGCTGTTAAAATCTCCTATTACCATTTTTTGTTTATGAGTCTTTGCCATAGTTTCGTGCAGAGTTTGGTAAAATTTTTCTTTTTCTTCCTCTATTGCCTCTTCTGTTGGAGCATATATTTGAATTAAGGATATTGGTTTTTTATTTCCTGGCAGTTTGATGTCTAGTATGGCAATTCTGTCAGATATTCCTCTGAATTCTTCAATGTGTTGTCTATGTTTTTTTTTAATTATAAATCCTACGCCGTACATCCCTTTCTTTTCTCCATGGTAATAGAAAATGAAGTCCTCATATTCTCTGATTTCGTCTCCCATACGTCTTACTTCACTTAATCCGATGATATCCCATTTTAAATTAGTTAGCGCTTGTCTTAGCTCTTCTAATCTATCTTCTGTCCTTAATGTTCTTGTGTTTAAGGTTGAAATGTATATGTGCTTATTATCATTTGTTCTTTGGCTCTGAGGATTTTCTTTATTGTATTGTTGTTTTAAGTTTTGTTGTTCTGAATTACGTTCTTTTAATTTCGTATGTTCTAAATCCTGTTGTTTAAAATTGGTTGAATTTTGTTGTTTTAATTTACTTGAAACTGTTTTCTGTTTTTGTTTACCTTTGCCTGGAGGGTATTGTGTTATAGTTATAGGTAAATATGTTGTTTACACCGATGGGCCTACAATGTGATTGGTTAGCTTTCTACTCAGTTTGGAATAAAACGCTGTTCGAATTGGTTGCATTTCTTTTAGTAATTACCATGCCTCCAGAATATTAGTAACCGAAATTACTAATATTCCCCGTAACCCCTCCAGCTAAGCTTAATTGCTTGTGTTAGGAGTGGGTTCACGTCGCTAGTATAATGACCAGAATTCGAACCCGGGACCTCTCGATCGTAGGGTCGACTCCTTAACCACTAAGCAACCGATGCTAGTGTTTGAGAGTGTAATACGGATATTAGTACTTTCTGAGTAGTGTGGTGAACAGTTAAAATGCCTTTAGGTCACATTCACGAATTCGAGCTAGTTTCTGGGTTGTGGAATATCTACATTGATAGGATTGAGCAGTGTTTTGCGGCTAACGCGGTAGAAGAAACTCGGAAAGTGCCGACGCTGATAACATGTGTTGGTGATGCTACCTACGAACTTATGGCTGATTTATGTTCCCCAAAGAAACCCAAGGAAAATAAATTCACAGAACTGGTAGAAATCGTGCGCAAACATTTACAACCTACGCCGTCTTTGTTGACCGAACGATACAAATTTAGAAAGAGGGTACAAGAAAAGGAGGAGAACGTGGCACAGTTTGTCGCGGCTTTGAAGCACCTGGGTCGAACCTGTGAGTTTAAGGATAAGCTAGAGGAGAACATCCGAGACCAACTTGTATGTGGATTATCTAGCGAAGGAATAACACAACGGTTGTTTTGCAAGAGCGACCCATCTTGCGCTGGGGCGTATAAGTTGGCGATATCATTAGAGGCAGCAGCGAGAGACGCAGCAGCGGTCGAACAGCCGAATGGAGGGGACAACACGGTGCAGTCACTGCGCGCGGGCCCGAGCGGCGGCCCGCGCAAGCGGCGCGGGAGCGGGAGGGCCACCGCGCACCGGAAACCAATGTTATTGCTGTGGCAGCAGCAATCATCTGAAGAGTGCATGCAAGTTTAAGGAGTACAATTGTAGGGTGTGCAGGCAAGTTCTGGTACATCCGGGCACCTGGCCCGGATGTACCAGAGCGGAAGGCAAGGCAGAGCCTACCGGCAGGTGTTACAACTGGAGCGAGACGCGGGCGCGGTTGCAGCGCGCGATGGGTGCGTGTGCGGCGGGCAATTTGTGAATAAGTATCCTAGCGTGTTAAGTGGTAAATTAGGCTCGCTACGCGGGCAGACGGCGACGTTCCGCGTGTCCGGCGCGCGTGGCCGCTGGAGTTGCGCGAGCGCGTCGACGCCGACTTGGAGCGCATGAAGGCGGCAGGTATTATTTCGCCGGTGCCATCCTCAGACTGGGCGTCTAGTTTAGTTGTGGTTTTGAAGAGTAACGCGGCGTTGAGAATTTGTGGCGATTTTAAAAGTACCGTCAACCCAGTGTTCGAAGTAGATAAATATCCACTTCCCCGTACTGAAGTGCTCTTTAATAATTAAAATTCAGCCAAACCCCACATTCCGAAATGCATCCGTTCCGATAACCGACCGCCTCGAGTTTCTTGGCGTTACTCTAACATCCACCCTCAATTTTGGGTCTTATATTGAGGCTAAAGCTCACGTGGCTGCAAAAAAGCTGGGCATACTGTCGAAAGTGCGACAGTACTTCACACCGGAACAGTTGCTCAACCTGTACCAAGCGCAGGTTCGATCCTGTATGGAGTACTGCTCGTATCTGTGAGTGATGGCTCAGCAAAATACCATCTAGAAGCGCTAGAGACAATAGAGAGACGGGCCAAGAGGCTCATTAACAACGATGCACTCGTCGAGAAAAGGCTACAGAGCCTTGAACATCGACGCAAAGTTGCAGGCCTATTGGTCTTTTATCGGATGCACTTCGGAGATTGTGCGCTGGAATTGCACAACTTGATACCTCCAAGCCCTTTCCACCAACGAACGACCAGACGCACAGCGACGCGCCACTGCTACATGGTGGATATTCCACTCATACGCACGAAACGTTTCGGCGACACATTTATTATGCGTACAGCTAAGGAGTGGAATTGCCTGCCTGAGTCTGTGTTTCCGGAAAGCTATAACCTTCGAATCTTCAAGTCTCGAGTGAATAGGTCCCTTCTAGGCAAACGTGATCCATCGTAGACCACATCGTCACTTACGATCAGGTGAGATAGAGCTCAAACGTGAGCCTATCATTCATAAAAAAAAAAAAACAAAAAAATGGAGGTCAGAGATTTTCTAAAGTTGATCTTTCGGAGGCATATCTGCAGGTGTGTTTAGATTCATCAAAAAAGCACACGGTAGTGAAAACACACCGAGGGTTATACGTTTATAATCAGTTGATATACGGCTTAGCATCGACCAGACCATGCCTGGAATACCGTACGTTTCAACATTTTTAGACGATATCCTGGTGACAGGACCTACGGAGGAGGAGCATCTTAAAAATCTAAACACGGTCTTCGGAAGATTAAAAAGGGCCGGCTTAACTGTGCGTAAAGAACAATGCGTGTTTTTGCTAAGGAAGTCAGTTATTTAGGGTTCGTTATATCAGAACGGGGCTAGGACCGAACACAGCAAGGTTGAGGCTATGTTGAAAGTGCCTTCACCCACCAATGTGACAGAATTCTATAGTTAGAATTGAATAAAAAGTTAAAGGACTTCTCCTTTAACTTTTTATTCAAAGTTCGTTCGTAATTTTGCGAGCATTTTAAACCCTTTATATGATCTGCTTAAGAAAGATGCACCCTGGAGTTGTGTTGAGGCGCATGACACAGAGATCTAACAAATCAAAGAGGCACTAAGTACTTGTCCCGTACTAATGCATTATGGCGAAAAGATACCGTTGAAAGTAACGTGCGATGCGAGCGCGCGGGGTGTAGGGGCGGTATTAACGCAGCGAACGGCCGAGTATGTTATAGTTCGAGAACGCTCTCACCGGCCGAGGTTAACCATAGAAATGAAATGAAATGAAATCTTTATTTGCAAGAAACATGGTTCAACAATGTGTAATAGGTTGACATATTTTATAAGTGCAGCATGTTTCACCGTATTCGGTGTGCAAAAATAAAGTTTAGGTTTAAACTTCGTTTAAGTTAAACTAATTTCTGAGTAGTTTGCATGCAATAATATGTTGTTTCCTTATAACACATATCTAGTCAATTTTAAATATAATATGATACATTTTATCTTATTATATAATTATTATACATTTTTAGTTACTGAATTACGATTATTAAATTTCATTATTACATTATTAGATGAAATTTTTTAATTGTGTTATTCAATTCTGTTATGAACTTCCATTAGGTACTAAATTGCATTACAAAATTACATTAATCAAATTACATTATTAAACCTAAATTTATTATTATCACAGCCATGTCAAAATTTAATTCGATGAATAGAATAAAATAATAAATATCATGCAAATTATAGAAATACAAATTATGAATCTCCCATGTAGGTATGTCAAGCTAGAAATTAAATCAGTCAATTTAAATTATTTTAAAAATATTGTTTTCCTTCATTAACCAGTATTAGGTACCTATTTGATTAGTTTATTTGTTTCTACCAGTCATGAATTCTTGTATTGTGTAGAAGCCCTTATCAATAAGCCACTTTTTTAGTGTAGGTGAGAAGCGACTTAGTGGCAGTTCCCTAATATCTCTAGGTATTTTATTGAACTCCCGTATACACATACAAAAACTGTTTTTTTGTACAACAAACCTTGTGGATATCTGTGGCAACCTCAGCTTGGTAGGATCTCTACTCAGAAACTTTTTATCTTCGCATGCTTTAATAAACAAGTCAGGGTGTTTTTTGATATAAAATAAGGTTATATCAAAAAACACCCTGACTGACCGATCCTGAAGGAGTGGTTGGAGAGGGAACATGGGGACCTCTCCTACCGGATGTGCCAGATGGTTAGCGGACACGGGTGTTTCGGTAAGTATCTGTGGCGCATCCACCGGGAGACAACGCCGCAGTGCCAGCACTGCGAGGATCCTGGCGAAGACACGGCGCTCCACACGCTGGTGTAGTGCCCGGCGTGGGCGAGTCAACGCCGCGCTGGAATCTCGTTGCGGTCCTGGGCGTGGACGTTCTCTCGTTGGAAACCATGGTGAGGGCTGTGGTCTCCAACGGGAGCAAGTGGCACGCCGCCGCCTCTTTCTGCGAGCAGGTAATGCGCGCGAAAGAGACGGCGGAGAGGGAGCGGGAGAGAACCCTGCCCCCCGAGTTCCGCAGTCTGCGGCGAGGTCGCCGCAGACTCATCTACGCCCGGGACTACCGACCTCCATGATCGGGGCCTGAGGACGGCAGTTGGCCGACTCGCCGTCCTTACAGAAGCCGGCCGTGGCGGAGGCGTGTCGTGTGTGCCCTACACACGCCTGCCAACTCACCGAAGCGGGATAAAACCCGACCCCACCAGGCGAGGCCGCGGTGGCGGCCAAAGTCCGCCGGCAACCCTGGGGTTATCCTTTCGAGGGCTTACCCGGGGTGCCCGGCAACGGACACTTGGGGAGGACACCGTGCGGTTTTAGTCGAGACACGACATAACCACCCCCGCTGGCCAGCGGGGGGGTATCCGAAGGGATTTCCGCACGTAAAAAAAAAGGGTGTTTTTTGACAAATATTCCAATTTCATGTAAGTATGTAGACGGATGTCAGTGTTAAAATATTTAATTCCTTAAAAAGGGGCCTACAGGAATCAAGTGGTGCAGCTCCACAAATTGCTCTGACACATTTTTTTTGAGACAGATAGACAGATACAGCGCGAGGCTTTAGCAATAGTATTCGCGGTTAAGAAATATCATTCTTACGTATATGGCCGTAAGTTCACTTTACGAACGGAACACCAACCGTTAACCACTATTTTTGGGTGTAAGAAAGATTTACCTCATACAGCGTCGGGTAGGTTGATTTGCTGGGCCATTTTATTGTCAGGCTATCAGCACGAGATCGAGTACATACGGTCAGCGGCCAATAACGCTGACGGGCTCTCTAGGTTACCTATTTCAGGCATAACCGAGAAAGGGAATGAGGATGAGTCATTCATAAGATTTATAGAAGATAATTTTCCTATTAATGCAAAGGAAATTAGGTAGAATCACAGAAAGACAAGTGTATAGGTAAGGCTCTGGAGTACGTCTCTACGCTTGCATCGGGGGCACAAGGTCTCACGGAGCCCGAGTTGGGGGCGCTGTCGCGTGCTCGTACCAGCTGCGTTGCGCGCACGGGTGCTCGCGGAGATACACGGGGCACATCTAGGGATGGTCAAGTGTAAGTGGTTAGCCAGGAGCTAGCCGGGGCTAGACGACGAGATCGAGAGAATGTGTGCGGCTTGTCGGATATTTGCAGAGACAGCGAACTTACCACCTCGGCCAGCAATAGTACCGTGGTCGTGGCGGGCGAGTCCTTTTGAATGAGTGCATATCGATTTTTTTCATTTTAATAATTTGACTTACCTCGTACTCGTAGATGCACATTCGAAATGGATATTAGTCGTGGCAATGTCATCGACTACGGCAGCGAATACAATTAACCAACTAAGAATGATTTTCTCGCGATTTGGTATACCAAAAGCAATGGTATCAGATAATGGCCATTTAAAAGCGATGAATTTTTACTGTTTTTGAAGAGAAATGGCATAAAACAAATAACATCTAGTCCATATAAGCCCTCCAGCAACAGTGAGGCCGAAAATGCGGTCTCCATAGTGAAACGGGCTTTAAGTAAGGGTTTATTGGAGAAACTAACCCCACAATAAATAACACATAATCATTTTCGATTATATTTTAATTTATTACAGGTTCAATATTAGCTGTGACTATAGCGGATCCACATGCTCAAGGCAAGACAAACAGATTTGTTGGCATTTGCATTGAGAGGAAGGGATGCGGCCTAAGAGCGGACTTTACACTAAGAAATGTTGTTGATCATCAGGGTGTGGAGGTAAAGTAGATATAATATATTGTTTTAGTTAAGTCTACATTTCAATTTAATCTATGATGCTAAACAAAAATATAGCTCAAATGTTGTAGGGAAATTATTATTTTTCAGCATAAATAGATTAATTATGTCATTCTAAGTACTTATGTCACACATAACCATTAAGTCATTGCAATGTGAAGAATTACGCATCAAACTCACTCAGAGATTTTCTCAGTATAAGTAGGGATAGATCTACCATCTGTTAAAACCCTGTCCTTGTAAAAAATCCTTAAAGCCTTCAAACAAATAGGATTTTTTTTTCTTTTTTTTTATGTATTTAGAACACGTCAATATGACTTCACCTCGCCTGATGGTAAGCTGAAGGTAAAGTCTCAGGAAAGAGGGTCACCATTACATACACGTACCATGTTAACAATGGTGGCACTCAGCTTGACGGCCTCATCAGAAGAGGATTGAATTGAGGATTTTTTTTGGGATGTTGATAAAGTATTTATTTAATTAAACAATGTTCACATTATTATGTTCAAGGTGAGGTATGACCTGTATGACCCAACAATATTGAACATTCAAGTTCTCCGTCTTGAAAAACGTCTTGATGATAAGCTCCTGTACCTCAGAGACTCTCTGCCTGAATACAGCACATTTCCATTTGATATGGATCCTGAGATACTGCCTGAAGGAACACCAGTGCCTGTAAACCCAGTTCAAGTAAGTTTATAAATCTTATTTGGTTTGTATTTTGAAATCGGTATTCCTAATCCTTCAGTTATTACCCATGTCAAAGTAGTAAGCTCCATTTACACCTGATAGGTGCTTACAACTCCCTTGGGTTTATATGGGCCCCACCAAGATGTTCAGGACCCCAACCTCACCTGCAAGCCTACTGGCTTACCTGCCTACCTACCTGCTACCTACCTCCTGATGGATTTACGAGGCTCTGGTGCAGATTCCTCTCGGATTTGGTTGGTCAAACGGCAGTTGCATCCATAAAAACCAAACCAACCAATGAAAGGAGCAGGAGAGCAGTCTCTACTGAATTTGGATTGAATATGAGAAGAATCATTATTTATTGTGTGTGAGTATTTGTATGAGATCAATTGCAGGTAAAACTCAAACCAAAACCTTGGTTGGAAAGGTGGGAGAGGCAAGAATTGAAAGGAATATCTAACATTGAGGAATATCTGAAGTTTAAAGATAGAGCAAGAAGGAAGTTAAGAGCTACACCTTGGGAGAAATATGACTTGATGAAAATATACAGGTAATCTCGTTATAATTTTGTGCTTCTAGCTAAAAACATAAGCTTTTTTTGAACAGCGTGGGAATTAGCAAATCTGAAAGCATAAAATTAGTTTACGAACGGAAAGAAACAGTTTGTAAAACGGCCATAAGAGTTTTGAACATTATTCTTTATGGCGCATGATTTACAAGGTCATGAATGAGGGTCACTTAGGTAAGGTTGATCGCCCGTCCGGTTACAGGCGTCCCCGTTAGAAATAATAATAATATTATTATACTCAACTCGGGACTCAATGTTGCGGTAAACTAGACAGACTCGATTCTTTCCCACCCTACTAAGGCTGCAGAGGCTAGTAATATACCGGGTAAAACGGGGTAAATAATGTGGTAGGCGTGCAGTCCTTCTCCTCGCAGTATTCTCCAAGCGGAATGTGTGGGAAATACCTAAATCGGGACCAGCCTCACGTGTGCTCGTCGCGTCTGGTGGTGTTTTTTTTTTCATTTTTATATTTTTATATTTTTTTTATTTTTTTTTTATATTTTACCCGATATTTTTCTTTTTGTTTCAAATACATATTTTGTCGATACCAAGTCATCTCCCCAAATTCAGAGACGTAATTTTGTGACACCTTTATATAAAAAAAAATGTGCAAAATCATCAAATATTTGGTTAGATGCTTTGGATTACTGTCTTATATGTAACTGTCTCCAAATATTCCCTCCTGTCATGCAATGGCATTAATCTGTAAACGTACCCTTCAGTAATGAATAAATGGCGTCAAAAATAAAATTAGGTACAGTAATACAGGGGTGTGTGTTGGGTAACCTCCTCGAGTGTCGCTCCGATTCCGATCCCGCTGCAGTCCGGGGGAAACGGAATCGGAGCGGCCGGTACACCCTGGGCGGCGGTCAATGGCTTCCCCTTCACCCCTTCATAGGGTTGGCATTGATCGTCGGCCAATACCCAACGTGGCGGGAACACATCGCTCTCCGTACTCCTCTGCTTTCAGAGGAGACAGGATGAGCGATGCTGTTAGTGGTGAGATGGCCCAGGGTCAGCCGGGGTGCGAGGGATATGCTCTATGGGTAACCTTACACCCCGGCGTCTGAAGACCCGAGACGGCGTGCGGTTTTAGTCGGTGCAAGCCCGACATAACCGCCCCCGCTGGCCGGCGGGGGGGTATCCGTAGAGATTTCCGCACGATAAAAAAAAAGGTACAGTAATACAGGGCACGCCGCAATAGCGGCGGTAAGGCCCATCATGGAGGATTGGCTAGAGAGGCGACACGGAAGCCTCTCGTACCGACTGACGCAGGTGATCTCCGGGAAGGGGTGCTTCGGGGACCACCTGCATCGGATCAGGAAGGAGCCAACGCTTGAGTGTCATCACTGTGACGCGAGCGAGGACTCAGGGCTGCACACGCTGGCGGACTGCCCGGCGTGGGAGGTGCCGAGGCGTGACCTCGTGGGAGTCCTCTCGCTCGGCAGCATGATTGCGGCAATGGTGCGGAGCGCGAGCGCGTGGGCCGCCGCCACCTCCTTCTGCGAGCATGTGATGCTCGCGAAGGAGATGGCGGAGCGCGCCCGGGAGAGGTTCAGAACCCTCCCGGCCCGCCGAGCCCGCAACATGCTCGCCTCGCGTCGCAGGTGACTCAGGCGCCGGAGGTCGCTTAACGACCTCCGTCCTCCATGAGCGCAGGCCTGGGGGTGGCAGGTGAGGCCGCCTGTCACCCCAGCAGACAGCTGCCCAGCAGCAGGCCGGGACGGTGGGGCGACTAGCGCCCCTCCCCCAAACCGGGGCAAGACGGGGACACCGTTGTTCCCAAACCCGAGGGGGCCATCTCGAAACCGGAGATGGCCCAGAGTCAGTCGGGGTGCGAGGGATATGCTCTATGGGCAACCTTACACCCCGGCGTCTGCAGACCCGAGACGGCGTGCGGTTTTAGTCGGTTCAAGCCCGACATAACCGCCCCCGCTGGCCGGCGGGGGGGTATCCGAGAGGATTTCCGCACGAAAAAAAAAAAAAAAAAAAGGTACAGTAATACCCTAACTTACGCTACCCCGTGTTACGCGAATTCGGAGATACGACGTCGAATAATCAATAATAATGATTGCGAATTTAACAAAAGGCCTCAACAGAATGGAAAGGGGGTAACAAACTTTTGCAGAAGAAAAACGGGGCATAAAATAAATAATTGTGCTACGTAAAATTTTGCGTGAGGAGAAAAATTAAACTTGTCAGGCATCTTTCTAATTCTACATCAAAATAACTTCGGTTAATGTTTATTGTTGTTCAGAACTATGTAAATTGTTAAATAATCTTATATTCTATTAAACGTATTAGTCCCAATTAAGCATAAATTTTACGTTTTTATATGCAAAATAGCACCCCGACTTACGTGAATTCGACTTACTCGGTCTATCGCGTAAGTCCAGGGTATTACTGTATTTAAAATGTATTATGAACATGTTATTTTTGTCCACCCCGTTTTACGGTACGTAAAGACTACATAGTTTATATACACACCTTTATTCTATCAAATTAATTACTGTTTTACAGGAAAACTGTACCAGTGGAAGACCAGAACGATATTTGGGCTGAAGTTAATACACAGCTACAACAGCTGCAATTGGCGCGTAAGAAGACATTCAGAAAACGCACGTTCAGCACGCCCAAGACCCAATTGGGATAAGATTTTACTTTTTATGTTGTTTAAATATTTAGTAGTGAATAAAAGAATTGATAATATTTCATACATGTATATATCTCTGAAAGAAAAGGTGTATTAACACCCACATTTCCCCCACATTTTTTTCAGCCGTAGAATATTGGGTAGGTAGTCTGATTGCCCTCAACTGGGCACTTCTTTCTGGAGTGTATGCTTATTGGTCGATGGTCAACAGTTCTATCCAAACTAGTGGTCATTCGAAGATGTGTCTTGTCTAAGTATTGCCTATATAATACACTAAAGGCCACGGCAGGGGTTGGTCAAGTCGTTGGTTGAATACGGCGGCTGGGACTCGAGGTGGCTCTCCACAAATCCGAGGCTATGTGTTTTCACGGTCCTCGGAGGGGGCCACCTGCGGGAACCAGCATAACCGTAGTGGGTGTAAGCATTGGCATCGAGCCCGCGTCGAATTACCTTGGGCTCGTACTCGACAGCCGATGCGACATCGGACCTCATCTCTGAAGTCTGGTCCCGAAACTGAGGGGGGCTGCGGCCGCGCTATCGCGGCTGATGACCAACGTCAAGAGACCCAACACCTCCACTAGGAGACTTTACCTGGGGATCGTGTGAAGCATGGCCCTGTACGGGGCCCCCGTATGGGCGGAGACTCTGGCGGCCCGCAACGTGGCTGGTCTAAAAAGCCCGTTAAAAGCGATGGCCCTCAGCATCATCAGGGGGTATCGCACGATCTCCGTCGAGGTGGCATGTCTCCTAGCCGGGACCCCTCCATGGGGCCTGGAAGCGAGAGCCCTTGCGTTGCTGTACCAGTGGCGCAAGGAGGCGCTGGAGCGGGGCCATAGGCCGGAGCCCCGAGAAATCAGGCACCACGGTGACCTCTCCTACCGGATGTGCCAGATATTTACCGGACACGGGTGCTTCGGTAAGTATGTATGGCGCATCCACCGGGAGACAACGCCGCAGTGCCAGCACTGCGAGGATCCTGACGAAGACACGGCGTGGACGCCGCAGACTCGTCTACGCCCGGGCCTACCGACCTCCATGATAGGGGCCTGAGGACGGCCGTTGGCTGACTCGCCGTCCTCACAGAAGCAGGCCGTGGCGGAGGCGCGTCGTGTGTGTCCTACACACGCCTGCGAACTCACCGACGCGGGATAAAACCCGATTCCGACACGCCCACCCCATCGTCGGCACCGATGGGGTGAAGACCGTGGGGGTTTCCACACGCTAAAAAAAAAAGGTATCGAGAGTGAACACTGAAATCTCTAAGAAGTATAGTGGTACAGTTTGTTTACTGGTATATTAGATATTCACACGCTCGCTTGCGATCGAATAGGTGAGAAAGCTCTCACTTAGCACTCGATTAGTACCGGTAATTATTCAAAAATATGCAAATTTGCTAAGATTTTAAATATGAGTAAAATGTATGCAAATTATCTTTATTATTTATCAGATCGTAAGTTTTCATAATTTCCTTGATAATTATTTTAAAGGCCTGCTTCTTGGCCCCCGTAATTTATTATTATAGCCCCCTCAACTCAAATATTAGAAGATATGGTGATGACTAATAGGTATTGCTATGGGAATGATGAATCGGGACCATGCTTCTTGTTTTTTTCCAAATAATTCATGCTATGCTGCCTCTGCCAGGCCCTGGTAAGCGGGGTAGATCCGAGAAGTGATGGTGTGAGGCCATGACTCATGAAAAGTGACATGTGTGCTAATGGTACCACCACCAAGTACGCTGAACAAGGCCGTGTGAAGTGAGGTTCTTCTTCACTTCTTCAACCAGAAAATGTAATTCAATTAAATTCTTAAGCATTTTGTATGCTTACTTTTTTCTAAAGATTTAGATCGGAACAAGAACAATGTTTAAAAATGACTGTAAAGTTATTCATTGTTTCCGTAGTTCGCAAGAATTACGGTAGATGGCTCCAACGTCGCCTTAAGACGTATATGATATATCGGAGAATTTCGAATATCTGGGACGTGTCTAGGTGGCTCAGTTGGTCAGAGCATTCCCCCTGTAAGGGACTGGTCGCGGGTTCAAGTCCCGTCCTAGATGTTCTCTTTTTCCGATCTAAATCTTCAGAAAATGTAAGTGTAAACTTTGGAAGCAACTGAGTAAATAGTTGGGATGATGATGGATACTTCCACAACAGTTTTAGTGGAAACATACTGAAAGATCCTCGGTAAAACACGGTTTGGAGGAACGAGGTGTGATGCTCCTCCAACAGAAAGGGTGGATCTTCCGACCAGGCGAGGTGATCGCGCATGGCGGGCCGAGGCTCTACCTGTTCGAGTTAGGATTCTGTATTATTACTACTCAGCGCGTGAACTTCAATCTCGATGCAGGATTGTGACGTAGTAATCACGTGGTAGTTGTAGTATAGTAGACGGTTGTAGTTCAGCTTGCTGGTAGCTAGATGGCGCTGGTTTCAGGTAGTATCGAAGTAGTTCAGCTTACTGTTGCTAGATATCGCCTGGGTATATGATACCACATATACCCAGGCGATATCTAGCAACAGTAAGCTGAGGCACAACACAACGTTTTATCTAACTAGCGTGAAAACGGTTACTATTCTCTAACATTTCTGCGTCGGTATGTAGTTTAAACTCATGGATTCTAGATATGTAATTAAAGATATCGTGGTATACAAGTAATTTATCAACGTTGACGACGTAACCTCGTGACAAATACACAAAACATGAACATAAATCTCAAGGTACGAAATAAGTACCACAACCATGACGGATACCCTCACTAACGGACCAATCGCGAGTGGCTGAGTGCGCTGTGCGGGGACAGCATGACTATTATAGAAGAAATTAGGTGAGGAGTATAAACACGTCATGACGATTTTTTCCCGGGACAAAATTTATAATGCATTTGCCGATTATGTGTTTCAATAGAACATCTTGTTATTATGTATGACATTTAGTTATTTCAAAGGTTTTTTTTTTTTTTATTATTTATTTAAGTAAGAAAACAGTTTTACATAAATCTTGATACACCCATAAAACCTGTATTGGTTTATCTTGGGTGTGTACATCCTCATTTCTTTCTGTTACATTTTTATATTTTCCGCACGATAAAAAAAAAAAAAAAAAAAAAAAAAAAAAAGGTACATAGAACAAAGAATCTTAATAATAACAACATAAATTTTACGAAATCTCACTTGTAGGTAGCACTATTAGAAATAGAAGGTGCAGGGTAGGTACAAATCTTTCGAGCGTTTGACCGGTTGTTGCTGCCTACGCTCGTTCTTAATCTTACTGGTAATGACGTTCAGCACTTTAGACTCTAACAATGTACACGATTAAGTGTAAAACGTAGATATAAATAGCTATAACGTAAAGAAAATCACATATCAAATAAATAAAATAATAAATACAAATACTTGTAATTGTTAATAGTTCACACAATAAATTCCTGTCTTGTGCAACAATTAAACGTACTACTTATCAAAGTTGCATCTTTTGCCAAATAGATGGCGCTAAAAGTTAGGTTGAGGTTGGTGTTGAGACTGTAAACTAAGTTACTTTTGGCAAAGAAACAATATGGAAAGATCTATATTGTACTTTTAATGTAATGGATTAAAGAAATGGAACAAATAATCTTAAAATAAGTTTTAATAACTATTTCATATTGTGTTGCGTCGATAAAAGGTTGTATGTACGTTAAGCCTTATTGCAGACAATCAAATATAGTACTTAACGGTAGAACTTAACGCTCTATTTTAAATACATATTGCGAATATTGGTAGATTTAAAACTGCTTGAGTGCGGCGCGGGCGGTCTGCAAAGCAAAGAAGTTACTTTTTGTGTTCTTGAATGCACTTTATTGTACTTGAAGTGAATTAAAAAGGTAATACAATCCGTTTGAATAAAATTTGTGTTGTTTCTTGTGTTTAGTGAGGTGTATAAAAGTTATGTGAACATTTAATTGTTGGTTACTCATCTGAAATTGCATTACGTTCGTTACACCTGTCGCTCGGTGAGTTATTGTTATTGTCATTACTTTTGGTACAAAAAAGTGCAATGTGTACGGTGTAAAGTTTTAAACATCATAAATTTATACTTATAAATAATACCGTTATTTGTTTGTGAAATGCTACGCGGTTATTCACGTCTCCGTTTACCGGACTTCGGAGGGATGTTGATGTAATAAAATTGCAACTGCAGTCCACCTTCATTTAATTATTGATTATGAATGACGCATGCTTGCTTTGTAACCGCACAAGTTGTCATGTCAACTATAATTTATTCGACTTTTTTTTTCATTAGGTAGGTACATAAATTATTTGACAGAAGCCAAAATTTTAATAAATTTATTATTTCAGAGATTTTTTATTTCTTCAAAGATTGAAAATAAGTAGGTAAATCAAAATTGAACAGATTTTGATACTAGGTATAATTATACTTATATACTACTATAAACTTGTATACATGATATATCAAAACAATTAATAATATTCATTCTTAACATTAGTTAACTAATAGTTATTAAAAAGAATTGCCGTGTCAGCAGAACATCACAATCATAATATTTAACTTACATATATACACAAAACAATAACATTTTTTTTGACTATGAAAAATTATTAGTACTTGTAGTACTATTAATAATACTTGATCTGCAATATGGATGCAATAATATTTTCGACTATGGTTATTGCTGTTTGAAGTTTTGCTATGAGAAGTTTATTACCATACTGATCTTTAAACTTTTGCGTTCCATGATATATAATAATGTTAACATTTTACAATGGATGTGCCAAGATCTTGTGCAAAAAAGTGCTAAAATCATAGTACCTAGTATTATGCCTGAACAATTACAAATTGTCCTTAAATTTATTGTTAATCAGTACTCATTTTTTATTTCAATCAATAGCCATTGCATTAGCAGCCCACTGCTGAACATAGGCGTCTCCTATGATGAGCCATAACTCCCTTTCTACCCCAGCTCCTTGTTTCAGATCGTCCATCCAACAAACGGGGGAATGTGCCATTTCCTACTGTTTATTTACCACCAGCATTTTAAATGTATGCATATACAAAGTGTACAAGCTTCTTATTTTTTTTTAAATACTCCTGCACTAATTATATTTTAGTGCAGAATTAGTACATTTTAGTGCAGGCTCCTTAGTGCTATCCATTATAAGCCTAACCAATACATAAGAAAATCGTAAGGAGGTAAAATGTACATTGAATATTTTTCAATAAAATTGCTGCTATGTGTTCTAGGAGTGATAGCGAAATTGTGATTTTTAGAATTTTTGTCAGTTTGTCTGCTTTTTTTTTATTGATGATCAAGCATCACTGTTTACAAGTCGCATAGATTCAGCTGACATTTTGCATGAACATTAAAAAAACAAAAGTTAGTTTATTTCCATAACATATTTTTACAAATTAGTTTGTGTCCAGTGGCCCCACACTAGGATAGCCTGTCCTGGGTAAATTAAATAAATAAATAAATTATACAAATACATTATACAAATAGGGTTATGGTAGGTATGGGTAAGGCAAAGTTTAATTTTTAAAAATCTTTTTTTTGCACTTGCCTGGCTATAGAAGAAGCCGGTCCTTATTTCGGAGTTCTAACATTTGTAGATTAGCTCTGCGTTGATAAGTCAGTCACACGAAAAAACTAGCAACAGCTAGAAAAATATACTTATTAAATTCTTTTATTAACACTAATGCAATAATTTTAAGGTATAAATAAATATTCTGGGCAAAACACACAGCCCTATCTGGCTATCAGCATTTCTACAATGCGGATAAACATAAGTACTTAAATTTTCTTTTTGTAAATACATGCATACAAACATACAAACATCCAGCCTAATGTAAATAATATTTGCATATTATATGTATATTCAAGATTAATAGTAGATTTTGTTAAGAATTAACAATACTCAAAACAAAACCAACAGTATTCTGTCCACAACAAAAAGTAAAAGGTAAAGCAACTTCTTTTTCTCTTTAAAAAGATTTTAAATAAAATAGTATTGTTGCCTCCAACATTGTGTGTATGTGCACATAAAAAAAAATAACACATTTACCTGGTCGGAGCAAGGGCGGATTTCCCATTAAGCTCACTAGACCCGTATTTAGGGCAGCCATATATATATTAGGAGTGGCTATTTTTTTTTTAAATTCTTTGCGATCTAACTACTAAACCTATTTTGCTTAAAGCTTGCCAGGTAGTACCTAATATATTTCACACTAAATGATGGGCTGAGAAGAGGGCTACTGATGAAAGCCAAGAACTGCTAAGTAAAAAGACTGCTAGTCGGCCTCTGGATCGGGCCGTAATGTTGACACAAGAACTACGTGATTTTTATAATACTAAAGCCGCAAATGAGTAACGACCCACCTGATCGGAAGTGGCTTAGGGATGTCGACTCGACAGTACAAGAACGCAAGTTTATCTTCTTGGAGACGCAAAATCTGATTCTGCAATTAGGTTGGTATACATACGCAATACGCATTGTACCTACCTATTAACTAATACGTCCATTGACACATTTACTAGCACCTCAGGGTGCGTTACCGTTCCCGTGTTTCGGGGCAATGGCCGATAATCCAATCACAAATGACAGCTTACGACTCACAAAGAATGTTACACCATTGGAATGGAGGATTTAGTTTTTCAACCAAATAAGCTTTGAAAGCGTCCTAGAAATATTTGAATTTTATAGTGATTCAGCGAAGGTATAAAGATCGATTTACCTGTTAATGTATTTATTTTCCTTCCATTAGCGTTGGGCACATTTTACTAGTATTTTTATTAGTGAATGCTATGAGTTCAACGTAAGATGTTCAAAAAGAGTAGCATTATTCTTTTATGCTAAATAATAATGGGATAGGTGCATACGGATACTTGTTTTCTAAATTACGTTAGGCGATTAAAAAGCACCTATTTAAAAAAAAAACAGTTTTTACAGGTCTGTCAAAGCACAAATTGGTTTATTTACTGCGAGACATAATAATTATCTTTTCATTACTCATACTCTGAAAGTAAGTCTGAAGTTGCCTGAGGAGCGGGATGAAAGTAATACTTTCCATCCCTAGGGAGAATCGCTTTCAACTGACAGCTGTAAAATTATTAAAAAAAACTAATTATATTTTCACATTTTTAATGTACCAACCATGTACCAACTTTCTATACAGCCACTCATATACAGCGCGATGTAAAATTAAGTATGTGAAAGTAAGTATTGATTAAAGAACATATATTTTTTAAATAACTTTACTTTAGTTTAGTTTCAACAATTTCCATAAAATAACATAGATTTGGGCTAAATATTTACCATTTTTTCAATGATGAAAATGAAAAATAATGGCTGAAGAGCTGGCCGGCCACAGAAAAAAAAAACAAACAAAATAGGCGGAAAAGCGGCAATTCGATCTTCATTTGTTTTTCGATTTGAAGGTTTTACTCATTTTTACTCATTTTTTCTTTAGCTAATTCATGTTTTTATTTTTACTTTCCTTGTATTCGTAATGAAAAGCACACTGTTTACCTCGGGTTAAAGACTTATTTAGTCCCTCGAACTATTGGCGTCACGTAACCAAACCTCGTCTCGGGACTAAATAAGTTACTTTCACCCCTAGGGTAACAATGTACTATTTCATCTCTCCTGTTCGGAAAGTTTAATTTTCATGGGTAGATAGCCGGGTGGAAAGTAGCTTATTTCATCTCTAGGGTGGAAAGTTTTTTTTTTTTAATTTTAGGGTTTGCCATGGAGTCCATGATAATTAAGTTACGTCATAATGCCTTGATATCATGACACTTTTTTTTTACATGGCCGCCTAGATACTCGATTACTATGTAACCAATAGATTCGATTTTCAAAACTTTTCTCTTGTTGGCAGTATGTACGTGAATTATAACTATTTTTCAGAATTAAAAAAACAATTTAAGTTTGCTAAATAATTAGCGGGAAAACGAGATTCAATATAAATAAATACCTTGTGTTAATTGTGTTTAAAAATGGTTTCGGAAAGTTATTCCAGTGACATGGATATTATTTTAACTCCCGAAGAAATTAAAGAACAGGTAAAAGCTGTTGTTCATAATCTATTTCCAATTTTACTTTAAATTTCAACTGATTGTGTATACCTGTTTCATTAAATGTGTGTGTAGTATTTTAATTTCCTCACATAGTCGAAATGAAAAGTAGAGTGTTTACCTCGGGTGAATGTCACCATTTCACCCTCGAACTATTGGCGCTCTCACTTCGTTCGAGCGCCAGAAATATCTCGGGTGAAATGGCTGACTTTCAACCCTTGTGTAACAATCTACTATTGTTTGGTTTTGTGATAAGGTCCAGATAAAATCGAGCCATAACATAGGCAATACCATAACCAATGAAATAGTTGATTTCTCAATTATATTTAATGATAAATATGATACATTCGCTCACTTAGGCTGTCAGCAGATATATATTCATAATATCACCAATGGTAACAAACTTTTCATTAGCTTCTCCCAATCTAGGCAAATTATTAGTATAGTGCAATTTTTATCATAGTTCCTCCTGCCCCTGCAAAGAAATCGTTGCAATGTTTCGTAAACATACAAGATGCGATAATAACCCATAAAATCTTTATCAAGTCATTAATTTTACGTCCACTACAGTGATATTACGATGTATTTAATACTCTTGAAAGGTGCGTGCCTAACATAGTGTATTGTTCATTTATTGAACACGTGTGGGCTACGATACGAAAGCGGAAGACGACAATAAAAACAATATAGCACCGTAAAATAAGACGCGGGAGAACACCTGATTTAAGTGTCACTAAACTTTACTTTCAGCGTATTTTTAGATAACGGTGTTAGAAGATCTACGGAGTGCCATCTTTCGACAGCAATAGGGATGTTGTAGCTGCAGTTGTTTGTTGGACAAAACATAAGTTGTAGAAATCACTGAAACAATGCATATAATATAACGTGGCTAGTGACAATGTTAGTAAAGGTGGTAAAGGATAATTCTACACAGCTTTAGATGGGAATCAAATAAAAAAAATTAATACAAAATTTTACTCGACATATTTCATTGAGTAACACGTGAAAACTGTTCAGTTGAACGGATTCTCAGTGGTCAATAATAATTATACAATCTTAGCGGAATTTCTTGCCGGAGTCGTGTTTCCAGAAAGCGAATCTACAATTCTCGAGTGATTAGCTTCAGGACAAGCGTGTTCCATCGTCGATCACATCATGCCTTACCAGCAGGTGAGATAGTGGTAACATCGAGTTAAAGCAGTGAAATATAAAATTCTTTTATGTGCTAGCGTTACGTGTAGTTTGTGCCAAATTTCTTAAATAACTCTGCCATGTTAAAAGTATGCAAGAGTATTCAATACCATATTAAAATCATCAAATTGACGGAACTTACCGCCTGGATGTAAGAAATATCTGAGCAAATCAAAACACGCTTATCTGATAAAGGCTAGGTGATTGTTACGTAGAGTATCTGGGTCAGTTTACAGATGGCAGTTCCCCTCGACATCAACAGGTCGGCGACCTTCCGTCTACACCGGTCAATTTAGAAACCAAGCAATCCCGTGCTGTACCAGTTTTGTACCACTTTCTAAGCTTAATTACTCGCCTTTTCCAGCTCTTGTTTGGTACATTGTCAACGTTCTTCCGCATCATTATCACGATTCAAAACTGTAGACCACTCCTCGTTATTTATATGCTTCTAAAGGAAACTTTGTTCCTATTTACTTGTATAAATTACGTATGTATAAAAAAATGTAATAAAAATCACTGTTTCCGCCCGGGATCGAACCGGGGGCCTTGTGCGTGTGAAGCACACGTGATAACCGCTACACTACGGAAACGATGAACCACTTACGCGAAATTAACACTTACATTCTGCATTTTGTTTCATAAGATTAACAATTTGTTTTTTTTTGTACGTGTTTAGTGTTAATTATAACTTACATTTATTTAACTTGCAAAATAGTCGTAATTAGAAATTCTAATTAGCAAGTAATAGAAAGAAGTAAATTATAATTCTAGTATCATTCAATTTACGGGGTTTAGATTTTCCCACATGAAAAGCAGATTTTGGTCATTTATAGCATAGAAATGATAATAAATAATAGGATAATTATTTAAATTCCATAATCAAGAAATTGACAAATGCAGATGGCGAGCTGTTTTCCTGCCTATCCCGGGGGTAGAAACGCGTGAGTGTATACTCAAGCCTTTCTAACTTATAACTTTCTAACTTTATTGATGTATGATGTGATACACATCAAAAAAAGTTTTTGATTAGTTTGCGATCACTATGAAAATTCGACATCTTTTTTATTATGATTTCTTTCTTTTCTTAGAGATTCTTTATTCAAAAATATAGAATTCGAATGTAAAACAATAAAAAAGTTCAATTATTTTTCCACATAGAAAGGCTTTCAGTCCTAACTTACGCTCGTTCAGAAATCTGATTTGGTCCATTTTAATGGATTTGAAATACTTCTTCGCAGAAAGTTGTGATTGAAAAAATGCCAAGAGAATTATCGAAAGTTTTACGAGCAGTAGTAACTTTTTTTAATACTTTGAGCAAAGGAACCACGAGAGAAATAGCACGCAGAGTTGCTATATCCAAACCCTGTGTCGTGACCATGTTACAGAGGTACCACGATATGGGTAATTTAGCTGACCCCGCAGTGGTCGACTGTTTTAACTGCTGCCCAAAACCGCTATATTAGATTGCTGTCAGCCCGTGACCGTTGGGTCAACGATCAACGCTACTAAAATAAAAGCAGAAGTTCGGGCCGCCTCCTCTAGGCTTGAAGTTAGCACTCAGACCATTCGGAATTGCTTGCACCAGGTTGGATTAGGAGCAAGGTGGTCTTGGCGACCTCTTCTGAATTCCCGGCATCGTCAACGTCGGAGATTACAGTGGGCTAGGCTCTGGCAAAATGAAGAAGATGAAGAAGGAAACATTTGGCAAAACTTTCTCTTCAATGACGAATCGCGAATCAGTACTCATCCAGATAACTGACGTATCCGTGGCAAAGAACTGCCACTGGAACAGTTCAGCAAGGCTGGCAATCAGTGTCCTTTTGGGTTGGTATTTTGATTGGAGCTAGAACGCCGTTGATCCCGTATCGAGGCTTCATGACAGCAGATATGTATATAGCAGTTGCTATTGATGGAAGTGTCAGACCATTCCGAGTAAACCATGGGCACCACTTTTTACTGGTCGATGATACTGCGCCCGCTCATCGACCTCAACGAGTCAATGCTGCTCTCCAAGAATAAGATATCACAAGGTTAGACTGGCCTGCCGGCTCGCCTGATTTAAAGGACGCGTGGGATTCTCTTAAGCGAGCTGTTTGGAACCGTCAGCCACGTCCCTAGACAGTGCCAGAGCTCAGGTGGCTGGTGGCACCGGATACCCCAAAAATGCTGGATAACTTGATTCTCAGTATGTCCAGGAGGATCTACGCATGTGTTCGAGCCAGGGGATTGGTTATATTATAATATATATAAACCTTTTATTAATAAATTGTTGATTAAGTTTGGTTAAACAGTCTTTTTCTTACTATCAAATTTCTAGAATTTAAAGAAAACACACTACAAAGATTTTTTCTTCATAAAGTTGGCGCGGGTTCGATTCCCACTCAGTGCAAATATTTTTATTATTTATTTACATTGGTCTGCGTGTTTCTATGTATAATATGTATGTATTTACAAAAAAAGTATTTAAGTATGTTTATTCGCATTCTGGAACGCATAACACAAGCTAGTTAAACTATGCTTACTTTCGGTCTAGAAAGCGCTGTGTAGAATGTCGTAGAATATTTATTTATTTATTTATGCTAGTGATCACAAAATGTGTGTATTTATCGCAGGTTTATAAGTGCCCGGTAAATGGCAATAGGCTCGCCACCTATTACATTGGGACCTAAACATAAACTGGCGAAATATGGGTACTGGCACCTCTGCCTACCCCTTCGGGGATATAGGCGTGAGTTTATGTTATGTTATGTTATCACAAACTTTTTTTGTGTGTGTATGTAAGTATGTATCCATGATTAATAATCCACCGCAATGAGGGATATCACTACTGTGGGAGGTGTTGGTAATTGGTTTTCAATGGCTAAGGTTGCAAACAAGCAAGCAGGCCTCGTATGGGTAAGCGGGTACCCGAATCAAGAAACGATTGCAACACCTGAGGTGTCACTCTCATGTACCAACCACAGCTTTCAAAGGAGTTAAGCAGGTAATGTGGGTTAGCTGCGGTTTTCTACAAGAAAGTGTGGACTTCCAAACAATCTCCCCATTCTCCAGTCGAATGGCTCTATAAGATGTGCAAAGGTAGGCCCAAGAATGGTTTCTTATATCTGAGAGCTTATATTAGGCGTAAAATGTAAACTAGAGCAATTGACAAGTCTCCAGTAGTTTGAAAGCGAGCTTGTGAGTGATGATGGATCATTTGCAATTCTTCACGGTACACCTCAACAGTAATTCTTATTACTTACAGTATTCTTTACTTGAGACCTATTCAAGTAGCTGTAATGAATAATGCCGATATAGGTCAACCATATACTCGCAAGCAGCTTCCTGTGTCCAAATATGCATGTGGGTTGGTTTGACTGTCTCTTCCGTGTCCGAACAATGTGATAGGCTTCTTTGATTGTCACACCATCTCACTCTCTCACTGAACAACAATATTGATCAAATTAATAACTCAACGTGCGTACATATGCGGTAGGTACCTGATCCAAACACGGCGTTGATATTGTGTGTCCTCTGTGCTGTGCTGGTGTCACGACGGATTTCGTTTCTTATTTAAATCAAACAGCGGGAAACAAAAGCAAGTGCACGATTGATTTTTTTAAAGTTATGTCAAAGCGATTTTACAAAAAGAACTACCTAGCTGATACCCGCGGAGGTTGGTTATCGATTTGCTCATATCTCCGGTTCTATGTAATCAATTGCATACAAACATATGGCAGATTTTAAGTCTGACCGAGACCTTTCTAATAGAAAAAACCGCATAAAAATCCGTTCAGTTTTTGCGTCCATTATTATTATTATTTCCTTTATTACATTTTAAACACATATAAATTATATTTTTAAATACATTCCATATATATAAAAAAAAACAAATATATTTAAAAATATAAAATTATTAATTATTATATTATTTATATAAACCACACTAGCAGCTTATAAAGCTGATGCGTGTGTATCTTTGGATCTGAAGATACTGTCAAGTCGGTTTTTGAACGCATTTACAGTGGGTGCCTCTATGACATGTTCAGGCAAACTGTTCCACTCAGCAACCACTCGGTTCGGCAGAAAATATTTTAAGGGGTTTCCTTTACACTGCATTCTACAAAGCTTTAATGAGTGACCACGTAGATGTTTATTCTCATTTTTCTGAAACATATGGTCCATTCCTGTGACATTGTAATGGTTGGTGAGTATTTTATATGTTTCTATGAGACTACCCCGCTGCCTGCGTCGTTCAAGAGAAGTGAGACCAAGTTCTTTCAAGCGTTGATCATAGGGTTTATTCCTCAGTATTCCAACCATCTTTGTTGCCCTTCTTTGGACATTCTCCAGCAGTGCTATGTCTTTCTTGAAGTATGGGTCCCACACCACGTAAGAATGTTCCAGCAGTGGTCGAATGTAGGTTTTGTAGAGTGTGATAAATGTTTTTGTTGTGAGACATTTAAATGCTTTCCTTATTAAATAAATCATTGAATTTGCTCACTTGACAATGCTTGTGATGTGCATTTCCCACTTCAGGTCATCACTTATGGTAACACCCAAGTCTCTGCGAGGTAACTGGCTTCAATTGCTGGTTATTTAGATAGTACTGTTTGCAGGGATTATTCTTGCCTATATGTAAAACGGTGCATTTTGCTGCATTCAGTGACAGTAACCATTGTTTGGTCCAATCGAATATAGCATTCAAGTCATTTTGGATATCACATGCTTGAGTAATTGGGTTTCCAAAAAAATTGGTATCATCAGCAAATAGCGAGAAGGGCAGTTGCAGAGTGTTCTTCAGGTCTGTCAGGTATAGAGTAAAGATCAAAGGTCCAAGCACCGATCCCTGGGGCACGCCGCTGTGCACTGCACTTGCGGAAGACAGCTTCTCAGCGATGCGTACATGGAGTGTTCTATTAGTAAGAAAGTTACTAATCCAGATCAATACTTTGCCACGGATACTAAAGTGGTCTAGCTCTCCATCCATTGCGAACTAAAAGATAAATAGACAAGAATTTAAAAAAATATATTCTTGTGTTCAGAATCGTCCATTGAGCATAACCCAAGTTTTTTTAAAATATATAAATATAATAAATTTGTTATTCCAAATATTTTAAATGCATACTATCCAGTATTCAATATAGACAATTTATAGATAAGTTAAGTTACCTAAAAATATTATGTTCAAGGCGGCCCTTAAACACCTTCTATGTTGCGAGCATTCATTTCATTATACAACAGAGGCATGCCTAGCAAGTGCTAAGCTAAGTGCCTTGATAAGTATCAACGTAATTATTCTATTATTGAATGAAGAATAAATCTGGATATTAATACTTGACAAGATGTGTAGACAAAGATATGAAGAAGTAATTCCAACAAAGAACTGCAAACAAAAGATAATTTGATGGCTCATGATACAATGTCTTGATTCATTACGTGAGGAGTTAGTTGCACGCGATGTTATGTAGGCCCGATGTTGTATGCGGTTATAATTTTTAAAGACAACATAAAATGTTTTCCTCCCACATGTCCACAACTATAAGTACATCAGGATCAACAGCCAAGAACAAACCTAGTAATGCCACTCTGGCAGTCCCAGTAAAAGTTAACTGTATTGGAACCCGTAACGAAATTAATCAGAAGTAAATTGGAGGACTTAGAAATATAATAGGAGCACCCGCAACCGGTGTCCATGTATAAAAACAATTGTGAAAGCCTCCAAAGGAACAGAAAGAGGTGAAATAAATCCACATTTTGCCAGCTATGCTTTATTGGGTATCCCGGAGAATACTTGATGCTTTAGGATCCGGTTAAGGTTAACAAGTCATGGAAAACCTACCAAAATAACAGCACAATATATTAAATTTAAATTACAATAATTAATATAAATAAATAAATATTCTACGACATTCTACACAGCGCTTTCTAGACCCAAAGTAAGCATAGTTTAACTACCTTGTGTTATGGGTTCCAGAATGCGGATAAACATACTTATATACTTTTTTTTGTAAATACATACATATTATACATAGAAACACCCAGACCAATGCAAATATACATATTCATGCATACAAATATTTGCACTGAGCGGGAATCGAACCCGCGCCCCCTGTCGTAGCAGTCGAATGCACTACCGCAGTCGAATGCATGCCAAAATAACGCCTGAACAGATCTTCATAAATAATAGTAGAGAACCATCTCAATCACGTCAGCTTTCAAACAAACAAAAAATCGCTCAAAAATCTATTTGGAGTACACATACCCAGCTTAAAGTCATATACAGCCCTCTTTTTGCCTCGGGGATAACTAACTGTTGGGGATAACTGACAGTTGCCACCGTCGGCGCCACCACTGGTGGCGAATATAATGAGTGGTAAGTATTTTCCAAAAAATGTCCCATTTGCCACCAGTGCAGTGTTGGGAATTAGGTGTGACCAGTTGTGAAATAAGTGAGTCAGCTGCTATTTCTCTTAATTATTTTTACCTTTTATTGTAATTGTCTAAAAATGACATGAAATAGACGTTATTAAAACTGTCAAGAAGTTCTGGTCGGCACATGACAGCAGAAAGATGGGGGTGATTGCATGTGTTGTTTCCGCTTGCGTGTTTGATTGTGGGGAATCTAATGCGATTGTAAATAAGCAAACTTCTTTCAATCGTTTTATTAAATTATTTATGTTTTCTTTTGGATAGTAGGTAATAATAAATATTGTGGGACATTCTACACGCCGCTATCTAGATGCAAAGTTAGCATAGCTTAAATAGTTTGTATTAAGGGTGCTAGAATGCGGATAAACATGCTTAGATACATTTTTTAATGACGTGGCTAATTTTGGCAACAGCGGGAGGGTTAACCCTAAAGGAAAGCCTGTGCCAGAGCGTCGCCCGTCGATCAGCAGGGGCATCGGCCTGAAGATGAGGTTGATTTGGGCACCGAAGGTGTTGATCCGATAAACACTCGTGCTGAGAAAAGCATGACTCTATCAAATATGAGTCAACTATATTAATTGTTTTCTGGTTTTATTTGTGTTTGTGTGCACAAACGGCTTTTGGGTATTTTTACTTAATTATTTCAATGACTTCTATGTTTAACTAGACTGGCTGTTCGGAACAAAAAAATTGGCATAGATTTTTGGATGCTACAGGATACAACTTTGGCGCCACTTTTTGTTGCTGTCATAGCCACAGAGTATATTTAATTTATTTTATATGAGATCATCATCTGCCATCTGTAAAGATGTGCAAGAGCGCCAAAATTATTAATCTATGGTGAGGAGTCCCGCACCCGCCTCACCCCCGAAGTGTGACACACTTTGTTCTGAACTGCTTGTCTAGTATACATAGAGAAGCCATTGATTTATTTACCATACTTTTGAATGTGTCGTTGTTAACAAAATAAATATTCCTTCCATTGCATTTTATGTGATTAGGTAAGCATATTATATTCCTTATAATGAATGAGTATACATTTTGTAACTTAATAAATGGCAAGTTAGTCTTTTGTTTTTAGCATAACATAAGTCTTTCTTCAAAGTTAACACAAAGGATTTATTTAGTTTTGAAAGCAAACGAATTCTTAGTATCATGCACACCTAAGTATTTCCGCTTACCCTATTCAATATTTCATTGTTCAGTTACCATAAACTTAGAACTTGATATAGCTGGTTAATTCCTAGAATATTTTTTTCCAAAAAAAATCGGGTACGGTTTCCAAGAGTTAAGTTATTTGTCTAAGTGGCATCCTTATTTATTGATTTTCTCTGGGTCGACTAACATGCAACTTCGTTTGCCAATAATAATATACTTAAATAATTATTTTTGTTAGGTAAGTACTTCAAACTGAAAACTTCTCTAGTGGCTTGTATCTATATATATACATATATATGTTATAAGCTGTCTTCTACCAAAGGTAACTGATATAATTGAATTGTATAAGTCTGATAATGACTTCTGATCGGATAACGTTTGCGCAACGCGTCGAGCTGTAATTATGTGGCAGGCGTTGCACTTAACAACGGAGCAAGGCCAATGTTCTGTACACATGACCGAGTCTATGAAAGTACTTTTACTATAATCTAATTATATCTTTTTTTTTAAATTATTTAACGAAACAGTACTGGTTCTCTAACGAAGCTAATAAATTATGGCAGCGAAATTTCGAAATTATACAAGTACCTTGATCATTATTTAGTATTTAGTTTGGAAGTGCAGCTAAGAATACTGCAGTTTCATTTGTTTTATACGTAAATGTATTCTCGTAATCCTATGGAAGGTTGCAATATTGGGGCATATTGGTGTTAATTCACAGGCTACAAAAACTTAATTAAAATAGTCTTACATAACTTGAATGTATTCTTGCCTTCAATAGAAAAAAAAGGTATATACCTACTCATACATTTTAATTCTTTACCCAAGATTTATGATGAGAGAATTTACATCACTAAGTACTTAATGTAATAATTAATTAATATCAAAATTGATATCTGTAGGAGTCACCCGTATAGTTCAAAATACCTACCGTTATTTGAATTTGTGAAGATTATTTTCATATTCTTAAGAAAATTTTCATCGAAAAAAAAACGATCAAAAAAAAAACGTGCGGGTAGTTGTAAAGAACAGACGCAATTGTTTTTTACTCCAGAGTTATTAATTATATTAATTGAAAATTATATTATATCTATATTTAAATGCATAAACTATAAAGTATAATACCAATACCTGCCAGGATAGTGTTATATACACACAGCGTTCACGTCACTTTGTGCTACACAATATACTTACTATGGAAGTGGATTCTATCGAAGTCTCTCTTGCCGAATTGAGTGCAGCCTTTAACACCAGGATGGCTTCTTTTGAAGCACAGCTGCCGCAAACGTCGGCCACTACATCTACTCTGGCGACTGAATTTGCCACCTTTAAAGTATTTATTAAGGAGACGCTTAATACTCTCCAACGACAAATACAAATACTTTTGCGCCAGGTAGATACTATGGAGATGCGCGGTCGGAGGAAAATGTTGCTTTTTCATGGTGTGGCAGAGCAAAAAGACTTCCTCTTTTGTGTGTGAACTGTGAATGCGGGCGGTGGCTGACGTCATTAAAACTCATCTGAAACTTCCGGACTTTACTGTCAGCAGTATAAGGCGGTGCCATAGAATGGGGCGTGCTGCAGGGGACACCCCCAGATCGATCGCGGTCAATTTCGAAAATGTTGCAGTAAGGGACCGTATCTGGTTTGCCAAAACCAAATTTAAAAATTCTGGTATTACAGTATCCGAGTTTTTGACCAGGCAGCGGCACCAGGTGTTTATGGCAGCTAGAGAGAAATTCGGTGTCTCCAATACCTGGACTAAAGAGGGTTTTATCCATATCAATGGCACTGATGGAACGAGGCATCGAATCGTCACACTTGTTGATCTCCATAAAATTGAACCCGCAGTCAGTGAAAAAACGACCATCACAGCTAAACCACAAGTTTCACAGGTGAAATCCAAACGCACTGCCACTAAAAAGTAGTCAATATCAGTTAATATAGCATCTTAAACTGTAAGCAGTGGTAAAAAGCAGAAATACAAAGTTTGTTTACTAACTAAGATAAAAAACATCTTAGAACTGACTACCTACTATCTCAGTTAAAGGTCATTTTACCAGTACCGTCATTTGGCAAATAATATTTATATTTATACCCATTGTTTTTAAAATGAATACGAGTCTTTTCATCTGCGACTAATCTCTTGGTGCATGTTTTTGATATTATATAACTATATATGTAAAAATATCTTAAATTTAAGTATTATAACAACTTTCTCACTTTTTTGTAGTACAGATGCAGTTTGTAGTCTATTCGTAGTATTTCAGTTATTTATGCATATCTACATCATGTTCTCTTGTTTATAATACACGCACTTATACGCTATGTCACATTATAGTTACTAAATGTAGGTAATTGCAGGTACAGTAACCTTCAAAAGTTGCTGAACACTAAAATTTAAAGAGGATTATTTACATTTATATAAGGCAATGAATAGGTGATTAATAGTTATTTTTGTAGTCGTCGGAGTACGAAAGTAGCATTTTTTCAGTTTTTTATGTTGTTTTATGTAGATTTTTAAGGTGCTTGGAATATATTATATTGGACTAAAACTGATGGCGACTGTGCTTACTGTACTTTTGTACTAGAAAATTGTTTTGACTTACCTTCTCAAAGTTATTTTTCAACTATCGCGGTGTAAACTCATATTTTTATAATGTCTTCCGTTCGTATTACCTTTTCAATTTTTTGTTTTAGTTTTTTTTTACCCTATTGTATCCTTATTTTGTCGTTATATTTAAAATTAACGTTTGGTCAAATTAAAAATTTTCATTTTTGTAACTTATTTTAAAATGTTAGGTATTCTTATTTTGCCCGAGGGGGCCATCTCGAAACCGGAGATGGCCCAGGGTCAGTCGGGGTGCGAGGGATATGCTCTATGGGCAACCTTACACCCCGGCGTCTGTAGACCCGAGACCCGAGACGGCGTGCGGTTTTAGTCGGTTCAAGCCCGACATAACCGCCCCCGCTGGCACGCGGGGGGGTATCCGAAGGGATTTCCGCACGATAAAAAAAAAAAAAAAAAAGGTATTCTTATTTTGAATACTTGCCCAGGCATATAAATAAGCTAATAGACTGGTCATTTTGTATTTAGGTACTTTTATATTGATCTAGCACAACTGGCAGGTGGATAACGGTTATTGTTAAATAGAGTAAAATATAAATATATTGTATTTATTGAATATACATCACACACACACACGCAAACACATACACACACACACACACACACAAACACAAAGCTATAATATATATCTTCATATTATTCATCTATTATTTGTTATTTCTAGATACATGACAGATACTGATTGTAGCAGTGACACTGATACTTTTTTGACAGCCAATAGTAGTGACAACAGTTTCGTAACTACGCTTTCGTTGTCTGATATTCTTGTCACTCATTTTTCTGATGTACCTAAGAATTTCAATGCTGTCCATATCAATGCCCAAAGTGTTCCGGCACATTTTCTGGATATGCTAGCAAGTTTCGAAAGCAAGGATATTCATGCGATTCTTGTCTCTGAGTCATGGTTGAAGCCATGTCTACCTACATCTTCATACTCCCTTCCCGGTTTTCACCTTATCAGGAATGATCGTGAGGGATGCGGAGCTGGTGGTGTTGCTATTTATATACGCACATATATTCCTTACACTATTATTGATATGTCAGCACAACCACCTCCGCCAAATGCGGGTGAACATTTGTTCCTAGAAATCGAACTCCACCATACCAAAATCAATGACTATTAACTTCTTTCAATGTTTTGAAAATCTTTTAGACAATCTTGTTCCTTATGCACAAACCATAATCATGGGTGATTTTAACACATGCCTATTAAAGAACGATCAAGGCTCTTCTACGTTTTCCGCTATTTCACAATCACATAACCTTTGCCTTCTTCCTCTTAATGCAACTCATCACCGTCCTAACTGTAAACAGTCACTTCTAGATCTAATTTTAGTTTCCTCTAGAGAACTTGTAGCCAAACACGGTCAGTGCACTGCAGACGCCTTTTCTTACCATGATCTCCTCTTTCTATCCTATAAGGTTCGTCCTCCTAGGGCTAAACAGAAAATCCTTCTACAACGTAATTTTGGTGGCATGGATGTTGAACATTTACGTACGGATGCTAACAATGTTGAGTGGACCCCACTTCTTACTTCAGTTTCAATTGATGATCAAGTGAATTATTTTTCATCCAGTCTTGTCCAACTCTATGATAAGCATGCACCAATTCGACCAGTGAAAATTAAGCATAATCCGGCTCCGTGGCTTACTCATAGCATTAAGTCACTTATGGCAAAAAAATGCCGCTAAATGTAAATACAAAATGCGCCCCACTGCACTGAATTGGGATAATTGGTATAAGGGACACCTCTGTACGGAATCACTGCAATAAGGTGTGTAGAGATGCACAACGCCAACATATCCACAACTCAGTACAAAATGGAGATCCGACTAAGGTCTGAAAGTTTCTTAGAACATTGGGTGTTGGCAAAACACAACAAGATTCAATTCCAAAAAGTTTAAATATTGACCTGCTCAATCAACACTTCTCAGCTTCTTCCAACTTTGATAGGAATACTAAGGCGAATACAATCAACTCTCTTTCATCTCTGCCAACATTCAACTACTCACCGTTTATTTTTAATCAACTCACCACTTGTGATGTTAAAAAAGCTATTATGAGTATCACGTCCAACGCGGTTGGAAATGATAATATTAGCCGTAAAATGATTATTCCTATCCTTGACGAGATTATTCCAATCATTTGCTATATTCTTAATTTCTCCTTAACCAGTAACACCTTCCCAAATATATGGAAAGAAGCTCAAATTACTCCTTTACCAAAAAAGCTAAAACCCTCATCCTTTTCTGACTATCGACCAATTTCTATTTTACCATTCCTCTCTAAAGTCTTAGAACGCCTTGTTTATGGTCAACTTAGTGCCTTCCTTTGTAAGAACAATCTCCTTAATCCTTTCCAGTCCGGTTTCCGTCCTGGTCATAGTACTACCACAGCTCTGGTCAATATTACGGAAGATATCAGATCAGGCATGGAAAACGCAAATCTTACTGTCCTTGCTTTGTTAGATTTTTCCAATGCATTCAATACGGTGGACTCGGACGTTTTACTCTGTTTATGCCGATTGCTTAACATATCTCCAATGGTGATTGATTGGCTTCGTGGTTACCTGTGCGGCTGCCGACAACGTATCCGTATTGAAAACACTTTCTCTTCCTGGTGTGATACATGTGTTGGTGTGCCCCAGGGTGGCGTTCTTTCTCCTTTACTCTTCGCAATATTCATAAATTCAATTTCTAGTAAACTTCTTTCATCCTACCACCTTTATGCAGATGATCTCCAGATATACTCCCAATCGCAATTTGGACAGTTATCAGATGCTATTGAAAGAGTCAATAAGGATCTAGTTAGTAAAAGTAACTGGAGTAAATCACATGGACTTAAAATCAACACCACTAAGACCCAGGTGATCATTGTTGGTAGCTCTAGGCTGAGCTGTAAAGTTGGCAGTTCACAATTACCACAGGTTGTTTTTGACGGCACGGTAATACCAATTAGTGATTAGGTTAGGAACCTGGGGATTATTATTATCTCTAAGAAGGTTGAGCAATTTCCTTCCTACTGCCACTAAAACAGCCCTAGCGAATTCCCTTCTTCTACCAATTCTAGACTACGCAGATGCTTGCTATCCAGATATTAACGAGTACCAATTAGAGAAACTTGAGCGACTCCAAAACTTTTGTATTCGATTTATATTTGGGCTACGTAAATACGACCACGTCTCTGCGTACCGTAAACAGTTAAATTGGTTACCGATACGCCTTCGCCGGATTGCACATTTTCTCTCTTTATTATATAGTATATTGTTTAATCCTTCTACACCTTCCTATCTTAAAGAACGCTTTGAGTACTTGCACGACACGCATGGGAAAACTTTGAGGTCATCAGGAAACTTACAGGTAAAAATGCCGGCGCATTCCACAAATTTCCTCGACAAGTCTTTTACCATACAGGCTATTCGGTTGTGGAATGCATTACCAGTACAAATAAGACGTTCTCAGACATTGCAACCATTTAAGACCGCTGTCAAAAATTATTATTTAAGTTTATAATATTATCTCATTATAATATATCGATTGAGTATCACGTCCCTCACATTGTTTACACTACACACTATTTTATTATAAGTCTCTTCATATTATATTTTACTATAGATTATGTATTTATTTAATATAATTATTCGTAGTCACTACAACTAGACCACTAGTTATTTACTCTAGCTCAACCAGATTCATACCAAGGTGGTCTGGAAGAGATCGCTTTAAGCGATAAGACCGCCCATTGTACATAATTATATTAAATATCTAAGTTAAGTAATTGTGAAATTTCTTTGTTGGTGTACAATAAAGTATATTCTATTCTATTCTATTCTATTCTAAGGTTTAACAGGGTTTTTTTGTTTTTAAGGCTTAAAGATTATCTTTAAGCCTTAAAAACAATTTTACCATCCAAATTAACTCGGAATTGTCAATCCGAATTTATAATCGCGAATATATAGGTATATTGAGCCCCGGTCTCCACTATTCCTGCTTTTGTATATAAAAACTTCATTAGTAAGTTAAGTTTTATAATGTTGCCACCTGACAGCTTATGCTAAACTTAACATGGCTGCACTTTCATTTCTCTTAAGTGTTATTTATTATTAGTAATTTGCACGAAGGTATACGACGCTGACACAGTAAGGTATCCGTTATGAAAGTTTTATGCACTAGTAAGAACATGCACAGGAACAAAAGAGTTAAAACTTTCTTGTTTAAGGCGTTACCAGACAATATTATCAGTTTTACAGTCCAGTATTATTCAACAACAAAGTGTCTATTGAGTTAGAAAAAATAACTTTGTCTAACTCAATAGACAAAGTTATTTTTAGCGTTTTAGCAATAAAGCGTTTTCAACAAGTACTGGAGATTGATTGCCTAGTATTTTTTTACTACCATGATAGCATACAAGGGATGAAGACGACGTGACCTTCCTACCCCTTATTCCAATTAACCAACCGCAACGTGAACAAACGCGTTCGTATTCGCCGACACATTTGAGTTGGTTTTTTTACGCTGATTCTTTCTTCTATGATAACCAATTGAAATCCACCGACTAGTCACGCTACAACTGTGAAACACGTTATACAACAGTGTAATGCCCCAGAGTGGTTAGGTTAAGACCTAAGGCTAAGACCTATGAATGAACGGTTGGAACACACACACAAACGGGCTGTACGGAACAAAAAAAAATGGGCATTGATTTAAGACCACAACCTAGCTGTGCTTTTTTTTTTACCATTAAGGTGGCAGACAAGCACACGGTCCACCTGATGGGAAGCGGTTACCGCGGTCTATGGACGTGTGCAACACCAGTGGCGTCACACTCGCGCTGCCGACCCTGTAAAGGAAAGGGGATAGGAAAGGAGTTAGGAAGGGGATGGGAAAGGAGTTTGGGAGGGGATGGGAAACGAGTTTGGGCTCCGGCACTCTCACTCACCAAACGGAACGCAACAGTTCAAATACTGTTACTCGGCTTCGATATTCTGTAAGAGGGTGGTGCTCCTTGCTTGCGAAGGAGGTGGCGGCGGCCCACGCGCTCGCGCTCCGCACCATTGCCGCAGTCGTGCTGCCGAGCGAGAGGACTCCCACCCCGATGGCTGCCACGAGGTCACGCCTCGGCGCCTACCACGCCGGGCAGTCCGCCAGCGAACTTTTTTTTTTTTTTTTTTTTTTTCGTGCGGAAATCCCTTCGGATACCCCTCCGCCGGTCAGCGGGGGCGGTTATGTCGGGCTTGAACCGACTAAAACCGCACGCCGTCTCGGGTCTACAGACGCCGGGGTGTAAGGTTGCCCATAGAGCATATCCCTAGCTGTGCCTATACATAATAGATGTCAAAATTCATAAATTCACTT
Source organism: Cybosia mesomella (assembly GCA_946251805.1). Classification (NCBI taxonomy): domain Eukaryota; kingdom Metazoa; phylum Arthropoda; class Insecta; order Lepidoptera; family Erebidae; genus Cybosia; species Cybosia mesomella. The sequence goes on from OX276409.1 coordinate 16,883,420, forward strand.
ATCTAGTTTCTGCGTCCAGTTCCAATTTCAAAATGCAAAATTAATTTCCGCCTCACCTAGGAACCGTGACACAATTTTTTAAAACAGCTGCTCTCATAGTAATATATATGTTACTGTAAAACGCCGAACTACGGTAAATCCTAACATTTTCCGGTAAATCTTAGGATTTACCAACATGAGTTGGTAAATGTTATATTGTTGGGTTATCACAGACAGGTCACAGTTCTAACCTAACCTAACCCACTTTACTTATTTTTGGAATATATTTTTTTACAAAATAAAGCATTTGTTTAGTGTAAAAATAAGTATAGTGGGTTAGGTTAGATTAGAACTGTGACCCCAACAGAGCGTGAGCCGAGCGAGAGAAGTGAGCGTGCCGCGGCCGACGAAGCGCCGGAATTGATTTATATTATAACAATATAACATTTACCAACTCGTGTTGGTAAATCCTAAAATTTACCGGAAAATGTTAGGATTTACCGTAATTCGGGCTCTTACAGTAACATATACATCAATGGCAAGTCATTGCTCATGCACGCAAACGTCTGAAGTTTGCCGCCCTCAGGCCGCGGTCTGCGGAGTCTATTGACAATTTCAGCACAGCTGTTGCCTTAAAATGCTCAAGTGGCTGAATTTTAGAAATTGCTAGTTGAAGATTTGAATTACAATCATTATAAGTTAATGTTTAATGTGTTTCAATCAAATATTAATGCACTCAGCACTGTTGTTGTTTAGTATTCTCTGTCCTGTTACCGTTCCTCAAGTACGGAGATATCTCCTGTTATGAATACAATGCTCTGTGTTGGAGTTATTTACATTTGATATTCAAAACAAACAAGTATGGAGAACTTACAAAACAATAAGACATTAAATCTATTAGACATGTATATTCAGTGCAATTCTAAATATGTGGTTTGTGCAGTTTTCCGTTCAAGTATACATATAGGTATACTACTTAGAGCGGATTTCACAATTGGTAGGAATCGATCATCAACATCTGAGCGTTGTTCCCGGTTGCATTCGAGGCTTACATCTCGGAGTTCGGGGTCCGCTTACTCCTCCTCTTTTTAGTTTGGCTTATAACTACTTATAAGGCATTTATGGGAGCGACATCTCAATCCCAAGAGAAAAGCCTGCGCAACGGCCTCGTCCACCAATCAGCAGGTGTGCTGACTTACCCTGTCAATGTGACCTATTTGTGCTGGAAACAGTGTGACTATACTTATGAGGTTTTTTTTTTATTTTTATATTTAGGACACGTCAATTTGACTTCACCTCGCCTGATGGTAAGCTGAAGGTAAAGTCTCAGGAAAGAGGGTCACCATTACATACACGTACCATGTTAACAATGGTAGCACTCAGCTTGACGGCCTCATCAGAAGAGGATTGTCGTCGCAGCACCGCGTGACACCCAACGGTCCCACTAGTGCTGCGACCACAATCCCTTTGCCCGGCTATGCACTTGCTGACCCCTGAACGCAATCACAATCAAACGAAATCGTTCAGCTTAAAGTCACGGTACCTACAAGGTCACGATAACCGCTTACTCTCAGGTGGGCCGTGTGCTCGTTTACTACCTTAGTAGTATAAAATAAATGCATACTGAGCTCCACTATAAATCGCGTGATGACCAACATTAAATTAAAAACCACAATAAATTTCATGAACAATTTAATAAGTTAGTTTAGTCATTAATGTTTTACGCCGGGCTGCTTTGAATTCGGTCCCCGGACGTGCACCTCACATATTTCAAAACTTCTGTGCGTATTAGAAACTAACTATCACTTTTGTTACTGTGTAAGAAATGAATTGTGACGAAACCGCATAGGATAAGATAGTTCTTCATAAGTTCCATAATGTCATCGAAGTTTATGTTTCGTCAACTATTTATATTCAGCCCACGAAATAAATAGGTGGGAGCTGGGTGTTTGGGACCCCACCAAGATCTTTAGGGCCAAACCAACCTCGCCTGTAAGCCAATACACCTGCTGATTGATGAATGAGGTTCTGGTCAGTTCAGACTTTCCTATAAAAGTCTCTAACTCAAATCGCCGGGCTTCTAGGTGAAAGCCTGGGGTGCAATCGGGAACAACACGCAGGTGATGATGATGATGTCGTAATAATCCCTTTTTAGGATTCCGTAGCGAAATGGCAAAAATCGGAACCCTTATAGATTCGTCATGTCTTCCTGTCTGTCCGTCCGTATGTGACTCGCACTTGGCTGGCCTTTTTATCATATTCAGTCCTGTGATTAAAAAGTTCATGAATAAAAATCTAATCAGAAGCACTTTGCTCGAACTTGCGAATGAAATGTAATTCGCAACACATTTGCGTTTATATTTTTAATTCTTGATTTGATACCCAGGTGTTGTGGAAAAATCTTACTGACTTTTTTCTGTTCGGCAATTACATGTAGCATAATATACTTATCCTAATACGTCTGAAAACGTTCACACTTGGCGAACGACATCGGGCAACGTGTATTGGTGCCGCGGGACCAAGAAAAAAAAATGGAAAACAGGCACATTGGCAAAATGTGCATATACCTTCCCTGTCGTGAATATAAAAATAGATATTTCTAGGTGAATGTGAAACATACATGTTATGTGAATATACGTAGTTGAAGTGGTCCACAATACGTACACCTCTTTGAATCGATTACAAGATTTTCTAAAGCAACAATAGGTACTAAAATTTCGCAACACAGCATAGATCTCAAACGTAAAATATTAAAATCATGATTTGCACTAAATAACAATAGTTTTGCAAAACAATTGGTGGCATAAATAAATGATTTAACTTCGCATAATATGAACAGTAACCGGATCAACTTGAGATATTAGATATACCCAGATATGGGAACGTCTCTATAAAGACATTTCAATGGCCATATAGATCTACCAAAAATGGTTGTAATCCAGATTCATATTGTAGAAACACGGCTTGTACTATGCGTACTTTCCCCTAATACAGCATGCCGTTCACGTTTTCTTAGAAAGATTGGTATCGACGTTAACAGAGATTAAAACAAAGATCGATTCGTAATTTCTACATACGTACTCTTACATCTTCATGCTTGTGTATCCCTGAAGTGGTAGGCAGAGGTGGATTCAAATTAACCGCCACATCCATATTTCCCCACTCGTCTTAACCGGGCACAATTTTATCGGAAGTTTATTTAAAGTTCGATGGAGAATTACCCTAAGATGTGCTTTCGGTTTTTCTCTCGAGAAATTCGCTATAATAATACGAAGTCTAGAAAAAGTACCTGGTTAAATTGTGTCTTGTTTCACCTAAGATATCTACGAAAAAATGACCTGCTCTTCCGAAAACACGCAAAAACATCCCGCTTCTTGGCAAATGGCAAATGGCGATGGTGGTTGAGTCAAGCAACAGTCATTTTGGCCGTTGCATGAATGGGCCGACTTGACCGGGGAAGCACCACCCTCTCACAGAATATCGACGCCAAGTAACAGTATATGAACTGTTGCGTTCCGTTTGGTGAGTGAGAGTGCCGGAGCTCAAACTCCTTTCCCATCCCCTCCCAAACTCCTTTCCCATCTCCTTTCCTTTACAGGGTCGGCAGCGCGAGTGTGACGCCACTGGTGTTGCACACGTCCATAGGCCGCGGTAACCGTTTCCCATCAGGTGGGCCGTGTGCTTGTCTGCCAACTTAGTGGTATAAAAAAATATATATATATATGTGTATAAAAATATAGATGTAGGGCGTTGTGCAAAAAATGTGGACTTCTATGTGAATCGTAGCTGTCCTATGTTCAATAACCAGTAACCTCATAGGAGAGTTACTGTACTGACAGGCGAAAAAATTATAACACTAACTTCTACATAAAATAGGGTCAGCATATCTGCTGCAATGGCTACTTATAATTCTAGGTAAATAACTCGATGTTATCACATCGAGTTATTTACCTAGAATTATAAGTAGCCATTGACTACAGAAATCGCTTTATCGGCAGGTGATAATCTACTTGTCTACTGTATAAGAAACAATCAAGGGCGCTCCGCTCCGAGGATAAAAAAATAAAAGGTCACATTAATATGTTTCGACTACTTATGACGAGATAATCGTTGCCTTATTTGGGATAAATATCTTTCACCTGGCTCTAGGCTCACCTGCAGCAGCTGGAACTTACATCCATGATTGCCATCTGCGTTTAACACGTATACTGTAAGACTAGCTGATGCCCGCGGCACCACCCGTGCGGAGTTCGGCTATTGTGTTTTGGTCATATCTCCGGTCCAACTTAACCAATTGCAATCAGACATACTGCAAATTTTAAGTCTGACCAAAACCTTTCTAAAATATTTTTTCATTCAGATAGGTACGTTCATTTAACAAAACCCACGTTTTTTAAATATCTATAATGTACAGACACAACTAATTTTTAATTTTATAATTGTATAGATGTAAGTACTTAGAAGTATGTGCTACTAGTACATGGAACAAGTGAGACAAAAATACTCTCACTAGTTCCATGGGACAAATTGACACTGGAACTAGAGAGAACATACGCTGATTACTCGCACCAACCTCAATAAAACAAAAACAACCTCAACAAAATACTCGTAAATTATACTCACGTAATTTATAATTTTGGGTCATTTCTTTTGAAATTGTTTTTTTTTTAATTTCAATTATTTTATTTTTACTAGTAGGCTCCCAATAGTCGAAATTCGACTTATTTCGATGGAAGGGGAGGAGAAGTTTCGATTTCGTTTATTAATAAAATTACTAAATTCTGTTAAGTATCTACCTATTCTTGGAATAGCTACTAAACAGGACATAATACTCCGAAATAGTGTTTTTCCTATTTATATACAGATACACAAAACATTTAATAGGAAGTAAACACCGCTAAAAAGGTCAATGATACCCAAAATACCCTTATAAAAATATTACCCCACGCGGTGACTACGAGGGCCTACGTCACGGAATATTTACTACTCATAAACATGCAATACTCCACACGTTCACGCGATGCCGGGAGTCAAATCATAACAATGATAACAGGTTACTTTACATTTTCTGATTAATTAGTCCTAAGTGCAACCGAGGCGTAGATTCACGCACATTTAGGATAAACTATGTTAATTACTTTGTGCATATTCAAAGAAATAATGAGCGAAGCACATACATATAGGCACACCTTTAAATATTCGAAGGGGCAAATAGAAGCCTGATGTCGAATTTTATAAATATTTATGAGCCGCTGTAGCCTAGTGGTATGGGCAATGGACTGCTGAGACGAGGTCTCGGGTTCGATCCCAGGTTTTATCATGGCACACACCAATGACTTTTCGAAGTTATGTGTGTATTTATCGCAGGCTTATAAGTGCCCGGTTAATGGCAATAGGCTCGCCACCCATTACATTGGGACCTAAACATAAACTGGCGAAATGTGGGTGCTAGCACCTCTGCCTACCCCTTTAGGGATATAGGCATTAGTTTATGTTATGTTATGTTATGAAATTAATCTGGTATTTTTTTCTTCTATCCTTTTTTAAACTGAATTTCATGCTGGGTTTTTGGTGATTCCTCTGATTCATAACACTTATTCATCATCAGTAATCACAATCATGTCATTAATTCTTTTACGCATCTTTCTGTTTCTCCACAACTTCTTTTAAGCAACACAACGGTTTTTGATACAGTTTTCACGTTCTGAACATGAACTTTCAGTTGCAGTTGAAGTACAGAAAATCAAATGGCAGTCGTGACGGGGCGGGTCGCTTGTTCCTAATAAAGGCCTCACATCCAATCTACGAATAAATTTTAACTTAATAGATATTGTGCTGTAACTGTTTTAAAATATTTACGTAATAGGGATGTAGACGTGGTCGTCAGATTCTTATCAATGCTTTCAACTCTTACCTGTTTTTTTTCTGAAAATAAAATGTATTGTACAATAAGATATTATAGATATTAACATTAATATATTATATAACTGCACTGATAATATAACTTTTCATTATTTTAGTCCCCAAAATAGGTCGAAATATAAACAATCAAATTAAGGCAAAATTATATTTTAGATTCCTTTTAAATTTTAAATTAATTTAATTATACGCTATTCACAAATAAACTTAACGTCTGACTGTTATAAATACGATATTCTCTTGCACTCCATACATTTGCACTACGCGCTACTGAGCTGTAACGTCACTACTATTTAGGCATGATTTGGTATGGAGCATTTTTGGGCGGCTCGAGAATTTGAATTTTTCTTAATCGAATATTTTTAAAACTAATTTGAATAAGAGTATTATTCACTTTGGCACTGCATTATATTATTATAAAAAATGCATTTTTCTACAATATTTACTTTACTTATTACATTTTTGTCGACATTCTTATTCCTAATGCTGCAATAACACACACCTTTCAATGGCTTGATCGCGACATTCTATTTGAATGTTTCAAGTACGGGTCACATACATTTTATGAATAATACGCATCTACAATGCAACAGCACCAAAGGGTCATCTGTAGGCTTTTGTTCTTTAAAAACTGTCAAAGGTCGAAGTTCAAGCGCAAGCTCGCACCACAACAGAGCTCTACCTTCCCGTTCCGTGACAGGCCTTTCTTACTGCAGTGTTTCATTATTTATTCATGAGCCGGTATCTGTTAAAGACAAGGTCGTACGTAAAAATCAATACGCCGTGTGTGTAGGAACAGATCTGGGCAATTTAATACATACTACAGTTGTTGTGATCTGTATATTATGCATATTTTACTTGGGAGCGAAACGGCAAATCCGTTTAAGTTTTCCATAGCAAGTGGATGAATTTACCTGCCACATGTCACACGACTGTGTTTTTGGGACCCAACCAAGATATTCGGGGCCCAAGCCAACCTCATCTGCAAGCTGGTACACCTGCTCTCGGGGTTCAGACGGGAGTTCAGAAGGCAATCGCACTCATATAAAACTCGTATATACCAAACCAAAAGAAGGAGGAGTAAGCGGGCTCCGTGGTAAAAACCTTCGGAGGCAACCACCCCTAAGATCATGACCATGATGTCATATGACTGTCTGGATGTTTTAATACAACAAAATAACCACCATGTGCTTTATTCTTTTTGGCCGCTGGAGTTCTTACGATAACCGCTGCCGTGTTAGGATAATGATTTTCCAAAAGAGATTTAACTAGAGCATTATTTCCATGTATGTTTTAAGTAGTTTTTTAAAAGATCTGTGTGTGGGCAAAAATACTACAAAGACATGGGAGATTTTCAGATTAATATTCCAATACCGCGCTAAATGCTTTTTTGTTTAACCTCATAATGGACGTGTTACCGGGTGGCCCCAAATCGCTGTTGTACGTGCCTATCCTGGAGGGAGAAAGGTATTAGTATGTAATGTATGCAGTAAGTATACCTTTTTTATATTTTCCATAAATCATAATTAGATCCTGCTGGAAACTTGTACTTGCAAACTGTTTACAGAAAGTACAATACATAATACTCTAACAGGTAGGTACCACAGAAAATATCGGAATAGTAGTTTCCATTGTCGTCTTGAAGAACAAGTGCGTGGGTAGGTACCATAATCGGCAGTATGACTAGTACATTAGGTCAATATGGAGTTTAATGGTCATTTGTGTTCGATAAGATGAAATTGTTTATAATGCTTATGCAGAATGTCGTTGGTAAGTTATTTAAAGTTGGAAACCACCTTTTAAGGATCTCTTCTCCTATGGGCCTCCCTTCTTAACTTTTCTTTCACTGGTGCCACTTTCAAACTTCCTCTAATATACTCATTTCTTATTCTGTCCATTTTCGTCACACCTCACAACCATAAACATTCGCATCTCCGCTACAATATTGCATCTGAATTAAAACACTAACAAAATTCGTCATAAGCTCAGAGCTTATGACGTTGGATACCATTCTGTTTATTTTTTAAACGTTTGCGGGAGGTCATCTATGGTTGGTCGATGTTACTTTTTAAGTTTTATAAGATGGCGCTGCGGGAGTCGTAGGTGGATTCTGTGTTTACAACTCCAAGTATTACTGTTTAAAAATAATATGAATAAGAATATAATATAATAAATAAGAAATGTAAATAAAGCAGGCAGGTAAAATTTGTAAAGGGTAGGCAGGGTAAATAAGCATTTGACATTGAATTGGCTACCCAATAACTCCGAAATGGTGCCGAGTGATGGTGGAATAACTCCGAGCGGTCATACAACTATTAAGTTAGTATTAACAAATACATAATTAGATTACCTACTCTGTTGTATTAGGGTGTACCTGAAAAATAAAAACAGTGGAAGAGATAATAATAAATGAATAAAAAGTAATCTGTGGTCATACTCCAATCCAAATTCAAATATATTCAAACAGATCACAAATTTGAGAACTTAAATTGGTATATAGATCTTTTCTGGTTTGAAGACAGGTGGAAATACATTGGCTAATTTCAAGTTTTTATATCGTGGTTCTAGACTTGGCCAGGACATGGGACAAGGGGATCCTTATAAGTTACGTAAAAGAATACCGTGGTCCATTTGGTTACAAAGGTCTAAGCTTAGTCGCTAGTCGGCCACTGACCTGAATATCTAATACATGTCGACTTTCGACTAATTAGTAGTAATATGCGAAGCGAAGTGTTAGTCAGTTGGTCCTTCTTTTATTCAGCAAGGGAGCAACAGATGGACGTGATTTTTTGTAAAGAAAATGAGAGTAACTTAGAACATTAACCGTTTGTCATACTGGTGTGATAATGTGGTGTGACTACGAGTCGGTAAGGAAAAAAACAACAATTCACAATGCGGGCGATTCACAATGCGGGTGAAGCTACAGACATAATATATAATCTTATAATTTATTTAGATGTATTGCAAAAGATTTCCGCTGTAATAGAATTGAGTAATAGGTGAACTCAAGCCTGTCATTATTACTTGTCATGTACTTTAATCATAGGATCTGATGAGATTGAGCAAACGCAACATCGTTACATTTATTATATCTGTTTAATACAACTATTAGTGTAGAGAAGGCATGGCTTGGGAAGGTTAATACTATCATTACTCAATTTGTCAAATTAATGTCATATTTATAGAAATTAAGTACAAGGGCCTAAGTAAAAATATATTAAAACAGATGAAGTCACGGCTAATGAATTTGTAGTTAGTTTAAACTAAACAACATTACTGTATGTTGGAATATTGCACCAATTAAGTGTAACTATAGAGATTGACAGAAGAAAGCCACAGGGTGCAGGGAATGACGGCGAAAGTGGAATGTTTTCTCGTTCTATTTGTATACAGTCTGTAGGCATAATGACCGCTGCCTGTGCCATGCTGTGCAGGCCCGCCCTAAATGTCAATTTGTGTGACAGTTATATTTAATTGAATTTCGAACTGTCAGACATTTTGTTTCTATTTTATAATCCTTTGACAGCTCGTATTTCGGATACATGACAATGGCGAAATTGTGGTAACTCCACAGACTTATGATGATTATATGATACCAGACGGAATACTAAATTTAAATTTTGTACACTATCCTTTTTTTGACCTTTACATGCACACACAAAGAGACAGGGGCGGATTCAGTGCTAATATTAATTTGTTACTTGAGAAGAATATTATTGCTTAAAATTCAATAAATAAATTACTAAACAATTCTACTCGTCTCCATTCTAATTCCAGTGACCTTTTTTTTTTTCGTGCGCAAATCCCTTCGGATACCCCCCCGCCGGCCAGCGCGGGCGGTTATGTCGGGCTTAACCGACTAAAACCGCACGCCGTCTCGGGTCTTCAGATGCCGCCTAATATTTTGTATACTGAAATGTTTAATTCTCGTCTTTCTCAATCAATTTTGTGAACGTATGCAGTTACGCAGTTATTCGTAAAGGTCAATGTCAGCCTCAGTTCGGCCCATTCCCTATTTGGTAGATTTGTGTTCAAAATAAATCGGAAATGTTCGGTCTGTGTTTCTTTAGTCTGTTGGTAGCTCATCCACAAAAGCCACAACAAAAAGTTGAAGTTGGTGTTTCTATTTAGGAGGCTTTTTTATGAGCTAACTCTTCTTAATAGTATGTTTTTTTTTGTATAAAGGTACATACGACTAGCTTTCGATTTACGTCAGTATAGTAAAAACGAATCCAATGTGCTGTCCGTTGCGGTCATTAATAAACGATATACTCTATCGAATTTTAATGAACGAAGATTAGAAGCCATGGATTTATATCGGAAAAAGAGAACATCTAGGACGGGACTTGAACCCGCCACCAATCTCTTACCTTACTTCCGTAGGATGAATTTCTTGGGTAATGGTTAGTTTTGTATAAATTTGTTACTTAACTGATGTACCAGAAGGCATAATATGTACTTTTAAATATTGCCAGTTCCATATTTTTAATGTTCCATTAAAATATTTGACTTTCCTATGTTACTTAGACGGTGTCACAACACTCAAGCGTGTGTACCGTGTAGGTAACTAATGTCCCCTCTCTAAAACCGTCTATAACAAAACAATAGACATCGATGACGTGCTTTGAAAAGAAAGTGAACTGTTAAGTTCAGACGTGCGTTACCTAATGACCAGTAATGGCTTAATTTTTAATCAAACTGAGGCTGTTGTGCACGACAACCTGCTATTACGGTCCGCTAACGAGCGGTGTCGGTTCGAACAGGTACATTTCAATGTGTTGTTATATTTGTGAATGCTTTTGTTGTGGTATCAGTTAATGTGATTGCACTGATTGCTGTCGAACGATATTCAATCATAATACTGGATCATTACATTTACATAATCACATTATTACTGGATACTTATAACGACCATTTTAATAAATTTATTTAGTTAAAGCTGCAGTCATGCTGCCGAAAAAAAACCTTTCCTTCTGAAGGGTTTAATGGATGGATAGGCTGCTTTTGCTTGTTGCATGAAGCAAAATTCCACAAATAGAATAATTTCGCTATCCTGCTATCCTCGTTAAGCGCAACTATCCTATTAATGATTTTTTCCTCGCACATCGTTTACATTTCTACTAGAAACGAAGCCTTAACCTGTTTTCGACAGATTCCGACCACAGAGGACGAAAGTGCCCGCCCCGTAGGGCGTGATTTTTCATTGGGGATTTCTTGTTCCCAGTCCTAAAGAACAACCTATCTTGTCCCTTGTCGGTCAGGGTTATCGATTGACAGAGGCGCAGCGATTTTTATTTAGTCATGTCCACCGCTCTTAAATAATCCAGACACCGCTAACTTAACCTTCCCATTACTATTTCTTCAAAGTCCGCAGGGAAACTGAGTAATCCAAACGGCAGAAATTTAGTTGGCAGCAGCACCACCTCTCCTATAGAAAAGGAGAGTGGCGATGCCCAGAGTGTACCATTGGGAGGCTTTTGAGCCCAGTACCTCATAAAATGATTTTGCACGCTTGATTTCACTAAAGTACAAGGCTTGTAATATCGAAGTAATATTTCTATATTCTATTTTTATTACAACATTCTTCATCCGTGGTCCGTCACTGATAGTTTCGTAGTGAGTTAACTTCTTTAAGATTAGTATGAATTAATAATAAAATAAAAATATTTCTTTTTAGGTATATTGATGTTGGGTCAGGGTCAGCCGGGGTGCGAGGGATATGCTCTATGGGTAACCTTACACCCCGGCGTCTGAAGACCCGAGTCGGCGTGCGGTTTTAGTCGGTGCAAGCCCGACATAACCGCCCCCGCTGGCCGGCGGGGGGGTATCCGAAGGGATTTCCGCACGATAAAAAGAAAAAAAAAAAATTGATGTTCGATTTGCGATTAATTAAACGAGTACACGTAATAAACAAGTATTTCAAGGTTTTCATATAATTTGTGAGGTTTTGCTGTTATGATAATTATAAATTTAAAATTAGGTAATATGTATATTATATCTAACAAAATGGTGTTCATTATGGACATGTTTTGTCTTCTATTAAATAAAATACCTATTCAATAAATCTTAATCTTAATACGTTAGAAGCGGAATAGAAGCTATCCACTATAATAATTTGGTACATTAACCATTCATCAACCATAGGAGACTGGAATTCGTAATATAGGGAGAGGTAATTATTATATGTCATTATTATGACTCCAAAAAACGAATGGTTCCCAACAGAATCGTGACTTGATAAAAAATACTTGAACGTAATTAGGAATGTGATGCTATTTCTAAGAATACGTTCTTCTCCATTTTTATTTGTAATCTTTATAGAATTTTATAATCTATGACCAATAATTATGAAATGTTATTAACATTTTGTATTCATATTCGATGAGACGTGTGATGAAAATAAACTGATCTCCATGAAAAAGTTGTTTTACTTGATTGCATATACATTGGGGAACGGAATTTGTCCAAAGTTTTTGATTAAGATTAAATAATCACATATCATGGAACATTTGAAGTCGATTACATACATAAATACCGTATTCGTACGGTGTCAATGCCTGCCTGTTGCTTAACAATAACGTATACATAAACAGTTAAACCTTCCTCATATTATCGCTCATGAGATCTCGAGGGGTTCTTTTTTGTTAGCCCCTGGTTCCCTCAGGGGCGTAATTTGGGACCACAGTAACAAATGTTTGAAATTGAGATATCTATATGAGCATTGTTTTTTGTTATTCTTACCTAAATTGAATTCGACGAAATGAGATAAAATTTTGTATTCTTATACTTCATGTAGTGACCTGATGTTAGCTTCTGTGTGACACATTTCAATATTGTTTCTGCTCAGAGACCTTACATTAACTTCGTAGTGTCCTGCTTCACTTTTATCACATACTGACTGCTTTTCACGAATTTAGGCGTAGTTTTTATTTCTGTCTGAATTCCTCTACTCAGAAATTATCTCGAGGATGTTACAACAACGTCAACGTATCAAAGTTTAAGATTGGATTAAGTATAGGAATATATAGAGAACAAATAAAGAAACTACATTCTTTTTATGTATTATAACTAAAATAAGGTGCAGACTGGTGAACGGCCTCCGGTTACATGCCATGCTAATTTAAGAATTATTCGGTAATACCAAGAAAAATGTCTTAAAGGTAAATTTACCCAATATCAGTTTACAGTTTACACAGTTGTCTGGATTTATAATTTCAGTGGTGAAAACAATCCAGTTTGTTGGTGTTGCCCCCTTTTGAATAGCAAACTATTGCTGAATATAGTTAGAAGCAACACATGTACAAATATCACACTGTTACAAAAGAATGTTTTACAACTGTACTTGAAAATAAACATGCTTTTTCGTATATCTTTGAAAATTCAAGGTTTTGTAACTAAATTTTAATTTTACTCAAGAAATCTACTTTTTTGGGTAAATTATACATAAAATTATGTGTATATTATTTGAATATCTTAGGAATTGGTCTATTACATTTTAATAGGTAGGGTAAACCGACTTCAAAAAGGAGGAGGTCCTATGTTCGTCTGTATCTATTTTTTTTTATATATATTTCCGTCGTTTATGAACCGTTTTTCCAGATTCTTTTCGAATTGGGTTTGGTTTCCACTAAGTCCTCAAAATCAAATGGAAAATTTGAAATTATTGAGTAAAATATGTAGTAGGTTCGAACATGACGTCAAATGCCAAATGTCTTTTGTTTTGAATATACATATTTTAAAAGGCACACATGGTGCCCATTCTGCTTTTACAAAACTCTCTAACTGCAAGCATTCACCTGTAATGTTACAGTTTCGAACATAAGATACATTAGTGAGGGAGTGGAGTGCGGAGTGGAGAGTAGAGGGGAGTGTTAGGTTACTTGTGACAAAGCACGAAGAAATCGGAGCCTGTGCTAGAAAGCTTTAAGCTAGAAAGTTAACCTTACCTGCAAGCTGATACTCCTACTGATTGAAGGGGAGGCTCTGGTGCAGGTTTTCTCTCGAGTTAGGATGTCAGACGGCAGTCACTTCCATAAAAGCCGTATTAGCCAAATTAAAAGGAGTATAAATAAATAAATATTCTACGACATTCTACACAGCGCTTTCTAGACCCAAAGTAAGCATAGTTTAACTAGCTTGTGTTATGGGTTCTAGAATTCGGATAAACATACTTATATACTTTTTTTTTGTAAATACATACATATTGTACATAGAAACACCCAGCCCAATGCAAATAGACATATTCATGCATACAAATATTTTCACTGAGCGGGAATCGAACCCGCGCCCCCTGTCGTAGCAGTCGAATGCACTACCGCTACGCCACAGAGGCCGTCAAACGAGTAAGGAGTAAACGATCCCTGAATTTCGAGGTGACAGCCTGATATGCAACCGGGAACAAACTAAAGATGTTGAGTTACATTTACTAAAAAAAACCGGCCAAGTGCGATTCGGACCTGCCCATGAAGGGTTCCGTAGCCGCAAGTAAATTTTTCATATTTGAGTTGATTGAATGAAAGATAAATTGCGGTTTACGATTTTATGACGTATTAAAAAAACTACTAACTAGATCTATTTCAAGTCAATTTTCGGTGAAAGTTTACATGGTAATGTACATCATATATTTTTTATACTTTTATCATTCTCTTATTTTAGAAGTTACAGGGGGGGGGGGGGGGGGACACATTTTACCACTTTGGAAGTGTCTCTCGCGCATACTATTCAGTTTAGAAGAAAATGATATTAGAAACCTCAACATCATTTTTTGAAGACCTATCCATAGATACCTCACAGGAATGGGTTTGATGAAAAAAAAAATTTGTGTTTCAGTTCTAAGTATGGGGACCCCCAAAATTTACTGTTTTTTCTATTTTTGTATGAAAATCTTAATGCTGTTCATAGAATACATTTACTCACCAAGTTTCAACAGCATAGTTCTTATAGTTTCGGAAAAAAGTATTTATACGGACGGACAGAGAGAAAGACATGACGAATCTATAAGGGTTCCGTTTTTAGCCATTTGGCTACGGGAACCCTAAAAACCACGTAAGACTTTTCTTTTGAAGTCAGAGCCAAGCCCGAAATACAACGTTATAAAACATTACAAAGACGTTATAAATTCAATAGGGTCTTGTGCGTGTCGTTTGTGTCCCTACACACGCTTGCCTACTCACCGACCCGGGATAAAACTCGACCCCACCAGGCGGAGCCGCGCTGGCGGCCGAGGTCCGCCGGTAACCCTGGGGTTATCCTTTCGAGGGCTTACCCGGGGTGCCCGGCAATGGACACTTGGGCAGGACACCGTGCGGTTCTTGTCGCACGACATAACCGCCCCCGCTGGCCGGGGGGTGGGGGTGGGGGGGTTACGGGAAGGGATTACCGCACGTAAAACACGGGGACACTCTTACGTGTTTTTTATCATTAGAATTAAACCTGTTATTCAGTTATTTTACACTTTTCAGTGCCTTTGTGGTTATTGAAGTCGGTTTAAATATTTTTTTAAATAGTTTTTTGTAACATAACATGACGTAACTTCACGTAACGTAACTTAACTAAAATTTAAAGGATTACATACGTTAAATTTGGCACCCTCCTACCATGCCAAATTTAGATATATGTTTAAATAGATAAATAGCCATGCGTTGGTATTCTAGTGGTTAAGAAGCCGGCCTAACGATCGAGGGGCCCCCGATTCGAATCCTGGCCATTACACTACCAACCAATTTAGCTTAGCTGGAGGAGTTAGGGGAATATCAGTAATGTCGTTTACTTATATTCTTAAAAAAAGATAACATGAATAGGAAGTAAAATAGGTTTTTTTTTCGTGCGGAAATCCCCTCGGATACCCCTCGAGCTTGAACCGACTAAAACCGCACGCCGTCTTGGGTCTTCAGACGCCGGGGTGTAAGGTTGCCCATAAAGCATATCCTCGCACCCGACTGACCCTTTTTGTTTCCTTTGCTCACGAATCGTGAAAACTTCCAATCGCTATACAATAGTTACTGCTATCTAAGAGTTATTGATAGCAAGCAGACCACAGAAGGGGCTATGAAACGGTATATTACATGTAAATTACTTTTCGCTTTATTGTTTTCGTCGTGGCATAAGTAGTATCACGTTGGGCCTAGGTTAGCACTGACATTCAGGTTACTAGGATAGTTACTTATTAATTTTGTTGGTTCCATGAGAACGAAGTATAATAGATTTTACATTCTATATGTAAGTGCTAAATGTACCTGCGACTTCGCGTGAATTAGAGTTTGTAATTTTTTTGCGCGGAACCCAAGTCTTTTTCTAAATAAAAGTACCATAAGTTACTTCTTATAGCATGAGATATCTGCCAGTCAAAGTTTCTGCCAGAAGAAGTCTCGTCAAAAAGGTCAAGCCGTTTCAGAGATTTGCCAAGTCGAATAGGCAGAAAGACAAACAATTTTTTTAAAGTGGGTTTTATTCATAGATGTGTTTACAATAAGCGTGTTTCACGCAAATACTAGTCTCAGTATTATTGTCAGTTATATGTTCTTAGATCTTAAAGTTCACAGACCACATACTATGTCATTAAAGTTAAATGACTTCCGTACTATATGCAGTCTGCCCTCATGCCTACCTTATTATGTAGAGTAAGTGGACCTTTCAGGTAACATATGTTTACAAACGTGAAGAGACTAGGGGAAGTAGTGACATCACCGTCAGTCTAATTCTGCATTCCTTATAATTAGTATTTAATTAAGTTATATAGATTTCAGATTATTGTTTTAAAAGTTAATTTCTGATTAGTCTTAATAATTGATTAAGTGCTAAATTGAATAACAATGTATCGAGACATATATTTTTTTGAGTGGGTATCATTGTACGCGGTTATAAAAACACGATGTACAATCATTTGAGCTCAGTTCGCTGTAAGACGCTGAATAAACAACAACTGTATTGACGCTGCCTATTATTCCAAATATACATCTTCGCCCAATCTCGGCCTATTCCTCTTCGTTACACTTCAGAAGTGGGATGGAACAAAATAAGAATGCCACCATACTCCAGCAGTTCGAGGAAATGAATATCCAGCGAGACTTCAGCTAATACGACCAGTGAAGACGAAAATGTAAGCAATTTTTTTTTCTCTGAGTACCTACCACCATAGCTTTTTAGTTCAACTAAGAAAAAGAGGGCACACATTTGGACGCTGAAATCATCCCTAAGTTTGATCCTGAACTTCTGCTTTTCTGTGCACAAATGTAAAAGGTTGGTTACACAAAATCGAGTAGCTAGGAGCCTCTACGAAGTTAGTGAGTGTGACAATATTTTTTCCATACAAATTCGTCTTCGTGGCGTAGCACGGGAATAACATAACGATCTGGATGATTACGGCACCTCGTGAACTAATTGGAAAGATAGGTTAACAAAAGCATTTCCCCGTTCCACTTATTTGTTGACCGCCTACGAGAAAATGATAAAACGAAAAAAATCCAAGGATTTTATCATCTCTTGAAAATTCTATGAAGGTAGAATAATAATAATCTCTTTATACATTTACACATCAAAAACATTGGGAGCAAAATCGACCTGGCAGTAAGGGACAGCAGCAAGCGCTGCCCGCGCCGAGGACCTGCTACAACTGGCGGGATGGCCCAGCCGCTGCCACCTGCTGCTATGCAGCCGGTACTTCGCAGCCCGCTTCCAGAGTTGCGTAGTATACTACTTCTTTGCATCACGAATCACGGAGGCCCCAGCACACGCTACTGGTACGGAATGTATAGTTCACTACTATTTGCATTCTAAAAACTCTATCCGCATTGTTTGTAAAATTTGTTTCGATTAATAATCGAGTGTTGGCTGATAATTACGAATACGAGAGGTCTACCTAGTTTATACTAGAGATTTAGAAATTACGGCTGTAAGTTAACCTACATACAAACAAAACCTATTCTCACATATTTATTACCCGAGTTGGGCATAGAAAATTATCCAGATCCATCATCTGCTTCTGTTCTGAACACACTTCCGAGTTTAAACTAGTCAAACGCTTCGAGGTTTACATACACTGTCACTAAGCAAAGTACGATTTAAACTTCATACCGACGAATGTTAATCTAAACAATATAAATAGTTATTTGACAACCATCCATCCAAAAGTGAACCAGGTACTTGGGTACCAACTTCTCAAGCGTTAAGTTCTTAGTTTGCATCTGACTACTAGCCGTTGCCCGCGGTTCCGCCCGCGTAGATGTCGATGATCGCGACCAACGAACTATGTCGTATCCTTAATTTCGTAACATCTTTTGAATAGAATGTTCCGATTTCAATAATACCAAAAGTAATCAACAGGTATTGAAACAGTCTTGAATACGCAATCATATATGTGGATAAGAATTAATACAAATATGGATAGCATTGTCTGATTTTGATGGACATTCCTATTAACTTTAAAAATGTAAAAAAGTAGTTATACTGACATAACTACAATACGAGTAGTTGGACATAAGGTCTCGCGAAGTTTTTTGTAAATATTGATATGTTCTATAATATTGTAGAACATTGCTCTATCATCAATACTTACCGCAGCGAATGCGATGAAAGATTTTATGACTAATATTTTTATACCTTCGAGTTGATTTTAGTAGGGATTTCTAAGGACCTCTAAGTTCTCTAGTAGTAAAAATAGCCAATGTTACTCGGTGATAATATATCACTCCAACGGTAAAAGAATTTTTGAAATCGGTCCAATAGTTTTTATGTTTATTCGTTACATACAACCATCCAAAATACAAATATTCTCTCTTAATAATATTAGTGTCGATGTAAAAGTGTCACTATTAACATGAGGAGCTGTTGTTGCGATGCTTGTATTTACACAGAACACTATACACCATTGAATACTTTGCTAGTTACGAGAGCAATCCTTTATTATTTTATTCATCAAACTGTTTAAACACAAAAATCGTACCAACTACGAGTGATAAACATAGGCAATACGGATTAGTACACGGTAGATACCGATAGTTAAATGTTAAAGTACCTACCCTGACAAGAAAACAAAAATTAGCTACATTTGCGAATATGGATTTTTGTGAAATAGATGAGTGTAATACGAGGGTCAAACTGAAAGTTCTTAGAAAATCAAAAACTGATTACATTAGCCAGTTATTAGTTTTATTATATCTTTTCAAAATATTGTCCATTCACGTCAATACACCGCTGCATGCGATGGAACCACTGGGAAAAGCACTTTGCCCACTCGTCCTTAGGGGTCTCTTCAATGGCATCGCGATACGCAGCCACCGCTTCTTCAGCATTCATAAACCGCTTTCCTTTAAGTTTTTCTTTAATTTTTGGAAATAAATAAAAATCACAAGGCGCGAGGTCGAGGCTATACGGCGGGTGACCCAGTAATTCAACGTTTGATGTCGCCAAATAGTCGATCGTTCGCTTGGCGGTGTGCGACGAGGCGTCGTCGTGGTGAAGGAGGATCCTACTGCGAGGTCGTTTCTCTCGAACTTTTTCCAAGACAAGTGGCAAACAATTGGTAGTGTACCATTCTGCAGAAACTGTTTTTTGATCCTCTAACACAATTGTTACGAAATGACCTATCCTTCCAAAGAACGAGGCCACCATTTTTTTTCCCGCACTTCGATCTCTCTTCACTTTAGTTGGCAACTCTCGAAAGGAAACACCCACTGAGCAGATTGTCTTTTGGTTTCAGGATCATAACAGTAAATCCAGCTTTCGTCACCTGTTAGTATGTCGAACACAGCATTAGAGTCACCTCCGTTAAATCTTTCAATCATTTTACGGCACCAATCCACACGATGGAGTTTTTGAGCCTCAGTCAAATTATGAGGTATCCACCGGGCGCAATGCTTCCTGACCGCTAAATGTTCGTGGAGGATTTTGTGCACTTGACTCATACCGATGCCTAAGCTTGTCCGAATCTGCTGATAGGTCACTCTTTTGTCAGTCTCTATCATACGCCGCACAACACAGATGTTATTTTCAGTCGTCGCCGTAGAAGGCCGTCCCTCACGTAAATCATCAGTGAGATTAGTGCGACCACGTTTAAACTCATTAAACCAGTTGTAAACAGTCGCACGAGATGGGGCTTCATCGTGAAAGGCCAATCGTAGTCTATCATAATTTTCTTGTTGACTTAAATGACATCGAAAGTCATAAAAAATCATTGCACGAAAATTTTCTCGTGTTAAATTCATTTTAACGTGACACAGACAATTTTCAATTTGCCGCCAAATCATAAAACAAATGATAAATGAATGAAATATATACTCAGTAATATTGGCAAAGAGTTCTATTTTCAAATTTTAGAATTATTTTTTTATTATATTGTTTATAAGTGGCCAGTTCTAAGAACTTTCAGTTTGACCCTCGTACGTGTCGTTAGACATAAATGTTTTCAGTTATAGAAATACATAGTAGAAATTACGAGACTCGCAAATGCTCGGTTGTGAAGAGTTCAGTTTTTCAAATTGATTGGCAGATTTGAGTTCAACATTACATACTAGCAAGATGAACACAACACAACAAGGGATGACTAATCCAAGTATTGTAAATATTGCATTGAATGGCAAGGTGTGCTCTCATAAACTTTCCAAATAGAATTTGTGAAAAATATTACGATCAAGTAGTCCTGTTCACGTTAATAAATGTGAATAAGCTGTCAAAGGAATGATTAATAATAATTTTTGTTATTAGAATATTGTGATTACGACCACTAAATGTCTTATGACTAGGAATAGATCTACAATAATCTATGGATTTGCCCGATTTGTTCACATTTATGTTACTGTTCCGCTCTTCTAGGTAGTAACGCGATGACATATAGCCTATAACCAAACAGAATGTAAGAATTTCTCAAACACAAACAAACAAACTCTTCAGCTTTATAATATTAGTATAGATAATGAGGACCCTAAATTATCAATCATTTATCTATCGATCTATTACAACGGGTGAATGAAAAGTCCGTAATGGATTAAAACATATTTCAAGCAACCAGTCTACTAAAATTTTATGAATCTTAAAGCTTTAACTTCACTGGGTACCTGCAGTCGCCCCCAGAAGTTGCTGAATACTAAAAAACTACAAACGATCTTCACATTGAAAGAAATCAATAAATAATTGATATTTATTATTTTTTAATGTACAGAGGACATAATGATAACAAGTAACTGTGCTATGAGTATTGGTCAGTCAGGGAGTCAGGACAACTGCATAACCTATATCATAATGAAATGGCTGTGAGACTAAGTCTATTTATTTCATTCATGTATTAAAGCATATTAACAGCGTAAACACCAACAGTGTCAACACCAATATTGTCAGCACCAACATTATCTAGTTACAATGGAAATATGGCATATGCTACACCAATTACAAATATGCACATCATTGACTGATTGTCTTGCAGAAGTAATAGAATAGATCATTATTAACCAATGTAAGTAGATCATACGTTGCATGTTAAGTTTAAAAAATCATTCAAATCAAAATCAAATTAAGATTGATAGAATAGCAGAATAATAAAATTGTACAAAATACATTAGACATTAGAAGTCGGATTAGAATAACAAAAAACAGTCTATAGTGGATAGCTAAAAGGGGACGGCTGTGTGATCAAGTCCATATAAATAGGACGGCTGTGTGATCAAGTCCATATAAAAAGAACGGCTGTGTGATCAAGTCCATATAAATAGGACGGCTGTGTGATCAAGTCCATATAAATAAGGACGGCTGTGTGATCAAGTCGATATAAATGAGGGCTGTGTGATCGAGTCTATATAAATAAGGACGGCTTTGTGATCAAGTCCATATAAATGAGGACGGCTTTGTGATCAAGTCCATATAAATGAGGACGGCTTTGTGATCAAGTCCATATAAATGAAGACGGCTATGTGATCAAGTCTATATGAATAAGGACAGCTGTGTGATCAAGTCTATATAAATGAAAGACAGCTGTGTGATGCTATATAAATAGGATGGCTGTGTGATAAAGGTCCTAATTTAATATCAACGAAGTAAGAGACTTCAATAGTAAATTTACAAGAATAATAATAATATGAACATCAAAGAATATGGTTACATATTGGTGGTAGATGACATTAAATCGCATCCTCATATTCGCCATTGCTGGCATGTGAGACTACATGCAGAGATATTACATTTTTAAAATGAATAAACAAATTAACACAATTCTTCAAACAAAATAAAAAATGTCTTGCAATGTCAATAATGCTAAATAGATAATGTCAAAATGAAAGGAAAATGTCGATAAATATATCAATGTTATTATTAATTATCAACTGTATGTTCATCATGTCTGAGTTATTTGCATTATTTGCTATCATAATAATGACATCTCTAGATGTTCCTGGACACTGTAGAAACACATGTCTTTCAACCAGCTAAGTTTCTGCAGAAAATATTTACAGGCAGATCTTTCATGTAATTTGGTAATATATTAAAAATTTGATGGTCATTGGATATCAGCTCGTATATTGCTCCGTTTCTATCGAAGGTATTAACAGTCGACCAGGATAACGTGTATTGAACTTATAGTGGTCTTCACATGTTTTAAATAAATATTTATGACCTTTAACGAAGTTGCAACACTCAAACATGTACATAGATGGGGCTGTTAGCAGGTTTAACTGTTTAAATAATACACAAATAATTATATAAGGCTGTGTGATACTGTAGTCTAGATCTATTTGAAACAACGTTAAAAAGTATCCTTGATACATAACAAGACATATAATACATCTATTCCATAAGGCTGTGTGATGGTGCAGTCCAGATCTGTGTGTGACGTATTTACAAATATACGTGATACATGACAAGAAACATAAATATAACATCAATTATACTATAAAGCTGTATAATACTGTGTATAGATCTATGTGAAACGACGTTAAAATATGTGATATATATTGAAAGGAATATCAATTTAACATGTAGGTATTCTAGCTGTACATAATCTATCTATTTTACTTAGCGGTATGGTACGGTATTCTAGATCTATGTGAACCCAAAACATAACCATATGATATTATGGTACATAAGAAATTAAACAAATATAAATTGTATTGTGATACAACAAAAGATAACAAAGAAACATACAACAAAGCTGTGTGATACAACAAACTACATGAATAAAATGTAACTAGTTGATACAACAAACTACATGAACTACTGAGTGTATCTACTAAACTATGACGGTTTACATCTGTGTATAACAGTAATATGGTGATTATCCGTAGTCTAGAAAGATCATTATACTTAGGTACCTACATAAAGCTGAAGGAGTATATCATATATGTGTGCATATACTTGGCTGCCTAGTGTCCAAAAAAATTTGTATCGAAGAACATTTTAGGATTTTAATTTTATAAGGGCGTAAACTGCGTGATATTTTTATTATTTCAGTTCCAAAAAAAATGACGACGACCAGAGACGGAACGATCGCCGTGAGACACGGCGTATGCAGGATGGCCGAGTGTTACAAACGTGAAGAGACTAGGGGAAGTAGTGACATCACCGTCAGTCTAATTCTGCATTCCTTATAATTAGTATTTAATTAAGTTATATAGATTTCAGATTATTGTTTTAAAAGTTAATTTCTGATTAGTCATTAATAATTGATTAAGTGCTAAATTGAATAACAATGTATCGAGACATATATTTTTTTGAGTGGGTATCATTGTACGCGGTTATAAAAACACGATGTACAATCATTTGAGCTCAGTTCGCTGTAAGACGCTGAATAAACAACAACTGTATTGACGCTGCCTATTATTCCAAATATACATCTTCGCCCAATCTCGGCCTATTCCTCTTCGTTACACATAACATAACTTCACGCCTGTATCCCCGAAGGGGTAGGCAGAGGTGTATTACACACCCACGATTCGCCAGTTATGTTAAAGGTCCCAATGTAATAGGTGGCGAGCCTATTGCCATTAACCGGGCACTTATAAACCTGCGATAAATACACACAACTTCGAAAAGCATCGAAAAGTCATTGGTGTGTGCCATGGTAAAACCTGGGGTCGAACCCGAGACCTCGTCTCAGCAGTCCATTACCCATACCACTAGGCTACCGCGGCTCTTTATAGTTATATCTAATAGGTATAGCTCTTTCAGGTAAATATGTAAATATCTGCAACATTTTCGACAAAGGTTACAAAATACCACTACGAATCATCCCTTTGTATCAAATGGCGAAAAGAAATTTCCTTTACCTAAACAAATAATTTGTTTCGCTTCACGATTCGTCACTACACGTAAGTTGAAGACACCGTACCTATACGTTATGAAATTTACGTACGTGAAAAAGTTTCTTCTGTACTTTCTTGTAGTGTAATGGCCAGGATTCGAACCCGGGACCTCTCGATCGTAAGGTTGACTCCTTAACCACTAAGCTTTCTGAGTAGTGTGGTGAACAGTTAAAATGCCTGTAGGTCACATTCACGAATTCGAGCTAGTTTCTGGGTTGTGTTCAAAAAGTCGGCAATAATAACATAACATAACATAAACTCACGCCTATATCCCCGAAGGGGTTGGCAGAGGTGCTAGCACCCACATTTCGCCAGTTTATGTTTAGGTCCCAATGTAATAGGTGGCGAGCCTATTGCCATTAACCGGGCACTTATAAACCTGCGATAAAGACACACATAACTTCGAAAAGCATCGAAAAGTCATTGGTGTGTGCCATGGTAAAACCTGGGATCGAAATAATGGCAATAATGAGACTGAGAATATATTCACGCTTCCAGTTAATTCTTCTGCAATATTTTCAACCGTGCAACCCCATAACAAGGGGTAATTAACTATTAAAATATTTCCATTATGGGGAACAATAAACATTATAAGTACTGTTTATTGGGATGAGCTATAAATGTCAATAGATGGAAAAAATAATTCAACTGCAGAGACCGTGTACGTAGGTTCAAATATTGTCATGTGTCACATTTTGTACTCCACAAAAATCCGTTCAGTCTCAGTAATGAAACGTTCACAGCTTGGATCAGTTTCGGTAAAAAGCTTTTTTTTACTCTTGCTAAAGTTTTAAATTGAAATATCGAATAATTATTTGCCTGTAATTTGTCAACGCGTTAGCTTAGAAAGTTACTCCATTACGTAGAGACTTACACTTCTATAACTTTTTGTAAAAGCATAAAAATATGATTAATCATCCAATTATTTAGCGGTATAGCGAATTAGAATTGCGGAATAAGCAATATTGGCAAGTGGGAAGGACCGATGGCCGTGCAAAAGGCTGATAACCAGGAGTTATGAAGCTGATTAGGAGATACCAACGTTCAGCGGAGAACTAAAATATGTTGTTCGATCGAAATTTCCATTTTTCATTAGAATCTTTTAGTCCTAGTTCCGTTGTACAAGACAATTTTCAAACTACAACTATTTATTTATTCTGTCAGAATTCGTAACCAAAGATAATTCTTTTAAATCTGCAGTCAAAACAAAATTCCATAACTTTAAAATTCTTTCAAAATACTACTGAATTATGTATTTGGCCAAACAGTTACTTCTCGATTCTTATGTTAATTATTATTCTTCACTTACATTCCAATTTATGTGGGCCTATGTAACCAAATATGGTTGTATAATTTGAATACTATGCGTTAAATTTTGATGATAGACCTCTTATGTTCATGTTTCACTGTTAAAATGAGAACTTTTATTAAGCTGTTTATGTATATCCATTTTTTATGGTCAGTGTATGACATAGTGAACTATTTTCTTGGTAATGGTGTTATAGCCCTTTGGTTGACCTTTTTACATAATAATAGAATATAAGATATTGTTTTATTGTTTGAGAAATCATTTTTAAAATGTTACAACTTGACCGAGAAAAGTCCCTAATATAAATCTTAAGGCTTTCACGGCCGGCGTTGCATGAAGAATATACTGCTTCCGGGCTGTTTGGCCGTGGTCCATCGGAAACTTGTATTCCAGACGTTTCGTCGGTCACTGCGGTCGACATCTTCAGTGGTACACGTCGGGACGCCCGTCGAGTGCGGAGAACCTTCCTCGGCGGTGAACTCGGTGCGACTGATGTAAAGGCCCGAGTCACTGGCGTATTTATAAAAAAAGTCCCTAATATAAAGAATTTTAATAGAGAAGATGGTTGGAATGTACCACCAGTTTGGGACCCAGTCATTCACTTATTAATTCCTAGAAAAATCTAAATACAACAAGACTTCATGACACTGTGAGCTCATTCTGCTTAAATAGTAACACCAACAATTCAACATAGTTCGGGTACTTTGAGATAACTTACACTTCAAACTACAAGACAACAACCATCTTTAGTCTCCCCGTGACTATGGCTGCTGAACAGCAACCGAAACGTCGGGATCAATCTTAAATATAAAATAACATCAAATAAATCGCGATAGAATCCGTTAAAAATAGCTTTATTTCAATAAAGAATTTGATCAAATTGTATCCAACATATTCACGGATGGAAAGCGTTCTCGTTACATTTTTTTACGATATACTGTAAAAATCGTATATTTTTAGCAGTAATTTAATGATATTTAATTTCATGATTGCGGTAGGCCTAATGAACTCAGAATTCCCCAGTTTCTGTTAAATTTATTGATTGCTGGTATCATTGTTCGCACACCAGCCTATGTCGCGGTTATTTCTTAAGTCGAATTAAGTGTGGAAACTACACGGTTTGCGGGTATTGGGGCCTTATTAAAGGTTATGGGCAATATGCAGTACAGTTATCTGTTATGGTTAGCTGTCGGGGCTAAGCCCCTGGTACAACAGCCTTTATTGGAAAATTAAATGCGCCTTTGTGGTCTGCTGTAGGTACTTATTCTTACTCAGTTGCTGGTTTTGTGAGAAGGTTAGTGTTTATATGAATATTTCTTACATTATTGTTGAAATGCGGATTGTTTTTCTTTAATAAGAGGTTTTCTTCAGACAAGCATACGGCCCACCTGATGGGAAGCGGTTACCGCGGCCTATGGACGTGTACAACACCAGTGGCGTCACACTCGCGCTGCCGACCCTGTAAAGGAAAGGGGATGGGAAAGGAGTTTGGGAGGGGATGGGAAAGGAGTTTGGGCTCCGGCACTCTCACTCACCAAACGGTACGCAACAGTTCAAATACTGTTACTTGGCGTCGATATTCTGTGAGAGGGTGGTGCTTCCCCGGTCGAGTCGGCCCATTCATGCAACGGCCAAAATGACTGTTGCTTGACTCTACCACTCCAAAGGTATTACAACAATAGCAACATCAAAAACTAAGATGGGAACTCAGCCATCACAGGTCGGACTCCCTTTGTCGTTAAGCCTCCCTTGGCTTAGTTACAATACTATTGGCTGATAACGTGTTCTAGAAGAGTGTTCCGCAAACTTTTTATCCTCACGATACATCTAAAAAATCAGGCTATTTTGGAGGAAAACCATAAATGAAGAATCAATTTTGACATATTAATTTATTTAATCATAATTTCTTATTTTTATCAATGAATCTAGACTTTCTACTGTACAAAAGGTATCTAATCCGAAACATTAAGACCTCCAAGCTATGCCCGACAGTGTCCATAATTTTAATTTTAATCTGACAACTGTACGACATTATGGAATGCAATGAATGTATTAATAATTATAGTAAAAATGTAAAAATGAGGATAGGAAATAAATGAAGAGAATAATAAATAATAAATATTTTAGGACAAATTACACAACGCCATCTAGACCCAAACTAAGCCGAGCTTGTCATGGGTTCTAGAATGCGGTTAAACATTACTTTTTTTCATAAATATACATATTATTCATAAAAACACCCAGTCCAATGCAAATATACAATATTTGCACTGAGCGGGAACGGAACCCGAGACCTCTGATTTAATAGTTGAACGCTCTACCGCTAAGCCACAGAGGTAGTAGTCCTATTGAGTAATCATTGACAGGGCTGCTCTCGTCTTTTCGTAAATCGTCCTGAGACGATTCCTTTTTTTCTCAGGCACACCAACTGATGACCACGGTACACCAGTGTGCCGCGGCACACCCTTTGCGGAACATTGTTCTAGTACACACTAACTGTTTTAGAACTCTTAAACTATATCTCTATAATATGAATTAGTGCTCTTCAAATAGCCTTAAAAATTTCTAAATTTCTACTTCATGTTTTGGTAATTGATGAATGACAACCTCTGTGCCGTAGCGGTACTGCGAGTTCGACTGCCAAGCCAGAGGTTGCGGATTCGATTCCCGCTCAGTGCAAATATGTATATTTGAATTGGTCTCGGTGTTCTATGTATAATATGTATTTATTTACAAAAAAGGTGTTTAAGTATGTTTATCCGAATTCTAGAAACCATATGACAAGCTCTACTTAGTTTGGGTCTAGATGACGTCGTTTACTTTGTCCCACAATATTTATTTATATTTATTTATGTTTCTGTTGCTCCTCCTAAATATGCTATTGATTTTTGAAAGGTTTTATTAATTCTGTATAGTACAAAGCTCATTTTAGTTTTAAATTCCAGTATTTAAACATAACATAACATAAATTCACGCCTTTATCCCTGAAGGGGTAGGCAGAGGTGTATTACACACCCACGATTCGCCAGTTATGTTTAGGTCCCAATGTCATAGGGGGCGAACCTATTGCCATCTACCGGGCACATTACCAAGCGAGCGATAATCAACAGTATTTATCCATACAGTTATACGCTATGATTACTTAGAGTCGATAAGACCAGCCCGCTTATCGCTAAGACGTTCTTAATTATAATCCTGTTATGTTATTAGAACCTTCAAAGCCTCTAACAAACATGAAATGATATAAACCTGTGGTTCCAGAATGTATCACGTTGGCGCTTGGTTTCGTCGCAGCCGGGTAACAAGAAAAAGTCTTTAAGAAGGTGTGTGTTGTATATGGAGATTTTCATGAGTCCTGTGCATTTTACCAAAACTCATTTTACCAATTAACCAATCCCAACACATTTTTCACTTTTTATAGTTTTGACCGAATGACCGTTGACGTTTGACTAACGGAACATTCCTACAGTTGCCTACGCTTTATTTGGTGTTATTTTATTATTCAAACTAAACAACACTGCTTTTCAGCAGCCAGTTTCACGGGTACGAATAAATCGCGATAGAATTCGTTAAATAAGTTTTATTTCCATTTGTGACATTCGCGCAAACTTCCGACAATAGTGTGATATTGTATCAAGATTTATTATAGCAAAATGAAAGAAAAAACCTCGAAGTTGGCTTTTTACTATTTAATGTGGGATTTGCGATCAAAAGTGGAGTAGACAATTGTACATAATGGCAATGGTAATACGGGCTAGCGTTCATTTGGTAACTGTAGGAAAAGCAAACGTTCCGTTGCTCAAACGTTCTTTGGTTAACCGTTCATTCGGTCAAATCCATAAAAGTGAAAAATTATGTTGGATCCGTTAATTGGTAGAATGAGTTTTGGTAAGACGTACGGGACTCGTTTTTCATATATTTACCAGAGACATTTGATACATTTAGAAGAGAATGTTCCTAGATTTATATGAGAATTTGTAGAAAATAGACAGTTTAATTTTACTATTTTTGAAGAAGAGCTTTTAAGGCTACATCACAAAACTATTGAGTAAATTATACTTATTTTATTATAAGGTACCCTTTTTTTTTTGGCCTCGGGAACTCCCACGCCGGGCACTCTGCCAACGTGTGCAGCCCCGAGTTTTCGCTCGCGTCGCAGTGGTGGCACTCACGACGTTGGCTCCTTCCGGATCCGAAACAGGTGGTCCCCGAAGCTCCCCTTGCCGGAGATCACCTGCGTCAGTCGGTACGAGAGGCTTCCGTGTCGCCTCCCGAGCCAATCCTCCATGACGGGTCTTACCGCCTCTACAACGGCGTGCCCTGCACTTGGTTGCCCAAGTCGTTCTTTCCACTCCACCAGGATGGCCTGGCGAAGCTGGGATTTCTGGGCCTCGATTTCTGGAGGCTCAGGATTCCATCCCAGCTCCAGCGCCTCCTTGCGCCACTTGTAAAGGGCTGCAAGGGCTCTCGCCTCCAGGTCCCATGGTGGAGTTCCGGCAAGGAGACTCGCCGCTTCGAAGGAGATGGTGCGGTACCCCCGTATGACCCTGTTGGCCATCACCCGCTGCGGTTCCCGCAGCAGCCGGGCATTGTTGGCCATCAGGGCCTCCGCCCACACTGGGCACCCATATAGGGCCTTGGACCGCACGATCCCCCCGTAGAGTCTCCTGCAGTAGTCATCGGGTCCCCTCATGTTGGGCAGCAGCCGCGCCAAAGCGTTAGCTGTGCCCTTCAGCTTGGGGACCAAACTTCGGAGATGTTTACCGAAGTCCCACCGGCCGTCGAGTATGAGCCCCAAATACTTCATTTTCGAGGCGCTTCGCAATTACTCTTTCAAAGAGTTTGCAAACCTCGTCGAGCAACACTATCGCCCCGCTCGTGCCCGACATCGCATTGAGCACGAGCGGGGCGAGTAGCCCTCTGAATGTCTCAGCTGTGGAACTCTTCCAGCTGGGAGAAAATTATTATAAGGTACCCACGTAAAATATGTAATAATAGATTTTTGTTAGCGTATAAAGCGATAAGTACACCTACATAATGTCTGATATTATCAGAACAATATTTCAGGACATCTAAAGTACCAGTAAAATATGAGTATGGCTCATTGGTTTTGAAATGAATATAAATATGTACAAAAGCTTTCAAACTTGTGCAAAAATTATAAACAATTTGAGGTTGAGTTCTTGGCAAATAATTCGAAAGATTAAACTAAGATCAAATCTGGAGAATGAATTGAAAGAAAATTTTGAAAAATCCACGGAAATAGTCGGCACCCAGGTTATGTTGGGGTGAAGAGCTAGTTGAGAATAATTTCAAGTGCCCTACTCTCTCTCCCTACAAAACTAGTTAACATTAGTTATCTTAAAGTATCATTGCCAGGGTGTAATATGTAGCGATACTCAACCACATTTGACATAGAATTTACTTCCCTGTGGCTATCGGCCAGTGTGAAAACTCACGCAGAGCAGTCACGATGCAATCTTGCATTTACTTAAGTAGAAATCGTGATAAATCATCTCCCATACCAGTAATGTATGTTGTGTTTGTGTGCATCGTCACATTAAAGTCATTTCGATCGATTCCAATTTATGATTCGATTGCTGTAGAAGTTAAACTAATTTTGAATTAAATTTCGCATGTTATTGAAAAAGGTGAGGATGGTTTGGCCCCGAAGGTCCTGGTACCCCATAAACCCAATATAATGTTACATATGGTTTGAAAGAATACCGGAGACTTTAATCCTGTCCTTTATAACATTTTCCTCTTTTTCCTCTACATGTGACAACGCGTGACTCTCTGGTGGAATAGCTTACCATCAGGTACACCTTTTCCGTATATGACCTTATAATGGAGCAAATATCAGGTAGGATCCATGTTTGTGATGGAATTGTCACACGCATGGCGTAGTAGTTTAAGAGATCACCTTACCACCTACCGCTATGAATACTGTCGTGTGAATAACTGAGAATTATTTGGAGTATGGGAGTACCGGGTATCCGTTAATTGTATGTTTATGAAGTACCTCGTGGTGACACGAACCATTCCACAGTGTGGGAATTGTCTTTTAATATAAAGAAAAGAAATGTGAACCATCAACGATGTTACCCATTTGCATCTATAACTGTATTAACGTAAATATTTCCTACGGCTTACCATACCACCATAGCCATCATAAATGTTGGTCATATGACCTGGATCCCAAGATGCATGTCTTTGGGTCCGTAGCGGTTTGTGAATAATGAAGCTGTTTAACCTCTTTTATGTAGTATGGAATTTGGAGTCTTTGTAACTGTTGCACGTTTTGTGGAAACACACACCTACAATATTGAGTGTTGATAATCAATGGTCTGTTGCAGGTCAGCTTAGGACTTATCCTACCGTGGTTTATAAGGATGAAATCACAATTATCAGAAACATCATTTCGTGTAGTTGTATACTGGATTTGTACCATTATGTGGATATTGCATCCTTTCAAGTTCTATCGCACAGTTTTAGATGCTATAGCGGGCTACAGTATGCTACCTGCTACTATTACTGCTGCTAGCCTACTGTCTATCATTCATATAACATAATACTTTTTTTTTTAATTTTTCCTATGTGTAGACATAACTAATTTACAATTTTATAATAGTATAGACTTACAAGTCGAATGTATTTAAGCAATTATTTTATAAATTAATTATTATTTTTATTTTATAATAGTGTCGCCATATGTTCATGTGGATAAATGTAGCAAATAACGCCTTTTAACCTCATCCAAATGTTAAAAATATAGTGACATTGCAAATAATGTTGTCCAAATTCGACACCATTCCTGTACGTTTAAGTTTCAATTATGTATATGAGAAAATTGTATGGTTAGCATGGCAAATGCCACAAAATTACATACATATCCACAACTGGGTGTATGGAGCCCCACCAAGATCTTGGGGGCCCAAGCCCGTCTCACCTGCTACCTGGTATACCTACTGAATAATGGACGAAGTTCTAGCGCAGGATTTCCTCCCAGGTTTGGGTGGTCAGACGGCACTCCCGTCAAGATATGTCAAGTCAGGCGATAAAGTCAAAAATCATTTATTACTTGTTCTGTATAGAACATTAAACTTACAAAACAACAAAATTAGACTAATATTCAGGAAATGGACCAAATTGGACTTGTATGTAGTATAATTAATTGAAGTTGGTAGTCCGGATTATCGCGAGTCCGGTATGTCTAAGGGCTGGATAAGTACTTTGGAGTCCGGGTCTGCTCTTCTACTAATAATCTTGATTTAGCTTACCTGGTCATTTATGGGAGCGACTACCGTCTGACCTTCCAACCTTTGGTGCCAAATGAACCCAAATCTTGGTGGGGCCCGTTTTTTTTTTTTTTTTTTTTCTCGTCTCGGGTCTTAAGACCATATCCCTCCACATACATAGAGCATATCCCTCGCACCCCGACTGATCCAAGGCCATCTCCGGTTTCGAGATGGCCCCCTTACTTGCTCTCCACTGTGCCATCTGCTAGTCAGAGGGACACGTGGAAAGCTTCCGAACAGCCCTCAACAGGGCCGTCCTCGCCTCGGTCGGAGTTGGCCGTATGCGGCAGCGTCTCTCCCACCCTAGGAGAGAGGCGCTGCCGTCTCCGTTGCCCAGGGTGCACCGCGTGGAGGTCCCCAACCAAGCACCCCTGGTGGGGCCCTCATACACTCAACGTTTTGTCAAAATAAATAATGAAAGCCTGATGATAATACAATAATTTTGTTTTTTTGTTTACACTTACTGCTGCTACAGTGTGAAGTATGGAGTTATAAGTAAAGAGAAAAAAATCAATAACTAGCGATAAAGATGTTCTTATAAGTTAACTGGTTGATTATCTGTAATTTTTTCGCATTAAAGAATTTTGAAACGAAAGGATAATAATAATGTGTACGCAGACTTGCACTAATCAAAACTGTTTATAAAAATGTATTTATATAAGTAATTGGACCGAGTTTCGGCTTATACTAGTGTACGTTATAAAATAATCTCTAAAATGAGCGTAGCGGGTATTTATTGGCTCTGATTTGACAATTGGATGTGACGTCATGTCGGTCATGTACGATTGAGGCGGGCTTGGCTGGCAGTTCCGGCGCTGAACTGTCGTGGCTTGGCGTTGGCTCGGCTTGGCTGGGCTCGGCATGTGGCGTGGCGGTACAATGTCTTTGATTCTTCTAAAAGTATATTTTTATTTTGGAGCTCCCGCTGTGCTGTGACTTACCTGTGCCTCCAACTGATTAATGAATTCGCTACTGTTGCAAGATAGTTCAACTTTCTTATGCGTTTTCTTGACTCACTAGGCACTGTGATTCCTAAACTATGGAAACTGCCGGTGTGGTATTAAGGTTAATTATAAATCAACTTAGTAATTGCCTCTCTTCTCACCGTCGATTTGTTGAAGCCCTTAATCCGACAGTGACAAACAACATACATTATCTCAGGCACATGCCTTTTATAAATTTTACACTCTCCTGTACTCGCGTGTTGTATCAGAAATTCCAAGTACATGTACAGTTGCCCTCAGAAGTAGCTCAACATATTCCAAGTTAGCGATCACCATAAATCCTGTAATGGAAAAATTATCCATGGAGAAAAATTATCCTTAAATCCATTGACTCCGAGGTGAACGCTTCGAATGCAACCAGGAACAACGCCAAGATGATGAAGACATCAATTATATTCTTTATTCATTTATTTCAATGTATAGATCGTTTCTGGTCAATGTTCAAGAATTTTTGCAGGTGACTGTACATTGTAATAAACTTAGTTAAGTACTACAATATGTTTAGATTGAAAACGTCTTCGTTAGCGTCATTTTGTTTGACATGGACAGTTGGACTATTAAATAGAAAGCGGTAAGTGTAGCCTAGGTTCAATGCTGATTATACTGCATAGTTCGTGTAGGGACATGTATATGACCTAGATAATATCCACTGGGTGCACAGTTGTGTTTCAAGGCCAGGAAGTACAATAGTAACCTATATACTTTTCTATTTTAATTAAAGACTGGGTTAGGGCCTCAGCAAATGATATTTGAATGGTTTGTTCTAAAAAAGGTAATTTAAAAAAAGAACGCTGCGTTTAATCAGTCTTCACTGATGATGATAACATTACAATAATATCACTCTATGCCCAAGCTTATTCCGTTTCGCATAATCTCTCCATTTTGGATTATACTGCTTGTTAATTCCTCTGCATTACCTTGATAAAGTTTCAAGGTATGACCTTTCACCTCGGAGTCTGGAGTCAGTTGTCCGTTGATCCTTTGTTAATTTGTCTGACCCCTAACCCCACGAGAAAAACCTCAGTCAGGAGCTCATCCGTCCGATCATACACCGATTTAGAAGTGTGGAATAAAAAAACAAGAACTTTTCCATTTAGGAGCGATCAACTCGGCTTATAAAGTAGGCTTAATTAAACCCTCAGCGGTCTGATTCCTGAACATACATTCTTTCCTCAATTTGATCAAATTAATTCGTAGTCAGCACTTAATGGCCTTATGTCGCACTAATCAGTTCAGCTGTGTCGCCAAAGACGACAGCGCAATTGGAGCTTGCTTTAAAAACAATTATCGGCTTTCAATTAACATTGTTCTAACTCTGTAGTACTTTAGTGTAAACTAGTTATATTTTAAGAAATCGTGTAAACAATTATTTAGCATCATCCTATCATTGGTACCGATTCAGTTATGTGTGCTTGTCTGCTACCTTAGTGGTATAAAAAAAAAGCAAGGTAGGCACTTATGTTTAAAGTGAAAAATAAACAATCTATACTATACATATAGGATGGAAGGTTGTCATTGTTAAACATTTTTTATAATATCATCATCATTTTAGCGTTGGTGTCGGTATCCGACGCTTTCACCTCGTCCGCTTACTCCTTCTACTCTTTTTAATTTGACTTTAACGGCTTTTATGAGAGTGACTGCCGTCTGACCTGCCAGAGTCTCGTCCATCAATCAGCAGGCTGAATTGGGCCCCGAATATTTTGGTATTTATACATTTTCGAGAATAAAGTGATTATTGTGATATAAAAATATGTGTTTATAAGTAATTAAGATGTAAAAATTTACCAGATATCACTTAGCCGCCTTTTAGCTTGTGGACGCCAGGTGATGTGTCACCACAGATAACACTGCGTTTTCGCTCATTTATGTTCTTCGTTCTCATGTAATAGAGTGGGCATCCTATTATATTATCATTAAGCGGACACTTTCATGGACTGTATATTGAATATCGAATGGAGAATAGCCCTATCAAAAGATGGAGCGGGCTTTGATCCTGCTTTGCCGAAAACCATAACGGCATTCTTAAAAAGTTCTATTTAACCAAAACAATTCACACCTTACATTATTGAGGTTTAGAGCAGCGTGTCAGCACAGTAACGTCTTTAGTGTTCATACCATTCCGAGTTTTCTCGAAACCAAAAGCTTTACGGCTTAAGATGGAAACGAAACTGGTTTTTCGCGGAATTGTTTTACAGCACTTGTTTAACTGGCAGTTGCCCGCGGCTCCGCCCGCGTGGATGTCGGTTATCGACCAAATATATCATCATCCCCTAACTTCCCATACTGGATGTTCTCTTTTCCAATCTAAATCTATAGATCTATATATCCCCACACAGGTTTATTAAGTGCCTATAATAATACAAAATTTCATGATGTTATCTTCGAAAAATATGAACGTTCATGCCAACTTTTATCCTTTATCTGCCTCTTTTTTCGCTATAACCGCTAGTCTATGTCCTTTTCCAAGCTCTAGTCCATCTCGGTACCAAATTTCATCAACATAGGTTCAGTGGTTTAGGCGTGAAAGCGTAACAGACAGACGATCAGAGACGAGATGAATACTTACGGTACTCTGCAAATACGTATGTCACAATGCTCAGCAGGTTTACCTAATAAGTATTGTGTTTATTCTGAGATGGAGGTGTGAGTAGTTTGAAGTGCTCGTAATACTATGCGGAGGGCTGCTAAATGTCATTAGTTACGTAACAACAGCTGTGTCCCTAAAATTAAGTCAGCCGTATTAGGTAATATAACGGCTGGTAGAGATTTTCTGGAACTTAGAAATGGAAGTAGGGTACTGGAGTGTACTAAAAGGTAGTTGACGAATGGGCCCACTCGACCATTTAGATTACTAGAGAGTACTGTAGGGGTTGACGAATCAGTCAACTCAGCCGGTAAACTAGCACTCTCTCACTTAATAATGACATTCATTAAATACAGTTACTTAGTATGTAGCACTCAAAAAGAGGGAAAAGAAGAGAGTTCCTTTCCCTCTTTTTAACGATAAAAAAGGGTTGTAACTTAATTTCATACTACTTAATATTTATTAAATTGACTTAAGCTAGACCTACAAAACACATAATTATAATATACTGAATATTTAAATCTATAAAAGTACATGCTTATTACAAAATTTTAAAAAGTAGTAATATCAAACCAAAAAAGCCCATTTCGTTTGTTTAAGTCTAAGCCCAATCTTGAGGTAACTTATGAGAATTCATCATGAAAATCAAAATCATGATAAAGTAAAACCTGGACATAAGTTATATCTAAACTTTCGTTCCACTAACGTTCGCGCTATAATCGACGAGTGATGACACAACTAATGCACGTCACGGCCTAAACCAATCACAGAAATAGTTTTATATAAAACTATTTTCCACATAAAAAACATCATTTACATCATACAACGATGCATTTCAAACATAAAACACAAGTTATATCTTATACACAAGTGCATTGCACGTCGAATAACTCGTATATTTTGATTTGAGATACAGTTTTTAGTACCGGCATTCTCGTAGTACGTCTTAGCTTAGAATAACTTTAGGGCAAGTTAATAAAACACTTAAAAGGCGTGTCTAGAAATACCCTGGCTGTTGGCAAGATTCCAAAGCTCCGGTCATCTCCTATATTAGATATAAATATATTTAGCACCTTATGTTATGGTAATATACTGTTTGCATTATGACCGGTGCGATGGTTGTTTCTTTTTTTCACAAATTATGTACCTACATAAGATCATAAAAAATAAACATGAATTCCTCGCCTTTTTGATGTTGGATGTGATAAAACAGAGTTGCCACCATTTTTTACCTTACGCGATTAATTAAAATAGCCTCGTGCATTTTTTTACGCTTGTAACTTTTATTGCCTTATGAAGTTTTGTTTTGTGTTTGATAATAATTAAATAACTTATACGTATTGTTTGTTTCACAGGTAAAGCAGCTATCCTTGAACACATAATATGGATAACTTTGACTAGGTATGTATGTAGTAATGGACAAAACAATTTATTGTCAAACTATCAAATCCCTGAAGAAAAAAATGTTGCTTTTGTGTATAGAAAACCAAAATATACATGTAAATCACAACAAATCTTTTGCTATATCTTCAGGCAGGCAGAAGGAAGAGGTGTCCTGCCATCCATAAATTTTACTAACTGATCTATGTCTCATAATACATAAGGGTTGAGCCAATTACAAATTATATTGCTATTACCAATTATCGCGCATATTTTTCAGACTTCAGACTTTCAGACGCCATTTTTCCGTAGGCAAGACGAATCTCGAAACCGGAGATGGCCCTGGGTCGGTCCGAGGGGATTTCGGCAAATTTTCCGAGCATATACAATTTTGCTTAGTTTGTATCAGGGTTCTAGTATGTGCATTCACCTTTACCTATGACCTTACTAGCATTCTCTTGCACCTATCCGTTACATCAAATAAGTGTACCTTTGTACAATGTACATTTCCCATAGGACGACACCTTAGAACCAAAAACAATGAAGTCATCTCGGGCTATGGTTCACCGGCCCGGAGCGCGGTTGTAGTGGTGGTCGGATACTCGAGCAGTCGCCTTATTCTACCTCATTTTACGCTTCGTGCGTTCAACATTATCTCAACTCAGATACATTATTATTATCGCCATTATAGTGTAAAATGACTCCGAAGATAATTTTGTAAGGTTGTCTATTAATACTGGTTTGTTTTCTAATATAAATCGATAGTGATAATAAGAGAGATACTTCTTTTTCCAGAATATAACCTTGAACGGGGTCTCCGTGTTCTTAATTCCCTTACAAAAACTTCAGGCTTACGCTCATGGACTCTGGGAACTTTTTGCGCTCCTCAGCGTCCAATGTATTTTCTACGGGACCAGAGGCGGGTGGCAACTTACCCAGAAACCAGACCTCTGTTCTATCCCTTTTCTTATTACTCTTCTTTTCGCCTGCATGTCTCATTACGGTGAATTTTTTAAGCAATTGGTATGCTTATTTTTCCTATAGATTTAGATCGAAAAAAGACAACATCTAGGACAATAAAAAAAACAGTATTTAAAAAGCGGTCAAGTGCGAGTCGGACTCGCCCATAAAGGGTTCCGTAGTAGTAAGTAACTTAATAATACATTTTTTTTAAATTTTACATTTGAGTTGATGGAATGAAAGGTAAATTACGTTTTACGATTTATGACGTATTAAAAAAAACTACTTACTAGATCTTGTTCAAACCAATACATCATATATTTTTTTGAGTTTTATCACTCTCTTATTTCAGAAGTTACAGGGGGGAACACACATTTTACCACTTTGGAAGTATCTCTCGCGCAAACTATTCAGTTTAGAGAAAAATTATATTAGAAACCTCAATATCATTTTTGAAGACCTATCCATAGATACCTCACACGTATGGGTTAAATGAAAAAAAAAATTGAGTTTCAGTTCTAAGTATGGGGGGAGCCCCCAAAATTCATTGTTTTTTCAATTTTTGTGTGAAAATCTTAATGTGGTTCACAGAATACATCTACTTACCAAGTTTCAACAGCATAGTTCTTATAGTTTTGGAAAAAAGTAATATATCGGACCTACATATACACCAACTGAGCTACACGTGTCTAGGTAGCTTAGTTGGTCAGAGCATTCCCCCTGTCAGGGACTGGTTGCGGGTTCAAGTCCCGTCCTAGATGTTCTCTTTTTCCGATCTAAATCGAGCGCAAAATCTGCATTATATGTTTTTGCTACAAAATTTATAATACCGTCATTAAATCTATTCTAAAAATGTATAGTAAATGATATAGCCGATATCTATATTATACAAAACAAAGTCGTGTTAGTGTTGACCGCGATCAACTCGAGAACAGGTGGACCGATTTTCATGATCTTTTATTTTTTGTCTCCGCCTATATTGTACCTTTTTGTTGTGGAAGGAGACATTCACGAAATAAATTCAACTGATAAGGTAA
Source organism: Cybosia mesomella (assembly GCA_946251805.1). Lineage (NCBI taxonomy): Eukaryota > Metazoa > Arthropoda > Insecta > Lepidoptera > Erebidae > Cybosia > Cybosia mesomella. The sequence goes on from OX276409.1 coordinate 16,923,174, forward strand.
CTCTCAAAACTTGACTTTAAGGTGGTACAAAGTTCGCCGGGTCAGCTAGTTTTTAATATTGGTTCATATTTTTATCTATGCATTGTTGGCATACATATTTTGAAACGCAGGTATTTTTTAAAGTGGGGTGTGTGTTGGGTAACCTCCTCGAGTGTCACTCCGATTCCGATCCCGCTGCAGTCCGGGGGGAACGGAATCGGCCGGTACACCCTGGGCGGCGGTCAATGGCTTCCCCTTCACCCCTTCATAGGGTTGGCATTGATCGTCGGCCAATACCCAACGTGGCGGGAACACATCGCTCTCCGTACTCCTCTGCTTTCAGAGGAGACAGGATGAGCGATGCTGTTAGTGGTGAGATGGCCCAGGGTCAGCCGGGGTGCGAGGGATATGCTCTATGGGTAACCTTACACCCCGGCGTCTGAAGACCCGAGACGGCGTGCGGTTTTAGTCGGTGCAAGCCCGACATAACCGCCCCCGCTGGCCGGCGGGGGGGTATCCGAAGGGATTTCCGCACGATAAAAAAAAAAAAAAAAAAAAAAGGTATTTTTTAAAGTACTGAAACAGGGCCTTTCTGATACAATAATAATAATGCAACGTTTTCACAGAATTTACGTCTAAGGCGCGAATTATTCACAAATTATACACAAAAGGCATAATCAAAGCAAAATCGTACGTATCGACGCATTCGCAGAGCAAAATTTACTTTTATTATGGCTTACGTTTTATACGTTCTCTGTATATATCACGCCTAATAGTGCCATTGCCAGTTGCCATTTTCAATGAAAATAATACCGAGAAGCAGTTAAACCAAGCTAAACTAGAAGATTCTGTAACCTAGCAAGGTTTTAATACCTCATTTATGCGTACTAAAACTGCCCGTTACAACGCCTGTCCGACTCAAGTTTAATGGCAAAAGGAAATTATTATAAACACATTTTCACATTCTAATTTTCGTGAAAACGATATGATTAAAAATTTAAATCGTTATGGGATCAGATACTTGCCAGATATGAAATTGCAAGCTTTTTTTCTCCGGTTCTGCTTAACCAACTGCAAACAAACATATGGCAGATTTTCTAATAGAAAAACAGACACGGTATTCAATTGGTTGTGTCTGTACATTGAAGATATTTAAAAAAAAAGGTTTGGCTGTGTTAAATGAAAGATTCTCGACACAATTATTTTCTGTCTGTTTATCTGTTTGTCTGTTTGATGGAAAAACAGAAAAGAGAAAATCTAGGATGCTTTTACTTCGAACATTTTAGTTTGAACTTGAACAAATCAGGTAAATGGTGGGTCTCTGATTAAAGCATATAGTTAGGAAACGACCAATCGGTAGCCAGGAGGACAATACCGATGGCCTTGTAGAACTATTTGAGTCGGTTCACTGACCCGGTCGTTCTAAATAAAGATAAAATTCCAAACGCTTTGCGTAAAGATGTATTATTAAGTGTAGAATAACAATGTGCTACTTAGAGTGAATACCACCAATGATCGGAACCGATGTAAATTAAAACTAAACTACGTTATAACGTTTTACTCGGAAAGTATTATCGAGAGTAGATCTCATCAACGCAATAGGAACTACGATTAAGACAAACTGAACTGCGTAAACACAATTTAATAATTAAATCTCATTAGGATAAAAATTAGAACTCAGTTTAGTTGAACGGATTTGCACTGATGAAATCCAGCCTAAGAGCGTATTTCACTAATGAACGGAACCGAAAACTGCGCGAAAACAAGTTTAATTTTATGATCTTTATTTGGAAAATGTGAGAATTAATTTTTTTGATCGGATTTTCACTGATGAAATTCAGTCTTAGATTCTGCTTATCTCTACTTGTTTGTTTAAATAGCCCTACTACACGAATCACGTTTAAATTAGGCTGTATAAACACCGTGTTCACCCTTCTAGTGAGGTGATTATAGAAAATCCTTTTAAAACTCTGTTTCATTATGGTTTTAGGGAGTGGCACTTCGGCAGTGGACATAAATGAGTTTATACGATGATGTATGTTCTATTTTTGAAGTTATTTCCATTTTATTATATCCTGTTCCCGATGTTATTTTCACGTATTTACTACAAACAACTAACAAACAATCACGCTTTGTGGTCAATGGCAAATTGGACCAGTCATGAAATCATGTTTTAGAATTCTGCATTAAATATTCTGGAGTACTGCAAAAGTTTGATGTAATTATATGGGATTCTGACTGATTGGTCCCGTGATATAATTTTATGCTTATTTTTGCATCGATTGTAAAGTCTTGGTTTCGATTGACGCATCGGGCAAAATGATATTATTGGATTCTAGGGAATTCTTATTAGGAACCCAGAGTCGGGAAAGATGGGAAATACACCTGGCAAATGGCATTAGGCTGGGCAAGACATAAAAGGAGAGAAGGACTCTCTTTCCCTCCCTGCCTTCAATTCCTTTCATTGTCTCCCTAACCGTATGAACTTTTTATTTGGCACCGTGTCGATCCACGACGTAACGGCTAGCCATACCTTTGCTTGGCATGGCTAGCCGTTAGTTCTCCAGAAGTGTGATAGAGAGCCTGCTCTACAAAACTAAAGCAAGCCAATCTTACCCGGACTGTCACTCTTCTACTGGATGTGCAAATCAAAAGCCGGGTACCATATTTTTATGTGTGGTAACCCCAACGGGCTTCATCCCATCGGTGCCAGCGATGAGGTGGGTATGTCGATATCGAACCGAATAAAACCACACGATTCCCAAGCATCCATTGCCGGGCACCCCGGGAAGAATAATTCAAGGGAAAGCCGGGTACCTACTAACTGTAAAGAAAACTACCGGATATAGCTGATACGCATAAAACAAAACCACAATAGATATTTAACCGAATGAGTTGATCTCAGCAACCAATGAACTACTTTATCTGAATTATTAACAATCAAATTACCTTAGTAATACTTGATGAGCTTATTAAAGTCACATTATTATTATCAGACCATTTTAAAAGACATTGTTATGTCCCATAGAGTGTAACTTGAAGTTTCTTATTGACTAACAAAGCGCAATTATGTTACTTTACCAGTTTGGAATGAATATGTATGGACTAGCGTGGAGCTTCCGAGCCGTTCGTTTGTTCCGTAGGTGTCCGATTATGATGTAACTGTGCTCACGGACCGTGGTGGTAATGGATATAATGTGGATACGGCAATAATCTTAAATTAAGATGAGGTAGCTTGATTATGTCAATACTATCGCGATGTCCATAATGTACTCATTACGCTTACACGTAGGTATTTAATGAGTATCTACAAACACATTACACAAAAAATAACTTCTGAGGAAACTAGATAGCATTTAATTAGCACACCACTGCTGGTGATCGAGTCCTTTTGGAGAAAAACAAACATTGAAATCTACCGTTTCTGTCCGTTATCGGTTAGGGTGGCTAGGTGGCTAGGTGGTGCTTTATTCCAGACCGAATACGCCCTACATAATATGGTCGAGTGGAGATCCATGTCTATACCGTATTCGCCAGCCATGCCGCCGTCACTCCCTGTCCTGTTCAAAACGTTTACGATACAAACTTAATAATTTTCAGATTACTAAGTCTCACTTAAGAAAAGAGATTGGGTGTACAGGGCCCCACCAAGATCATCCGGGCCCAAATCAACCCTACCTGCAAGCCGGTACATATAGACGAGGCTCTGGCGCAGGCTTTTCTCTTGGGGTCGAAATAAACCAATATATAGATCAGAGAAGCGGGAACACAGACCCCGAGTTCCAATGTGCAAGCTTTGAATGCAACCAGGATTGGCGCTTGAAAAAAGAAGAGAGACTTGATCTTATCCTCATGTTCCTATGGCTAATCAGAACAAATGACACACACGCGTAGGTGTGCCTGCACACGGCTGCAGCAACATGTAACTGTCATCTTTAGTAGGCGATGATTGTCATTATTGTCTTCCGCTGGGAAAAGTGTCGTGTTATAGCGCATTTATGACTTAGCGATTTATTGTTATGACTTTGGCGTGGCCCTTAAGTGTCGAAATCAAAGTTTAGCATCAGGCCTTTTCATATATTTTCTTATTTTATATGGTATACTTCAATCAATCAATCAATCAATTAGCCTATTGCAGTCCACTGCTGGACATAGGCCTCTCCCATGGTATACTTGCTAATACATAATCAGTTTGCTAAGAAAATCTGTTTACGGCTGAGAGTTTAAAAAGACAAAATACGTGAGGTTAGAATACATTCGCAGACTCTGAATTTCACAATTTCTGCGCCTCGATTAGTCAAATATTTTCGTAAAGTTCTTCTAAATAAAATTTCCACATGTCATTTCTGAAAAACAGGGCAAGAAGATTAGTTTATTTTTTTAGGTCGGTTCATTACATACGGCGAGTGTTTGTGAAGTGCAAGTCTATTTCTGCGTATATCCTGTCGTAACTATAGCGGTGTTCAACAGTATACGAAATATATTAATTTACAGTGACACGTATTCATATACGCAGAAGTAAAACAGCCTAATCCAAATATCTCTTCTTCGTCTTGTACAACTCCCACGTAAAATAGTTGATTATCAGTCATTAAAATAGACCACAAAAGCAATGTGTTTGCATTGAGTTATCAGCTTTATAAGAATATTCCTATCAAAATTTTCGCTTGTTGATAGTCTAAGGTGGGCTGTATTATATCAGTCTTTTACTATTTTAACCACTTTCTAACCAAGCAACTTAAAAGGGATATTCTGCCGCCGTCATCACATCATCACACTAAGCCGAAAAGAACTCAAAGTAAAGAGTCCTTGTGGAGGTGATGTAAACGGTTTAGTCTTGGTTCCACTCCGAGCATTCCATAAAAAAAAATTTATAAGGAATTTATAGATTACGGGCACATAGCAAAAGCAAAAAGGTATTGCTCTATGGAAATGACCGCCAACTTTTGTTTTCTTTTTATAAAAATATAGCCTCAATGAAACCACTTATTCTGCCGCTGTAACAAAAACCACAGGATTGCGAGTTGCGTTGTCATTCAAGTTATCCCAGCTTACTCTGCGCAATAAAAAGTAAAAGGTGGGAAATTATATAGATATGATGACAAGACGACAAAAAGTTATATTATACGTTTTATTACAGAGGATGCGATTGGAAAACAAAAGTAAAAGTATTCAGTGCAGATGTTTGATTGTTGCAGATGATCCCGTAGGGATTAAGTTATCTCAATATCTATAGATACTTAGACCAGACCGCTATATAAAATTGAAGAGTTTATATGTTTGAACGCTCTGGAATTTGCGCGATTTGGAAAAATACTTTTAAGTTTGATAGCCCAGTTCTTTTTTGACTTCACGTTTGACTTCTATCACACCTGTAGGTAAGTGACTATATGGTTTACGATCGTTGAACGGTAAAATGTTAGCCAGTTTTTGGGAGAGCGTATCAAGCAAAGGCGCCTAGGAGCCCAGCAATAAGAAAAATAAGGCCAGTGGGTAAAACCTCAGGGCACAGCTAGATCAAGTATAAAATAATTGCAGAAGCTTAGATTTATAAATTAGCATTTAGCTTAGTCCTGGGTAGGATATCATTATCTATCAATAGATCATCATTAGCCATTAAGTTTCAGTCACATTCGAGGCTTTCCCCTTAACCATTGCCATATCTATCGATAGGTCGACGATACTTTTCGGAATGATTCTGAATGACAAAAATCTCCATCGATACAAATCTAAAATTTATCACTTCCATGGTAGGCCGTGAAAGTGATAAATTTTGGTGGGATAGGTCCCACCCGTTAATTCAATACTGACAAAGTAACTCACTAAAACAAAATCAACTCAAATAACATTTTCAGTAAAATAGCCATGCAATGTAGAACCGGCATCTCCTGATTAATGAATGGGTATATTATGCAAATATTGCAAATAGCGGACTAGTTGGAGCGCATTCCAGGCAAGGGATAGTGTATAAATACAGTATGGAAGGAACGTAGCAATGGACTCTCGCTGAGTGCATGATAAAAATAATATTGCATATTATTTTTTAGATCCCAGTAAAGGTATACTGCTCAAAGGTAAGGTTGGCTGGAAGAAAACTCATATTGAGTTCAACTCGCTTTTGTATATAGTTTGTATAATACCTGGGATTTTCTTTTCGAAATTTAAAAAAAAATAATCGTAGCTAGATCGATTTATCGCCCCCTATATCCACTGTATACTAAATTTCCGGAAAATCGTTGGAGCCGTTTTCGAGAATCAGATAATAAATATACATATACATACTGAAATAAATGTATCACTTGTACTTTTCCAGGATTATATTTAATAAATTACACCTGACCTCAGATGTAAGAACTTTCAGGGAAAGTTCTTACATCTGAGGTTCACTATACTTGGTGACTGTTTCATTCTCAAAGGTTTTTTATATTTATTTACATGTTACAACATGTAAATAAATATAAAAAACCTTTGAGAATGCCGTGACGCGAAACCGGGCAGGTGTATTTTATTAAATACTAGCTGACCCGGCAGACTTCGTACTGCCTCAATCGATAACAACTTCCATATTTATTCACCTTTTAAACCTTCTCTGGACCTCCACAAATAATTCAAGACCAAAATTAGCCAAATCGGTTCAGCCGTTCTCGAGTTTTAGCGGGACTAACGAACAGCAATTAATTTTTATATATAAAAAAAGAAGAAGAAGATAATAGTGGAAAAGTACAAGTCATAGATTTATTTTAATATGTGTAGCAAGTTCCACCAAGTGCCATCAATCAACAGTATAAATAGTTATATACCTATATGTACATATATTTTATTTACATCTTGTTTTGTTATTGTAAATCTAGTGGGGCGGAAATCACAGTGATTGTCAAACTTCGGGCCAAACTTAGATATTTTTGTTGCAGTATTTTTATTCAAAATTACAGACCTTAGGCTTTATGCATATTATTCGACGCGTCTTTATATATTGAGCAATAAATATGAAGAAAATCAAATCAAATCAAACGTCTTCGACGTCAAAAACACAAAAAAATGATTTTATGTTTCAGTTTCTTTCAGAGTCTGGTTGTTTTATAATATACAATATACGTATTGTCATTGTCACTCAAATGTCAAAGTCAAATACGCGTTACTCTGATAACTCACTTGTAAAAGTTTTTTAGGGACAATTTGTATGGTAGGTACCCGAAACCTTGAACGTACAAACCCCAAAATCTAATCAGTTCTTCCCATTAACCGAACAAGATGATTGGCGAAAGAATTTTTTAAATCGGATAAGTGGTTCTTGAGTTATTGCGTAAACAGACATCCAGACATCCAGACCAACAGACAGACCGACACAAAAATTTTTTTTGCTTAGTTAGACTTAGAATCATGTGAAACGTCGAGAAAAGTGATAAAAAGTGGGTGTAAGATTTTGATTTTTTTTTGCGTGATTTTAAGACTTCGGTGTCCACCTGGTTGGTGGCCCGAAGTAATAAAACAATAAGTTTGCTATGGCGATGTGTTGAAGTTAACATTATTTGTAAGAACACGCAAAGGTGTACAGTATTTAGCCCCAACACATGATTAGAAATTTTAAACTCTTTCGATTAAAAGTGCTTTGATTTAACACCTGCAAAACTAACACCTGGACCCAGAATGTATGTATAAGGCATGTTTTAACACGCAGTAGCATGGTAGCGGTGTCTGGACAAACCCACTGTAATATGACACCTTTTTGAGTGACATTCATGATATTTTTAATGACCGCTATATCATTCAGCCCGTGGTATATAATCATAAATCCTATTTATGAATACGTCGTTATTCGAATCGAACTGTATCTATCTGTGGAGGTTGGAGAAAGCAATTTTCATTGGTTGACGGAAACGATCAATGTGGTTTACTCTGAAGCTTTAACTACACGGTGTTTAGACACGCTACACGCCTTTATTAGATTACACGAGCAACTTTAAGATTGAAGGCTATATCGATCACGATCTTTTTTGACGAGAAGACTTTTGTTGCAGTTTCGGTTATTTTTATGTAATTACATAATAGTTGTCGTCATGATCTTCTTAGCGTTGTTCCTGGTTGCAACCGCGGCATTTACTTCAGAGCCCGGGGTCCAACTACTCCATTTTCCTCTTTTGATTTAGCTTATATGGCTTTTACGAGAACAACAGCCGTCTGACTTCCAACCCCAAAAGGAAGCCTGCAACATAGCTACGTTCGTCAATCAGCAGGTGTACCGGCTTGTAGGTAAGGTTGACTTGATCTCGAAGGTCTTGGTTGGGCCCCATACACCCGGTGAAACCCTTTCTTGCCCGCGGTTATACTACGTGACAGTGTTTGCGTGAGCAGGTTTGATTACCTTGACAGTGTTTAAATACGCAGCGTAATTTTTTTTTTGATTATGTTTAGAAGAAAGAAATACGGTTAAGCATACTCTACTTTTGAATTATATATCCTTCGCCTTAATTTCTTCTACAGCGATAGCCCATGTTACTTCCGCAAGTTTGTTGCAATTCAAAAATATCATCCAATGTACCTATAAACTTCGCAAACGTTGAAGTAGTAATAGGATTTGTGGCCAAGCCGGGATGAATGATGGTGTTTTGAGAGAAATTATTAACGGGAGCTTACGATCAAGACTTGAAATGTGAACTGTAATTGATGAAGAGCTTGTTATTTATAAGCAATGGGACAGCTTGTTAACGGCGACTCTACAGCAAATATTTAACATTTTGCGATACGCTTGATGCTTTTATAAAGACCTTTTTATGACGCTAAACAGATGGTTAGTGTTATCTAATACTATTCTGTTTATCATCACAATCAGATGATCATAAATGTATTAGCTTGTTCACCATCCAAACACTTTTTGTTTGGATGGCTTGCGAATTAGTCCCATATTAACTAAGCACCGACTATCACGTTACAGCTTTGAGTGTTTATCTTCAGTGCACTTTCACGTTTTACCATTACGGCTGCAACTGATCAATTGAAGGTTATAGGTAAACCCGCATTATTCATGACCGGTAAATTCAACGGTTCGATCAAACAAGTGGAACATTGCCTCTTCCCTTTCTTCTCCTAAACTTATTTGTCCGAAAATCAGTATCCTTAATACGTTTGCTATAAACTTCAGTAACCATAATGTTAAAAAATTCGAAATTTTATTTTAAAATTATCTTTACCTCTGAAACTATTCTGTCGTAATATCGGGTACTTGCATGTCCTTATTTTGTATGAAATAAAGTCATGTGTCCTAAGTATTGTATTATATAATGTGTATTATTGATGAATAATACACATTACACATTAATAACTAAATGTTCATCTATCTATATAGATATATATAAATAAAAATGAATCACCGAAATTTATGTAGGTACGCGCATAATTTCCGAACGACTGCACCAAAGTCTTTTTGTCATTGAAATTGCTTTTTCTCCGCTGGCTTCGTAAAATTTTCTGCTTGTTGATTCATTCTATATCACATTTCATATGACAACATGAGAATTGTAACATTCCGTTTCCATTTTTCGATGACACATGAAGCATGAAAAATCTCGTGAGGTCGAATGTATATAAAAGTGCTTTTAGGAGTCTTTTTTTGCTTCGTTTCAAATATTTTAGTCCGACTGCTCTGATGGTGTTGGAAAGATTTAGACCTTTTATAATGAATACTATATATATAATGAGCCAAACAATAAAACTCAAATAATAAATCTCCATGGAAACCTAGCGATGTAGATCGCTGTGGGAATTAGGGATGTGGCAAACATATGTAAGCATACTCTAAGACAGTATGTATCCTTGTTGTTCTAAGGTTATCATGATTTATCACAGAAAAATGCGTTAACGGCGCCGCAAGCAAAAACGATTTGGAAAAATTTTACTTTTCCTTAGACATCCGGGTATTATTATCGGCAATGAAGACATTGGTCTCTGGGTTAACTCATAATTTAAGGAAGTACTCCAGAAATAGTGATCTTCATAGTAGATCTTTAAAAATTCATAAAATAATTATTTCACATTGGAAAAAGGCTGCACATTATTTTGTACTTCAATCGTTAAATGGTTCCGGCGAAGCACAATACAAGATCCATTCCATCTCATCCTTGGGTATGGTTTATGATGAATAATTGGTCATGGTCAACTTAGGTAATTTTATTTGCTGTTTTGTATATATTTTTCTTCGTTGAATTTTGAACTAGAATTTTACTTGATACGGAAGCTATCACGAAACTTTTTCATAGTCAAAATTCTCGATTCGAAGGATCATCTATGGTTTTAAAATATTGACATAGAATATTGACATTGAATCTTAGAAAAAACTATTTGGAGTTGTTTTGATTAATTTTAACCGATTTTTACCCATAATTCAAATTTAAGATAAGCTGAGACCTGGTAAAATCAAACATGGAACAATTTGACCAGTGTGTAGTGAATAAATGTTGTTTTTGTATTCCATTGAAAGTCGGCTGCTACATAATAGCAGTCTTTCAAGTTGGAAGTATTGCGCCTTTAGCGAGTTTGAATTTTTACCATTGTTACGATACAAATTCACCTGCGATAAAAGCTGCCACCGGCATATGTTACACTATAGCTGTAATCGTTACTTTAATTGCCATATATTTTATAGTCGGATTGTGTTTTGACCACGGAATAGCGCCAATAATTTTCATATGTAGCGTATTGATCGAGATATTTTGTATTCTTCTCATTTATGGTATATCGCATTCACAGACCCCATTAAAAGAGAAATGTGGTAGTGAACAGATCAAAGTCTTGCCAAACATAAACGTTGTGACTCAAATATTACTGAGAGTTTACTATCTACTTGTAGTTAACAGTTATCGAGTGCAAATGAAATTTGATTCCTAATGGAGATCATTAAATTTCCAATTTTTTTTTGGTAATGCCTTAATACAATAAATTTATTATACAAGCTGCTTATAGCAAAAACAAAACACTGGTCTGGTTGGCGCTGCACGAATATTTTTAGCCTATCTTGTTGCGTACAATCGCCATGAAAAGTAGCTTAACACATTCCAAGTAAAACCTTTCACAAAATAATAACAGAAACATTAAATAAATACATGGATTTCCATTCCCTTCCACGGTTCCCATTGGAACCTATTCCTGAGATAAAAAATATACTATATATATAACTATATCTTTCCCTGTGCCAAATTTCATCAAGCTCTGTTTAGCCATTTTTCTGTGAGAAAGTAACAAACATCTATACTCCAAACTTTCACATTATAATATTAGTAGGATTAGTGGAAAGTAGGATACGTCTTAAATTAGGAGATGACACTATCCTTAAAAAAATTGTAGATCCCTAATTTATTAATTTTGAGTTATTTATATATATTTTTGAAGTCGATTAATTTTTTACTATTATTTACATTTTACATGATATAATCGGAAGTTTATGCGAATGCCACACATTGAAATAAAACTATTTTTAATGGATTCTATCGCGATTTATTTGATGTTTGATCATAACCAACAAATCAGCATAGTTTGGGTACTACTTTTAGATAACTTACACTTCACACCATAATACAAACACCATCTTCAGTCTCCCCATGACCATGGCTGCTGGAAAGCTACCGAAACGTCGGGTTCAATGTTAATTATTATATAACTTCAAATGAATCGCGATAGAAATAGTTAAAAATAGTTTTATTTCAATATTTAAATTTAATTTCGTCATTTTTAGATAATCATTATTTGATATATGCACTAGAAACGGGACAAAGGTTCGAGAGGTTTTCCCTTAAACACAACATCCGTAGTTCATAATGTATCAATAAGACATGCCGTCACACTTATTTCCCAAGTTTAGTGTTAGTCCATATCTTAAAAACTACTGAACTGATTGAACTTACACTTTTCCCTAAGTTGAAGTACATGTAAACCAATAAAAAGAAATGATCACAACCCAACTACTAGTTTTGTAATCCTACTACTACACACATACTCTAAAAATAAGGATGTTTGCTTGGAAACCCTAATTTGTAATATATTAGATAACATCGTATCTAAATATAGTGCAGTTTCAACAAAATAACATATCTAAGTGTCGAATTGATTATCTTCTTTTATAAGGACGATTGAAAAACAAACTTGTTGTATGTTTTTGACAATAACTTCATATATTTTTGCAAAAAATTACTACAATGGTCTCATAAAATGATTTAAATATTGAATACTAGCATCACCATGAGATTTCACCCGCGTCCTGATCCCGTGTTAATATCGGGATAAAAACTACCTTATGTCACTCATGGATAATATAGCCTTCTAATGGTGTAAGAATTCTTAAAATCAGTTCAGTAGTTTATCGATTACAAACAAAGCAACCTTTCTTCTTTATAATATTATTATATAATATAGATTGATTGACTCTACTAATGAAAGCAAGCAAAACATGGCTAGTATTAAGTATCATTAGTCATGTTTCGAGTCTGCTTAGTCACTTCTATTTAGTAAATTCTAACATTTTGTTGGCTGCTTTCTATCAGAGAAAATCTGTTCAGTAAACGGCGTTTTTACATATACTCAACGACATTCATTATGTTCAATGACGTTTTTGGTACCCAATGAAATTCAGTGAGAGAAATATGCTAATGCCGATAAAACAGAATTAAATGCGTTGCTATTCATCGGAGTTTGCCTAAATTTACGTACCGATCTTTTACATTATTTTTTACTTTTCAGCTATTTTGTATTAATTTACATTACTTTGTAATTCATTATTATAATTTTCATATTTAATTTTATTTATATCGTTTTATGTTAAAAATAAACTCGTTGGTATTAATCTGACAATTTTAATTGGATACCTTTAAACATGATATTTTTGGATGTTTTAAAATAAATAATTTTTTAAATCAATTTTGTAGGAATGTGTTTGTACATAACGCCATCTAGACCTAACCTAAGCAGAGCTTGTCATATGCGTTCTAGAATGATCCGCATTAAAGCATACTTAATTATTTTTTTTTGTAAATAAATACATATTACATAGAAACACCCAGACTCATTAAGATTGTGCCCGACCCGTGGTACAACTGCGATGTTCAACTCGTTGTACTACGGAGAAGTAAAGTTACCCATGGTTCAACTGGTTGTTCTATGGAGAAATATCTTTACCAATGGTTCAACTCGAGTGAGTTGTTCTTTCCTTGGTCGAACTAGTTGTACTACTGGGAATTGAATGTACCTATCTATGGAACAACTACAGGTAATAAACAGGAAAAGGTTTATCTATCAATGCTGAAGTGCAATGCAATTACTACCTGTCTATTGATGATTAAAACGTTGATATTGACGCCTGAATTTTTCTCGTTTTCACACGATACCAAAGTAAAATGTCGGAAAATTGTGAAGTTACAATAATTGAAAGAAAAGAAAAGCGGTACATAACTGTCTTCGGAGAACGTCATAGGACGAGTAATGTGGCCGAGTCCTTCCATGGCGACTTCAACAAGGCAGTTAACAAGAATAATGTGAATTTAATCAGATTGTTAAATGGACTTCGTGAAAAAGGTAACTTATCCAAGGGATCTATGCCAAAGAAGCGTATAGTCGGTATAAAAGAATAGCAATAAAAGAAGGGCACAATATATAATCAACGATGATTATGTAAGACATGTACAACTGCAGTTACTGGATGGACACATAATTGGGCATGCAACCGACAAATTGCGTTAGGCACATGCCTATAAAGATGATGATGATGAACATATAATATTCCTCAAAAAATATTTTTAATGAATAAATGTTTTTTTTTTGTTTCTTATTTGTTTTGTAGAAGTTCATTTGTTTTACACGATCATCTTATCCCCGTGATCCAACCAGTTGGACATAATTCCACCATTGTACCACGCGTCATAATCATACATACCAAAAATAGAGTTGAATCATGGGTAACTTTACTTCTCCGTAGTATAACCAGTTGATCATCGCAGTTGTACCACGGGTCGGGAGGGATTAAGACACCCAAATATTAGGTCGTTACATATGAAATTGCCGTTTTTCTTAAAGAAATTGGAGGAAACCCAAATTTCAGTACTAACATTTTTGCATTTTTTTTAGGAATGACAAATCCAAATTTTAGGATTTTTTTTTTGTGTATGAATGAGACAATATTAAATTAACAAACATCAACTTTTATTACATTTTTGAAAAGTGACAGCTGTTAAGTAATACGAAATTTATCATCAAAATGGATAGCGTTTAGGAAGTACTGTTTTGAAGATCGAATTAATTTATCAAGCGGCCAATAAAAACAAAATTTAATACATAGTTGTAAAATCTTGAAATCAACTTTCAAACAAAATATAAATAATGGAAATAGCTATTAAATTACAGGAATAACGAACTCATGAATTTGTAAGAAAATTTCGGCAATTTCATAGGTAAAGACCTAATTACGTATTTTCACTGAGCGGGAATCGAACCCGCGACCTGTGACTTAGGAGCTATATATATATACATATATCTTCTTATTATATAAAAACCAGCTGTTGTCTGCAGCCTCGCGTGCGTGGAATACTGTAAATAGTCTAAATTTTCAAAAAAAATCTTAGAAATTTTATGATTTTTGTCCGTAACAACATCCTCTTTAAGCTCTTTTCTTTATAAATGCTACTGAAAAAAAAAACGGAGTTTTACATTGATGTTGTGGAGGGCACGGCGACGAAGTACCTATGTCGAAATCAAAAAGAATGCAGTACAACGAAAAATGCAATGAAAGAAAGAAGCATCAGAGCTAATATTCCCGAAGAGCGGTGCTCACCAGTCCTTGCAAATCATGTCCTTTAATGCTGGCAACTCCGTATGTTAACCGCGTCCTAAAAAAAAGATTTATTTGCATTTACTTTTTTACCTGGCCTGCTAAGGAAGGGTTGCTTTTCGCCCGTATCTTGTATGTTTCTATGAATGTTTGTAAATGTGTTACGGGGTCCTCCAAAGCCCAAGTGTCTTTAGATAGGTGTTTAAATTACAAATTAAAATATTCAGCTGCAAAGAAGAACTTCTATGCAATGCCTATTTAGAAACCCGATTTAATAAACTCTAACAATAGTTAGCTGTCTTGATAGCTGATAAGATAGCAACAAACTTTCATGTAATCATCAAATTATAAACGAAACCAAAGAGTAATCGCTTATCCTGTCATCGTGAATACGACATCACGCATGCGCACTGCACTCTCGTATTAAACCTGAACCCATCAGCGAAACTGCTGTGTTGACGTGGGATGTTGGGTGATATGACAAAACCGTTGTTTCTGATTCCAATTATGTAGCAATACTCGAGAAAGCTATTGTATTAGGCAGTGACGACATGCGAGTTTTTTTTACATTGTCCTTTATTTTCTATGTTTACGTTTCACTATTAGGCCTACGACGCACTTTCGGCTTGCGTCTACCGGCGCAGGCTTTACAATCGGGGTTAGGAGATCAGACTGCAGTCGCTCCCATAAAAGCCACAAAAGGAAGTGAAGGAGTAAGCGCACTCCCGGTTCTGAGTTGCAACCGAGTTACAACCGGGAAGAACGCTAAGATGAAGATGAATGTATAACCAGTTTCTGCTTATCCCTTTGAGGGCACACAAGTGCCAGTACTCATGTTATGTATGTAAGTGAATGTCTAATTTGTTCTAGTGTTGTAGCATTACGGCCGTATAATATAATTATAATTTCAGGAACTTTGAGTCTACGTTTGCGTGTTATCGTGAGCTTGGCTGGGTGATATTGATTATTTCTATAAATCTTCTTTCTAAATCTACAGTTGGTGTACCATGACGTACTGTAAGTTATATAGGGTGTATACTGTATATCTGCATCCCTCTTTCGCCTCGTTCACCCGGAACACAGACGCTTATAACATGTCATGGTAGCGTTTCAGTTATTCGTGCCATATAAACTGTTGTAATACCTAAAAGATTTCACTCGCGCATTTGACGCTGCTGTACTTAGTCACTACCGAAGAGGAGACAAATAAGAAAGTAATGTAAGATATATAAATCCTATGGCACTCTCTGATCGTACAATATGCAGGATATGGCAACTTGAAATGTGGTACTTCCCTGGTGGAGCCGGTCAATTAGTACTGAGAGAAATATGACTCTGCGATAAATCTACTTCCATGTTAAATCTTTGTGGGGTAAAACAAGAACAACACTTGTACAGTACTTTATCGCAAACCAGGTCTTTAATCTAGCTTTTAACCGCGAGTTAATTCTCGTAGACTTCACATTAGAAATTGAATTATCTCGATTCTCGGTGACAAGATTCAGCATATTAAGTTACGAATATACAAACTTCCTTATTTAAAATAATATTTGTAGATACCTATATAAGGTTCGTAACAGTTCGTATCATACGACATCTAAATTGCGGCGAGATTAATCATCAAATGTGTTCAACGCTTAAGGTGGATCACGACTGCGCGATGTGTGCCTTTCCCGCGAAATTATAGTTTATTGTAGATATGATAGCCATCAAAACGTTTAAGGGATAAACGTTTTCCGTTTTAGGTCATTTGGACTTTCGTCGGATAAATCCAAACTTAGGGTTTGTGACGTGACTTTAAAGCATTGTCTTATCATTTTAGAAATGTCTTATAACATACTGGGTTGCATTACCTACCTCAATGGTGGTTTATTCCTTTTGCAACGCCAACTTTTTCGTCATCATCGTTTACCAAGTTTTCCTATCGAGGATTTTGAGGTCAACTATTGGACTGAAAGCTCTCCCGTGCATGGTTCCTAAACCAGAGTATAACTCGCGCATAACCAACTTGACAAAATCTTAATCTTAAAAGGGTAAATAATAAAATTACCCCATGGATACCGCAGGGAACAAAGATTGCCCTATTGTCAGTAAGTACGGTTTTGACATTTCAAGGAATCCGGACGTAGTTTCGGTTATATCTGTTTATATCTATATTTTGTTTTAATATTTTTTTTAAACCAATGAGTCTGTTTGTTCCTGAAAGCATCGCACCTAGTACTGGAGTGTAATTGGTAAATGAGTTTGAATTCAGCAGCATTTTGAAACTTCTTCAAATGTTTTACGTTTAAATTAGGAGAAAAGGTTACATTGCATTGTATAATTCGTGCTGCCTCTATTTATTAATTAGTTATTAATAGGGCTGTATCGTGACATTTCAAACCGCTGACACCTGCGTACCCGCAAATGTCAAACATGACAGATGTCGATGAAAGCTAGAGTAAAAAATGTAGGTATGTAATGTAGGGCAGGACTGCTAAAACATACAGCATGTTTTGTTTTTATTTTGTTAATTTTTAAGGGGTTTTACATTTTTAATGGAAAATAATTATACGCTGTTCTTATGTATCCTAACCACTTTGTCTACTTGTAGATAATAGGCAAAATTAATAAATGGGTAAGACCCACCAAGATCTTCGGGCCCAAGCTAACCTCACCTGCAAGCCGAAGCCTCGTGTTTCTATCAGCAGGTGTGCTGTACCTCTTTTTTTTATAGAAGGACGAGGCTCGGACACAGGCTTTCCCTTCGGGGCTCGCTCGGATAATGATGATAGCTATATCTGAAATATAGCTTTCTTAACAGAGTGTGTGCTGTAACCGTAGGCATAATTTCCTCAATTGAAGAAACCTATTGAATCCCGTTACGCCATACCTCCGCCGAAGTTAAAAGACTAATTACAAGGTGTTACCTATATTAGATACATTGTTACAGCTAACATGGTATTTAGTTATTACCATAAGTGTTAGAAAAAGCGCCTTAGGGGCACTATAAAATAAAACTTTCGCTTTATAAGTTATCAAGATTATCTACATTTATTGCGTTACGTAAGATAAAACAATCTATTAGATCGATTTATCATAGTTATTGATAATACGCGTGCGCGCAATAAAGGAGTGAGCGATTTCGACAAATTGATAGTTCTGGTGAATGTGTACCATGGTTAATAGGTGGAAGAATCATTACATTTGTGCTGGAGGCAAATAATTTATTAAAGTGTAAGTGTTAGTATGTAGAAAGAAACTGGAAAGTCTTAGAAATAAATTATTGGTTTATCAAATTCTCAATACTTAAATATAACAATGCACTGTTTAAATTGTATAATATTTTGTTAACCTCCTACGCAATAACGTCGGGGTGTTATAATAACTTTGACTTGTCTATGTAAACTTATAATCTGTGGCATCGTAGCTCTCGAACGGACGAACCGATTTTCATTCTGCTCTTTTTTTAAGAGGTGAATTAGTCGGGAGTGTGCTTAGCTATGTCAGGGGTTTTTTAATTTTTAATTTAATTATAATATTATGGTACAGGCAAATTATGTTTTTAAAACGTCCGAAACCAAACTTTTAATTTTCAAAATCTAATTTTATAACGAATCAATCAATCGCTGGTCTAACCGAATTGAAATCACGCGTTCTAAAAACGCCGCGTTAATGAATCCCCCCCTAGGCCCGATTCAGTAATTGAAATATAAATCAAGTAATTATAAGTTTTCGTAAGTTCGGTGTTAACTCACACGTTTTAAAAACGTAATTTTACAAAACAGCTGGTTAGAAAGATATAGTTATACTACTAGCTGTTGCAAGGCTCCGCACGACCGGAATACCTACCTACAGGAACCTATACTCCATTTGGTTAGGTACTTAAAAAAAGGTAAACAAGAAAAATGCCGGATTTCAGAAATTGTCAACCTTTAATGACAATCGTATTTTCGTGCATGATTATGGGCAACATAAAAAACTAACATAAAGTACTAAAATGTAGTACTTTATTAAATAATTTTAAAGTTTATAATTTTCTACTGACATGGTCAACATATTCACAAAATTATAATAACAATCAAAGTGATTTCAAATTCAATCAGTGAATCAAAGTTTAGTCTGAGTCCGACGAACTATCACCAACACTAATTACAAAGCGATCACTGGTTTCGTCAATTATCTTATCTATTAGGGCAGACTTCTTCTCCACTTCTGTCAGACTGGTACCCGGTTCAGGATCACCCATTTCCACAGTTAAACCAACAAAACAATTAATAAAACTACTAAAACTATAACAATAACAACTATAACAATAACAGAATTAACAGCACAGAAACAAAAAAAATTAACAATTATGGTAACGAACAATATACGAACTGCGAATAGACTTTGATAGTCACGCACGTATGGCGCGATCTGGAAAAAACTGTTTTGAATACCTCTCTTTTTAGTTTCTTTATAGTAGGCACGTTGCAATACTTTTTAAAGTCATTTTAAATAATATCATTATTATGATTTTTCAGCTTAGGAAATAATAATTGCAACTCAATATTAAATAAAGTAGTTAAATATAGAAAAATATAAGAGAAGAAATGGATTTTAAGTTCTAAAATGATTTATTTTGGTTTACTTTTTTTCGGAACGAGTGATGCCATATAAAAGAACCCTTTTTACGATTTGTTTACCTTTTTTAGTACCTAAACAAACGGAGTATATGTCTGGGATACTATAATTAAAATTCACTCAAAACTTGGTACAAATAAACTTTAAAATAAACAATAAAATACATGAACTACAAAACAATAAGCACCTGAGGTGGTGTGTTCTAAAGTTAAAATTTTATTCTTTGGTTCGATTCAAACAAAGCCAACACCTTCGATGCCAAGCCAACCTCACCTACAAGCTGGTACACCTTTTGATTTACGGACAAGGCTCTGGCGCAGGCTTTCCTCTCGGGGTAAGGAGATTAGGCAGCAGTCACTCCCTTGAAAACCGTATTATGCCAAATCAAAAAGAGCAGGAATAAGTGGATCCCGGGCTCCGAGGATAAAGCTTCGGATGTAACCGGAATTAACGCTAAGATGAACAGTTTACAGGGTTCTAATGTGTTCTATAATTACTAAATTAGTGAAACACTGTGGCGTAGTCACTAACTAGGATTACAAATTTTTGGGCAAAAAATGTTTCCCAAAGTATCACATGCAAAAGTATGTTTCCCAAATGTTCATTTGGCAAAAAACATTTTACAAAACAACTTTTCGCAATTTTACAGTTAGCATTACTATTTTCGGCAATTTTAGTCAAATATGGTTTGGCATAACATAGCAGGAAACCTGTAAGGGACTTTTTCCAAAACAAAAAAAAAATACACCAAAATGCTGCATTTTGGATTTCGAAAAAGCTAGTTAGTTAGTTTAAGTTTAGTTAGTTTAAGATCCAATTTTGAAAATACTAAATACTGCTGCCTGGATGTTTGTTTCACCTTGGAAAAATAATTTACAGGTAAGAACTTCTATAATAATTCTATTGTTATTATACAAATCAATTCCGGCACTTCGCCGGCCGCTGCGTCGGTACGCTCGCTTCGCTCGCTCGGCTCGCGCTCTGTTGGGGTCAAAGTTCTAACCTAACCTAACCCACTTTACTTATTTCTGGAATATGATTTTTACAAAATAAAGCATTTGCCTAGTGTATATTTGACTTAATAAAACTTGAGCAAATAAAATGTTGGCAAATTAAGATTTTATCCAGTGATTAAAATGCGAAATATGAATTTGCTAAAGATTCTTTTGGGAAATGAAACAAGTTTTTTGGGAAGTAAAATTTGACGAAAAATATTTTGCCAAACGGAAGGATACCTTTTTTTTTTTTTTTTTTTTTTTTTCGTGCGGAAATCCCTTCGGATACCCCCCCGCGTGCCAGCGGGGGCGGTTATGTCGGGCTTGAACCGACTAAAACCGCACGCCGTCTCGGGTCTACAGACGCCGGGGTGTAAGGTTGCCCATAGAGCATATCCCTCGCACCCCGACTGACCCTGGGGACGGAAGGATACCTACTAACTAACCCCCAGACGGAAGGATACCTACTAACTAACCCCCAGCTATTTTATTATGAACTAAAAATTATCAAGATATATAAAACTTTCGTTACTTATGGACGTATGTATCAGACTGATATCATCATAACTCATTTAATCTTATATACAAAGTTAAAGAGACAGCTGTCAAACAAACTCTTACGAATAAATACTTGTAAGTGACGCTTGGAAATGAATTGTAAACAAAACGCGGTCTGTTCACATGGCTGTCATATTAGCCTTTTCGTGTTGTCACTTTCAAAACGTAACTGTCAAAAAATTAAAACGACCGCGAACATGATAATAGAAAGTGTAATTTAATGTCGAGTTATCTTCATTACGTTTACCTAATGACTACATCGCATTGAGTGTGTAGACGGAATAGCTATCCAACCTTACACAGTATCGAAGCTTTGTTGAATTTTGTTTGAATTCTTGGTTATAAAATAATATTTGGCGGTGTTAATATTAAACTTAGTTTTTTCGACATGATTACTGACAGGCATTAGACTCACTCTTATAGTTAAGACATAGTTCATTGAGCTGTTTTTTAAATTTACGTAAACAGAATAGGTATTTAAATAACACTATTATTTAATACTCAAAGAAGAAAGCGAGCGTAAAACGTGCAATAATTTAACTTTTTAATTTCATACCTTCCTGTTATTTCCAACACTGTTGCTTATTAAGGAAGCATCAAACCAGCGATTAGCGATTAGTCACTTGTGTTATTTATTCTTTCGGAATTTTACTCTTAAATAATATGCACTTATTGAAATATATTTTTTTTAACGGATTCTATCGCAATTTATTTGATATTATTTTATTATTTACATTGAACCGAAACGTAACCGAAACGTCGGGATAGAATCCGTTAAAAATAATTTTGTTTCAATGTGTGAAATTCGCGTAAATATCCGAAAATATAATAAATATGCACTTGTTAAAAGCAAGTAAATCTATACTATTATAACATTGTAAATTAGCTGTGTCCTGTACATTGGAGATATTAAAAAGAAAGTAACATAACATAAACATAACATAAACTCACGCGTACATCCACCGAAGGGGTAGGCAGAGGTGCTAGCACCCACATGTTACGCCAGTTTATGTTTTAGGTCCCAGCTGGCGAGCCTATTGCCATTAACCGGGCACTTAAAAAAAAAGTACTTCGGTCATATTTAATGAACGATTCTGAACACAATTTTTTTTTCGTTTTGAATTCTTGTCTGTTTATTTGTTTGCTTATTTGTTACGCAAGAACTACTGAACGAATTTTGATGCAGTTTTTTGGTATAAGAAAGATCTTGTCCAACTTAAAATCTGCCGTATGTTTGATTGCAATTGGTTCAATAGAACCAGAGATGTGATCAAAAAACGAAAACCGACCTCCGCACAGGTGGAGCCGCGGACTTCAGCTAGTTCAAAATGCAAGTAATAAATGCATAGAAAAAGATACACGTGTTTCCTTCTCCGTTCGATCCCGGGTGTGAAAGAGACCTTACGAGACCGTCAAGCCGAAGACCACAATAGTGGCTCTGGTGGCATCTATAACGAGGACGTCATGCTATAGACTTAACTAACATTTACGTTCAGGCAGGCTCTATTTAAAACTAGGTCTGCAAGGCGAATCGCTGCTTGCAATGTTGAGCTGAGTGAGACATTGTGAATCTGATTTTGAAAATTTTGAACAGTGATCCTTCCTCCGTGGCAAGTCCGATTTTGAAAATTCTATTTGAAAGTCACAACTCTGGACATGCTTTCTGAGCGTGTAAAGTTTGGTCACAGTGTCTCGAGCGGTTATTATGTAATTCCATCTGGATTTTTTTTTACGGTGATCATTCCTCTGTGGTAGCATTATTTTTTTCAAAATATATCCATAAACCTTCCTCTGATTGACCTCTTTAATCATGCCAAATTTGGTTCTGATTGGATTAGTAGTTTACAAAGAAAATCCTGAAGTCTGGTATGAGAAGCTTTCGCTCGACTTCGTCTCACTCAGCTCAATAACCGAAAGCTAGTCAACTGAAAAACTTAGGCGGACAAAGAACTATCACCATAGAGAAACTATTTCTCTAGGGTATTTTTTATTTCATTGGAAGTCAATTTTACCGTCTGTCCAGTGCCAACTACCTATACAAGATGCAGGAGTCTATAAAATATACTGTGACTGTGGGCTCTCCTATATTGGTCAAACTAAGCGAAGCATTGGCACTCGCGTCAAAGAACACATCACTACATAGTATAAAATAAAGTCGCTTTCTCTGTCCCTATATCCCTATGTATGCTTAAATCTTTAAAACTACGCAACGGATTTTGATGCGGTTTTTGCTAGTAGCTTATATAAAACAAGAACGCTCAACAAAGTTTGCTGTATGTGAGCACGTCCAACAGGGGACCAAGCATTACTTAAGATTTACTCGTTACTCGATACTCGTTACAGAAAATCGATTCTTACCTTGCTAATTAATACAAAAGATGGTTGGAATGTACTACCAGCTTGGGACCCAGTCATTCACTTGATTAATTCCAAGAAGAATTAAGACTTCACGATAGCCAACAATTCAGCATGGTTCGAGTACTTTCAGATAATGTACATTTCAAACTATAAGACAACCACCATCTTCAGTCTCCCCGTGACAATGGCTGCTGAAATTCAACCGAAACGTCGGATTCAGTGTAAATAATAAAATAACATCAAATAATTTTCAATAGGATTCGTTAAAAATAGTTTTATTCCAATATTTTATTTTAATAAACAACCGACAATATCAAAAAAACTTTTGTCCAAGTACTTGTATCTTCGCAGTAAGTTTTTATTCATATATTTTTGAGATACTGGCTATCGGAGAAATTATATACCTTTTATCTCTTTTATTACAGGTTTGAAGCAGGCTAGAGACTATAGGTTGTATTGTATACATTAAATAATTGGTTCTCTACTTGAAATCGAATGACGCGAGATCGAATAACACTTGTTCGAAAACGTTCACTCGATAGTACTTGACATTGATAAATTATGAGCTCGACAGTTCACTCCCTCGATGCATCTCGAATAACTATAAGCTCGAATCATCGGCAGCTCGAAGACTCATTATCTTGAAACATCATTTCTCGACCGACCATCTAATCGATTCATAGAATATTCGAAAACGGTCTAGTGGTTCCGGTGCTTCTGGGTTAGGTTAGGTTAGAACTGTGACCCCAACAGAGCGCCGGAACCACTAGTTACGAGGAGGAACTTACGAGGTACATTTTAGGTGTGAATTTTAGGTGTGTCAATAAATTACCTACGTTAAACAATCTTTGTACTGAGTACCTTCGTACATATTTTTATTTAGCCAGAAAAAAGAGGGTGGTTTTAATCACAATGTCAACATTATATACACGTAGTATTTGTATCGAGAAGGGAACACCCAAAAACTCCGAAATATTTTATTCCATATAGGACGCACCGTTTTCGGGATATTCTATAAATCGATTAGATAACGATGTCGATGTCGAGAATTGATGTTTCGAGATTTTGATACATCGAACAATGAGCCTTCGCGCTGCCGATGATTCGACCTTATATAGCACGGGAGCATTATATCTATTTATTTATTATTTCATCCAGATTCAGTACAGTCGTTCTTTCGTGACTGAGTAACAAATATACATTTCTCCATACTGTCGCATATACAACAGTAGTAAGATTAATATAAATACTAGCGAACCACTTATTAAGTACATTCATTAAAGTCGAATGCCCCTTCTTTAACAGGTCATTACCGCCTGCATCCCGTTAACAGTGCCTCGTTATTTTTGGCTCGGTATGTCAAAGTGGCGTGTCTCTTGGCTATGTCAAGTATTTGTTTTGACTGCTGAAGCCCTTTTAGAATGCATCTGTTCGCACCTCGTGCTTCTTTGAACTGAGAATCTCCAATTCATATTTGGTGACAAGTGTTTGAGACAAATGTACCTTCTCGATTAACGTTATTATTTTCGATATTCTTTTGATGTGATGTCACCCTAATATGGTACAGATATTGTATTCATCTCGAAGCCAACGTTTCGAGCACGATAAAGAACAGGAATGCTCCACATGTTTTCTCCTTCTTAAAATACCGGGACCATAATTTTACAAATTGATAGTATTTGGAATGGTGGTTCTTTGGTTTAACAATACAAAACGACAATAATATAATGGAAATATATTCAATAACAATAACAATAGTTTGATTTGTAGATAATACTTGTGATTGAGAGAGGTGTGGGGAGCGGTGATTAAAAAATAAATTATACCAATCGTTGAAGAACTTGTTGTAAGGGGATACCTACGTCAATGCGACAGATGTTACATCGGATATTGTTTCTTCCAACACCTTTCATCGATATCTCAATACTGCAACGGCTTGTTATAGTCCAAGATCTTGGACTATAACAAGCTGTCGCGGCTTCCCAGACCTCACTTATTTTTTCAAGGATAAAATGTATGGGATAATGTATTGTAGGCATGTACCTTGAGTGTATGCATATTTTCATCGAGTCATCCATCTTTTCTTGGTCCTACCACTGCTACCAAATTTCCATCCCTATATCGACCCTTATTCGAACATCGGTCATCATGATCTAGAAGTCATTTTATGGCTGTAACGTGGTAGTAACAGCAATCACATGGTAAAAAAATATAGATTATTACGCAGTACCTACTTGTAAGTTAAATCAAAACTAGATAAAAATATTATTATTAACAGCACGTCCTGATACAAGAAATTGCGCCTCGTGTCGTATACAGCTTGAACAACGGGCTTTAAGTTTTATATGCAAAAAAAAAACATATATGTAAAAAATATTTAGGTTACATTATAAGTATTATAACATAACACGTTAATAGTTCTGATTTATGACAGATGCTCAGGAATATAAATGAGGACCGATGTTATTCAATCTGTATTTGGCTTCACCAAACTTAAAACTATTTTTCTAGCTTTGTTTTCTTTGTTAATATCAAGGAAACGGGATGTTGCAGTGTTTTTATTTTTTAGTCGAGTTTCGTCTATAATTTGACTCGAGAGCTGTTTTAAACACGGAAGTTGGACTAATTGGCGATGATAAATTCTTTGAACGTTTCGTCACTAAAAAGTAGGCTACGTCCGTGATTAATAGAACAGGGACATATTTAGAAATGGATGATTACCATACAAATGTCTACAATCTCTGATTGATTTAACTGCAATAGTATCGGGAGGATAGTAGAATATGCTTGGATCAACTACTAGGTATGGAAAATGCGACGGTAGCCGTTTGTTACATACTACAGTTTAATATTAAAGTGATACCTGAATGTAAGGGTCTATTGGGGCTCACCGAAGACGAAGACGAAGGGGAGGTTTGAAGTCAAACATGAAATAAAAAAGATGTATGATATAAAGCGACGTCATCTGAATATCACCTTGAAATTGTTTATATTTATTATGTAATTTAAATAATAAATAATATATAATTTTAATAATATATCATAATAAATATTTTTAAGTTTATTGTTAAGCCTAGATTTCGCCTGTCTGTCTAATATAAGTTGCACTCACTTTTTTAACAGATGGCCTGCGGGGGAGTACCCGAAGGGATTTCCGCACGAAAAATAAAATAAAAAAAAATAAGGTACACTTAATAACATTCATTGAATATTTTTATCGTTTAAGCAGCAACATAATATAATACGAATACCGCTAGCCTTGTTTAGGGCACACTGCCAATAGACATTAATGGTGGAAATTCGTCGACACCTAAACTTGTGATGTTTTTAGATAATTCATAGAAAACTCTAAGTTCAGATATCTATGAATATAGAATATTGTAAAGCTCTCCATACTCTTTCTATAAAATGATCTTTGCCTGTCTAGCAATGAGAATTTAAGTATATTATCTAATTATTTAACGTTTATTTATTGGAAAGCTCGAACAAGTTTTGAAGATGTCACTTAATGTGAAGTTAACTTACGAATAACATCATAAATAAAAGCTAATTTAATCTACATAATATGTTCGCTATTTGGTTACATCAAAACGTAATTTGCAATAGCGTTATATAACCTAATCATATTACTATGATGAATACATTCGACATGTCAAACAGCAATATCAAATCACTATCTAGCGAGACGCTTCATAAATTATCCTATTTAGAATGTTTGTTTCGAAGAAGAGGTTAATCGAAATGCTTACTGACCCTTTCAAGGGACAGCATGTTGTTTAATAAACTGAATAGTAACGTCAATCAAAAAGGAAATTTGAATCCGCGGCTACGCATCGTGTTACGTCAGCAAAATGGAAACTATTCATATTTAGGACACAAGTTTAAAAAACTGTTTTATGTCCTAATCGAGCGATATTTTGAACGCAGTGGTCGATCACATGGACAAGTAGGCATCTTATTCATTCAAGTATATGTTGATTTTTCAGGCAGTGATTCATCTGTACCAACTATTAGGTAAACTGTGGCATAATAAAAAATAACAGCTAAATTTAATGTTTAACACACAGTACGTAAGATTATCATAAACTTTTGTATTTTTTCAGGTCGGATGATTATTTAAATCATATTATAGTAGTACCGAGTATTAGAATGTAACATTAATTTTAAAGCCAAAAAGAAAAATCATGACATTAATTGGAATTGAACATGTACTATCGAAATACGTTGCATAATTGGAGATCTTAGATGATCAGCCTGTTCTCATCACTCATCATCTACTTATGATGTTCGATTATATTATTTGATATTCGACATCTGAAAGCAGGATTTTGATTGGTATCCCTGGAAAACATTACCAAATCGGATACATTCGTTGACGCAAAACGTTTGTTTATTTATCAACCAAACTGATGTCTCTGGAGGCGAATTTATTTCAGTGCTTCAACAGATTATGTAACACAATTTTGTGCCTCCAGAATTAGAATGTGTTCGTATAATTAAGGAAGCATGTTTCCTGTCGGTGCCAGTTAAAATTATACATAATATTTTGAATGGTTGTAGGTAAATTTATTTAAACTGATCTATAATAGCCAATGAAACATCCAGTCGTAATATCAACATACCATACTAGTTGCATCCGACGCTTTCACCTCGGAGTCTGGGGTCTGCTTTCCTACTTTACTCTCCAGTTCAACCAATCTTCGGCATCCCTGGTACTGAGACCATTGGCACGCTTGTCTTCCCGGCTTGGCGAAAGTGGCATGGCCAGATATTTGTTACTACGTAGCCAAGCGGTCATCGTAAAACGTAATGGCATCAGTGAAGGCAACTCTCCTGCAATTTGTCTGCGATATGAAGACTGGTGCGGTTGCGAGAGATCCTAACACGGTTCTTTCGTGTGACTCCGCGCATCCCCCGCAGCATATTCATCTCCGTGATAGGTACACAGATAGCTCTTGCTTGTGTCGCTCGAGCCCCGGCACGCTTTATCCTATATCTTTGCACATTTTTAGTTAAAACTTAATTTTGTATGTTTTGTTAATGTTTACACAAATGTATTTTGTAAGCTTTATTAGGTGTTGATTTATTAACCTAAGTCATTGTACATAGTTATTACAAGATTTTATTTAACTTGTTCTGTTAAATTGTTAGTTGGTATGGGTTAAATCTTGGAAGCCTAATTAGAACCACTTCCTGACGTTAGATTGGCCTCAAATTCGGTATATTTGCGCATCTTCGATGACAATGCGATAATATGGTAGGTACTATGAAGCTGGTCTGATGATGTACTCGGAAGGTGTCCATATGAACTTCTGAACTAAACAAGATAAATCGATCGAGTTTGGGCTCATTTGTTTTGTTTTGGCAAAGATTCTGATGTTACATGATATCCAGGGTCTGAAGATGAAGACGGTGGTGGACGGAAGGTGGTCATAGGAACTTCTGAACTAAACAAGATGAACCCGTTATGTTTCTGTTCATTTGATTTGTCTTGTTACGCGGTTACTAGAAAGCTTGTTTTTAGGTAGATTTCGATGAAATCGATCTACCTATTGGCTTCTTGACTACTGTCGAATTTTAAACAAAATTCTTCATAGGAGGTCTAGTTATGACCCCATGAGTCCGAAATGACCACTGGTCAAAAAGTTTATATATATATATATATATGTATGTATGGTTCCACTTCCCAAAATTTGCGGCACTCTCACGGTCGCATTTTTGCCCCGATCGCTTTCAAACTGCGTACAAAAATTGCTTGGGTGTAAACTTAGTTTAAGTTCGTGAACGGGTGGAATCCGGCCTAAGGGGACGTGTCCTTAAGACCCTACGTCTCACTTTTTGTGAAATCAGTTTTTCCTCAAAATTTCACGTTCCATGAAAGATATTCGAACCGTTCTAATTTTATCCCATAGTATATTATGAATACCAACAACTTTTAATTATATACCTATAAGATTAAAACTTTAACTAAAAGTGGAGGGGGGAAAAACCAAAATTTTTCGGGAAAAAAATCATAACTTCTAACCGGTGAACATTCTTGCCGTCGGAAACATTTTTAATCGATAGGCCATTTTTAAGTCTAAAATAAATGTCTGAAAAGATTTTCGCTAAAAGTTACCGTTTTCGAGAAAAAAAATTAAACATGTTAAAAAATAATATTAATTACTTCACGAAATCTACCTGTGCGTTCCCCCTGCGGGAACGGATTTTTTAAAAGTATTTTTTAAATTCATAATTTATTTTTATGTTGACTGTAATTTGATCACGTGCCTAAAAGCCTTCATGACTGTAACATAACTTTAAACCTAGTATGTGAGTCATGCGACATTTTCTAAGTCATAACTCTCATTGGCACGGAGTTGAATTTATTGATTCCATTACTTGTCTGTGTTGTTTTAACGTCAAGTTAGAGCTTGTTTGGTAGTCTGTTTCATATCTTCCGCGTTCTTGAATTGGTTCTATTTCTGTATTACTTTCGTTTACGGTATGTTTTGATTAAATGATGTAATAAACACAAGTTTTATTTTTATTCCTTCCTGCGAATGCAGCTACAATTTTATTTAACTAAGATAAAGTTTACGAGTTTATGATTAACATATTTAATAGATTATATTTTTGCTTCTTTATTATAATAAATTTCTGTTAAGGATTTGGTTCCCAGAATCTTGTTGACATGAGAATTATTTTTATGATAAGGCCTATTGACATAATTGGCATTGGAAAACTATATTTGCCCCCTTGCGCTTTCAGCAAGCTTATGGCTTTCAGCGTACGTATTTCGGACGACTCAATTTTCAGAATACCTACTCATCTGTTATCAACTGGTGAAGATGTTTCTAAGCAATATTACAATGGTTGGCATACCGATGCTTATGCAACCCAAGATGGCGTTAATTCGATTCACAATCTAATTCTTTCACTTTCTTCAACGTGTTATGTTTTCTATTAAAATGATTCACTGTTCACCTATTTTGACATGTGAATATAAAGATAGAACAGTAAGAAGATAATAATTATTTACGGTGAACAGAACAAGGTTTGTGTATCTATGAATACTAAGTGGGTTTGCTGCGAGGATGGCATATAATAATAAAATGCGGCCAAGTGCGAGTCGGACTCGCCCATGAAAGGTTCCGTAGCAGCAAGTAACATAATAATGCTTTTTTATACGCTTTTTATTAGCTTCGCCTGTATATTTGTTTGTATGTTTTGTATGTAGGCGCGATTTCGACCCACTTTAAACGGCCAGATTTCGTTCTATCTTTGTAGATTTATCGAGGACCGATGACAATACACTAATTTGATAAAATTATTCCATTTTTCAATTTGCAAAATAATTTAAACTAATGAATTCGCAAAAAAATTACTGACAGCTCTGTAAATATTTGATAACAGCGCCATCTATCCCGTCAACTTTGTATCACGTAGTAGCGAATAATGTCACATTATAAACTCTGAAATAGGTGGCAACAGCAGCGTGTTAATTTATTTATGAATAAACAAACTAAAAAGTAGGAAATAAGTAATAGTTTAAAAAAAAACTAAAAAACACGCTTTTTATAGAAAACCGAACTAAAAAATAGAAAATAAGTTTTAATAAAATGTAATGATAATCACTCTAGTCATGTCTGTCAATAAAATATTTATATCTAGTGACCCATGCACCCCACGCTTTTTTAAAATAAAATACATTTTTTTTATTTACACTATTATTAATTTTTTTTAAAGTTTTAACACTATTCTTAATGTAAATTTATTAAAACTTATTTTCTATTTTTTTAGTTCGGTTTTCTATAAAAAGCGTGATGTTTTGTTTTTTTAAACTATTATTTATTTAAATTTTATATTTGAGTTGATTGAATGAAAGGTAAATTGCGTTTTACGATTTATGACGTATTAAAAAAAAACTACTTAGTACTGAATCTCATTCAAACCAATTTTCGGTGAAAGTTTACATTGTAATGTACATCATATTATATTTTTTAGTTTTATAATTTTCTTATTTTAGAAGTTACAGAGTTTGGGGACATTTTACCACTTTGGAAGTGTCTCTTGCGCAAACTATTCAGTTTAGAGAAAAATTATATTAGAAACCTCAATATCATTTTTGAAGACCTATCCATAGATAGCACAAAACTTTTTGAGTTTCAGTTCTAAGTATGGGGAGCCCCCGAAATTTATTGTTTTTTTTTCTATTTTTGTATGAAAATCTTAATGCAATTCACAGAATACATCTACTTACCAAGTTTCAACAGCATAGTTTTTATAGTTTCAGAAAAAAGTGGCTGTGACATACGGACGGACGGAAAGACAGACAGACATGGCGAATCTATAAGGGTTCCGTTTTTTGCCATTTGGCAACGGAACCCTAAAAACCTGATGGATGTTAGGAGTTTCAACATCAACACCTTTTATGTTCTATGAAATCTAAAATATGAATAACGATAACAGATTTATTGAGTGGTAATTCTTTGTATAGAAACGTTGAACTAATTTTGTTAAAGCGCGATTGAAATCTATACATAAACAAGGCATCTCAAGTCGTTTGATTATCGCAACACACTGTGTAAAATTGAATAAAGATTTAAACACCAACAGAAGAGTTGGTTAAATTCTGTCATATTATCCATACGCAGTTTTATTATTATGCAGAATTTATCATCAGTTTATATCTAATGGTCCAAACTTTTAGTCTCGCTACGACTTACATGCTGTATCCTCTGTTTAGAAAGAAATACGATACGATAGAAAATATTTTTTTTATCGTGCGGAAATCCCTTCGGATTCCCCCCTTCCGGCCAGCGGGGGCGGTTATGTCGGGTTTGAACCGACTGAAACCGCACGCCATCTCGGGTCTACAGACGCCGGGGTGCCATGCAAAAAGTTAGCCAGTATCGACCTAGCCACAAAAATAAACCCACTTAGAGCAGTTGTAGTTCAGGATATATGAGGTTCCGGGTCATGGGACATGAGTCTTCGGAGCCCAAGCCAACTTCGTCGCAAGAAATCAAAATGTGCGATGCAAGTATTTCGCACGCGATTTTTATTTTTATTTATTTCCGTAGCTTCACTCGCCTAACCGTATTAGAAATTACCTGCGATTTCTGAAATCGATAGAGATAGTAGTGTAATAAACTGATGTATCGGTTGTTACGAATCTGGTCTGTACGGCAATGTAGCACAATCGTAATCGATATATTCAGACAGCGACGAGACAAGATCTAAATACAAGGTTCCACGCTTCGCTGCGCTTTAGCCATTCATCATCTTCGATTTTAGATAATACTAAGTTCTTGAGAGGAAAGTGGACTTAACGGCAAGGTAGTCTTATGCCTGTACCTGACATTCGGTAAAGTTACTACATCAAACGGTAGGGTCTAGTACCTATAAATATAATAAAATCCTAATCCTAATATGAAATCAAAATCAAAATGATGACATGTAGAAGATAGTTGACCCAACCCTTGATAATAAATATCAGGCCGCTATTTTGTATGCAACCGGGTAGAATTAATTGCGATGTTACATAGAAACCTGTATTTTTTCATGATAAATGATTAAAAATATAACGATGAAACAGGTACGTGTTGCGTTCGAAAGTGCAGAAGTAAACATACCTTGATCTATTCCAAATTTGACAATAGCTAGTAATAAATAATGTGCAATAAATTACAAAATAATATGTATTTAAATGGTCTTTCTTTTTTCTATATACATACCTAATATTGGGGCAAGACGGGGACACCGTGGTTCCCAAACCCGAGGGGGCCATCTCGAAACCGGAGATGGCCCAGGGTCAGTCGGGGTGCGAGGGATATGCTCTATGGGCAACCTTACACCCCGGCGTCTGTAGACCCGAGACGGCGTGCGGTTTTAGTCGGTTCAAGCCCGACATAACCGCCCCCGCTGGCACGCGGGGGGGTATCCGAAGGGATTTCCGCACGATAAAAAAATAAAAAAAAAAAACCTCTTCAACATCCAGAAACTTTGACGCGAAAACAAAAATAGAGATCGGTAAAAACTTATAGTATAGAGATATATAGAGATGAATTTTAAAGAAATCAGTAAGTACAGTCAACGTCAAAAGCAGCTTAACAAATTCTAATATATTTGTCACCTTAACTCTTAAACCTTCGATAATATAATAAATAAAACATGTAATATATTAATTGTGTCCTCTGCGGATCATAAAACTAATTAGACATCAATTATTGGTCCATATATACCGATGTAAAAAAGGGTTTGTAAATATTTTAGTGAATATCAACTTTTGTCGTTGACTGTTCATTATTTTCATTAATATTTTTGTATGAGTTGTCGAAAATTTTCTGTAATACATTATACAACTTTATTGTGTGACACTTATCCAACATCCTCATATGCCTCATTTCATAACTATTGCTGTAACTGCCACTAAGAATTTCTCAGGAATTTCAATATTATGAGAATCAAATTCCAAAAAAAAAACAATTTATTTGTATACATACATACCTATGTATGCAAATAAATTGTATTTTTTTTTAATTAACTTTGAAACCATTTTTGCATACATACATACATATGTATGTATGCAAAAAATTGAAATTTCACCTTTCTGAACCTGCGCACGAGAGTGATTTATTTATCTTACCATTTCGTCTTTTTAAATATAATTGATTTTACTAATTTGAGTTGAAGTTTGTAAAAAAAATTTTTTGGAGAGATAGGAACCACCTGACTAAAACACTTATATCCCGCATACAGCCCATAATACCAATTTTTTAACTTGAGTTTAGTTCCAAAGTCGTATTATGCCCATATTTTAAAACAAAGTTAGACAAAATCAATGCTGATATTTAAATACCCAGAAATGTACTACACGTAAATTCTCATACCGTATGTCGGGTGCCGGCCTCACGTACTTATTACCCCGATCACTTTGGGTACAAACCATTGTTTTAAGCCTAAGCTTTCTTTACTGTTCTACTATATATCATGATAACCGTATTGTGTTGATGTCCTTTGTAATGTCAACGCCAGTCTTATCAAACCTTTTACACGGGTATTTTCGGTTATTAACACTTAATGGTTTGTTTGCGGCGCGGCGGCGATTGGTTCTCGTTAAAACAAGAAATGCTAAGAAGTTCGAAAAGGTAAATAAAATGTAGGTGCTACTCCTTCGCAGATTGATATTAGTTTTTTTAAATATTGCTACAAACTTTCTTTTAACAGTAGAACTGATAGAACTATCCGGACTGATAGATGTCCATCTATTAGTTCACAAAAGACGTTTAAGGTTTTCTAAACCGTTGAATAGGTAGTCTAAGAAGTGATGTAACCGGAAATATTTCATGATTTTGGATATAGACAGTAAGAGATGTACACGATAATGGTAACATCGCTTTCTCAGTACTGATGTGGATTATAAAACTGAATTCCACTCACATTAATACGTGGAACAATAAACGGGTAGCACACTTTGCACATTCTCCATGGAAACTACAAAACAACATTGGTAATATCATCATCCTCCTAGCGATTTCCTAGCTGTGTCCAAAGTGTGTTGGCTTTTATGAGAGCTACTACTGTCCTCGACTTTCTAACCTCGAGAGGAAAACCTGCGCTAGAGCTTCTCCCATTGTTTAGCAGGTGCACTGACTTGCAGGTGAGGTTGACTTGGGCCCCAGAGGTGTTAATAGACACGGTGATGCCCTGTTCATCCATTGATGATGTGAGAAGACTTGGTAACTCAGACTGCCATGAAGACTTTGTAAGCCTCGCGTTTAAAAGGCTGATAACTACCCATTGTGGTAGTTTTTGTATAACTCTACATCACATAAACCTCACGCCAGTATCCCCGAAGGGGTAGGCAGAGGTGTATTACACACCCACGATTCGCCAGTTATGTTTAGGTCCCAATGTGATAGGGGGCGAGCCTATTGCCATCTACTGGGCACATTACTAAGCGAGTGATAATCAACATTTTTAATACACACATAACTACGAAAAGTCAGAGGTGTATGCCCGGGGCGACTGTGGATCGAACTCGAACCTTGTCTCGGCAGTCCGTTACGTACACGACTGGGGTATCGCCGCTTATATATATAATCTTATATCTACGTATAACTCTAATGGAAAAATAAGAAGCATAGAATATTATGAAGCTATCATTGGGTAATCTGAGGCCACCAACACCTTCGAGATGTTTGTGACGGCAGACCAACATCATTGACACTGAGGTTTCGACATTTTCTAACGTCAGCTTAGGTCATTTTTACACGACTGCCCAAAAAAGTAATGTATTATTTTTGGTTCTGAAGAGGTTCGACTCTTCCTACAGTCCTGCTGATATGATGATACGACGTGATTATTTTTCTCATATCAAAAATTTAATGAACAAATTAAGCGCGAAGATGAAAATGCCTTGCCCTTAAATGATCGAAAATAGTTTGAAAGCGTGCAATGATCATGATTTTTGCTTTAATTATAAGTTTCGCAAACCTTAAAGTGTGCCCTACTTGTCGTTTATGTTCTCTATATGTAATACATGTTTGATTGTTTGTTACCGCTCATGTCACCAAGGCGATGATTGACCTCGATACGCAAAATAGATTAGCATAACTAGAAATATATCTATGATGTAGGTACTTAACTCGTTTTGTACTAACTTGTACCTTCGTAACCTTCCATTTTGTTATTTTTACCCTATGTGAAATTTATATATCCTATACAAGTTGTCCGTCTGTCAAGTTGTCAGTCTGTCTTTAAAAAATTCAAGCTAAGCCAACGTAGCATTATAGACAACCGCATGGGAATCAAAGCCGATACGGCTTCCCGTTGACCTAGACCAACCTAGACTGCCGAATCATGAAATTTGGCAAAAAGCTATGTCTTATAGCACAAGTTAAAGGGAAAAAATATTTGTTTTGAGCTTATTGCTGCCCAGTGCTGAACATAGACGTCTCCCTAGAACGGTCACAACTGGAGGTTAACCTTGCCGGTTCGCGGTCTCGACCAGAACTTTCCATGACACTATACATGTTTTTTTAACCATTTTCTAAGGGCATCCTTATTATATGTAATTTAAACTATTTGATACTTATTCGAACATATAATTTTTTAAATATATCTACGTATCTAATAATAAACCTATGCAAAAATCTTAAAGTTTTGGTCTTGTCCTATTTCAGTAGATATATCTGTGAACGAATTTGTAATACATAATTGAATCCTATAATAATTATTTGTTCTCTAAAAACAATGAATCATCAAATCTAAAAGCTCGAACTTATTCGCACTTGTGTCTTTTATATACCTACTCACCCCCGAAGAGGCATTCAGGCAGATATGATATGAATATATTATTTAACTATCTTTCACCACCTATTTTTCTTGGTCCCATTTGGCTGCGAGAGTTTGGAAGCAAGCATTTATTGCAGACTCTGTACTAATTCTAATAAAACCCTAACAGTTAAACCCTCTAACACTTTGTCTGACCCGATAATTGAACCTGAGACCTAGTGTACAGCAGCCGTATCGACTACTGCTGCGTTACCGAGGCATTCACTTGTTTCCATGTACCTCAGTGTTTCCGACAATAAACGACTTTTTGTGTGAAAAGATACGTAACTGCTTAGATTAATCATGTAACGGTAGAATAAATACATGAATATGTAAAAATGTTGAATATACTCCTTTAAGGAAAGGGTATTACAAAAAAATAAATTATAACGTAAGTATTCGGGCACAAAAAAACTTATACTAAATTCGCCTACCCATTTAATACAAAATACTTATTAAATTATCGTTGTTATGCAAACTGAAATATACTATCAGATGTTTTAATTTGAATAATATTAAAATTGAATAATATTATATTTTAATTTGTTTCCGTATAACGAATGAACAACTCTGTTGCAAAAACGAAAGATGTTGCACCTTATGTCAGAAGGACGAAGGAAGGTGTTGTCCATAGGCAACGGTAACCGCTTCTCACGAGGTGGGCCGTGTGCCACCTAGGCGGTATAAAAAAAAAATTTGAGCCAAAATTAGACGTACCTTAGCATCATCACGTATCAGTGCCATGATAATTACACTATATCAAGTAGTAAACATCTGTAACATATTTGATGCTACCTTTGCTTACGTCTTCGCAAATCCTTAAAAATAGCCTATCAGTTATTTTTACTGCGTGGGTTATGGGGGTAAGCGGTGAAGTGACTATATCAACATCGAACCGGCTAAAACCACGCGGTGTTCCATCTCGGGAACCTATGACCAAATAGCCCGGTTATACTA
The DNA here is from genome assembly GCA_946251805.1 of Cybosia mesomella. Lineage (NCBI taxonomy): Eukaryota > Metazoa > Arthropoda > Insecta > Lepidoptera > Erebidae > Cybosia > Cybosia mesomella. The sequence continues at coordinate 16,960,752 of OX276409.1, forward strand.
TATTAGGAAAAACGTTCTTAGGATCCCCGGCACAAATTAATTACATCAAAAGCAGGTGTTTTTTTACCTCAACCTACCTATTAATCTACTAAAATGAAAACGTGCATCGCTATGAAAAACATTTCTAAATTATGTGTATCGAAATGACGCACTTTCACATTAACGTGAGCCGTTGTTTCGGTACTTTAGAACTACCGTTCATCGCTACATTGAACTTCAAAATTCAGTAGTATTACAATCCTATAATATTATCGACGGTTGACAGGAAAATCACCGTACTGTACTTATACCTAGTGTTTTTTCTATCAAAAGTTGCTTGCACCCCTTTTCATTTCAACCGTCCATATCATAAACGTAGAGTTTGTATGGTTGAACGTGCTTATCCAATGAACATAACACTACCCGATTTGAAATTTAAATAGAATGTTTATTGAGGAAACATTTCTTAGGCTATGAAGACTATTAAAAATACTATCTACGCTTAAAGAAGTTAAAGAACCAAGCAGTAACCATAAAAATTAACATACAGCTAGAATATTAAATAGCTGGAGAAGTAAATGTTTGTAATAGACATAAGGTTGTATTGAACAGGATCAAGGCTCCTTATTTTAGTATATATGAAATAAAATAGCTCAGATACGTGTTAAGGTTTAATGGATGACATCGACAAGACAAGTATAAGTAGGTATATATAAACATGAACGTTATAAGTTAATCGACGTAGTATAAGTGGAAATGTAACGGATGTAGCTCCAGGCATCTGTCTGGACATGCCCCCCGACGTTGAAAGGTGCTTTCAACAATCAGCTTCAACAGGCAATGGGCAAATCTTGCTGAAGGCTCGACGGATGGTTCCTTGTGTCACCCTAATATCCGCTACTCTATTTATCTTGTCAGCTCCTGGATAGACTTTAATAACCCGTCCTAGCTTCCACTTGAGCGGCGGCAACCCGTCTTCTTTTATTAAAACCAAAGTGTTTGGCCTAAGTGGGTTTATGTTCTGACGCCATTTTGTACGCTGCTGCAATTCAGAGACATACTCCTTTGACCACCTTGACCAAAAATGCTGACGAATTTGCTCTATTCGCTGATAGCGAGTCAATCGCTGCGTCGGCTGATCTTCTAAGGAAGGCGTCGGCAACGCAGTTAACGGTCGTCCGACGATGAAGTGGCCAGGTGTAAGCGGCGTCAAGTCATTGGGTTCGCTTGAGATGGGAGTCAGTGGTCTTGAGTTGAGCACGGCTTCGATTTGAACCAACACAGTGTATAATTCCTCGAACGTTAAATTTGACAAACCAAGAACACGAACGAGATGAAATTTGGTAGATCGAACACCCGCTTCCCAAAGACCCCCAAAATGTGGGCTATAGGCGGGAATAAAATGGAAGGCAATGCCTTCTAAAGCCAGTGTATCGGAAAGCGAAACGGAAGAAGTTTTTAGAAATTTACTTAAATCATTATAGGCGCCAACAAATGAGGTGCCATTATCCGAATATATATTAACTGGCTTCCCTCTGCGCGCAATAAAACGACGCAAGGTTGATAGGAAGGATTGGCTGGTTAAGTCACCGACGAGTTCCAAATGTATTGCCTTGGTGGCAAAACAAACAAATATAGCAATGTAGACTTTGACTATTTTACAACCACGACCTTGCCGTGAAGCAGATGATATAGGACCTGCATAGTCAATGCCTACATTTTCAAAAGGATAACTACCTACAGCAACACGAGGAGGCGGCAAATTACCCATTAATGGACTCACAGTCCTAACTTTAAATCGGGAACAACGAACGCAATCATGGTAAATCTTTTTGGCCAAATTCCTACCACCTATAGGCCAATATTCCTCCCTGATAGAGGCTAACAATAATTGTGGCCCTGCGTGCAATAATTGCTTATGCTTAAACTTAAATAAAAGTTTTGTAAATATATGAGTGGACTGTATAATAATTGGGTGCTTTTTATTAAACTCAAACGTTGAATTAGATAAGCGCCCACCAACGCGCATAATTTTATTTTTATCTAAAAATATATTTAAACCTATCAGAGGACTTTTAAAATTAATTTGCTTGCCTGCTAATATCATAGAATATTCTGGAAAGGAGTCTGTTTGACACTGCCTTATTATTGTGTCTAATGCGTTTTGTAATTCCTCGACAGTCAAAATAGGTGCAAAGCTTCGTTGCTTCTTGCAACTCAGAATGAAGCGCTGTGCGTATGCGACACTTCTTTGTAACCTATAAAATTGAGAAAAACGCTCAAAATTAATAAATCTTTTATCCCAGCATGCAGTAACATTTAAAGTTATTTGATCCCTCGTTTCGGGAAGTTGAACATTATCTAACCCTGGCATACAAGGCCACATAGACTTATCTTGGGTTAAAAACTTGGGGCCAGACCACCACATATGTAACTCCCTAATACATTTAATATCAACGCCTCGCGAAAGGTAATCAGCAGGATTATTTTCAGTTGGTACATGCCTCCACACACAATCGGGAGTTTCCTCAATAATTTCTGCCGTGCGGTTTCGTACAAATGGCTGCAGCCTATTAGGATGCATCCCTAACCAGCCTAAAAGGACAGTAGAATCAGTCCAAAAGATAGTCCGAGTAACTTGCATACGAAGAGACGCTAAAGCTTTCTGATAAAGTCTTACACCTACCAAAGCTCCAAGCAATTCAAGTCGTGGTATAGTCAGGGGTTTAATCGGTGCAACGCGACTTTTTGCAAATAACAGCCTGACCGTGGCTATACCACAAGCATTAACACTTCGAACATACATGCACGAACCATAAGCAGACTGAGAGGCATCCACGAAAATATGAAACTCTAGAAAGAGATGCGATTCACCGATAACTCTACGAGGTATACGAAGGTCGTTGATTGAGGGCAAGTCTTTTAAAATTGTGGACCAGACTTGTTTAATATCGGGGGAAAGTGGTTCATCCCACGATAATTTATGAAGCCACAACTTCTGAAGAAGAATCTTCATAGATATAATAACAGGTGCTAAAAGACCCAAAGGGTCAAACACTGAGGAGATAATAGAAAGAATGCTGCGTTTAGTCAGTGAACTTTCTTGAGCTTTATCGTTTATAAAATAACATAACTCGTCACTCTCAGTAAGCCAATCTACACCTAAAGTTTTACTACACTTATTGACACTATTGCCTATATCTAAATGCAATACAATAGTGGGCTTCAATTTGGTACTCTGTGGTTGATGGGAAATGGACTGGGACTGGGATGTGTGGTTAATTGAAACAAAAGTTTTAAGTTTATTATTATTAGGATTTATCACCTTTTGAGACGAGCCTGAATTGGAGTGTTTTGATAACTCCAAAGTTTCTAATAAATCAGCACGATTACGTAAAAAGGTAATAAACATATTTAAATTAATTGAAATCGTGTCATCCAATTGGCTTTTGTACTCCTCCCACTCACGGTAGGTTCTAGCATCTAATTTCGGAGTAAAAATATAAATAAGCAAAGTGTCCCAGTGGGACGTGGGTTCTCCTAGTGATTCTAATGAGCGTAAATTTTTATTAATTTGATCTGTAAGCCTCTTTAAAGCAGGGGCGGACTCACGCTGTAGGGACTCAATATTAAATAAATTCGCTACGTGATTTTGTATTAAAAGTTTTTTATTCGAATAGCGTTGGCATAAAAGATTCCATGCAATTGGGTAATTTGCCGCTGACAACTGTAAAGATTGTATAACAAGCGCGGCACTGTCCCTTAAAGCGGCCTTTAAATGATGAAACTTAAGTATATCATCGATTTCCTCATTATTGTGAACCAAGCTTACAAATGTATCATGAAACTCGAGCCATTGCTCATAGCTGCCACCAAAGGAAGGAATAGGAATCGGAGGTAACTTAACCAGTTTGTGACCGCTGCTACTTAAGCGAGTAGTCTCCAGACCCTTACCAACCTCAACTTTGGGCGAAAGCAAATCCTCTGCAATTGACACAGCTCTAAAGTAAGAAGTCTCGAATTCATCTCGTTCCACTAATAATTCGGTGATATCATCAACTAAACACTCGCAACCTTTTTGCAAAGTATCAAATTCATCGTATAATAACTGTACCTTTGTAACTCTTAACTGTAGTTCTTCATGTTGAACTGAGTTCAAAGGACTTGACAATAATTTTAAATAATTTTTAAACAAAGTTAAACGTCCTTTACAACTGGCTTTTTCCCGTTTTAATTCCTTTTCATCAGCCATAATGGGAAGCGAGTATTCAACCTGAAAAGTTATACAAAAACAAAATGTATTATCTAATTAAAACTATTTACCAACAAAATAAAAGAAATGCCTAATAGGTACTAAAAGCGAACACCGCTTAATACAGTAACAATACGTACATTCAGTACAAAGTACATTTGTTAATAAGCAACTGATAGCAAATACCTAGCCTTAATTCTAACAAATACACTAGGGAGAACCGATTTAATCAAATAGTACTCAGTTATACCTACCTAAATCTTATTATTATGATGAATCTAGCTACTTACCTAATTGTTTATTAATAAATAATTCTTATGGCGTAAAATTAATGTTTAACTAAGTTTATTAACTACTTAGTTAAACTGCCCAAGATATAAACAATCACCACAAATTGATATTTTACCAACTAAGTTAGCTATCTTCTAAGAATTTATTATTATATTAAGGTAGGTGTAGAAACAATAATATTTTACTATATAAAGCGTTAAGTTTAACGTTGCGTTGTAAATGTAGGAAGATATGCAGCTAAAGTTTTAGCCAAATAACTGACAATGACATTAATTCCTACTACGTTATAACTTAATAAATTATTTATTTTTACACAAAATAAAGCAATAATAGTGGAAGAGTACATACATATAGCGAATTAATATCTTTTTAACTAAATATACATAAGTAGTACTACCCTTATCAACTTGCATTGATTGCACAATGCAATTATCCGTGCTATATATTTACAAATTTTAAGTTGTTCGTTTTTAAATACAATCTAATCCGAAATCAATGGAACATACACTGTGTGGTTATTTAACTGCAACTATTTACGTTCTTTGAAGATGTTCTTAATGACTTGACGCGATTCACTGGTGCATATTCCTTTGTATCCTTACGACCGCGTGCAGCTATTTGATTTTTCGATGTTTTTTCGATAAATTCACGTACATTTCGGAAAATAATTATCACTGGTGACACTATATTAATTATCCGGCGTATGGGGGACCATGAACAGGATCAAGGCTCCTTATTTTAGTATATATGAAATAAAATAGCTCAGATACGTGTTAAGGTTTAATGGATGACATCGACAAGACAAGTATAAGTAGGTATATATAAACATGAACGTTATAAGTTAATCGACGTAGTATAAGTGGAAATGTAACGGATGTAGCTCCAGGCATCTGTCTGGACATGTATTGTGACAAGGTACGTAGTAACTTCTGCAACATAGTATTTTTGTAAACCCCTAAATAACTGTACCGGCAAACGTGCACTCACTGCTAACAATTTTTAGGAGTGGGTGCACATTAGCAGTGTACCTGATGGGTTCGAACCCTACTGCAGAACTGCTAATTCAATAACATAAATATCCCGTATTACTGCTCGTCCAGAAAACAGTAATAGTATTGGGGCTATAATACGACTCGAAATTGTTGAAATAATTTCCAAGAGAACTAAGTAAGTGGCACGAAAAATACACATACAGATAGAATAGATCTTAACAAGATAAGGATGGCACTAATTGAACCATAAAGGATGATACTGCTAAAATCTACACAAAAGTACCCAGATAATTGTTGAGAATCTGTATTGAATCAAGATGTTAACAATTTTGGTGAAACTTCGATTTCCGCGAGTGAACTGGGCCGATCGTGCGAACGTCTGGGATATTAAGAATTTGACCGTTGATCAAACTCATTTGTAGACGATCATTAATAGAAATGTTGAATTGAAAGTACTAGGTTACTTTTAGGTTTCGAGCATTTTGTCGCGAAGGTAACGTGCGCAAATTTTCCGCGGGCGCATTTCTAAGTTCGTGTGTTTAAATAGTTTTAAGTTAGGTATGTTCTGTGATTTAAATTTATAATATCAGCTGTCGTAGCCTTAATTTATTATATTCCTTTAAATATAACTTGATCTCTTTGACAGTTATCACTAGTGCTGTGACCCTTAAGAGGTAGTCCGTATTTTTTGTCGATGAACTCTTTATTTATTAAATAGTGATTTTAGATTGTAATTGACTGTTATATGAATAAACTAAAGTATTATTATTTACTCTGAGAAAATAAATATTGTAAGTGGTTTTTAATACTAAATTAACTTAATTTATCTATTTCAAGACCTGACTGTATGTTGGAATATATAATGTTTTATACGGGGACTGTATTGGTTTTATTTCTTTTATAAATAATTTAATAAGGATTAGTTTTCGATTTATGTAAAACAATTACTAGACGGCATGAGGTTTTATTCGGTTTAAGCCCGACATAACCGGGGGTATCCGAGAGGATTACCGCACGAAAAAAAGGTATTTTAGAAGTTACGAAGTACATTTTAGGTATGAATTTTTATTTCTCATAATGTATTGCACTTCAATTGCTGTAAAACTGGGCACGTAAAGAATGAAAATATAAGTTAAACAAAATAAAATTGTAAATATGATGCTTGTTCAAAGTTACTTTATTTATTATTTTATATATAAAAAATAGTATCTAAGCATTCAGAATGCTCAAAAATATATTCCGTATTATGAAAAACTTATTGTAATACTTGTGATTAAAGTATAATTTTTAGTCACATGATTTAGTAAAATTTATTTGACAGAATGTCCTTGTAATCTCGCCTAATCTTGAAATATGTGCCCGAATGTCATATTAGATGGACAATTTGGTAGGTGACACTGTCGTCAAGTAATTTTTATCGACTTTCAAAAGAAAGGTTTTCGATTTGTCTGTATATTTCTTACATAGTTCGCGCGTAACTTTTTTCTTCGTTAACCGATATAATTATACTTTCAATGTTGGATTCATTATATTTTCAAGGTGGTCCTATAAAATTTTCATTGCTGTTGAAATATTGACTTCGTAGCAATTAAACGGTAAAGTATTGTGTTTGGTTTATGACACCATCTATACTTATGTTATGATAATCTAATAATAAACTGAAGAGTTTCGTTTTTGGTACGCGCTAATCTCTGGGACACTTTGGATTTAATAGCTCAGTTCTTGGGGAAGGTTATAGGCCAAGGGTGGCCATCTTAGTTTGACCCTAGATTTACTGTTTACTAAGCATACCATGTGGGATCGACCAATTACATACTTCTTGACATTTGAAATGAAACAGTAGGTCTGAATAGTATACTTACTTAGATATTATAATTATGTAATGTTTTTAGGTATTTTATTAAGAGGGAAAATATGAATTCGAAAATCATGCTTGGGAAATAAGTAGGGACATATTTAAATGTTATTAGGTATCCGGTATAGTCGCTCAACAACCTCCGTCCAACATGAGCGCAGGCCTGGGGGTGGCAGGTGAGGCCGCTTGTCACCCCAGCAGAAGCAGGCCGGGACGGTGGGGCGACCAGCCCCCCCCCTCCACCTTTCCGAGGCAAGATGGGGAAACCGTGGTTACCAAACCCGAGGGGGCCGTCTCGAATCCAAGAGATAGCCCAGAGTCAGTCGGGGTGCGAGAGAAATGCCTTTAGGGCCACCTTACGCCCTGGCGTCTCGACCCGAGATGGCTTTATTGCCATACGTATGATTTCTAGAGATAATTTAATTAATATAAGGATACAGTGAATAATGTATGAATTGAAAATGTGAGTGCATGTAAGGGCCAGTGGGTACACCAACGTCGAACCAAATCAGATATTGAGCACGCATAAAAAATGCTACGTCAGATCGATTACTATCGATAGTCGATTTCAAAGAGAAGGTGAAAATCAGTCGTCCTCTCTGTCACACTATGACGTATAAATTTCATGCCTGCGATGGTAGAGCCATGCTCTTCCCAGGACGAATAGGCTGGCTTGAAGGGAGATATTACTCGGTCACTGAATATCGAACAGAAACACTATTGATGCAGTATTGTCAGTATGTGGCAATGTAGAGTCTACAATGTAAACATAACGTTACTTTCTCTCTTCTATACCGACAGTTCTTTTTGCCATCGTCATCATCATCCTCTTACCGTTGTTCCCGGTTGCATCCGAGCCTTTGCCTCGGAACCCGGGGTCCGCTTATTCCTTTTCCTCATTTTTATTTGACTTCTAAGTACGGCTTTTATAGGAGCGACTGCTGTCTAACCACCCAAACTCCCAGAGGAAAACCTGCACCAGAGGTTGGTTCGCCAAACAGCAGGTGTACTTGCTTGCAGGTGGCTTGGCCCTGAATGTCATGGTGGGATATTTGTCATTATATTATTATAAGGCAAAGTATGGTTCTTCAATCGAATATGGGTTAAAATATCGATTCGATCGGCAATTGATGTTTGAATAAGCAAGACATTTCAGTTTTAAAATATTATATAGGTAAATAAAAAAAAAACATTTCTCCTTCTTTATTATTTTACATAATTATTATAGAAAGCGATTTAATATTTAATGTACTTCGTTATTAGTACTTTATAATATAATCAAATGTACCGTCGCGTATCGAGAAGCGCAACTAGACAATGGATAATTATTTTTAAAATTGATTCATAGCTCAATTACTTTCAATGCAAGACGAAGACAATGATTTTAATTGAAGTTCTGAGTTAACATTATAACAATTTGTACACAAGTTTTTTTCAATACAGATATTTTTTAAACCTACATTTGGTATGTAGACAAGGAGCACTGATATATTTATTAGATTTGGCAAAACCAATGCATATTGAGCCCTTATAGAACTCGCCCGTCGATCAAACGGAAGACAACCTTGATATGGTGTGCAGGAGACCGTGACCCCCTTCGTTATAGAGAGTCGCTCGCGAAACACATTAGAAGAGGCTGCCTTGTCGCCTCTCCAGCCATTTCATGACAAGTCTTATCAGACTAGAGTACTTTTAAATTATTTTAAAATCATATTTATCTTTACAAAAGGAATGCTAAGAAAAGACATGGTAAACCTTGCTGACCTGAAATCAATTTTCTTGTCACGTTACAGCTATTAAATTATATCGGATAGAGTTAGATTAAGAAGCATTTGGTTACTGCTAAAGACAAATTAGGTATAGATTCATCGAACTTCATTTAGGTTTATTGATGATGTCACGCTCGGTGTTTTAGTAGTTGACTGACACTGTAGTTGATGCTAGTGTACAGGAGACGCAGCAGAGAGAGTGAAGGTAGAATAATTACCATATAAAGGCGCAAATGCAAGTAGCTATGGGATGGTCCAAATAGGCCTAGTATCTTTGACATTACAAGCTGTTATTTAATGACAAGATCTTGTCATGTTCAAGCCTATTGAATCGGTTTTGATGAAACCACGAAGACGTAAACGGTTTCCAGTGTCTGATAATGGTGCTGAAAGGTAGCCGTATAGCTCCCTAAAACGTTTCTGTTTAGTAGTTTATAAAAAATCTTAAGTATTGCGTATAGAGTAGATCACGAAAGTTATCTAAAGAGACTCGAAAACTAATCGTTTTGGTAACTTGAACCTCGTATTCACGTTCATTAGGAAGACTGCACCTAAACTACGTGCAAATGTTCTAATACTATTATTTACCGTGTAACCTATCTGATCAGTTGCCGGCATAATAATAACACGGTGAGGCCGCTCTCAGGATACCGTACGGTTGTAATGGTGGCTTTGAATCCTATATTAGCTTACTCTTTGTACCTTTTTTTTTTTTTTTTTTATCGTGCGGAAATCCCTTCGGATACCCCCCCGCCGGCCAGCGGGGGCAGTTATGTCGGGCTTGCACCGACTAAAACCGCACGCCGTCTCGGGTCTTCAGACGCCGGGGTGTAAGGTTACCCATAGAGCATATCCCTCGCACCCCGGCTGACCCTGGGCCATCTCACCACTAACAGCATCGCTCATCCTGTCTCCTCTGAAAGCAGAGGAGTACGGAGAGCGATGTGTTCCCGCCACGTTGGGTATTGGCCGACGATCAATGCCAACCCTATGAAGGGGTGAAGGGGAAGCCATTGACCGCCGCCCAGGGTGTACCGGCCGCTCCGATTCCGGTTCCCCCCGGACTGCAGCGGGATCGGAATCGGAGCGACACTCGAGGAGGTTACCCAACACACACCCCTTACTCTTTGTACCTAATACTTATTTTATTAGCAACAGCTCTTCAGATTTGTTATTTATAAAGCATTTTTAAATAGTTCATGTCATAGTTGGTGGTACTACAATATACATGCATACGGCTCGCCTGATCAACGGTTACAGGGCTAAGAACATTGGTATCTCTTCCGTTACCGATCCCGCCTCTCTTTCAAGGAGATCTAGTAATTCCTATCATCAATTGGAAATTTGGGTTATAGGCGGAATATGGCGTTTATTAAATGAAAACAAAAGGACTGAGGCCCAGAAAATTTATTTTGCGATGGAATAGAACTATATATATGAACTGGGCTTTGTTTATAATGAATCAATCAATATTGGTATTGTTGTAGTTATGACAGAGGTATGGCAAAGGTATGGCTAATGCTTCTAATAGAGTGTATTATATTAGGGGAATGGTCACAGGACGTTACGGTATACGAATAAAGTGTAAAACTATTTGCGCTCAAGTTTTGTGATAGCTACCAAACCTTATTGTAAAGATATCATTGCAGTGATATTAAAAATATGAATAGAAATTCTATTTTCAATCATCAGGAAGTGTGTCTGTCATGAATTAAACGGTATTTGAGAACAAGAAGTAGTACAACACCAGGCTATTGTTTGACGTAATATGCGGTTGCATGCGATCCGTTTGAACTTGTATCAGTTGATTCTTCAGCGTTACCGACGGTACTGCTGAGAACGATTACGTATTGTCTTACGTACGTTGCCTATCGTGTTTACTAATGAGCCGTTTAGTAATCACTGGTTTTTGCTCACGCCTACCTGCCTATTGGAAGCTGTGTGAAATTTGCCTTCTATCCTACATTTTTGATGTTACTACATACATTGTTGATCAGGCGCCAGATGTCGATAAATCTATTGTAAAACAATAATTGAGTATGAAACCCACTATACACACTGTTGGTTTGTTAACTGCATCGGTTGTGTAATTGCCACCGAAAATGTTGTCTCAACGGTTTAGTATTCGTACTATTCTCCAAATCGTCAGTCCATCTGGCTAGGGGACGTCCCTCTTCTGTTTGACGATTCTAGATCTCCACTGTAGAACTTGCCACCAGCTCTACGGTTGATGTGCCCAGCCCACTGCCGGTTCGGCTTCCTTATTCTGCGAGCTATGTCGACAATTTTAGTTCTTTGTCGGACGACCTCATACGAATGTTTTTCTTTCAAAGTAACTCCAAGCATAGCTCGCTTCACAGTCCACTGAGCGAATTTTAGTTTATGGACCGACTCCACCGTTAGTGTCCTTGTTTCGGCATCGTAAGTCAAAATAGGCAGGACGCATTCAAGTAAGTACCTAAGTATATTTCAATTTATATATATATTAGTAATATTTGTGTTGTCCTTCTGTTTATATTCTGGCTGAAACATCGCGTCGTGACTAATAAGCAAGCCTAAAGGTCAGATTCGGCGCCACTTTATCTCTTTCGTTAATAGCTCTATCTACGGTACGTTGACAAAATTGTTGCTCATAAGCACATAACAAGAGAATAATTTTTCTACTGTAATTCAATTTTATGACACTAACAAAGTCGCGAGCAATAGTATTAAGCCACTTAAAGCTAATGTGGTCGAAATTAGACATAACACTTACTTCTCCGTTTCTGTTTACATAACATTTCCTTAATTCGATCGAACCAGTTTCAAAGTCATTATTTGTTGTTCAATCCTTCAATCCAAGAGATTGATTTTATTGTTATTTTATGCTAATATATTTTGTCATCCAGCACGTGTCGTGTTAAATATCTACCTAATTACTATCCTCTTGATTGTCTTTCCTTACAATATTATTCTACGCTTTTCGTAAAAAAAATGGTAGAAAAGTAAAGAGCATTTTACAGACAATCTTGAGTTGATAGAAATAAATGAAATAGAGCATTAGAGGTATCACGTTTTGTCCAGTGAAATTCATTGTGTAGAAATATGCTGAAATGTTAAATTGCTGTTTAGTTTTAATTGATCTTGGTTCCTATCATTGATGAAATAAGTCAGAACCAAATTTTTATGAAACTACAATAGTAATTTCAAAAACATTTATTTTACAGGAAATCTCAAGCTAAAATCACTCATTATCTATTTAAATAATAATCATTTTATTTATTTAAAGTAACGACTCATTTTGGTTAGTTATAAAATACTTATCTTATTTAAGTAAAATTTATCCGTATTTTATATTATAAGAAGGTACTATATTTTGAAAACTAAATAATAAATACAAAATGATTCCGTGATGTAATAATACATTTGCCACCTACCACATAGCCTTGACCCTTGCGTTGGCGCATCTACGACGTCGTTCTTTGAGAAGCGTACACACAAACTATGAAGTAAATTGACGTTAATTAAGAAATTATTATCACCCTTGTTACAACATATATGAACTGGGCTTTGTTTATAATGAATCAATAGAAATATTGGTATTGTTGTAGTTATGACAGAGGTATGACTAACTGATTTCATATTGTTTATTGTGTTGTACGTTTTTGTAATCGCCTTTGATTTATGTGAAATTTTACATGAAAAATAAAGACAGGATTAAGTTTAAGCATCGAATAATTTCTCCCTATAGATCATTTGTATATCAATGCTATAGATGTTTAATTGTAGTATGCCCCGATGGCTGGCGGTATTACCATGTTGAATGGCAATACCAATTATTTGAGCTGGGCAATTGCAATGGTCACGGGTAAAGTCGATCAGTCGCTTCGCAATTTCTTTAAACTTCGTTAAAGCCAAACTAAAATTCAATTGTAACTTTTAAGAATTGTTGTTTATCCGTTGTAGTTGTTAAAAATGTATTGTAAAGGTTGTTTGTCCATGGATAGTGATTGCAGTGATTCTCATCAGTAATTTCGATTTTATCTTGTCGTAAGCTGTCATCAATATGTACCATGTAATTTTGTACGTACGATATTGATGTGAACTGAGCTTCATGCAAATCGCGCAAAATATATTAATTATTACGTGCAGGGATCATTATCAACCATAAATTGAATATACGCTAATTTGTATTTTAGATATCGTAATATAGATATATAGCTAAAGATAAATTACTATTGTAACATTCACGTGATTCTTTTCTTTTTCTGAAGATCTCTTTTCGCTGGTCTGCTGGAAGAAGTTTCAAGAAACAAGCAGTACAGTTGCACAGAGCGGCCGATTGCCCATCTCTCAGTTGGAGTTTGGCCTTTTCATAAGCGCTGAACCGTTGCAGAAATACAGGATAGCTTTTAAACGTGTGAAAGTGCTAGCAACAAAAGAAATCTAAGATAACCAAATGGAACCTACGCCTGAAGGTTAGCAAAATACGTAAAAAGATAGTAAATGTTAATCTGCGACAGATTTAAAAAAAAAATACAATGATAAGAGTACTTTTTCATTTTTTTTCAATAAAATTTGGGTTGCCATCCTTACTAATACTAATACTTAATATATAAATGTGAAAGTAACTCTGTCTGTCTGTCTGTTACGCTTTCACGACTAAACCACTGAACCGATTTTGCTGGAATTTGGTACAGGGGTAGATTAGACCTTGGGAAAGGACATAGGCTATTTTATGACGTGATAACCGACATTTACGCGGGCGGAACCGCGGGGCAAAGCTAGTATAAAATAACTATAAAACGCTGCTGGATGATGTCTTCTCTAACCCTTTGCAGGTTATTTGGAAAACAAAATTCAGTTGCGACTATCTGCTACTTGAATAAAATTGAATTTTTCAGCAAAATAGAGTATAATATGACAACTAAGTTATAATAAATTATCAGAAATACATGAAATAAGAGCATTAAAAAGAAATTCAGGACATAACATACATAAATACAAGAGAAGAGAGAGAAGGAGTATAAGAGAAAGTGGGGAGGGTACACAGTGAAGGGGAACTACCTATATAGGTAGGTAACTAAGGACGACGGAAATTTATTCATGTGATATTATTTTTTATGTAGTTCGTTCATGCGATATTATTATATTATACTATAATTCAATCGTTTATGTTATATCTTATGTATAATTCTTAATTGTAATATATTTAAATATATTATGTGAAAATAAAATGCGTTTAAGGGCTCGTTTAAACGAAGACGTTTTAAATGAATAGGTGACGCCATATTGCATTTGCTATTTCGAATTTTGTAATTCTGACAGTAAATTCATAATAAGTGACCACAAAACCCTTGAAAACGATATGTAACTTGATTATGATCAACAATAGGTATATGGTATTTTACCCCAGGGGGTGGTCGATAAGGGGTGAAGGGTATGAATTTTCCTATATTTGATAAAAAAAACCGTAATGAGCTACCCCAATACCCTCGAAAACGATATTTAACTTGATTATGATCAACAAACAATACATGGTATTTCGTAATCAGCGCCCCCAAAAACCCCTAAGATTCAACTTTGGAGTGAATTATTTGAATTCTCGAATTTTGGCCAGATTTTTGACAATCAGCCGCACTGTACGCTTTGTTAATATGTTCATTGTCTCTCTTCTTGTTTCATGCATACTTAATTAAACTTTAAAAAAATGAACGGGTGAAAATCAAATTTCAATCGACAAAGTTATGAGAAATCTGACTTTGGAATTTAGTCACGTTCATTTCAAAATAATTGCACCAAGGCTTACTTTGTACATTATGAAAAAGTTTTCAGAAATAGCATGTTCTATTCTGTCTCCGTGTAGTTTGGGCTGAGAAAACTGCTTCTGCACGACAATGGAATTCTAGGCATTCTTTCCATTTTACATGCATTGTTTCGAATCGGTATTGCCAGTCTTTAAAAAGTAGACCGAGTGTGAACTATTTTAGTATTGAACAGAATATATTTAAAAGGTCGGGTCAAGAGTATCTGCAACCGGGAATTATGTATGAAAACAATTATTATGAAAGTAGAAGAAACGAAAGGCTTGGATTCTAACAAGTGGGAACACGGTGTTCTCTGTCTACCCAATGGGAAAGATACACGACGGTATCTTCTTCAGCCGAGCGATAATCCCTGTTGCACCCAAAGCTTGCACTTTGGAGCCTACTCCTCTATTCACAATTTGGTTTCTTTTGTCTGTTACGGGAGCAACTACAGTCTGACCCCCGAAAATCGACCCCGAGAGAAAAGCCTACAATAGAGCCTCGTCCGTCAATCAACAGGTGGTACAGGTGGCGCTTGCAGGCGAGGTTGGCGTGCGCGCCGAATATCTTGCTGGGGCTATATATTAATACACAATACCATAAATAAAGTAGTTGGAATAGGAATACAATAAACATAGTATTCCTTTTATGCAAACCTCCATTTCAAGAAATCCAATGCGGTTTTGTCTCGAATCAAATCGAGATTTATTGTTCAGTTATATTTATAATAGATGGAATAGGCTCAATAAACAGAGACAGTAATAACTCGCTTGCTTCCAGATGTTTATCTACGAAGATTGGCCGATTAACTTGGTCCGCGTTTGTAATTAGAGATATTCTCATGTCAGTCAATGTATAATTGCATGCACCGTCAGAAATATGGCTTTCATTACAAAAGTATACTATTTTAATGACCTAACCCTTCAAAATACGAGTATAGTACACTATAAGTGATTGAGGTTAAAGTTCATGATAGCTTTTCCTTTCTGTCGGAGTGCCGGGAAAACGCCTTATTTTAATTCCGGGGTGTAAGGTGGGCCCTTACACCCCGGAAATTGAACACCCAAGATGGCGCGCGTGCGGTTTTAGTCGGGTCGAGTCCGACATATCCGTGCCGCTGCCGGCGCGGGGGGTATCCGAGGGAAATGTTTTCCTATCTAAAAGTTTAATGGTTAATTACTATAATTACGTTACTTGTTTCTATAGTTGTCACTTGACTTAAATACTTGTGTTGTGTGTGTCATTAAAATCAAAATCGTTATTACCACTTAATTATGTATGTTTGAATACAGAGAATAATAACATTTTAAAATGTACCCCGCAGCGCTTTCTAGACACAAATTCTAGCTTGCATTACGTGTTCTAGAATACTGATCAACATATGCCTCTTTCCTTTTTGGGGTTGGCAGTGGCCACATGTATCCACTTGCTACGATCGTGGTACACATCTTTCGCTTTTACTAGATTTTAAGATATTTATTTATTAATATGCTACCGTATGTTCATTGTGCGTGTCCAGAATTAAATGTTTTTATTTCTGTCTTTCTTTCGCTTCTTCTACTATATAATGTTTGATACATGTTCGCCAGATGCTCTTGACCTGGCCTTTCTTTTGTTAATTATTGGGGGGGTGTTTCACAGATCTTAACATACAATGGTCACGCTCACGCATACCTATTGGGATTTCAGAAACATTAACAATTAATTGGTTTTTGGTAATTACGAGTATTTAGTTATTCACTATTACTTTTTAATAATCTGTTTAAATCAGTAATAATTCATATACCTAAGTAATAAAGCAAAAGTTGTTATAAATTATATATTAATAATTATCAATAGTTTTATTACCTACTATTATAATTTTTAATCATACAGGATGTTTACCAAAAATAATTAAAAAATAAATCCGTTTATGAATTTACAATCAATTTTATTAACCGGCCGATTGTTTTGCATAGAAATTTATGCTCTATTACAGTGTCAAGTAGAGAAGAGACTACTAATATGCTAAAAGTTATATAGTCTCAAGTCATTCAGAATCACCGAAGTCCTCGCCAGATTTTGGTTCCTATAGGTCTACAGAAAGTACAGTCCAGAATCTCTTATTTTTTGTGTAGAATATAAGAAAAACGGCTAAAACAATCGACGCAATTTCGTAGTTAGTAATTGTGTTTGTGTAGCTCTGTATCAGTTTCATTATAAGATAAGTAAGTTTCACTATAAAAACTACATTAGTCAAAATTATTTAACTAGATATTTATCTCAGACACACACTATTAATTTGTTTCAGTCTCTTGCTCATAAACATTGATGTCTTTAAGTGAATTCAGGGCTAAACAATCTTCGGCTATTATTTACAGAAACCAGTTGTGGGTATTCAAGTATCTATTCCCATGGTAACAAGAATCCAGTCGCAATAGCTGCAGGCTTACAGATCTGCATACACTTTAATTATACTTGGTATATTATGGAACTTTACATACAGATGCACTTACAGATTATAGAGTCTTTGGTTCGAGATAAACCTGTAAACGGACATTATGTACGAAGTATTTCTTTTATATTGTCACTAAGTCATCATTTCTTGGTATTCGGTTTTTCGTCTCTCTTCTCTTCTCTCTTACTTTAGTTTTCTCAAATCTATTTGATTTGTTTTTTAGCCTAATCAGATTTTGTTGTCTTTAGCACAATCGAGTCAATACAGATACCCAATAATATTCTTTGGTTGAACAAATTAATATTTAAGGATATTTTACGTGCTCTTCGAGATACAAAGGGGCGTGCTTTTATCGAAAATGGCCGTTCAGTGAAGCTTAGCTCACGCAATTTTAAAGCTTAATAATGGAATGCTTATTATGTTACGTTATTTTAATCATCAGCATCATCATTATTATTTTTACAGGACGTTCACCAGTATATTTAAGTAGGCCCACTAACTTCAACAGAAAACAATAAAATGAATTGAAATTAAGCTCATGAGTCGTGAGGCGTGTCGTTGTCTTAATTTGAGTAACCTAACACTCAAATTAAAACGAATGGGTAGATTGAAATCAAATCTGGGTCTGATGGATCACTTGTATAGTCTTTCTTTTATTTTTCCTACCGTGCGGTTTTAGTCGGTACATGCACGACATAGCCTTCCCCGCTGGCCGGCGGGGGGTATCCAAAGGGATTTCCGCACGTAAAATAAAAAGTTCTATTTTATATATAGTACGGTCTCGTACGGTTTATTTTTCTCCTCATACGGACATTTCTTCTCTTGTGTCTTGTTATTTTTATTTTCTTTTTGTCCATTAGTCCAAACCATGCTTCAATTGCGTTAGTTATTTAGTGAAGCAATCAAAGAATTAAGGTCCCTTTTGGTTGTAATATTGCAGGTTTTAATAACTGATTGCTCGTTTTTTAAATATTAGATACTGTTAGACTTAGTATGTTAGTCTGTATTCTTAATTAAAAACCTGTTGCTGATATAGTTAGTGTTTTAGCCTAAACGTTAAGGTAATGATGATGATGAATTAGCCTAACTGCTTTATATTTAGGACAAAACCATTATTGTTATCAAGAAATAGCAACGAATACTTTACTAGTTTCGATATTGAAACTCATGAAATTGCTTAAGCAATGAGGTGTATTTCTCAGGTTTTAAAGATTTGCTTTCAAGTGTATACTTTTGCATACTGGTCTAAATAGATGAACGCCGACGTATTCATGTAGTTAAAAAATATGCCTCTAATACTGTGTTTTTAGCCTTAGCTACCGTTTCAGTAATCTTGTGGCAATGCAATACATAATTAATTAAATTACATAAACTTATTATTTTCCTACCGTACACATCATCATCAACCTATTCTAGTCCACTGCTGGACATAGATCTCCCCTAATGAGCGCCATAGCGCCCTGTCTTCAGCTTGCCGCATCCAGCATCTGCCCGCAGTCTTTCGCAGATCGTCATCCCACCTGGCCGGAGGGCGTCCTACACTACGTTTGCCGAGTCGCGGTCTCCACTCAAGAACACGTTTACCCCAGCGGTTGTCGGTTCTTCGCGAGATATGGCCGGCCCACTGCCACTTCAGCTTGCTTATTCTTTGAGCTATGTCGATAACCTTGGTTCTCTGTCGGATGTATTCGTTACGAATCCTATCCTTCAGAGAAACTCCGAGCATAGCTCTTTCCATAGCTCGCTGAGCGACTTTGAACTGGTGGACCAGCCCTACCGTGAGTGTCAGCTCGTCTCAGCTCCGTAGGTCATTACGGGTAGGACGCACTGATTGAAAACTTTCGTTTTCAAACACTGCGGTATGGATGACGAGAAAACCCGACGTAGTTTCCCAAACGCTGCCCAGCCTAGCTGGATCCTCCTCTTGGCCTCCTTCTCAAAATTGTTTTTACCCAACTGCACAATCTGCCCGAGGTAAGTGTACTCAGAAACAATTTCAAGAAGGTGGCCATCCACGACGACCGGTCCTGGATCAATGTGGCCATTGATCAAGACTTTGGTTTTATCCAAATTCTTGCCAAGACCGATGCGTCGCGAGGCTGAAGCTAGGCCGTCCAGCATCTGGGTTAGCTCCTCTAGCGACTCCGCCATTAAGACTATGTCATCAGCGAATCGCAGGTGTGAGATGTAGTCGCCGTTTATATTTATGCCCTTACCTTTCCAGTCCAGCGTCTTAAACATATCTTCCAATGCGCTCGTGAACAGTTTCGGGGATATGACAACCCCCTGTCTCACTCCTCTGCGCAATTGGATGGGTTTAGGCTGCTGACCCTGTACTTGGACACTCATAGTGGCGGCTTCGTAAAGGCATCTCAGCACCTCGACATAACGATAGTCTACTTGACATCGCTGTAAGGATTCCAGAACAGCCCAAGTTTCAACGGAGTCAAATGCCTTTTCATAGTCCACAAAAGCGAGACACAGGGGCTGATTATACTCTTCGGACTTCTGTATAATCTGCCTCACTGTGTGAATGTGGTCTATGGTGCCATATCCTCCGCGGAACCCAGCCTGTTCCGGTGGCTGGAACTCGTCGAGTCTCCTGGCGAGACGATTCGTGACCACTCGTGAAAATAGCTTATAGACGTGGCTCAGGAGTGTGATGGGTCTGTAGTTTTTAAGGAGGGTCTTATCACCCTTCTTAAAAAAGAGAACAACCAAACTCCCGCTCCACGCCTTAGGAGTTCTCCCACTGTGAAGGACGGCGTTAAAGAGCTTCTGTAACTCCTGTATGACAGGAGCTCCTCCTGCCTTCAGAAGCTCTGAAGTAATTCCATCCTCACCGGGGGCTTTTCCATTTTTAAGCTGCTTCAGAGCTAACACGATCTCGTCTTGACTGATATCAGGCAGTTCGTCGGTATAGTGGCGAGTCAGGGTGGCTCTGGAATCATGGTCGTCTCGTCGAGGACGGGGAGCATGTGCAGTATACAGACGGCCATAGAAATCCTCTATCTCGGCGGAGATCTCCGGCTTCGACAAGACGGTCCTCCCATCATGCGTTATGAGCTTCGGCAGATGGCTCCTTCCAAGCTGCTGAGTGAATACTTTGGACCCTCGGTTTCGCTCTATCGCCTCTTCAATGAGGCGTGTGTTGGAGCTCCGAAGGTCGCGCCGTACCATCTTCGCAATTTCCTTGTTTAGGTGTGACCTGTCTGACGAAGTCGCTTGGGTGGTTTCCCGTCTTCTTGCCATCAGCCCCAGAGTCTCATCCGAGAGTTTGGACTTCCTGCCAGTGCGCTGTTTTTTGCAGAACTTGATGCCCTCGTCTCTCAGCGTTTCGACCAGATTGTGTAGGGTCTCGTCAGCGTCATCAGTGGGTTCCAAGGCAACAAATCTTTCCCCGAGAAGCTGCTGGAACTTCTCGGTGCCCGCCATGATTTGGGTTGGGTTAGGTCGGAGCGTGGACATCATCAAACGGTTTCTTTCAAGCTTTAGGTTGATATTCAGAGAGCCTCGGAGCAGTCGGTGATCAGATCCGGTATTAAACCTGTTGATCACTGAGACATCTCTGAATATGTGCTTGCTATCCGTCATGATGAAGTCGATCTCATTTTTTGTCACAGCGTCGGGGCTTTGCCATGTCCACTTCCTTTGAGGCTGTTTCTTAAAGAAGGAATTCATTAAGAATAGTCCCTCTTTCTCAAGGAAGTTGACAAGCATTTGTCCCCTGTGATTCCTAACTCCATAACCATGCGGGCCTATACGGGATTCGTACCCAGACTGGGTACCCACCTTGCCGTTAAAGTCCCCCATAACAACGTTGAAGTGAGCCTTAGTGGTGTTGTGCAAGGCTTTGGATATGTCTTCATACATATCCTCCACTTCATCGCCGAGTGTGCCGAGGTCGGTGCGTAGACCTGAATAACCTTCATGCTATATCGCTTGGATAGCCGAAGGATCAGGTACGCTACCCTGTTCGACACGCTGGAGATTTCTTGAACGTTGTTAGAGAGGGCCCTATTGACGAGGAAACCTACGCCACCCTGGGATGTTTTATCACCCTCGCGAAAGTAGAGAAGATGGCCCGAGTCAAGGGTTACGGTGTCCTCTCCCTCTCTACGGACTTCGCATAACCCGAGAACATGCCATTTAATGTTCTCTAACTCCACTTCCAACTGCGCTAGATGATGGTCAAGCCTCAGAGTGCGTCCGTTATACGTAGCCAGGGTCAGTTTGTGAAGGGTTTGGTAGCCTATTGTAGCCCGGGGATTCTTAGCACCCCCTGCCCCGCCGTTACCATGGCCGCTACCATGACCAGGGATAGCGAGGCGGCCGGGAACTGGGGGCCATCTTTTGGCTGTTTCCTTCATTTGGGGGTAGTGCCCATAATCCCCACGCTGGGCAGGCGGGTTGGGGATCGCAGTTTGTTGGAGGGGTTGTTCTGCGGGGGTGCTGCTGCCCGCCCCCGGATATGTCCCTTAGTCGCCTCTTACGACACCCACGGGAAGACTTGGGTTGGTGCTATTCTCTTCTAGGGCGGCACCACACAGCCAACCGTACACATACACAGAGTCATTGCAAATGTAATTGGTGTAACTTTGTAACCTTAAGTACATAGCGATAATTTATTGCTAAGTTAATTTTTTATCTCAAA
Organism: Cybosia mesomella; assembly: GCA_946251805.1. NCBI lineage: Eukaryota > Metazoa > Arthropoda > Insecta > Lepidoptera > Erebidae > Cybosia > Cybosia mesomella. Next base: position 16,982,767 of record OX276409.1, read on the forward strand.
AAATTCCTGTTTGGTATAAGCTGAGTGTTCTCAACGTCTGTTTCGTTCATAAGCATAAGATTAGATGGCTTACATAGTCTCGTGTATTTTTATCAAGTCTGTCTCAATTTATAGAAACTCCACTATAATCAAGATCTAAAGATCAAATTCCATCATCTTAAGGAATGCCTCGTTCTCAGTTGTTTGAAGTTTTTATATCCGCATTCGGTTTAAAAAAGAATTCAGGTTGATTTCAGTAATTCATGTTTGATCCCGTTAAATATACACAATGCAATCGTTTTCGTTCAAGCTCACTATTACTTAAATCGATACTATCATTATCTAACCGTTAATCAGTAACCACTAATTTATTTATCTGGTCTCTGTTGTCAGAAATACACGTCGATGTATCATATCAGTTCGCTTGATTAAACCTCGCTGTGTAATCGTTCATGAATGTCATATCTTGAGAGCCTTGTTCTGTTAACTCGCCCATGTATGTAACATGCAAGTTTATTTGCAACTTAGTAAACCTACTGATTTTAAAATTAACTTAGTAGAGGCTGTAGTATTCAGTGACGCGTGGTTTCGATTCGGTCGGGTAAAAGTTTGAAGTCCATTCGGCTTGGTTAGACGCGTCGCGTGGTTGCGCACGACGGCACCTCAGTTTGCTCGCGCTGTCCGCGCAGCTCACTCGTCTGTTCAAAGTGTCGCCTTTACAAACAGAACTGACTTTCCGATACGAATTTGGAACGTTTCAGACCGGTAAAGTCGTTTTAACTGTCGCTTTTAAGCGAACAATTTTGTGAAGGCCTAAATTTCGCATTGCGATTTGGCAGTGCTATTGCTTCACTCTGTTACGCTACCGTCTTAACAGATAACTGTGAAGAAACGTGTGCAAGCTTTAAGTGTTGCGGAGTCGGCAGATTTGTGCTTTATCAGTGTTGTGGAATGGAGCATGTGTTTTGTGGAAAGTGTTAAATTTGCCGTTTGGTTCGAAACTTGCGCTACGTTTCACTGAACGTGATACAAAAAGTGGTTTTGTTATCGAGTTCATGTGACTACCGCAGTACTGATACGCAGTGCTTTCCCCCCGTCCAGAGCTTGATTTATGGTAAGTCATTCAGCCTTCCTAGAGTGCTACGATATATCGCAGAGAGAAATTGCTCACAGACTGTTAGTGGTTTGGTCTTGTAGTCTGAATGAAGTTGTAAAGATAATAAGTTTTATACAATTTACAAAATGCGCCGGCTATCGCGAAGGTCGGTGACTGATGCTGAAGGAACATAATTAATTCGATGACAAGTACACCAACTTCCGTAAAAGGCTTTGCTTGACGTTATGCGGGTGTGCGACGGCCAATAATCGCAAACGGAAACATTAAATTGCGACTGTGACATTGAAACCGTAAAGAAGAAAGCAACTTTAATAAGTTTATTACCAAACTGGCACGCATATTCATCACGTCGAGCGTGATGCGCCTTTTATAGAAGTTTGTATCACCAAACTTATAGAACATTGGGTATTAATTAATATGAGCAGAATGATTCGACAGTTTATACCTTTCGATAGTGGGTCAAACTATTTATTAATTGCGAATCAGTGCGAACAAGTGGGCAAGCCATTGTGAGCAAAATAAACTGGAACTTGAGAAATCCGTTCACTTTTAATGTTATAGTAATAATATATTGTTCTCCGAGGGAACATTACAGCTAGCCGATACGACAGACTGCTCTGTTGTATAAAAAACGTGTTTGAACTTTGAATAACAAATTCCTACACTAAGTAAATATGAACTTGAAGACATTCGTCAACACGTCGATTTTAAAACATAAAAGATTAGATATTTTATCTTGACTGCACCGAATGCCTGGCACATAAATCATTTTGTCTCTGTTTCTTCACTGATTTGAGGCTTTTCTGGAGAAACACGCGTCAAGCACAATTCCATTCTGACAGAATGATCTAATGGCACTGGTTTCGAGACACATAAGCGTTGAATGTCTAGCGTTAAACTCCTAGAAAGGTTAATAAAACAGCACACCTTCTAGTAAAAAGAATATATTTATAAGTAACAAAAAATAAAGTGATAAATCAATAATACGAGGACCTGGCACATAATAGTTGCTTAATTAGTTTTTCGTAACAAAACGTGAATTATGTCAAGTGTATATTATTTTTTGCAGGAATCTAAATATTGAGAGTTAGAATTAATTATCTGACCGTTAAGAGGTAACAAACTCATAACATAATTATAATTTATCTTATAAAAGCAGCAAGAAAACAGTTATTCATTACAGTTGAAACATTAGCAGCCACTGCAGTTTGAAATCAGCAATCTCTGCAATAATCAGAGTGTAAAATTCTATTTCAGACCTTTAGACCAAAGTTATTAGTAAAGCAGTGCTTTAACCTAGAGAGTTTGACCTAAACACGGATTGAATTTGTGCAGTGTGTACTTCTGTAGTCACATCGGTGCTCACACCCGTGACCTTAGCGTCACGAATACTACAAATATTGTTAGTCGTAATATTTAGTTGTATGTTTATGTTTAATGTTTTTCAAACTATCCTTTCTTGAAAGTTGAAAGTCTTGTTAAAGTTTAAATTTAAATTCACATTCCTTTTTTTTTAACCGTTCATTTGACATAAAATTGCCGGATTGTTATAACATCCTTCATTAGATCTATTCGATACCGATTGTGAAATAAATGAATATAAAGTAAATTTATACATACGTATTACTTATTCTTCAGATACTCATAAATCAGATCCTTGCTGATTCTTACTCTGATTCAGATCTTTGCTTCGGAGCAAACCTATAACTCGTAACCTGTAAATTGAAGACAGATAGACAAACCTCGGTATGGCATGGCAGTCTGTCACCCTACTAGAGGAGCCAGCGTGCTTAGATCTAACGCGCGCTTTTCCTTAAGAGAGAAACAGGTTTGCTCTTCTATAAAACGGTGGATACATACAGAAATACTGGCCGGGACTAACCGAGGACTGATCTGTGCTCCGCGGACAAACGGCCGCGCAATGCGTCTCTAATTTCAAAAATAGTATTTTGTTCTAGTCAATAGAATCTAATGGGTTAAGTGGGTTCAACTGCGAGAAATAGCTGGACTGACTTTTCAAGGTAAAAGCCAGCTAGTACCTGTATTTAATAAATCGATAGGTACAAATTGTTGTCCTTGTGACCACAAGGCCTTCGATTGATGTTTTTAATCGTTTATAATTTATAGAATGCTACTGTTGTAGGTATGTGAAATTGTAATACCATAAAAGATCATTATCAATTAAGTATTTGGGCTTATTTTTCCAATAAATACTTCTAACTAGACCGATAACCCTTCAAACTAAGTAACGAACTAAGTGGGTTCACGAAGAGTCGCAAATTCTTGATTACTAATTCGATGCTTTTAACCACTATCAAACTCTACTTAAAGATATTTCTATCGTGGTAGCGTAATATCACGTCAGCATACAATCAAAGTAGAGTTGAACCACGTTCAAATGGTTGAAAAGTCTGCTTGGATAAAGATTGAACTAATTATTCGTAGCAGCACTGATCGAACCACACTTAGACGTCGGCACCAAGTGGTATTGGATAACGATCAACTTGTCGCAAAAGTACACTTGGTACGTCTATTGAAAGTAAGTTTGTTTTTGTAATCCAAGAAACTATGATAGCGTCAATTGGTACTAAAGTGAAAAAATGATCGAAGCTACATTGTTAAATCACTTAGTCCAGGCCAGGTCGATTGTATCAACGTGGTTTCAACCATTATCGAGCTTTATTTACTTATGGCAATTGGCGTAGATACGTGGAGAACTGTTTAGTTATTTTGCTTTTCTCATTTATAGTACTTATTGTCGTGTTACAAATATATAATATTATCTGAAATAGTAGGTACACACAAAACTTATAGACACAGCAATTAATGTATTTACAACATGCAGACATACAAGGCATTTCACTTCAAATACCTACATAATTTGACTCCATTACTAAAAGATGCATGTAAATGAAATACAATATGCTCCTAGATTCTGTTATTGTTTTTACTTCGAACGCTCCCATGGCATAATTTTACCTTGATGCTTACGTGTGAACGTGAAGTTTTGGGTTTGATTCTTGAGATAAGAAGAATATTGTGGTTTTTTTCGTTGAAAATCGTAGTAAGTGGCTACTTAGAACCAAAAAAAAAATTCTGGTGATGTAGAGTCTCCGTTTTAGTGGTGTGTGTAAAAATAAAATACTACAAAACAAACACTGCTTATTCATGAATATAAAAGAAATCATGTTCATAGCTAAGTCAGTTGTTGATACGTAAATTAATTGTCATATACATGTGGAGAAACCGTGATATACTGCTAAATTAACCTGAAGCCTTGTCATAAGTAAGGAACATTATTTATCATTGCATACATTTTATAATATATCTTGTTTCTGTTTATCGTGTGTAATGTAACATCTTTTGGTGTTACTAGGACAGAGGCTTAGTTAGAAATAAAATGTTGAGACGTGATGGAATCTGACAAACCTTATTTTTTAGAATATAACTATTGGAATCAAAGACCTACCAGGTTTTACCCGTAAATGAAGAGAACCTCACTGAACATCATAACTTTGGCTATCGTAAGAGAGTTCTGCTTCTACTATTCATCTTCAATGTTTAAAAGATTTCCTTACAAAAACGATGGTGATTATAAGTGGCTAAGAAGGTCTTTCACAATATAAGACAGTGTTAATAGTAACTTGTAAACATTTACGTTAAAACAAAACTAAATTCCGTTTCGTGTTATCGTAAGATACGGAAGTAAAACTGCTAACTAACCACTTTAAACTTTTATCTTTTCCAACTCATTCACTGACAGACAAAAATGATTTACTAAGTTTGAATATTTTTTATTTACTCAACTTGAAAGAGTAGCTAGACCTCACATACTCAAAGGTTACTCACATAGGTGAACTTATTTGATGTGATTTTTGTTTTTATTAAGGCTGGTTACCTTGTTCTTCGTTTTTTAAGAGTTGGAATGCCACTCTACTACAATCGTAATTTGTTAGCTGATAATCTACCACCCATTAGATGAAGATGAATTCAGCGCTTAATAATCTTATATTATCTTTTTTATCTTTAATTTTGCACAAATCAATTATTCTAATCCGTTATCTGTGTAGATGATAGATACAAACTTTATTGTACACCAATCAGAATAAGCATATATGGTAATACATGGTATTAGCAATGCAATAATTCTTAGTTCTATTAATAATTATTTCTTACCTCATAGTATAAATACGATAGAGATGCAACTAAACTTCGTACTTCGTATCGCTAAAACAAAAGTTATTAGGATTGTTTAAGTCTGGTGTTAGGAAATCAGGTGTTAATAGAAATAATTCAACGGTATCCCATCATCCATCACGGGGTGTGGAGCTAAAACTCTGTAAAGTCGAGGAGTACGGTAAATCAAACTTATCTTTGTACATATTTATGGTCCTTTGGTTAAATAAATTTGAACAGCTTTCTGCACCTTGGCTGTTTTGAAATAGTAGAAATGTTTTAGTTATTGGTTTTGTGGTTACAACTTACGTTGAATAACTAAAACAAAGCCGCGGTCTGTATTTCGTTAGTGTTATAAAGTAAAATTGCTTAGTAAATGAAGGTTATTTCTAGAAGTGTCCGTCACACATTGTTCGCCACATATATATAATTATAGAGGTGAGAAAGACAGAGATCATTGAAAACTTCTTCATATTTTATAAATAAAGAGATGAATCGACAGGACTACTGTTTAAGATCGCCCGGAACGCAGAATCGTTCATAATGCAGAATCAAACTGTTCTAGGTGTTAATTGACTCCATTAATATAGTCGGTATTTGCAAGATCGTCAACGTGCAAGCTTTGTAATTATGGTGGTCCATAAGTTATAGTAATAGTTTTCCTGTCTGTTACGTCAGCTGCTTTTCTATTAGAAAATGTTCTAATAGAAACTCCTGGCAAAGATAAGAATTAGAAATCCAGGAATGCCTAGAACCTCACGATCACATGCAAACATTAGCAAAAACTTACGCCACTGGACCAACGTAACATTTTTTTTTTAATGTTTAGGCCGTCAATTGACTGCACCCCGCTGAATGGTGAGAAACTAGAGTGATGTCCAGAAGATATGGGCCACCACCCCAGACACTGATGGTCCTAAAATGATGGTCCCTTTTTTTTTTTTTTTTTTTTTTTTTTCGTGCGGAAATCCCTTCGGATACCCCCCCGCGTGCCAGCGGGGGCGGTTATGTCGGGCTTGAACCGACTAAAACCTTGACGGCCGCTTAAAGTACCCGGGATTGTAAGAAGAATGAAACACGTACGCGGGTAGATCCAGCTCCTTATCGTGCGACAAAGAAAGGTAGCACAGAACCGCTGAGGTCGGGACGGTATTGTTTCTATCGTGTGCGGGTGGCATCGCAGTTCAGCAGGTGTTGTTTTGGATCGGAAGGGAGACAGTGGAATTACTTGAGAGAGCTCATCAGAACACTCGTCGTGGTAGAGGCGGTAAAATACAGAGAGCAATAAAGGTTTATAGAATAAAGCAAATAATAATTAAATGCCTACTGTTGTTATGTTGAAGGCCAAAGCGATAGGCAGATGACTGGGTGTTATATTGGGAGAGGATTATGCCGGGTTTACAAGGGTGACTAAAGCTGCACGATTTTTACCACATGGCGAAAATCAACCGTCTAAATGTCAATTCGGCTTGGTTGCAATTCTCAAAGTTAAGTAGCACCCGACTGTGGCCGCACGGAGACTGACTGTATGCGGCTGCTGACTAAAATCGACCGTGTAATGTAGACGATCAGTGGCAGGCGATCGCCAGCCTATCCTGCTCATGAACTGAAGTCGGGAAATCACCGAGGCGTATGCGGTTTTAGTCACCTTTGTGTATACGTGTGGCTAGCGATGCGGAGCCGGACCCGTTTAAACAAGGCTTTACAGTAAAAAGCTAATTGATTTATTGAACTTCTGTGAACTAGCATACTTGCAGACAGGTGTTTAGAACAAGTTTACCAACTAACAGAAGTATTTGTATAAATAATTGTTTATCAGAGAGGCAAATATTAATACGTCAAAGTGAATTTAAATTGTAATATTACTCAAAATTGGCATTCTTCTTAAGACATTTGATTACAACAGAATAAAGCTTCGGATTTCGTGTCTATAACAAGTTAGCAAGAACAAAGATTTTTTGCATTTTCTTAACTATTATTTTATTACTGTTTATCACGATGTTGTACTTCAATACGCTCTTACTCGTAACCAGAAAGAAAAATTATCTTCTAGATATGCAATTCACTATAAATTCATTAAGTAGGTATACCATAATCTTACCATTTAATATTATTAGTATGCCGAGAATTAATATTTCGAATGAGATACTTCGTCACATGGCGACTTCTTATAATATAAGTGAATGTATTTGGGAAAGAGTAGATGCGGAAGACGAAGGATCTGCTGTACCTTATATTGATTTATAGTAATAACATGATAAGAAATCCATAGTCATTGCTAATTTTATTGAAATATAAAAATTTCGATTATTTAACTTTATGTTATAATATTGTCGGAAGCTTAAGCGAATGTCACACATTGAGATAAAACTATTTTTAACGGATTCTATCGCGATTTATTTGATGTTATTTTATATTTTACATTGATCCCGACGTTTCGGTTGCTTTTCAGCAGCCATGGTCACGGGATAGTTTCCCCGTGACCATGTTTATATTGATGTAAATATATAAATATATTATATTTTTTACAGGTATTAATGTATTCAGTCGGGGTGCTAGGGATATGCTCTATGGGCAACCTTACACTCCGACGTCTGTAGACCCGAGACGGCGTGCGGTTTTAGTCGGTTCAAGCCCGAAATAACCGCCCCCGCTGGCCGGCGGGGGGGTATCCGAAGGGACTTCCACACGAAAAAAAAAAGAAAAAGAAAGGTATTAATGTATTACAATTTGATAATTAGTAGTCATTTAGATTACAAAGCATGATATTAAGCAACATTTAATTATAAAATATCAATTATGTTTCATAAATTTTATGGCAACTTAGCTGACAAAATCTACATGCCGTACAAATTATTCCTGTCCCCACGCGTAGTTATGTTACTACTTTACGCAATAATTAATAATCTTGTTATAGAGTGCAAGAATTTTTATTTGTTTTAGCTTTAGCTTTATAACGCTCTTCAAATGCATTTGCATTTTTGCCAGATTCTTAATGTTTCATTTTGCTAATATGAAAAAATTGCCAATGTCGCCAAATTTCTATTGGTACTGCTGTCCGCCAAGTTACGACCCGTAGAACTTTCATATAAAATAATAATAACAATAAATCTCTTTATTGTATGTACACAAGTATACGCAATACATGGCTCTAAGACTCTCAAATGTATTAATGAATAACTAATGTACAAAAAATAGTCGATGACCCACCTACGTGCAACGGAATTACGTACCCTTTTTTTTTTTTCGAGCGGAAATACGTGAATATATTGTTTTGATTTGAGATACTGGTTTCATTATCAGAAAAAAATATGTTCGCTCTTTTTTAATTTATTTTTCGTATAACATAACTTCATAACTTCACCCCTGTATCCCCAAAGGGGTAGGCAGAGGTGTATTACACACCCACGATTCGCTAGTTATGTTAAGGTCCCAATGTAATAGGGGGCGAGCCTATTGAACTACCGAGAACTACCGAGCACAATATTAAGCAAGCGATAATTACCATTTATTAATGCACACATAACTACGAAAAGTCAGAGGTGTGTGCCCGGGCGACTGGGGATCGACCTCGAGACCTCGTCTCAGCAGGCCGTTACGCAGGCAGACGTACGCCACTAGGCTATTGCCGCTTTTTTTTTCGTATAATTACGCCTTTATATTACTGAAGGGGTAGAGCTAGAAATGTATTAACGGTCACACTATTAGCAGATTTCTAGTGTTTTACTTACAATGTCTATACAGAACAACGCCAATAATTTTTTTTATTGACCTTTCTATTACATGGGATTACAAACTCGGATATCATTACATTTGACACAAAAATAAATCTGAAATGGTTATCCAGTTTTCAATATAAAACCAATGCAAACGAACTCTTAGTTAACAACTAGTGTAAGAAAACATTATAATATCACGTAGTCTGATTAACAAAACGCGAGCGTAAAGATACGTTTACTTAAAAACTACTTAAATAATGAATACTACGTGCCTTGTAAATTACGTTCATTTACGTTACATAGTTGAATCTGAATCACGGAAATCATTAATTTCGTAAGAAGCACATTAACATAATACAACAAAGAACGGAAAATAAATGATCAACGTTCTAAGGTCTACTTTTTTACACCTGATCGTGATTTTGGTGTTTTTTATACTACTTATGTAACAAATATACTGTCCACTTGATAGTCAGCGGTAAAACGACTTATGAACGCTTACCACACAAGGACTGTTGCATGGGACCCCACCTCATCAAGATCTTCGGGGCCCAAGCTAATTTCAACTGTAAAGCGATACGCTTGCTGGTCTACGGATGAGGCTCTGGCGCAGGCCTTCCTCTCGAAGCTTTCCTTCCTCTTCCGGCGCTTCCGCGAAGGCTTAAAGGTAAGATAAGTCAAGTAAATGATGGTTAGGAGGAGAACGAAATAGTAAGAGAGCAGACCTTAGGTTCCAAAATACAAGTCAATACATAATCATACCTTGCAGTATTAATGGTGTCCATAGAGTAGGGGCATCCGCATACATATACACTACACTACATGCGCTCTGCCGGCGCGGAGGTCGGTTATCTTTTTTTGCGCATATCTCCGGTTCTACTTAACGAATTGCAATCAAACACACGGAAGATTTTAAGTCTGACCAAGACCTTTCTAATAAAAAAACTGCATCAAAACCCGTTCAGTAGTGGACACAATCCATCGCGAACAAACAGACAAGAATTCCTATAACATACTTTTGTGTTCAGAATCGTTCTTAAACATAACCCAAGTATTTTTTTTAAATACCACACAACTAAACTACTTTTTTTTGTATTATAATAGTAGGTATATATGCACTTTGTTTCATATCCAACGGCCCGTCACATCCTTACCTTACACACATAACGAGCTTTCTATGCTGCTATTAAACCTTTCATGCAAGCAGGTTTCGATAACTTCTGACGTGTCATTTTCAAGACATCCCCAATTGTCGACTTACCTGACCACTAACATACTCATATTCATTTTCAGTACCTTTCACCAGGCCCTTTCTTAAGCTTCATGTAATGAGCATCAGTCAGGTTACCAACTCCGTGCTGCTACTGAGAATGTAAAGAAAAACCCCAAAAAAATCTGAAATTGAACTGAAAACCTGATGATCGCTCGCAAAACTCATATCACGGAACCAACAAGGCAGCCGTGAGCTAAAAAGAATTCTGCACATTGTTTTCGGTTCCACGTCTATAGCCGTAAAAATGCGATAACTGTATTTAAAAAAATTGCTGATATCCTGTTTCTCTTTACAATTTACGTATTCAGTGACTTAATAGGGTTATTGACTATTCTGCATCTATTTACTGGGCTTATCCTACTAATCTATGTGAAAGTTTGTGAGGATGAATGTATCTTTGTGAGTGTAGAAGTTTCTTACTCTTACACGCAAAAACAGTTAACTGAATCTAGATAAAATTTGGCACAGAGATAGTTTATAGTTTGGAGTTACACTCGGGCTACTTTTCTGTCCCGGGAATAGATTCCTGTGGCAACGGGATCTGTATTTTACGTGGGTGGAGCCTAGGACAGCAGCTATATAAGCATTGCAGGTTATTGAATTAAGCTCCTGTTTCCTTATTTGTGTGTCACAAAAAAGGAAATCGTATAGGTTGTAAAGTGTTAACCGGATATGAATAAAATTTAACGTATTTAGTGCTTACATGTCTAAAACCGGAAAAGGTTAATCTTTAGATCGGATTTGTTGTTCCAAACCAGCCATGCGACGTAGTTACTGCCCTTCTCCAGCCTATATCTGAAGTATTAGAGAAAAGTTATACACAAATATTTACTATGCAACCTTACATACAGAAATTTCACATCGAAAATTGATACTTGCTACGTGCAATCTATTATGTGTTGTATATCTACTTGCGAAGGTTTTGTTTGCTTTGATCGCTTCAGAATCCAGATCAACCTTAATTATCAACAGATGCGAGCATGTTCAGATTGATAATATTTTATATCAAAATGGATTAGTTTGGCCTGTTGGGGTTATTCGTTTCGCAGTTATGAAAACCGATCGAACTAAGGTGGATGAGCAAGCAGCTCGGAGAATGAGCTAAAATTTACAATCATCATCTTAGCGTTTTTCTCGATTGCATCCGAGCTTTTCACCTAGGTTTCCGAGGTATACGTAAACCCCTTCTTCTTTTTATTTGGTTTATACGGCTTTTATGGAAGCAACTGCTATCTGACTTCCCGATCCGAGAGAAAAGCCTGCACCAAAGCCCCTAACTTTAATCAGTAGATGTAAATACACATGCACATTTACATAGGACAAAGTTAATTTTATGCATGTTTTATTTATGAAAGGGTTAAGAGCTAAGATCAATAGATTACAATTTGTTAAGCGAATTCTGTCGTTGACTGTACCTTTTCACACTTAAGCAATAATATTAATTATTCATACAAGGGACGTTGAAAAAAAATTATGTGAGCTTGCGTGATAATGTTTTGTGCTTTGGAGCGAGGATAAATATATTCATATTATTAGCGTTATTACCTTACGTAATTCGGTCCGTAATCCACCTCCATTTTTCTTATCTTATGGTAAAAGTTTCGGTACACAGACATTGATAATAACGACGTCGTACTGACCGGTATTCAGAATGCCCTAATTTATTTACCAAATTTGTTACCGAATTTGCAAATCTATTAAAATTTATTGGGCTTGAAAAGGACTAATTGGGTTAATATAACCGGTTATCCGGTCAAGGAAACGGTTGTGTTAATATCTAGGTATTGAGTAACAATATTTTAATTCGTTATGTACCTGTATAGGACCCCACCACAAGATCAAAGCCAACCTCACCTGCATGCCGGTACGGTACACCTGCTGATGACGGACGAGGTTCTGGCGCAGGCTTTCCTCGCGGGGTTTGGGTAAGACGGCATTCGATCGAGTAAAAGCTAAACAAACCAAAAAGAGTAGTAGGAGAGCGGTCCCCAAGCTCCAAAGTGCAAACTTTGCCTCGATTTTCATGTTTTTTATTATTGTCTACACTTCTAAATTAGATCGAGAGAGATCACAGAAATATTAGCATGCCTTATCAAGTTATCATAAATCTGTTCATTGGATGTTATTTTATGCAAATAATCTAGATGCAAAAGCGCTAAAACGCAGTTACTGAGTGAGTCACGCACGGCCACGTCCGCTCGCATTAGAGTCAATGGCTCAAATGCACGATATCACGCTATCTGATTGGTCGAAAGTTCAACTGTCGCGCCTTTTTCCGGTGCGCAAGCGCTTGCACGTTGCACCTCTTTGATTGAAAGTCATTATTTGGTGTTTTATTACATCATTTAGTATTTAATCGAAGGAAGTTCTCAAACCATGTCGACTTAAGTTGTTTTTAGCATTTTATGTTACGAAGAGAATGTGCAGGTCATTAGGATAATACTTTTATGTTGTAACAGTATGAGTACAATTACATACTAATTACTTTTTTGTTATTAAATATAGTAATTATTATTTTACTAAGAATTGCATTGTATAAGTATTTATATAGTTTGTAAATTATACATAGGTTTGCATTATACATTTACTTTACAAATACTTATATTTTTTGCGGCGGCGCGCGGCGTAGCGCCCTAATCCTGCCCGAGACGTAGCGTTGCTTTACCGTGATTTTGTATCCACAAATTTATAGTTTCACAAGGAGTGCAGAGCCCTACCGCATTGCGTTGGATTGGAAGGCTTTTAGGCCCAAGCCAACCTCACCTGCTATTCGGTGCACCTGCTAAACAACGGGCGAGACTGGCGCAGGCTTTACTCTCGGCGTTGGGAGGTCAGACGTCAGTATACCAAAAGCAATAAGTGAGCTCCAAAATGCAAACCTTGATGCAACCGGGAAATCGCTATGAGGATTATATGGTTCCACAACATTAGGTAATAAGTACTTCCTTCTACTGCTTTGAATGTGATCAATAGCTTATAAGCAGATCTTAGCTTCTGTGATTAGGTTTACTTACCTCAGGTAGAAAGGTAACATACAAACATACATAATTCACAAACCTCAGGTAGTATAAGTAAACATATTAATCATATAATATTATGTTACAACAAACCTCGATTAGTTACATTGAACTCTCCGTTTAGTTAAAACAAAGTATGTGGTGACACCTCAGGTGTTGCGAATGTTCATGGGTGTGTGTGGGTAAACGCTCGGATGGCTCTTGGTTCTTAGCTCAGTATAGTCTAAAGATGTCTGAACAAAAATGAGAATTTTCGAAAAAAGTTATAAAATTGGTAAAACTTGTGATATTTAAGTACCAAGAGACAATCATTTGACTTAAAAAAAAACTAATTATTTGACGACGTTCTTGTTATTAGAATATCTCAAATGTTGTAGTCTTGTCAAAGAAAGGTTGTCAGAGTTTGTGGAGGGGTTAGCCTCGTTGACACGTACTTACCTAGACACCCTATTGCAAGCTTTCATGGGCAACGGGAACCACTTACCATCACGTTTCTATTTGCTTGTGTTAGAAGCACGTTCACGTCGTTGTACGATCACTTCACATCTTCACACACTCCTTTGAAATTATTGCACTTTTCTTTTCAAGCAGGTAGTTCAACTATTTTAAGAGTTGAAATTTGGACAAAATCTTCCAATACACGTATGTTCAATTGGTTGTACAGATAGTTGAACATATTGGAGACGATGAATTACAATTCCAATGCGTTTGCTATTGCAATAAACATATTCAAAATTTCGCTACAAAGCACTGATGAGAATGATTTGACCAGGAAAGCTGAGCAGCTTGTATGTAAGTAAATCATGACTCAATACTACCACGACTTCTTCAAACTGTCCTGCGGACATCCTTTCATTAAGCATGTGCTTGTAGGCATCAATACGTGTATAGAATACTTGTTAGCGCCTTTTGTATATTCACCATTATGAATCAGCAACATTCATTATGTGTTGAAAATCTGTTCGATGAATTAGATCGTTTAGAAATCAGGTTAAATAAGCACTCTGTTTTACGATACAGATGTTAGTCATAGGTTAGATCAAGTAATAGCAAAACAACTTTTTTTTTTTTTTTTATTTATTTACACAATAATACAAAAACAATATAAATTAGGACACCAAAAAAAATTAGGAGGTAGTATATGCATATAGACACGATCTTTTCCATTTGTGTACGCAGAGACAGTAAGCGATGACTAGGGGCTGTACACGCTGGCGGCGTATATACTCGTATATAATAACGGCCTGAGAGGTGCCGAGGCGGGCCCTCGTGGCAGCCCTCGGGAGTGGTAGTCCTCTCGCTCGGCGTCTAGCTCACAGCGATGGTGCGGAGTGCGAGCGTTTGAGCTCCTCGTCTCCTTCTGCGAGCAAATAATGCTCGAGAAGGAGGCGGCGGAGAGGGTCCGGGAGAGACGCATGTCTCTCCCGATCCGCAGATTCCGAGAGGCGCGTAGGCGACTTAGGCGTTGGAGGTCACTAAACGACTTCCGTCCTCCATGAGCACAGACCTGGCAGCCGCACGAAAAATAAATAAAAATACTACGATACTTTTCGCTTCTTCTCTAATTGACGCCATATACATGAACGGTGGTTGTGGCTACTCTTGACTATTCTTATACTTGGATTTAAAAATCCTGACAATTGCTACGTATTTTTAGGTCTCTTTGGCGGTAAATGCGGGGTGCGACGGGCGAAGGCGTACCAATCAACCAATTATATAGATGATTTAAATGTCAAAGTTGTTCAAAGGGCTCGCGTCATTGGTTGATCAGTCCTTCAATTGATTTTTATTGGATGGTCCACATGCGAGAGTTTGTTCAAGATTTTTGGAACTTACTATACAAAAAAGAAACTCAGGACACGGCATACAGTAAGAGGCAAAGATAAATAGAGCAATCTGTCTTGTATTGCTACCCACGAGACATTAAAATCAAAAGAGGGCTCTTTTAAAAGATGGTTAAGAAGATGAACTTAAAGATGTAGAAGCATCCAGGGGAAGCCGGAATGTCAAGCAGGGAGGAGCTGCGTAGTCAATGAAAAATGAATTAAACTGGTTAGTGTAAGGTTCTCACAAACAATAAAACGTAATGGAAGTAAATTTGTATGTACTCCTATGCGAAATAAAATGCTATTATTATTATTATAAGCATAGGTACTATAAACACCAGTATGTAAGTGCGTATGAATGAAATATACGCACAGTTGAATGTTTGGAATGTAAGAAAGTAAGTGTTGAAAAGTGATTACGCCGACATTGCTGACGAGTAACAACGTCGCATCGTAATAAAATTTCAGCTATATATACTTACTATAGAAAAGTAAGGCAGGAAGGCAGACTACTACTACATACATACTACTAGCTAGGTATTTGTGGAACTGCTTCAGTCGGTTACTACTCAAGCAGTTTCACAAGTGAAATGGGATAGCATCGTACCATTCACGGAGGCACTACGAAGTGGTTAAATCCGAATCCAGGCTTTTATAACTACAAGCTATTTTATCACAGGCCCATTGACGCAGTCGGGGTGCGAGGGAAATATCGGTGCGGTTTTAATCAGTTCGAATGCGACATAACCACCCCCGCTGGCCGGCGGGGGTGGTTATGAGGGTGGGAATTCCGCACGAAAAAAACAAGGTAAAAGGGGCCTATTGAAGAAGCCTGTCTAATCAAGAACGATAATTTCAAGACATAAACAATGACCAAATAAAAGTGTGTTAAAAATTTATGTAGGCTGTACATAAGTTTTTTATTTCAGAACTTTAAGAAATTTAGATACAAACGATCTCAACATTTAAATAAAGCAGTAAAAATTGATATAATCTTTGTAATCTTCAGAGGACAAATAGAATATCTTTGTATATTATTTTATGAAAGGCTTTACAGATCGGTAACTTGGCATAAATTAAGCTACTTTTGAGGGCGACTATACCTAATAGGTTAAAAAAAAACGGATTTCATCGTTACGAATAAATCAATCTTATAGCCCCGAGGTTCAATTCAATTGTGGATCTCACTTTCTTCAATTATTTATGCACACAGCTCTGTGACGAAGCTCAGCGGTGGTCTATCTGAGGTAGTAAACATTTTTATGTACTTGGTTTCTTTACTCACACATAAATGGTAAAGGTTTGTGTTAGGAGTGCGATCACATCGGTAGTGTAATGACTGGGTTTCGACCCCGCGACCACTCGATTGCAAGTTTGACGCCTTAGCCACTGGACTGTAAAAGTTAAGTGAAAGGAAAGTTTTTAAGTATATTTGAAATTAACTCCTCGTTATTTTTTGCAGAGATTTCTTAAAAAAAAAATCTATGTAAAACTTATCAGTCAGTGGCTAGATGATGCAATTTCAAGGAACTAAATATCATTTTATTTATTTATGGTCAGCAATTTTTTTTTTTGAAAATTTGGACGAAAATTATCGTCATCCCTGAAGCATACAATAACTTAGTACAGTATAATTGCTAAAAATTCAGTGAGTTTTTATTCGAACATAAAACTTTTCTCCACGTTCTAAAAATAAAATAATTCAGTAGCATCCAATTATTTGCAGGTTGCGGGCCCCTGGCTCCTAATAACCGCTAGTTTCCCTGTAATCAGGCAACTCACGCGCAGCCATTTCACTCCGTCTTGAGATCCAAACCGCATGTGTTATGGTTTAATTACTTTGATGTATTGCTAGGTTTTCTATTTCTTGTCGCAATACTGAGGACATAACAATCCAATTAACAACCGCATCTATGTTGTTTGACATCGTTTAAGGGAAATATCTTATTATGTATTAATTATGGTTCTGAAGTGAAACTTTAAAGACACTGAGGTACCATTTAATTAAGCAAGGCTCAGTCTGATTAAACCTTAATGCTATTAGAACTTGAATGAAGTTCGATGGCACCAATGAAAATTGCAATTAAGTTCGACTAAACTGGTTCACGTTTTACTCAATGAAATTCCGAATCCATCCGTTAAACGTGACAATACACGTTTAGTTCGGCTGGATCACAGTTATTTCTACAGGTGAATATCGACCTAATTGTGAACTCTTGTACTATTATTTATTCTGTGACTCTACTAACAAAACAACTATTACGGTTTCTACTATATATTTATACATACTGAAAGCAGTTATTGTTCCTAATAGACAACCTATATGCAAGTTGTCCTCTATCTATTTTGGATGTAGAATTGCCTGGAGTGATGCCTGGGTGTGCCTGCATGTTACTCGAATTATTGTGAAAATAATAATTTATATTCTAAGTAAATAGCTGTGTTAACTTACGGTTACGTCGTTAAACTTCTGCCGTTTCTCACTCATAAGTCTATAACTGTACTTGCTTCAAAATCAATACTCCACAGTGTGTTAAACGTGTGAACTAGCGCCGTGTTTAATGTGTCAATGTCGCGAAGGGATTAGAACGGATATGGACACTTAGCAGACACTATATAAGTAATTTTAAGAGCCTAATTACGTGTTAACAACAACCCAGTATTTATTGATTTTTCGTTTCGATTCCGTTGTGGAGAATTAGGATATTTTATAGTTTTTTTTTACGGAAGGTGAAATCTTTGTACTAAATTTAATTCCTATCTATCTAAACAGAAATATACCAGCTATAGCTAACTAACTATACTACTATACTCACAGTCATCATCACCATAGCGTTACTCCTGGTTTCCTTCAAAACTTGCACTTTGGTCTTGCGTTTTGCATCCCCTACTTTTACCTTGATTTGTTCATCATCTACTTCATTTATTATTTCAGGAGTCTGTATACCAGGATACAATATCAAATATGGAATAACGTAATAATGAGTCACAGATAATACCTATGCGATTATTTTAGTATCCATTATTTAAGTTAATTTAATGAAAATTGAAACTGGTCTTTAACGACACAAAGCAGTGCTTAGGATCCCAGAAGATCGTAGTCTGTATTTCATTATTTCATAGATAAATATGAATATTATAAAGTTACTATAAACTTTTTATGCAAAGCAGGTTAATGGTTTTTACCATCATAAAGATACCTATATAATTAACTAGCTGTTTCCGCGACTTCGTCCGCGTGGACTTGCAGATACTATATATAGGGACTTACCCAGGTATGAATTATATTTCGCGGCACCTTAATTCTTTTGCCGAACTGAAAGCTTCGCTAACTATCTGCCAGTAATTTCAGACATTAACCGGGAAAATCAGACAGGCGGACAGACGGACAAAAGTGTATTTTATTTACTTCTTGTAAGTACCGTTTATACTTTTATAAATATTACGAGATAATTTAAAAACTGTTATTTTAAAATTACGGACACTTCAATTTTATTTATTTGTATTATTAAAATAGGAAGGCAGTAAAATAAATGCTTAGTAATTTAATTATAATATGTAATAAAATGGCAGGGAACCATTGACTAAGTACTTTCTTTCAATAAGTATACTAAAATGGTTACTCATTTTCTTATCCATGGGACGTCTCATAACTATAATGTTTATATTATAATAAAAATCGGATAATGACCGGCGACCGCTATGATACTGAACATATACGTGATTATAATACCAGGCGCGAAGACGCTAGACGAGAATATCGAACCACCATTTATCGACAAGACAAACTGACAAAATCAAACTCGGACAAAGTGTGACAAAGTCGGAGTGCACTGCATTTGTTGTACAAAATGCAACCTTACATACCTGTGTGTGTAACCCGATCGATAAGTGTTCAGTCCGAGCAAACAGAACTACTCCTTGTAGATATTAAACATCCATCAGACAATACACTACGTTACCATACCGATGGTTAATAGAAAAAAGCGGCCAAGTGCGAGTCGGACTCGCCCATTAAGGGTTCCGTAGCAGCAAGTAACATAATAATGTTCTTTTTATAATTTTTTGATTAAGTTGATTGAATGAAAGGCGGTTTACGATTTACGACGTATTAAAAAAAAACTACTTATTAGATCTCGTTCAAACCAAATTTCGGTGGAAGTTTACATGGTAATGTACATCATATATTATTTTTAGTTTTATTATTCTCTTATTTTAGAAGTTACAGGGGGGCGGGGACACACATTTTACCACTTTGAAGGTGTCTCTCGCGCTGAATATTCAGTTTAGAAAAAAATGACATTAGAAACCTCAATATCATTTTTGAAGACCTATCCATAGATACCACACACGTATGGGTTTCATGAAAAAAAAATTTTTGAGTTTTAGTTGTAAGTGTGGGGACCCCCAAAATTTCTTGTTTTTTTTCTAATTTTGTGTGAAAATCTTAATGCGGTTCACAGAATACATCTACTTACCAAGTTTCAACAGCATAGTTCTGATAGTTTCGGAAAAAAGTGGCTGTGACATACGGACGGACAGACAGACAGACATGACGAATCTATAAGGGTTCCGTTTTTTGCCATTTGGCAACGGAACCCTAAAAACGTCGTATGCGACATCGACTTTTCAAAGAGAAAAGGTCCCTTACGACATTATAAACACCGTTTTTTTATTGCTTTTTATGGCTATGCGGTATGTGTGTGCTAAATTATCGGTACTTGGGGCTCAAGCTCCACTCATATCGTAAGTATCAGCGGCTATCGTTGATTACTGTAGTTAAATAGTCCTTAAACCCGTGCTACCTGAAATTGTACCTATAGCGTTTATTAAAATGCAAATACAAATTCCGTAACCAGTTTTCAGCCTGGTATACGAGAACGTTGGCGTCATACCAACTATGGAATGAAAATTGGCATCTGGTTTTGTTGATATAATGATTATAATGCATGGGTAAAGACAATTATTTTTACTAATGTCGATTAAACAGTGGCAGTATTTTTTTATTAGTTAATTCTTTTCATACTTATTTAACCTGGTAATTAATGAAGTTTTTGTTATTACGTGTTAGTGTTAGTTACTAAGTGTTATTTTTAACCCCGACGCAAAAACGAAAGTGTGTCATAAGTTTGACGTGGCTGTGTGTGTGTCTGTTTGTGGTGTTTCGGAACAGACGAACCGATTTTGATGCAGATTTTGTCGTTTTAAAGCCAATATGATCGCGATGGCTCTTAGCTATAAATATTAATATTTGTGTCGGGGGTTTTTAATGTTTACATTACATATGTAACCTATATTAATGATTAAGTTGAATATGAGTTTAAAATAGAAAGCACTTCATACTAAGCATAGCTGGATGTGTCACTGCCCTTGGCCTTGCCGTAATTAAAGCATAAATTTTGTTACTATTGTGTAACACTAGTTCAATGAATGCCGGTGGGCGATACAATTAAACGACTTATATTTCCGTTTTCTAATTTATTACCCAGTAAGTATATTATTAATTGCATGGCTGTGAATTAAGGGGCAATAAATATTTCATTTATGGGTTCGACATACATAGGAAAGTAGCATGTGGATGAAAATATTGTTTCGAAAGCAATGAACACGAATGCACGGCAACCCTAGAAACTTAAAATAAAGCTGTATATAGAACTTAAACTAAATAGACTAGGTATAAATAATCTAAGTTTTACTTAGGTTTGTTGATATGCAAACATAAAATAGGAAAGTGTTATTGGTCGTCAGATTCTAACCAATACTGCTTAATGTCTTAGATTTTTCTGAAAAAATATGTATAGCAAACATAGAAATAATAATATGTATATAAGGTGTCACAAAATTAGGTCTCTGAATTTGGTGAGATGACTTGGTATCGACAAAATATGTATTTGAAACAAAAAAAAAATCGGGTAAAAAAAAAAAAAAAAAAAGAAAACACCACCAGCGACCAGCGCACAGTGTATTATTTTGCCTCAGTAGCGGTCATCCTCATTTTTTTATGTTTTACGATAGATAACTATCATACTAAATTTATAGTAAAACTCCAAAATTTTTATCTCTCATAGTTTTAGAGAAATTGCAGAAATCGAGAAAAGTCCATAGAAACCATAAAAAACATTCAGCTCCTTTGTTATTCGTTCTTATTCACGGATTTTTTTTTGCATGATTCTGTTATAATTTAGGCACCGATTTATAAAAAAAATGTGACCTAATCTTGTCTATTTTAGCGAGAATATTTTATTTTATTATTATTTCATTTATTTTTTTATAGACGCATCCCTTGCCGGTCGCATTATTTTGTAGTGCCTAATTGTTAATGGCAGTTATTACTACTACCACAAAAATAATTAGACGCTACGAACACAAGACAGCTGTAATATTCAGTCTTTAAGCTTTTAGTTAGGGTTGTCTCTCAAGTCTATGGTATAGTTCAGTTTTCGTCATTACATTTTTTATTTTTTAGTTTGCATTACTTATCTACTTACTAATATGACAAGTATACTAAATTTCACTAAAATAATAATAATATTAATTCTTAATATATTTTTTTATAAATGCATTGAAAATTGTAATTGAGATGTATTTTAAAATGAATAAAGAGAAAGTTTCTACATTTATATTAAAAAATAAAAAAAACGTTTATTAAAAAACAAGAAGTATCGCTTTCAATGGTGTAAATATTTTGGTCGTTACTTCAAAAGTTCTGAACCTGAGGTTGATAAAATTGAATAGACCACCTCTGAAGTTTGAATCAAAGGATCAATTTCGTTTATTCCGCTTAGGCCCATAGAGAGCACATATAAACATCACAATTTTACAATTATCCCCATAAACATTATAAAAATATTAAATTAAATTAAACAGCTAGTTGCCCGCGACTTCGTCCGCGGTAAATTCGGAATAAATCAAGGTTTGTTTACTTCTGCAGTTTCGAACTCAACACATACATATGTGTTCTGCAAAGTCGTAAGATATTATTTGGTTCTATCATCAATAGTTTTCGCAGCGCACGCGATGTAAGGAATTTGTTAGGTCAATTTTTTACGGCTTGGGTTACATTATTGGAGTTTTAGTAAGGATCCCTAATTTTTTTGATTCACTAGTTTTCAAGTTTATTCGTTACATACAAAAATCCAAAAATCCAAAAGTACAAATCTTTCCTCTTTATAATATTACTTAATATTCCTTTTTATAATTTACAGTATCCACAGTAATTTTATTTTTACTATCTAAATTCGATGTTTGTATTGGATATAACGTCCTTAAAACAGTCACAGTCCGTTCTTCGTTGTCGAGGCCTAAGGGTCTTTTTTTAAGACCATATAAACGCGCTTGTTTCACTAAAACTTCATACATTTGCCGTTTCGTAACCTTGATCCGATTCACATTCATGCCTTGGTCGTTAGAAGCTACCAACCGCTGACCGCATTAAGCAAAGCAGATCAGGCTCTGCTCAAGTACAGCATGCGACTTGTCCGACTCCATGATTACAAACGAAACCGCTGTAGAAGAGTCAAATAACACAATAATACAAATTGTTAGATGGCGGCTGCTCCCCTGCGTTACCGGGTAGGCTACCGTGCCTCCAAATAAATTTATACAAAAGACAACGAAAACACCATAAACCTGAAAGCATTAAAATATATAGAAGTAATACTTCTACAATTAAGTACATAAAGTAATATGTACCTACATATATGTACATATTATTGGGAGTTTTAGCCAGCAAAAACTGTTACCGCCTTCACCGCGTGGAGGTACTCCCAGCTTATGTTATTATTAACACGTTGCCATTCATGAGTGACATACATACATATGTCTGAAACGTCTTACAAAATTTAAGCGAAAATTATAGAGTTCAGCAATATCTCAGCAGCGATACTAGGGCTGTATCACTAAATAAAGCCAAAATGTTTAAGTCAATCTAACTCTATCTCATTCGTATCGTCAATTTACATATTATAAATTTCGAATAATTATATTTTTTGTGACAACCCTATTTCCATAGAAAATTATAAAAAACTTAGAAACGTCATACCTCAGCTGTCCTGCATCGAAAATAATCAAAAATTTGTATATAGGAAGCTACAATGCTAGGGTATATTTTGCAAATGAAAAAAAATGCGACCGTCATCTAGAAAATTTCGTATTTTAATTTTTCTGAAATTTGTAAAATTTTTTTTTTTTCCGAACTCCAGGGCATTTACAGACTTGTGATTTTTACACTCAATTATGTATATATTCCGCCATTATTTTAACTAAGATCAATTTTAATAATTTAGCTCTAAATCTGTAAAAATCTTTTAGTCAAAGTTCAATGACCTTTCAAGAAAAGCTACATAATTTAAAAATCAAGCAATATTTTTAATCTCGTGTGTCATATTATGCTGTATATCGATTTTATCCATCGAAATTGGCTATAAAAAGAGGATGACCGCTACTGAGGCAAAATAATACACTGTGCAGCGTCACGTGACGCGACGAGCCCGTGACGCACGTGGTAGGCGTGCAGTCCTCGCAGTATTCTCCAAGCGGATCTGTGGGAAATACCTAAATCGCGACCAGCGTCACGTGTGCTCGTCGCGTCACGTGACGCTGGTCGCTGGTGGTGTTTTTTTGTTCATTTTTATTTTTTTTATTTTTTATATATTTCTTTTTTTTTCGATTCGATATTTTTTTTTGTTTCAAATACATATTTTGTTGATACCAAGTCATCTCACCAAATTCAGAGACCTGCTGGCACGTGAGGCTGCATTTGCACAGGGAGTGGCGACAGAGTGTCGACATCGGTTTTAGTAGAAAATTCAAGTGATAACACTTCTATACCTCTTATTATTTCTGTGATAGCAATTTTAGATATTGCCTAACTAACTAAACGCAACGTAGACTGAGATAAATGCAATATTCTCTTGCACTCCATAAATGCGCGCTTCGCGCTAAACATTGTGACGTCACCGTGTAACACGATTTTGTATGTGAGTGGTAGAGTCAAGCAACAGTCATTTTGGCCGTTGCATGAATGGGGACTCGACCGGGGAAGCACCAACCTCTCACAGAATATCAACGCCAAGTAACAGTATTTGAACTGTTGCGTTCCGTTTGGTGAGTGAGAGTGCCGGAGGCCAAACTCCTTTCCCTTCCCCTCCCAAACTCCTTTCCCATCCCCTCCCAAACTCCTTTCCCATCCCCTTTCCTTTACAGGGTCGGCAGCGCGAGTGTGACGCCACTGGTGTTGCACACGTCCATAGGCCGCGGTAACCGCTTCCCATCAGGTGGGCCGTGTGCTTGTCTGCCACCTTAGTGGTATAAAAAAAAATGGTGCGTTTTTGGGTGGCTCAAGAAATTAAATTTTGAAAATCAAATATCTTTACAACTATATGTACTGAGAATATTTTATTATTATTATTACGAAATCTACATTTTTCAACAATAAAAATAAAATAATAGTCAGCATCCCCATTGAACACACTTACCATATTTACGTTGACTGTGATTTGCATCCAGTTTGGGAAACATCCTCTCACTGTTCCTATGTGCTAGCAGCCTTCAGAATTGATTATTTAATTCAGGTTCTCCCTGACGATCCACACTATAAGTCACCATTCAGTAAAAATTCAATCAGCATTTATCGGTTTTCTTCAAATCGTGAAAGATGACTTAGCAAGCGTATTATGCTACCATGTTATTTACTTTCATAGAATTAACTTTTATGAAGATTAAAATTACTAATGGCTATACAGTAGTTTAAGTTACTTGAGGTAAATAAGTTTAATACACTTTCTTACACTATGAAAGCATCAATAAGAACGTCAATACGTGACAGTTAATATCCGGTTTGCTGATGGCACGATGAGCTTTCCACTTAATGTGCCGTCTTTAGGATGAGAGCCCACATACCGAATTAGTAAAGAGCAACAAAAGGGTCATCATTTCAAGACTCGGTTATGCAGTGGTAGAAAAGTGGTTCTCCTTATCATTGAATGCTAAAAAAGCTGAAGTAACTTAACAACTAGGGCAATGGACAATGGAAAAATTGCATGTTAGATCCTCTGTACACAAAACCACTCCTAACACAAGGTAGCAGTATCGTTTGAGTGAGAATACGTTACCTTCGGGGCCAAGCCAACCTCACCTGCAAGCCGGTCGACCTGCTGATTGACAGACGAGGCTTTGACGCAGGCTTTCCTCTCGGGGTTGACAGGTCAGACGGCAGTTGTCACTTTCATAAAAGCAGTATTATCTAAATAAAAAGTAGGATAAGTGCCCCGGGCGCCGAGGTGCAAGCCTGGGATGCAACCGGGAACAACGCGGGAACTTAAGTGAAAATGCAAGCCGTCCGAACAAGACAGAGGCCCTGTTGTTCCACGGGCCCCGCCGTGGTCCACCCCGTGGCGCCTCGATCGAAGTCCGCTCGGTCCTCGTACCGATCAAGGCCCAGATGAGGTATCTGGGCCTAACTCTGGACGGAAGGTGGCGCTTCGACGAGCACTTCATGCAGCTCGCTCCGAAGCTCGTCGGCGTTGCGTCTGCCCTGGGTCGGCTCTTGCCCAAACTAGGGGGACCCAGCGTCGCGTGCAGGCGGCTGTATACAGGGGTTGTCCGGTCAATGGCACTGTACGGTGCGCCGGTGTGGGCGGCGGCCTTGACCGCCCAAAATAGGGCCCGACTGTGGCGCCCTCAGAGGGTTATGGAGGTCAAGGCCATACGTGGTTACCGCACCGTATCTACGGAGGTAGCGTGCGCATTGGCTGGCACTCCCCCGTGGGACTTAGAGGCAGAAGTGCTCGCCGAAGTGTATCGGCGGACGACGCTGTACCGGGCGGATGGCGGCAGTCGGCCTCCGCCCGAGGAGATTCGCGGGTGGCGTGAAGCCGTCCGCATGGAGATTATGGCGAGGTGGTCGTCCCGGCTGGAGGCTCCACGTGCTGGCTTTGCTACCGTGGAGGCGCTCCAGCCGGTTATTGTCGAGTGGGCAGGGCGGCAGCACGGGACTCTTTCCTTCCGACTTACGCAGGTGCTTTCCGGGCACGGCTGCTTCGGAAAGTACCTGTTCAAGGTCGCTAGGAGGGAATCGAGTCCCGCCTGCTACCAATGCGTCTGCAGTGAGGATTCGGCGCAGCACACGCTTGCGGCCTGCTCGGCCTGGGAGTCGCAGCGCCGGGCCCTCACTGCAGTCATAGGGAGTGACCTCTCGCTGACGGCCATCGTCCGATCCATGGCCGCCAGCGAAAGGAACTTCACCGCGGTCGCATCCTTCTGCGAGGACGTCATCTCGCAGAAGGAAGGCGCGGAGCGGATCAGGGAGGGAGATCCCCTTTCTGATCCAAACCGACGCCGGCGAGCCGGACGGCGGAGGCGCGAGTACTTGCGCCTCATGCCGCCCTGAGCGTGGCTGCGGGTGTGAGGGACGGGGTAAGCCCTCCACCCGCTGATCTAGCCACCCGCGAAGGGGATGACGTCCATGTGTGCCTGGACGTCAACCAATTGAGAGTATGGAAGGTGTGGTGCCCGCGTTAATGGGCATGCGCTAGGGGGGGTCGCCATAGAAGTATTCCTGCATAGTTTCAGGCCCCCCCGATAAGGCGCAGAGTATGGCACACCGTGGGGTTTAGTGGGTATGCCCATCCGTTTTGCGGATGGGAGAGTCCCACACACGATCTCCGGCTACCACCCCGTGGCCGGCGGTGCCGTGCGTAACAGCATTCCCCACGTAAAAAAAAAAAAAAAAAGAATGCAAGCCGTAGCAGTTTAAAAAAAACCGGCCAAGTGCGAGTCGGACTCGCCCATGAAGGGTTCCGTAGCAGCAAGTATTTTATATTTGAGTTGTTTAAATGAAAGGTAAATTGCAGTTTACGATTTAAGACGTATTAAAAATAAACTACTCACTAGATCTGGTTCAAATCAATTATCGGTGGAAGTTTACATGGCAATGTATATCATATATTTTTTTTAGTTTTATCACTCTCTTATTTTAGAAGTTACAGGGGGGGGGGGCACATTGTACCACTTTGGAAGTGTCTCTCCCGCAAACTATTCAGTTTAGAAAAAAATGATATTAGAAACCTCAATATCATTTTTGAAGACCTATCCACTGATTAATGTGACTATCAGTATAACACGTATAGGTTTGACGAAAAAAATGTTTTTGAGTTTCAGTGCCTAGTATTTGGAACCCCCAAAATTTATAGGTTTTTTCTATTTTTGTGAAAATCTTAATGCGGTTCACAGAATACATCTACTTACCAAGTTTCAACAGCATAGTTCGTATAGTTTCGGAGAAAAGTAGCTGTGACTTACGGACGGACAGACAGACAGACATGACGAATCTATAAGGGTTCCGTTTTTGCCATTTGGCAACGGAACCCTAAAAAAGAAATCTTGTTGGATTCCCGTTCACCTTTTGCCACTGGGGTGTAAATTTTTCATACATTTCACACTTTATTCTTTATCTTTAGCTGTCGCTTACTTTAGCTATCGTTATGCGTGGAAATTCTGCACAGTTAGTCATAGTCAGAACGAATATCGAATTGACATAAACAAACCAGAATTGAACTGATCTTCATTTGATTGAAAGTATCTCGCTTACTTATACTTGAAAACGTGCCCCGGAGAGCACGTTGAGCCGTTGGTCCCGGTTGCCCGGTTGAAGACCTAAATGGTCGGAAAATTCATATATCTACAGAGTTTTGATATTGCCAAAGGGTTGCGAAAGAAAGATGGCCGTCGCTTCGCCCGCTTTGTAGTTAGACAGCAAAAAAAGGCTTGGAGGATTAGGATGAGATTGAAAGCAAAAGAACGTCACGTCATGAGTTTCAAATTAATGTGACTATCAGTATAACAGTTGACACGTGTAAAATTCGTACCTTGGGTTCGCAGCCTTATGAGGAAACATGGCAGTCTCTGCAAAACATTACGCAATAAAACAACAGCTGGCACACGAAGTAATGTCAACATCTTCAATAGTTATATGTAGGAAATTGTGCATTAAAATATACGTGGCCGTTCTGAAAACATGTCAACTGCGTTAATTATAGCTCTTGTGGTTTATTGCTGTTAGTATTAACAACAAGTATAAACAACTGTTGTTTACAGCTCGTCATAATCAAAACAATATGTCTTATGGCGGGTTGGTAGTGTTGACACACTTCTTCTTCAATGCAAAGTCACGTACCTACCGATTTATCAGAACTATCAACTAAATCTTCTTAATTTCCTCTCATACCTATAGCGTAGTTTATTGTTTTCGGAAATACTTCTTAGTTGTCGTTCACACAAGGAGTTAGGTCGCGTTGGTAGTGTATTAGGTGGAGTTAAGCAATTCAGCATGTTGTCTGCTTTCAATGATTTTTGTTAGAAAATGAATACTCTAATCCTTATCCTCGTCTTTTGAGCAAGATCTGATGACGAAATCTATTAAAAATTAATAAGGTAAAGAAATGTTCTAAATCCGACGGTCAACACACTGTATATGAAAAAGTAAATAATTAACTTATCTAAATTAAAAACTTTAACTACCTTGTATTATAATTTATTTATTATTTCATGGAACAAAAAACAGATAAATCCTACTAATATTATAAACGTGAAAGTTTGTAAGTATGGATGGATGGAATGAAAAACTACTGAACGGATTTTAATGAAATTTTACAATAATATAGCTTATACATCAGAATAACACATGGGCTACAATTTATAAAGATATTGTGTGAATTGTCCAAAATATGACGATAAGTGTCAAGTAAGTAGGAAAGTATTCTGGTGTGCGCTGCCAAAACAGTTAGAGTTACACATAATGTTATATATGATGGAAATGTTTATCCTACTAACATTATAAACGCGAAAGTTTGTGAGTATGTGTGCATGTATGTATGTTTGTTTATTGCTCTTTCACGCAAAAAAAACTGAACGGATCTGGCTGAAATTTGGTACAGGGATAGACTATAGTCCGGAATAACACATAGGCTACTTTTCATCGCGGGAATAGGTTCCCATGGGTAGCGGGAACGGAATCAGAATTGCACGCGTCAACAGCTAGTATATTATAATATTTACCATTGTATAACCCACAACATTGTCCTCGTGTTACTAAATACTTCAATAAATAGGTCTAAAGAAAACAAAGTGTCTTCTCGTTAAGTTTACGGTTACAGTTGGCCTCGGTACAGCCCAACACAATACAAGGTACCGACTCTCTTAGCTCTATAATGTTCTGAAATGCTTGAAAACATACTTTGAATTCTTATTTTTGTCTTTGTCAAATATACATATTTAGGTATACAAATATTTGAATTGAGCGGGAATTGAAACCGTGACCTCTGACTTAGCAGCCGGACGCTCTACCGCTATATCACATAGGTCGCCATATTATGTGAAATTTACACCAATATACGTAAGTACATGTTGTTTTATAGCAGTTACCGCACGTAACCTACTTACTTATATCAGTTAATGGATTCCACTTGTTTATCATAGAATAAACACATGAGATATGAATTGGTTCTAGCCTAGACGAACACGTGCTTACGTCATTTAACACTTCTGAATATGTAAATTTAAGTTGGAAAATATCATACACTCTTGAATCAGATACAGATGCAAAGATGCTCCACAAATGTTAGTGTATAATAGTAGTAAGTATAGTAATAGTAGTATAATATTGGTAGTAGTAATAGTATAAATTAGGTTTTTTTTTAACCCACCCGATGGGAAGCGGTTTCCGTGGCCTATGGAAGTGTGCAACACAAGGGGCTTCACGCTCACGCTGCCAAGTCTGCAAAGGTACTGGTCTTGATGAGACATATATAAATAGATATTTAAGTGTATATACTCAACTTATTACTTAAATGTCAGTGTGTTTATAATGTGAGACTCATCAGATCCTGCAGACAAACTGTGCAAACAGTTTTATAGAACCAATAACTACATCTATGTTTAAAATAGTATAATAATAAATAAGAAAAGTTTCAATTTATTTAGCACATAAAACAAAACTATTCGTAGGAACCAGGCACTATATACAGCCATTCGCATAAAAATGGAGACATTTTGAATTACTTGGTCGCTCTCACTACATTCCGTTGGAGCTGAGGCAGGTCAGGAATGTAGAACTCAATGTTAGTTTCAGTTCCCATTGCACGTATTCCTTAAAATTTATTACCGGAATTTCTAATAATTCTCACAATCATTCCAAAACCCGTAATACCCGTATCTTAATTAATTCATTTCACACTTAACCTTCTAACTCTTCCCTATTCTGTGTCATGAGACCGGTTGTCGAATCGCTGTCAAATGCTACTAATTAGCGATCGTTCACACTACGGTACTTATCAATGGCAACCAGTCGCAAACGTAAATGTGTCGCTGATGATCACAACGGTGCATGGAAACATTTATAAAGTGTGTTACTAGGTAAGATAAGAATCATAATAGCAGGTACTAGCAAGGGTAAGTTTGGGAGGAACGCTTTTGCCGAATGCGTTACTGCCGTTCGGAATTAATTAGTCGTGGTGCGTAGTGCTCCCGGAACTTATCCTTAGTCCACTAAGGGTTATAGTCTCTTACATATAGGCATAAGGTCTTTTTCATTCGTTGTAGTCGTCAATTGTATAGTTCTCCTTGAAAACAGCGATCCTGTTTACTGGAGCTATACAAAAGGAGATTCCATAAAAGAGTTCCTAAGGGTAAGCAGGTCTATAACTTGTGATTTACACCTTTGGTATTGCAAGTGTCCATTGGTTATAATTAACACTTATCGTCTGGTGGGATTTATACTTGGTTGCCATCTTTATTTGCTCAATTTCGAATCTTGCTGCAGGATTATATTTCTGTACCGCAAGTCGTAACATTATACTACTCTGCCTGATAATATTTTGTGTACCCCAAGACTTAAGATTCTCAGATAGTATTTCTAAAATCTGTATTCACTATTAACAGTAAATTGTTTACAAAGTTTTGCTAGTACAACTGAACAATGCCTACGTGTTTCCCTAGGTTAGATAGCAGTACACCATGCTCAAGGCATAAATTCCCCTTTGTTTATGTATTATATTTTAAGGTATGAAATGGTCATCGGTTATGTAATTGTAAGACTAAATCGAATGTACCATTTGAACGAGTTTTTCGTTCTCAGTGTACGCTTAAGGAAACAAACTCCACATCCCTGTTTTGTGACGGATCGCGTGAAATCTCTAATTATGGTAAATAGTGAGTGTATTGACCATTTACAGCTTTTATCAGATGCACTGTGCCGTAAATACGATAGTATTTCTTATATTAGAATGGACACTATGCCAGTGAACGTATAATTGGACTCCGTGTTCATTAATAAAGGGTTGGTGGGCGCTGAAGCAAAGTCGAAGAAACTATGTGTGAAAATATTGTGCCTAATATCTTTAAAACTTGAAAACTTGGAGACTCAGATATTTAAGCTGTTGATAATGAAGACACGAATCCGAGTTTTGAATTTTTATCACACGTGGTGACATAATATATGGGGAAGACTTTTCGACGGCACACTAATTCCCTAACTGACTAATCCAAAAATAGTACCTTTTTTTTTTTTTTTCGTGCGGAAATCCCTTCGGATACCCCCCCGCGTGCCAGCGGGGGCGGTTATGTTGGGCTTGAACCGACTAAAACCGCACGCCGTCTCGGGTCTACAGACGCCGGGGTGTAAGGTTGCCCATAGAGCATATCCCATACCCCGACTGACCCTGGGCCATCTCCGGTTTCGAGATGGCCCCCTCGGGTTTGGGAACCACGGTGTCCCCGTCTTGCCCCGGTTTGGGGGAGGAGCGCTAGTCGCCCCACCGTCCCGGCCTGCTTCTGCTGGGGTGACAGGCGGCCTCACCTGTCACCCCCAGGCCTGCGCTCATGGAGGACGGAGGTCGTTCGGAGGTCGCTTAACGACCAAAAATAGTACCTGTCCCGATCATGAAACCCGGGGCCACATGCACAGCAGCTGCCCTCGCTACCACTGCGCCACAAACAGTCTAGAAAACTAGAAATATAGTAAATCATGAGATTAATGATTTAAATGATCGATAGGAAATATCTGATCAGAAACTGTCTATAAGTGCTCGTGAGACTTATGCCCTAGTTTCGCTCACCATAAATAGTCAAGTTGTTTTTTTTATAGATATCTGTATTATAGATAAATCATTAGAACCAGTCTGGCCGGGAAAGCTTGGGAACTAATACAGGATATTAGGGAAAATTGCAATTAATGATTTAGTAATATAACGATTTACGAAGATTGTTATATGGTGGATATTTTCTTGATTTCATTCCCTCATTATAAATCGTCGCTTTTAATTTGTTATGAATGTTGTATTAGAATAGCAATTACGTATTTAATACGCGTGCATGTAAATGAGAAAAAAATACTTCGGAAAGGGCATATATCGAAACAAATGAATTTATACCCACGATTATGGTATTTTTTTTTTTTTTTTTTTATATATTTAGGACACGTCAATTTGACTTCGCCTCGCCTGATGGTAAGCTGAAGGTAAAGTCTCAGGTAAGAGGGTCACCATTACATACACGTACCATGTTAACAATGGTGGCACTCAGCTTGACAGCCTCATCAGAAGAGGATTGTCGTCGCAGCACCGCGTGACACCCACCGGTCCCACTAGTGCTGCGACCACAATCCCCCTGCCCGGCTATTAATTCAAGCAATAATATTGTATGTTAGGGTTGGATAATATCCAAGCGAGAGCTTGGGGCTGTACACGCTGACGGAGTGCCTGGCGTGGGAGGTGCCAAGGCGGGAACTCGTGGCAACCCTCCGAGTGGGAGTCCTCTCGCTTAGCGTCTTGTACACGGTGATGATGCGGATTGCGAACGCGTTGACTGCCGCTGCCCCATCAGATGCTTTTTCACGCCTCGCTTAAAGGACCCGGGATTGTAGGATAAAGGAAACATGTGTTTTGGTAAAGAATTCCTCTAGTACCAGAATTAATAGTTGCCGGACTGTTGATGTTAAACACACCTCCTCGCAGTGTGTACGAGACGCTGAAGACTCGTATTACGAGTAATACGACTGATCGATGATTGTAGCGATGAATGGATTTTGTGACATTGCTGTTTTATATAATCTTCGTGCAATAGCTATATATAGTACTATGATTTTATAACAAAACCAGCTAATGAGCTGGTTAGGTCCGAACGTGCATATCCGGGCTAGGCAGAGCTGTAATGGCACTTGACTTGACACTGGTATCTATCTGGAGCGTGCTAAGTTCCGGGACGATGCCAGAAGTGTCTGTAGCTTACTGGTTAAAGAGAAGGCCTAACGATCAAGAGGTCTTGGGTTCGGATCCTGGCCATTACCGACGTGGCGGCGAGGTTACGGGGAATATTTGTATTTCGATTAGCAAAATTAAAAAAAAAAAACAAAAAATAAAGATGGAGCATCGCCATCCCAGAGCTGATGCTGATGCAATTTCAACTTCAATTGAATAAAACATTATTGATGACTATTTCATTAATAACAGTAAGTCATTTTTATGTATTTACCTAAGTACATAATATTTGATGAATTAGACGGTCTATATCAAAGCGATAAATATCTACTAAGCATGTTGTAATTCTAGATACCTATTTATTGATTAGATATTGCTTAATGACATTATTAGCAACGTCACTCTCCATTTTGTCACTTTTCCGAGAATGTTGAACTAAATGCTAAGAGTACTATTTTGTTACCTTTTTTTCTTATTTTCAATTGATTAATAATGAAATAGTTATGTATTAATCTAATAATAATAATAGGATATGTGTTATGATAAAATCTACCTACATAACATGTTTTTACGAAAACTTTTAAAACCAGGAAAAGAAGGATCGAGACTGGGATAGGTGTCGATACTGCATTCCTTAATGGATAATTACTTTTCGTCAGCTATATTTTCTGCTCTTACGTAGCAGTGGGTAAGCCTATTGCTACACGTTACCAGCTGTCATACTATTCCTAACAAAAAACCCAATAACCCTGATCAACCATGGGTCGAACCATCGAGACCTCAGCACAGCAGCCGCAGTCGCTGCTGGTGCGCCACTGAGTCAGTCTATAAAAATATTGTTTATTTTTTAAACCCTCGTTTCAAAACCGGAAGTTTATTCAATATCTCAGTTGGCCTATTCTGAAATATTTGATCATCCACATATTAACTACAAATATAAATACATAAAAAAGCACTTCCTTGTGGTTCATTTTATGAGAATTTTATATTGATGTTTGGTTTAATTTTTTAAACATAGCTGTGTGAATATAAATCAAAACTCGTTTGAACATTATTTTTTATTTAATATTTAAATAAATATTCATATTGAAGGTTGGAAGCTAAAAGGACGCAAGCGAAATCGAATATTCAAAGAAAAAAGATCCTTAAGAACAACGTAAACATTTGACCGATAAGTGATTTTCTTGTCAACTGTCATCGTTGGTTCCCACCTTTGGCCTTTCGACCATCGATATATAAGTCACACATTTAATGACTTCATAAGTACTTCAAACATTCTTCGATGATAAGGTAGACAACTTTTAAAGTAAAAAGGACGTAGACAGGTTTATTTTTATCGCCTTCAACACCTGTCCTTGGCCATGGGAAGGGATACGTTTCTCTCATCAGCAGTATCGAATAAAAAGTATCTTAATCCGGTAAGTGTCGAATTAATGAAGTGAACGTCTTATTTTTGGTTTGGGGTTCGGGGGTAATACCAGAAAAAATAAATTCTACGTTTATCCTCATCACTTGCTTTCATTCCGAAGGAGACTTATACTGTGCAGTCATACTTTTAATCAAGTTTTCAATTTCAATCAGCTACCTAGATTGTTTGGTACCGGGTAATAGGAGGTCAGCTCATCGCCTATTAACAGGCTCCATGCTGTTCCTGAAAATTTCCTTTCAGAAAAAGTCACTAACAGCTAGCCTAACGTGGGAATCGAATCCATCACGAAACTAACTTCTTCCTTCTTAGGTTGAATTTCAATGATGAATATCAACGCGTTTAATTAAATGTAAACTGCGTTAGCGTAAGTAAAACGTAAAAACTCAAATTAGGTAGTCACACGGATTTTGACTGGTCAAATCTAGCCTTTATCTGTGTCAATTTGTTAAAGTATTTTGTTTACACCCTCTGAACATTATTTACGCATCAATAAAGGTATTTCACTAAGGTCAAGAGATTTGTGATTCGGCTGCTCTCGATTCAAATTTCGAACAGCTGTTACCGCCATCTTGTCTCCAGCGATGCGCGGGACTGGAAATGACAAAATGTTTTTACTTCAGTTCAGTTATACGCCATTGTGAAACGTTGCATAATATTGAAGAATACAATTGTCATTGTATTTAGTAATCCGATTGAGACGACCGAGTATCGGTTTGTGCGTTTGTTTAAAGGTTCATTCGCACTTATCATCAGTAATCATCGTCGTGTGCTGAGGAATCTTTTTCTACTGCTTTTTCTAGCACGAATGGACAGCTCTGACTCCTTTTTGTTTATTTCGGGATCCGCCTACTCCTCCTCCTTTTGAGGTGACTTATACGGCTTTTATGGTAGTGACTGCCATCTGACCTCCCAACCCCGATAGGAAGTTGCGCCAGAGTCTCGTCCGTTAATCAGCAGGTGCACCGGCTAGCTTGGGCTCCGAATCGTGGTGGAGTTCCCGTATACCCTGAATGTCTTCAATTAAACAGTTGTGACTCTTAATATATGTGACTCTATAGAAACTAGCTATGCTCGCGACGTCGTCCGCGTGAACTTAGATATGTGACTTAATTTTTTTGTGCGGAACCCTAATTCTTCTTCTAGAATTAAAGTAGCCTATGTTACGCCTTGTAATATTACCTGTCTGCCAGTGAAAGTCTCGTCAAAATCAGATCAGTCGTTCTAGAGATTACCAACTTCAAACAGACAGAATGACAGACAGAAAATCAGTAATTTTGATATTACAAACGGACACTTTAATTTTATTGAGCTGAGCGAGCGAAGCTCTTATACCCGGCATAGCCGTTTGTTGGTGGCTGAACTCCTCCGTAACCACTCGCGCGATCTTGACCAAATTTACCATGGTGATAGTGTGGACACTGAGGAGTGTTTTGAAGCGAGATGGTTCAAGTCCGATGTACCATTGAGGAATAATCAACAAAAAACAGTTTCATGAGCACGCGGCCTTAGCTAAGCGCGCGACCGTATTATGATGTCTTATTTTCAAGTAAGAGTCCTTGCTCGCTCAGCTCAACTTATTTCAGTCGCACCCTGCACTGAATTCCTAGTTTGTATAGATGAATTACAATGGAGACTTAGAACTTAGAAAGGTATTAAGTCCCTTAGTAAAACAAGCGATTTGGACTAATCATGTCAGTGCTATGACTGATCAAAAATTGTTTACTAGTTAAACAATTTTCCCCGACCTTCAAATAACAAATTCGAAATCTTTCGGTAAGCTTATTCCTTTTCTTACCTTTACTAACGAAGTACTGTTACCACCGTTGACAATGCATAATTATTTCTTACTAGCTGTGCCCGAGACTTTGTCTGCGTGGACTTAGATATGTCTTAGATTTTCATTTCTTTTCTCGGTACCTACCCTAATTCTTTAAATGAAATCAAATAGCCTATGTTACGCCTTATAATATTAGCTATCTGCCAGTGAAAGTTCAGAGATTACCTATTTCAAACAGACAGATTAACGAAACTTGAAAAAATTGGTGTTTTGTTGTAAATACCATGTATACATTCAAATGCATTCATCGAAAAGCTATTATATTGATCAGATTTACTTAACCAATAGCAATCAAACATGCGGCAGATTTTAAGTCTGAGCAAGACCTTTGTAAGAGAAATATATGTAAATATAGAAAACCGCGTTAAAATCCGTTCAGTAGGTTTCCATCGTGAACAAACAGACAAGAAATAAAAAAAAGTTTGTGTTCAGAATCGTTAATTTAACATAATCGAAGCTTTTTTTTCAATTTCTCCATTATAATAATATAGAAAGATGTATAGATAATTAAGATAGTAGACATCTTACTACGGTCGCGCGCTTAGCTAAGGCCGCGTGCTCATGAAACTGTTTTTTGTTGATTATTCCTCAATGGTACATCGGACTTGAACCATCTCGCTTCAAAACACTCCTCAGTGTCCACACTATCACCATGGTAAATTTGGTCAAGATCGCGCGATTGGTTACGGAGGAGTTCAGCCACCAACAAACGGCTATGCCGGGTATAAGAGCTTCACTCGCTCAGCTCAATAAAATTAAAGTGTCCGTTTGGAATATCAAAATTACTGATTTTCTGTCTGTCATTCTGTCTGTTTGAAGTTGGTAATCTCTAGAACGGCTGATCCAATTTTGACGAAACTTTCACTGGCAGATAGGTAATGTTACAAGGCGTAACATAGGCTACTTTAATTCTAGAAGAAGAATTAGGGTTCCGCACAAAAAAATTAAATCACATATCTAAGTTCACGCGGACGACGTCGCGAGCATAGCTAGTTTCTATAGAGTCACATTTAAGAGTCACAGCTGTTTAATTGAAGACATTCAGGGTATACGGGAACTTCACCACGATTCGGAGCCCAAGCTAGCCGATACACCTGCTGATTAATGGACGAGGCTCTGGCGCAACTCCCTCTCGGGGTTGGGAGGTCAGATGGCAGACACTACCATAAAAGCCGTATGGATAGTACATCTGATATGTAAGCTTTTTAATAGTATAAAGTCGTAGGCGAAACTAATATATATTTCTTATTAATTTTCAAATGAACAGTTCCAGTAGTCACTATAAGTGTTCTTAGACAGGTGATTGACAAGTGCGCAAGCGTTGATTTGTATATACGCCCACATATGTGTTGCGTTGTGATGTCGTTGCGCTGAAGTTAAACGGTACTTAAGTAGAGATGCGCGTACGCATATATTGTACATGTGCCGTTAAAATAAACACTTGACTATCGATGTTAGGTTGTATTTATGTTGGGTTTGTTATGTAATTCTGAAAGTACTGACCTACGTAATAACATTTTTAAAACGAGTTGTATTTTTCAAGGTGACTTTTTATTTTAATTTCTGCATTGACTTCTTATTAATTACATAATTCATATAAATACAAAAAATTATAAAAATACTATGCTATTATAAAATTCAAGAATATTTAGACGAAAAACTAGCTTGGATATGAATTGTTTTCTCTCTCACTATGCTACTCATACAACATATTCTATCAACATATTATATCAACTCATCATATTATAACAACATATTATATTTTCTGGTTTGTAATTTTCTAGCAATCTAGTCCATCTAAAGGTTTTCTGGAAGAGATCGTAATTTTTTATGTATCTTATTGATTTGTATCCTTTGTTTGGTGTACTTACAATAAAGATTATCTATCATAATCTGTTAGTATATAGACCAAAAAAAACACAGCCCCCTGAGCTTATTACCGAAGTCTTCTCAGGACAGGGTCGCGTTTCGAACCGGTCCGTGGTCCATTCGTCGGGGTAGCAAAAGTAGTCGTAAGGTGAGTAGCCCAGGATTTCAATTGGTTAAAATAGAAGAAAGAACCAGCTTATAAGAATACTTATTCATGTTGCGGTTAGTCAATCCGAATAAGGGGGCAGGTCGGTCTATCATCATCCTCCGAGCCCAGTCTAACTAAGAAGCGGCCGAACTTCCATATTTAACTTGAAACGACGGCCACCTGACCTCCCCAGCCCATAGGCGATATCGAAGTTCTGTAGTTAGACCAGTAGTCGGACTTTTTAGGGTTTCAACTACTTAGCAGTAACGACTGCCATAGATGTTCGTATGGCAGCCGGGACCGACGGCTTAAAGTGCTCTCCGAGGCACGAGGGGTTTTCTTCTCAATATGTTAGAATTGGTCATATCCTGAGACTGACCTGGCTAGGACTGCTTAACTTTGCAATGTGTTGCCACTTAGCCACGAGCCGAGGTCGATGTTTATTATTAAACTACTTAGGTGGCAGACAAGCACACGGCCCACCTGATGGGAATATAACCCAGTCAATATTAGACCATGCCCTCAAAACCTTTGATAAATGAAGGTATAATAAAACTATAATGCTAGATAAAACTATATTTAGAAATGAAACCCGAACAACAAAACTCTGTACAGTAATCAATTACTTACAGAAGCCTAAACAAAAGATGGCTTGGTTCATAGAAAACTGGGTCAGCTACTAAATCTACTAATTTAGTAGTTCGCATTGTGTTTTCTAGTTGATTGCTCTCATTGTTGCCGTGTACGATTGTATGCCAATGTTTGTAAATCGTTTTATAGGTTACAGTTAAAGGATAGCTCTATACGGAACCCCTTTTTCAGTATTACCTTGTGGTACTTATTTATGGTGATATCATAGACAAAAAACGTAGAACATCATCTTCCTAACCGGCTTGTTTTTGGCAAATATAGCGCATAAAATAGTAATAGCAAACGCTATGTAAAGTTGCCACACTTATTTTCGTTCCTCATCAATAAATATATACGGTTAAGGTTTTAGCCAAGGATACAGATTCCCCGATCTTATCAGATCAAGTTAAAGCTGAGCTTGCATGGTTGAGCTCTGTTTACTTCTATAATCACTGTAAATACCTACATATACTCACGAATGTACATATCAGATGGGGTAGGCAATGTGTATTATATATACACATATACCCGATACCCATAATACATATCATCAGGCATTTTTCTTGACTCCACGTAATGTGTACTCCACGTTGAAAGAGATGATCTCCCTCTAAAGGGATGTGTCTCTTTCAGGGTGATACTGGTCAGATGGCCCAGCACCACCTTCATACTAATGGGATTAATTAATAAAAACACAGTGGTGATAACATTGAATGTTTTATTACTATGAGACATAAACTATTCACCCTAAGGTGAGCTGTACATAGTCAGCGATAGTATAGATGACCCCAGGCACCTAGGCCAATATGGTATGCTCGGCATGAGTAACACAATTTAAATACTGAATACTGAATACAGAATACAGAAAATACAGGGTCGTTGGTAGCGGGTTCTGTCAAATAGCGCTCAACACATTTGCCCTATGGTGGGCTGTTAAACCATTATACTAATATCTTAGATATAAATACCTGGCGTGGCACTGCGAGACGTTTAACTTCGTGATTAAAGATCGACAAATCCTACCTATGTTGGAGGGAAAACGATTGGAAAGGAAGATATCTCTTATACGGTTAAATTTGAGAGTGCCATTGCAATAGTATTGGTAGGTAGCTTAGTGGCTGAGGTGCCGGAAAAACAGAACGGACGCGCGTCCTAGACGTGTCTCTGTAACACCCCACGCGCCTCTTAACCTTACAAAGACACGTCTAGGACTCCCGTCCGTTGTTTTTCCGGCGCCTAAGGAGTCGATCTTACGATCGATCCAGAGATCCCAGTTAAGAATCCTGGCCATTACACTACCGACGTGAACCCACTCCCAACACAAGCAATTTAGCTTGGCATGAGGGGTTCGGGCCTTAGGGGGAATACTAGTAATTTCGGTTACTAGTACAATTAAAAAAAATTAAGTACGCATCCTAGTAACCCGTGCTATAACTGTTTGTACTGCGTACTGTAATAAAATAATTCATATTATGATATTCATTGATATATTATTATTGATCGAGGTGTGCACTAATATTTAACCTTAAATTTTATAAATAATATTAATAATTTACATTTTCCGTTACAGGTAAGTGTTCATTCCATACCAGCCGGTCGTGATTACGTAAGTTTATATAACCTTAATACCACTTAAATGAGGTAAGTACTAAGTATATAGGTAGATCATTTGTTCAAGCAAAGAGAGTAACGTATTAAAGAAAAAACCGGCCAAGTGCGAGTCGGACTCGCCCATGAAGGGTTCCGTAGCAGCAAGTAAAATGTTTATATTTGAGTTGATTGAATGAAAGGTAAATTGCGGTTTACGAAGTTTATAAATGCGAAAGTAACTTTGTCTGTCTGTTTCTCTGTAACGCTACGACTAAACCGAGTTAGATGCAACTGGCTACGTGTTACCGCGAAAAAAAGGCTTGAAGGGGTTGAAATTGGGGATTAAAGTTTGTATAAAAGTTCGCCCTTTTCGAAGATATCGTCATGAAACTTTGTATTATTATAGGCATTTGATAATAAATAAATACACTATAGAGCGTTTTTGAAATTTCGACCATTGTGATATTGATCTTTCGTTTGGACATCCACGCGCTATGAATTAAATCTACGCGGGCGGAGCCGTGGCAGACAGCTAGTCTTCTGATATCTAAGTAGGTATATATCTATATTTTATACAAATAAATAAAATTGAAGTGTTTGTAATATTAAAATAATAGCTTTTTAATGATTGCTTAGGAATATAATACACGGTACTCATCTCTAAAGTAAGTTAGTGTAGTTAGTACTCTAAAGTGGCTGCAACTATTTTGACGGGATTTTTACTGCGGATAGGGATTTTTAGGATATAGGGCGTAATTTAGACTACTTTTAATATAATTATAATTATTAATTAAAACCAAAATCGAAATCCGCACGGACGAAGTCACAGGCACAGCTAGTGGATATTATAAATAGTATTGTTTTACTGCTATTTTCAGTAGGTCGGAACTACTTCCCCAGACGAACGCTCCGAATTCAAATGAGAAATCTCTATGCGCTACTAAATCGTTACGCGCTACCAACCTCTTACTACCTAAACATTTAAAAAAATCTGCGTAACACAATGAATGAATATGTGTTCAGTATTATTACGTCACTCTCACGCATATTCATAATAAGAAAGATAGTTTTGCAGAAAGTATAATTTGTTCATGAGATTGCGTGCGCAAGCGCAGCGTACAAACAGCGCGCGGCGCCGGCCGGCGCCGCTCGCTGTACGTGTTCATTAGTGTTCATTAATCATTCCTAGTACACTAGACTAAAGTTATATTTACTCTAACACGTTTCATTTAGAAATATCATTTCCGACAGATGATGCGCTGAAGAAAGTCGTTCTGAATAACAATTTGAAGTTTATTCTAGTAGATTTAAATATAGAATATACTGCAGTTTAGTAACCTCCTTATTAAAAAATCTTGGTACTCACTTAGACTAGGCTTTACACTTTTAGTGTTGCGAGTGTTAATAGATACGGAACAAATCGGTAGATCCCGAACAATGTTTACCATTACCAGATTAACATAGCACTTTTTTTCGTACCAATCAACGTAAAATCGTACCAAAATTATACCATACAGCTATTTTGATCTTAGTCAAAAAGAAATAGTAGGAATCTACTCGTTTCAAACCGAATAATTTATTTCAGAAATTTGACAATAATCATTAATGACCAATATCCATATATAATCTTTCACATTTAATTAAACAGTCCTCAATTTCCTTGTGCCGCGTACTCTAATCGCAGCGGCCATCTTCATTATTATGATAGCGAAAGTAAATCCGCCTTTGAATAATTTTCGCAAAGATATTGTTCACAGCGTGAGCCTCGCCGTCATGTTGGTCGTCGGAGGCCAATGCCTTTGTTGTACAAAATAAAATCTCTTTGTAAAAACTTCACTCTCGATTCGCAACCTTAAACTTGGACTGGTAGAAAATGGGGTCGATTCTCTTGTAGCTGACTAAAATAGATTTAGTCTGGATTCCCACTCCTTCTTAGGCACTGGACAAACAAAACGGATGCGTGTCTTTGTAACACCCCGCGCACCCCTTAACCTCTCCGCTCACCCAGTTACAAAGACACGTCTAGGACGCGCGTCCGTTCTGTTTGTCCAGCCCCTTAAACATAAGAGTCTCGATGGGGCGGGGGGCGACTCAAGTGAAACTTGTCTACTTAGAGGAGTCCACTATAATAAGTATATGGAGTCCACATACATTCCATATTCACATGTCCATCTATAATACGTGATGCGAAATATTTGTTTTCCCTGTTAAGCATTTTATGCGCACGTAGGAGTGTGATATTTGGCATAGTCAAAGATAATATAGACAAGACGTGTAGAAAGCTAAAATGAATTTATTATGTATTGTAACACAATACAGTATACCTCCTTATAAAAATACTTAGGTCTGTATCTGCATATTTTGTACTCGTGAAAAAGAGATTCAAAGTTCA
Source organism: Cybosia mesomella (assembly GCA_946251805.1). NCBI lineage: Eukaryota > Metazoa > Arthropoda > Insecta > Lepidoptera > Erebidae > Cybosia > Cybosia mesomella. The sequence goes on from OX276409.1 coordinate 17,026,020, forward strand.
TTTTTTTTGGAGAACGAGATGTTAGGTGGTATGTGTGTTACAAATACATTAATTTAAATAATATATAAATTCATTGTTTACGTTCCTACTGTCAATGTCAAACATTGCCATATAAGATTATACTGCTGCGACCAATGTAAATGGAAGCAGTAACTTTAACAAGAATGAACTATGGATCTCTTTATTAACTATACTCATGGAGACATCCTATCGTTTTGAAATTTGATGGTTGTTTCAAATAGTCTAGCGACTAGTACAACAGAATTGACACTGTTATTTATAGTGCATGGATCAGATTATATGGAATAGAATTATAGAGCGATGGTATCGATACAGATATTTGAACTTTCAACCCAACTCTGTTGTAGGTTACTGGAGAGATTAGAAACTGCTTTAATACTTTCGTTTTTCTTGTACTTTTATAGAAATAGAACATGGGTAAGCTCTCTGTTCTTCTTATATTTAAGTATGATTTGGTAAAGGGATGGAGCTAAATAGGGCGTATCACTCCATCCCTCTTACTCGCCCGGAACATGGCTTGACGTATCACGTCATGGTAAGCCCTCAGTTTCTTGAACCAAAACATAATTCCATTGTGGTGGAATAGGTTGTGAAACTAGCGATGTTCTTCAATAAATTTTAAAGGATTGTTTTCTTATCAAGTAACAAACCGTTCTAAAATTGGCATTTTAACATTAAAATTCGAGTGGCCGTTGATACAAGTTTAATGCAGTATTTCTTCTTTATTTAGGTCAAGTATGCGGTTACTTAATGTTTATAAACATATATGTAATATAATTTGGCGTCAGTTTCTTCATCACGTTGTAAACTGAATAGCTTTAATAGCAAGTACATAGTCATCGCTTTTTCTATTGTCTATTACTTCGTAAACCACAAGAATATAGCTAATGAATACCCTTTTTTTTTCGTGCGGAAATAATACCTAACCGTTAACCTTAAATTGAACTTATATTTGATTGAAATCTGTGATTATCATACAATTTAATTGAATCAATGCTTACTACTAATATATTGGACACAAGGCCAAGTGATCCTGTGCTAATCTGTGCTAATACGTTGTTAGTTAATTTCAGTATTATGCTCTGAGATTGAGTGTTGAAATTTCTAATCGATTCTTAAAACAAAAGCCTTCGTGGGGTAGCGGTAGTGCATTCGAATGCTACGACAGCAGACGTGTTCAAATATTTATATGCATTAATATGTCTATTTTCATTGGTGTGGGTGTTCCTATGTATAATATGTATGTTATTAAATGAAAAAAGTATATAAATATGTTTATCCGCATTCCAGAACCCATAATTTAAGCTAGCTAAACTAGGCTTACTTTGGGTCTAGAGACCGCAGCTGTGTAGAATGTCGTAGAATATTTTATATTTACAAAAAATTATGAACCTTGAAAATAGTCAAATGGGTAGTGTAGGTATACCTGCGTGTCTGTTGGTCACCTCATAACATGAAAACGGCTGGAATTACAATGAACTGTATGTATAACACTAAAAGATGCACTCTGCATCGTATACCTATTTAGGATAGATTTTTGATTGTTTATAGATTGAGATTTGAGATCTATGTAAATTAGAGGTGCCTGATATCTTAAAAGTATTATAATGATAATTGTATCGGTGGTTTTGTATTTGAGCCGTTTGTGGTCGAAACGCTCTATCAAGATTGTAAACGCTCGGACACCATGAGCTAACTCCAAATGCGAAGCGAATGATCGATACTTCGATGACTTCGATCACTAAAGTTGTCGTTTTCTTCGCAGTATGGGTTAGCAATGTGGCAATATCGTCAAAATGTAGGTAACTCTTCTGGGTGCGTTACCACACGATGACTGCAAGGCGAAGGTATCTCATGACACCTATTATTGTTTTGTAATTATATATTACTAAAAGAATTAATTTCTTTTAAAATATTGTATTTGTAATTTAAATTTACCTTTATCAACTTTCTGACGGAGTCATGGCACAAGTAGCATTTAGTAAAATCATTTTAATGTAAATCAAAAATCTCTGATGGATGTGAATGGAATCGGAAGACTTTCGACACGATATAAATATTACCGTGCTTTCGAACTTATTGATTCCGAAGGTGAAAAATGGCGAAAAGGCACAAACTTTGTTCAGCGACGTATCGACGTACCTATAACTGCAATGCGAAGGTATTTTATGACTTGTATGTTGTGAAAATATTACTTAGGTAAAATAATTATAGGGGTGCTTGGTTGGGGACCTCCACGCGGTGCACCCTGGGCAACGGAGACGGCAGCGCCTCTCTCCTAGGGCGGGGGAGACGCTGCCGCCTACGGCCAACTCCGACCGAGGCGAGGACGGCCCTGTTGAGGGCTATTCGGAAGCTTTCCACGTGTCCCTCTGATTAGCAGATGGCACAGTGGAGAGCAAGTAAGGGGGCCATCTCGAAACCGGAGATGGCCCAGGGTCAGTCGTGGTGCGAGGGATATGCTCTATGGGTAACCTTACACCCCGGCGTCTTAAGACCCGAGACGGCGTGCGGTTTTAGTCGGTTCAAGCCCGACATAACGGCCCCCGAGACCCCCCGCTCTCCAGCGGGGGCGGTAACCGAAGGGATTTCCGCACGAAAAAAAAAAAAAAAAAAGGTAAAATAATTATAATTTCATTTAAAGTATAAGGCTTGTTATTACAAATTCAAATTTCTACTTATATCAACTTGCTAACGGAGTCATGGGCTCATGGCACAGGTAGTAGATCACATTATAATGTAAGTGCCTCAGTTTTATGAGGTTAATAGTTTAATAGGAAATAAACGAAAGTGTTTACTTACTCATTTTGAATTAAAGACCGGTTCGATTGAATGGAATACTTCTTGTTTGGTCTCGGTTGGGTTCAATCTATTTTGTGCGTAAGTAAGACTTGAAAGTGAAATTAGCAAGTATTTCGGTCAGCACCGCCTCGCTTGTTGATAAAATCCCTCTTATACACAAATGGATGATAGAGGAATGTAGATAGAATTGAGCGGCGAGGCTTGAAAGAGGAAGAGTTTGAAAGTGTATGTTGAATTTGTTTAGGCACCGATCTAAGTGCCCAAACTATGTGATTAATGACAATTGGAGTATTTATGACCAATGTAAGTGGGTAAACCGGCGGCCATTGACCACGAAGAACATTCAGCTACCATGTTGGTGATAATTTTGAACTAAGGACAGATTAGAGGTAGGCTAATAGGGTAATAAGCTGCGATAGCCCAGTGGCCTACGTAACAGACTGCTGAGACGAGGTCTCGAGTTCGATCCCCAGTCGCCCCGGGCGCACACCTCTGACTTTTCGTAGTTATGTGTGCATTAATAGATGGTAATTATCGCTCGCTTAATATTGTGCCCGGTAGATGACAATAGGCTCGCCCCCTATTACTTTGGGACCTTAAAACATAACTGGCGAATCGTGGGTGTGTAATACACCTCTGCCTACTCCTTTGGGGATACAGGCGTGAAGTTATGTTATGTTTTATATACAAAGTATGTTTTAATTTATTTAAACAACGTGATATGTCACTGATATAGTTGACTAAGAGTTAATACGTTGTTTTACTCCACTAAACTTTTAGAGTCATACGTTAGGTACATGTAATAATTTACTTTAATTAAAAAGCATCCTGTAAATATATTGATACTTCGTGTAGTCCCACGCTGGTAAAACATGTTTTGTAGAACCTTATTAGCATAAACCACACAGTTCATTAACTTGCTACAGATATCGATGTGTTAAGATGTTATTTTATTATAATTAATAATACCAATCAACGAGATATCATGTGACTACCACGTTACAACCACCTGTGATCGTGAAGTCCTGCGTTCAATTAGCGATTCTCGCTGTGTGGATCTTGTATTTAAAACCTTTTGTGGTATTAATTAAAATAATTTAAGTATTCAAAAGAAGAAGGAGGTTCTTCATTCATCGGATTTTTTTTTGTATGGAAGGGTATCCTATAAAAAACTCCCACGAACTAAGAAACTTCCCTTTTAAATTCTGTTAAGGCGAGGATATTCGACGACTTCAGGTATTTATAGTATAGCTTGAAGGGTGTGTGTTGGGTAACCTCCTCGAGTGTCGCTCCGATTCCGATCCCGCTGCAGTCCGGGGGGAACGGAATCGGAGCGGCCGGTACACCCTGGGCGGCGGTCAATGGCTTCCCCTTCACCCCTTCATAGGGTTGACATTGATCGTCGGTCAATACCCAACGTGGCGGAAACACATCGCTCTCCGTACTCCTCTGCTTTCAGAGGAGACAGGATGAGCGATGCTGTTAGTGGTGAGATGGCCCAGGGTCAGCCGGGGTGCGAGGGATATGCTCTATGGGTAACCTTACACCCCGGCGTCTGAAGACCCGAGACGGCGTGCGGTTTTAGTCGGTGCAAGCCCGACATAACCGCCCCCGCTGGCCGGCGGGGGGGTATCCGAAGGGATTTCCGCACGATAAAAAAAAAAAAAAAGGTATATAATATTGTAATCCCATAAAATCTCCATCAACATTATATAGATATTCAGAGGCAGGTAGTAGTAGTATTTGGTAGTGTTGAATGTGCATGTCAGTTTAAATTATGTCGCTGGTAGGTACTGTTCCCAATATTTAGTTCCACCATTCGATATACGTCTATTAGTACCAAATAATATTATATAAAATAATATTTGTGCAATTAGTAACTAGGGATGCGATGCAGTTAGCCGATCGCAAGAAAATTGAGCTGAGCGAGCATTTAATTTTTTATTTCAAAATCTGAAACAATCAATTTTTGCGCGATTTTTCCATTAGTTTCAATGGTAAATTAGTTTTTCGGTGAAAATTAATCAATGGTATGTCCGATTTTTAATTTTATGGTCTCAAAACGGAAATTTGGTTGAAATCAAATTTGTGGTTGCAAAGGAGTATCCGAGTTTGTAAGCGGCCCCCACGTATAAGATATACTATTTACTTATTTACACAATTTATACTTTACAGAAAACAGTGTACTAATACTAGCATTGTATTCGCAAAAGTTCGAGTCTCAACTTTTTATCATTGGATATGTACATCTGACACATTCTCTACGATGTGGCATTTACGCTAATAAGTACATTTAAAAATTGTACGATTTCGCTGTACATCTGCCGCAAACTGTCAAACATCCTTGCCTCTAACACGTTCCGCTCGGGACTGATTGACTCTCGGAACGCGTCATATAGGAAGAAAACGTTGGTATTTTGTATTTTCAAGGTATAATTCAGAATTTATGTATATTTTTAAAACCGTGTGGCGATACCACATATACCCAGCGCCATCTAGCAACAACAAGTCGAACTACTTCGAAACTACTACGTCACTACCAATCCTGAATCGCGAAAGTGAAGTTCGCGTGCTGGTATAATATATATACAACATCCCAACGACAACCGTTGGGCCTCGGCCCGCCAGGCGTGATCACTATGCCTGGTCGGAGGATCCACCCTTTGTGTTGAAGGAACGTCACTCCCCGTTCCTCCACAGCCGTTTCTCATTCTTCTATAAATGACCTTCATTTTGGTATTATTTTTATTTTTTTAACCTGAACACAAATAAAACTGGAATCCGTTTTGAGTTAGACCAATCTTTGAGAGCAAATTCTATCGAGCAAAGTAAAAGTCATCGTGTATTAGATAACCGAAAATACTAGTTTGAATAGCCTAGTATAACATATTTGATTTTCAGAAAACAGAGACTTTTCATTTTCGAAAAATCCTTATCCAAAAATACCCTTCCTCAGGGACCCTCGTTAAAAAAGCTAGTGCCTTTATAATACCAAATCGAAATTTGAAGATTTGTTTTTGATAAATTAAAATGGGTGTCAACTTCAAACGCTACGGCCGGTTTCTTGCGCTATCGGCTTTTATATAAACATCAAAGTGGGTTACACTGTATGTTTTTTACAATGTACTATGGCCGCATAGTGAACTTGATATCCCTATTAATCTACGATTACCATTATACAGCGTCTATTATATCGGAAACGGCGCCAAGGCAATCAATCTTTTATTTACCATCAATATCTTTAATTACTGTGGGAAGTTAAATCTAAGATTTCACCTATCTTAGTCAATACTGAGTGTTAGATTAGTAACGGTTTATTTTAAAGTACTAAAATTGTAAGCGAAATTATACCAATAGTGTTAGTTTGCAAATTACACAAACGATGAAAAGACTTTTGTTATGCAAAATACATTGTACATGTTATAAATATATTTTCAAAAAATCAATTTTTTTTACGTGTAGAATGCTATTAGGCATGATGCCTCCAGCTATGGGGGATATCTGGAGGACGTATGTGGGCCTCACCTCTTTCGGGTATACCCACTAAACCTCACGTTCACTTCATCGCCACGGTCAGATCACAGGATGGGCAGGCGTTTGCTCACTGAGATCTGGCCAGCGTTGCCCAACGAGCGGACTAGACTCCCAGACTCCCAGGGGTTGGGCTATGGCCTTTCCCCTGTAACGTCATTTGTTGGCACCCCCTGAACACTAGGGCCGAAAAATCGCGGGGCCATTAGTTGGTTGGTGGATCCCCCGATCCTTCATCTAAGGCCAGGCGGCTGGCATACAACATACGCCGCCGCCCCGACGACGCTCTGTGGGCCGGCGAGGCGGGAGCGTCAAACCGCTACGTTCCCTCACTCTGAGGGTCTCTCGTTTTGCCGTCATGACTGCGTACAAGCTATGCTTAGTTTGGGTCTAGATAGGCAGTGTTGGTACGTAATATCTTAGAGTATTGATCATCACTTTACGGACATAGGCAATTTATTTACTAAGATTTTTTTTAAAGTTATATCTTTTAGAATTGGTTTTATCTGTACTTTGTAAACCTACAACTTGCACCATTAATAATTAGAAATCATTCATCACAAGTTCAATTACGTTCATTTCAATAATAATGTATCAATTATGACATTAATACTGGCGTGTGAAATGACAGGTATTCTTTTATCTTCGTGCACATCATACACCTACGTATTATACTATGAATATATCGTGATAAATGTAGGTGAGTAGCTTTTCCCGTCTGTTAATGCTATAATAACAATCTAATCTAATATCTAATAATCTAATTCCGTTGCGTTTGATCGCAATGGTTGACATTCAGTCAATCAATTAGCCTATTGCCGTCCACTGCTGGTCATAGATCTCTCCCAATGTAATTTCCAAAAATCATATATATATATAAATACGTTATCAAATAAATAAATCGGCGAGTTAGTCAACATTTTGGATGGGTTTGAATCAGAAGATTGTCTCAAAGACTAGACAAACTTCGTTCAGCGACGTATCTAAGTTAACAACATGTAATAATTACAGCTGAACGAAATATACGTCTAATATTTAGTACTAGGTACCAATGAAAAGGTTAAAATCATTAACGAGTTATTATGGACCTCAATCTTACAAACTGTCTAGCAATAAAGATAAAATTTAAATCAATCTGAACAGATTGGCGAATACAATAGGACTTATAACGATTGGCATAAGTGGCACATATGGAATCAGTCATTGTTCGATGAACTTCAACATACGGTTGATCGTTCAACACTGGATTTTTTTACCGATAGCGCTTGGCCACATCTGTGTTGTCACTGTGTGTTACGTTGTTTCTCTGTGGCGTCTGTCCTTCAATGGCTAACTGACTCAATTTAATTGATATCATCAATAAGGGTATTGCTAGTATCAATCGTAACACTATTGATTCCGTCATATATGGCAGCCTCTATTACTTATTGGATCTGTCTTGTGCGGGAGTAGAGCTACGTGTGTTGGCATAAGGAGTGGCATCGTGAATTATGAGGTATACTACCATTTCTCGCGCATAGGAGCCCCGTCAGTGAACCAATAGAGACAATAGTGCTACATTTGTTACTAACAACAGCGATTTAGACAAAAATGATACCGTCGTATGACAGTAACCATGTATTTTGTACCAGTAGCGCATTGTTTGTTTGTATACGTGTTGTCGTCACCGTATAACGGTACGGTATCGCGACGTTCTAGTGACGTACCTACTTTACTACCGTTTCTTATGTGTCGCGACTCCGTCTGAAAATAATAACGATTCGTTGTTTATTTTTTGAGTCGAGTTCTGATAGTGTTACTAACAGCAGATGCTTTCACACTTATGACTACTTCATAATTGTGTGAATACACCGTTGGTTGTATGCACATCACCGCACGCGCCATCGAGAAACGGCACGACACAGACTTATGTCGCCGTTGTCATGCCGTGGTGTAATGGCCAAGCACTCAATCATTAGTATTTGATAGTCATTATTGCAGTAAATACACTTTATTACAACCAACTACTGAAAGGATACACCGTTATAGACGTTATATTATATTAGAATAGAATCATTTATTTGTATTAAATGTAGATTGCGTCACAGAAACCCGAAATTTTGAACATGCAATTAGGTACATAAAAAAAGTTGATAATCAAGTTTAATTATTGCTTTTATAATAAATAATCATTAGTTCATTAATCGACTTTATCACGATACTATACTTACGAGTACCTATTTGTACGATCGTCCTCAAAAGTAGCTTAGCACATCATAAAGAAACTGATTCCCTGCTCTAAATCTTTAATAAAATAATAAACCATGATTGAGCTGAGTGAGACGAAGTCGAGCGAAAGCTCCTCATACCAGACTTCAGGATTTTCTTTGTCACAGGTCTCCTCCTAAACTACTAATCCAATCAGAACCAAATTTGGCATGATTAAAGAGGTCAATCAGAGGAAGGTGTATGGATATATTTTGAAAAAATTAATGCTACCACAGAGGAATGATCACCGTTGAAAAAATTCCAGATGGAATTACATAATAACCGCTCGAGACACTGTGATCAAACTTTACACGCTCAGAAAGCATGTCCAGAGTTGTGAGTTTCAAAAAGAATTTTCAAAATCGGACTTACCACGGAGGAATTATCACTGTTCCAAATTTTCAAAATCTGATTCACGATGTCTCACTCAGCTGAACATTGCAATCAGCGATTCGCCTTGCAGACCTAGTATATTCTATACTTGTCATGGGCAAAGCCAGCTGGGATGTTTAGGGGGTTCAAACAAAGGAATATGAAAAATTTAAACATTCCATACATATTTATGTTTCCGTTTTTCTTGAAGCTCAATACTCCCACTAAAATCTATCTACGACTGTGACGAACTTTTCCTCTGTAGACTACCAAAATATTTACACATCAATTATTTGAAATAAAACTATTTTTAACGGAGAATCGCGATTTATTTGATGTTATTTTATTATTTACATTGAACCCGACGTTTCGGTTGCTTTTCAGCAGCCATGGTCACGGGGAGACTCTCCCCTTGCCTCCTCGTGACCATAACATCAAATAAATCGCGATAGAATCCGTTAAAAATAGTTTTATTTCAATGTGTTGCATTGGCGTAAACTTCCGACATAATCATGTACTTATTCCTATGTAAAGATCAAGAACCTTTCTGCCCCACCGGCCATCGGTTCTCCGAGCTATGTACCCTGCCCACTGCCACTTCAGCTTGCTGACTTGCTCTGCTATATTGGTAACTTTAGTTCGTCTAAGGATCTCCTCGTTTCTGATTCGATCTCGTAGAGAAACCCCAAGCATAGCCCGTTCCATAGCTCGCTGTGTGACCCCGAGCTTCCTAATGAGGCCCATAGTGAGAGACCACGTCTCGGCACCGTAGGTCATCACTGGTAACACGCACTGATTAAAGACCTTTGTCTTCAAGGACTGCGGTATTTTGGACGAGAAGACGCTGCGCAGTTTCCCGAACGCAGCCCAGCCGAGTTAGATTCATCGATTGACCTCCTTTTCGAATTTGGATTTGCCTAGTTGGACGGTTTGTCCCAGATAGACAAAGTCATCAACAATTCCGAGAGGTGAGCCTCCCAATAATACGGAGACCACGTAACGGCAAGCGCAGCGTAGGAAGGCCTCCCGCAAGGTGGACAGACGACCTAACAAAGAGCGCAGGGACTCGGTGGATGCAGGCCGCTACAGACCGGTCGAAAGAGGGAGTCGATGGGGGAGGCCTATGTTCAGCAGTGGACTTCCTACGGCTGATATGATGATGATGATGATGATGTAAATATCGTTTCTAAATTTGTTAATGCTCATCAACTTCTGATGGCGACTGTACGTGCTACAACGAAACCATTTTTTGTCATTCAATGTTTTTTATATTTTTAAGTAATGGGTTTTGTAAATCTTCGATACTAATTTATTAATACTATTAGGTAATTGACCTTTTTTCGACATAAGTCATATGAAATGATGTCATTAGAAAATTGTGTAATAATACTAATAATTAATAAGTGACTGTATAAAATGATTATCTGCGATAATATAGTCAGTTTATATTTTTATGTTATGCTATATTTGGGTATATCTAGACAGCGCTGTGTCGTAGTATGTTAATACTATTAAAATAACAATAAAAGTATATGGTATATGACCCACCGAACTGAACACAACCTTATCGTGGCTTATTAATGCTTGCAATATGGGTATGCAGGGTCCTACCAACACCTTTGAGGCCCGAAAAAGCCGACATACCAATCAAAAATCATAAGCGGACCTCAAGCTCCAAAGTGCAAATTTTGGATGCAACCGGGAAATGGTTAAAACGATGATGATGACTTGTAAGGGCGACTGGCAACAATAAAACTCAATAATTCTAACAAAACTTAACAGGTATTTCAACTAACATACATCGGCCTAATTTACTTTGTTTTTATCGTACACATAAATGATAGTGAATTATGATGTGTGCCGTTTTGTAACAGACCTACATACATGAGGTAACAATGTCTTAAAGCCTATATATACTGATAACCAGTCAGCCAACTTTGCCTGCTAAACACCGTAAAGTCGTAACTTACAATTTACTAAAAAGTTTTACAACCATAAAGCCGCGTACACATGAGGTAATATTGTTATCAGTTGTCCACCCCGGTGGACTATGTGGGATGTAGGTGGACCAAGGCAATGAACGCTATCCTTCTTGAGTGACTCACGATGTATATTAGTTTTGGAAACATTGGATTCGTCAGCTTTTGAGCGCAGGCCTGGGGGTGGCGGGTGAGGCCGCCTGTCACCCCAGCAGAAGCAGGCCGGGACGGTGGGGCGACTAGCGCCCCTCCCCCAAACCGGGACAAGACGGGGACACCGTGGTTCCCAAACCCGAGGGGGCCATCTCGAAACCGGAGATGGCCCAGGGTCAGTCGGGGTGCGAGGGATATGCTCTATGGGCAACCTTACACCCCGGCGTCTGTAGACCCGAGACGGCGTGCGGTTTTAGTCGGTTCAAGCCCGACATAACCGCCCCCGCTGGCTGGCGGGGGGGGGGGTATCCGAAGGGATTTCCACATGGAAAAAAATAAAAATAAAGGTATTACTTTACCGTGTGATTTGTAGTATGCGATATTTTGTCAATTATAACGATTTTCCATGCGATGGAAATTTTTATTTCGTGTTTTTAATCCGACAGGCTCCCACGCGACTTCGATACGCGACGCGAATTTAAAATTACTTGGTTTAGTGAAGTTTTTTAAAGAAATCATTACAGACCAGTGGAAGGGCCCTGGCTAGATTACTATAACCATTTGCTTTTGTAAAATCAAATCGTAATGAAGGCATTATCTCTCATAAGTTACTGCGGCCAGGCCGGCTAAGACAGCCGATAGGTCTGGCTGAATTGCATTATTCAGTATACGGAAAGCGGATGATCGGGTGCTACGGCGAACATTGAGAGATGCCTAGGTCCATCAGTGAGCTGGAATCGGCTTTTTTTTTATTGATGACCGCATTAAGCACCTCTTGACATTTCTATACATCTCTCGAACACATAACGAGTCATCATAATCCTCATAGCGATTTCCCAGTGGCGTCCAAAGTCGACACTTAGGAACCCGAGGTCCACTTACTGTTTTTGATTGGTATGTCGGTTTTCCCGGGAGCGACTGCCATCTGACTTCCCAACCCCGAGACGAAAGCCTGCGCCAGAGCCTAGTTGGTTGTTTAGCAGGTGCACTGACTAGCAGATGAGGTTGGCTTCCGATGTTGGTAGGGCCCCGTACACCATACTAGTATAGTCTAGTAATGAATATTTTCTAGCTCACACTTCAGCACCTTCTCCAACGTGCTATGTGCACGACACCTTTAAAGTTTGTAACCTATATTTCTTATCAAGCCCTCGTGTACCGTGTCGCAATATTTGTTCGTATTGCTCTAAGTGTTCTCACGACAACCATGGAATCGATTCATTTAATGGTTTTAATGTCGATTCGGTTAGACATGGTCGTTTTTGTTGCCTATTTTTAGGGTTGTCAATTCTTGAAATAGAACCTACATGAAAATTGTTATCTTTAGTTTATAATTAGGAAGCTGAATATGCAGTTTTAATTGTTATTGTCTTAAATTTCCCGAGTGTCATTAATCTGTTTCCGATTCTGATCACGGTATACAGGAGATGCAGTAGTTTATTAGGTTCATTAAATATTTCTAGGACATTTGATAAAAATGGATTGCATAGGTCCTAGTATCCATTTCAAATATTGGCATATTAACGTCTTCCTTTATGTTTTATTTTGTAATGTTATGTAGACAAACTTGCAATAACACAGCCTAATGGTAAGCAGGTAACGTACCTAGAAATAAGCACTATACAATGTTGTGACATATGTTTTCGACTGTATACTTCTCTTGTGAGAGCCCTGATGAAACTACTCACGCACTACCTTACTACTAGTGATGAAATGTGAACACTTTTATTAGGGAAGCCGTCAAGGCTTTTGGTCTCTTATCCCAAATTGAATACTTCCTTATAACTATGTTAATTAACGGGTTCCATTTTCAGAAAAGGAATACTCTATTCGAATTTTGATAATAAACTTAAATTGTTATCACAAAAGCCGTGGCAGTAGTAAGTCACTACTTACTACTACTACTGCCGCGGCTTGTGTGATAACACATTTTTTTTTTTTTGTGTGGGGTGTGGGTATGTGATAACACAAGCAGCTAACCAGTTTTATATAGAGTGAGCTTCTCCAGTTAAAAGAGCTTCAAAGCTAAATTAGTAAAAAATATAATAAATATTCTAGGATATTTTACACACCGCTATTTAGATCCAAAGTAAGCACAGTTTAACTACCTATTATTATGGACTCGAGAATGCGGAAAACATACTTATAAACTTTGTAAATGCATACATATTAATATACATAGAAACACCCAAACCAATGCAAATATACATTTGAATCGAACCCGTGCTCGCTAACATAGCAGTTGAATACACTACCGCTACGCCACAGAGGCCATCAAACATACCATGTAGGTTTAAATTCGTATGTTTCCTTCAGTGCGTAGATGATCCGGGATTACAGGACATCGTTAAGGGTACTCACTACTATCACATTCTGGTTGTATTTTTGTATTATGTATCACCTGGATAGGATACCATAGACCGATTGTATTTGACTTCATTAACCATATTTTTGATTCTACATAATAAGGAGCGAGTCTATTTTTGTTTACTCGACTCCTTTCCAGACTCCGTGCCTGTAAGAAATCTAGTGCTTAGAATTCTTTAAAATGAAGTACTTTTTATTAAAAACCATTCGTAAATTGTAATTAGTAGTATCTTGATTTTAAATTCAAATGTTAATGTGGTTAGCAATTAGTTTATAAACTCGAAAGAAACTGGAAAAAAGAATCAACTTCACAAAATGCTTGTTATAACTACAGAATATTTTTTAATTCAAATTAACGTCTGCCTGATGGTAAGCAGTTATCTATGCCTATACACGTACTTAACATTAGTATTGGAGTGCAATTCTGTTGTTGAGGGCGTTTTTTTTTTACGTGCGGATATCCCTTCGGATACCCCCCCGCCTGCCAGCGGGGGTGGTTATGTCGTGTATCGACTAAAACCGCACGGTGTCCTCCCCAAGTGTCCGTTGCCGGGCACCCCGGGTAAGCCCTCATAAGGATAACCCCAGGGGGGTCGGATAACCTATTCATGGTATTCATTTCCAGAAACAAAACACAAGTGTGTTAAGGATATTCTACCCCACTTGGGTTGGCTCCGAATTTTTACTAAAAATTCATGCCGTAAATGCACAAATATATGTGACATATATTGTTATTATTGTTCCTAGTCTTATGGAAATTGAGATGATAATGTAACTAATTAAAATATATTGTAATATAAGACATATATATTTATTTATTTCTCTCACAATGGGTATACTAGTACACACACACATTGTAAGAGCTGGTGCCTATTATGGGTCGGAAAGACCTGTGTTACAAGTCACCAGGCCCCACGCAGTTGCGGACATATTTGCACGCCTTGAGGCAGAAAGTGGCCGGTCATTTTATATTTTGTTTTAACATTTATATGGGTCCTGCCTCTGATGGGATGGGGCCTATGGACGTGTGCAACATCAGGGGCGTCACATTTGCGCTGCCGACCCTGTTAAATCCTTCTAATGCCTGGGAAAGCTACAGCAGGGAGATCATTCCACAGCCTGAGGGTGCGCAGAATGATGATACCTCACTGTACGCCCTGTTTCCGGCCGCAACGTGTGAGGATGTATTCCCTGTCTGTGGCAAGCGGCGGTGCGATGATAGAATGTGGCCGTGGGCATCATATCAAACAATTCTTTTGAACAACCACCATTGTACAGGCAGTAGAAAACGCACAGAGAGGCAACATCTCTCCTTAGGCTATGAGGTTCTACACTGCCTATAAGCATGGGATTATCGAAGAGATTTGGCGCACGTCTTTGTGATTAAATGATTGATTTATTGATTAAAAACCTCCAACGAAAAAACACCTTATACGGCTGAAGTAGGTACTAGCATATTTTACAATTTATGTCAGTGACAACCTTACCTGACTGTAGTGTCCACAGCTTAGTTGAGTAATAATAGTTGCGCAACCACTATTTTTGTTTTAATTACTTGCTTGTACGTGTTTGTGGCAGAATTACTTAGAGGTAGCTATGAAACGTTGCATGATACGATTTGGATTTTAAACAATTGTGTTCTACACATGATTTTAGTAAGAATGTTCGCTTTTGTTTATGTTTTAAACTAGCGACCGGGGCGGGCTTCGCACGGGTGCAATGGATATTATTATACATATAAACCTTCCTCTTCAATCACTATATCTATTAAAAAAAACCGCATCAAAATCCGTTGCGTAGTTTTAAAGATTTAAGCACACATAGGAATATAGGGACAGAGAAAGCGACTTTGTTTTACTATGTAGTGATTTGGAACGTTAATTTGTTTTCTAATTGCGGAAGGAACTGTTTATTTTATGATATTAAACAATTAATGATTTTGGAGGATGCAGGAACCTTTTTTTTTTTGTGCGGAAATTCCTTCGGATACCCCCCCGCCAGCCAGCGGGGGCGGTTATGTCGGGCTTGAACCGACTAAAACCGCACGCCGTCTCGGGTCTACAGACGCCGGGGTGTAAGGTTACCCATACAGCATATCCCTTGCACTCCGACTGACCCTGGGCCATTCGCAGTGTCCCCTCTGATAACAGCAGAGGGGTACCTGGAGCGGCCCCCACCCCCGCGGACCTTGAAGGCCCGCCATGCCCCAGCCCCCTCGTGCAATGGGGTCAGCTGGCCCTGAAAAGGGCCGATTGGTCAGACTCTTGGCCATTGACGTTGACGCCAGCTACTCCAGAGGAGCAATCAATGATGCGTCATCGCCCACGTTGCCCAGGGTGCACCAAACTTGGAGGTGATCCAACCAGTCGCACCCCAGGATGCTGGTACCTTTCAGAAATCGTGGCTAGACATCCTCAAGACTAGTTGGATTCCAGCTGTTGAGTAAGATCTGTCGAGCCCCTTAGATTACAAAATATCGCAACCAAAGTAACCGCGATGGTTATGTAGGATTCAGGTCTATATGTCCAGTGACTGACCATTATATCCAGTGACTTAATAATTAACACTTTTGTCTCTTTGGCGATATACAAGCGTAAAATACCTACATATATATAGAATTCTCTGACGATGCTGTCGAAATTTATACAATAAACCATTTTCAGTCAAGGTTTCGTATAACAGTTTATCTACGTGTAACATTTACATATATAGTACCTGTGTTTATGCGTGGTATGGAGATTATAGTTAAACAATCAGTATCTAGCTTAACAGTTTGTATTAAAAGGACTTTCTTGGAAATAATGCATCTATTCATGTGCCTTTCACTTCAAGCTGTTGTTTAAGGTGAAGTCCGACTCCAAAATAAACGAATCGTTTTAATTTTTTCAAACACGGTCGTGTGACACAACTATTATGCATATATTGCATATATTATATCCAATGGAATGGTACCAGTTTATAAACAAAGGGTATGGTGACGCAGAATTCAACACTGTTTGGTATTAACTAAAAAAATTGCAACGTGCTTTACGAGAAGAAGATAAAGTGATACGAGAAACTTAGGCGTCTGAGTTTGTATTTGTAATTACCTATGGAGAATTTAATTATTTTTATTAATTTAATTTAATTATATGTAGAAACTATATTAAAATGTAGTCACCGCCATCATAATCATCACCTGAGCGTGGTGCTCGGTTGCATCCGAGGCTTTCAGTTTGGAGTTGGGTTACGTCTAATCCTTCTCCTCCTATTGGTTTGGCTTATATGGCTTTTATGAGATCGACTGCCGTCTGATCTCACAACCCCGAGAGGAAAGTTTGCATCGCCGGAGCCTCGTCCGTTAATCAGTAGGTATACCGTCTTGCAGGCGTGGTTGGCTTGACCCCGAAGGTTATGGTGGGACCCCATACACCCATTGGTAGCACCCCATATACAATCCACCTCATTTTAATATATTCGTATCTTTCCTGGTCCATTAGTGGTCTTTTGCGATAACATTTTTTTTTGTTCCATACAACCAGTCCAGTCGCTTGAAGTCATTGATCTATCTCATTTTAATTTGGATCATTGACGACGGTGCCTTAAAGTTCTATTTATGCCCCGGTTTATAGCACAGCAATAAAAGACGACGTTGACGACTCCACAGTAAAAGCATAAAAGTGTGTATAAATCTTAAGGCTTTCACGGCCGGCGTTGCATGTAGAATATACTGTTTCCGGGCTGTTTGGCCGTCGTGGTCCATCGGAAACTTGAATTCCAGACGTTTCATCGATCACTGCGGTCGACATCTTCAGTGGTACAGCTCGGGACGCCGTCGGTGCGGATTGCAGAGAACCTTCCTCAGCGGCATACTCGCTGCGACTGATGTAGCGGCCCGAGTCACTGGCGTATTTATAGGCGCAGTTGGAGGGGGGAAACAACGTGATCGGTCGTGATTGGTTGAGAGCTGCGCAACCGATGCGCTCGATCCTGATTGGTCGAGGCTAAGCAAGGGGGTGTGTCCTCTCGATACCGGGGATGGTGGTGGCTTCGTCATGTTTGAATTGTGATGACGCGCGGTTCTCAGTGCTGGGTACCAATCTTTTTGGAGATGAAAACCTTCGTTTTTTCTATTAAAATTGTTGGGATGCTTGAATATTTCGATGGCTTCGCGATATAGCCGTGGGAAGAAATATGAAGTGGTAGCTAGAACCTTCATGTTCTGAAATTTGATGGTATGATTACCATCCTCCTGGGTGTGTTCTGCAACCGCTGACTTGTCGAAGTGGCTGAGGCGGCAATTTCGTTCATGTTCCGAAAGGCGGGTCCTGACCGCTGGAGTTTACCGAATCCCCTGCTCGTGTGGCTCGGTATACGTGGGCACTACTCAAAGAAGCGTCAAGACCTGCCTTTCGGAACATGAACGAAATTGCCGACTCAGCCACTTTGACAAGTCAGCGGTTGCTGAAAACACCCAAAACAGCCCGAAAGCAGTATATTCTACATAAAAGTGTTTGGCCATTTCTGTAGATCGTGAAAGAAATTATGTAATTCAAATAGAAAATTCACTATGATGATATTGTCGGCAGTTTACGCGAATGTCACACATTGAAATAAAATTATTTTTAAAACTTTTCACTAATTATTTCTTTCTTTTCTTAAAGCTCGTAAAGCGATATAAATTGGTATTTATTTAAGACCACTACTTGACCAGCAACAACGCGCAACTTTTTGTAGTTGTTATTCAGGTAACAGGACAAAAGGGCGCGCTATGCTTATAGAGACAAGCTGTTAGAACAAAATTGCCAGGATTGAATTCTGAATTTCGAATTTGGAACGGAACGCAGAAATTAGATAAATGAGTTAATGAAGTTAATCACCTATGGGCTAATCAACAATGGGCATGGACATGGCGTGCATTTTGTGTAATGTTATCTGTACGATAGCAAACAAAAGTTGCGTATTTTTCGTGGTCCATTAGTAGTGTTTTACGATACTAAATTTTTAGTTCCGTTCAGCCAATCCAATCGCTAGAAGTCATTGAACATTTTAATATGAGATTACTGACGACCTTGCCTTAAATTAAAGTCCTATTTTATGACCCGGTGTATGGCACAGCACTAAAAGACGACGTTGACGACTTTACACTAAAAGTATGAAAGTGATTGGTCATTTCTGTGGATCGTGAAAGAAATTATGTAATTTAAATAGAAGAATAACTAATTAATTCTTTCTTTTAGAGATCGTTAAATGATGTAAGTATGAATCGTAAGAAGCGCTCGAATGTTTGGTAATGTTTTGATTTTAGAATTTCATTGCGCACGCGTACCTTGTTGTTTTCTTTTTCGTGTTAATTAAAAAGACTACGAGTTAGATTACGGTCATAGCATTCTCGTTAATTTTCGGACTGAACTAAATGTTTATGTTGTGGAGAAAAAGGGTGTGATGTTCCTCCAACACAAAGGGTGAATCCTCCGACCAGGCAAGGTGATCACGCCTGGCGGGCCGCGGCCCAACGGTTGTCGTTGGGATGTATATATGCTATACCAGCGCGCGAACTTCACTTTCGCGATCCAGGATTGGTATTGATGTAGTAGTATCCAAGTAATTCACCTTGTTGTCGCTAGATCTAGCTAGAAATATCTTCATAATAAAGTGAGTACCACTCGATCCTTGTCGTTTGATTGACGCGCCCCGCTCCACACATGACACTGGGTATATGTGGTATCGCCACAATGTTTTGATTGTAATAGAGTTACCGAATACATCAAAGTACACTTATTTATTTATGTGCTAGAGGTACACTACTGACGCATCGGATCAGGAAGGAGCCAACGCCTGAGTGTCATCACTGTGACGCGAGCGAGGACTCAGGGCTGCACACGCTGGCGGACTGCCCGGCGTGGGAGGCGCAGAGGCGTGACCTCGTGGCAGCCATCGGGGTGGGAGTCCTCTCGCTCGGCATCATGATTGCGGCAATGGAGCGGAGCGCGAGCGCGTGGGCCGCCGCCACCTCCTTCTTCGAGCATGTGATGCTCGCGAAGGAGATGGCGGAGCGCACCCGGGAGAGGCTCAGAACTCTGCCGGCCCACCGAGCCCGCAACATGCTCGCCGCGCGTCGCAGGCGACTCAGGCGCCGGAGGTCGCTCAACGACCTCCGTCCTCCATGAGCGCAGGCCTGGGGGTGGCAGGTGAGGCCGCCTGTCACCCCAGCAGAAGCAGGCCGGGATGGTGGGGCGACTAGCGCCCCTCCCCCAAACCGGGGCAAGACGGGGAGGCCGAGGGGGCCATCTCGAAACCGGAGATGGCCCAGGGTCAGTCGGGGTGCGAGGGATATGCCCTATGGGCAACCTTACACCCCGGCGTCTGTAGACCCAAGACGGCGTGCGGTTTTAGTCGGTTCAAGCCCGACATAACCGCCCCCGCTGGCTGGCGGGGGGGTATCCGAAGGGATTTCCGCACGAAAAAAAAAAAAAAAAAAAGGGTACACTACTGACGCGACGTGAACTCATCGTGTGACAAAAGCTGGTCTATTTAATATTATTTGAAAAATAATACTAATACTTTTTGGTATTTTATGCACTACCGATCAAATTGCATTACAAGTTTGTCAAGGTAGCACTGCAATCGAGTTGAGACTTTTTTACGAAATTCACCCGTGCGGAGGTGAGAGATTTCAGCTAATATCATAACCCTGATTCTAATATCCTGAAGGAATACCTGTGGGGTACACCATGTGGGGTTCGAACTGATAACTTCACGATCGCAGGTCCGAAGCCATTACGCTACTGCCGCTGCCGTTTAAAACAGGAAGACTGTTTACGATGGAAATTAATAAATCATCTATTCAGGCATCTAAATATTTCAAGTACGATATTTTAAATTCATTGCTTTAGATATTTATTATTCGATGATATTTGGAATATGAATCATTGACATTTAAATAAACAGATTATTTCAAGTAGGCAACGGCGATTTCCTGTATTTGAACTCAATCCTTCCGTAGTAAGTTCTTAACCCTAAGTATATAGCCAATTTACTTCAATAGAAAGAAATACCAATTTATTGCTGCATGCAAGGCAGTGTAAAAATAATACAAGTACACTTTCAGTTATCAAACAGAATTTGGCAAACCCGGGTTCTGTTGAAGTGTAGTGCTGGATATCCTAGTTCTTACAATTAATGTCTACCGAAAAGAATAGTCCTTGCAGCCTCAGCATAGCGGGGAAGATACGTGTACTTTCCACCAATGAAATTGCAGGAAAATCTATCAAGAGACCAAAACGAGTCATTTCATTTATCAAAGACGCTCAAGAGACATGGGTCTATAGTGCCGTGCCACGGGAGCAGCTCTATGTACACGTCAAGCGTCAATCCAACATCAGAATTAAAATAAAATATTGTATAATTATAAAATTGTAAATTAGTTGTGTGGTAAGTAGATGTATTCTGTGAACCGCATTAAGATTTTCACACAAAAATAGAAAAAAACATTATCCCCATACTTAGCACTGAAACTCAAAATTTTTTTTTCATCAAACCCATAATCTATGGAAAGGTCTTCAAAAATGATATTGAGGTTTCTTATATAATTTTTTCTAAACTGAATAGTTTGCAAGAGAGACACTTCCAAAGTGTTAAATGTGTCCCCCCCCCCTGTAACTTCTAAAATAAGAGAATAATAAAACTAAAAAAATATATATGATGTACATTACCATGTAAACTCCACCGAAAATTGGTTTGAACGAGATCTAGTGTAGTTTCTTTTAATACGTCATAAATCGTAAACGGCAATTTATCTTTCAATCAATCAACTCAAATATAAAAATAAAATAAAAAGCATTATTATGTTACTTGCTGCTACGGAACCCTTCATGGGCGAGTCCGACTCGCACTTGGCCGCTTTTTTATTAGAAAGATCTTGGCCAGACCTAAAATCTGCCGTATGTTTGATTGCAATTAGTTAAGTAGAACCGGAAATATGACCAAAAAACGATAACCGACCTCCGCGCGGGCAGAGCCGCGAGCATCAGCTAGTATTAAATAAAAACACTATTATTTTAGACGCTTTTTTACACGGTTTTTAAGCCGTGATCGACGCTGTCATGCGTCACGGTACGTCACATTCGTACTCGAGTGTTATTGTACCCGTCTTCTTACATTAAGAAGTCGCTAGCGGAGCGAGACGGGTGGATGGTAATGTATTATTTTTCCGAATAATGTAGTTAGTTTCGGATACTCCGTGTTATTACAGAGTATCATACATTATGTCCGTCCAATGTAACGATGTAGCTGTTTCCATATAGAGATGTAAAAATAAATGCATCAGGAATCAAACCTGTCAGTCGCTATCCGGTTAGTGACTGACTAACACGGTATAATGACTGGTTGATAAAGATACACTCTCGTTTGGTTCATTTGGGAGCGACAAGCGGAAGTCCTGTAAACCCTTAATTACTTCCTTCTATTTTCTTCTGAGGATAACACAAAACGATTTCATATAGTTTCAGATGTGGCAATGTCTTGGTAGTTGAAAAATCAAAGGCTCTCTACGCAAAGGATGCCGATAGAGACACCAATACGCTATATACTGTTGCGTGAGGGGCCCCGTCATGCAACAGGTAACCTTTTACGTAAGAGTGGCTTGCGTAAATTCAGATTTTACGCTGTCTCGGACCGAGTCGGTGCTAAAGGGCTTACCAAGACGTGTTAAATTGTTCGTGTTCCAGACGAGAAAGAGGGAACTCCATTCCTCTTTCTCGCCCGTTACACCGCTTAAACATGTCATGCTAGTGTTGCAGATTTGTAATTCATATGTATTGCGTTCACGGGCAAAAAGTAGGATAACATTCAATGGTACGAAGCTGAATCTCCCTGCACTCTCACTCCATATAATGGATAGATAAGCTTCTCGTACCTTTTTTTTTCTTTTTTTTTTTTATCGTGCGGAAATCCCTTCGGATACCCCCCCGCCGGCCATCGGGGGTGGTTATGTCGGGCTTGCACCGAGTAAAACCGCACTCCGTCTCGGGTCTTCAGACGCCGGGGTGTAAGGTTACCCATAGAGCATATCCCTCGCACCCCGGCTGACCCTGGGCCATCTCACCACTAACAGCATCGCTCATCCTGTCTCCTCTGAAAGCAGAGGAGTACGGAGAGCGATGTGTTCCCGCCACGTTGGGTATTGGCCGACGATCAATGCCAACCCTATGAAGGGGTGAAGGGGAAGCCATTGACCGCCGCCCAGGGTGTACCGGCTGCTCCGATTCCGTTCCCCCCGGACTGCAGCGGGATCGGAATCGGAGCGACACTCGAGGAGGTTACCCAACACACACCCCAAGCTTCTCGTACCTACTGGTAATCTCATCACAGTGTGAAGTGAGATGTGCTTGGGATGATTCGGTGATTAATGACTTCTGTTAAATTTAAGCGAAACATGTACCTTTTTTTTTTTCATGCGGAAATCCCTTCGGATACCCCCCCGCCGGCCAGCGGGGACGGTTATGTCGGGCATGAACCGACCAAAACCGCACGCCGTCTCGGGTCTTCAGACGCCGGGGTGTAAGGTTACCCATAGATCATATCCCTCGCACCCCGACTGACCCTGGGCCATCTCACCACTAACAGCATCGCTCATCCTGTCTCCTCTGAAAGCAGAGGAGTACGGAGAGCGATGTGTTCCCTCCACGTTGGGTATTGGCCGACGATCAATGCCAACCCTATGAAGGGGAAGCCATTGACTGTCGCCCAGGGTGTACCGGCCGCTCCGATTCCGTTCCCCCCGGACTGCAGCGGGATCGGAATCGGAGCGACACTCGAGGAGGTTACCCAACACACACCCCGCGAAACATGTACCTATTTTCCAAATAGCTGGACTGCTAGAGCATCAAAATGAGGCTTTATTACTTATTTTAGAGTAGAATTTGTGGGATAAGGATAAATAACGATTGAGGAACCAAAAATAATTTAATTCAAGTTTATATTGTTGGAAACTAAATAAATTGTCACTTGGGTATACTGTTTTTACATTATTATTAGATGGCGTTGTCCCATTATACTGAACTGCAGTGTTGTAAGTTTTCCACCGTAAACATCAATTATATTTTTTAACATGACTTCAAACGGGCTGGTTTAAAAATATCGGCTTCGAAACAGGCGCTGCATAGTCACGTGGCTATTTAGGAAACCATAAACAGCGCAGTTTTAACAGCTTCCTTCGTATATATGTAGCTGTGTTAGGTCAAACAGTATTGCAAAGTTTTTTCACCGGTGAAAGTAATACAGATGCCAATTTACGTAATGGAAGCATTAAATTTGAGAATCAGCATTCATAAGAGTAATTAAATCGATTTTTAAATGGACTGGTAAAGTTCCTCTTTCCTCCTCTCACCATCTTTGTAGATGATCGTTCATGTATAGCGCAGACTCATGATTTCGTTGACGTAATATTATCTCGATTGTCGATAAAAGGCATTCCAAAGGCAAGGTAGATCCAAGATCTACTCATTCAAATTCGTTTCGTTTAAATAAACTAAAACACGCGCGATGTCAATTACCAAAAATGTCTACAACTTACATGTCGTGTAATCTATACCGTACCGTCACTCTGCCATATGTTCAATTCGTCTTCTGCAATGAATATCGATTTCATTTACAAGATCATTATCGATGCATCACTTTCTTTCCTTGCGAGTTGTTTATGTTTCACATAATTTTATTAACTAATCAAATAAAAGGGCAGTGCCGGCGTTGCATCTTGTTTCCATCAAAGTTAATTGCTTAGATATAAGCATCGCCTAGACAAGAGCTACTTAGTTAATACGTATAGAATACAGCACCCACAGAGTAGTACCACCCACTTGCAAAGTATTTTGATCCCATAAGTGAATAAGATTACTAATATTTTGGGGTAGGCAACACGTGATTCAATGTTACGAGACTTGTGAGTAGTTATTGACCGATCGGTGACCACGGAAAACGATCTAACTATTAGATAAATTGAATTAGGCGGAACATGGCGGAAATACATTGTTAAATCATTATTGATAAGGGGAAGTTTACCACACACCCTCGATTTATCTACCCCAGCGACGCCAACAACTAAGGGTGACTATTAACAAACCCTTACGCTCGCAAGAACCGAAACTTCGATATGTATTTACCTCTCCGTGGGGCTTCGTCAGAAGCGTTACACAGGAACTGAGGCTTGTGAATCTTCTGAGGATACATTGATACTCTTTAGATTGAAATGTTTGCTGATTTAGTGTGACTGCTGAACGTATTGAAGGCGTGTGTATCACAGAACCATAACGACCACAGGCGTGACCAATCGTCACTATTACGTATAAATGCAACTTTGATAAGAAATACTTCACAATAGTCCTTATGTATAAATTCTACACTAGCAATTGTCTGAACTCTGAATTCTTAATAAAAAGCAGCATGGAATTGCTACCAGTGGAACTGTTGGTGGTGAATGCTCAAACGATTTGCGTGTCAAATAGATCTCTGCTTCCATACACCGGACTTTTCGAAGTTTTTATATTTCTCTTAGTGGTGAAAGAAAACATCCCGAGAACATTTGCATACCTACAGCAGTTCTTCATATTGTTCTTCTGCTTATCCACTCTTGCTGATGAGGTGTACTGTACAGTACCCAGATTATATTGAGAAGAGGGCTTTGCCTATCATGGGGACAGTTCATAAGCTGATTAACAGACGAAATGGGTTAAATTATCTGATAGTGAACCACAAAGACCACTAGAGTGATTTAATAATATCTTTAATATCCATTTTTTCTATAGTATAGTATAGTAATAGTAAAGAGTTGGTAATTCTATTTTTAAACGGCTTTGTTTTCAATGCTTTCACCCTATTCAACCAAACAAAGTATAAAAATTCAGTTATATAAGTATGGGAAAAATGCAAGCCTTAGTAATAAAATTTTATTAACTTAACGATACCTTCTCTTGTTTTAAAAGGTTTCGACAGGACAACCGGTCGATGTTTTTCTCACGATGCTGTTATGATGTGAGTGGTTATGTTAGGTAATCTTTTGTTATCGTTACTTAACCGCTATAGCGTATTTTTTAAATTATATCTTGACTTATAAGTACACGAGGCAGCATTATTTAGTTATTTACACTGACATTCGGCCAACTATATTTTTAGGTCCGCATAGTTATGGTCGTCTACGGAGCGTTGTAGTAGCACTGAGAAAATCTCAATAGGTAGAAAAATTCTATAATATTATATCCAACCCAGGAATTGAACTAAGGACCTCACCGACCGCACGTGAATATATTTTGGTCTAATGGGTCTAATCAGGAGATATAGAATAGGATATTGGATATTAGGCTCCAAAGTGCCAGCTTCATATGCAGTTGGGACTAATGCTGTGATGATGATGATGATGACTTAGCAAAAATCTAGATAATTGAAACTAGAACATGAGCCTGTCTGTTTGTGAGGCTACTAGATCACATTTATCGAATTTAATCTATAACGTGATCACTTGCTAAGTGTAGGCGGCAAGAGAAATGTTTATTAGACAGCGCCTCTGGCATTTCTTCATATGGCAAGAAGACATATATTCGTATTATAAATACGTCCCACTATTTGGTGTTATTATTCGATATATCATGTCTAGTGGAGCGTTTTTGTGGTCCACCAGGAATGTCGGGGCCCAAGTCAATCTCGTCTACAAGCCGTTTCCTATCGGGGTCCGGAGGTCGAACGGCAGTCGCTTTGTTTTAGGTAGATTTCGATGAAATTGATCTACCTATTGGTTTCTTGACTACTGTCGAATTTAAAAAAAAATTCTTCATAGGAGGTCTAGTTATGACCCCCTGAGTCCGAAATGACCACTGGTCAAAAAGTTATATATATATATATATATATATATATATATATATATATATATATATATATATATATATATATATATAAATATATATATATATGTATGTATGGTTCCACTTCCCAAAATTTGCGGCACCCTCACGGTCGCATTTTTGCCCCGATCGCTTTCAAAAAACTAAAACTAAACTTAGTTTAAGTTCGTGAACGGGTGGAATCCGGCCTAAGGGGACGGTAGGGCCTCACTTTTTGTGAAATCAGTTTTTCCTCAAAATTTCACGTTCCATGAAAGATATTCGAACCGTTCTAATTTTATCCCATAGTATACATGAATACCAACAACTTTTACTTATAAACCTATAAGATTAAAACTTTAACTAAAAGTGGAGGGGGGAAAAACCAAATTTTTTCGGGAAAAAAATCATAACTTCTAACCGGTGAACATTCTTGCTAATCGATAGGCCATTTTTAAGTCTAAAATAAATGTCTGAAAAGTTTTTCGCTAAAAATTACAGTTTTCGAGAAAAAAAATTAAACATGTTAATAAAATAATATTAATTGCTTCACGAAATCTACCGGGAACGGATCCGTTCCCCCTGCGGGAACGGATTTTTTTATATGATGTGATTTTTTTAAATTTATTGTTATATTATTATTTGTTGTGTATAGTACTCAAACCTTCATATTTATGGACATTATAGTAACGTTGGAAATCCTGTGTTATTTACTGATAATAACATCACTACATGATAGTCGTAAGTTTACGCGAATGTCACATATTGAAATAAAACTATTTTTAACGGATTCTATCCCGATTGATTTGATGTTATTTTATATTTTACATTGATCCCGACGTTTCGGTTGCTTTTCAGCAGCCATGGTCGCGGGGAGGAACATAAAATAAATCGCGATAGAATCTGTTAAAAATAGTTTTATTTCAATATCACTACATATTTAAAAACAAAGTCCTCCACCACATGTGTCCGTTCGATATAAACTCAAAAACAATTCACTACGCACCGATTTTCATACTCTTTTCACCTATTATATATTAAAACCTACTATATTATACATAACAATATACTAAACCGAGAAGAATGGCTCTCGAGAAGGTTTTAGTATATAATTTGTCAAGTTTTTGTATATTGAAATAAAACTATTTTTAACGGATTCCATTGCGATTTATTTGATGTTATTTTATATTTTATATTGATCCTGACGTTTCGGTTGCTTTTCAGCAGCCATGGTCACGGAGAGACAATCAATGTGTAACATTCGCGTAAACTGTCGACAACATCAAGTTTTTGTATATTTTTTTACATTGGCTAAATATAATTATTCGGGGTAAATTAGTAATTTCAGAAACAAAGATTTCAATGACCGCATCGTCATCGTCATCTGCACGTATTTTTTTCGTCTCTTCTTGATACCTAGACCATCCTCTTAGGGTAGGAGCTAAGAGGATGGTCTATCTATCCTTCTTCCTACTAATATTGTAAATGTGAAAGTTTGTGAAAATGTTTGGATATTTGGATGTTTATTATTCAATCAGGCTCTAAGGAATGAACAGATCTCGCTGAAATTTGATTCAGGGATAGATTATAGCCTGGAATAAGACATATAATTTATATTTTTATCCCTGGAATAGGTTTCCATAGGTTGCGGGAACGGGATCAAAATTTCATGGTTACTTTTAGTCGCAATAACCGACATCCACGCGGGTGAAGCCACGAGCATCAGCTAGTAAATAATATAACAATACTGTAATTTAGTTTCATTGTTCAGTTACGTGTATAACTACCATTGGTTCATTGATCGTGTTTAGAACATTTTCGCAATACACAGCCTGCTGCGGTCGGGAACTTAGTGAACTTTAAGTAATGGATAGTATAATGCAGCCGATAGTAGTTATAATAAAGTTCGAGGGACAGGTTGAAGGGTTGGCCTGAGGCAACTCGAGATATGTCATTCTGATAGTAGGTATAAGCAGTACTACAGTAGTGTAAGGTGTTTGCAGGCTAGAGAAGACAAATTAATTGTAGTCGTGAGATTTTGAGACGATAGTACGAGAAATTATGTGGTGGAATTTATTAAAATAATATTATGTCGGATTTTATTTGCGGTTTATATTCTATTCGCTGCATTAGAAACTCAACAACTTCTAGTGCGGCGAATAGATTTATATCAATAAACAGATGAGAAACTAGAATTTGTGCTCGAATTTGTTTACTTGGAGTAGTCAGCGCAGTATCGACACTAATATTATAAAGAAAGAGGCCAAATTTTGTGAGCTTGTTTATATGTTGGGGGTAAGCTTCGCAACCTCTGCACTTATTGCAAAAGTTCTTTCACCATTTGAAAGGTCAATCATCTCTGGTGGACTAAGGCTATATATGATGAACCGATTTTAATGCGAATTTCTTTTGAAAGCCGATATGATCAAGATGGTTCTTAGCTATAAATAAATTTGTTTCAGGATTTTTTTAATTTTTAAATTAATGTTATTGTAAATATGTCTGTATAAATATTCTAAGACAAGATTTCATTTCATTTTTTATTCTCATAAATTTTACTTAGCATTTCGTTTAGCATAATGTTAGTACACATAATGTCTAAGTCTTAAATAACACTATACATATAAAATAACTCGTACTTACTTTCATACAAATAAACAAATTATTCTAATCTGACTAAATTACAACCTCTACCTGCAAATTAAAATATCAAGCCCATGTCGCATACCTACTCTAAGATAACAGGAAAAGGTGTCAAACAGAAATTAATTTGATTGCCTGCGATTATCTAGCCAATAAGGCCGCAGGACACATGGCCAATTCCTGCAAAGGCAATTTTACAACTACAACAGGTGATTACTTTCACTCGGTGTACCGCGGGCCTTATTGCGATGCTATTTTGCCAATTGAATTGATCGTTGTGTAAGATTTAGTTTAACTAAGAACAGATAAGGATCCGACCATTCAGTTCTGAAAACACAGCAGTTTACTGAATCCAATAAAACTAGAATTTTCTACCATTTTAGTTTTGATAGGGTTAATACTTATAAATGTGTAAGAACTTAAAAAATACGCTAAGATACGGCCAAAGTCCGCCGGCAACCCTGGGGTTTTCCTTTCGAGGGCTTACCCGGGGAGCCCGGCTACGGAAACTTGGGGGGGACACCGTGCGGTTTTAGTCGATACACGACATAACCACCCCCGCTGGCCGGCGGGGGGTATCCGAAGGGAATTCCGCACGTAAAAAAAAGGGGTTTAATACTTATAACAAATTTTCCAAAATAATCTTCCAATTGGGCCCACCCTCTCCTTTCCTACAGAACAACACGGGCAGGGCTTAGGTGTCACCCTCAGACGGTGCAAACAATTCCATCAAACCAAGCGGTTCGTTCTTTCCTTTGCCGCACCATAAAGACTTGATTTTTTGTATCACCACACGTATTCGGCGTTCCTACAGTTGCAGTTCTGGAGACTTTAAACGGGGCGTGAAAAAGCATCTGACGAGGCCGTCAAGTTTAGGGCTACCATTGTAGCATTATTGGTATCTGTAATGATGACCCTGTTACAAGCATCCGCCTATGAAGTCCGTCACATGAAATAGGCTGTAAAAGCGCTTATTCCCCTGAAAAATGTCAAGGATCGAAACTACTGCGCGTTTAGTGATTACAACACATAAACAGGAACAAAAGAATCAAGCTTTGATGCACACATAGGATAATTATCTAAGTATTAAATGAAAGTATACTTGGCTATGGGCGGATATGAACTGCCAAGGTGCTGATGAGAAGATCACACGTCAAACGTTTCAAGATTATAATCTGAACATTAAAGACCTCCGTCTCAATCCATTAAAGTCGGGAAAACACTGAGTAACATCACTATTAAAGCTGTTATTTATCAATTCCATATTCGGGTAACTAGTAGTTTAGTGTCTTTTATTAGACTTTAGAGATGTGCCTAAAATCTGTAATCGGATATCCGACTGAAAAAAGTATTATATTTTTTACTAGCTGACCCGGCAGACTTCGTACTGCCAATCTGCAATCGATAACAACTTCCATATTTATTCACCTTTTAAACCTTCTCTGGACCTCCACAAATAATTCAAGACCAAAATTATTTTATTTTAACTAAGTTTTAGTTTGACTACGTGAATCAGGATTTTGTTAACTATTGATCAAATTTATGTTCGTATCCGTATGCGCAGATTTAGACTACTTGACTAGGTACCATTTGATCATTTTCATCATTCATCGAGCTAACTTCTGTAGGACATGAACTGATATTCCAAAATTATACGTGACCTACTTCTTTAATAATATTACCATACTGACACAGTTCTGCTTAGATGACTTCAGGGGTTGAACTGAAAATAATACTGTATTGTGTATCACGTAGATGCGATTTCTACGGATTCTTTGTGTGCATGTATGCGTGATAGTAAATACAGGGTTGATTGTATCATCGCTCAGTTTGCATAGCTGGTTACTTCACGTGTCACACCAGTTAATGTCAGTTAGGTAATTACATAAATGTCGGATGAGTAGTCAAATGTAACATTAATTTTACAGCACCACTAACTTTGCCATTAATTTCGTCCGCATTACGACTAAGGAAACGAATGAAAACGCACTTTGGGCAGAGAGATGATGACTAAAGTTCTGTTAGGTAACTGTATTAGTACAGCGTACTGTACAGTAGTACAGTACGCTGCAAACGAAAAGAAAAATTAGAGACCAAATGGTGAGTTCTTCTTTTAGGTCGTAACCCAGCCGACTAAAAACCACATGATGTCTCCGGCATGAGTCCTAATACCAGGTGACCACAAGCCAAGAGCCGACCAGCCTTCGTAATTACTTTGTCCACCTTTGCTGGCGGCCCAATATTAGATGCTTTCTTAGTTTATAACCTCCAGTAATTTTGATTATTTTGTGAAAGCAGCTGTTTGCAACCTACGAGTACAAGTTACGGAAGAATTTTGCCAAACACTAGAAAATTTTGGTAAAATTATGCCTTATCGATTAAAAAGTTTTCATATTGATTGTAATTTATTTTAGTAGTAATCAGAGGAAATAAAATTGAAATTGGTATTTGGCGTCGAACACATCATGTTATACTTTCGAAAACCTGTAGTCGTAACATTTCTGCTTGCTTCCGTATAATTTATGCCTCAAACTTGACATACGAGAAAAATATCTAGACATGATAATATTATACAGAACGTATAGTTGGGTGACCAGGGCCCTACAGGTTCTTTGAAGCCCAAGACAAAGTCACCTGCTAGTCGGTGCACCTGCTAAATTACGGACGAGTCTTTGGCGCAGGTTTTTCCTCTAGGAGTTGAGAGGTCAGAAGACAGTCTCTTCCGGAATAGCCGACATACCAATCAAAAATAATAAGCGGACCTGGGGCTCCAAGGTGTTAACTTTGGACACAACTTGGATGATGTTATAGAAATCGATTCAGTCAATTGGACTAAAGACTATATTGCAAAACCAAATGTCGCTAATCGTAGACCGATTCAGAATATGTATTACCTACTTGTGCTGGTCTTTGTCCACCTTCACAAGATTCTCATCTAGGGATAGTATCACACATTAAATTACAAAGTACGTATATACGTACGTATCTACTTTGGAATTTGATGTGTTTGGCCGTATTTATGTACTGTTGTTTTACCTTAACCTTTGGTCTCATTTGTAAATAAAACAATCTGTAATTGTGTTATTGGACTTTAGTGTAAATAACGTTATTATGTCAAGCTATACACACGGACTGTGCGATGGGGATAACTCTTTACAAAACCGAAGCAAGTCGGTCTTAGGCGGGAATTGTACAGAAAATACAAGCTAAAGGCGAGCGCGTTCGCAAAGCAAAATCGCGGGTTTTCCGTTGATTATGCCTTATGCCTCTTGCGTTTTCTGTATACCTAATTCACGCCTTAGCCGGACTCTCGTTCTTCTTCCTGACTTGTCAAATCAAAAGCCGGCTCCTGCCGATGACAAATCACTAATAACACATCATTCCCTGCTATTACATGATCTTTACGGCTGATGATAGAAAATTCATAACAGGATGTTTAAATAACATTAATAAAAGATATTTGAAATCTATGGATGTTTGATTTCACTTTACTAAAACTAAAAATTTACGGATGTTCGCTAACTAGGGCATTCGGAAGCAGTACCGTATAGACGTAATTAGAAATTTTGGTTATAACAATACTAGCCAGTCTTAGGATGGGTGACCATTATTAATACATTGAGATCCTACGGGTAGTTGGACCCCGAAAAAGTCTGACAACTGATCTAACTACAGAACTTTGATATCGCCAGTGGGTTGTGGAGGTCAGATCGGAGTCGCTTCACTGAAAATATCGAAGTTCGGCCGCTTCTTAGTTAGACGATAAGCCCAACTGAGTTGGGAATAGGCACGGAGGATGATAAACTAGAGATAAGAGAGATAAACTGGGCAAACTTTCAAGATATAGCAAAATTCTAAAGATAATTCCATTAAGGTCTACCCCACATGATGTCTTACAATAAATTCTACACTTTTAGTATGTATATCGATGTGTTAACCACATTCCACTCACAATAAAACCTGTTTAACTGACACATTAACATTGAAACACGCAGAAATAAACATGAGCTAGACTTCTCTGTCGATATAATTAATGAGCTTGCGGATGCCTTGGAATTGCGTGTGCCTTGGATGGAAACCTTGCAACGACTTCTATGTATACCACTAGACCTGCTCTACAGAACAAAAAAAGTTGGTATCGCAATATCCATCAACTAACCATCAACCACGCGCTACTTTTTTGTAGCTTTGTTAGGGAAATTTAAAGGAAATTTTCGATTGTTGAATATTCGAATGTTCGTTTATCGAGTTTTCAAAAATGCTATGAATGCAGTTTAAATTGTTTTTAAAATCAAAATGGAGTCTTTGAGTAAAATTGTCTGTCTACATTATTTAAGATACTTTCCCTCCATGTGGCATCGCCGTCGGACGCCTTGTATAATTTGTCAAGGGTTTGTATAAATTGGTTAATAAAATAATATAACGAAATCTAATTGTGTGAAAGTAAAATAAATCAATAAATAAATCGTTTGCAATAAAAGCTCCCAGGTGACTCGCACCTGGGAGCTTTTATTGCAAACGATTTATTTATTCCTGATTGATGATTGAAGAACGCCTTCATCGATTGATCCCGGGAATAGATTTCTGTATGTAGCGGAAACAAGCTCAGCATACCACGTGGATGGAGCCACGGGCAATAGCTAGTTAGGGATAAATAGAAGAATACCGTAAGCGGAACGTTTTATTGTACGCCATAACTTCACAATGAATCTCAGTTGTAATAAAATCGTATGTACTATGGGTGGTCCTATCGCTAAAAATGATCTCGGCATTTTTAATAGATAACTTTTAAACTTTAGATGAACTTGTGATAGTGCAAATGACAGCTGATGGCTTGATCGTAAAATAGAATGAATAAATACTTAATTACATCATTATCATCATTACTTACATCCAAAGCTCGTAATTAGGAACCCGTGGTCCGATCTCCTTTCCTCCATTATTGGTTTATATTGGTTTTTAACATACCCCCGTCTGACCCCCCACCCTAAGAGCAACGTTTCTAAGAACGAGCCCAAGAGCCTCGTTCTAAGCAGTTTGTCTAGTGGTTGTAGTATCTTTTTTTTATTTATAAATATTCTACGACATTCTACACAGCGCTTTCTAGACCCAAAGTAAGCATAGTTTAACTAGCTTGTGTTATGGGTTCCAGAATGCGGATAAACATACTTATTTTATTTTTTTGTAAATACATACATATTATACATAGAAACACCCATACCAATGCAAATAGACATATCTTCTTTATATATAAAAATGAATTGCTGTTCGTTAGTCTCGCTAAAACTCGAGAACGGCTCAACCGATTTGGCTAATTTTGGTCTTGAATTATTTGTGGAGGTCCAGAGAAGGTTTAAAAGGTGAATAAATATGGAACTTATTATCGATTGAGGCAGTACAAAGTCTGCCGGGTCAGCTAGTTCATGCATACAAATATTTGCACTGAGCGGGAATCGAACCTGCGCCTCCTGTCGTAGCAGTCGAATGCACTACCGCTACGCCACAGAGGCCGTTCATCTTTATTAGACCATCATCATCAAAGCGTGTTTCTCCCGGTAGCATTCAATGGAGTCGATTTTGTTGTGCATTTTCACTAAACTAAAATCTCTAAATTTTATGTTGACTTTCAAGCCAATTCAGCTGTTATTTTGATTTCTAAATTGACAAAAACTATCAACTACATGCTATAATCCTATTGAATAGTTTAACAACGTTCTTAAACAAGCAAAACGAGATAAAATAAATTACTAAATATTCTACTACATTCTACACAGCGCTTTTTAGACCCAAAGTAAGAATAGTTCAACTAGCTTGTGTTATGGGTTCCAGAATGCGGATAAACATATTGCACAAAATGCAAATAGACATATTCATGCATACAAATATTTGCACTGAGCGGGAATCGAACCCGCGCCCATTGTCGTAGCAGTCGAATGCACTACGGCTACGCCACAGAGGCCGTCAAATTTAGAAGTTTAAATTTAGAATTTTTAGTTTAGCTTACTGCATTTTGGAGCCTGGGATCCGCTTTCCTACTCTTGCTCTTGATTATCTTGTAACGGGTACGGCTGCCGTCTGACCCCTCAACCCCGAGAGGAAAGCCTGCGTCAGAGCTTTAATATAACAATAGCAGACTTAAGTATACTTTAGGTCAATGTACAACAAAAACCTTATTGAATATGTTCAGCACACGTTAACACATTGATTCTGCGGAAGGTGAGTCAGCAAGCGCTGCACGTGGTTTGCGAAGGAATTGAAACCTTTATTCTCATATTCGGATGACAAGGTCAAATTCCTTGTCAATTACGTGTCTTTGAATAGTGTAAAACAATTGAAAAAGATAAATGAATTGACAAGTCGAATCTAAAGTTATCTACATTATATTTTACTATTTTTTAGAAACGGGGCACTTGTTGTGTAGTTGATTTACTTGATTTCTTTAAAATAACAAAAAAAAGGAGGTATAGGTATAAATGGGTTAACGCGCTTAGTTTATTACATATGAATGGATAATTTTATGTATTCTGTGGTTTATAGTATGAAGAAATCCATCAGACTCAACATTGGCAGCAAAAGATACTATCCGTTTGGCGGGAAAACTGAAGCAACTGTCACTTTGAATTTGGTAACATTGCCAAAGACAAAAGCTAACTTTCAATATTATACGTATTGCAGATAAAATATTTAGAGACCATTCACAATCCTTGACCTCGCATAACAGTTGTACATATTAACAGTTAAATTAAAAGATTATACACGTTGTTTGAACGTAAGCCACTATTAAGAAACTTCGACGAACAAACAACCAAAGTCTTTCATCTTCATCTGACACGTCCTGCACTTTGGAACCAGAGATCAGCTCTTCTACTCTTCTTTTCCATGATTTGCTTCATTTTGAGTAAAGAGCAACTGGCGTCTGACCCTCTAGCACTGAGAAAAAGCCTACCACAGCCTTGTCCGTCAATCAGCAGGTGAGTACCGGCTTGCAGATGAAATTGGGTAGGACCCTAGGACCCCATAAACAGAAGAAACAAGAAAAACGATGAATCAAACCTAGTGTTTTTGTTAGCACACGTTCTATAATAAGGCGGAAGGATTTCAAGTCCTCATACTGAGATGTATTTCTTGTAAACTTGAAAAAATGCTGACAGCCTTCTGAACAAGTTTTGAGGCGACAACTATGAACAGCAAGTTTTTTACGTTTAAACCAGTTATCATGTTTAAGATTCAGTTTAGATTATGTTAACAATATTATCATATACCTACATACTACTGCATAATATACATATATAAAAAAATTGGAAGTGAAACTGACACAATAACTATTATAATATTTTACTTCCTTGTTGCTACCAAGGCATATGTTTTTGCTGTGTGCATGATATAAAGTTCGATCCCCGAATCGTGAAAATGTTAGGTAACTTAAGTCCCAGGCAGCAAACCTGGGACCGTATGCACAACAGTCAGTCATCACCACTGTTTCACAAAAGCTTTCCACGAGAGAGAATAAGCCGCATCGCGGAGAATTTGCGATCTTGTATTCATAATACAAGATTGATTACCTACCTACCATGACGTATTACAACGTTCGTGTTCCAGGCGAGAAAGACTGATGGGTTTATATACCCTATACAGCTTCATCCTCCACTCACGCAAACTCAGAAAATCTAGGAAGCACTTAGATTCTTCCATATAAGGATCAAACCGAAAACTGGTGGTAGAAATTTCATGACACAAAATTGTCACAAAATTCGGCCGGGTGGGTAACACCGTGCACGATTGCCTAAAACCCTCCATAGTAATCCAATTTCGGTTTGATTGCGTTCAGGGGTCAGCAAGTGCATTGCTGGGCAGGGGCATTGTGGTCGCAGCACTAGTGGGACCGGTGGGTGTCACGTGGTGCTGCGACGACAATCCGCTTTTGATGAGGCGGTCAAGCTGAGTGCCACCATGGTTAACATGGTACGTGTATGTAATGGTGACCCTCTTTCCTGAGACTTACCTTCAGCTTACCATCAGGCGAGGTGAAGTCAAATTGACTTGTCCTAAATAAAATAAAAAAATACTCGACATACTGGCAATTAGCAATACGACCACTTAAACCTCCACGC
The DNA here is from genome assembly GCA_946251805.1 of Cybosia mesomella. NCBI lineage: Eukaryota > Metazoa > Arthropoda > Insecta > Lepidoptera > Erebidae > Cybosia > Cybosia mesomella. Next base: position 17,063,097 of record OX276409.1, read on the forward strand.
CCTACGTACAGTCTCTATCTAAGATAATTCAATTAACTTTGTAAAATAATTTGATGATGTGCCCAAGCCTTATTTGTCAAAGAGGGAGTGAAGTAGTTAAAACAGGTTGGTAGGCCGAACTTGTTTCTTGTGCAAATGTAAAGCGGCACGAAGACAAAGGGATCTCTGTTTGTATTTTCAACACGTATCCGGAAACCGTTGTTGTGTGAATTGATCACCTTTCAAGTTAAGTAGTTCGAAAGAGGTTATAAAAACAGTTAGGTACGCGTAAATCTCTTGTGATTTTAAGATTATTTATCCCATTATGGGTGAATGAACTCGGAGGATTAGTTGGTTAGACTTTTGTTCTTTTTATCTTAAATGAAACTGGAAGAGGAAGTTGTGAGGCAGAGCTAAAGATAATTATTTCAAGAATTTAAAATCCTGTGTATTCTGATGAAGGAATGTTAATCTGCGTTGACGTCCATTTTATCAGATTTCAAAACCTTCCGACAATGTATATGTATTCTGACGAATAAAAAATGTTCTTCGTAATTTTTTTGCAAAGTGTGCTATCACTTTGGAGCATTTGTGCACTCGCACCAGGAATCTGCCTCTCCTGAAAGCGCTTCACCTTGTCTGTTTTACTTAACTCCGGCTGGCTTGAATTCGCAGATTGTTTAAATACTTCTTGGCTTAAAAGGTCATGACACTGAGGAGATTCTCCGATAAAGAGGCGAAAGTAATAGGTAGTTGGCACTAAGATATTAACTTTAATCTACACGATAATCTAATACTTTGACATGATGTGTCTACTTTGACAGCTATTTTGATATCTGACAGATAGAAAATGCTTGATTTTCGATAGCCTTTGTATATTTGTGTATAAGAAACATTAATAAATAGGAGAAATCTATAAGCTAAGTATTATTATTATTAATGAACTTAATACTCTTTGACAGACGCGTAATTTTGACAGATGTTTTGATTGCAAAGTTGACACGAAACGCCTAAGGCTAATCCGCCTTTGTACAATGTTTCAGTGTAAAGAGTATTTATAAAAAAAGAAATCTGCATCGAGATGAATCGAAGTAATGATTAAAAGTATAGAGTAACGAGATTTTAATGGTTTTAGTGTACTCAAATTGTTTTAATCGTCTCACTAATGTCAGCTAATCGCACTAACTTATATAAGTGAAGGTCTCTTGGGTAAATGAATCTTTGCGTATTTAATTTTAATTCAAGTTTTCCTGTCTTCTAATCATCATCATCCTCATTGAGATTACCCAGTGGCTTCAAAGTTTGCACTTTGGAGCCCGGGGTCAGCTTATTGTTTTTGATTGGTATGTATATCGGCTTTTCCTTTTACACTAGAGAATCTATGCGGGAATTTCATAAACACACTAGGTGCACAAACTCAGATAATTATTTATTAATCGCAAAGTGGGGATAGAACCTGACGGACAAGTGTAGACTGTGCAGAGGTGTACTACACATATAACACTTTCCCCGACCGGGAATCGAACCCAGAATATAAGTTTAAACTTATACCTCGGGACCAACGTAATAAGTCTATAATATTATATTCAAACAACTTTTAAAGTTAAAAAAAAATACAATAATTAGTTGTTAAAACAGCCATCTTACAATTACATCTCCGATACAATCTATAATGCACTTCCATGTATTATAATTACAGACTATATTGTTACGAACATAGGTAAGATAACAGATAATGATTAATGAGTATTATTATGCGTGTCTGTTTGCTAGAAAGCAACCGGAAGTACGCCATATTACCTCGAGGAAGACATAGACAATCATCGTATTTTATGCTGTCAATCTTGGAAAGAACTGAATGCTTTCATCATGTTTACTATAGTATTGAAGATTTATTTTAATTCAGGCAGTCCTTCAATCGTTTCGTGCATTTTTATTGTTGAAGAAAGTTGGTGATAGTCACATGCCATCATCTTCTTAGCATTGTTCCATAGTGCAGCGATGTTGCATCCGAGGCTTTTACCTCGGAGCCCAGGGTCCGCTTATTCCTTCTCCTACTTCGGATTTAGCTTATACGGCTTCTATGGGAACGACTGCCAATGCCGAGAGGAAATCCTCTTTCTCTTGAATCGGCTTATTTCGGCTATTACAGGAGCGACTGCCGTCTGAACTCCCAGACCTGAGAGGAAAGTCTGCGCCAGAGCCTCGTCCATTCATCAGCAGGCAGCGAGGAATTGAGGTTGACTTGGGCCCCTTCGATAACTTGGTAGTGCCCCACTCTAATAAGAAAAAGTTAGTATAGTACCTCAAGGCTAAACAAATCTGAAAAATGTTTTTCTTTATGTTGTGTCAACTACGTTATGCCGCTGAAGTGTTCGAAGCACAGATGGCTGATTACCTAATCTGTAGTTCTTGGGGACCTGTATCTTTTGTATTGAATTTGAAATTGATTAAAGTGTATTTTGTATTTCCGCCCACTAATAAACTTTATTGTTGTTACAGGTAATTGATTTCACTATGGTCGTGAGATTATCGTAACTTAAATGTGTAAGTAAATAATAGACTAAAAAATTAAATATGAATAACACATATGAACATTTCTTTTGGGTTGAAACCCCCCACGGGCTCCACTCCATCGGTGCCAACGATGAGATAGGTGTGTCGGAATCGAACCTACTAATACCATACGGTGTCGTTCGTAAGTGTCCATTGCCGGGCACCCCAGGTACGCCTTCGAAAGGATAACCCAACCCTCGGGTTACCGGAGGACTTTGGCCGCCATCGCGGCCTCGCCCATGGGTCGGGTGTGATCTTGCGTCGGTGAGTTGGCAGGTGTGTGTAGGACCACAAGACACGACAAATAATAGACTTATTTAGATGCCTGTCATTTCTGGATTAACCACTACTATGAATCTTATACTCAAACCTAGAATCTAATGAATATTTGTAATCAGCTCAAACTTTTTAAGAGTCAAAGAAACCTTAAAATCTGTAGTTTTACTATAGAATACATTATTTTATATGTGGGTTTACTCTAAAATAGCAATATTATTATGAAAATTGAGAAATAAACTTCTTATTTATTATGTTTAACCTTATACAACCACCACTACATAAAATACTAAGTGATGACTATGTTCATTTTTACCAGACTGCGCCAGCAAGGGTAACGTTTCTCACGCGTATGTATGTATTTTTCTTTGTTCTGCCGGGTTTCGATAAATGAGGTCTCAAATGAAAGATATTCATCTCCTGAATGTTATAAGGTACATAAAATTGGAAGAAAAACTATATAGTCAGGATTTTTGGCGCTAAAATATGTTGTAAAAAAAAAATTTCACTCATACCTATTGAGTAGGGTATTAAAATGAAGAAAATTAGAAGGAGATAACAAAAATATGAATATGTCAAAACCAAAAACTATAAAATAAAATAAATCATTAAAAAATAAAAAAGCTAACTGCCGCTGAAAATACCGAAACAAGTTTGATAGCAGGCGGGACCCATTTATTTTCTTTCGGTTTATGATTTGCAATTGGGTAACGCCTGCTAACAAACTTGTTGTATTTTCAGCGCCAGTCGGGTTTTTTAAATTTCTTAATCATTTTTTTTAGTTTAATAATGTATTAAAATTATTGTTACTATTTAAAAACCAATTTTTTATAACCTTAAACATTTGTCAAACTTATCTCCTTATTTATGAGTCTAAACAGTATAAAACCAAGTTACCTCTTAATAGCTTGGCCCGCGTGGGTAACTACTTTATAGTTACATATTGTATGTGTAATTATCGTGCTCCAGAAAGGCCTAAACAAAAGCGGCAATTTGTATTTATTGCCAGCGCGACACATGACGACCTTTGCAACCGAGTGGTGAGGTAATCGAGATGCAACCGCCCAGTTAGGTAATCGATATAGTCGAGAAATCGTGAGCTAGACTCACTTGAGTAGCTAATTGACTTTACAATTGGGGCGGCACTATACGGTACTTATGAGAGCGGTACGAATTAAACTTGTTCTAAAGACAAATATTTAAATTCGGAATGCAACAATAATGTATTTTTTTTTCTTAGCCATTGTTTAGTTTGGAGTTATTTTATTTTGATATTATCTGTGTATGATGTTAAGTAGTGCCTATTTTAAATTAACATTTGGATGTTCTAATGAAGAATCTTTTTTTAGTTGTTGTTGGTTTAAAATTAAGATCCGCTGTTAAACCAAACATGGAATGGAGAATAGGCATTTTAACTATATTTATATTATACAAAATAATATGTACCGTAAAAAACATATTTTATTAATTTTCAATATAAAATAAGTTTCTTTTTTGTTAAAAAATCAAGATTAAAATCTCACTTTTTTGAGATTTGATCACGTGTTTATAAACGCTCTGTGACGTCACACATAAGTAAACAGTTTTGCTGTCTGCATTTCCTAGTGTTAATCGACTGGTTCAATTATTAATTACTAATAAATAATGTTTCACTTTTATCCTATATATCTCAAAATAAACCATTATTTTTGCAACTAATTTCAATAATTATATAAACGTGCTTTAAGTCGCTTACTGTTTACTTTGGTGTGACGTCACATGTCACGGGATCCGTTATGGCGCGTACTTTTTTTAAATCAAACTTTAATATCGATTTTTATCGTAAATAAAACAGTTCTCAAAAAAATATTGATGCCATCTGCATTTTTATGTTGTAATACATAATACAGAACTATTTTTTAGCAGTAGTCAAATACCCTATTAAGAGATTGGACTGGGCTGCAAAGTGTGCCTAATCTTTGGATCCAATTGATGCTCGGGTGATGATGATCTTTGCCTGTGTTAATGCGATTTAATAATTAAATTATAGACGACTTATAATTTCGTGCAAGATTCCGTACATTTTAGAGGTCCTTATTCGGATTTAACTAGTTTTCAATTTAATGCCTTCCTTCACGGACGAATAAATTATTTAGATATCTACAATAAACTTAAAATACGATTAACTTAACAACTTGCCGTAATAATTAAAACAGCCTTGCAATCATGTCTTTTCTCATACATTACCTTCTTTTAATCTTCATTACGCTCCAAAGGCAAAAAGTTACAAAATAAATGGCTTTGCATTTCCTTCCTTCATAGTTTTATTCAGTTATCATTTCCGTTTTGAACCTGACGTACCAGTTTTATCTTAATTCGTTTAATTATTCTAAGGTAATAATTTTTTCGTAGCCATAGATAAGATACAATATTTTGTTGATTGCAAGTTGAAGTCAAAAATATTTATTTTGCCTTTTTTAAGTTAGTTTTCAAACAAGACTTACTCGCGCAGAGGGCAAGGAGAAAAGAGGTGAATGAGAAAAAGGGGTTAGAAATGGAGTTCTCCAGCACTTTTATCAATCATACAAAATGCAACGCATACGAGTACACGCATAAAACTACTAACGCATGTATATCCCCAAAAGGTTAGCAAAAGGGTGCATCAACACCCACAATTCGATAATTAATTATTTATCGGTGTTAACGTTCATAATGTCATTTCACCATGGATATATAAACACACTCGCTAGGTAGGTAACTAAGACAAAAATAATAAAAACGCATGTATATCCCCAAAATAGTAGAAAAAGGGTGCATCAACACCCACAATTCGATAGTTAATTATTTTTCGGTGTTAACGTTCATAATGTAATTTCACCATGGATATATAAACACACTCGCAAGGTAGGTAACTAAGACAATAAAAATAATAAAAACGCATGTATATCCGCAAAACAGTAGAAAAAGGGTGCATCAACACCCACAATTCGATAGTTAATTATTTTTCGGTGTTAACGTTCATAATGTAATTTCACCATGGATATATAAACACACTCGCAAGGTAGGTAACTAAGACAATAAAAATAATAAAAACGCATGTATATCCGCAAAACAGTAGAAAAAGGGTGCATCAACACCCACAATTCGATAGTTAATTATTTTTCGGTGTTAACGTTCATAATGTAATTTCACCATGGATATATAAACACACTCGCAAGGTAGGTAACTAAGACAATAAAAATAATAAAAACGCATGTATATCCGCAAAACAGTAGAAAAAGGGTGCATCAACACCCACAATTCGATAGTTAATTATTTATCGGTGTTAACGTTCGCAATGTCATTTCACCATGGATATATAAACACACTCGCTAGGTAGGTAACTAAGATAATAAAAAAAAGATCTTTGTTCATGAGAATTCTTAACATTTAAACATCATATCTACTATCAGACTATCCATTTTAATAACTATCATGAAATAAATAGTTGCTTACAATAGATACATTACATTGTTTTTATGGTACATGTGCACTTTCTCAGTATTCTTGCCGTGACACATACCTAATTTTCGCATACCGCTTCACGGAACCGCGTGTGAAAAATAAACTGCATAACAATGTGAAATTAGATCAAGTGTGATGTAGAACGATACTTAATCACGGCTTTGTCATTGGACACAATTGCTCCTTGAATTTACACCTATAATTTGTATTTGATTTCTCTTCTAAATTAACTGTAATCTTTACTAAAAAATAATGACTTAATTACTTTAAGAAATATGACTATGTTTTATACTTCTAATTCTGATGTTGGAAACAACCAAGCTTATTGTTTTAAAAGTCATGGGCTCATATTTAAATTTCAAATGCAATATTCATGGGAAATATTAAAAATGATGGCACTGGCAGCACCAACAACAAAAACTAAGTACAGATCTTTTGAATTTCGAACACTCATTAACATTCTACGTAGTTCGGTAACGGCACTGTTCGATATGTAAGCAAAGAACGTATGAACAATGTTACGGTGGTTTCAAAATGGTCACCGATTGATACATCATTTGAGATAACGGTGCACATTTGACTTATTAACAACTTACTGTCTCTGTAAATGGATAAGTGCCTGAGATAACATACAGTCAGTTACGTAAAACGGTTTCCTTTGTAAAACATGATTAAACATAAACGGTCTTATTATAAAAAATGAAATAAGTCTGGTTTAAGCCCGATTTATAAAGTCTAGGTTTAGTCTCTTTCTTACCTATTACGAAAGCCAAATAAACCGTAGACTACTTAGTACCATGATTTCAACCATGGTTTAAATAATAACTACAGATTACTACAAATATTGTTCGTTCTTTATGTCTTCATTTGATTGCAATGCAACGTTCCGTATCCTTTGAAAGCAAAGTTTTCTTAAGTTATTGATGAATAAAATTTATTAAAAATAGTGAAACCACATTACAAAATACTTTTTCCATTGAATTCAATTTCGTTGAACATTACTATCATTGTCTAGGTGGATCAGTTGGTCAGAGCATTTCCCCCTGTAAGGGACTAGCCGCGGGTTCAAGTCTCGTCCTAGATGTTCTCTTTTTCCGATCTAAATCTATTACTATCATTGTTATATTGGAAGATCTTAGGATGCGTGAAACGAAACAAGTTCTTGCGCATTGTACGTAACGATAAACAAAATTATCGTATGACATGTAGGATGTAAACAAAACTAACTCATATTCCTCGCAGTCTTCTTATGCGATCAGTGCAATCGACAAATCGCCCTTTGTTTAGAATTAATTAGTGTTACAAAATATTTACCATAGAACAACAACAGAAAAAAATGCAAATTGGAATCTGTTGTTGGGTTGGCGTAGTATGTTCAATAATTCCACGACATCAATATCTTCAATATCCATCAAGTCAGCAAAAAAAAACAACACGAATTTATCTGACGCTAACGTCATATGGCAACTTTTACAGCCTCAGGCCAAAACTTTATAACCCGTTCTGAGTTATTGGCGGAAACATCGGAATCGCCACAAAAAAAAACCAAGTTCAAACTATGGGTCACGCAGGTTTATTTATAGAACTAAGATAATCTTTGAATTAGCACTAAAACGCTTTTTGTAATACGAGTTTATTTATACCTTGGTCTAAAGACGAAACCTGAAATTATAGTTAGTTATTTTGGAATAAGACCGAAAGTGTTCTGTTTAGAATTGGTCGTCTAATACTAAGCTGATATGTTTGTTTGTCTAACTACTGAACTTATATTGCCATAGATTGTGGAGTCGAGTCATGGAAGTCGCGTCATGTAAAATATTATCGAAGTACCACCGTGTTTTCGTTGACGTAATTAGAAATTTTGGTTATAGCAATACTAGCCAGTCTTAGGATGGGTGACCATTATCAATACACTGAGATCCCTTCGTACCTCAGAGAACACCTGAAGCCGTTGGGCCCAGTTGCCATACACTCATCTGTGGCAGTCGTTACGGGTAGTTGGAGTCCTAAAAAGTCACCCAACTGGTCTAACTACAGAACTTCGATACCGCCAGTGGGTTGTGGAAGTCAGATGGCAGTCACTTCACGGAAAATATATACGTTTAGCCGTTTCTTAGTTAGACAGAAAGCCGATCCCGACTGAATTGGGAAAAGGCTCGGAGGATGAATCTGGGACAATCAATCATCCGGCTTACCTATGTTATGATTTATTCGTCGTCACCTTTGCCAGAAGTATGTCTTCTGTAATGCAGTCTATTGTTTGTTTGGTTGTTGTTTTGATCAAAACATTGAACGTAAACTTCACTATTCAATGAGTAAGAAATTTAGGTGCAAAACGTCCCCTTTACTGACGGCCGTCCGACAGCGGAGGCGGTTCACTTCAGTTCCCGCGTCTATACTGCCCAGGTTAGTCCCGGACACATTATAGAACTTTGTATGTTATCCGTAGATGTTTTCACACAGCAATAAAAAGCCTATACCTGCACTGAATACATCAGTCGAAACTGTACTATTCATAATACGTAAAGACAATAAAACCGAATATGGCCATGACAAAATGCGCCCACAATGTAGTACCAAATGTAATCAATGACTAAAGTACATTGAACTGTTAGTTCAGTTTCATTATATTAATGAAGTAGCAAATAAGCACATCATGGCGCATCTAATGGTAAGCGGTTACCGTGACATATAAACGCTTGCAAGCCTATGATGTATGTGAATCAGTCGGGGTGCGAGGGATATGCTTTATGGGCAACCTTACACCCCGGCGTCTGTAGACCCGAGACGGCGTGCGGTTTTAGTCGGTTCGAGCCCGACATAACCGCCCCCGCTGGCACGCCGGGGGTATCCGAAGGGATTTCCGCACGATAAAAAAAAAAAAAAAGGTAGCAACACCTACACTGAGGGGAAGGAGGTAACAAAAGCACAAGAGATCTTTATATAGAAATAAAGCAGTAAATATTAATCTATTTCATAAGTATTACATTTCAAGTTGCTGCTCCACCACTGGAAAAATTCGTGAAAAAAGATCCTATAACACTGTTGCAGTATTTGCAGTGCCAACAACATTGTTTTTATATATTTTATGAAAGCTTTTACAGCTATGGGGTTCTATAAATTGGAATATGTTAAGTTGGTTTTATCGCTGACTGTCGAGCATTTGTAAGCAGGATTTTAAGCCGAGGAGTTATGTTTTATGTACGCAAAAGGAACGGGTACAGACATAAACAAAAGCATTACGCAAATGGATCTTAACAATCGTGCTGGTTAAAATATGAAGTGCTTTGGAGCGTACGTATCGCTACTCGCTCTAGAAATCATCTCACAGCGGGTATCTGTCCACGGAGTGTGTCACGCGGTGTCAGGTTGCCTTTGTTTTATAACTTGCGTTTGACATCGTGTACAACTAGGATTACCTGCGGACTAGAGTTCTCAATTCGAATGATATTCGCCCATATTTAAAATTAACTTTAGTATACAAGGTAAAGATAATATGAGCTGAGATGAGATAAAAGAAAAAGGGTAAGATCTGCAAAAACGAGATCTAAAATGTCACTGAAACTGTGGGTAGTTTAATAAGTTTAATAAAACCATTACGACGAATTCAAAGAACAAAAGTTTTGTAAATATGATATTTAACACGATAATTTTATTGTGTAATTATACTGCGAAAGAAGTTTATGAAAGTAATACCACTGCTTGGAAGTGGAAACCAAATCAGTTCAAATTCAACCATCGGATGAAATTGAGGCAATATGACGAAACTATATTTACTTTACGATAGGGTAGCGGCATTCAATTATAATAGTAGGATATCAGTATTCAATAAATATTTTCATGGGATATCGGTATTTTCTTGAGCAATTGAGTTGGAGAAAGTCAATGCCCAAGCGATAAATATTACCATAAGGATGCTCTGTTAATTCGAGTAACAGATACCTTCTTTCGTTAAAATTACCTCGCCTGTGACATATACGGAAATATACAGATGATACAACACTAATCAAGTAATGTCTTCTGGTCTTAGTGAGAAATTCTTAGACCGCCGCCGTTAGTTACTTTGCTAAGCAAGGGAAAAATTCATAAAGGTGAATCCAGACCAACTTTTTATTTCGTAACATGTTTTGTTATATATAAGGTGTCACCAAATTAGGTCTCTGAATTTGGTGAGATGACTTGGTATCGACAAAATATGTATTTGAAACAAAAAAATATCGGGTAAAACAAAACAGATTTTGATCCGCGGTTAAGATTTTGTAGGTGGTTAGTGGAAGATCCTACCAGAAAAAAATTGTGGACAGACGAGTCCACTTTTACAAGAGTGGGCTTGTTTATATTCACAATGCACACTGGTGGTGTTTTTTGTTATTTTTTTATTTTACCCGAATTTTTTTTTTGTGTCAAATATATATTTTATCGATACCAAGTCATCTCACTAAATTCAGAGACCTAATTTGGTGACACCTTATATATAACAAAACATGTTATGAAATAAAAAGTTATTGAAGCATGTTTTCGATATGCGTTAATAAAGCAAATTATATAACAATATGTGACATAGCAATGTTAAATAATGTGGTAAAAATAATGTGTTATATGATATAAGTTATATAACATGTAAGCTTCTTAAGGTGAGTCCACCTTAAGAACGCGAAGATTATAGTAAAGTCTAAATGCTGTTTGGGAATCTCGCATATACCCATAAACAACAGGTTCTTATATTGCACTTAGACTTAACTATACCTATCGTTCACATTCGTAGCAAAGTGAAGTTTTATTACAGTCTATAAATCTCCCCCGCAGTTCCAGCCGTAGTTCCATACGAGATACGTAATAAGAGACGTGATAAGACGGAATACCTGCTTATTATGAAGGAATAGGGTAATAACATTTTTTTTCTTTTCTGAATACATAATGTTTAACCCTCTATTACGGTGATCTTCACAGTACCCCTGAGGATACGTGAAATCTTCTTACAGGACGTGGTCCTCTTGAAGAGATTTCTGATGTCGCTGCCACTGTCGATGCTCCTAGGCAATGCAAGTTTCGAGGACACTCTTGTCTTTAAGTAATTTCTTTAACATTTTATTATTTAATATTGTTCTCACAGCATTTTTTTAAATTCAAGTTTTTGTTAGAGTTCGTACTTGGTTAATTTTTAGAAATAGAGTACGAGTATTTGTATATATTTATGGCCCTTAAGTGACACAGGGCCCATATGCTGTTTCTAACTTCTAGGTTGTTTCGGTCTTGCTTACTCCTGCATCAGATCTTTCTTTACCACGTTTCAAAAAATCAATTTATGTCAATCGATTCACCGCTGTACTGGAAACCAGAAAGTAGCATGCTTCGTCATGTGGCCATCTATTGCAAAACTGCGGTCAGAGGCCGGTGATTCACTCAGGCGAACTCACCGCAACGCGATCTCTCTTAGTCTAATATTTATTTGAACATGATAGATACAAAATGATTTGCTATTTAGAAGTCGTTTAGTGTGAAGTATTACTGTTTTCATTAAGCCTATCCCTAACGTATTGTTTACATCAGTAGGTGTGTATAGAAATCCAGAAAACTTCATGATAACACAATCGAGGGATCAACTTTTGGTACTGCAGCTACATATCTACCATCTACACCCAAAGTACTGATACTTTTTTGAGTTTTATAAACGTGGGTGTTACAATAATAGTCTATGTTTGAACTAATAAAGTCAAAAACTACTGAACCGATTTAAAAAATTCTTTCGCCATTAGAAAGTACCCTGAGTGGCATGGGCTTCTTTTTATCCCAATATTCCCACGGGCTCAGGACTTACGCGGGTGAAACCGCGACGTGTTGCTAGTAAGTTATATCTACTCTCGTTAATCTCGTTAGTACCTAATATTATTAGGTACTAACGAGACTTTTATTTTCTTCAACCTATTAAATTAAGTTGAATGAGTCAACTTAATTTAATAGGTTGAAGAAAATAAAAGTGGGGTTCCAAGTCCAATAATAGATATACTTACTTAAAAATTATCTCAAAATTGTAATCTAGAGAACCACTATAACACCTACGTTGTCAACCCTAATTATTATAACGGTATATAAAAGCCGCAAATATACAATTGTAAAATTTTTGTACTCTTGTTTGGGATTTCGTAAGCATAAATATTTTAAAAATTAAAATGAATTGTGGGAACTCTCATACATTTAGTAGTAAGCAACGGGTATGTGCTTTTAAGTTCATGACATCGTTTGTGACTTTTACGAGAACTTTTCCACTAACTTTTTCAATTAGTCCAAACTTAGTCTTTTCTTATCTAAATTTGCTCTTTACCGGTTTAAAACATACCGATCCTTTTCGTTCTCAATGAAACCGGTTATAATTTTGTTTTGTAACCTACATAAACCGATTACGCTGGTCGGGTCATTACGCGTAGGATTACATTACAGACATTTCAAGGACGAGAACATTGCTAGTTAAAAGATTGAAGCCATAAAGAGAAGTATTTCATGGTTAAGTTGGTCCCATATCAATTTTATTAGTATTGAACCTAGAACTCCGTAGATGCAACAAGAAACTCTTCAAAATCATATAGAAAATGTGAAATTATCGAAGAATTCCAGATTTAATTGTAATGATAAAAAACTGTTCTGTTGAAGTCGGTGCCAAGTCTACGCAACGTTATAAAACATTACAAATTCAATAGGATCGTGTACCCGTATTGAACACACAATATACCCGCACGTGATCGCTTACACGTTTTACATTTGCACGGGGATACTCATGATGTTGCGGAAGTGGACCTGTACGGGCCAACCGTACAGATTCATCAGCATTAGGTATGTAGAATGTAGGTCAATACTCAGTTCGCGTCGATCACATACATTGCACATATCATTAGTTCACGTTTGCACCTCAATCACGGTCGACGCGTACTCATTATCATTTAGCATTTAATTATATCAACTATTAGCATTAATATCAATTAGTAATTATAAGTATCAATAATTAACCCAACTCTATCATTTCCTATCAACTTCCGGTGTTCCGTACAGGACCTACCCTATTTACCTAACTAATACCTATTTGGCTTGGCGCCGACTTCCACAGAAAAGTCTTACGTGTTATTTAACATTAGAATTAAATCTGTAATTCAGTTATTTCACACTTTTCAGTGCCGTTTTGGTTACTGAAGTCGGTTTATTTTTTTTAATTAAAATAGTTTATATATATCATTATGGTGATAAAAAAGAATGCTTCCTGTCTGTTACTAGCGTTGTCTGTCGCAGGAAACCGTACCCAAAATACAACCTTTGTAGTTTAAAGCGTAAAACTTAAAAACCAAAGGTTAAGGTTTAACCGATTTTGGTGGTTTTTTTACTTAAAGTTCACCTGAATTATTTTCAGATATAGTTAAATCCGGAGGGTTAAATTTTAGATTTGCACCATATTACTAGTTGATTCCGCTTAAGTAGTTATTTTTTATTTATTTTAGAGTCATAACTGTTCGTTTGTAAGGGGAACAGTCATAACTCTAAAATAAATAAAAAATACCACGATTTTGCTCGAGTAATAAGAACTAAGTATTATGCCTACTACGCAAGCCAAACCATATTATGGTATCTTGTCAATTATATATTCTGATTGCATAAATATTTTCAAATATAGAATTTATTTAACACATAAATTGACACTTTGCATATGTACGAAATAAGAATATTTTTATACGTATGACGTTCGGCCATTGTTACGTGTGAATACGACTGCGATAATATGCCAAATTTGTGTCGACAATAATTATTCAATGGGCTATGGAGAACGAAGCCGTTATTCATTTTAATTAGAATTTATATCTGTTGAGTTAGAAATAACTGTTATTTTGACATTTCTTTGCGTGATAGTGCTATTTTATGGTACTGCCTCTTTACGGCTATTAAGCTTTGTCTCAGCGTCTTCACTGCGGAGAATTATGCAACAATACGTACAATTCATTATTTAAAGTGTTCTTGTAACGTGGGTAAGATATAATTAATATTCTTGTTAATTCCTCTTGTTAACCTAAGCAAAGTGTTTATTATGTACTGTTCAGCGTAACAGTTAGTCTGTTTTGAGGTTTTATGAATGAGTAGTCTATCGTAAAACTGACATCGAACTTGCGCTAAACTGTCCCACATTGCTCAATTTATTCAATTATTGTAATTTTGATATATGGAAGTCATTAAAAGAAGAACGTAGATATATAAACCAGTCCCGTCAATCAGTTGTACTTCTTTAGTTTTTATAGATTGTTTGTCTATTTTGTCGTGTTTTGTCTTCTGCTCATTGAGCGATAAAGTGGAGTAACTGGAGTTACTCTATTTAATTCTTCAGAAACAGAAGTCAATCTTCACAGAACACAAGACAATCTAACTATCCTCACGACTCGCTGGCAGTCATTCTTGGTATTTTTTGGTGTTGATCTTAGTATACACGAGTTATAAGAGTGAGTGGGTTAAGTCCCAATAAATTATATGTGATTGATTAGTACAGCTTTTCGTAACTTGTATTTATCGCTAGATCCACTGGACTTCATTTAATTCCATTTTGTTATTTATCAATATCATGATCAATACAGCGTTAGACCCGATTGGCACAAAGCTTGTACTTACTGTGGACCCCGGGGTCTGCTCTCATGTCGGGGTGCGAGGGAAATGCCTCATGGGCCCAGCTTACAACCCGACCCGAGGCGTTATTTTTCGTCTATAAGTTATTAGTCGGTTGAAGTTCTACATAACCTCCCCCGCTGGACGGCGGGGATATCCGAAGGGATTTCGGCACGAAAAAAAGGGGTACGCTCTGATACTCCGATGACCCATGTCCTAGGATTTTACTCTTTCTCTTGATTTGGCTTATCTTATTAATTCCATTTTGTATACTTATCTTTAACGCGATACTTAAGTAGCAAGTAATTGAAAGTAAGTAATATAGCTTTCACTTAGATTTTAATTTAAAAAAATACTGTTACGTAACAGAAGTACCTACCTACTTAATTTTTTGTTATAAAGACATTAAATTCTTATTGATGAGCATAAATCTTATTGTAAATAGTAATGACTGTGAATAATCGCAACCATAGCTTGGTATGGGAATTTTCGATTTCGTATATACCTATATTATCTACGTCATGGGTTGTTAACAACTTACTGACGATGTATTTTTAACCTTTGCTTTGAACGATACACATAAAAACTAGCGGGATTAGGCGATTAGTTAAACCCATATCAAGTGATACGCTACTGATTAGAAGAACCATTTTGTGTTGTATGGCTGGCTATAAGCCATAAAATAAATCTCCAATAAACGTCTTGTTAAAATCAGCGTTGCGTAAAAGGAAACATAAAATTTAAGTTTATCATTTGCAACACTCCTTAAAACCCCGCTCTCAATTTAGAATATGCTCGTTACTTCATTGCCATGTACCTACTTAAAAAAGACAGGGTGTAGGGGTCCCACTAAGATTGCTACGCACTGCTGGGTACAGGCCTCCTAATGAGTGCCATAACACCCAGGGCTCCTTCTTGCGCATCCAGTCTATCCCAGGTACCTTCAACTATTTAGGTATGTACTACATTATTGGCAATTAGTTCTTAATCAGTTGATGCCGTCGACTGTTTCACACATTCGAGACCCGTAGGTACCATATTTTTGTTATTACCATTGTTATTATCATATTTTTGGTAATACCAATATCAGTACCTTTTTTTTTGTGCGGAAATCCCCGCCGGCCAGCGGGGGCGGTTATGTCGGGCTTGAACCGACTAAAACCGCACGCCGTCTCGGGTCTACAGACGCCGGGGTGTAAGGTTGCCCATAGAGCATATCCCTCGTACCCCGACTGACCCTGGGCCATCTCCGGTTTCAAGATGGCCCCCTCGGGTTTGGGAACCACGGTGTCCCCGTCTTGCCCCGGTTTGGGGGAGGGGCGCTAGTCGCCCCACCGTCCCGGCCTGCTTCTGCTGGGGTGACAGGCGGCCTTACCTGCCACCCCCAGGGCTGCGCTCATGGAGGACGGAGGTCGTTAAGTGACCTCCGGCGCCTGAGTCGCCTGCGACACCAATATCAGTACCTACTAGTCGATAATAATATCAGAGTCGATCACTTATTAACAACTGTATTAATAATTTGGAAACCACTTTTCCAATAGGTTTCATTAAAAGAAATAACGTAAGTTACACGTTATAAAACATCATTTGAATATTAAACATACATGTGTCATATGTTAAAGTTATGTATAGTTTACCGTAATAATAACTTTATTGTTGAACATCATGATACAATTATTTTGAGCAGGCATACCCATTGTGTAACACTTGAATTTGTTCAAATGGTTCTTTAATTACGATGTCGGATGTCCAAAGTAAGGTCATGAACCTTGTTATAAGATTCTTTTTAGGTGCATGCTGACAATCGAAAGGTAAAACATCCTAAGCGACTTCGACTGTTGAAAGTAAAATTATTGTGACGCAATTTTTTATGACTGTAGCTTAAGAACTTTTTCCCGTGAATCGGTGATATCACATAAGAAGTTTTGACTTTCAACCGATGTAGTTCTGTTCTGTAGAAGATAGTCATGGGTTGATGGTGGTGCCAGATTGGTTATAACAGTGACTAACTTGAAGAATACCGTATATAAATTTCATAATATTTTGGCAGGGGGTACCCCTGGAAGCCTTCAGCGGTTTCGGTGATAATATCGCGATGCTACTGCGAGATCATAGTTATTTGTTCTGATTTTGAACCTTCACCTACTTTTCAACTTAATATAAATAGAACCACTAGTTGTGTTATAGTTTGTATTGTATTATTAAACAAAATAGTAGGTAGTAGTTGTGTTCATAATAAATTTAGTTTTGGTTATTAAACGACTTTAAAAAAGGAGAAAGGTTCTCAGTACGTCGGATTTGTTTTTAATGTATGTTCACCGATAACTCGAATATCTACTGATAAAAACGATTTGGAAATTCTTTTGTTGTTCTAAAAAGTATACTAGGTGACAGACAGGACCGACCAATATATTTTGCTATGAAACCGAATTATAAAATATTTGAATTAAAAAATTAAACCAACTTCAAAAACTAAAATAGCACTAAAATCAGGCTCTGAAAATAGAATAATAACTGAAGAATAGATTTAATTCAAAGACGAAAATACGCGTAAGACTTCTCTGTTGAAGTCGGTGCCAAGCCAAAAAGGTACTAGAAAGGTATGTAGGGTATGTCTCTAGGTGTGTCTCCTCGCACAAGCGATAATGTAAGCGTGAATGATCCACGTTTCCAGCAACATAACCCAACCAGGAAAACATGCGTGTACTGCGAATAGACCCGTGGCACCGACTTCAACAGAGAAGTCTTACGCATGTTTTCGTCTTTGAATTAAATCTGTTCTTCAGTTATTTTTCTATTTCCAGAGCCTGTTTTTAGTGTTCTTTTAGTTTTTGAAGTCGGTTTTTTTATTCAAATATTGTATAATTCGGTTTCATAGCAAAATATATTGCATAGGTAATATACAAACGTTATTACACAGCATACAAACGTTATTAACCGAGTCATTTGGGAAGAAAAACGAGCAGGAATCGAACATGGATCCCTAGACACTAAGTATAGGATATCATTTCTAGATTCAAAATCGATTAATGGAGGTAAGTTGCTTAAGATAGAAAAAAAACAATTGTTAGTTGGAGTGGGTTTAAGTTTATCTATTAGGTATTGTACTTGGCAATAATATGTGAAATACTGTTGTACAGTCAAAAGGTAAAAAAATTCAGACCACGTTGCTTTGAAATAGTTCCCAAGATTCTACGTCCATGAAAATGGCGAAGTTCTTTGTCTTATTACATAATAAATTATTCACTGAACTCACGATTAAAACACCGGTTGTTGCTGTGGATTACCATTAAAAAGTGATTGTAACGCCATAGAGTATGTATAGAGCTAATTTAATATTCGGCAGTTGTAGAGATTGCGTGCTTGTGGCGAATGTCACGCGAATTTTGGCAAATAAATAAACGCCGTAGTAATGTCTTATTTATAGTTGTATTCGAGGGAAATCTTAATTACTAACAATTTAAAAAATAAATTGGTCTGACAATTGGTAGGACTAAATGAACCTATTACACATATTATTTAGGGAAGTTTTAATATTTCCGACTATATAACTAAACCGACTATATACCGATAAAAAAGGTTCCTGAAACTACCCCAGAAAATGATCGAAGGATCAAATCTTTGGATACTGTTAAAGTGTGCAAAAGTGTTTTATTTAAATCAATTTAAAGTTCACCTAAGTAAAGGTAATAGTGTAAGAAACGGTCTAAAGTTATTAACTTGTTTTTTTTTGGGTTTGCGTATTCAGCAATTTTGACTTGTAACAATGTTACCATTACACAGCAAACCGGTTTATTACAAGTGTATTTTATGCATTAGATACAGGCACTTAGCATGTTGATGTTGTATCTGTGTTAAGCATTCGATTCTTTGGAAGATCAGTCCATCTTCCTTCTTGTTCTGCACTACTATAGACTTCTTCCACTAAACCTGTACTTTTCATAAACTAGTCATGCTTTTTCCCAGCACGGTTAGTTCGATATCCGGCTCAATCAAGGAAATAAAAACCAATTACCAACCGTTAAAGTAGCTTCTATTAAAAACATTAGTTCTTAGATGCTTAATATCGATTAGATTTCATGGAAATTTAATCTCCAAATCACCGTCAGCTAAAATGCATAAAATTATACAAGTTGTCATTTTTCATGGACATCAGCTTAAGTAGCACCATCTTCATTGATACTTTCTGAAGAACATCCCATTATGGCAAATTTTATTCACTATGTTTGTTCGTTATTAGAGTGAAGCCAGATGAAAACCAAATATTTTTACATCGAAACCGGTATTTTCTAGATGTTTTGTTTCTTGAGAACTTGGTGTTTCAAACGCGACTCGGATAGATCAACGTAACCGTTTCTAATCGGTATTTAATTTATATTGCGAATTTCATTTCATTTAAATTGGCAGTTATGGCATAGAATAGTTTTAGCTTAGACTATGATCTGTTATAAGATTTCATCATAATTGTTATTTTGCTTCTAAATTTAGGCTCGCCTCACACGGGCTACTCGCTGTAGGTATTTTTTTCTAATCAAAAAGACAATTACTGCACTGGAAAATTGAACAAGGACTCTAAATCTAAATTAATCACACAATTTTTATTTCATAAGGGAATGTAGAACCTTTCGATCCCCAAAGACGCAATCGACGCTAAAGCAGTCAAATGTTGGTTGCCATTAATCCTAGAAAGCATGGTATACATAAACACTAAAAACCAATAAGTCGCCTTCAACTCACAACGATAACGCCACCGTTGTATAGGTTGACGATGCTTCTTCCAATAGACTTAATTCTACGTATGTTTGCGTGATTATACGTATTATCTAAGAGTACCTTGGCTTTCGACAATGGCAGTTGCTAGCAAATTACAACATTGCTTGGAAGTCAATACTTAGGTAATATTATTATTTCGTGTAATATGTTCTCTTGTCGTATCGCTGTTAGTTTGTCCCGAGTGTCCACCACCGGTAACCTGTGGTGATCTTTCAAAGTTAAAGTATAGATCATTTACTCTATATAGACCATATTAATGGCTACATACAAAACGTCAAAAGATAAATTAAAAGAATTAATCTAATTTATGTTATTGCGACTGCTGTGTCTATTCTGATTTTTTTTTCTTTTTCCTGCCATGCTTATCGCGAGAGGTGTGTTGGTCTTGCCGAGCAAAATTTTTTTTGACTTTCCTGCCGCGCAATTAATTTTTTACGTATCCATCACTGGCAAATGTTCTGTCAATTAGCGTTGTTAATGAAACTATTTTAATAGACTTTACGAATACTACGCTGATAGTAACTAATAATTTTAAATTTAGTAACGTCATCTTGAGGTTTTAAATTCGCGATTTTGAATACTGTCTATCACCGTAGCAGCTGGAGCCCCGTTTCAGATATGTTTAAAAGATCCTGCAACTTGTTACATAATTCATTAAATGTTCAATGTTGTTATTGCCAGTTCTATCAACTGATTTCCATTAAAAACATTTTATTAAAAAGTTAAAAATCGGTATGTGCGTGTTGGACTCGCACACAAGATTAACACTATAATATATATATTTTTTAATTATTTATTGTTAAGTATAGCATTAAGAGTTATACACTCTCATCAAAATTTCAGCTGTCTAACTATAACGGTTTATGAGATACACCTCGCGGACAGCCGTACACCGGAGTCATGGTAAGAGGGTTCTTTATCCGGAGCACGAAACCCTACAGACTATTCGGTTCAAAGTTATAAATAAAGTAACTTCTCTATTTTATAACTTGATGCTTAATTTCTCAATCGTTTCAATTTCTTTCATGACATGCCTGGAACGCTACGTATGGTCGAAATATGTAAACTTGCTCATTTACTTCTAATTTATTCACAATTAGTAATCCAGGTACACGACTATCTCCTGAATATCTAGCTACTTGTTAATATTCAGAGGGTGAGTATTATACAATTGATAAGCTTGCGTGTCTCCGTGTAGTTAACCGGCAAAACGGAACTTAACTTAGTCCATATTTCATAATTTCCTGGCAGTTAAGGGTAGTTAAACGTCAACCCCACATACTTTCATTAAGGTTAAAGTGATTTTTTCCATGTATCTTCTATGTATGTACATTATAGATTAATAAATTAAAGTGGCCATGCCTCCCAATAATAGGAACCGAAATCAACTAAACTAAACGCGTTGTCACATTTTATTCAATAACTTTCATTATAACGATCAACTAAACTGGCCTCAGTTTAGTTGAATGAGTTTTTCCTGGTGAAATCCAGCGGCTACGACTGGGTTATTTATAATTTCTATCTTACCGCATTTCAGTTGACATGTATTTTGTAAGTGAGAAACCACAAGTGGCATTTCGTTATTTGAAATTTATAGGATTTACGATTGTATAAATTACAAGATCTACTGTTAAAACATTTGTACGTCCTACAATACCACTAATAAACACGCTGGAAAGCTTAATTTCGATCCCAATACTACTTCGAATGTGAACAGATATTTAATAACCTTTTCTTTGTAAACATAAATTAGATACCATTCTGGATCATCGCTAAACGCCAGTGTACCTTGACCTAGAAGTTTCTAACCTCATAATTAATCCCTAGACTCTATTACAGGCCAATAAAGTTGAAAATCGTATGAAAAATGTCTCCTAAGTGTATATAAAAGTTTGTCAACAGATTGCATGCATGTGTTCGTATAGCTGACCCTTCAATGGATCGCTGATAAGTAAATATTGTTCAAACACTTTCGTTTTCTGCGTCTTGTAGAAAAGAAAAGTGTTAATTAAAGTCATTTTCTAGTACACTCATATTAAAAAAGTAATTGAATTTGTTTAGGTCGGGAGAACGATCCGATATGAAGCTGTGTTAAACTCGAATGAAATATTAGATTAGAATATTAATTAAGTCATTCATAGATCAGCAAGATTGCTTAGCGCATATTCATTTAATATTTGCATAGCTAAAGAACTTATTACATTATATCGCCAGTGGTTTGTGGACATCAGATGGCTCTAACTTCACGGAAAATATTGTAGTTTAGCCACTTCGTAGTTAATTTTAAAAGCTGAGCCAACTGTGTTGGGAAAAAGCTCGGGGGATATTAATGACAGAGAAGCAAATACAAACTTTTTCTAAACTTGTATAGCCATCTCCATCAAAAAGAAAATGGCTGAACTGGAGAAGTATGTGCTTACTCCGAAGAAAAACTACCCTCTCACTAATTATGAACTAAAATTAACAGTATTGCATTTTGTAGTGGTTGAGAAATTTCTGATGGCCCTAATCTCCTTTATACTCCACTCAGTTTCTCTCTGTTGACGTTATAAACCACTGTAATTGCTTATTATTATTTAACATTTTTAAAGTGTTGATTAATTTATGTAAAGTTTTAGAGTAAGGATGGTGGTAGCTTGAAATCTTTTAGACTAATACCGATGGCGACTATGCCTTTTTTTTTTTTCGTGAGTAAATCCCTTCGGATACCCCCCCCCCCCCCGCGTGCCAGCGGGGGCGGTTATGTCGGGCTTGAACCGACTAAAACCCCACGCCGTCTCGGGTCACCTAACGGATGTTTCGTAAACAAAATAGTATCAAAATATAGCTATTAACAGTAAGTACGTAGGTACACTTAACAAGTAAAAGGCCGCGCCATATTGGGCGAATGACACTTACTTCCGCACTCGGTTTCACTTGAATACCATGCAATGCTAGCACGCATTATCTGTTGAAAGCATCGATGCTTCGCTTAAAGGTGACATCCAAATATATAATATGGCACATGTGATGTCATCAAGCATTTATTTGGAGAGTCTGCCAACACTTTTCAACGCTTCTACTGTCTGTCAACGCTTTTGCTGTCGCTTTCTAAGAAAGATTCAATTTTTTCGTACGCCTTCTAGATAAATCAATAATACTAATTATCATTTGAATATTGTTCCCGGTTCCATCCAAACCTAATACTTTGAAGCCCGAAGACAGCTCTCCTACGCTTTCTCCTCCTGGTGTGGCTTTCAAGGGAGTGACTGCAGAGACAAATAGTCTCGTCCGTCACTCAGCAGTTGTATCGGCTCGCAGGTGATGTTGACTTCGGTCCTGAAAATCTTTGTGGGGCGATGGCGATGGAATGGGGGGAGATCGTATAATTTATTAACGGTAGAGGTAGAGGGTTTCAACAGTTCAATTAACTTAATAGCATAAGTTTATTAAAGTAATGCAGACGGAAAGTTTCATATAATAGTACATTATTTTCTAGTAATTTGTTTGATCTTAAGATGTTCTGTTTACATAACGTGATTGCTTCTCGTAGCGCGCGCTACCGGTGTTGACGCGTTTGATTGACGTTAAGATTTTAATTTTACGTTTCTCCTGGTTTAAGTGTGCTTCAATTAATTTAATTTATAATCTCTAGAATAAATGTTCTTAACTTAACCTACATGCACAATGAATAATGAAATCTGAAGGAAATGCTTTCATCTGTTGCTTTTACCTTAAAAATACGTTACTGGTCTTATGTAACAACAATGCCCCGGTGACGCAGCGGTAATTGACTTTGAGGACTGAGGACTTTGATAAAAGTACAAGTGTATCTTCATTCCTCTGCTCCTCCTTTAATTGGTTTGTTTTGGCTTTTATGGAAGCGATTGCCGTCTGACCTCTCAACCCAAAGAGGATTGCTTGCACCAGATCCTCGTCCGTTTATTCTTATGTTACCTAAAAGCAAAATATTTGTAATTTTCACAGCTTTTAATCGAGGAATCCCGGTGGACGGCAATAGGTTCGCTTTCTCTAGCGTAAAACAAAGTACCTTGTGTAATATGGATGGGGTAAAATATATAAACAGTTGTTCGTAGAAGTACTGTTGAGAACATAGACAATGACATTTAACTATGTTTATGGACTTGAGAAATAAAGTGTTTGGCAACATCTTCCTAGAAATCTGTAGAACTAGCGTAACTGCTATTGTTATCTTAAAGAATACAATGATACCTTTTTCTACGAACGACTAGACTAGAAAAAAAAACCTAAGTAAAAAAGCTCTTCAAAAAATAAAATAAGAAGTTTAATACTGCGATTATGATAATAATAGAAAAAAAGCGAAGGTAGTTAATTAAATTTCGCAGCAACTTAATGGAGTAAGTAACTGTTTTAAATTTATCATGTACGCATCTACTGAATCTAGGTCAATAGTTGCGCACTTAGATATTTGCTCTGTGGTTGCGCACAATTAGCGCTATATAATCAATCATATTTAATTCACCAGCATGAGAACCGGATTTGTGGCTTATCTGTAAAGATTACAATTTTTTACTACGGTGACAAAGTATATCAGCGAAACATGGTAGTGAAGAGCTTGTGGATTTTATGTAAGTTTATACTGAAGCCTTCTAAAGACCAGGTGTATGAGGCCCAACATCATCTTCGAGATCTAAGCCAACCCCACCTGCTGATTAATGAAGGAGGCTCAGACACAAGTTTTCCTCTCGGGGTTGAGGGATCATACACGTCGGCATGAAGACAAAGAAGGAGACTGGGTACCTTTTTTTATTTTAATAAAATCGGAATCGTGCGGAAATCCCCTCGGATACCCCCCGGCGGCCATCGTGGATGTTTATGGCGGGCTTGAACCGACTAACTGACGCCGTCTCGGGTCTACAGACGCCGGGGTGTAAGGTTACCCATAGATCATATCCCTCGCACCCCGACTGACCCTGGGCCATCTCCGGTTTCGAGATGGCCCCCTCCGGTTTGGGAACCATAGTGTCCCCGTCTTGCCCCGGTTTGGGGGAGGGGAGCTAGTCGCCCCACCGTCCCGGCCTGCTTCTGCTGCGGTGACAGGCGGCCTCACCTTTCACCCCCAGGCCTGCGCTCATGGAGGACGGAGGTCGTTAAGCTACCTCCGGACCTTTCATTCAGAAAAATCACTTTTAGTAGATTGATTTATTGATAACAGGTACACTAACACGTGCGAAACTGTGGGTAAATTCAACCTTTGTTGTTCATTAGACATGCAAGTATACTTTCGCCATATACTAACAAAACCAACTACAGTACCGTATGTTTGTTTGGCACGCCGCGCGCCGTAGCACGTCGATCTTAATCGACAGGTTCGAGAGTAAAATCTCTTAATCAACAAATAAGTTTCTTTAATGAACTAGAGGTAACGGATAAAGGCTGTTATATGACGATGTCGTAGGGGTCAGCGTGACAATATGTCGTAATGTGTGTGGGAGGTCCATGGGAATGTGAAACATAATGTACCTACTAGAAAGCTATCGATATTTATCAGTACTGCTATGAGGTTATGGCATATTGTTATAGTCAACCATTGATGTTTTAGTTACATAAGAGATAAAATTCGCAGTATATCACACTGAATAACAAATAATACATGACCATCTGGTGGTATCGTGTGCTGTTTTGCTGTCTTATAGCGAATTTCAGCAATGGTAAGAACCGCGTTTATTTAAAGAAAACTGGGTTATTCCATGTGTTGTGAGAGCCCGTCTATTCCCGTAGTCCCTGAACATTATTTGTCCCTTACAAGTGGACATCGGGTTAAAAAGCGATAACCCCTAGTGGATGACAAAGCTACTGAAATCTACCCGTTGGGCTCTTCTGGGGGATATCGTAACTATAGATAAGTAAGATAGGAGACGATGAAGGAAATAATGCATAGTACCTAAATCCTTTATACATTCATTCGCAAATTTAATCGTGTCTTTTGAAACCTGTAGCCTTTATGAAAGGTATGCCACAGTGGAATTTCCAGGATTTATCTAAGTGGAGTACGTACCGACCCGGAACCGTATACATTACATTATCAATAATATTATAATAAAAGAACGGAACTCCGCATAATTACGAAAATACTAACTTTCAAATCACTTCATTGCTACGTATTATAAAAAAAGTCTGCACGTATTTTCATGCTGTTTTCACCAATGGATAGAGTGGTTATCGAGAAAGGTTTTAGTATATAATTTGTCACGTTTTTGTATACATTGGCTAAAAATAATGATATTAGTTGGAGGTGTCGGAAAATAAATAAGCTGTCTAGGAGCTTTCAACGAAATCGCCATGCCTAAACCCTTTGAGATATAACAAAATGATGTATGGTGGAATTGCGTATCTTAAATAGGTTGTGGTGATGGAATAGGGTCCCATGGCTAGCAGGGACGGGATCAGAATTCCACGCAGGCGAAGCCGCGGGCATCAGCTAGTATACTTATATCTTATCGTTTTAAGTCACATCCATTCAAACATTTTACAACTAATAAGCCTTCAAATTGAGTCAATTTAAAGCCCAATGGAAGTAAGATTAACCATAAAATTGGTTCATTAGACGTTTAATTGGTGTGTGTATGTAATTAACCGTTTGTATGCCGATGGTGGGCGATTGGACGATGTATGAAGATGGATGGCAGCTTTCTATTACGAGTGGCTGTTGGCTACTGCCTGTGCAGTGTGTAGGGGACTTTACGTTTTGGTACAGGCGTGTGCAGAATTCTTTAGCTAACTTATTGTGCTTTAACTTTAATTGTATATTGTAGGATTCTGAAAATTGAACCTTATGAGTATTGTTGTTATAAGTTGAAATAACAATGCGCACTTACATCGTGAGTAGAATTGTTTAAAATAATAATATTTGTCCGTCCTCTATTAGTTTTTACCTAATAATACGACGATTTTACAAACCTTACATTGACGTTTACAACATTAGGTCAAAAAAAACATTACTCTTTTTTGCGGGATTTTTACGGCAAGTTTCAATCCCTTTTTACTATCTATTCTTCACCTTTATCTCACACTTTCCCGGTGTAGGTGTCAACATGCAACGAAAAATTGCCAGCTAGAGTGATGTAAAAACTGACACTATATTATACAATTATACCATATTTTGGAAAGGCTTCATCGTAAAATTCTACACTTTGCTCAATATACTTCGTCTGTATATTGCATCTACAACGTAGTGTTGTAAGGGATGACCTATGTGATATTTCGCTAAGAAAGCATGCTTTGATCGGCGCTTATTATCAGTCTGGCTATGCTGCACTTATGGAAATTAATTAAGTCTATGGCTCATTTACATAATACAACTTTTCCATGCTTTCCCTCGTGACCTATTGTGACCCAGCTCGTGAATATCATGTTGCTTTATGACCAGCCCGATGAATTTGATAGGGAAAAAATATGTTCATATTATTAACTGCTTTTTCAGTCCTGTGGTGTGAATTTGAGCTTACGTATTTGTGTGCGACGTACTCATGTGTTTATCTTGTGTGTTTTATAATTTTTTGCACCATAAAAGAGCTTCTTTTACGATTATTCCGAACCTGACCCGGTCGCGGGTTAGGTTAGAAACTTGAAAAAAAAATGTAATATTTGTTCCGAACGTAACCCTCTTCCCAACTTGACCTGACGTCTCGTTCCTATCATAACCCGAATTGCGCAAATACGTTTAATTACTTGCCTAGCTATTTAATGAAACAGCTTAGAAAATGACTTATTTCTGCATGGTTATAAAAAAAATAACCACGAAGGCTTAATGCGGGAGCTACGCTCCGCTCCGCTGCCGCATTATCCTTCTAACCTAACCTATCCAAGTCGGATACTAAATATTAAATACTGATTTGACACATATGTACTTTTTATTTTGAGAAAGATTAGAGAGAATGACCAATCTGCGCAATTCGGGTTGTGATAGGGACGAGACGTTCGTCGGGTCAGGTTAGGAAGAGGGTTACGTTCGGAACAAATATTACATTTTTTTTCAAGGTTCTAACCTAACCCGCGACCGAGTCAGGTTCGGAATAATCATTCTGTTATGGTGCATACAATTCCATTAAGGGTCACCTATTTTCTTAGCCACACCATAGGTCAAGACTTTCGAATTCTTTAACAACATACGTGTTTCCGTATTTCCTCACAGGTCCTTTGACCAGTGCGTGAAACCTCATTTATCGAGGCCATCAAATTAAAGATCATCAATGTGGCATTTGGCCTCACTTACAGCTTTTTTCTCATTCAGCAGGGTAACATATTGATTTGTCCTGTTTAAAAAACGAATAAGAATGACCGGCCCGAAAGCGGTGATAGCGAAAAGGCAAAAAATAAAACAAATGACACTCACATGCCATGCAAAATACAACACGCTGAAACTTAAACTTGATATTAATTAGGATGGTGTTATTTCTCGATAGAGTCGCATACTTCAAGCTAAGCTTAGTTTGGTTCCTGATGGCCCTGTGTAATGTTTATGTTATTTTAGTTTGTTTTCGTTTAGTTTGTTCTCGTTAATTGATAGAAAGTTCTGAGCGATAAACTCAACTGTCTTGTAAACTTGGAATTGGCAATCTATTTTCATCGCGTCTGTACGCTAAATGAGCGTAATACTTGTTACAGTACTACTGCTTGTGAAAGTCAACTGCCTTAATGATTTTCGACTTACATGAGTATTGTTTTCGTAACTAGATTGATTGGTAATGTTCTTATTAGTTCGAGACATGTCTTTATGTTTTGACATTGTTTTCTTTTTGACAGCGATTTCCATTACATTTACTTGTGTCATTTAGAAGCTTTTAATTAACTAGTGAAAGGTAACAACTTAAATTAGTAGCATCAGTGTGGCCTGGAAAAATATGACGTGTTTACAAATGTTTCTTTAACTAGCACTTCCCAAGAGCTGGACTAAAGAAGGCTACGTCAATCGTTTTCACTATTTGTCCGCCCGAAAGCTTCTTTAGCCGAACAGTATGCAAGTGCTGGGCTGAAGAAGTATTTGTAAACACGCAAAAATATGACCTTGTAACCCTTTTTTATCAGTACAATTTTATATTTAGTAACAAATAAACACGGCCTGATGGTGAAAACTCTTGAAATACCAGAAGTGTAACTTGTATGTTACCATCATAATATTCGGGAAAGTACCATCCCCAAGGTGTTCTACAATGTTACCACCAGAAGCAACACTAGCACGTAGTTAGGCAACCCATTAAACTGCGTTTCTCTGTGAAAACAACAACCTTACACCCCGGCGTTTTAAGACCCGAGACGGCGTGCGGTTTTAGTCGGTTCAAGACCGACATAACCGCTCCCGATGGCCGGTGGGGACCCTATTCGAAGGGATTTCCGCACGAAAAAAAAAGGTATAACCTCCTAAAAAATATATAACAAATATATTGGTAAATAAAATATTGAAGCGACAATTTACAAATTTATGAAATCAAGTAGCAATTTATTGATATGCATATACACCTACACCATTTTTCGTTTCTTTGGAATTTTCCCGTGTATTGGTCCTGCGAGCCATATTAGGATATGGGGCCTATCTCATAAAAATGATAAATGAGAAAACTATATCAAATATTTGTTCCAAGATTAAGTATTAACGAAAAAATATGAGGACGTAGAATAAGCAAAAAACAAATTTAAAAGCAAAAATATTACTGTTGACTATCACTGTACTTATTCGGTTGCTTATAGACAATTTTATCTGTGCTCCTACACGCGTGCAGATAGCATTGCTCGCTAATGATCTGAACACGACTGTACCATAGAGTTCCGGGATGGTAGTCTTAAGTTTTTTGTAACCTTAATGTGTTAAAATATGTTTTAAAATGCTTTTTAATATTCAATATGATGTTCAATTTAGCGTGATATTAAAAGCAAATTGAATTTTTCACGACATCATCGAAATGATCTCATTTACCTATTTTAGTAGTGCACTTTTGAAATTTTAAATATTTTCTAACACAATACCGTGTAATACAAAATAAGAGACTAATTTGCCTTAAAGTGGTGATTTTTTAATGAATCGATTTATTATATTCATAAAATTACCCACCATGAATGGTACTCCGCAGTTGCGGGCCCGCTCGAAACACGAACGAAAGAAGTATCATTTCGGTACCATAAAGTTACATGGATTTCGTTATTTCTTGGGACCATAAATTATCTTCGAGAGTGAATCAAACATATCAAGGAGGTTTTCGTTTACAAT
Source organism: Cybosia mesomella (assembly GCA_946251805.1). Classification (NCBI taxonomy): domain Eukaryota; kingdom Metazoa; phylum Arthropoda; class Insecta; order Lepidoptera; family Erebidae; genus Cybosia; species Cybosia mesomella. The sequence goes on from OX276409.1 coordinate 17,093,020, forward strand.
ATATATATATATATTTCTATTAAAAATTGACCTAGTATAAACCAACATATTAAAAAAGGCGGCCATGCAAGTGCGAGTCGGACTCGCCCATGAAGGGTTGCGTAGCAGCAAGTAACATAATAATGTTTTTGTTTTAATTTATATTTGAGTTGATTGAATGAAAAGTAAATTGCGGTTTACGATTTATGACGTATTAAAAAAAACTACTTACTAGATCTCGTTGAAACCATTTTCGGTGGAAGTTTGTATGGTAATGTACATCATAGATTTTTTTAAAGTTTTATAACATAACATAACTTCACGCCTGTATCCCCGAAGGGGTAGACAGCGGTGTATTTCACACCCACGATTCGCCAGTTATGTTAAGGTCCCAATGTAATAGGGAGCGAGCCTATTGGCATCTATGGGGCACATTATTAAGCGAGCGATAATTAACACTTATTAAGGCACACAACTACGAAAAGTCAGAGGTGTGTGCCCGGGGCGACTGGGGATCGAACTCGAGACCTCGTCTCAGCAGTCCGTTACGTGCGCCACTAAGACTATCGCCGCTTTAGTTTTATCATTCTCTTATTTTAGAAGTTACAGGGGGAGGGGGGCACACATTTTACCACTTTGGAAGTGTCTCTCGCGCAAACTACACAGTTTAGAAAAAAATGATATTAGGAACCTCAATATCATTTTTGAAGTCCTATCCATGGATATATGTGGACAAGTATGAGTTTGATGAAAAAAAAATTTTTGACTTTCAGTTCTAAGTATGGGGACCCCCAAAATTTATTGTTTTTTTTTTCTATTTTTGTATGAAAATCTTAAAAGTTTCAACAGCATAGTTCTTATAGTTTCGGAAAAAGGCTTTAAGTGTAAAAAAAGTGTTTGTGTTTAAGTGGCAAAAAAAAACTTGCTTACGTACAAACATCGGTGAACTGAAAACCTTCCTTTTTTGAAGGTGGCTAACAACTACTACACATACCCCCATCATACATAACTGCCGCAGATAGTCTAATATAATGAATATCAACGTGTGTTTGTTAGTAATTAAGCGATACCGTACCGTTCATCCGATTGCAGCAATAAAACTGTAAACTTACAGCTTGCACTTGCGTGAAGATTACATACGAATGAGTTTTGGAAATTATTTCAAGTATTTCAAAGAACCTTTCAAACAGGGTTCTGATTCTGTACAAGCTGTAGTAATTAAATAGAAAAAACCTTATTTTTTATATTTTTTTAATGTAGCACGGTAACGAAAAGGGTTTAGTCAAGATATAATCTGTACCTTTAGTTTCGGTGCGTAAGTTCCGATTAGAAACAGGGTATTGCATTCCTTACGAAGAAATTAGTCGTTTTTTGTCCGGTCATCTTCGGCCGTCATCGGAAAGGATTCGTCTTGCTTCACAAGTTTTATTTCTAAAAATGATAAGCGTCTATACAGGATGTTCCTACATTGTGTAATTTAAGATTTAACCTCATGTTGACCTACGCTAAAAGAGTTCAAAGCTGTGTTGAACTCTGATGGATGATCTGATAGCCCTTAGATTTTTATCAACACGAATTTCTTAGTTCTTAGGTTCTTGTTGGTAGACTAGAAAAGAACATTTCTATGTTTTTCTGAAACATAACATTAGCTAATATTGAGAATATATCACCATTCACCAAGACCTTTGCGAACAAGTCAACCTCACCTGCAAGCTGGTACACCTGCAGATTTACGGACGAAGCTCTGGCGCAGGCTTCCCTCTCTCTCGGGGTTGGGAGGTCAGACGAGTCGCACCCATGAAAACCGTATAATCCAAATCAAAAGGAGAAGAAAAAGTAAACGGCTCTCGCTTTATCATTTTATAAATAAATAAATAAATATTCTACATTCTACACAGCGCTTTCTAGACCCAAAGTAAGCATAGTTTAACTAGCTCGTGTTATGGGTTCCAGAATGCGGATAAACATACTTATTTTTTTTTTTGTAAATACACATATTATACATAGAAACACCCAGACCAATGCAAATAGACATATTCATGCATACAAATATTTGCACTGAGCGGGAATCAAGCCCCGGGTTCGGGGCGACCCTGTCGTAGCAGTCGAATGCACTACCGCTACGTCACAGAGGATATTTCATTCAGAATAAATAACTGTTGACTTTGAATATCGCGATATTGCTACGAGACAAACGCCTTTCCATCTAAGTAAAAATACGGAACCCTAAAAATGAGGTATTATTTTACATCCAAAAGCTTTTTACTTAGTTTGTGATAATATTAACCGTTATCATCCTAGTTGAGAAACTAAAGATGCCTATTCATGTACCGATATGTTAGGGACCTATGAAATTATGTCCTGACTGGCTCGGACCGTGTATAGCCGTGGTGGGTACACGCAATAACTCGTGCTATCTAGATGGACATCTTAATCGGTTTGCCGTATTGAGTCTTGAGTATACTAGAGTTTCAAAGTAGTTATGTGCTTTAATATCAGCGATGAAGTACTTGTAAAAGTAAGATTTATGTTGTGAATTTGAACGAATTATTTAGTTCATTCTAACCATAAAGATGAAGGAGATGTTTAAAGGAAGAATCCGATAAAAAATCCGTGTTTTTTAATTTCTTTACGAATGGCTTCTGGAGCAGAATCGTTGCCATTTAAGTAGCCAGCCAATGTCAATTATTTTTGTTACAAAATTCGCGGATATTGCTGTGGGTTATACGTTAACGCAATAGTTATAACTTACTCTAATTTTATACTAGCAATGTACCTAACGTGTAACTGTTTTATGTCCCAATAAATAAATAAATAAATAAATAAATTAACAGTGAAACGCCAATGTCTATTTCTTCATCAGAGCGTCAATCGCCGTTTGCATCTAATCTAAAGCTTTGCATTTCGGACGCCCGGGTCCGCTCTCCTAGTACTTCTTTCCATAAAGATGGATTTATCTTGGTTTTAACGGGAGCGTAATAGAGCGCATACCGTCTGACCCCGCGACTCCGAGAGTGAAAGCCTGCGCTAGAGCCTAGTTCGTTAATCAGCAGGTGTATCGGCTACCGGCTGGTCTTATACATTGCGAATTTGGCGGAAATTATAAATTGACGTTCATAAGCGTTACTTTTAACTAGAATAAAAATATTTGTATCAGAAAGAAATCTATTAATATAACCACAATGGTGAATTCATAATAAACTGCCACCTGTATAAACACGGGATCCTTACAATTACACACTAGCAACTGCAACGCGTGGTATCCTTTGATCTATTAAATAATTACACCATTGTGGAACGCTCCGGGTGGGACCGAGACTGACCGGTGATTCACGCAGGACCCATTTCAACCCATCAAAATGCGATATGTTGGCTTGGATCGTGCTTAGTGCTGTCGGAACTTTAACGATGACAGACCTTGGGAGTGTGTCTACTTCATGTGAAGAGAAAATTTGTAGCATAAATTCTACTTACATACTTATTATAAATGTCAAATTTGTGAGGATGGGTGGATGAATGTTTGTTACTCTTTCACGCAAAAATGGCTGCCCAGATCTCAATGATATTCTGCATAGAGATATATTAAAGTCTGGAATACGATTAGTCCCGGTGTCCACCACCAATTTGGCCACCACTGGTGGACAGAGAGACAAATTATGAAATGATGTGCCGCTGTCCACCAGTGATGGACAGAGCAACATATTTTGAAAAGTTGTGTTATTGCAAAACGACTTTTTGTCGCTAAACGCTGCTTCGACTGAACGATTATTCGAATATTTATCAATCGATGGACTGATGTTTCGAATGTTAAATTCAAAACATTGTTTGTAAACATCTCGGTATATAGGAAGCACTGTACACAGAGATCTCTCTTCATAGATAGCACTTCTTACCATAAACTTTCCGTACTAGTGGTATCGGCGGCGCTTCGCCGGCCGCTGCCGCGGCACGCTCGCTCCGCTCGTTCGGCTGTTGGGCTCACAGTTCTAACGTAACCTAACCCACTTTACTTATTTTCGGAATACAAGCCGAGCGAGGCAAGAAGTGCGAAATATCCACCAGTGGTGGCCAAATTGGTGGTGGACACCGGGACTAATCAGGTAATACAATTAGTCCCGGTGTTGCTCTGTCCACCAGTGATGGACAGCGGAACATAATTTCATAATTTGTCTCTCTGTCCACCAGTGGTGGCCAAATTGGTGGTGGACACCGGGACTAATCACTGGAATAGCATAGGCTACTAAAAACCCTCCATTCGTAACAACTACGAGCTTTTTTATTCAAGTTTGGTCACTAGATTATAGTTACTATGTTATCAATAATCTCAAGGCTAGTTTGCCACTATTTAAATAATTACAATCTCGTTAGTTCTACTTCATTATAACATCTAGGTCAGTTCGTCTAAAAAGTAAAGCTTTAGCAATTTAGAATCTAGATTGATGAATGATATATCGACACATTCGTCAACGATGAGCTGTTGAAGTGTCAGTACCAAATAAAAAAGCTCTTGCATATTTTTTAATTTAAAATTCAAAAACTTAACATTTAATGCTACATATTATTTAAAAATCTTCTCTATCCTCTATTGCACCCTCTCACATATTAAAATCTTATTTATTATTACATAATTGCACTATAATTTATAAAAGTCAAAATGGACTTATATACAAACTTATTTAACTGCATGGAGGAGCTGTCAACAACTTTCACAAGGCGCATGGCACAGTACGAGGAAGATTTGAAGAATGCTGGGGGTGAGTCAACCATCCATAAGAGTGTAGCTAGCTTATCTAGAGACTTCACTGAATTCAAAGGCCTTATATGGAAAACCTTGGGTGCCCTAAAGTCTCAGATGGAGTTACTGGTGAAGGGCTTGGACCGGCATGAGATGGCATCAAGAGCCAAAATTCTTCTTCTGCATGGCTTCTCTGAGGATGATACAGGAGACCTCACGGGCAGAGTCATTAAAGTGTTCTCGGATAAAATGAATATTACGAGGGTCTCATCTAAGGACATAGCTGTCTGCCATCGTCTGGGGAGTGACACCAGTAAACCTCGCCCACTGTTAGTGAGGTTTGAAAATCGTGCGACTCGTAGTGAAGTATGGCGTAATAAATCCAAACTTAAAGGCATTGGCCTCACATTGTCAGAGTTCCTTACTAAGCCCAGACACGATCTTTTTGTATGTGCTAGGAGGCATTATGGTGTAAGACAGTGCTGGACCTCCGATGGAAAGATAATTGTCCAGGTCACGGATAACTCTCGACATAAAATCGAGACGGCGGCTGAACTGCAACATCTTTTAAGGACATTTCCTGTTGCCGAATCGAAATCTGCTAGTACATCCACTACGGGCACAGTTTTGCATAAGAAACCACGCAAGTAGATAAAATCACGAATTCCTGTTAATACTACTGTTTTCTTTTTATTTAGATTTTATATTGTCGGTCAGTTTTACATTAATCAACTTTTGTATATTTGACTTTGACGTACCTAATTCAGCGTATTGACAAATGTGTCACTCGTTCGGAAACATCAATAATGTATGTTTGAAAACTAGTATTTTTATCAACATTGTGCATGCTAGCGAGTGCAAAGAGGACTGGAGGGGATAGAAATTTTTTGAGTTTAAATTTTAGTATTGTAATTTTTAAATTATATTATTTTATATATATTTTATATTATAGTTATTTATTTATGTTTGTAGGTTCAGATGATAGTTTTATATCTTGTTCTTCTTCTGTTGCGTCTAGTGACAGTTTTGATAGTGCACATAGTGATGGCGACTCCGTACAGCTCTGTGACAAACTGTCCTCTATTTTTTCACCCTTTCCTCATTTTTTCAATGTTGTGCATATAAATGCTCAGAGCATTCCTGCACACTAATCTGATCTTCTAGCTTCTAGCTCATGCTAAGAACGTTCACGCTATCCTTGTCTCTGAATCTTTTCTTAAGCCTGTACTCCCTTCGACCCAATATTCACTTCCTGGGTATAAGCTTGTGCGTGTTGATAGAACAGCTAAAGCATGTGGCGGGGTTGCCGTGTATCTTCGTGGAGATATCTCTTATAAAGTTGTTGACCAGTCCCCAGGTGTATACTCAAATTTTACAGAATATCTCTTTATTGAAATAGATTTTAAGCACACTAAAACACTACTAGGCGTTTATTACAGCCCTTGTAGTAATATTAATTATTTCTCCGCTTTTGAAATGCAACTTGAAAATCTATCGTCACTGTATGAACATAGAATTATCCTCGGGGACTTCAACACTTGTCTTCTCAAAAATGATTCACGCAGCCGTCAACTCTGCTCTCTTGTCTCTTCTGTAGATATGCATATTCTTCCCCTAAATGCCACACACAAGGTTCCTAATACTAAGCCTTCTCTACTTGACCTTATTCTAGTTTCTAATCTTCATAAGGTGGCTTCACATGGACAGCTGTCTGCTCCCTTTTCATACCACGACCTTCTATACCTTTCCTATAAACTGCGTCCTCCGAAACGCAAGAGTAAATTTCTAGTTCTTCGCAATTTTAAAGATATTGATCTGGAGCGTTTGGGGGGTGACATAGATGGTATTGATTGGTCATCTGTTTATGACTGCAATAACCTGGATGAGAAGGTGTCTATTTTTACAAGCACGTTTTTGGCCATCTATGATGTACATGCCCCTCTTAAAAAGGTAAGAGTTAGACACCATCCTGCGCCATGGCTTTCTTCAGCCCTCAAAAATATTATGTTGAAGCGAGATAAGGCCAAGCGTAAACATGTTAAATGTCCGTCTGAGGAGAGCTGGGATCTGTACAAGAGGCTACGTAATCGCTGCAATCGTATGTGTAGGGATGCGAGACGAGACCACATTCATAATTCTATTGAAAATCTAAACACTTCTCAACAATGGCAGTTCCTTAAATCTTTGGGTATTGGTAAGGTCGTTCATGACAACCTTACCGATATGGACCTCAATGCATTGAATGCCCATTTCTCTGCGCCTCCCACTATTATTCCTTGTGATGTTAAGTCCTCTACTCTAAATTTCCTCTCTTCTCTTCCACTACCTTTAAATACTTCTTTCTCATTTCAGCCGGTCTCAGAGGTAGATGTTAAGAAACATTTACAAACCATATCTTCTAGGGCTGTCGGTGACGATGGCCTTCAACTCCAAATGCTTCTTCCCATCCTGAATCAAATTCTTCCTATCCTTACCCACATGATAAACTACTCCTTATATTCTAACTGCTTCCCTTCATCATGGAAGAAAGCTTCTGTTATACCTCTGCCCAAAGTATCCAATCCTGCAACGCACTCTCAATTCCGACCCATTTCGATCCTTCCCATCTTGTCCAAAGTACTCGAGAGTGTTGTTCACGATCAACTGTCCTATTACCTCTCCTCTAATAACCTGCTAAGTCGATTCCAATCTGGCTTCCGCCGCGGCCATAGTACTGTTTCAGCTCTAGTCAAAGTAACAGACGATATAAGATTGGCTATGGAGAACAAACAACTGACAGTTCTGGTTTTATTGGACTTCAGCAGTGCCTTCAATTCGGTTGACTTTGACATCCTCTTAGGAATTCTATCATCTTTTAACGTTTCTACTTCTGCAACTGCCTGGTTTAAATCCTATCTTGAGGGACGCTCACAATCAGTTCGAATGAACGAGGCCTCCTCCGATTGGTGCAACTTAGTGGCGGGCGTTCTTCAGGGTGGTGTTCTTTCTCCTCTCCTCTTCTCTGTCTTTATAAACGCCGTCACTAAGGTCATAACCTCAAATTATCATCTCTACGCAGACGACTTGCAGCTATATCGACATTTCAAAGCCGATGAACTAGCTAGGGCTGTAGCTGCCATCCATAATGACCTTGAGAACATTAATGCTTGGGCTAAATCTTTTGGATTGTTAGTCAACCCAAAAAAATCTCAAGCACTCATTATCGGTGGCAGATATATGCTCGGCCTTATGGATCATGAGTCTCTACCTCCAGTTAAGTACGAGTCTGTGGCCATTGACTATTCCAAGAGTGCAAGAAATTTAGGAGTGCACATCGACTCCAAACTTGCCTGGGATGTTCACATTGCGGAGGTAAGCAGGAGGGAATACTGCGCATTTCAATCTCTCAAACGTCTCCAGAAACTCCTACCTCTTCAGACTAAAGTTACTCTTGCGCAATCTCTTCTACTCTCAATATTAGACTATGCTGATGTCTGCTTTCTCGATGCTTCGGAGGAACTACTGAATAAACTGGAACGCTTGCAGAATTTGGGGATTCGCTTCGTATTTGGCCTTCGTAAATACGACCATGTTAGTGAATTTCGTAAAAGACTGAACTGGCTCCCTATTCGGCAGCGTCGTAACACTCACATCCTATCTCTTCTCTACTCTATACTTCAAAATCCTAATTCTCCGTCATATCTGCGGGAACGTTTTGAATATCTTGTACCTAGGGGCAAACCCTGTCGTGTTTCTTCCTCTCTTCTGCTTCATACTCCTGCACACTGTTCTAGTTGCTATGACGGATCCTTCACGGTGCAAGCTGTTCGTCTCTGGAACTCACTCCCTCATACCATTCGGAGTAGTACCAGTCTGGACATCTTCAGAAGAAGAATTAAAGAATTTTTCCTTTCTCCATAATTTAGTGTGTATATATCTAACCTACGAATATATTTATGTATGTATGTATGTGTGTGTATTTATGTATATATTTTTTATTATAAGTATTGTAGCATGTTTCTCTTTTCTTTTTATCTTGTGAACACTTCACACCCTTTCTTAAACTATTCTTCCTCTATTACTCAAAGGTTTGCTGGGAGAGAACTCATATTGAGTTAAGCTCGCCTTTGTAAATCTTTTTTGAAATGTCATTTATGTTACTATCATTTTCTTGTGTGTGCAAAAAGAATAAAATAAATAAATAAATAAAATGAAGACCACAGAGCCAGACTCACGTGCCATTACACTGCGGAAATACATGATGTCGAGCAGTGCGAGATAGAGGCGGCTCTCAAGCCAATGAAGAACAACGGGTGATGACGGAATTACTACTAGGCAGCCTAAAAGCAGGCGGGAATCCAGTCCCGAAAGAGCTATAGAACCTTATTAATTCCGTCATCCAGCAAGGCTTAACACCTAAGGGTGTTAACACCTAAAATCCGTTTTGTAGTTTTGGCGTCCATCGCGATCAAACAGAAAACAAGAATTAAAAAAAAATTGTGTTCAGAATAGTTAATTTAACATAACCCAAGTATTTATTTCTAAATTTCTTCAATGTACAGACACGACTTATTGACAATTTTATAATAGTAATAGATAAATACTTATTCTGAGACTCGGTATACGAGTAATTTATGTCCATTAGCCTAGTCCTTCCCCGCGGGACTTGGACATTTTCTTTGCGCGGGAGTTATGACTATCTTTATGACATGTGATTTTCATAGTTTTGAAATCCAATATGCCTTTTTATGGTTTTTAGGGTTCCGTTGCCAAATGGCAAAAAACGGAACCCTTATAGATTCGTCATGTCGGTCTGTCTGTCCGTCCGTATGTCACAGCCACTTTTTTCCGAAACTATGCTGTTGAAACTTGGTAAGTAGATGTATTCTGTGAACCGCATTAAGATTTATCACAAAAATAGGAAAAAAAAACAAAGAATTCAATTAAATTTTTAAGCATTTAGTATACTTACTTTTTTCTAAAGATTCAGATCGGAAAACGTCCAACGTCGCCTTAAGACGTATTAATGTATCGGATTATTATATATATATTAATTTCGAATATCTGGGACGTGTCTAGGTGGCTCAGTTGGTCAGAGCATTCCCCCTGTAAGGGACTGGTCGCGGGTTCAAGTCCCGTCCTAGATGTTCTCTTTGTCCGATCTAAATCTTTAAAAACAAAGAAATTTGGCGGTTCCCCAAACTTGGAAATGAAACTCAAAAATACGCGATATGGATATATCCTATAGATGGATAGGTCTTCAAAAATGATATTGAGGTTTCTAATATAATTTTTTTCTAAACTGAATAGTTTGCGCGAGAGACACTTCCAAAGTGGTAAAATGTCCCCCCCCCCCTGTAACTTCTAAAATAAAAGAATTATAAAACTAAAAAATATATGATGTACATTACCACGTAAACTTCCACCGAAAATTGGTTTGAACGAGATTTGGGAAGTAATTTTTTTTAAACCACAATTTGGCTTTCATTCAATCAACCCAAATATAAAAAAATTATTTGCTGCTACGGAACCCTTCATGTGCGAGTCCGACTCGCACTTGGCCGGTTTTTATGGTTTTAAAGTTGTTAGTATAATCACTGTATATAGATAACAAGAGTTTTATAAAAATAAGGCCAAAAACGCAGCTAGTAAATCCAGCAAACGAGTTTTACTTAGTAAAATACAGTCGAAAGAACCTGCTCCTTCTTTGAAGTCAGTTAAAACCGTAGGTAATGAAATATCGGGATATAGGTAACATTTGATAAATCTTCATGAAAATAAATGCAAAGGAATTTGATTTTATTTGTAAATAGGTACTAATGTTAACGGATATAATAGCTTTTGTGATTTAACAGTATCACAAAATCACAACCGACGAATACCGCGACAGCCATGATTTTCTGTCGGATAAACTCGGTGTCTATCGTTGATAATACGAGTGTTCACGATAGGAGCGAGGTCGTGGACGTTGCGCGCGCGCCGATCCACTGTTTTTATTTGCTCTGTCCTTTTAGGGAGTCCATTCAACGAGAACTGGATTCAAGAATGATTTTTTTTTATTTGTTACGGTAACTGATATTTTTCATTCGGACCTCAACTATGAGACTATGTTTTGATTTAGTAGAAAAAAACGTAGTTATTAGCTACCTTATCAAACCAATTCGTAAATAGAATAGGTTTTAGTTGTTCCTCTAGGTAGGTAAATGTTTTTTTTTTACTGTAGTCCTTTTAACCAAAAAAGGAGGAAATCTTAATGCGTTGCAATATTTCTACCATCGGCAACCCTGGGGTTATCCTTTCGAGGGCTTACCCGGGGTGCCCGGCAACGGACACTTGGGGAGGACACCGTGCGGTTTTAGTCGATACACGACATAACCACCCCCGCTGGCTGCCGGGGGGTATCCGAAGGGATTTCCGCACGTAAAAAAAAAAGTCGCAATAGTTCAGCTGTTGTGTAGAACATTGGGGAATGCATATGTCCAGAGATGGACTGTAATATTATAGGCTAATTGATTGACATGTTCTTCATTTTACCTCGTTTTTATCATAATTCGTAAAAAAAGCATAAGCTCCCAACTCTCGCAACTTATACCACACAACATCTCAACATAACTTCTTTCACTCAGAATTGTACACATAATCTCTTAATGGTTTTAATATTAACATGTACCACACTTTTTCTTACCTGCAGAAAACACACAAACACATTACCTACACAAAGTGCACCTCTTTACTCACACATTTATATTCACAGTCACATTTTACACTTGAGTTTATCTTGTTTATTTTCTGAAAGTACCCACAAAGTTACTAATTTAATTTGTTTATCAGGATTTATAGCACAAATGTACCTTTAACAAAACTGGGGGCTTGGAGATCTGTAATACAGGTTTCGTATCTAGTACAGACTCCAGCTCTCGCCAAAGAAAAAAGTAACAAAAAAATGTTTGGATTGTAACCGTTGTACCTTTTTTTTTTTTTTTTTTTATCGTGCGGAAATCCCTTCGGATACCCCCCCGCCGGCCAGCGGGGGCGGTTATGTCGGGCTTGCACCGACTAAAACCGCACACCGTCTCGGGTCTTCAGACGCCGGGGTGTAAGGTTACCCATAGAGCATATCCCTCGCACCCCGGCTGACCCTGGGCCATCTCACCACTATAACAGCATCGCTCATCCTGTCTCCTCTGAAAGCAGAGGAGTACGGAGAGCGATTGTTCCCGCCACGTTGGGTATTGGCCGACGATCAATGCCAACCCTATGAAGGGGTGAAGGGGAAGCCATTGACCGCCGCCCAGGGTGTACCGGCCGCTCCGATTCCGTTCCCCCGGTCTGCAGCGGGATCGGAATCGGAGCGACACTCGAGGAGGTTACCCAACACACACCCCTGTAACCGTTGTACCTTGTGAGAGAAATAAATAAACATTATTATTATTATTTATTATGCTTTTTTTATCTACTTCAATAACGAAGGAGATTCTCAACTCTATCAACTATTGCATGGAAGTTTTAGAAAAAAATGAACTCACAGGTAGTTCCACATAAATTTGACCTGAATCTAATGATGAAAGCAAATTCCTAAATTAACAGAGGCATTATGCAATTTCGTCCATTATCTAAATCTATAGTATGCCCCTAAAGTGTAATTATTCAGCAGCTCGAAGTCGGTTTGTTCCAACGAACATTGGTTACTTTAATACGTGGTTGTTGGTTCATCCTTGGTTGGTTTATCCTTTTCAAAAAGATTATCAATTGATCGAATGCTGCAACATGTAATGTGTGCCGTTGGTCTAAATATATTCACAAGTATAACAATACTGTTTGTTATATCTACAAATTGAACGATTCTTTTAGGACTTTCGAGTAGATCTTGCTGCCTTTCTTTTAGTTTTTACTAAAATAACACACACACTACAGTTAACAAGCTTTTGTGATGCCATCAACCTACTTCCACAGACACATATTTTGATATTCAATAGTTACGTGCGGAGGGTACAAATTAAATGCCGTTTATACAACAAAGGGGTTTATTCGCTCACCACAAACTAGACAACTAAATAACTAGCACACACAATACTCTTCAACAGTTCAAGTAGCTCAGCAGTTCACAGTAGTCCACAGTCGTTGTTTAAGTCGCAGGTAAAACCCTCTTGGTTCACTTCGGTAAGATGTGATCGCTTTCGCTTTCGAAAATAAACTAACTCGTGTTGATAGCCGGGCGCCCTTTTATAGCTCTTAATAAGGAGGGTAGAATGTTCCGGAATCATCTAGAGATAAGGCGTTAGGTATTTAACTGGAGCGTTCGAGAAAAGAAATACCTACACAGTCGTGCCGACGATAGAGGTGAATGCCCTTATTATCACGATTTGTAGCTAAAGTAGGTATAGGTATTTGAAGTTGTGATTTTGTATTGACTTTTCTAGATTTTTCGACACAGATCGATAGATTACTTCGACACTAACAATGCGTATTAATTTCCAGAAAATTCGATCACTAGTTTTCGAGATATCGACGATCGTTGTAACAATAGGAAATGTTGAGGTTGTTGTCACTCATTTATTTTTAAGTTGGTATCGTTGTCATCTAGAACTACAAAAATCGACATCAATACTTTATAGGGCCCCATAAGAGTGTTGTGAGAGCCCTGAGTCTATTTGCTCTTAAGTATTAATGGAAAGGAGTCCTAAAATCGTCTTATAAATGAGTTTTCTTAGAAATGCCCTTTTTATGAAAATGACAAACAAACGTACACCCTTGCATATCTAGTCTATAGATAATTATCAGTTAAGGTACTCTTGGCGTCTCATCTGAATAGTCGAAGAGATCAGATCTTGAACCAGTCATCATCATCTAAGCGTGGTTCCCGGTTACATCGAGGCTTTTAGCTCGATGGATCTGGATTTCTGCATAAAAAAAGTACTGTCTTCTAGTGACAGGTAGATATTATCACTACATTTTTATTTATTTATTTATTTACTCAGCAAAGACACATTTTTTTACAATATGTTACTGCTAAGGCAGTTAGTAGGCGCTACGCTCATTTGCAGTATAGTAATTACCCATCCACCTAACTTGTTATATACTGTATACTAATTGTTATTATCATGATAATTTTATTGCACGGTGCAACATTGATATTATTGCGTATATTATAAAACAGTCCTCCGCTGCGTCTGTCTAATAAGTCTGTCTGTCTGTTCGCGATAAACTCACTACTGACTGAATGGTATCAGAATTCCACGCGGGTGAAGCAGCGGGCTACAGCTAGTCATCTATATATTAATACGTGAAGGGAAAACTTTACATCCCTTTTTACGAAAATTGCGCGGACGGAGGAGTGTGAGATTTGGCATAATTATAGGAGGAGAACAGCAGAATGCTAATAACAGGTTGGGGAAAAAGAAATCCATTATTTTTTCGGTAGATGGCTGTAGTGATCGATATCTCGTAAATTATCGATCAAACAATTTCAAATTTATGCTCGTTGTCAAGGTAACAGTTCGCACTAAAAGAATTCGTTTGCAGTTTTTTGTTTTGTCCATTCAGTTCTGAGTTACACGGCGTTAAAGATGGAAGTCAACAAAGAGAAAATTCGGTACATTTTACAGTTTTTCTTTGATAAGGGCGAAAATGCAAGTCAGGCGGCTGAAAATGTGAATAGTGTTTATGGTCCCGATACTGTAACAGCTAATTACGCGCAATTTTGGTTTCGTCGATTCCGTTCGGGTATTTTTGACGTTAAGGATGCCCCTCGCACAGGCAGGCCCGTCGTCGAAAATGTCGACAAAGTCACTGAAATCATCGAAGTGGACCGGCATGTTAGTAGTCGTAGCATCGCCCAGGAGTTAAAGATCGACCACAAAACAGTTTTAAATAAAGTCTTGAAGTTCACGTAAAAATAATGGATTTCTTTTTCCCCAACCTAATATTACTGGGTCACTAGTAGTTATTATTAAGCATGATATCAAAATATGCTTTTAAATTACCTGTCCGCACTTCTAAATAATTAATTACCACATTTAATTTTCTAATTCATTGCTTCTATAGTGTATAACATAGTGGAATTTCCCATTAATAAAAAGAATGCCAACATTGTATGAGGTCCACCACCTTTCTCTTGTCAACGCATGCGCAGATATTCGCCAGAACATTTATGATAACAAGCACTTCGTTAACTTATCTATGACATTAGTTGAAAATAACACCATCTGATAACCCGAGGCGGATCTAAAACAGAAGAGAAAGCGATTGTAAATAAGTATGTTTATCAGCATTCTAGAACATATGTTAAGCTTTCTTTAGGTTCGGTTTAGATGACGTTGTGCAATATGTCGTGGAAAAAATACATATATAGGAATTCGAATAAGAAATATGCGGAGAATTTCGAATATCTGGGACGTGTCTAGGTAGCTCAGTTGGTCAGAGCATTCCCCCTGTAAGGGAGTGGTCAAGGGTTCAAGTCGCAGAACATTCATTATTTTTATTTCGTTTTAAATTCTAGTTATGGCTTCAGCTTACGCACCTATTGAAAACTGCTACACTCCCATGAATTATAACAAAATGCTATATTATAGGGTTGTATGTCTAATTCTATTGTTTGATGCTTTTAATTCGAACGGGGTATTCTTTTTACCCCTTTTCGTCCTTTTTTACACCTTCTTTGTGCTACGTGCATAGAGGATACTTGTTGGAGGGTATGAGCCCGTTTTTAGATCCCTAAAAAATTGATTCAATAAATATGTATAATATAATTTATTATATAAAATAAATCTATAATAATACTATTATTATAGATTTATTTTATATATTATTGCCAAAATTGAATTCTGAATTCTGACAGATTTTTATTTTTTATCCAAAAGTTTCTAACTTGACCCATCACCCATACCATAGTAACACCGGAGGCCGTCTTAAGGGCCAACTAGATAACAAAAGAACTTTTTATAAAATCACCGCCTATTGTCTGTGGCCGTGCTTTGGGAAAGGGAATATCATGAGAACATGAGAGCCATTAACACCGACATCTTACTTTTAAACAAATAAACAAGTTTTTTTTTAAATTAAGTGTACGTGTATTGTGGTCAAAAGGTGGTATGAATAGAAGTAATGATAGATTATATCGTGGATGTAGGTACGAACGGTTCTTCAGTAAAAGAGGTTATTTGATGAAAGCTATTAAATAAATTTCAAACTAATTCTATATTTCCTATATGCCTCTGGCCCCAATTTCGTAATTACTTATAGGTAATAAATATAAAGCAATGAAATTGGTAAGTCTTGAAAAAAGGGTAGGACATCGACGGGCTTGCAATGAAAGGTTTAAGACCTGTAAAGACTAAAACAAATGGTGCTGTCGTCTCTGTTTTGCCCAGAGGGTGAGCGACGCGAGTATAAACTGGCAAAATGTATAGTCTCATCATCATGTTAGCGTTGATGCCGGTTGCATCCGAGCCTTTCACGTCGGTGTCGGGGCCCGCTTACTTTTCTATTCCTCTTGTTTTGGCTTATATGGTTTTTATGGGGGCGACTGTCGTCTGACTTCCTAACCCCGAAAGGAAAACCTGCGCCAGATCCTTTTCCGTCAATCAGCAGGTGTCCCGGCATGCAGATGAGGTTGACTTGGCCTCGAAGTTCTTAGTGGAGCTCCATACACCTAGCGAAATGTATCATATTGACTTCTAAAAATGTGGTAAGTACTCCAAAATATCGTTTCTGGTTATTCAATTTCGTTGCCTGGGCGGCTCCCAATGCTGCCTCGTTTAAAGCAACGTAGTTACTTATTTTTCCTTTCAGTAGGTACCAAGATAACTAAAAGCATTCGAAAGCTCACGAGGCAAATACAGATTATACTCATAAATTACATCCACGGATGGCACTTGAGGCGTCCATTAATTAATTCCATTCTCTGTCTAGTAGCCAAATGATTGATCGGTGTGTAATTCTAACAATCTTAATATACATTTTTTTGGAGTGGGTTTTGGTACCAGTGGACACTAACATCGGTGCGATAAAATAATGAATATGTACAGTCAGGGACAAAAGTATTTTTTTCCCATAGAATTAGAGTAGGCTTGATGTCGCAAGATATAGAAAGTGGTGGTAGAAATTTGATGACACAAATTTGTCACAATATTCGGCCGGGTAGGTACCACCGTGCACGATTGCGAAAAACCCTCCATAGTAATCCAATTTCGGTTTGATTGCGTTCAGGGGTCAGCAAGTGCATAGGCGGGCAGGGGGATTGTGGTCGCAGCACTAGTGGGACCTGTGGGTGTCACGCGGAGCTGCGACGACAATCCTCTTCTGATGAGGCTTCAAGCTGAGTGCCAACATTGTTAACATGGTACGTATATGTGATGGTGACCCTCTTTCCTGAGACTCAGCTTACCATCAGGCGAGGTGAAGTCAAATTGACATGCCCTAAATAGAAAAAAAAAAGCATAATTTTTCCGTGCTTTTCTGCGTTTTTCAGCGCTCTTACTTTAGTCTTAGTTCTATTTTTCCGGTCGATAGTCAACATTATAATGCCGAAGTGTGACGGCAGACGCGTTGCAATTGTAACGATTCTGTTTGCGGTGAGCATTATCACTGGCACGTTTGACATCATTGGTGTTAGGGAAAAAATACACGCTTGGTGCAGATTACCTTAGCTGTACAACCTTGAAGATAATAAAACCTTTAATAAAACAAAGTTATCCTTTGCCTTTCATTCTATCATCATCATCATCAACCTATTCTAGTCCACTGCTGGACATAGATCTCCCCTAATGAGCGCCATAGCGCCCTGTCTTCAGCTTGCCGCATCCAGCATCTGCCCGCAGTCTTTCGCAGATCGTCATCCCACCTGGCCGGAGGGCGTCCTACACTACGTTTGCCGAGTCGCGGTCTCCACTCAAGAACACGTTTACCCCAGCGGTTGTCGGTTCTTCGCGAGATATGGCCGGCCCACTGCCACTTCAGCTTGCTTATTCTTTGAGCTATGTCGATAACCTTGGTTCTCTGTCGGATGTATTCGTTACGAATCCTATCCTTCAGAGAAACTCCGAGCATAGCTCTTTCCATAGCTCGCTGAGCGACTTTGAACTGGTGGACCAGCCCTACCGTGAGTGTCCACGTCTCAGCTCCGTAGGTCATTACGGGTAGGACGCACTGATTGAAAACTTTCGTTTTCAAACACTGCGGTATGGATGACGAGAAGACCCGACGTAGTTTCCCAAACGCTGCCCAGCCTAGCTGAATCCTCCTCTTGGCCTCCTTCTCAAAATTGTTTTTACCCAACTGCACAATCTGCCCGAGGTAAGTGTACTCAGAAACAATTTCAAGAAGGTGGCCATCCACGACGACCGGTCCTGGATCAATGTGGCCATTGATCAAGACTTTGGTTTTATCCAAATTCATGCCAAGACCGATGCGTCGCGAGGCTGAAGCTAGGCCGTCCAGCATCTGGGTTAGCTCCTCTAGCGACTCCGCCATTAAGACTATGTCATCAGCGAATCGCAGGTGTGAGATGTAGTCGCCGTTTATATTTATGCCCTTACCTTTCCAGTCCAGCGTCTTAAACATATCTTCCAATGCGCTCGTGAACAGTTTCGGGGATATGACATCCCCCTGTCTCACTCCTCTGCGCAATTGGATGGGTTTAGACTGCTGACCCTGTACTTGGACACTCATAGTGGCGGCTTCGTAAAGGCATCTCAGCACTTCGACATAACGATAGTCTACTTGACATCGCTGTAAGGATTCCAGAACAGCCCAAGTTTCGACGGAGTCAAATGCCTTTTCATAGTCCACAAAAGCGAGACACAGGGGCTGATTATACTCTTCGGACTTCTGTATAATCTGCCTCACTGTGTGAATGTGGTCTATGGTGCCATATCCTCCGCGGAACCCAGCCTGTTCCGGTGGCTGGAACTCGTCGAGTCTCCTGGCGAGACGATTCGTGACCACTCACGAAAATAGCTCGCGACGTGGCTCAGGAGTGTGATGGGTCTGTAGTTTTTAAGGAGGGTCTTATCACCCTTCTTAAAAAAGAGAACAACCAAACTCCCGCTCCACGCCTTAGGAGTTCTCCCACTGTGAAGGACGGCGTTAAAGAGCTTCTGTAACTTCTGTATGACAGGAGCTCCTCCTGCCTTCAGAAGCTCTGAAGTAATTCCATCCTCACCGGGGGCTTTTCCATTTTATATCCTCGGTGAAATATTTAAAAAAAATATACAGAAATTATTTATTGATGTTAGCATTTTAATCGTTTGTAAATTTGTTAGTGTTGATCAACTTTTGTTGCTTACTGTACACATAAAAACGATATTGAATGGACCATGTCGAACATTGTTATTTATCTTATAGTTTATATCTAACCCATGTTAGTAATAAACAGATATCGGCTGGCTACATAGTAAGATGAAGGGCTATAGAAGCGAAAGCCACCCATGTCCCACATCTCAAAATCGTTTTTACGGTCGCGATCAGAGGGCTCTATACATACACCCTATATAGCTACAGATTTTTTTTAACATTCTCCCAAAATAATAATGCTCTATGTATTAAAAAATGTGCCCTACCTAATTAAATATGTACCCAATCAATTGAAACATCAATTCCGGCGCTTCGCCGGCCTTGACCTTGCCTTGAGGGTCACAGTTCTAACCTAACCTAACTCACTTTACTTCAACGAAAGACTACAAAAAAAAACTGTCGAAGTAGTGGTCATTCGAAGATGTATCTTGTCTAAGTATTGTCTGTCGAATAATCGTCTGTCGAAGTAGTAGTAATTCGAAGGTGTGTGTTGTCTAATAAATTGTCTGTCGAAGCAATGACTTGTCGATCTATGTGTTTTCGAAGTTCGCTACATGTCGAAGTATTGTACTGTCTAAATTCAGTCCGTAAATGAAAGCTACATCCCTCTTTCTTACCCGCAACACAAACGCTTTAACATGTCATGGTAGAGTTGCAGGTCTTGATAAGTCGTCGCCAGCTAACTTTTGCATAAAACCGTTACATGGTGCACGAGTTTTGCGACACGCTGGGGCGGGTGGCTTGAAGTATCTAGCATACTAGAAAATGTATAATCTAATGCCTGTATAATCCACATGGCCTTAGACTTATCAATTACTAAATCAATTAATAACTGAGTTACTTTATTAACTTTTTGTTTCGGGAAAGTTCACAACATTTTTTACTTTGTTTGTTTAAGTTTCGCACATAAATAACGTTTTACTTTCTTCAGCGTTGAATTAAATAACTCATTCATCTTTAATCTGTCAGAACGCATCTGTACTTTTACCGTTGTTAATCATATAGCCATTAGAAATTCGCGTGTTTTAGTTGGTTACTTGAAAGTGTTCTAATTCACACATTTCCTCGTAATGTGGTCAATTCATATCCTGACCATATTGACTCAATTTAAGTTTATTTAGTTTCGTGTTGTTCAAGTTCAATTTTGCTGATTTGATTAAGTGATTGATTGTGTAGAATTCTTGACTTTCAACTCTTCTAATTGCTGTGTCAAAAGAAACTGCTGCAACAAAAAACCTGACGCAAGATCCGATCATTCCTGAGAATAATATTTTATCCTTTTCCTATGATATGGTAAGAGATCGATTACTGACTCCTGTATCACGCTCTCGAATATAATTATGAAGATAAGAAATTGATTTATGTATTCAGTAGATACATAGACTCTAAGGGGATAGCTAAACATGTATTAATTTTGCCAACAATGTTCGACTATTGGGAGTGGCTTATGGGCCACCTTACACCCCGGTATCTGAAGAACTGAGACGGCGTGCGATTTTAGTCGGTTCAGGCCCGACATAAGCGCCCCCGCTGGCCGGCGCGGTTGTATCCGAGAGGATTTCGAACGGAAAAAAATGTCCGACTATTATCGGGCCCTTTCATATAAGTTCGTTCTTTATCCGAGCTCCAATACTGGTTACATCTTGGAGCCTGGAGTCCGCTCTCCTACTCCTCCTTTGAATAATTTGGTTTATTTTGGCTTCTACGGCAGGGCACCGTCTGACCTCCCAACCCCGAGAAGAAAACCTAGTCCGTCAATCAACCATCATCTTATTGGTAGCTGATGTCCGCAGCTGCGCCCGCGCGGAGGTCGGTTTTTTATTTTTTATACCACTAACGTGGCAGACTAGCACACGGCCCACCTGATGGGAAGCGGTTATCGTTTTTTGGTCCTCCGATTCTACCCAATCATTTGCAATTAAACATACGGCAGATTTTAAGTCTGCCCAAGACCTTTCCAATAGAAAAAAACCGAATCAAAATCCGTTCTGTAGTATTTGGGTTCATCGCGGACAAACAGATAAACAGACTAGAATTCGAAAAAATATTTGTGTTCAGAATCGTTCATTTAACATAACGTATGTTTTTTAGGGTTCCGTTGCCAAATGGCAAAAAACGGAACCCTTATAGATTCGTCATGTCTGTCTGTCCGTCCGTATGTCACAGCCACTTTTCTCCGAAACTATAAGAACTATGCTGTTGAAACTTGGTAAGTAGATGTATTCTGTGAACCGCATTACGATTTTCGCACAAAAATAGAAAAAAAGCATAACATTTTGGGTACTTCGAACTGAAACTCAAAAATTTTTTTTTCATCAAACCTATACGTGTGTGGTATCTATGGATAGGTTTTCAAAAATGATATTGAGGTTTCTAATATCATTTTTTTCTAAACTGAATAGTTTGCAAGAGAGACACTTCCAAAGTGGTAAAATGTGTGTCGTCCCCACCCTCTGTAACTTCTAAAATAAGAGAATGATAAAACTAAAAAAAATATATGATGTTAAACTTACACCGAAAATTGGTTTGAACGAGATCTAGTACGTAGTTTTTTTTAATACGACATAAATCGTAAACCGCTATTTACCTTTCATTCAATCAACTCAAATATAAAATTTTTATAAAAAAACATTATTATGTTACTTGCTGCTACGGAACCCTTCATGGGCGAGTCTGACTCGCACTTGGCCGCTTTTTTACATATCTCCAATGTACAAACGCGACTAATTTACAATTTTATAATAGTACCTATGAATATGCACCGGCTGTACTCTCTACGCTCTAATCGACAAAGACAAACCTCCTAACAATCAGTTAGATAAGCAGTTGTCTTGAAAAATATAGACTTGTCTAAATATAATAAATTATGAATTTTCGAACTATACGAGACAAGTCACCATTACTATTATCTGGGCACCATAAATTTTAGCCATAAGCCATAATACATTTACCGTTAGAGTAGTAGACAGATTATGTCTCACAATATCGGAGGCCAGTATGACCCACGTTTATCGATTGTAGAAAGTGAACTGTGTTTACTTAAACAAAAATATTTATTCTAGTTTACGTCAATATTTTGTATGCTGGTAATTGTGCGTAAACATTGTGGAAAATATTGCTGCTTGTTTACGATGTTATGATTGGTATATTATTTTGGTATATTGGTATAAATATTAATTAACACCTTATATGAGTATAAATTTATTGTGGAAAACCATTAGCTTAAGGTTCTTTTTGCCTGTGGAAACCACGGGTTCTACCACCGCATCGGTGATATTTACCAGAAGTGGTCAATTTGTTCCATTACCAATCATGTCTTGCTAGTTCAAGACTACCTACTCGACTAGGCTTGCAATCATCATCATCATCATCATCCCGTTAATACCCGTTCCAACCAAAGCAATGTACAATGTTTTATGATTGAAGCTCTTACAGCTTTACATTATGCATTTTAAGGCTATAAATTAATTAAACCTCTCAAACTTCGAATCTTCAGTGATGGGTATAGTTTTCTACGGGGAAACTGGTCCTCATCCGAAAGGACCAGCGGACTCGCCGTCCGCCTACCGGCCCATAGTGTTGCTCGACGAGGTGTACAAGCTCTTTGAAAGAATAATTGCGAAGCGCCTCGTCGAGCACCTCTCAAGAGTGGGACTGGACCTGGCGGATGGCCAATATGGCTTCCGTCAGAGGCGCTCCACCGTGGATGCCATCATGCGCGTGAGGGCTTTGGCGGAGGATGCAGTAGCCCGGGGTGAGGTGATGTTGGCGGTGTCCCTGGACATCGCCAACGCGTTCAACACCTTGCCCTGGAGTTGCATTAGGGAGGCGCTCGTGTATCACGAAGTGCCTCTCTACCTCCGCCGCATAGTCGGGACTTATTTGACGGAGAGAGCCGTCATCTACCCAACCGTGACCGGAAACCACGGGCTCTACCACCGCATCGGTGCCAACGATGAGATAGGTGTGTCGGAATCGAACTCACTAAAACCACACGGTGTCCTTTCTAAGCATCCATTGCCGGCACCCCGGGTGCGCCCTCGAAAGGATAACCCCAGGGTTGCCGGTGGACTACGGCCGCTCTCGCGGCCTCTCCTCTGGGGTCGGGCCCGATCCCGTGCCGTTCAGTAGGCAGACGGGTGTAGGACACATACGACACGCCTGCTTCTGTAAGGATGGCGAAGCGGCCGCCCGCTGTCCTCAGGCCCCAATCATGGAGGTGGGTAGTCCTGAGCGTAGACGTAAATTGCGGAATTAGGGAATTAGGGGGGCAGGGTTCTCTCCCGCTCCCTCGCCGCCGCCTCTTTCGCGCGCGTTACCTGCTCGTAGAAAGAGGCAGCGTCGTACTACCTGCTCCCGTCGGAGACCACGGCTCCCACCATGGACTCCAGCGAGAGAAAGTCCACGTCTAGGACCTCAACGAGAACTCGGCGTTGACTCGCCCACGCTGGGCGATCTCTCGGACGCCTCCTTGCGGCATTGGTACAACGACGCAAAGGCCCTCGCTTCCAAGTCTCATGGAGGGGTCCCGGCTAGGAGATATCGTATCCCATATCCTCGACGGATAACTTCAAGGGTTACATATCCTGGTCCTGTGTCGATCCAAATATCATTGATTTTTGCACAGGCAGAAGCGTATCTCACTTCGCTAGCTATATATTAGTTGACGGCTTATAAAGGCGAGCCTATTATTTTTAATTTTGGGGTTAAAACAGAGGGCAATTGGTAGTATATTAAAGGATAAGGTAATTTTCCGAACGGATTTGGGAGTGAAGATCGAGAGGCGAAATCTGGATCTTGTCCTTGTAACTAGAACTTGCTGTTACCGGGAACTCCGAATCCTCTTACCGATCTAATTTTACATGTGCTAACGAAATGAACTCTCGTATGTAATGTATGGCTACTGGGCCTGTTTGGTTTGGCATCTATTTCTAGCTGTTATCCTTAAATTATGAGGGTTGATAATCGATTATAAATGATAAAGTCTGATCAGTGCTTAATGATTATATTATATGACAACGGAACCCGTATAACAAATCCGTTGGACATTGGACAACCTACATTTTGGAACAGAGACCAGGAATATTCTCGTTTAATAGAGGCGCAATTGTTCTTGAACGTCTAATAACTCGCCGGCGGGTACAGCAGCGATGATTTGTCGTAAATGTGTAAATTGGTGTGAAACGAAAGAAAATTGCAGCTTTCTACCGTCAATCGTGCCGTTCGCCCTTAGTGACGTACGGTCTTCGGTGAAAACAATTGATCTCTTTTGGTGAAAGTATTTACTTCTCATGTGACAAGGGCTCGGTTGGTCAATATTGAGTGTATCAGAGAGCGTTTGTTTACGGTGGTGTTTATGTAAAACTAATGTGTTGTTTTAAGATATTTGAGTAGTGTTGACTTTCGTTAAAAGGGGATAGATAGGTGGCGCGAGAAATTCACTACATAGGAAATGTAGAAAATACCCATACTATATATGTACACCTGTGACCACCAGATATGATGGCAAAGGTGGCAAAATATTACTCATTGAACCAATTCGAAGTAGCACTAACAAAAACAGACTCTCGTGTTTTAATACCCCTTCTTATATGACAGTTGCATAAACTACTATTATTAATTTCATCGTGGCCAAAGGGCAAAATGTTCATTGCGCGAGGTGTCATTGGGTAGGTTCATAAGAATTATAAAAAGCATACTGACTAAATTTTTGTAATAATTATGACTCATTTAATTTATTAAATAAATTTAATAGGACTTTATAATGATAGGAATTCACTTCATGAGTTTTTCTTGAAGTGCAAATCTACAATTCATCTTATTGAGTTTTCCTAGACAACAATTATTCTGTAGGTTTTTTGTAATGATTGTAATTAAAATATCTTCACGGCTGATTATTGCTGAATAAACGAGGTTCAATTAAATTTTCATAGCACGCAAACTTAAGTATATACTACCTACCTTTCATGTAACTTGTTATGTAAAAAGAATAAATGATATTTACCAGAAGTGGTCAATTTGTTCCATTACCAATCATGTCTTGCTAGTTCAAGGCTACCTACTCGACTAGGCTTGCAATCATCATCATCATCCCGTTAATACCCGTTCCAACCAAAGCAATGTACAATGTTTTATGATTGAAGCTCTTACAGCTTTACATTATGCATTTTAAGGCTATAAATTAATTAAACCTCTCAAACTTCGAATCTTCAGTGATGGGTACAGTTTTCTACGGGGAAACTGGTCCTCATCCGAAAGGAGGGGCGCCCGGCGGACTCGCCGTCCGCCTACCGGCCCATAGTATTGCTCGACGAGGTGTGCGAGCTCTTTGAAAGAATAATTGCGAAGCGCCTCATCGAGCACCTCTCAAGAGTGCGGACGACACGCTCGTGACGGCGGCGTGCGGAGCGACGTACCGCGAAGCGACCCTGAAGGCCACGACCGCGGTTGCCCAAGTCGTGAAGCGGATCCGGCGGCTGGGTCTCGAGGTGGCTCTGCATAAAACCGAGGCCCTGTTCTTTCATGGGCCTCGGAGCAAGCCACCTGAGGGATCCAGTCTCATCGTGGGAGGTAATCGCATCGGCATCAAGCCCCAAATGAAGTATTTGGGGCTCGTGCTCGACGGCCGATGTGACTTCGGAGAGCAGATCCGAAGTCTGGCCCCCAAATTGAAGGGCACAGCTCTCGCTCTGGCTCGGCTGTTGCCCAACATGAGGGGGCCCGATGACTCCTGCAGGAGACTCTACGCGGCGATCGTGCGGTCCATGGCCCTGTATGGGTGCCCAATATGGGCGGAGGCCCTGAAGACCAGAACTGTGCGGATGCTGCGCGCTCCGCAGCGAGTGATGGCCATCAGGGTCATCCGCGGGTACCGCACGATCTCCTTCGAGGCGGCGAGTCTCCTTGCCGGAACTCCGCCATGGGACCTGGAGGCGAGAGCCCTTTTGCAACTGTACCAGTGGCGAAAGGAGGCGCGGGAGCAGGGACGGAAACCCGAGCCTCGAGAAATCGAGGCCGTGCAGTCCCACCTCCGCCAGGCCATCGTGGTGGTGTGGAAGGAACGACTTGGGCGAGCACGATAAGTACGTACATGTTATTTTGTTGTTACCGATCGCGATAAAACGTCTCTACTCTTATGCTTCAAGCAGATTAGCTTTTATGCATTCGAATATTTTAGCAACAGGTGACAATTTGATTTAGTTGGCTCTGATTCGCAACCTAACCAAATTGGAGCCCTGCAAAACACATTTTCGACATTTTTCGTGTCTCTCATAACCTTTTTTTTTTTTTTTTTTTATCGTGCGGAAATCCCTTCGGATACCCCCCCGCCGGCACGCGGGGGCGGTTATGTCGGGCTTGCACCGACTAAAACCGCACGCCGTCTCGGGTCTTCAGACGCCGGGGTGTAAGGTTACCCATAGAGCATATCCCTCGCACCCCGGCTGACCCTGGGCCATCTCACCACTAACAGCATCGCTCATCCTGTCTCCTCTGAAAGCAGAGGAGTACGGAGAGCGATGTGTTCCCGCCACGTTGGGTATTGGCCGACGATCAATGCCAACTCTATGTAGGGGTGAAGGGGAAGCCATTGACCGCCGCCCAGGGTGTACCGGCCGCTCCGATTCCGTTCCCCCCGGACTGCAGCGGGATCGGAATCGGAGCGACACTCGAGGAGGTTACCCAACACACACCCCCGTGTCTCTCATAACCTAACATTTACCGAAGATGGTAGCCAAATTTCGAAATTGATAATGATTACAGGACATTTCGCAAATCTAACATTAAGAGTTGGATCTTAGGTTTCACTGCAAATCTCCAAAGATATCTGCGGTTTTAATAGTAATAAGAAAATAATAAGAAAACTTGCGTACCGCCTTCTGCATCAAGCCCTTGACGCTGTCTTACGCAAACTTTTTGAGATGTTGGTAGAAGTTCTTGGTAATCAGTCCATGAATTGAGACGACTATCGGTACAATAATAACCGAATAACATTCCTACAATCTCGTGAGAATAGTTCAAATACTATATTTGTTTATCTTTTGCTGCTTTGTTTTGGACATGGGGTTTTTGATATTCGCCAATTAGAGTGCTAATCGATTTAATATTACCATGTCAGCTGATGCGATTGCGCACATTGATATACTGCTGCCATTACTGGTAGTACCCTATCAATGACGAAGTGACGATAATACGCTCCTAGTAGTATAAAGTGACATGATTATTTAAACGATTTAAATTACCTATGCTACTTGAAAAAACAAAAGGGCAGGTCATAATTTTTTTCAAACCCTTAGCTATTAAAGCCTACGTAAAGTAATTATATTAACAAAAATTTCGACCTGTGTGGGGATGAAATAGGGGATGATTCCAATTTCACGCTTTAGCGCTCTTCGCTTAACCGATTTTTATGTAATTTGGTACAAATTAGAGTAGACCTTGGGAAAGCCGCATGCAACTGTTAGTCGAATATAAGTGAAGTGAAGTGAGTGAAGAACTTATTACTATATTATTTATGCATAAAATAGCATTACAGGTCATAGATATTTTTATAAGTTTTATTACGAGTTATTTATATCTTTCCGAAGTACTCACACGACGGTGTGAAAATAATTAGATATGTTACGATTTGCTAGTAGAAATCAAAAGTAGGTCTAGCTAGGCTTTCACCGGGCATGTCAGGTCAATGTTAAGGTTTAATTTTACTATACCGATAAGGCTGTATCGACGCGCGACGTTCCGGGTTGTAGGACACTTCAATATTAGAATTTTTATGTTAAACCAAAAATCTCTTCGAAAGATGAATTTCACTTATAATACATACGTGTTGCGTAACACGTACCCCTCTTGTATGGGTAAACCCGAAACGGACAAAATATTATTGAATTAAGTATATAATACTAGCTGTGCTTGCGACTTATAGGTAGTCAGCGTGAGGAGTGTGTGTTGGGTAACCTCCTCGAGTGTCGCTCCGATTCCGATCCCGCTGCAGTCCGGGGGGAACGGAATCGGAGCGGCCGGTACACCCTGGGCGGCGGTCAATGGCTTCCTTTTCACCCCTTCATAGGGTTGGCATTGATCGTCGGCCAATACCCAACGTGGCGGGAACACATCGCTCTCCGTACTCCTCTGCTTTCAGAGGAGACAGGATGAGCGATGCTGTAAGTGGTGAGATGTCCCAGGGTCAGCCGGGGTGCGAGGGATATGCTCTATGGGTAACCTTACACCCCGGCGTCTGAAGACCCGAGACGGCGTGCGGTTTTAGTCGGAAAAAAAAAAAGGTAGTCCGCGTGAACTATTTTGCGCTAAAACCAGATGGAAAGAAAATAAAACAATTTTTTTTTGTCCGCGCGGATGTTGGTTGTCGTTTTTGGTATTATATTATATTTTATATTTCCGATTCTACTTAACCCATAGCAATCAAACATATCTACGGCAGATTTTAAGTCGGATCAAGAGCTATCTAATAGAAAAAAACCCGTTCAGTAGTTTTTGCGTCCATTGCGAACAAACAGACAAGAATTTAAAAAATAAAGTTTTGTGTACTCAATCGTTTATTTAAACACAACCCAAGTATTTTTTTTAATATTGCTAATGTACAGACACAAATAATTCACATTTTTATATTGATATATTTAGATAGATTAAAAACCGGTTATTTTTACGTTTACGTTACAGATTTCAAAAACCCATTTAGACATTACTGTGATTTAGTTAGGATTTCTTGTAAATTTGCTAGCGACAGCAAATTTTGCAAGCTGTACCAGTACAAAAATTTAATTCTCGTTTTTCTTTTAATTTCAGGACCGACCGACAAATATCAACGCGGGAACGGAAAACAGGACCGCCAACCAAAATGTGACCACCGAAAGACCAACCAAAATAAACTGCACCCTACAAATTCATGAATCCTGCAAGATTACATGATCCCACACAATATTTATCGTACTTATTAACTTTAGATAACGAATCTAGTCGCCATAGCACTATTTAAAGGAAACAATTTTAAACTTATTACTAAGACAACACAATTAAGGATCGGATTTTGAAGTACAAAGAGTAAGGAATTGACAACGCAGTACAAACGATTCTGGGACGCTAATATTGATTTACAATTAAATTGATTTTATTAGAAGTTCCAACCGAAAAACGAACAATGTCTACAAGTGAGTATACATTTTATATTATAGAACATACTTAGATACTATAACTAGATTATCCAGGTGGGTGCACACTATGTACAAGGCCCTACCGATATCCTTGAGACCCAAGACGACCTCACCCGCAAGTTTGTGCACCTGCTAAACAATGGACGAGTCTCTAGCGCAGGTTTTCCTCTCAGGGTCGGGAAGTCAGACGGCGGTTTTCTCACCCCGCCGTTTCCTTCTTCTAACAAGCGCTTGTAGGAAGACGACAACACGTGTTCTAATGAAGAATTTCAACTTTTAATGGTGCGGCAAAGAAATTAGGTACTAAACTTATCTATATAGGATGTATATAGCTATGTTTCCTGAAAAAAAAAGCAATTAGTACATACAAATAAGTACAAACTACGGATTTTATTAGAAGTGATTTGTACTGAATTACATTTTTTTCAAATCGACTTATGCACATTGTGTATACTTTTATTACAAAATTAACACACATTTTAATGGCAAATTATATATTTTCAGGCTTTGAACACTCCGCCATGAAGAGCAGCTTCTCGCTGTCATCACTAAGGAGTGCGCCCGCGCCGCCTGGGGGCCGTTGCGATCAAATCGAGCGGCCCTACCACAGTCTCACTAAGAAAAGGTAAAAAACACTACATTTCTCTCAATAAAGAATAGAAATGCAAATAAAATTTACATTGTATTGTTGAAAGTTTCCACGAATATTATTCATCAAATAAAACTAATTTTAACGGATTGTGAAAACAAAAATAACACAAATAAATAGCGATAAAATCCGTTAAAATTGTTTTATTTCAATAATAAAATCTATTTTAAAATATCCATTGCAAATAACGCAAGTAGTAGGTAGGTACTTCTACTGCCAATTATTATACCTGTATATAATTTATGGACATCTGAAAAAAAAAAACAGAAACTACATAATGCAATATAAAATACCATTATTGAATCTATCCTTCGGCTTTCGCTATACTGACCCAGTTAAAATTGTACAATGTAGGTATAATATATCATGAGAAACTACTTTGTACAATGGCAAATTAACTAATCTATCGTCGCAGTTTTTGTTCGAGACCGATAATAATATAATATTGTATAGGACGAACCCTCGCTTTATACTTTAACTTAATTAATTAACTTATTCCAGTCCACTGTTGGATATAGGCCTCTAGCAATTTACACCATACTAATGCTACCCGTAATAATTTTTGCAGGAAGGAACCATGTCGCGAAGCTTGGCGTCGAAGCTGGGGTTCAGCAGCGAGTGGTGGCAGCGCCGGCGACGATCTATGGCCGCTGCTACAGCACCACTATGATTACATAATGGACAACCAGATCATTGACAGTTGCAAGGTAAATAAATTGAAGAAATTTATGAGTTTCTTGAAGGCGTCGGTAGCTTTGGGGTTGATGAGTCGTCCTTACGATCGAGAGGTCCCTGTCGCATCCTGGTCATTACACTACCGACATGAACCCAATCCCAACACAAGCAATTTAGCTTAGCTGGAAGGGTTAGCAGGAATACTAGTAATTTCGGTTACTAATATTCTTATTAAAACAAAAGTTTCTGAAGATATCTACAGAAAGTTCGTGAAGATTTGTGAAGTCTTCCAATCCGCACTAGGTCAGCTTGATGGACTTTGGTCTAAACCTTCTCATGCTGAGATCATTCCTATCAGTAGAACAGCTCTCGTGTGGTCCAAGGACTTTTATTGCAGGGTAGATTTGCTTTTCCAATCGAGCGGCTCGAATTTAACTTAGAAACCCAGTAACTTTTGCTATTACCTGGTCTTATTCTATCCTATTTTATTCTTATGCGAGACTGTGGAAATCCGATGAAACCAACATCGTATTTCCTATTGTATATCCTCATCATAAAAGACCAGGTAATAGGAGTTAAAAATAGTTTTACCATTATGACATCACATCATGACGGTTCGTGTCTTCTTTTTATGATTCTGGTCACAAAATATGAATGCTGCAATTTTTTCTTGAAATATTGTAAGAAGTCGACATTTAAGACTTAGGGAGTTTCATCTATATTGCTCGGTAGCATTATATCCGACGTGGGTCGGCTCCATAGGTCTTAGACGGTAAGTCAAGTGCAGTCTATATTGACCTACCATTTATTAGGTCATTATCATCATATCGTTGTTCCCAATTGCATCCAAAGCATTCACTTCGGAGCTCAGTTTGTCTTATACGACTCTTATGGAGAGACTGCCGACTGATCTCCCATCCCTGAGAGGAAAGCCAGAGTGTCGTCCGTCAATCAGCAGGTGCACCGCTTGCAGGTGAGGATGGCTTAGCCCCGATAGTCTTGGTCTCCACCGAGACCCCCCATTTTTTTATTTTTTTTTATTAGATGTACCACACAATAATATTTATTTACTTTATATTTTATATTCCAGGAGGCGAACAGCGAACTCCAGTCCCATAGTGCCTCAGTCAACGGCCCCCGGCTATTAAACCCGACTTCGGGCTTCAACCGGCAATGGTCCCTTAACCAGCTGACTTCGGAGTTCAGCGAACTGTGTCAATGGCTGACTCACGTACAGGAAGAGATTTATTCTAGTCGAGAGAACGTGTCTAACAGGAAACTGAGGATGGTCAGTCTACAAACCAGTTAATCAAAACGTTTTTTAGTGTCTAATACATCTTCTGAGTGGCCGTCGTCAGCCCTCGGAGTGGGCGTACTCTGGCTCGGCGTCTTGCTGACGGCGATGGTGCGGAGCGGGCCTGGTCCGCGAGAGACTCAGGTCTCTCTTGATCCGCAGACTTCCGTTCTCCAGAGGCCTAGGGGTGATATGTGGAGTCGCCTGTCACCCTAGCAGAAGCAAGCCGGGGTGGTGGTGCGTTTTGTGCTCCCTTTTTCCGGGGGCAAGACAGGGACACCGTGGTTCCCAAACCCAAGAGGGCCATCTTGAAACTGGCGATGGCCCTGGGTCAGTCGGGTTCCGAGGGAAATGCCTAATTAATGGTGATGGCCCCCTTACGGTTTTAGTCAGTTCGAGTCCGACATAACCTCCCTCGCTGGTCGGCGCAGGGATTTCCGCACGATAAAAAAGGGTCTATTACATCTTCGGAGCACAACCTAACCCCACTCGCTAGCTGGTACACCTGTTGTACGAAGCTCTGACGCAGGTTTCCCTATCGTGGGGTTGGGTAATCCGACGCAAGTCGCTCCCGAAAATAAATATTCTAGGACATAATACCTATCCTGGCGAATACACGGCGCTCCACACGTTGGTGGAGTGCCCTGCGTGGGCGAGTGAACGCCGGGATCTCGTTGCGGTCCTGGGCGTGGTCGTTCTCTCGTTGGAGACCATGGTGAGGGCCGTGGTCTCCGACGGGAGCAAGTGGCACGCCGCCGCCTCTTTCTGCGAGCAGGTAATGCGCGCGAAAGAGACGGCGGAGAGGGAGCGGGAGAGAACCCTGCCCCCCGAGTTTCGCAGTCTGCGGCGAGGACGCCGCAGACTCATCTACGCCCGGGACTACCGACCTCCATGATCGGGGCCTGAGGACGGCAGTTGGCCGACTCGCCGTCCTTACAGAAGCAGGCCGTGGCGGAGGCGTGTCGTGTGTGCCCTACATACGCCTGCCAACTCACCGAAGCGGGATAAAGCCCGACCCCACCAGGCGAGGCCGCGGTGGCGGCCAAAATCCGCCGGCAACCCTGGGGTTATCCTTTCGAGGGCTTACCCGGGGTGCCCGGCAACGGACACATGGGGAGGACACCGTGCGGTTTTAGTCGAGACACGACATAACCACCCCCGCTGGCCGGCGGGGGGGTATCCGAAGGGATTTCCGCACGTAAAAAAAAAAAAAAGGACATAATACCTATTACACAGCGCCATCTCGATCCAAACTAAGCAGAGCTTGTCATATGGGTTCTAGAATACAGATAAAATAACTCTATTGTAAATATATACATATTATGCATAGAAACACCAAAATCAATGCAAATTGCACTGAACGGGAATAAAACCCGAAACCAAAAACAAAACAAAATAAACCAAACATAAAATTTCCAAGGCTACCAAGCCTCAAAGATGATAATGAATTTATACTTCTTGAATAAAAATTCTGTAAAAAGCTGTATGAAAATTCTGCTGTTCCACTGGTTTGCTTTCATAAAATTCGGTTAAAAATTATCAACAGCCGTGTATGCTATGTTATGTGAATTCGTTCAAAGGTGTTGACACGGCCTGACCTAGATCTCCGCAAGGCCTATTCGTAATCTTGACTGGTGATATATAGGAACAAGCTTGCAATGAAGAAAATCTCTAGAAAAATCGAACATATGGCCTGGTGTTGGCCCGAATAGTATCCTGTTAACTAATTAACAGAAAGTACGACATGATTTGAGAGAATTTGTCCCTCTCGTAAAAAGCTCAGTTAACAAATGACCACCACCATCCATTCTTCTAGAGAGAGCCGTAAGAGTTGGTGAAGAGGACGTCCCTTGGCAAACTCTTACTTAAAACAGTTCTGGTGGTCAGGTGGCTCAAATTAAGCCACCTTGCACTTTTGGAGATTTTTGCGCCCATCTGGGGCTCGATTCAGTAAAATTACGTTTTTTAAACGTATGATTTCAAATCTAACGAACATTAAAAACTCAAAATCTAGTTGAAAACGAACAACAAACTATGAATGGTTCAATAATTTGAATTTAATAACCTCACTCAATTGAAGGTAGATTTTGTTTTGACAGATCATACTGAATACTAAAATATTTTTTAGTTTTTCTTACCAATCGAATCGAAATCACGCGTTTTGAAAACGTGGCGTTACTGAATCGGCCTCCTGGCTGGGCTTGATTTTATTTATTTTATTTCATAAATAATACACATAGATAATACATTGTGTTTAAAACATACTTTTAAAGACATTATCATAAAATAAGTTCAGTTTTCAGTGTTAATTTTTTTTTTTTTAAAGAATATTAGTAACCGAAATTACTAATATTCCCCCTAACCCCTCCAGCTAAGCTGAATTGCTTGTATTTAAACTATCATGGTCACTAACATAAGTATTAGAGTTATAATTTTAATAATTATCAAATGTTTATGGGTCAAAAATTGCCTGAAATAAATATATTCATTCATTCATTCATTCATTTACCATGTGGTTCTAACGTTCAATACGTTCTACGCCATGATCACGGAGGAATCTCCGTGATCATGGCGCTTGCAACAGTGCCGAAATATCGGACATTCTTAGAACCACATGGTAAATATCCCGTTAACTCTAATACTTATGAATTGCTTGTGTTAGGAGTGGGTTCACATCGGTAGAGTAATGGCCAGGATTCGAACCCGGGACCTCTCGATCGTAAGGTCGACTCCTTAACCACTAAGCTACCGACGCTTCTTTAATTCTATTCTTATTCTTTCATTCTAACCAGAAGCAACTATCTGAAATTTCGAGCTTCTATCTTCAAAAATACCAATACCAAACCCATATTTCACTCAGGGGTAAAATTTGAAAAAATGCTGATTACGTATTTATTTATTTCTTACCAGAAGCAGGTGTACGAAATTTCGTGCTTCTGACTTTGAAAATGATGGACCTCAATACAATACATACATACGTTCATCCCTTATTTTGCCAAATCAGGAGCGGAATTTCCAAAAATCCTTCCTTAGTATCCACTACATAAAAAAATACTAAAAAGAAAGCTTCTTCTTACTACTAAAAAGCATCTACTGCCGAAATTTCAAGTTTTAGCTTCAGCGGTATAGGCTCTGCGCTCAGACTAAAATATATACATTTAGTCTGAGGCTCTGCGTTGATGAATCAGTCAGTCAGTCAGTCAGTCGGGACAAGTAACATATGTATAGATTGCCTGTTCATTTACAGTCAGTAAATAAATACAAATAATTGTAGAACCTTGTTTACTTACTTTCTTTGTCTATTTCAACAAAATAGTGCTCTTTCAAAGCCATAGGGGCCCTATTATCCTAATGTGCCCAGGGCCACAACTAGTTTAAAGACGGCCCTGCTGATACATTCGCTCGCCCTGATGGGTACGCTCTCATACACTACTCAATTGGTACGCTAGCCCTGCAGGATACCAGATGTAACACGTCAAGCTTCTTCAAAGCTGGACCTTTGCTGATGAGTCATTTTATTCAGTACAGTTTTTCGGTATAAGCCCCTTTAAGTTCCTCCGACCATTGCCTGGTTTGTACCACGGTAAAGCGATGGTTGTGGCACTCCTCGGCGGACTAGGATAGATCAAATGACAACTGGCGTGGATTAAAAGTTTCGTTGACTTTCGGCGACCTATATTGCTTCGCTGTCACTGGTGAGATCAGTTCAGGTATGGAGTATTAAATTCCACGCACGGATACCACCGGTACCTGCAAATGTCTATCACGATTTGGGCACGAATTTCTCCGTTCAACAGAACCAGTTGAGGATCCGAACGTGGGTCACTTAAAATCAGCGCATAACAAAGATACCAAGGGTCAACTCGCAAGAGGGTTTACATAAGAAGATATTTAGCGCATACCAGTGCTTGGTCACAGCTTACGAGTATGTCGCACCCCACCGGTAACCCTGACAACTGACCAGAGCCGACTACGCTGCGTTCTTCGAAGTCTAGAACGCCATGACGTTTCGGACTTGAAACTTGCGCGCCAGTGACCTTGACGGTATTCGTATGGCGGGTAATAATGAACAGCGGAGTTTATTCGTGTTTAAAAATATTATGCCATGCTAACTTTGGTTCTAAATAATGTTGTGTAGCTTGACTTAAAATATAACTAATATAATCAACACACAGATTACGCTGTATGCTATATGGCTTCAGGTCGAAAGTTTCAACAGGTTAAGTCACTCGCCTTCGCATCAAGCTCTGGACAATAATATTGAGTCCCTGGCTATTAGTCTAATATGGGTTGCTAACTGCCTACATGAGCACCGCATTCGAATTCCTTCACCGGCTGGCTATGCCATAAAACGTCTACATTGTATAATAAATTGTTTGACTCAGCTTTTTAAATTGAAAATAGTAGAGCGTTATAAATTTTTATTCATCTAGAATCCGACCAACGGAATCCAAAATTCGTGAAGTTCAGATTAATCTAACTATCAATCAGACCAACGGGAATAACCCGATTTGATAATAGCACGGTATGCAGTCATTTTTTTTTTTTTTTTTTTATAATTTATTTTGCACAAATAAGAGTTAACAATGATTAACACAATTATCTATTACAGCTCAAAGAAGAAAAACATATCATAATGTGGTACGTTGGCACCTTTACTAATATAATAATTATATTTACGGGGATTAACGCGATCACTTATTTAAAGGTATTAAATACCTCTGGTTTGCCTGACGTTTCGACCAGGTTGCACTGGCCGTGGTCACAGGCTGACTGCCCCGTTAATCCGATTGCCGCGTTAATCCCCGTAAATATAATTATTATATCATGGAACGCGAAAGTTTAAAAGTTAGTGTACTAATATATTTAAACATTGTATCACAGGTGCCAGTTATTTGATGTGGTTATTTGATAGAAGTTGCCACAGAACTTACCATTTTGACCTTCACTGGTTTGACGGTTTTGAGTTTGACCATTGAAATTAATGCCAAATTATAAACTAGCTAGTAATTGCAAACTTCAGTAGGTCATGTCAATGAATATTATTACTATTTGTTTATTTTTTAAAGTACTAGTAACCGAAATGACTAGTATTCCTGCTAACCGCTCCAGGTAAGCTAAATTGCTTGTTTCAGGAGTAGGTTCACATCGGTAGTGTAATGGCCAAGATTCGAACATGAGATCTCTCGATCGTAAGACCCCTCAACCACTAAGCTACCGAAGCTTTATGATATGTTTATGTAAATACATTTCAAACATCACACGATTGTAACGTTTTCTTCTCAGAGTCGCATGACCGAGCTGTTGTCAGTAGAACCTCGCCGCGCTAAGTTTATCGAGCAGGCTAACGCTATACTTGAACGTATACCTGAAGTCAGTGCCGAAGTAAGTACACGCATACACACGCGCATGCATAAACTCACGCCTTTCTCCCTCCGGGGTGGGCAGAGACAATAGCCTGCTATTTGTTTCTGTGCTTACTGCTTACACCAAGGGAGTAGCTAGGCTTTAGTTTCGGGGGTTTAAGAAAACAAAAATTGTATAAGATGACATTATTAATTTGAAAAAAAAAAAAAAAATTGTACATTAATCTTTGAACCCCCAAAACCCCTCCTGGCGACGCCCATGGCTGTCACACCTCACGAGCTACTTCTAAATGTATAATAACATTCAAATTTATTTGTATTGATAGGTATTTTTTGCATGTTTATAAATTTTTTGTTACACAGGTGACGTGGCGAGTAGAACATCTAAATGTAAAATGGGAGAGTCTCCGCCTGCTACTTAGTCCTGAGCAGCAGTATCGCGAGGGAGACAGTCCTGACACAGTTGGTTAGTATATTAAGCCACATCCCTATAAAAGAATATATAATATATCACAATTTTTTTATCGTCATACTAGTCAGAATATACTAAAATTTTATAGCGGACTATCTATTATGAAGACTATATTTTTTACGACTATCAGAATATCAGGAAAGATCGCAACCTCGAGTAACGATTTCATTAATAGCGCCATCTATTGAAGTTTACATTACCTATTTAGAGAGCATACCTAAAGAGTCTCTAGAGTGCATTGTCAGTTGTACAGAAGATAAAATATAGATGGCACTGTATTCAATTTAAGGCGAACCTCAATTAATTTGTTTTAGAAAAACTAAGCTATTGCTGTGTTGCAATTTGCAATACCTCTTTTTTGTCGTCAGACTCGTCAGAATATACTAAAATTTTATCGCAAACGGATCAATGTTATAGGATATACAATCGCGGAAACGTCCTTTTTTACCCAACTGCCGAAGAAGGATAATGTTTTATTGTAGATACGACTGCAGTTTACATCCTTATCTTACGAATATGCTGAGGCTTAATAACTACTGTTAGCAACTTATTTTAAATTAGAAATAGGGAAACTAATTTTCAACGTTGGAAAGTTTGAAATGTAATCGTTAGCATTGGATTTCAACATACTATACATACTTACTCACGCATTTCTTCCCCTGGGGAAGGCAGAGACAACTTGAATTTAAAATTACTATATAATGCTAAAGTTTTATCAGTATGTATTCCTATAGGAATTTTTACCTCCCAAATTACATTTATATTAATATGCTCGTATATTTTGTCAGACACAGCTCATGAGTTGCGATGTCTACGTCGCTGGCTGCATCGAATGGAGGACCGATTACCACCTTTATCTGTTGCCGCCGCCAGAGGGGAGCCTTACCACGAACTGCTGAGGAAACTCACCGAGCATAAGGTTAGTTTATTAGTTAAGATGAGTATTTGTGGAAAATCAATTCATCGATATACTGATTATTAAAAATTGATAACTAAAGCGGTAGATAATAGATTTACTTACCTATAAGTCCTGTTAAGTGCTTGGGGAATAATGGATGACGTGGTCTACAGTGCTCGCGGGTGGAATATCCGTCCGGCCCCCGGCGTCACCAATGAAAATACATATTAATATGTTAAGTGCCGTGAATTCTGTCACATTGCTCAGAACCCATATGTTTTCATAGAGTATTAGCCTATTTCGCTTTAATTTTCCGTTTCCTGCTTTGCTAAGGAGGGAAGTGGATTTATTGTATATACTACTACTCAAATTATCTTTTGAATAATTTCGTTTCGGGTTCCACTTCATGTACTCGTAATTATAAACATATTTACCGTGAGTGGGAATCGAACCCGCGAGTCTTCGTAGCAGTCCAACGTTATACCGTCACGGCCTATAGATCGAGTCGGCGAGAATCAACATGTCACCCTGAGATAGATTGCCATCAAAAGGTGATGTCTCGGTCGGCTTTTCTTCTTAGCCTTACAGCAATGAAAGCGTCCTGCTAAAACGTGGATTCAGACGAAGGGGTTAGTCCATAGACTAAAAGTCGCACAGTGGGTTATAGAGAGAGCTATGTTCAAAGAAACCCCTTTGAAGGATAAAAAAATCGTAATGAGGTCATCCGACAAAATTCTAAATTTACCGACGTAGCTCGTAGAATAAGTAAACTGAAGTGCTGCCAATGAACATTAGAGTAAACGAGTCCTTGAGTGGAGATTGTGAATCGGAAAACGAACGGTGAGACGCCCCGTAGCCAGAAGGACGGCCGACCTGAAAATAGCAACTGAGATAGACTGAGAAGCAGGGATAGAAAACGGTTCCATATACCTATACCGGTACCTTTTTTTTTTTTTTTTTTTTTTTATCGTGCGGAAATCCCTTCGGATACCCCCCCGCCGGCCAGCGGGGGCGGTTATGTCGGGCTTGCACCGACTAAAAACGCACGCCGTCTCGGGTCTTCAGACGCCGGGGTGTAAAGTTACCCATAGAACATATCCCTCGCACCTCGACTGACCCTGGGCCATCTCACCACTAACAGCATCGCTCATCCTGTCTCCTCTGAAAGCAGAGGAGTACGGAGAGCGATGTGTTCCCGCCACGTTGGGTATTGGCCGACGATCAATGCCAACCCTATGAAGGGGTGAAGGGGAAGCCATTGACCGCCGCCCAGGGTGTACCGGCCGCTCCGATTCCGTTCCCCCCGGACTGCAGCGGGATCGGAATCGGAGCGACACTCGAGGAGGTTACCCAACACACACCCCCCTATACCGGTACCTATACCGGAACAGGAACCAGAACCTAAATTGGAACCTCTAAGAACCTTTATTTTACCGGTTCTTTGGCAAAGCGAGTCTAAACTTGTTTTTTGAGGTGCGGTCGGGTGACAGGCGCGATGCAGCGCGCGGCGGAGTGTGTGGAGAGGGAAGTTTGTAGGAAATCACATTTGTATTGGTGTTTGGTGGATCTTCTGTTACCAACGCGCGCGCCAGTCGCTCGTGTTCGTATTGATAAAACTATTGTTTTAAAATCACGTAATCTATACATCTATACATATAAATAAAATTGGAGTGTCTGTTTGTAATATTGAAATAACCGTTTTTTACAACATTTATATGAATATTTATACGGCACATACACCAAAATAACATTTTTTACAATTTTTTCTGTCTGTCTGTCTGTTTGTTCCGGCTAATCTCTGAAATGGCTGGACCAATTTTGACGGGACTTTTATTGGAAGGTAGCTGATCTAATAAGGAGTAACTCAGGCTACTTTAATTTTTAAAAAAGAATTAGGGCTGCTAATTCTAAAATAAAAAATAAAAAATAGTGAAATAAATAAAACCCAGATCTAAGTCCACGCGAACGAAGTGGCAGGCACAGCTAGTTTAATAATAAATACTAATAGATAAGGACAGAGATGGAGCCGGCGCTGTCGTGCGAGCGAAATCGCGTTCGCTGCCGAATGTCGCCGAATGAACGCAACCACAAACATTGTATTATAAAAACACTGTTTAGCTGCACAAGTCATTTTGAACTGTATTTATTACAAAAATAAAAAGAGTGTACGAACGAGTG
Source organism: Cybosia mesomella (assembly GCA_946251805.1). Classification (NCBI taxonomy): domain Eukaryota; kingdom Metazoa; phylum Arthropoda; class Insecta; order Lepidoptera; family Erebidae; genus Cybosia; species Cybosia mesomella. The sequence goes on from OX276409.1 coordinate 17,133,703, forward strand.
TAACGAATGAAGTAAAACTTTACGTAAACGCATATACGCGTAAGGTAAAGGCACCTAATACCGCCAATACTCGATTATAGAAATAACTAGCAAGCATGAAAGAAAAATAAAATAAAAATAGTTATTTATGAAATGGGCTCAGCCCCTATCACCGACCCCATGCATGTGTAAAACCCTAATACCGATTTTGTGGCACCTATTACCGACTGCTAAATAAATGAAACAATTCAAGTTAAATAAAATGCTTCTTTATGTTTATTACATTATCATTAGGTATTATTAGAAAAAAAAACATTTTTTAAGTAACCAGTTCTTAAAAAGTTAAAGTATGTGTAAACTGAATATGTATGTGCCTACAGTCGACAAAAGAGATAAGTAAACTTTTTCATATAAATTTGTATGGAAAGGTCCGATGTACCATGATAAGAAAAAATTAAGAGTAAAAAATCCGTTCCCGCAGGGGGAACGCACAGGTAGATTTCGTGAAGCAATTAATATTATTTTATATAGAGAACTACGGACTTTAAACAGTTTTTTTTTTTCTCGAAAACGGTAACTTTTAGCGAAAAACTTTTCAGACATTTTTTATTGTAGACTTAAAAATGGCCTATCGGTTAAAAATGTTTCCGACGCCAAGAATGTTCACCGGTTAGAAGTTATGATTTTTTTCCCGAAAAAATTTGGTTTTTCCCCACTCCACTTTTAGTTAAAGTTTTAATCTTATAGGTTTTTAATTAAAAGTTGTTGCTATTCATGTATACTATGGGTTAAAATTAGAACGGTTCGAATATCTTTCATGGAACGTGAAATTTTGAGGAAAAACTGATTTCACCAAAAGTGAGGCCCTGCCGTCCCCTTAGGCCGGATTCCACCAATTCACGAACTTAAACTAAGTTTACACCCAAGCAATTTTTGACCGCAGTTTGAAAGCGATCGGGGCAAAAATGCGACCGTGAGAGTGCCGCAAATTTTGGGAAGTGGAACCATACATACATATATATATAAATATAAACTTTTTGACCAGTGGTCATTTCGGGCTCAGGGGGTCATAACTAGACCTCCTATGAGATTTTTTTTAAATTCGACAGTAGTCAAGAAACCAATAGGTAGATCGATCTACCAATCTACGATTACTAAACAAATGAACTCTCGTGCTTCGAACTAATTTACTATAGAATCATAGTAACAGAGCCCATGATATCAATCCTAGTTCGATCACATTACTAGATGATATATATACTAGGAATTCAGTGCAGGGTAAATTGAGCTGAGCGAGCAGGACTCTTACTTGAAAAATAAGGCATCTTACTACGGTCGCGCGGATTGCTGAGGCCGCGCGCTCTTGGAACTGTTTTTCGATTGTTATTCCTCAATTTTACATTGTATTTGAACAGTTGACCCCTCTAAACACTCAGCGGGGTCTATACTATCACCATGGCAAATTTGGTCATGATCGGTATTGTGCTTCCGGAGGAGTACAGTCTCGACCAAACGGCTTAGCCACGTATAAGACCTTCGCTTCGCTCAGCTCAAATATTAGTCGCGTCTTTAGTGGGAGAACACGAAATGGCTATGCTGCCAGGCTAAAAACCTGGTGGTGATACGGAAAACCAATTTTAACAAGCTAAAAAAATTCGATGTTTTATATGATGAGATTACCAGAAAAAACCAGGCTCATGTGCAAGATCATTAAAATTCAGTGTATTTCTAAACACTGGCGAAAGTGATGGCAGTAATAATTATAAGTCGCAAAAAGGTGCTAACGCAGTATCGTTCTCAACGATAGATAGACACATTGATGTAACATTATGTTACTGCTGCCATCACTTTCGCCAGTATTTAGAAATGGTAGCAGTGGCAGTTCATATGCACAATTTGAAGATCTTTCATAAATGAGCATGGTAATCTTCTCATATAAGACACCGGTTTTTCAAATTGATTTTTGGTATCCCCACCAGGTTTTTAGCCTGGCAGCATAGCCATTTCGTGTTCTCCAATTAAATACGCGTCTAATGATACACATTTCATCCGATAATCTGGTTGAACTAGGATTGCATCACGAGCTCTTATATTATCTCTATATAGGTACGTTAAAAACTGCAATATTACATGTGGGTCGGTTTTAGGATTTTTCTACGAAAAATCGTAAAACCTGTTACCGACCCATTAAAATTTATATTTACTACGTAATTTTATTACTTTTATGTACATTTATATGATAATATGATTGCAGTAACCATCAATATTTAATATTAAACATATTTTAACCGTAAAATACATCAATGGACAACTATACATCCTAGGGAAATCAAAACATTTGCACAAGAATAAAATTGATTTTCACAGCTATCAATACAACTGAACATATGACGCTAATAGCTCTATTAAAGCTTGTCATGCTAAGATATTAAATTGGTATAGCCCACTATTTATTAATAGACGCCTTATAACAAAAAAAAATTGAAAGTAACATATTTTGTAAAAACCCAACAGTGCCATGGGTTGCATTAGGAATAAAATTGTGAATATGGCTCCTATCACCGCAACTTTTTAATATTGAATTTTAGGCAAATTGAAGCTAAATGTGCGGGTGCACACAAGCAAGTAATGAATGTGTGCATTACAAATACATCTTCTGAAGAAAACATTTGTCTTACATACAACAGCCTAAAATGACGATTTTATGAATGGGTCGGAGGTTGGTGCCAATTTTAAGGGGTCGGTATTGGGTGCCTTTATCTTACTTACTTTTATTATCCATCTTGGCGACAATCTATGTAGTTGTAAAGTTCCAACACACTTGTGATTATGTTAACAAACAAGGTAGACGCGGAAACATGATTTCGGTTATTCATTCCCTGCTCCGAATACACATCCCCTCTTCCGTAAGGAACCTTTAAAACGGATGACAAGGAACCGGTATAACATCATCCGATTTAAAGGTTCTAGGAACCGGTATTTAGAACCGGTACATCGGAACCCAAACCGGAACCGATACCGGAACCGGAACCGTACCGAAAAGAGGAACCTTTATAAGAACCTAAATGTAGAACCAGAACCGAAATTTGTACCGGTTTTCAATCCCTGCTGAGAAGGTAGAGGATCAGTTGCTATGGCGAACATCGGTATTGGGAGAAGCCTACGTCTAACAGTGGACTGTAATAAGACAATTGATTTTGTTTTCACAATAAAATTAGGTGTACCTACTATAAAAATGGAGATGCTTTCGTTATATTTTGAATTCTTGCACCTGTTAGCTGCCCATATACAGCTCCAGTGCACACATGTCCATTTAAAGGTTGACTTTAAGAAATAAGACCGTCAATCATTTCGTCACATTATTTTTGTTTCGAGATCAATTTGTACTTTTGCAGTTCTCATACACTTATTATAGCACGGTTTATTCACTTGTCTGATAAGTAGAAACGTTAATAAACACAAAAAAGTAAAAATCTTTCAGGTGTTCCCAATTTGTACTTTAGCATAAATGACCATTTAATAAAACGTGACAATTCCGTTTAGTAAGGAAACTTTCCTTACTAAACGGAATTGTCACGTTTACCAATACATAAGCAAAAAAAAATCCCTAGTGAATAAAAAAAAATATCTAAAAATCTGGCATAGTAAATATATCAGTATTGCATAGGTGAGCACCAGATTTTTTGATTAACTAATAAATTTTAATTTTAGTAGTTTAGCGTGTCCACTATTATACAGACTAATGAATAAACCGTGCCATAATAAATGTATGGGAACTGTAAAAGTATTAATTGTGAATACATGTAAATTCTTTTTAAATCTTTTATTTTTTTTAAATATTATTTTATAGATCAAGTGATGCAGATTTCGTATCGGTTTGAAGCTTTGTAATATCTTTAAAATGACGGCACACGTCCTGTATATACAGTCTCGCCTCGTTCCAGGTAGAGACCACATGTTTCCACTTACCACGATCCTGGCATACATATTTCGCTTCTTCTACTTCCATAATTGTTTTCATACATGCTAGCCAGTTGCGGGTACTTTTGTCATGGCATATCTTCTTCCTTTTATTACTGGCCGCTGCAGCAGAATAGCCGCAATTTCGCCAATGTCAAGAAAATATAATCAATGTTTATAAAATTACTAATGGCGGTGATTCCGTGTGTCCATCCTTCATGAGAACAGGTGGTCGATCAGTACCGTGGATTTTAGGGGGCGACAAGGCCTTTCTTTAAAATGACTTCACACGAACTTTACATTACGTACGCCTAAATAGACCCTTACCGGTTTTAAACTTTATCCTCGCTCAACTATTAATTGGTATAATGGCTTCGGAGATCAAATCTAAGTTAACTGTGTTTTTGTTACCCTTAAGAAAAATACAAGCAGCATTTTTACAAGAAAAAATTGCGTATAAATATGTGATGCTTAGTGTAAAATATCTCTCAGTCAAAAGACCTACAGCTACCCAGTAACAGCCAGTTCGAATTCAACTTGCTCTGACTCGAACTCGACTTGCTCGAACTATTGCTTTTCAAATACACATAAAACGATGTCCCCTATTCGTACCTTTTTTTTTTTTTTTTGTATCGTGCGGAAATCCCTTCGGATACCCCCCCGCCGGCCACCGGGGGCGGTTATGTCGGGCTTGCACCGACTAAAACCGCACGCCGTCTCGGGTCTTCAGACGCCGGGGTGTAAGGTTACCCATAGAGCATATCCCTCGCACCCCGGCTGACCCTGGGCCATCTCAACACTACCACGCCACGTTGGGTATTGGCCGACGATCAATGCCAACCCTATGAAGGGGTGAAGGGGAAGCCATTGACCGCCGCCCAGGGTGTACCGGCCGCTCCGATTCCGTTCCCCCCGGACTGCAGCGGGATCGGAATCGGAGCGACACTCGAGGAGGTTACCCAACACACACCCCTCCCCTATTCGTACCTTGTTATTTTCCTCTACCAGTCTAAGGTTTGTTGGAAGAAAATTTAACATTGAGTTGAGCTCACCGTTGTATATTTCTTTCCATTTATGTGTATAAGAAACAAAATGTCATATCTAAATAGTATTGTTAAAAGTTGATGCCAAAAATATTTTGCTATTCTATCTCTACACTATTACCCGAATTTTCAGTTGTTTTGCAGCAGCCATGGTCAGTACTACAATAAAGAATATGAAAGCCTTCTGCTTTCACTAAACTATCAAATTTTTCACCATTTAATCCCAAAGTGTGCGCTCAAATTTCGTTGGACTAAAAACTAAAAATACGCATCGCAAAATTGTATTTGTTCCTCTGACTCCTCGAGGATAAACGTGTACTCTCAACATCTATGGATTTTAGCATTTAAACTTCGTAAACAAGAGCCAAATCATCATTTATTTTCTGAGGCATCTCAATGACAATCGTGTGATATATTCGTATTGTATCTCATCCATTGCTCGGTGGCGTCGTGACGCGGTAACAACGTCTAATGAGTACTATAAATCAGCCAGCGATGGAGAGATGCCCTTAATTAGGTTCGTTCGTGACCGAGTGCTCGTGGCCTATGGAGTTATGGGATGTTTTCTTAGCGGATAAGTTGTGCCGTTCGTAATATAGTGTGTACATTTAATGATCTATTTGGCATCTTATTGGATATTATAATCACCTATTGTCTTTTACTATTTAACAAAGTTATGACATAAATAATGTTAAATAAGTATTGTGTATAGTTGTATATATAAACCTTTGATTTTAATTTGCTTAAAAATATTACAGTAAGCTATAGCTGTGAGTAGAGCAATATCTACCTCTTACTTATGGGATTAAAAGTACAACAGGATTACAGAAGTACGTAAGTATCTGCTTTGGTAATGGAAATATCTGAGACAACCTATTGGTTCGAATTAATTTTTAATATTACTTCATAAGAAATAAATACTGCGGGTTTAGGTTTCCAAAAATCCTGTAGTGGTATGGGCTCGCCTATAGATTATCGCGAGCCCATGACCCCTAATACCTATTCTCTGCGCTATAATATCCCCAATAGGTAGCACTAATCGGTCACTTTGAATTTCTTTGACGTTAGATTCATATTTTAACCATTATATTATAGGTATAAAATTGTAATTGTATACAATAAAATTGTATGAAAGTTAATAAAGATTCGACGTGCATTTTATAACGACATCAAAATACCAATGCCGATGCCAATCGCCATTAATTAACAGCTCCTGATTGGCTCACACTCAAAATTTTAATAAATTTTTACCTATTATTTATTATTATGTGTGTTAACACATTATTATATTGTGCGTTGTTACTATTTATTATTATAATTATTAACTATATTTTGATCTGTAAGCAACAAACAAATGTTTAAATTATGCAAAATACATTCTCATTTAGTAAAAAATATACGGTACAGTACGGTAATATTTGGGGATAAGAAATCAACTTAGCGTAGCTTCAAGCGCTAACGAGTTAAAGCGCTACATAGGTGCAATAGGTTAAAGATGACCTTACTAAATACGTTGTCAACAGCAGGCCTACCATGAAACGTACATTCGTAATTGCGGACTGAAATTTCGGGCAATCAGTACCATTATACCGCAATAGGTACCATGAAACGACCCCAAACAGCAAAATCCGGAATTTCGACAGCCCACCAAAAAAATTAATTAAAACGATACTATATGACTTATTTCAAAAGGTCAAAATGTTATACATTAGGTGATATTATAATTCAATACAAAAGGAATGTATTTTTAGGGTTCCGTTAGCCAAATGGCAAAACACGGAACCCTTGTCATGTCTGTCTGTCTGTCTGTCTGTCTGTCCGTCCGTATGTCACAGCCATTTTTTTCCGAATCTATAAGAACTATGCAGTTGAAAATTGGTAAGTAGATGTATTCTGTGAACCGCAATAAGATTTTCACACAAAAATAGTAAAAAAGCAATACATTTTGGGGGTTCCCCATACTTAGAACTGAAACTCAATTATTTTTTTCATCAAACCCATACCTGTGGGTTCTATGTTCTATCTATGGATAGGTCATCAAAACTGATATTGACGTTTCTAATATCATTTTTTCCTAAACTGAACAGTTTTAAGATAGATAAAATAGACACTTCCAAAGTGGTAAAATGAGTGTCCCCCCAACCCCCCCCTATAACTTCTAAGATAAGAGGAGGATAAAACTAAAATAAATATATGATGTACATTACCATGTAAACTGCCACCGAAAATTGGTTTGAACGAGATCTAGTAAGTAGTTTTTTTTAATACGTCATAAATCGTCAGGATTCACCTATGCAACGGAGATGGGTACGGATTCACATGTGAATCTGTCCCATCTCCGTTGTATACTAGTAAAACAAAAAGAAATGTACCTACTAACCCTAGTTTATAAGCAATATTGTTACTAACACTATGGATAATTTTCCGAAATAAATGTTTAATAATAATAAATCGTAAACCGCAATTTAACTTTTATTCCATCAACTCCAATATAAAAATTTTACTAGCTGCTACGGAACCCTTCATGGGCGAGACCGACATAGAAATTTATTGTAAACGAAAACCTCCTTGATATGTTTGATTCAGTCCCGAACATACTTCATGGTCCTGACCGTAAGATCGAAATCCGAAGTAACTTCATGGTACCTTTTTTTTCGTGCGGAAATCCCTTCGGATCCCGCCGGCCAGCGGGGGTGGTTATGTCGGGCTTGAACCGACTAAAGCCGCACGCCGTCTCGGGTCTTCAGATGCCAGGGTTTAAGGTGGCCTAATAAGGCAATACTGACATTTCTTTCCTTCGTATTTCGTGCGGGCCCGCAATTGCGGATGGTCATTTTATGGTAGGCCTTTAGTTTTTACGTCAATAACTTTTGTGTAAAAGATGCATCATCATTCTCACGTTTTACTCAATGAAATCAATTGGGTAAAAATGAATAATGTGAATACACTATGGGATGAACTAAACTCGTTTTATATCGTTTTTGAAATCAGCTCTTCTGGATCTGGATGGTGAACCATTAAAAATTCGTTCAACTAATTGACTAAGACGCGACAACACAGTTTAGTTTTGAATGACCTTGGTTCCTATCAGTGGTAAAATCCGCTCTAACAGTTTCACATGTTATTTCCTCATATTAGTATACCATGCAATATCAAATCCTTTCATAGAAATAATAAGCTTTTCTCTAAAACACGACTAGCAAGAACTAGACTATGTGACGTCATTTTCCATTCGACCAAAAGTACCTATACTACTTTATAGTAGTATATATACTATTGGTACGCATTTTAAACGCGCCGTCTAATTCGAAAAATCGAATGCGGCGCGCGTATATTACTATATTGCACTTTTTGATTGAAGTTTTATGTAATTAAATATGAACTAAACAAGAAAACAATGACATATTTATTTGTAACGCTCATTGCATATCGGGGAAAAAAATCAAGTGAATTTAAATAACTTCCATATTCTATTAACATAACCCAAGTGTTTTTAGGGTTCCGTTGCCAAATGGCAAAAACCGAAACCCTTATAGATTCGTCACGTCTGTTAGTCTGTCCGTTCGTATGTCACAGCCACTTTTTTCCGAAGCTATAAGAACTATGCGGTTGAAACTTGGTAAGTAGATGTATTCTGTGAACCGCATTAAGATTTTCATACAATAAGAGAAAAATACAATAAATTGTGGGGGTTCCCCATACTTAGAACTGAAATTTAAAAAAAAATGTTTCATCAAACCCATACGTGTAGGTCTTCAAAAATGATATTGAGGTTTCTAATATCATTTTTTTCTAAACTGAATATTATGATTTTCAAAGTGGTAAAATGTGTCCCCAACCCTCTAAAACCCCTTCTAAAATAAGAGAATGATATAACTAAAAAATATATAATATGATGTACATTACCATGTAAACTTCCACGAGAACTAGTAGTTTAGTTTACTAGTTTTTTTAAATATGTCCAATGAACAGACAACTAATTTACAATCTTATAATAGTAGGTAATAATAGATGGATAGATTCCGAAAATTGAACTGATGCATAAATTCTCTTTCTGAAGGTTTATTATAACTCTTACTGTATTTCATTTCTAAATATATTTGAGTATCAAGCGATTGAGAAAGCAAATAATGGTGTAAGATAAACTGACCCAAAAGCACATAGCTAATAACAAAGTTAGGTAACAGAGGTTATCGGATCATCGGCAGATTATATCACAGTTATTGATCATATAAGTTGCCCTTATCGTCTGACAAGGCTCACTTTTCTGATATCTAGAAGTATTATTGCCTATTTATTATTTTAGGTCAGAAATCAACTGACAGTTGACGGCATTGGGGCACTTGACTGTCAGGTCAAATCAGATTCTTTTTATTAAATGTCAAAACGGGGAACTTGTGTGAAATACAGAAGTATGACGTCATACTTCGATATTGTCAAGTAATTTATTATTAGTAATGAGGATAACTGTGTATTTTTATCGGTCTTTTAAAATTCTTCTTTTAATACCTTTAGTTAAATAATTTAAACTATATAAAATAATTAAAAACAATGTTATATTATGTGTTGTTGTACAGGACTGTAGAATTATGTAGTATATTATATTGTGTAGAACAGAAAACATATTTGGCGAATACACTTACGACAGCCTTTTCAGGGATATATGGATAGAGTGTATTATAAATCAAGGTTGTGAAAAATTAAAACAAAAAACTATAAATGTTTAGGCTTTCACGGCCGGCGTTGCATGTAGAATATATTGTTTCCGGGCTGTTTGGCCGTGGTCCATTGAAACTTGCGTTCCAAACGTTTCGTCGATCACTGCGGGCGACATCTTCTATGTATAATACGTATGTATTAACAAAAAAAGTATATAAGTATGTTTATCCGCATTCTGGAACCCATAACACAAGCTAGTTAAAGTATGCTTACTTTGGGTCTAGAAAGCGCTGTGTAGAATGTCGTAGAATATTTAAATTTATATGCTACATAGGGCTTTCTAGACCCAAAGTAAGCATAGTTTAACTAGCTTGTGTTATGGGTTCTACATTGGGATAAACATACTTATATGTATACTTTTTTTTGTAAATACAAACATATTATACAGAGCAATGCAAATAGACGTATTCATGCATACAAATATTTGAACTGAGCGGGAATCGAACCCGCGCCCCCCTTTTTTTTTTTTTACGTGCGGACATCCCTTCGGGTACCCCCCGCCGGCCAGCGGTCGTGGTTATGTCGTGTATCGACTAAAATCGCACGGTGTCCTCCCCAAGTGTCCCTGTTGTAGGAGTCTTATGCACTACCGCTACGCCACAGAGGCCGTAACATCAATTGACACACCGACACACACACGCTCACAGACTATGTGATTTATTTATAATATTATATAGCAGCATTTATAATATTAGTAGGATAGAACCTTAAGCACAACAAAAGTAAGAGCGGTATCCGAGTTCTGTGATCAAAGGTTAGGTTATCAATCCATCTATCTATGTGTAACAGTACAAATTGCCTTTATCTGATGCACATTAAGGTAGGCTCACATTACAGTTATTTAAGGTACCGCCATTTGAAATATTATTAATGTGATGAATATCTATTCATTTAATACGCGTCTTTGATCGGATTGACAGCCATAATGGAATTAGGGAGGTGAAAAGAGCCTGTAACACTCTTTGATCCTTAAACTTCATATGCTTAAGCAAAAACGGAGCCCCGGTCTCGAGGTGTGAGCCTCGGATGCTATCGGGAGCAACGCCAAGTTGATGATGATGATCTATGCAAAAATTCTATCCGTTAGTCTCTTGCTGCGTGCAAAATATGCGATTGGCACACTGCTCCGTATCGCGCAGCGTAGCGCGGGAGTGCGTGGTCTTGCGTTGCTTGTATGCATCTTTGCATTGCAAACATGCGTAGTGTAACATACAGAAAACGCATTCACGTGCAATTTATTAAGCAGTAACTCCCGCGCTACGCTGCGTGATGCGGGGGCGTGTGCCAATCGCCTAACTATCTTTCACGTAGCAAGAGACCAACCTTGATGTTTTTTTAATATTAGAATCGGCGACTTTAGCTTTTATAAAGTTTTGCATTTCATGATACAGCTACCTACTGTAGACCCGAGACGGCATAACTGAGCGGGAATCAAACCCGCGCCCCCTGTCGTAGCAGTGGAATGCACTACCGCTACGCCACAGAGGCCGTACATACAATCACGCCTTTTTCGAATAGTGTAGGCAGTGACCACATGTTATGATTCGGAGATAAACCTTTCACTTCTTTACTAGTATACATAAATAATCTTATTAATGTTAATTATCGCTCGCTTAATAATGTGCCCGGTTGATGGCAATAGGCTCGCCCCCTATTACATTGGGACCTTAACATAACTGGCGAAACGTGGGTGTGTAATACACCTCTGCCTACCCCTTCGGGGATACAGGCCTGAAGTTATGTTATGTTATGTTATTATGGTTGGCGACCACCAGATGCCTTTCCTTACTTCCTTTCCTGTTCTCCATTCTCCTTCTATATTTCACCCGGCCCTGTCCCCTCAACAGGTAACAATGCACAACACCTCTGGTGTTGCAAGCATCCGTACAGTATCCGCTTACCATCAGGTGAACCATGACCTTGTTTGCTACATCTGAAAACAATTTCCAAATGTAAATGTAAAATAAATTACTAGAGCATTAAGTTCGCGAAACAACTTCTCTTTAACATAATATCCTGGTAGTCAAACCGTTTGTCTTGATTGACTAATGTTCAAGCGCAGTCATTCGCGGCAACTTTCTAAGGTCGCACGGCGTCAGCGTTAACCTCTGCTAGTCAATTTGTGACAGCGCCATCTATTATTTGGGGCCATCGATCTAGGTAATAGTTATTTAATTGTCGTATAAAAGCTTATTGCTCGTGGAATATAACTTTAACATTGTATCAGAACAGAAAGTATCTGATAAGGAAATGGTAAAATATTCAGTGATATAAATGTTGCAGCCATCTGGTTAAATTAGCCAAATAATTGGACGCTTAGGCCTTTAACTATACTTCGGTAGTCAGTCAAAAGGCTAAAGAATAACTAGCCATTTAGTTAAATTGGACTGACTGATAAATTATTTCGTAATTCTACCGAGTGGCATCGACGAAGCCCCTTAAGGCGGGATTCCTATTTATCCATGCATTGTCACAAATAAACTAACGCGAATGATATGTCTTTGCGACACCTCCGCCATACTCTTCAAACCTAATTTATCTTTTTCGGGGCGCGCTGTTTTGATGACTAGGTACTAGCACCGCAATGACTTACTACTAAGAACTAAATTTGAGTCACTTGGCTGAGTCTTGATCACCAATCTTATAAAGGCTGATTGACTGAACTAAATTTAAATCACTTCGCTGAGTCTTGGTCAGTCATCTACAACGGGTTGATTTTTAATACGCCATGTTGTTAAACGTTGAATAATTCTTGCGCTATTAGGTTGTTGATTTAACCAGATGGCTGTGACATATACATACATTCAGTATATTTAAGAAATATAATATTTAAGAAATTTCAAACAAAGATTCTTAAAGAGGAGGAAATTGGGTTCCACGCGCAAACGCGGGTACGATACATTGATGAATTTCTTGTATGGTATGGATATTTTTAATTAAAAAGAATGGTGTATTCTGAACACTTCGAAAATTTTGGAAATTTTACTTACAGTTAATTTTTCAGCAGGTTGAACGAATGTTAAAAGTTAACAAAATATTCATACTTCGTTTATAATCATTTCTGTACTTGAACAACAACTGAAAAATCCAAATAGTTTTGTTCGAGTAAAACAATTATAAACAATGAGGTATCACACATAATTTTAATAGCAGTATCGCTATTTTAGACCATTTTGAACTTGTGAACTATATACTAGTATATCTCCGACGGCATTTGGCCAATTAATGTTTACGGTACGCGGAGCGAGTGCAAAAGCTCATAACTAACAATACAATATTATATATAGTATCTAGTAATTGTGTTCACAATAATAAGTCTCTTTATACATTAGTCGCCTTGTACGACACACACGGAGGAGATGGGATGGCCTTGTATTCTATTTCCTAGGTATAAGCCTAACGACCTATAAAATACTAAGTACGTTAAAATACTATTACAACTGCTATTTATAACATATGCTATTATAAAAAATAATGATCACAGTTTATGTTGTTATAACTTTCTGTCTGTCCCAAAAATTACGTGAGTAATTGAAAACTCCCACCCGTCAAAGGGACTGAAATAAATCCATGGAACGTTTAAATTTGATGACTTCCTTACACGTCGTGTATTTTTGTAGTATATTTACAATTTATTACCGTCCCGCCGAATTTGGTTTGTGATGAGTTCGTAATACATGTGTTTATTATACGCTCGCTCTATATAAAGTTAGACTTCCAGTGTTAGCTGAACGTAATAAAGCTTTTATGGTTGTATAAAAAGTGAGCATAGGTTACGGCGAACAGTTGGCCGACTTTTACCAGGTTATCATTAAGTAACTAGTTTTTATTTATTCGGAGGGCATTTTATTATTGATCTTTTAATAAAATAAAATAAAAAAAGATTAAACAATAAACTATAACTATAATTAACTTTCTGAGGAGCTAGAGAATTTGAATAAATAACATATCTTCATGCAATGAGAAAATCTGTTTTAAGAAAATATTTGTTTTTAGTGGTCTTAACTACGTAAGTTATTAGGATGAAATTAGAAAGGTGCGACTGAAGTTCGTAGCAGCTACGTACATTACGACGTAGCTTAGTCTCTTTGAATAATATTTTCATTACAGCATATGATATTTTCTCTTGCAGTACAACAGACACTTTAAAACTTTCTGTGGATACCATTTCTGTTTTGTATCCAGTAATTAAGTCTTCTTTGTAAACATTATTTATGGTCACAATTTTTCCCTGTACTATATTGAAGCCTTCTATACAACATTATTCAGCGATAAAACCGGCGGCGTTCGTGTACCCAATTACTTACTTCTTGGTAGGTCTGAAGGGTTATAGAGGGCAATGATGTAGTCTAGCAAAGCTTCAATTATCCTGTACGAAGATTAAGCTTGGAATTGAAAAGTACGCTGATGAGGTTTAATAACCGTGGAAAATTATTAGATTAAAATATGTGTATGTGGAGTAGACAGTGTGCGTATGAAAAAGTGGGTTGATAGGGTTTCGTAACGAAGGAAAAAATAAAATATTTTAATGATGATTCCGTAATTTATTTATAGTATGACCGCAATTATAACAAGCTCGCTCCTTATAATATGAGGCCGCTTATAATATATATACATGCTAAAGTAAACTGTATAAAGGTCCAGTGAACATGGCTGCTAAACAGCAACCGAAACGTCGGATTCAATGTAATTAATAAAATAACATCAAATAAATCGCTATAGAATTCGTTAAAAATAGTTTTAATCAATATGTGACATTCGCGTAAACTTCCTACAATATCATGTAAACTATATAAGTACGTATGCATGTAATTGCAATATGATTTTGTAATTGTAAGTATTACAAAATAACATAAGATTACCTGCCTATTTCGTAATTAAATTTCTAAGTTTCCCTTGCTTAATAAAATGGAGACATAATTTTGAAAGGAATTATAATTACGAGAATTAACGCAATCATAGCCTATACTATATCAAACTTTTGAACTACCACGGCCCATGTAACGGATGTAAATTTAAGCTATACCAATACGTTGTGGTTTTAGCCTAATCTCAATATAATCTAAATGTCTAACTTGACATAATATTACAAAGCGAGAAGAGAATACGAATTAATTTTCGTTCGTTACAACATCAAGTACAAAATTTTATAAATTTTCACTAGCAGAATACCAATATGCACTTTTTTCATCTTTCGATCACACTACTCACAATCTTACTATCCTACTATAATATTATAAATGTGAAAGTTTGTGAAGATGTTTGAATGTTTGTTACTCAGCCAGGCTCTAACGGCTGAACGGATTTAGCTGATATTTGGTACAGGGATAGTCATAGTCATAGATCATAGTGACATTTGTGAGATCGACATTGGATTGGAACTGAATTTATTCACTACGGGGGATTGACCCTCTTATCTACGAAATTTCAGTTGTTAGCTGACTGGTAACAATCGTAGAGATTTTAAATCTACTAGGTAATTACCGTGCAAAGGAAATTACTTACCGCAAAATGCATAAAGTATTTCCTTTTGTTAACGAATGCGTACACATAACGCTAAGTTACGTGCATGTAGGGTTGCCTACAAGTAGTATTAGCGTGATAGATAGGTGTTATGCTATTTTGACGGGTTTACGTCCATTGTCATATACTTACAGTTACAGTTTACTACTAAGGTAGAAAGCAAGTACATAGTCTAACTGACTGTGCGCGGTGAGGCGCGGGACAAACAGAATAGGCGTGAGATGCGGCTGTGCCAGAGACGCGTCGCAGGCATGTCCGCTGTTAAAGTATATCAAAGGGACGGGGCGCAGACAGGACCCGGAGACGTTACTTACATTTAGCTTTGCTGCGTGGGCGCGCGGGTGTCACGTGTTCAAAATAACCCTCCCTCCGCGCACCCCTTCATCTCGTCTCTTCTGTATGTTTTAGGATAGGGCGCACTCAGAGACACTCGTGACACACCTCGCGTTTCCACCTGCAGAAAGAAATAAGAGCGTAATACTTTTCCGACTGCATGAGCTGTTAATCCCCGTTGTGTCGACAGCTTTTTTTTTGGCGTCTGCTCTCCTAAGCTGTCTCCTCTTGATGTGGCTTATCTTCGCTTCTACGGGAGCGACTGCCGTCTGCCCTCTAACTACAAGCTTACGGGGACCATCCCTGAGAGTTAAGCCTGCCTGTGAGCCTCGTTCGTTAATCAGCATGTGCACCTACTGGCACATACGATTGGCCTGGACGTCAAAAATCTTAGTGGGGCAATATATTATTTAACAAGACAATACTGGTGTAAGTATATATTTTACTCCCGAATGTTTTTCTGATATAAATCTATGGGAAAAGTTAGCATATGTACTGATTGCTCCAGAATTTCATAGATATTTTAAATGGGTCGTTAAAATAGTAAATAAGACTATGTCTCGTAAATGTGATTTAGTACCTTTTCTTTTCTCGCAGACTTTACCTATTGTAAATGTAATTAAATATAGGTCCTGGGCGTCAATAATTAAATATTTATTATGTTTACCTTCAATGTATTTATAGCTATCTCAGCCTTCCCTAAAGCTTTATACATCCTGAGTCTGTTTCCAGAAAGCTATTTTTTCTTTCAAAATGAACCTTTCTTTTTTATTTTGTTCAGTACTCTTTCCAGCCTATTGTCTCCGTCCTTCTACAGCACCACATTTCGGACGCTTCTAGCCTCGTCCAAGTCTCACATCCATAGAAATTGTACTCTATGGATGTTGTAATAATATATTATTTAACTGAAATTAGAACCACCGCGTTGTAACGAGAAAATCTTTCTTTTAAGCTTTAGATCAAAGAAATAAAGCTGGTATATACAAGACGTTATAATTGCTGACGACGGATGACGCTCTGGAGCAGGCTTTACCCTAGGTATTCGCAGGTCAGGCGACGGTGACTCCTATAAAAGACGTATAAGCCAAATCAAAAGAATGAGAAGGAGGACTCCGGGGCTCCAGGATGAAAGCCTGAGATGTGATTGGGAACAACGCTAACAATACTAGCCTGTCAATGGAAAAGTATGAAAAATGGACCATATAGCTTAGGAATGATTTAGGAGTGCAAAAGCAACAATTGTTCGTAAATTCGTGGACATTGTTCCCGCAAACAGCAAACTGATTCCTCTAATATTGTTTAATTTATACAGGCAATCTTTAATCACATTACGACAGCCACCATAGATTAATAGTCTTAAACAAACACGAACTAATTTCTCATTATTATTAGCAATATTGGAAAGCAATAATAGTTAATCTGGCGCGGGCGCTGGCGGTGTAGTAAACCGTTCTTGGCTGCTAGTGTAAGTGATTAATGAACTTATCGCGCCAGAGATCGGGTTAGATCGAACCACTTCGGGCGACTTCGGTAGCCCCGACTTTCGCTCCCTCGGGCGAATGGCGAAGTTTGTTTAATGATGATGTGCGTGCACATTTGATTTATGTGAGATAGATAGAGCAAGTCCGCTATTGAAATAAAGTAGGAGGTAGGTATGCAATTAATTCTCAAATATTCTGTCGTTGTCTTGATAGGAAAGTAGCGGTTTATTTTTTTGCGACGTTGATTAGTTTGGTATATAGATGTCTTTTACTGCGTCTATATCTATATATTCACGCTTATATATCCTCAAAACGGTAAGCAAAGATTAAGACCCATACTACACGTGTGACAGTCACATGTAATACGGTCAACATCCACATATTGCAAGCTATCAATACCTCGCTGGCGCTGCAGTAGCCGGTGTGACGGCTTTTTATGAGATTTCGAGTGCGATTGGGCAAACTGTCATTAGATTTTCTGCCAGAAAATTTTCAGTAGCAACTCGGAGTTTGGAAACGCCATGGCAACGAGAGGAGTAATTGAGGAAATTATGTCTGACAGAAAAGTACACAAGATAATGAAATGTCAAGACGACCCCAAATAATTACGACAAGGCCAAATAGATGATGATGTATTTTAATTTCGTAGCCTAACATTTTATCAAAAAACCCTTTGAAGCTGCAACTCCTTTTTGGAGTAAATAGGTACTAAATTGAAGTACAATATTTACCAAGTGTCGCGTCTATCAAATCAATTTATGAATAACTTGATAATTTGTTGGTAACGAATCATCTCGTGACCTAGGTAATTTTATTCAGGTTACATATGCGAACAAAATCAGCATCAATATGTATAAAAATAACAAATTTCGAAATTCAATCCACAACTTAATTATAGTTAACCTTTTCATCTAAATTGCGTAAAGCTACACTTCGTTAATGCTTTAGTAATGCATTCCTTACATCAGGAACAAAGAGAATCCGAAATAGTATGAACCAATCAATGACATGGGAAGCTAAAATATCGCCGCTGGATAAATTTGTTGTGTCTACATAATCTAAACAAAGGAACAGTTTCACAAGTTGTGACTTCGAATAAAGCACGTTCTTACATGACTGCTAAACTATCCACAAACCTAATTTGAAACATTTCCATGCTTGACTTCACAGCACACTGTATTTTCTACTCAACAAAACACAATAATTTTCTCTCCAAAGCCAGAAATAGTATGCAAAGCATCACAGGGAACTTTATACACCGCAGTTTCATAATGCAGGCACCCAGATGTGAGCTTGCGCGAGCGCAATATTTCTCCTGCGGCGTCAACGCGCGATATTATCGCCCTCTGGAGGCCGTAGATAAGTACAACGTGCCAAGTAGCGTTCCACCAATATAATGCCGTCGATAAGATTTACTGTGTTTTAAAAGGGTTTAGTGGGACAGATCATTGACATTTGATTTAGAAAACAACACGGTTTAGCCTGCACTGTTTTCGTATACCTATGTAGCTTTTATTATGTGTGACTAAAGTTGAAATGTGAAGCAAATACCAAGATATTATGCCTGTTAGCAAACCTTTAGCGGACTGACATCGAGATAATACAAATCGTGTTAACTCGTCATGACCTCTAAGGCTGCAGTCGGCTCCTTGAGAATCCATCGCTGATTGAGGCATAAGTAAATTTTTCCTTATACGATTATCGCAATTGTATTGTGTGATATAGATATAACTCGACAGAATACCAATATCACCGAAATCTGACTAGCACGTCTTTTGATGAAATTAGTGACTAAACCTAGACTTTACCTGACTTACCCGGGTCATTATTCGAGGGCGTAAAGAATATGTTACAAAAGCGGTGGAGAGTCAGTTTATCAAAAATCTAATTTTATATATGTTCACTGTTCGTTATAACAGTCATCGGTCCATTTTACATTACATCCTTACAGGCAGTATCTTATTCCTCCGAGCCTTATACCAACTAAGGTAACTACGGAACTGCTGAACTTCGATATTTTCCATGAAGCGACTGCCATTTTACCTACGGGCAATTAGTACTTTATTTTTACAGGTTCATGTTCTCTGCTTTAGTACGAAACGACCATCAATCCTTTGGCTAATATGGACAGCTGACACCTACTTTAGCTTATTGCCATTTTCAGCCGAAAGTAGACAGTGATACCATTAACAAGTATTGTTGCATAAATGTGGAACATAGTATCAATCAATAAGTATTTTTATCGTGCAGAATAAACTGATAAGATACGATTGCATCGCCTACATTGAGCGTTAAAAATAAACAGTCCAGTCGGGTCCATTTTTATAAGTATTTAAGTTTTATAAGGTTGAAGGTGAACAGTTCCTGTAACCTAAGATCTCATTGAGTGAATCAGGTGCTGCTGCCACAGAAAGATATTTAAAAAAATAACCAGTGCATTTAATAACGGTATCATTCAGCCATCAAGGATTGGTAAGACTGATAAGCATTAAAATGTGGGGAACACAATTTTACAATTTAAATATCAGGACTTAAAATTGAAATTGTACCGCTCCTAGTTGTAGGGAATAACAATGGCATACTCGCACCTAAATTTACTGACACGTACTGTCCATATAAAAAACACCTTTTAGTACGGACAATGTGTACGTCTCGCTCGTCTCTCCGATACCATCTCGAAAACACTAGAGCAGTAACTTCCGTATGGTAGGTACTAGTCGTATTTTACTTGCGTGCTAATCTTCGCGCGGATTTAGAAAGCCCAAGAAAGCGGTCAGTACGCAACATTGATAACATATTGTGGCGAAAAGGCTCTAGAATGAGCTCAAAAGCCCTCGGCTATAGACTTAATATACAACAGATTACTATGAAACATTAAACCGTAATGAGTTCAGTCAAACGTAGGTCTAAACTTTGCTGTAGATACAAAATGATTAATAACTTTCTCGGGGTCCGATTCAGTATCGCCACGTTTTCAAAACGCGTGATTTCTATTTGATTAGCAAGAATAACGTAAAAAAATCCGTATGATCCGTCAAAATAAAATCTATCCAAGTTTTCGTATATTATTAAACCTTCAGAATCACTCGATAGTTTGATTCGATTTCGTTTTAGTAGATTTTGTAACTTTAATTTTATAAGTTTTCGTAAGTTTTGAAATCACTGAATCGGGCTCTTGTTTTGGCAATATTCTTTGTGTACTAACGTTTAAAACTATTGACTAGTAGTAAGCGGCTACCAGGTAATCTACATAGGTCTGGCGACCCTATTTGCCTGCAGAAATATCACACCAAGCAAGTGCTTTTATGCTTGCTGTGCTTGGGTGAAATTAAACATTTGGGGAGATCAAATCAATCACTCGATCGAACTATAATCGGACAGGCATAAATATTGGGTCTTGATTCTGAGAAAAAACTTATATGAAAAGTTACCCGAGGCGGAGGGGGCGATCTTGGTTTCGGTCTGATATAGCAGGTAATCTACATAGGTCTGGCGACCCTATTTGCCTGCAGAAAGATCACACCAAGCAAGTGCTTTTATGCTTGCTGTGCTTGGGTGAAATTAAACATTTGGGGATATCAAATCACCGTTAGGTCAAACTCATTAGGGATGTCAACAAGAAAACGCTGTACAGCAGACTGTGAAAAAGTACACGCTTTAGAAGAGAACAAGAAAATTTACTCTATTTAAACGGAACGACAGGCATTGTTATTGCTAAGGCATGTCAGTCAGAGTAAAACTCACCATTCCCGGCAACAAATGAGATATCGAAGACACTATCATTTCTGATTCCGGAAAAATATGATTAGTAAAGTACCTCACAGGAAACTACTACCGACTACATTGGTTTTAAGTAAGTACTTAATCTGCCTAGGGGAACTCCCGATTCCGATTCCAAATCCAAACAGAAAATTCTATAATGCCTATATAACATTATGCATGAGGTATTCTTATCAAACATTAATTTAATTCCTCACTGTCGGACAAGTCGTTCGGTGCGGTAGCATCTTTATCGTATAGCACTAAAGGTTGAAGGGTCAGACATTTCATATGCGGTACCCATCAGGGATTTACGTTCACCTCGAATACTAGGAAATGGTCGCTTGCTATTTGTACTTTCACTACAAAACAATATTATAGTAATGTATTCGTCCTTTAGGGACACTTTTATCAAAACTTTCAAGTTAAGACGATCAAGAAAAAGAAAATTTTGAAAGTTTATTCCATATACGAGTGTTTGGTTTTTATAACTCCCCTGGTGGTAGATGGTCAGTGGGAAAGGAGAGTGAAAAAAAAGTAAATAAATGGAGATACCTTCGATAGTCTCATAAACCATCCGGAATGTAGCATTTTGTTACCTAGATAGATCTTAAAGTCGAACTGAAAAGTGTGTTTCTATCACCAAGATTTTATGTCCATCGACATTTGGTTAAATACCAAGAGATGGTCTTATCGCATCGTAGTTACACTAAAAAGCCGACCCCAACTGAGTTGGGAGAAAGCTCGGAGGATGATGATGATGATGATCAAGAGATTATCTTCAGTCATTTGAAAGAAAAGGCTGTTTTTTAAATTCAGTTGCTATTAAATACTGAGTTAGGAAAGGAAAAAACACCATGTTACGCATTAGAAATACAATAGCGATCAATTTCTTATGTTTTCCCTTTTATGAATGTATTATCTCGTTATTCCTAACCTTTAACTATAATAAACACAAGGGCTAAAGGTTCCTACTCCTAATAAGCTTTATTATCTACAGAGCGAAAAGTGAAAATGCTCATTAAGCAAAGTTACTCCATCGTAAATACATCTAAACCTTGATTAAGTTTAAGTACAACATTCTCCTTTGTTACGTTTAAATGCTATTCAAAAGCAAATCTACTAACTGAGACGTCTGTCTGACTGACTGACTGTCATTTTGATTATAACTACGCTTATCTAAAATTTGTGAAAGTTCTATTTCTTAGATTCTTAAGTCAGTGTGTATTTTCAAAACATTAATATCTTTACCTTTTGTCAATTTTGCACCTTGACAGCAACTTGAAACTTGACTTGACAATGTAATCTAGCGGTGCAGAAAGCGTTTTTTTGGTCTCTTGTGGTTGTGCTCTTCGCACGAAAAAAAGGGCCAATTAACCAATCATAGATTATATTAAACCGATCATGGCCTCAAAGGGCGCGTCATTAGTCGGATGAATATTTTTATTGGTTATTGCACAAAACGCGAATTTACCTTTTCTTTTCAGAATGTTTGCCTTTATCTGTACCAAATACAAAAGTTGCTTGTTAAATATCATCAACTATTTCTTTATTACCAACAAGAACATTATTTTCTGTTATCTTTGTGAACTGTCGATAGCTCGTTTAATGCTGTACTTACATTAATTAATTAAACTTTCACGCCGTTTACGCCTTACTCTATTACGCTTGAAATTATTAATTGTGTTTGTTTCATTTAATTATTTTGTTCGACACTTTAAGTTAGATACTTTTGTTCGTACGAAATACTAGTGCCGCATTGTCATTGATATTATCTTCCTCAACGTTTCACTTGCTTTATTCAGTAGTATTTTCCACTGAATCCACCTCGTATTTTACTGAAAGGGAATTCGATACAGTTGGTATCGAATTGGATATCGATTATACGTGCTTTGAATTATTCAAAGGCTCCACGAAGCACATGTAGATGCTCGTTCATAAAAGATGCAATTATTCCATTTGTCAAACGGTACATGTTAAATCCACCCTTGCAATGTAGGTATGAAGTTTGCTATTCAATAAATATTATAGTCGAATGCTTTGATCTTATCATATGTATCACATATTATTATATTAGCCATTTGAACTCTTAAGTAGGTTCGGAATATTAGCTAAGTGGCTTAATGAGATCATAAATTGTTTAAGACGATATCTATCGATAAGATTTATTCGATATTGCCTGCAAGAATGTTGCTTCTGTTCTATTGATTATCATAATCAAATGTAGATATATTGTGTCTCATAGAGATTGATTACATGTATTTTAGAATTCAATAGAGAGTTGAGATTGTTTATATCATACTATGCTAGCTTTTGAAAAAATATTGCGACTGAATAAGTCAACACGCTATTGACTGAGACGTTATTGTATTGGATATGTTTTTTTATTCACATGTGTTATGAAAAGGGTGCGCACAAGATTAAACAATACAAATACTGTTTGATCTCAATTTAAAAATATATCTTTAAAAATCCAGCAAAATAATATTATGATAGTTATGAGTATTCAAAATATTTCTAAGCGATTTGAAAGTAGAGATAGTTTTTTTAATGAGGGAATGACACAGAGGGGAGCACTAAAAGGCAATTAATGTACTAATAATTGAAAATATTTAAATGCATAATATATAATTACACAAATACGAAATACTTAGTTACGAAAGTCATAATCACGATTTCCATAATTCCGAATGATTCGAAATTCCGATGTTTCATAAATCCTATTATTAAAAACCTGAACTTCATAATTCCTATTGCTTAAAAGAATGATTGTCAGAGTGCCGAATTTCAAAAACCGATCTATAAAAATTCCGAACCAATTATCCGAAGTACCATAAATACGAATTTCGATTATCAAAAATCCGAATAACTACAAGCCCGAAAATCAAGTTTTTGTAAAACTACATGAAGTACAAGTAAATAGAGGTGCTAACCGCCGCGTCATAATCCTTATTAAAAGTAAAGAAGTAAACCAAATGAGCTATACATGAGGTAGACTAAGTTACAATAAATTTATTTTAAATAGATAAAATGATGAAAAAATTATAATCCTTATTAAAAGTAAAGAAGTAAACCAAATGAGCTATACTGGAGGTAGTCTAAGTTACAATAAATTTATTTTAAATAGATAAAATTATGAAAAAATTATGATAGTTTATTACAAAATAACAATAATAAATGAACCAGGGACCTTACCATGATGACTTAGAAACAGTTCAGTTTCGAAGCAATTGAATTCAAGTTTTTAAACTGAAATACCATGATCCATATTATGACATGCTTAAACTAAAACGCATTCGCGTTTGGTTCGTTTTTTGACATTGGACGTAAAACTGAACAACTTAATACGAAGTCATGGTACGACTACGAAACTTTTCAGTATAGGTCTGCATTGAATTGCGGTTAAGCGATTCTGGTTAGTACCCAGTACATTTTTTGCAGTGTACAAGCATGCTTGCCTGCTTTAATTCTTATGATTCGAAATTGCCTGCATGGTGGCAAGCATGTATGCTGTCGAATGCAGACCAGCCCTCCCATAGGCGCTTACACGACGACGCCTACTACGGGAAGCTACGGCGTGTTCCTTATAATGTACTTCGCGTAAAATTTATAAACAATAAACAGTGTCTTTATCTAAAGATTTAGATCGGAAAAAGAGAACATCTAGGACGGGACTTGAACCCGCGACCAGTCCCTTACAGGGGGAATGCTCTGACCAACTGAGCCACCTAGACACGTCCTAGATATTCGAAATTCTCCGATATTATCATATACGTCTTTAAGGCGACGTTGTCTAGGTGGCTAAGTTGGTCAGAGCATTCCCCCTGTAAGGGACTGGTCGCGGGTTCAAGCCCCGTCCTAGATGTTCTCTTTTTCCGATCTAAATCTTTAGAAAAAAGTTAGCATACAAAATGCTTAAAAATTTAATTGAACAGTGTCTTTATCGTCAAGTGTTAACAATCGTGGTGAAAATCGACTCACAACGAAATACATAATAGCTTAAATCACAATTGATTCTTATGCTTCGAAACTGCAACAGTTTCCCTAATACCATTGATATTCACAAAATTATGCATTTTTACTTAATTCGAGATATTTTTCGTCGTTATTGCAGCTCAAGAATTATCTATTTCTTTTGGTAGACTCAACTCTACTATGAACCATTCGAAATTTTACAACTATTGTTCTTGTTCCCAACGCATGATTTTTGTATCATATTTTTTTCTACGGTGATTCCTTTTAAAAACTAATCTTAGTCTAATTGTCAATCGGTATAGTGTTTAAATCATGACGAGGAAAGCTACTATCACTGATATAATAATGAAATAGTATGTGAAGACACATAGCTAATGAGGTAATAAAGGTTACAAATGTATCCTGTAATTGAATTCACGCTAGGTTAAACAAAGCTTAATTTGTAATACACTACCATGATTGAATTGTCGGCGTTAAAACACTAGCCGGATAAATTACAAGTGTATTTCCTATTACGTCAGTATTCTCTATTTAGTGTTTACACTTAGTAAGAAATTCAGTTGGCTGCTCCTTCATCCTTCAGTTTGTTCAAAATGTTAGGTTAGGTTGAGTTATCCCATATTTTAAACATAAAATGTCCGCACCTTACGTACCTTAAATTTCTTCAGCCAGGCCGTATCTGCGGTCCTTTTTAGGGTTCCGTTGCCAAATGGCAAGAAACGGAACCCTTATAGATTCGTCATGTCTGTCCGTCCGAATGTCACAGCCACTTTTTTCCGAAACTATAAGAACTATGCTGTTGAAACTTGGTAAGGAGATGTATTCTGTGAACCGCATTAAGATTTTCACACAAAATTAGAAAAATAAACAAGATATTTTGGGGGTACTTACAACTGAAACTCAAAAAAAAATTTTTCATGAAACCCATACGTGTGTGGTTCTTTGGATAGGTCTTCAAAAATGATATTGAGGTTTCTAATATCATTTTTTTTCTAACCTGAATAGTAAGCGCGAGAGACACCTCCAAAGTGGTAAAATGTGTGCCCCCTGTAACTTCTAAAATAAGAGAATGATAAAACTAAAAAAAATATATGATGTACATTAGCATTTAAACTACCACCGAAACTTGGTTTGGACGAGATCTAGTAAGTAGTAATCTTAAACAGCCATTTACCTTTCATTCAATCAACTCAAACAGAAAAATAACATTATTATGTTACTTGCTGCTACGGAACCCTTTATGGGCGAGTCCGACTCGCACTTGGCCGCTTTTTTTTGGTGGTTAATATTATACTGGATTCTTCTTCTAAGGGTACGCTGCCAATACTTTATAGTGTTATCTATCAATGTTGCTAACCAATTTTGATGTAAGTCAACATCAAAATAATAAAATGTCCGTGTCATATTGATTTTTACTGTTAAATAGGCTCCCATGGTGGTCAAAATGAAGTAATTATATCAAGATTTTGAAAATTGTCTAACCATATCATTACTGGCTTGTGGTTGTTATTAATTTTCAATCGAATTCAATTTCACAAGCATCTGATTACAATACGCTGGAAAAGAAAAATACTAATATAATGATGTTCCTGCGTGCTTGTGAGAGCTAGAATCATTCAGTTTTTTATATCATCTGTATCGTCGCCAACATTATTGTCTTTTTCCGTGAATAACGTTTTATTTTTACTTTCGCTACCATCTTTAATCTGCCCGTCCTACTCCTTGATTAATGTTTGTTCTACCATATTATTGTTAACAATTATACATTTTCCGACACTATTTAGCACTCCGAGCTTTGCTTTCAAATTATCTCGATCATTATTAGTAGCTCTATAATTCAAACGTTACATAAAGTCTAGGAAATTTCTAGTAATAACTGGCTGAATTAATTTGATACATAATTGTGCTGTACACCATTCAGGAAATGATAGGTATGGTCTGTGCGGACTTCACCTATTGACTAAGCGGCCTATTCTCTTCTCGTTCATACTTTCGTTATTATTTTACTGATAAATATTTAATCTCTTGTTATTTACTTTCTGGAATAGCGTCCATTAAAGTTAAGTGTAAAATTTCTACCAAGGTCGACCAAAGAAATTGGATTGAAGAAAAAAAAAATTTTCCAATATCAATTGCTAAAAAAAGTAATATAGATCAAATCGGTTACTATTAACTATTCTATTCGACCTATTACTATTAATTATTGATGTCATTGATGACTTACTGCTTACTTACTTAATATTTAGCCAAAACCTACAAATTGCCAATGTTTCAAAAATAAATACCAGCCAAACATCTTGATTATACACATCTAATGATTGTAAATAAAAAAAATAACTCGTATAAACCCTTTGTTGTTTTTATTCTTTAAAAGTGGTTATTTCATAATTTGCGTTGCTACTCGAAAAGCCTCGGATCTTTACTTCTTAGCAACCCTAGAGCGAAACCTTCAATTACCTCAGAACTAACAATTATTCGTTTTAGTTCCTTCCTGTTCAAACCATAAGCTCTGAGTTTATTTTAATTTTTGCGCAGAATAATGGCCCTTTGAAAATTGCTACAATTTTGCTAGTTGTTCTGCAACGCTGCACGCACCTTATGAAGTTTTGAGGGCAATATTTATTTTTTAATTTCTAGATTACATGAAATTTATTCTACTTTCCATTTTTACTGTTATCCAGTAGTTTGTCTATGGTCCCATCGAACTGCACGTGAGGTTCTTAATGCAACGACAGATTTAAGTTTATTATCTCTTATCTGCAGGTTATAAAGTATTTATTTCATAATTATTTAAGATCTCATAAATTGGCACTAAAAGGACTTATATTCTCACTAGTTTAGTTATAAGTAGATAAATTACAAGATCACTAAAATATATCAAATCTGTCACAGTAAAGCAGAAATTTGCATTTATTCAGTGTCTTTAGGAACTTCCATAGAATATCATATATATCACATTTCTTTAATTAATTTAATTAGTATAAAATGTTTATTATTTCTATTTAGGATTACTACCCACAATATTGTTAACCATTACTCTTGTCATAATATAACTGTCTAACTGTTATTGCTATTCGATAAATTTATTCATTTTTATTGATCAAGCATGCCGTTCAAACTACCTACTGATCTGACCTTAGATTTGTCGATACTTTGACAATTGTATACAAGGTCGGGACCCTTTTTGAACAAATATCCGGTGCTAACAATTGTGTGCGCTTCCTGTCCCGCCTGCATTAATTCTCTTTTACGACTCACTACTTGTTTGTTGGCAAGAAGATTCATCAAATTAACTAATGATGCATGCGCACCATTTATTTAATAAAAATTGTCAATATATTTAGGTGTACATACCTTCTTCTTCTTGTCCTAAGCCTTATTCCATTATTTGGGGTCGGCTCTCCTTATCTGCCGTTTCCACTGTTTTGTCCCGGTTTTGGGCTACGGTGATGTCTATTCCTATCTCTTTTAGGTCCTTTTGGACCGTCGTCAACCAAGTGGTTGCATACCCGCAAGCATACCCACAAGACCGCGAGTCGTGGGAAGACCACCCGGTCTTATGGGTATGCTCAGGGCAACTTGTACTATATGATCTTCAGGGCGGCGGAGTACATGTCCATACCATCGTAGGCTACGTTCTTTTACTTCGTCAATTATGGGCGCGACTTTATAACTCCCTTTGATGTTGACATTGCGTACTTTGTCTAACAGTGTGACACCCGCTGACCAGCGTAACACGCGCATTTCTGTCGTATGTAACTTAGACAAATGCTGTTTATTGGATGCTCAACATTCGGTATCATAAAGTAAAGCTGGTCTAATTGCTTGTTTATACAGTTTTCCCTTGAGTTTGATGGGCATCTTCTTGTCACACATTACGCCTGTGAGTTGTCTCCACTTCATCCATCCCTTAGCTGTTCTGTGGGCTACATCTCGGTCAATTTTACCATCGCTGCTAATAATTGAGCCCAAATATTTGAAATGGTCTACTGTCGGAATGGGCGAGTCATTGATGTGGAATTTTATGCTATTTATGTCCGTGTGGTCATCGAATATGCACGACATGTGTTCCGTTTTTTGCGACTGATTTTAAGACCATTATTTTCCAGCGTTCTTAACCAACTATTGAAGTCGCTTTGCAGGTCTTCCACCGAGTCCGATATCAGAGCAACGTCATCTGCGTACAATATACTCCATGGCACAGATTTTTGACATTTGTGAGTGAGGTGATCCATGGTGACATTAAACAGAAGAGGGCTTAGCGCTGAACCTTGATGAACTCCAACTGTGGTTTCAAACTTTTCACAAGTTCCTGCTGGGCTTACCATCTGTAACGCTACATATTGTTCTGGCTGTATAAACGCTACATACCTAAAATGTCTTTTTCAAAAAAGCGGTTGAGTAGGTCCCTGCACGGTTAAGATTCACATTTGGTTCCCTGTAATCGGGTTCAGGATTTCCTAATGAATTTTCCCGCGCGAAGCTCGCCTCGGCTTCCGTCCGTAAATTGTGAAAATATATGTCAATATAATATCTATATTTCTTTTGATTGGTTTGTCAATTTCTATTTACACCATCGTCACTATAAACTTATTATGGCATTTAATTTGAATCCGTGTCCGATTAAAATTAAACTGGAATAGTTTTACTGATAACGTTGATTACCTACTAGACAAACTGTTTTGCTGAAGCTAGACATAACTAATAATGTTTTTGGTCACTTTGCTGACTGATATCACATGACAATATAAAAGTTTCCACTAATTATCACTGGATCTGACACCAATAACCACTCGACTATTATTCAGGTATTTCACTATTCATACAGCAATTTTCCGTTATTCAAAATAGGACCACAATATGCACTCACACATATGTCACATAGACACGGTTCGATGCCGACGAATCATGTTTCCCGTTATAATTGCACCAACCGAGATGTGACATAAAATTACTATCATTATACTAGAGTGGGGAATTACCATTTTGTGTATTTTTGCTTTGTACATTAAATTTTTTGTTAACGTTGGATAATTACAATTTGTTTATTGAATTTATATATTTCCGTATTTGTAGGCAAAGATATCGTAAGTAAAATTACGTATCTTCTAGCGTGGGAAGTAAATATAAAGCAAGGGAATATATCGAAATTGTAATGAATATTTATCGTTTGTTTTTTATGTATAGTTCTGACATCAAAGTGGTTTCAAATTGTTACAAATGAATGGAATTTTTGATCATTGTGTAGACCGCCCAGTTTCTTGTCTGTTGTAATTTTGTCTGTCAATATGATACACCTACATACGTTATTAGGCGTAATACAAGACATTGTTTTCACAATGTTCAGATTATCGTGGTATAGGGAGTAATAGGGAGGGCGAGTGTAGGAAAGTAATTTACAGTTGAACAAAGGCACATCGTGCCGTAAAAAATGTAAATTGGTTGCTACTGTAGGAATCAAATAGATTAACCGTGAGACGTGTCTCGTAATTCGTAACATCTAAAACTCGACTGACCGACTAATAGACCACATGTAGCCTAAGTGGACCTGTCTATAATAATGCAGATTTGCATATGAGTTCCTTAAGCCATATAGCTGAGTATGGAATCCAATGGTTACTGTTTAGTTTCGCGTTTCAAATGTTATGTTTTCCATAGCAAGCTACAACTGGAATTGTAATATCTGTGCGCCAAGTTACGGTAGTCAAATCGGTCCTGCTGTTATCGCGTGATTCAGTAAAAATAGTAGGACAAACTTTCACATTATAATATTAGTAGAATAGGATTAGTACGATTACCTATGAAGATAGCATTACTTAAACCGATAAACTTTGTAGATTCTGCAGTGCACTCAATGTATTATTTAAGCAGTTAAATATCAACTGCGAACAATGGGGATGTTGAGCCCGTCTATAATATCTGCAAGTTCCTCTGTAATAGTCGCTTCACTTTGTGAACATTACCCTATGACCCCGCCATCTTTACTTTCAGCGTAATATTAAAATTCATTGTCTCGGTGATTACGAAACGAGTTGTCATTTTTAATGATTAGGGTTGCCAATTTTTTTATTTATTAAATTGTCATGGTGTCATTTAGTTAATATTAGTGTTGCCCAAAATCGGACTGCAAGAACAAGAGTCTTGCAGTCTTGGTCTTGGTCTTGCAGTTTTGCAAGACCAAGACCAAGACCAAGACCACCTATTTTTTGCAAGACCAAGACCAAGACTGACCCTTGCAAGACTTGCGCAAGACAAGACTACGTCTGCAAGACTCTTGCAGTCTTGCAGTGAAGTCAAACTGAGATTTGAGCATTTTTAATACCCGAGTATGTAGGTACTAGGTATTTAGTTTCTATACCACAGAATAAATAATAGTACCTAGGTACCTACTACGTCTATACCTACTGATAGAATGATAGACGGAGGCTGTGGTAGGTACCTTACCTATTCCGTGGCGTAGTGGTAGTGAACGCGACCGGTACGCAGGAGGCGCGGGTTTGATCCCCGCTCAGTGCAAATATTTGTGTGCATGAAAATGGGTATTTGCATTGGTCTGGTCGTGCCTCGGAGAGCACGTTAAGCCGTCGGTCCCGGTTGCCATACGAACATCTGTGACAGTCGTTACGGGTAGTTGGAGCCCTCAAAAGTCCGACTAGTCTAACTACAGAACTTCGATATCGCCAATTAATTGGTTGTGGAGGTCCGACGTCAGTCGCTTCACGGAAAATATCGTAGTTAGCCGCAACTTAGACTAGAAAGCCGACCCTAACTGAGTTGGGAAAAGGCTCAGAGAATGATGATGAGATAAGGTACTTACCACCATACTTACCTGTTGCTTTTTTGTAGTATGTTTTTATACCTACCTATGTTTAGCGTAGGTAAATAGAAATGAAAGTTCACTGACCTTGAACCTAAAGCCCTAGTTAATGAAGAGCACAGGCGGTAATTAGTACCTATTCCATTTTCCCTTAGAGACAAATTGCCACATGTTGTTATACCTATGTATCATACCACTGGCAGCCGTACGACCCGATGTCTGACGTGCGTGCCAATATAGACGTGGCACAAGCCGCGCTAGCCAACGACTGAAGTTCTTTTCATCGTAGGCAGGTAGGTACACTAGGTACTTAATCGCGCTCATTGTCGGTAGTTACTAGTTACCGACAATCAGCGCGAGCGGCGACTTGCGCAGTGTCAATGTGAAAGTTTGTGAAGATGTTTGTATGTTTGTTTGTTACTCAATCACGCTCTAACGGCTAACGGCTCTGGATTTGGTACAGAGTTACATTAGAGCCTCGATCCTAGAATAACACATAGGTTACCTACTTTTTATCCCGAGAATAAGTAGATACACACACACACACGATTTTTTAATTCATAATCTGTAATAGGCGCGTGTCCCTCAATTGTTTTAAATTACTGTGTAATATGAATGGTTTGTGTTTTAATATTTTTAGAAGTAGGTAGGCCACTAGCCACTATCATTCGGCAGAAGAACGAACGTTTTTTAAAGACACTCGGTTCTGTTCTGGCGACGCCGCCGCCGACGACGTGACGCTTATTATGAGAATATGCAGTTTCAATGTAAAGTAGGTACCTACCTACTTACTTATGTGACACAAGACTCGAAGTCCTTTATATTTATTTAAGCTTCATGTAGATACAAAGAGGACTTGCACTTATTTGCACTTATCGATCTATGCATTTGTTGTAGGTACCTATTATTTCATTGACAGCCCCTATTAAAGGTCTCAAGATTCATCAACTATCACTGACTGTAGGTACGTATACCATTATACCGCCGATTTTTGCCTATTTGGCACATGGAAATGTATGAACTTGCCACGCTAAAGCTTTATGCCTACTCTCCACGTGTAACATTTGTCAAAGAGATACCGCTTTAAAATAAAGATTTTAATATAGAGATAAAACGACATTATGGCTGCCGTCAAAGGACACCGGCGAAAGGGGACGGATTGGGCGCGTTTTTACTGATTAATCAGAATCGAATAAGACGATTATAAATATATTTATTTTTTCATTAATTGCTATTTGTGTAAATAGTGTTGAAATACAAGGTGGGTTACTAGGTAGGTACCTACTAATTCATTATCAAATTGAATATTGTTACTATTTACTGCACTGAACGTGTACGTTGGTTATTGCAAAAAATCTAGCCTATGTAGGTGGGTAGGTAGGTAGGTACCTAATATTACTGTAAAGTTTCATCAAAATCAGTTTACGTCTGTTTTTTTTTTTTTATGTTTCTACGGCGGTAAACATGCCTACGGCCCACCTGATGGAAAGTGGTCACCGTAGCCTATAGACGTTTGCAACACCAAGACTGCTACTAACGCGTTACCGCCTGAAGGAGACGGTGGAAAGAGAAAGACAGGATAAAGGAGGCGGAAGGGGAGAGAGGAAGAGGAGGGATGGGAGTTTGGGCCTCCGGAACTGACACTCACCGAACGAAACACAACAGTAGATCTGTTATTTTACGTCGATATTCTGTGCCAGGGTGGTAACTACCCGGTCGAGCCGGCCCATTCATGCTGACACCTAACGGTTCCAGCGGGGCTCTACCACCAGTAATATAAGTATATTACTGTATACGTAATACACATTCCTACATACATATGCTCACGCCCGTAATTCCCAAAGGGGTAGGCAGAGGAGTATTTAACACCAACATTTTGTCGATTAGGCACTTTGTCTTGGGCTGTGTGTTTATTGTCGGATGTAGAACAGCCCCTATCCCATAGTCGCCTTCTACGACACCCATGAAAAGAGATGGGGTGGTCCTATTCTACTCCACCGGGAACCAAACCAGAACGGCAAATACTTACGTTACGTAAAATTAAACAGCCCAATTGTAGAGGTGACCAATGAATGTGATGATGAGTTTACTTCTCAGAAATTATTTATCACTAAAATAAAATCGATACATAAATGCTTTAAAAATAAATAGAGTTTTGTGTGAGAATCAAAGTTATACTTTATGTGATCCAATTATTCTATTTCCATGAATTTAATGGATTTAAATCGGAAAAAGTGAATATCCAGATTCTATTTCCGCCTGAATTCACCCCTGTACAGCTAATACATATAATACAATAAATCTACGATATTTTTGATATTTACCGACAAAGACGTGGCGGTATATTAAAAGAGTTTGCGACAAGTGAATTTCTTTTTTGATTTTGCCGCTCTGAAGTCAAAGGTATCCGACATTTCAAAGACTAATTAAATTAAGTTTCTGGGTGCTCAAAAGTGTCATAACTCATAAAGAACGGACACGATAACCTGCAAGTTGTCATGCAACCTGCAAATCCTGCAATAGTCCTTGCAATGAATATTGTAGCCACACCATAAAGATAGATAGATGTTATAGTATTATACCTACTTGATCACAGGGATAGTACCTAACCTACCTAATAGGGTTAGTGCTTAGTGCAATAGTCTTAAAAAAACTTAAAAAAAGGTGGGTTGAAGTCAATTAATAATAATTTCGTTCCTCTTTTGATAGAATTCACTTAGTTACCTCCGTCACTTTATTGTTTTGCTCGGATTGCAGAGATTGGATTTGAGGAATTTGATACTACGTTAAGATTACGTTTCTGTTTTTATAGTCTTTGGAAGGATATTATTTTTGTCAATAGATGCCGAACGTAGGTTATGTAGGTATCTTTTGGCCTTTCGGCATGTGCTGTATATAAGGGCGTTCATCATGATAAAAATGCATTTTGGTTTTGATTAAGCTGCGCTTAGAGTCAACCGGGTTTTAAAATGAGTGACATAGATTCAAATAGTTCTAGTCAGAGTAGTGAGAGTTGGACTAGGTCTAAAAGACTAAAAAGTAATTTTGATGAGTTTTTCGATATAATTCATGCCACTGAAACTGCTACATGTAAGTTATGCCACCATAAGAAAGTTGAAATCAAAATGAAGAACAGAAATACTTCAGGATTAAGGAAGCATCTACTGTCTTTTCACGAGAAGGAATCGCGACTATTACTTCCTGCAAGTCAACTAATCAAGCAAAAGCCAACAAAGGGGCCCATATCAAAGTTTTTAATGAGAGATGGAGAAAATAGACAGGTAAGAAAAAATACCTACCTAAGTGTTAATATACGTAATTATAGTTAGGTACCTACCTAATTACCAACAACAAAACATATAAAAGTATGGCAATTCTGGTAACAAGTAGGTAGATACCTATTTAACATTTTTTTCCGCCCCATGTCATTGGTTGTGCGTGGGAGATTGTCGTGCACATTTCTCTCCCCGGCTGACCCAGAGCCGTATATCTCGCCATGCATTACAAATTGCGTTGGTGCGCCAACAAAACAATTTGTAATGCATAAATATCGATGTAGATAAAAAAGTGGTCTATGCAGATAAATGAATCATAATTATGACCGATTAATTACTAATATTCCCGGTAACCCCTGCAACTAAGCTAAATTGCTTGTGCTAGGAGTGGGTTCACATTCGGTAGTGTAATGGCTAGAATTCGAGCCCGGGACCTCTCAATAGTAAGGGACTCCTTAACCACTAAGCTATCGACGCTTCTCACAATAATAACGAAAATAACTGAATTTGTTTACAGAGACTTCGACCGGGTTCGATTCCCGGTTACCTATGTATGAAAGTTAGTAGAAAAGTTTGAATGTCATTATTATTAACTGAATTTGTTTACAGAGACTTAAACCGGGTTCGATTCCCGGTTATGTATGAAAGTTAGTAGAAAAGTTTGAATGTCATTATTATTAACTGAATTTGTTTACAGAGACTTCGACCGGGTTCGATTCCCGGTTATGTATGAAAGTTAGTAGAAAAGTTTGATTGTCATTATTATTAACTGAATTTGTTTACAGAGACTTCGACCGGGTTCGATTCCCGGTTATGTATGAAAGTTAGAAGAAAAGTTTGACTGTCATTATTATTATATCCAAAATCGAAGCCATGGTTGCTAATAACAAATCTCGCTATATCTCATAGTTTCTAACTTCTCCCCACTGACCCATTTGGGTTGATCACTCTGTATACTATCATAATACATTTAGTGAAAAGCTGTTAATTAATAATAATTAAACGACGAACAAACAAAATATTCATAGTATTGATGTTGTATTGTATCATATAATTATCATAATATGTTTTATTATTTTATTTCAGCCAGCACTTTCTAGAAACCGCAGTGAAAACTTTGTGGCAGCTACAGTTGATTGGATTGTGAAAAAATATCTTCCTTTCTCATTTTTTGATGATGAAGATACACAAGAATATTTTCGATCCATTTGCCCGAACCCGATGATGGTATTTCCTAAAAGGTCAACTCTCAGACGGAAGATTAAAGAGCGATTTGAAGAACTACAATCTCATGTTAAGAACCGACTACAACATTACTCGTGCAAAATGTCATTTACCATAGATGGATGGACCTCTATTGCTGGTAGGAGTTACTATGGCGTCACTGTGCACTATATAGACAACGAGTGGAAATATCGATCTATAGTCCTTGATTTTATGCCTTCACACGGTCGACATACTGGGGAAGATATTGCAACTATTTTCCACGAATGTTTAGTTGAATATGATTTGGTTGATAAAATACAGGGTATTACGGTCGACAACGCTAGTGCAAATACGCAATTTATGTTTGAACTTGGCAAACAAATGCCACATTTTGACTCAGACAATCAACATTTCCGGTGCTTTGCTCACATTTTGAACCTTGGTGTACAAGATTTATTAAAAACTTTAGCATTACATAGTGACACTGAAAATGCAGAAAGAGAACAGCAGTATGAAGAGGAAAGTGAAGAAGATGAAGAACATATTCCAAATATTGCTGACTCACGTACAGCGATTACAAAATTACGCAGTATTTGTTGTAAAATAAAAAGAAGTGAGATCTTAAAAAGAAAGTTCCACTCTGCTTGTGAAGCATCTGGTGTGCCAGCTGATCTTAATCCCATACTTGACTGTCCAACAAGATGGAATTCTACACATGATATGATTGGATTTGGTATAAAAGTCCGAATGGGTATTAACATATTGTGTACTTCTGTCAGCGAATTAAACGATTTTCAAATCACGGAAATTGAATGGCGAATACTCGACAAAATATATAAGTTTCTAATAAACTTTAAAGTTTTATCAACTAAACTTGGTGGAGAAAAATATGTTACAATACCGCTAGTCGTTGTGTCATTCAATCTTTTACTGGATAAAATTGAATCCATGGCAAAACAATTAGACGAGAAACCAAATCGAACCGAAGTGGACGAAAAGCTCGTTCTGGGTTTTCAAGCAGCCCGAGATAAAATGCTTAAGCATTATAAGAAGAGCAACTGGATTTACTGTACAAGTTTAATTTTAGACCCTAGGCACAAAGCTGAGACTTTCGAAATGACTACGTGGGGACAGCAAATAAAAACAGAAAGCCTGCGCAAATTCAATGAAATTTATACGCAATATAAAAGTACAATAAACCTTATGTCTAAGTCTCCACAGAACAATGAAAATATTGAAAATATTCTTCACGATCATGATGAAGATATTGAAGATGAAGACATAATAGATTTCGAGAAGCTATACACAGGTCCCTCTACGTCTTCAGGATCTGGCTGTGGCTTAATGAAAACTGACGAGTTGGAGGAGTATTTAAGTAAGCCGAGAGCCACCAGCTCGGAAGACATTTTAGAGTGGTGGAGGACGCATGAAACGGAATATCCGATTTTATCCAAGATGGCTCGTGATTTTCTTTCAATACCTGCAACTTCAGTACCCGCTGAAAGATTATTTTCTAAAGCATCACTAGTAATAAGAAAACACAGAAATAGGTTAAGTGATGAGTCAGCCAGGTGGTTACTTTGCATTAATTCTTGGTCAAAAGAATTATTATAATAATTCTCTTATTATTAATATTATTAAAAATCTACCTGATATTTACCATGTTTATTGTTTCTTGAGCTTAAAATTGATAATTTCAATAAATAGTATTTTGCATACTTTGTCTTTATTATGTTTCCTTCCATATATGGTGATTACGATTACTATCACTATTTATCTTGACAATATTGAAAAAATGATGTCAAGTCATTGACATAGGAATCTATGTCAATGTAATCTCAAGTTTCCATACTTCATTACGATGTTTCATATCTTACTAAATCACACTAAGCAATTGATAAGTGCGAGACTTGCAAGACTCGCAAGACTCTTGCTGCAAGACCAAGACCAAGACCGAGACTGAGCGTGCAAGACCAAGACCAAGACCAAGACCAGGGGTATCGGTGCAAGACCAAGACCAAGACTGGCTCAAGTCTCGTCTTGGTCTTGCAATGGGCAACACTAGTTAATATGCACTCACCTGCATGTACATGCTAACTCACTATAGTTTTTTTTAATACTGCTTCTAAGGTAATATACAAGCAAACGACTCACGTGATGGTAAGCTGTTATAGGTACTTTTGAACACTGGTGATACAATAGATGTCACTGGCCCATTAAGTGCAAGGCAACTTCCGCAAAGAGTTTAACTTCAGTAGAAGTAGTTATACTTACTTACTTACATACTATGCAAGTAGTGTTTTTTAGTTGTGATTTTCTATAGGGGGGGGGGGAACTTCAGCAGAAGTTTAACACTATGCAAGTAGTGTTTTTAGTTGTGATTTTCTATGGGGGGGGGGGGGGAGGGAAGACAGGTGTCTCCACATTTAAACCAGCAACTTCCTTACTATTGGAACTTTCTTGAGCGAAAGCGGTCACCCTAGCCCAAGGACGTTTAGAACTTTGTAAAATTCCATTCTAGGTTTGAAAAGTGGACACTCTGCCTTTGACGAGCAGTGCGATGATGCAAAGGAGTCTTGAATACCATCTCTAACAATTTCTCGGAAAATAAACTATGATATAAGTGGCACCTACTGCAAACTACAAAGAGCCTTTAGGTTAACCAGCAACATATCTGTTAGGAAACAATTTATGTAAATTTTACTTAGATAACTACTCTCTTGTCGTGACTCTAAGAGCGTTGTTTTTAATTTACACGTTCTTGCTCTCTGCATTAGCCTTATCTTTATTGTACAAGAAAGGCTTCATAAAATGATAACAGGAACTATTCGTGTTGATATTTTAACGTCAGCTTTCTGTAGTGACAGCCTCCGCTGCTCGTGGTTTCATATTAAGTCCTTGAGTCAAAGGTGAAAGGGAGTTATCAAAAACATGCTAGCAGAGGTGCATTCGCGCTTTACGATTGCGAGGCTCTCATTTTAGGACATCCACTGCAGATTCAATTACTATAAAATTAATATAGCTATTTGATCTAGGTGGAGATAAATTACACGAGATTGCAAATGGTTTTGGATTTAAAATACCTGATTCATCCTCTTGTACTTTGATTCGTAACCAGACTACGTTCAGTCAGTAGTCTTTTTGACTCCCACGTTTTTTGTCCATATGTTGTTATCGTCTTGGCTTAGATGTTCCTCTTCTCCTAGGCTCATTCTAGGCTTTATATCGACTTCATTAATTGAACACACAATAATCAACCCTTCATTTAACACAGAAAACATATTTGCACCATCGTGTTGTAATTATCATATCATTGTTTCCTGAACCCTATTATTGCCCTTATTAAAGAGTGTGTGTTCTTCCTAGTTTATACAAAACCTATGTAAAGTACAATAATTTATATTACCTACCTAAAGTCTGTCTCTTCGTGTATGTCGTGACGACGTCCTTAACGTTAACTATCTGCCGCGCGATCGCTTGCCACACTCACACCGTTTGCTGCCTTTCTAGATGTAACCAATTGTCAAAACACGTTTACCCGACTTATCACAAAGACGAGTATTCAGTGTATGCATGTAGATACCACACCATAAATGCCACAAAGGGCCTCCTCATCGAAAACACTTTCCAATTTACATAGCCGTATACCATATGTCATTCCTTTATGAGTTTGGCGGTATCTGTCAGAATAGTTGCCTTTAGTGTACGACAATAATTGGCTGCCTATAAAATATTAGGCGGTTTTGGCATCTCCCATTTTTGGTTTTAGATGCCTACGAACTTCTTATGTACTATGCCGAAGTTGTCACGAGTTTCCTTCTCAAAATGAGGGAAGTAATTATTTAAGTTCTGATTGCATTGCCTATTTTGTATTACCTTTCTCTCAGTTAACATTAGTAAATCAGGCACCTGTCAACACCTGTGTCAATCGCTCACTTTCTACGAGTACCGACAAAGCCGGTTAACTGACAAAAACATTGACAACACACAAACGTCTCACTGTGCTATCGTCAATTAAGTGATTACATTGATTATAAAAGAATTATGTACGAAAAAAATTGAGTATGAAAGTATATAGTATCCAGTATTGTGGCCAATGGAAATAAGTTATCTCTGCCGACCCCATAGGAAAAGAGACGTGACTGTATGTAGATATGTTTAAAATTATTCTCCATACTAGTTATTTATAAGATACAATTTGGCGAATATTTGTCGTGTAAATCATCTTCATGGTTGCATCCAAAACTTGCAATTTGAAACCCGGGTTCTCCTCTCCTATTTCTCCTTTTCATAGTTTGGTTTATCTTGACATTTAAGCAAGCATCTGACTCCGAAATCCGAAAGGGAAGCCTGCATCAGAGCCACGTCTGTTAAACAGTCGGTGTACCGGCTTGCAGTTGATCTTGGCTTGGACCTCGACGGTTTTAGTTTGGGCCCTATACACTATTCCTCTTATTTTAAGACTAGTTTTAGCAGCAAACAGTCTTAGTAACTTCACAAATTACAATGCTATCCCAGTATTGCGTGTGATTCAATATGCAATGCGTTTTTTACCACAATCTACTAGGTATCGTTCTGTTCCTTGATTACAAACGTTTACAATTAAATTATCACTTATAAGTATCCTATAGGCTCCCAACTGTATTGAATAGATGCTCATGGTCCTTATAGAACTCAATCGTCGTCTTTGGAAAACAGTGAGTATTCAATACCGTTCCTTAAAAGCATACAAATGAACTGGTTTAAGCGAAGATCGCTGTATACAATCTATATTAGGAAAAACTTCGATGAAACGCGTTTATGTCTCTCACCGTTATGAAGGTGTGATGAAGCTTTCGCATACAATAAATATAATTAAGATGTCTTTACTAGTAAAGTTGAAATTCTTCACCAAGACACGTGTTTCCTTCTTCCTACAGTCCCGGGTCCTTGAAGCGAGGCGTGAAAATTATCTGATGAAGCAAGCTTATATAGGGGCACCATTGTAGCATTATCAATGTCTGTAATGGTGACCCTCATTCCTTAAACTTTACCTATAGCCTGCTATCAGGTGAAGTCATATTGACATGACCATTATAAAAAAAGGTAGCAATTAAACATATGGCCCTCCTGAACCCACTGCAACTTGTGTTGCAACTTGTCTTATTTTTTTCCTTCGGATGTGATTGTGATGCCCCCGACGGCCAGTGGGGCGGTTATGTCGGGCTTGAAGCGACCAAAAACTCATCACCCATTCGCCCCCACTTCAAAAATCTGTATCATAAAGCTTCCTTTCTTTGTCGCACGATAAATAGCTGGAATGCTATACCTATACTCGTTCCGTCTCTTTCTTCTTACAATCCCGGGTTCTTCAAGCGGGCCCTAAAAAGAGTCTGTTGAGGCCTTTAAGGTAGGGACCTCCATTTAAAGATCTACAGCATCTGGGATGCTAGCCTATATTTTCTGGACTTTACCCTAGCTTCTCACTCTCCTTCTGCAGCCAATTGAGGGACAAAATATATTTAAAAAAAAAAGATACGGGCCACCATTCCAGATACTGTCGAAGCTATATGGACTCATCTTGGTCTTGTTTAATAAACTCTCAGACGATGTGGGCTAGCGTGAGAAACCCTCGCCTGTGTAGACTTTGCTAAATTAAATTTGAAAAAAAATAAAATAATTTGGACCGTAATAAATGACTGTTTTATATTCAGTGGAAGTCGTCATAACGAAGGTTAGCGGTAAAAAGTCAAATAAAAAATATCATAACGCACATGACATTTAGTCAAGTTCACTTGAAGTAATTACGTAATTATTATTTACTGCACGTTTACGTAAAAAATAAACATCTCGATACTATCAACAGTGCACTGGAAACTTTCTTTTCTTTTTTTAAAGATTACGTTGTTACACGTGATATCTTTATTAACATCGGATAATCCTGTCTTTTAGCGCTGTTCTTACAACGTTACAATGCTGTGACTGTTTCCAAAGGAACATCTAGCGACTCAAAATTATTTGCATGATATAGGCGTCCCTGCATGCGTGCACACCCATGAGGCGAGGACACTTTTAGTTCATGTAAATGCATGCTCTTTATAATTATCGCCCGAATGCAATCCCGGTATACTAAAAAAGCAAATGAATATGGTTAACCTGATAGTACGCGATTACGGTTTGTGCTTAACGTTCATAGGCGTGACTTCCGAACGTTGAGCACAAACCTAACGACCTG
Organism: Cybosia mesomella; assembly: GCA_946251805.1. Classification (NCBI taxonomy): domain Eukaryota; kingdom Metazoa; phylum Arthropoda; class Insecta; order Lepidoptera; family Erebidae; genus Cybosia; species Cybosia mesomella. The sequence continues at coordinate 17,175,987 of OX276409.1, forward strand.
CAGCCAATTTATCGAGGATATTAATTAAGAAGGTGATACCTCCCCGGGCTTGACAGTCCATTTACGCTAAGGAAGAAAGAAAGAAACATTTATTGGTGCAAAGTGGTCGCAAATAACATAACATTACAAATTATAATTTGACAAGATGTCTCCGCAAAAAAAAAGAAATAAAGAAAATTATTCACGCATTATAGTTGTGGAAACATAATATAATGGTCGTATTCTCTGTAAATTAACGTACAAAGGTCACACAAGGTAGATAGGTACACTTCCATTACGTAAAAAATATGTTAAAAGATGTAACGATGCATTTTGTGATGATTAGGTATTATTACTTTATTACTGTGACGTCGTTGGTAAAAAAAAGCCACCAAAAACATTTTCATGTATAATAAAACGCCAACACGAGTCCATATTGCTTGCGCTGTAAAAAAGTAGCGCCACTTTTACTGACAATTCGGACACCATCAAAAAATTTAAAGATGTTTTGAACATAGTACAAAGGTACAAAATATGAAAGCTATTTTATACATAGTACAAAATATAATTAGGAATATTGAAATTAAAAAGTGTCATGTCGGACAAGTGGCCCTAACGTCGGCTAGCCAAAAAAGTCATCAGATTCTTATGGAAAGCCAAGCTTAACCTAAAACTCTAAATATCATTATAGCATACGTATAAGTGTTCGGCGTGAATCCTAGTCTTAAGTTCTCTACAAATCCTACACCTCAGTCAAAACACGCTTCCAGATATTAGCTAAACAAATATCAAATATTTATTTACTTGTAAAATTTTCAGAATCTTTGATAGTACCTACCTACCTATAGAGTAACGTTTTGACAAATGCCCGAAATTAAAAAACAATCCGATTTAAATCTTGAGGTAAAATTTTAATAGAAAAATACGGAATAATTCACACCTAGGCGGGGTACCAGGTATACTTCATATGACCCAGGGCTTAGTATAGGCGGGGAAAACATTTCAACTATATCTGAAACCGTGCCTTTTAAATTCCTCGGAAGAAAGATTGACAACAGAGGTTGCACTCCAGCTTTGGACGAATTAATTGAGTTTCATTATCGATTTAAAAAAGGTAGACCAACAACCAATAAGTAATGTTAAAAAAGCTTGGATCTATGACAATTATTTAACCTCGCGTCTTAACTGGCCGTTTCTTATATATGATATAAACCAGAGCCTCCTCAAAAAACTAGATGCGAGTGTCACGAAGACACTGAAGTCGTGGCTAGGGCTAGCTCAGTCGGCCGACCCGTCGGCACTATATAGATCCGCGAATAATTTTGGAATGACGCTTAAGAAGCCATCAGAACTCTATAAACACCTAAGAGTAACTAAAATGCACGTCTTATCGGAATCTAAAGACGAAATAGTAAAAGTCCTTCCAAAAGATAAAAATGCATCGGAGCTCGAATCACGCCTCCAGTTCCATAAAAGATTCATGATAGGCTCGCAGACTGGTAGAGTAGGTCTAGGTAATATTCAGAGACAAACAGATAAAGAAATAACAAAATCTTTTCTTCAAGCAGACGAAAACAACACCTATAAGGTGCACGCAATGAACCTAGAAATGCAAAACGAATGGTTGACCCTAGGTGAATTTTGTATTCCCATAGCCTTAAAATGGCGTACCATAATATACGACTGGTCACCGGCCTTACTTAAATTTTACCTAAATGCATTCCAGTTGACCCTCCCCGACCAAAGCAATCTGGTCAGATGGGGAAAAGCCACAGATAAAACATGTAACTCATGTGGTGAAGCAACTGGTACGGCTAGGCACCTACTAGTGGGTTGTAAAACGCTATTAGACCGGGGTCATTACTCGCGCCGTCATGATAAGGTATTAGAAATCATACGTGAGGCTGTAAGTTTGGCGGTAGCTAAAGCGAAAAAAGGATTAACCACAAACCAAAGAAATGACATTGCGTTTGTAAAGGAAGGCTGCTCAAAGAAATCACCTCAAAAGCCATATTCAATTTTGATAGCTGCCGTTGACTGGACAATACTCGTAGACACGTATGAGAAGCACTATAGGATACCGGAGGATGTCTGTGCCTCATCATCCAGACCCGACATATTCCTTTTTTCACGATCGCATAAGCGTGCAGTGCTTGTAGAACTCACAGTACCGTGGGAAACTAATATACCTAAAGACCACGCTATAAAGACAAACAAATACTTTGATTTGACTAACGAGTTAACCAAAAACGGCTACGTGGTTAAACTCTATGCCGTAGAAGTAGGAGCAAGGGGAATTCCAGCTAAATCCCTGTACAACTTACTTAAAGACCTCGGATTGCCAAGAGCTTCAGTAAGCTCTTTATTAAAACGTATATCAAAAGCGGCATTGTTAGGATCTTACCAAATTTGGATAGGTAGGGGGGGGAACACTACTGACGGTGGAGGTGAGCGCTGATGCATCACAAGGTGGCCACCCTAAACCTACATCTGGGTCGCAAGTCCCAGTCGCCGTCATGGTGTTCCTCTCTGTACCACGCTATGGACCCGGCGACCGCACGGTGAATCCATGGAGTGCTGAGAATCGGATCTCACGAAAGCAGTCCGATTCTCAGACTAGGTGCTCCATCTTCGGCCGCATCGACGCTGAACATTAAGCGGCTGTTTAGCCATTTGATGTTGTAGACCTATTCTAACAAAAAACTTGAAAATTTCTAAATACTGCTTTTTAAATAGGAAGAAATAAAACATGTCGTTTCTATTAGGGTATACATATTCCCCTTTTATAAATGCTCGCCGGATACGGGTACCGACTAGACTTTTTTTTTTATTTTTTTACGTGCGGAAATCCCTTCGGATACCCCCCCGCCGGCCAGCGGGCAGATGTACTCGTAAGTACGAAGTGTAAGTATACCTCTTACTTAGTCGGGTTTAATATGTGATTATCTTATGCTGGTACCGACTAGACTGGCATAAGATAATCACATATTAAACACGACTAAGTAAGAGGTATACTTACACTTCGTACTTACATCTATATACCTATATTGTTTCTTCAATTGTTATCTATACATGAAAATCCGCGAAAGTAGCTGCCCTCTCATCTTGTTTACCTTCCACCTCGAGGTGTTGCTGATGGCAACTTTGTAACGTTGTTTATAGGGCTGTCAAACCGCAACCTGTAGAGAAAAAACTTATATTAATATTATAGAACGATTTGATGAACATTGTCAAATCATATTAATGAATTATACTATATACTTAACGTAATTTTAACTTTTTATTCCAATAAAAATAAGCTAAAGGCCATGTTAGGAAACTATTAAAACAATCTTCACAAATTAACACAACAGTTAAAAAAAGAAGAACAGTCGAAGCAGTGATATTTGTCAAATCTTGCTAACGAAGAAAAATCGACACTGAAAAAATATTTTTTTCACTATGGGAAGTGTTTTTTTGAGAAGACTTTCTATTCTACTCTTATTCTTAATCGGTATAGTGTCAGCCCTGTTCAGTTTTCATTGGTCTGCCGATACATGTTTACCAGCAAATTGTTGCACAATATCAGCCATGAAATCAAAACAATAGACTATTGTAATGTTTTCATGTCTAGGAAGTAGTGGGGGTACATTCTATAAAATATGTCATGAGCTTTTGCGTTTGCGCAGCGCCGAAAAACCGGCGTCACTGTATGAAAATTGTACACAATAGCCCGTTTATTCCTTAGGGCTTAATTTAGGACCCGAATGACGAACAAATAGAATGAATTTCGTAGTTTTAATTAATTATTTCAAGTGTGCATAAGGTTCCAGGTTCGATTCTTTGGCCAGTTTTAGAATTAAAAAAGCTAAAAGAGCTAGATAAAATTTCTACAGTTAAAAACTAAAAATATGACCGAGTTTTGTCGACTTCTCTTTATAACATGTTCCATCGCCCTTTTCTTTGGAGCGCAATTTACCTAGGTATAAGGCATTGCATTAATCGATGACCCGTTAACCCCCACGTGTATACCTCGAGAACTATGACACCTTTGTCCTGGTGCAACAACCAAGTCAGTTTCGTGTGGTACTTATTGTTAGACGTGGTGTGATTTTATCATTATTCTCGAATTACATTTGTTCGGAGGCCGATCACGTTACGCTAGATCTTCATTTTACACTCTAGTAACTATATGCACATAGTCGGAAGTTTACGCGAATGTCACACATTGTAATAAGACTATGTGTTGATTTATAATTTACATTGAACACGACGTTTCGGTTACTTTCCAGCAGCCATGGTCACGGGGAGACTCTCACCGTAACCATGGCTAATCTAAAAACATCAAATAAATCGCAATAGAATCCGTTAAAAAATAGTTTTATCTCAAAAAATAGTCTTCTTAGAGAGAGTTTTTTTTTTGTAAATTTGATAAATAATAATCCTATATTATTGAATGAGCCTATTGCAGTCCGTTGCTGAACATAGGTAAAACATACGTATACAGCCAAACTAAATTGCGTGTATTAGGAATGAGTTCACTTTGATAGTGTTATGGCCCGTGTTCAAAGTCGGAATCTTAACCCTTGAGTAGTCGCGTCTTCCCGTGGAACATGAGTAGTCTCGAGTATAGGTTTTTGCCGCCTTTACAAATAGGTGAATATTTTACCTAATTTATTTATATGTCCTAGCTTTAGAAAAAACAAATAGTTTAATTTAGTTTCATAATCAGACTCGGAAAAAATTATAGTCGGACCTAAACCTACTATAATTTTACTTTTTGGAAAGTTATTGTTGTTATTTTTTACTAACTAACAACTCACTATCAAAATGTGGAACTTCTTCACATAATCTCTTATAAAATAAAATAAAACGTAACAATCAAACCAAAATAAACAATTTAGTCATCTTGACCATATACAAAAATCATCGTCAAAAAAATCTTGGCACATGTACACACAATGCTCGTTGCACAGTAACTTTATTGTACAGTCTTCGTTTCTTCGTCGATTTTTTTCGATGGACATATTGAACAAATTCTCTCTTTTCAGCAATGCTTTGGTCCTCTAATGGTACATAGCCATAAATTTGGCATCCTAATGACACCTGCAATGTTTATATGCTAGATCTCTTCGTTATATGTGGTCTAGTCAGAGAGAAAGGTAAGGAGTAGATATTAGGTAACCAATTTATTCCATCTTTTCCCTTGTGCATACGCACTCTGAGAGCACGTGATACTACAAGTTCCTCAGCTACACTATTTTGTATGTCCCGTAAATGAGTTAGAGGTTCGTCACTTCATGATTGTGAAGAAGTTGATGAAGATATAGATTACATACGATGGGGACAAAATACAAAACAGCTGTAAGTATAAATACAGTAATATGATATAGGTATTTATGGAAACAAAACATTATAATAGTTACCGAAATATAACGTGAAATTCAACAAAAAGCCAAAAGATTAACGTAATAATTTTACTTACGCAAGTGGTCGTGCAGCTAGCAATTAGCCGCCTCGCAGGACTCCCACGCAACACTCTTCTTCCTGCAGTTGCCTGTGCACTGATATGTTCTTACTTACAACCAGGGGCGCGGGCGAAGTGTACGCGCAGCTACTGGGACGGATCACCTTGAATAGTTCACTAGTAAAATGTTATTCTCAGTTTAATAAACTTATTATTATGATCCATTTTTCGACAAGGGCGGCAAAATGCTCATAGCGTGACCACTCTAGGGTCAACTACCTACTAGACTACCGCAAACATAATTCTTCAAGTAAAGTCAAATAATAAAATCGACTCTATTCATCAAACATTGATTTCATAAATTAGTAGCAGCGCAATTACCATGTCGTTGAGCTTTCGATCCAAAGATTCCATTACACTTTTTTTTTTGCTTCATCAGGGGTGCGTATGTACCGCATACTGCGCGCGTGGGGAGGCCGCACGGTCATTTGTGCCTCTTATACACTAAAATCCCTGCGGTCCCATACTATGCACCTTATAGGTCTGCAACGCACCTTATCGCTCCATTTTGTTTATGCTCCCGCTTGTATGTCTCCGAAGAATAGGGCTCTCCGAAGAGTACTACTCTTCATCAGCTCTTCGGAGTAACATCACGATCACACCCCGTTTCTCCTCATTATCTTTTTTCAATTCTAAATAACATAGGTACTAGAAATGAATTACCACCTCACGGTAAAGTTAACTACAAAGTAATTTTCGTAAGTAATTTCATACTTTCGCATGGTTTCGTACTTCGCACATAAGTATCTAAGTGCGACAAGGCCAATAATAGCTGGAATTACATAACAATATCCAACCGTCTATTCGTGTTGCTAATATTTACATTTAGTTTAGTTTATTCATATATTTCTGCTAACTAGGTATGCTACACTAATTTTCAATTGCAGACAAGATGCACATAGACATGACACGGACATGTTAATATAAATATTGTTAAAAAAACCGTCTTCTATTAACCTTAATACGGCCAGTAAAAAGCACTGAAATGGAATATCATTATCTGTTTTTTTAATGAAATTCCATTAATCGACTTTAAAAAAAGGCCATCAATTTGACATGTAGGTTTGGTCGAGCTGATCTGATAATGAAATCAGGATGGTCATAGTGGAACTCTTGAAGGGCTACTTCTAGGCCTATAAACTATCCCAAATTGTGATTTCTTTGCTTTGTTTTAACGACCTCCACCATTAAATTTGGAAACAAATATGTTACAAGTGAGTTACAAACAATAATGTTTGTTATAATTTTAATTATTTTGCTAGAAAGTCACTTGCAGTCGCGATCGCGATTTAGTGTTAACAGATTAGTAAGTACGCGCGAAATAAATTCTGGAAAGTTCTTGCCAGTTAAAACTACACATAAGGCCCAGAAAAAAGTACAACGAACAGTTTCACAACTTCTAATAGTGCTATTCTATATGCTTAAAACTCGTTCATGCAAGCGTTATAACCTAATCAACACCACAACAAAAGCCTCAAGAAATTAAAACATTCTAGCTGTCGAACCATGTGGTTCCACCCACGGGCGGGGCGCCATCCATCCATCGGACAATATGACAAGAGAAACTTCAACACGGAATCGAACGCGGTACCTCAATAAATAACATGTCCAATCATTATTCATTGTGGCCGGAATTCGTGCGCTGATGCCGGCTATAGTTAATGTAAAGGGCCAATTCTTTTCCATTTGTATATATGTAATCTGAATTTCGGAAACGGCTTCGATTTTCCTGAAATTTAGTATGCAGAGAATAAATCGATCCAGCTCGGTTTCATTCTTAGTAAACGTCGAAAACGGTCATCCGGGTGCTAATATTAGGAGTACTTCTTCTGCATAAGCATTTTTCCTATTATGAACAACGATGGGTGTCCAATGTCGAAGACCATACAGTATTTTATGTTCTTGATTCGTGATATTTAGAACTCAGTCGGATACGGATGCTTAATCGAAATAGTGAAATCTGAAAAAAGTCATCGACATATATTTTGCACCTGCCTTCCACCTACCTACATAACACATCCAGTATTTTACTAACTAATTTTGTTCGTTGATAAGGGCTTGTTAATTATTATACATGAACCTCTCACTTCCACCTCCGATCTCACTTAACCTTTCATTATACGAATAGTTCCGTACGCAGCAGTGGAACTTATTTACAGATGATGATGACAATGCATTATTATATTCTGAAGACAGATCACTTTAATGAGAGCTGTTTAGTTCTTCTGTAGAACAATCGCTATTGTATTTTCTTTTGAAGTTGAATATCTAACACAGAGTTGATTAAAAAAAATTACACTAACTCCGCCTTGTCGCAAGTCATTGAATGGTTTGTTCCAATGCGGCGGTTTGACGTTCATAAGTGTTACTATGTTATATGCATCATCACTGTTTTTTTTATTTCTTAAATGAATCGAATCGAAATTTATAGTTTATTACATTTTCTCTTCAGTATTTGTTGGGAATTTATTGGTAACCCTACTAGGAATCTAAGATGATGGATAACGGCGGGTCGCCTCGACTTCACAGTTCAAGCGTCGATTGTATATTACCATCCATTGTGTTATTATTATGTAACAACTTATTATGCATCTATTGATATATTCTTAACTATTGCATACAACTTTTGATGTTAGTTTTCCGGTTCATTATGAAATGAGGACTAAGATTTAAACCGAGTGCACGGTGTTACAACAGAAAACCGTTATTAAAATCGATTATTATGGTTTCTTTGTGCTATGACAGCAGGCAAACACTTCCGCGGACCTTTTTATGTCATGAAAATTACTTCTGAAAGTATGCAGTTGACGTTACACCAGCAGGAATACAAAATCAGCAAGTAATGTTGCTAAGTTTTGTAAATATCTACAATATCTGCATCTGTTGTAGTGAATGTTTTTAATTTATTATTTGGTCACATATACGATGGTTATTATGTGGTAAACATATTCATATCTATAAAATATATATTACTTCTTCTGACTGACTGAGATTTTTGTAAAATACAAACTGTTCCCGTATTGGCCATTAGTATTTAAGAAACGCATAGACATTTACCATACTTTATAATTTAGGTTATTCATACGAGTGTATCCAATGACTTATTTTAATGCCCCATTTCGTATTACCTTCCCTGTTAAATATATTATCCTCCTTTTAGCCAAAGTTGGATAATAAATAGCTCCCAAATTGACGCTAACTAAGCTGAAAGGTAGAAAAGGTATGGGCGTATTGACAAACACGAATTTCCCATTCAAATGTCCAAAAACACTTAGTAGTGATTATGGACCCTAAAAAGGCAGTATTATCTAATTGAATATTCATTATCAGTATCCATCCGTTTTATTCGCCCACGTGTCTTGCGCAAGCGCATCGAACCCCCATGGTAATAGATCCTATCGCACAATACTAATAATTACTTTCATTGTTTCAGGTATGTTGTGCAATTGAACTCTTCAGTCACGGGTAAGGGTAAATAGATGGATTATTTGATAAGGCCGCAACTGCGCTGATTCAGAAGATGATATTAGGACAAGAAAAAATAAGAGGCAAGTCTAGGCACAAAGAAATCCTTCGTAAGATACGCATTTACTAGTAATAGTAGGCAAGGCAAGATGTGTTCCCATTGTTATGTTATTAAAAAAGTAAACTAAGGCAAACTTTATAAGCATAGATTACATAAAGTCGTTACAACTATAACACTGCAGGTTTCTAGGGGAGAAGGTACCTAAGTGTACCTTTTTTTTTTTTTTCGTGCGGAAATCCCTTCGGATACCCCCCCGCCGGCCAGCGTGGGTCGCACCGACTAAAACCGCACGCCGTCTCGGGTCTTAAGACGCCGGGGTGTAAGGTTACTCATAGAGCATATCCCTCGCACCCCGACTGACCCTGGGCCATCTCCGGTTTCGAGATGGCCCCCTTACTTGCTCTCCACTGTGCCATCTGCTAATCAGAGGGACACGTGGAAAGCTTCCGAACAGCCCTCAACAGGGCCGTCCTCGCCTCGGTCGGAGTTGGCCGTAGGCGGCAGCGTCTCTCCCACCCTAGGAGAGAGGCACTGCCGTCTCCGTTGCCCAGGGTGCACCGCGTGGAGGTCAAGCACCCCTCCCCAACCAAGCACCCCACCCCAACCAAGCACCCCTCCCCAACCAAGAACCCCATCCCCAACCAAGCACCCCACCCCAACCAAGCACCCCTCCCCAACCAAGCACCCCTACCTAAGTGTACCTATTTTTTATTACGAGTAGTAAGTGAAGTCTGTCAGTCAAACTGCTATGTTAGTGGTAAACAGAAGAAAGAAGAGGTAACTTATATTGATAACTTTAATATTTTTTATCATGATCTTAGCTCAACCGTCAGTTAATCCAAAAAAAAATATTGTCAGATAATTATTTGTTGTGGCGGTAAATTACTTACTCGATCATTTGTTGTTTATAATATAATAAAGTAAATAAGAAAGTAAACAGATTCTGACAAAACTTTTTCTGTGTAATATCTGCGACATCCGTTATAAATGTCATCGGACGTTGTTCTACTCCTCAATTCCGGAGTTGCAAGGTTGTCATTCGTTTATACATTTGTTCATTTTGAAATTGGAATGTTTCTGATTAAAAACTATTGCGGCTATAACTTCAAGGCATAGTTGCAGCAAACCATATAAGCACACAGCTAGGAATGCAATCGGAATCTGGTATTTACAGACTCTTGGTTGATTGATGGATATTTCGAGTATAAATGCAAAAACCCTCCTTTTTGGACTCGCCGCAGATGGGTAAAAACGCTGTTTAGATTTAAATGAATGGATGAAAGTTTAAATACCTATGGGCAACCTTACACCGCGGCGTCTGAAGACCCGAGACTGCGTGCGGTTTTAGAAAGGTAGTCATCATCATTACTTCTCATCCCGGGAATAGGTTTATCCCGGGGATAGGCCCTCGCAATGTAGGTACAGTCAACGACAAAAGTTTATTATCTCTAAAATATTTACAAACCTATTTTAGATTAGAATACATGTACCGACGATTGATGTATAAGCTATTTCATAATGATATGAAAGGTTTCGCAGCTACCTTTTTCAGGTCGTCACGTCAGTCCAACGGGCTGGGGAGCGTCCCACGATCCTACCGATTTTTCGCTGAAAAGGAATTAGTATTTTTTTGGGGCGTAGCCATGGGTAATAACCGAATATTATCGGTGTTTTCTTTACAAACTATTTTATGAACCGCAATTTTTTAACGTTTACGGTTAGGTACTTATTAAACTGTAAATGACCCCTGGGTTTGATTCTTGTAAAAAAACTGCAACAGCTGGTTGTCAGCATGATTTTTCCAACTTTGTATGGTCTAATATTTTTAAAGTTGTTTAAAATCGTCCCAACGTGTTGCGCCAATGGGCAGATCACTGGCTAACGCTGCTGAATCATTATTTGTGTCAACTTAATGTTTATTTATAAACTCATGCACACGTATGCCTGTAGGTATCTGAATTTCCGAATGGACAGAAAGCAATGTATTACAATAACGATCACATCAGCTAAATTCTGCAGTCTTCCGGGGAAATTTCCATTTCCAAATAATAAAACCTCAAAAACAGTTCAGCCAACCGAACGGGAATCGAACTAAGTCCTCCCTATCGCACGCAAACATAACTACAAACTTATTCAGGGTCCAACGAGGCCACGTAGCAGTATATAAATCTTACCAGAAAGGTAACATTATTGCCTAACCCTGCATAGTAAATAAAGTGAAACCGAACAAAGGTACCATTAGACTGGATGACAGCTGTACCGTAGTGTAGTTATGTTTTTGTAAGCGTAGATAGGGTTAGATTGTAACACATAGATAAATGCTCTTAATTTGTAGGACACGATTATCTGTGTAACTATGTATGTAGGTATTGTTTGATTAAAATCTAATAATAGTGTTGTTGTTTATTGTTTTGCGAAGGGATTATTGTACGTACAAATTCGTGAAGGACTTTAGTGTTACTTTTTAGTCCAAGTTCCTATTGTAAAATGGTATCTTATTGATTTATTGTATGTGAAGTACATGTGAAAGACTAGTAACATAATAACCCCCCCCCCCCCGGATTACCGGATGGTTATGTCGGATTCGAACTAAAACCGCACGCCGCCTTTAGTCTTCACATGCCGAGGTGTAAGGGGGCCTATAAGGCATTTCCGACGCAACCCGGCTGACCCATGGCCATCTCCGGTTCCCAGATGGCCCCCTCGGGTTTGGGATCCACGGTGTCCAGTCTTACTCCCGGAAAGGGGGTAGGCGTGTAGCGCGCTGCCACCCAGGTGTATGGCCTTCACCAAGATCTTGCAAGTCAGCCAAATTAACTTGCAAACCGGTACCCACTGACCGACGGGATTCTAGCGCAGGCTTTACTCTCGGGTTTTAGGTTCAGACGGCACTCGCTCCCGTAAAAGACAAAATAAAACAAATATAAAATAAAAATACTCTGACCGACTGAGCTACTGGCACATCTCCTAGATAGCCGCCACCTCATCTACATGGCTATTGAGGACAGTTCAGCTAGTCAGTCAGTGTATTCCCTTTTGGAACGAACTGGTCACAGCTCCAACTCCCGTCCTGGATATTGATATTTCCAATTTAAATTTGTAGGTTATTTATGTTCATTAGATAAATATTCATTCAATGTAATATACGTCGAGTTTTGGGCTGGTTACAGTCAACACGAATCAAGTTCATTTGAAGAAGACTGTCATCGACACGACTAAAATGTACTTGATAATCAAGTTTCTTGTAATAAAAGTAGATAATGATCGCAATGGAAATTTACATCTAAAATGTTGGAATATTTTTGGACCAGATAGCCGCTTTAAATTCAAATTTTGAATTCCTCGACCGGAATTCAGTCGAATTGAGAACGTTTTTCAAATTGAGCAACACTTAAGTTTAAGTAATTATGCACCCCAACTGATTATAATAATAGGTCTGTATGGAAAGCACGCTTCGTGCTCACGTTAAACCGGATTTAGAAGGTACTGAATAGGCAGCAGTAAGTTCCTTGTGTAAATGAGGATACGGAGCGAGTCCGATAAGTCAACAAATGTTCGGTACTGCTCGAGGACCGAACTTGTTTATACACTAACTTTATCGCCGGACGCGTGCTCCCTAATGTGTATAATTATGTAGTACAAGTGATAAGAAAGACGGGTATTAAAATCACTTGAGTGCCCTTCAATAGGTATAATTTAATCAGGTTGCGCATTTCCTAGTATACGGACTAGTATTATGTTACATTGACATTGCATTATGTGATATAGGTCGCGAATTCCAAAAGCGTTAGTTTTATGATTCTCGACTTAACGTTATCACGAAACTCTTGCTATAATAGTTACGAGCAAAATTGATAAATTATTTAGATTTTTTTTTGGTTCTACGAATATTTAGTTCAGTAGTGTTACTACTATCACAATTGGTTGTACCGTGAGAAAGGATGTTCGATTGGCATCCCCCATGGCACAACTAGTTGACCATACTAGTTGGTCGGTGAAGAATAGTGCAATATACTTAAGTACCTACATTGCATCATGATCTCTTTTCTAAGCCCCTTTGAAACGAAGCATATTAATAAAAAATCCGCTGTCTGGTATAGCCCCAAACTTAGGAGTATAAAAACTATTGATATTTCGAATTTAATTTAGTCGTGACTGCTTTTCACTTGCACCACATCCGTTCCGAGTGATCGGCGGCGCGTCGTAGCGTGTCGCCCCCGCGACACCGCGCGATTGCGCGCACTGCCGCTAGCTTGATTTCCCTAATTCCAACAAAAACCGTTAAAATGACCCGTGACTCTCAAGTCTATAGCAATCTGTTGGGTGTACTGGTATAAGGGCATATACAGACTGGTTATATGTAAGAGTTACTTAACTATGTTAGTGTGGGATTTCCGCACAAAAAAGAAAACGTGTATTAGGCCTAATCAAGATCTTCGGTGTCTAAGCCAACTTCACCTGCAAGCCGGTAAACCTGTTGATAGAAAGTTCTGGCGCAGGCTTCCCTCGCGGGTTTGGGAGATCAGACGGTAATCAGTTATGTAAAAGCCAAGATAAGTTGAATCAAAATAAATAATAAATAATCTACGCTCTACGACATTTTTACACAGCGCTCTCTAGACCCAAAGTAAACAGTTTAACTAGCTTGTGTTGTGGGTTCTAGAATGCGGATAAACTTACTTATATACTTTTTTTTTTGTAAATACATACATATTGTACATAGAAACACCCAGACCAATCCAAATTGACATATTTATGCATACAAATATTTGCCGAAGAGAGTAAAAGAGCGGACCTTGGGCTTTAAAGTGCAAGCTTTGGATGTAACGCTAATGCTATGATCATGATAATGATGAGTGATACAACTATGTAAGTAATGTTACGTGAGATGCAATCTAGAACTTGCAACTTCGAAAGAGTAAGGAACGTAACAGACGTGCGACCTGAACTCTTAGGTGAAAGGTCGCGGCGCGGCGATGTGATCCCAGTTTTTTTTTTGCTATTTAGGTGGCAAAGAAGCACCTGACCTACTTGATTAAAGGCGGTCACCGTAACTTACCTTTGTTTGCAACACTAGGTGTTACGAGCGCGTTGCAGACCCGGTACTGCACCACCTTTTATTTTTAACATTGCAATCGCAACTATTTCGTTTATGAACGAAACGTAATCAGTTTTTTATATTGTCTACAAAGATGACGATAAGCACAGAAGCAGGTGGCTGTTGTCTCTGCCTACTCAGGAGGGAAAAAGGCGTCATAATATATGTGTGTATGACGACAAGAATACGGTCTGCCTGATGGGAACCGCTTAACGTCGCGTAATTCCCACAACATCAGACGTCTTACTCATGCCTTGCCGATCTATCTCCCATTTTGAGGAACCTTATACAGGTAAGTGTTATGTAATTAATGTATCATATAGGTGAAAAAAAAAGGAAAACGTTCAAAATTTGAGCTTTCTAGAGATGAATTCGATTATCTTTATCGCGCTTAATCAGATATGATTAAATTCCAAGATACTTCAATACCCCGAGACTCGTCCTGTACCACACTTTATGCGGGTTACTGTTGATGCTGATGTCACAGTACACGTAGAAGAGTTGGTCATCTTTAATATTTTTTGCGTTCCGTTGTCACTATCTTCGTTCAAAACTTATAAAATACGATTACCATAAGGTAAACATTGGGCTAAAGTTAAACGCCCAACGTTTTGATGTAAACGAAACGTTTAAATCCAATGACAAAATAGAGTGAGTTTATTTGTGCAAACCGTGGCACAAAAAACATTCAACGGTGCAACTTTATTTGTGCTAATGGGTGAACAAAAAACGCGCGACGGGTTAATTCAGTCGTTTGAAACTTTCTAGAATTTAACTGTATATGCAGCTTATCGGCTTATACCCTAATTTTTAAGCAGGCTAACATATAATTTAACAGACAGCACAGAATGGCTACCAATTGTTATGTTGAGTTTTATTACAACGTTGATCTTGCAACTTTTATAGCTCGGTTTAACTTGATTTTGTTTGGTCGTGAAACACCCACGATATAGGCAAATCGCTTTGTTCATTTGAAAGTTTAGGGCTTTCAACCAGTGGACTTCTAAATTCTGCTGCCGTATCCGGAAATTTATGGTAGCAACCTTCATAACAACGTTTATTACACAAATAAATCATAATCATAAACTATACAGGGCTCGCGGTTTTGCCAACGTTGAATAGTGATCCCGTTCCTACGATCCATATGAACCTTTCCTCTAAACAAAAAGCCTATGTGCTGATGCCATTTGTCTTCTACTTTTCCATACCGCCGTTTTTGCGTTTACTTACTGTCGCACTTAGACTAGACTAGACTAGCTATACTGTCCTGTAGACATTCAGCATGTATTCAAGGGTTTTATGAGGCTAGTAGACGATGCCTGCGACTCCATCCGCGTAGTTTACTTGTCCCGGCCCCGTTCCCTACAGGAACTTTTCTCGAGATGAAAAGTATCCTATGTATTTATCGCGGAAAGGGTTTGTCCATGTGCCAATTTTCATCTAAATCCGCTCAACCATTTAGGCATGATTGAGTAATAAACATCTTCACAAACGTTCACATTAATAATATTAGTAGGATGAGTTCATTGACTGGAGCCCGTTTCTTCCAAATGTTTGACTACATCATATCTTCAGTTATCAAAAGACAAGGTGCACAGCCTGACACAAGCAAACTCCAAAAGTGAATCCCGGTTGACACGAATAGCAGTGGCAGGCAATACACTAGTCAACAATCGGAAGTCGCAATCCATTATCGTAATACGAGAATACGACCCATAAATATTTTGGAATGCGTGGAAGTAGGTTAATATTTTGAACAGTATCAGTAGGTTATGATAAATGGGAGGATTGATTCAAATCCTACGCGAGTCGCAGTCTAGACTCTTGTCTCTCGAGACATTTCTCGCCCTATTCGTCACAATACAAATAACAATTTACAAATATTAATATTATTCTGATTATATTTATAGCATAATATCTCAGAAAAAAATAAATATTTTCTATGCAAAAAATTATTTTAGCGTATTTCTGTGAATGTCACGGTATTTAATGGATACTTATAGATATTATAATAACATTATTGGTTGTATCTACGATTGGGACGATTTTCTCAGGGTTTGCTTTTTAAATTATGCATTTATTGTAGTGTACTAAGAAACTTACACTTTCAATAAATGGACTACACTTTTCAACAATGAATATAATGCAGTCGTGTCGGGAGTCATTGTCTTGTAGTGACCGGGTTCGCTGATGTGAACTCTGGTAGATTCTAAATTGGATAAGGTTGGTTATTGTCACTCGTTCAAGGACTATTTACGATGACATTTGTTGATATAGATATTCTAGAACGTGATAGTGTTTGAAAAGATCAAAGTACACTTGGGATTGTAGAAAACGTCCTTTCAATGTGTGGGCAATTTATTAAAATCTAGCAACCAACCCTCGCAAAACTCAAGCTATCGTAAAATTTACCGATACCACATTATCTTTTATAAGTTATAAATAAATACGTTTATTAATACACTGCATTGCCTACTCTGTTGTATTAAGATACACCCTGTAAAAATAGATGTAGATATGTTAATTAAAAAATTAAAAAACTTTATTAGGTAGTCGATTTGTGACATTTTGTACTTTTCGCCCCTGAAGCCGAAAATAGTGTAATGTCAATCAATGAAATCGTTCCAGTATCTACAACAAAATCATTAGGTAATTGACTGTAACATAACATTAGAGACGCACCTGTCGCAGTGCTCCTAAGTCTACAAACACCCACTCTGCGCGGGTCATTTTACACGAAGCGACAACGCCTCGGAGCGATTTACGATAGGTCCATTGAGTTTCCTTATCGTTATTATAACGTTTGAAATAAACTGTAAGATACGGTTTTGAAAGTATTACAATGTTGAACTTACTGGTAATTTTTAATTCAGAAGATCTTAGAATGGAATAATATCCTTTATTGTATACAGTCAGGCAGAGAAATCCAATAAACAGTTTTATTCTCGACTGCAGAATTATTAGGTGTATCAACAAAGTGCAATTCGATCAACTAATTTTTGATATCTATTCTCTCTTAAAAAAAATATATTATAAAAAAGCCTCGAGTATTCAAAAAGTTTCTGGTTGAACCTGAATGCTTCTGGTGGTGCCAACAAACTTCACTTTCGTATGGTTACGAAAGTTATCGTTAACTTATAGTTCGTAATTCGTATAGTTAACTAGCGCGACTTTATAGAAATATTGAGTAAATCATCTAATTCTTGGAGTTAATGGTCAACAGAATTATTCTCTATCATATCTCCATCTCGAAACTGGAGATGGCCCAGGGTCAGTCGGGGTGCGAGGGAAATGCTCTATGGGCAACCTTACACCCCGGCGACTGTAGACCCGAGACTCGGGCGGTTTTAGTCGGTTCAAGCCCGACATAACCGCCCCCGCTGGCCGGCGGGGGGGTATCCGAAGGGATTTCGCACGAAAACAAAAAAAAAAGGTACTTAGCGTAAGCTAGCCTAGCCTACCGGCCCATAGTGTTGCTCGACGAGGTGTGCAAACTCTTTGAAAGAGTAATTGCGAAGCGCCTCGTCGAGCACCTCTCAAGAGTGGGGCCGGCCCTGGCGGATGGCCAATATGGCTTCCGCCAGAGGCGCTCCACGGTGGATGCCATCATGCGCGAGAGGGCTCTGGCGGAGGATGCAGTAGCCCGGGGTGAGGTGATGTTGGCTGTGTCCCTGGACATCGCCAAAGCGTTCAACACCTTGCCCTGGAGTTGCATTAGGGAGGCGCTCTTGTATCACGAAGTGCCTCTCTACCTTCGCCGCATAGTCGGGGTATTTGACGGAGAGAGCCGTCATCTAATCAACCGTGACCGGTCTCGGTCGGCGTGAAATGTCGTGTTCCACAGGGATCGGTCCCGGGGCCGCTTCTGTGGAACATCGGATACGACTGGGTGCTTCGCGGTGACCTCGAAGGCGGTGCCGCCGTCACGTGCTACGCGGACGACACGCCCGTGACGGCGTGCGGGGCGACGTACTGCGAAGCGACCCTAAAGGCCACGACCGCGGTTGCCCAAGTCGTTGAGCGGATCCGGCGGCTGGGTCTCGAGGTGGCTCTGCATAAAACCGAGGCCCTGTTCTTTCATGGGCCTTGGAGCAAGCCACCCGAGGGATCCAGTCTCATCGTGGGAGGAAATCGCATCGGCATCAAGCCCCGAATGAAATATTTGGGGCTCGTGCTCGACGGCCGATGGGACTTCGGAGAGCACATCCGAAGTCTGGCCCCCAAACTGAAGGCCTCAGCTCTCGCTCTGGCGCGGCTGCTGCCCAACATGAGGGGGCCCGATGACTCCTGCAGGAGACTCTACCCGGGATCGTGCGGTCCATGGCCATGGCATGTATGGGTGCCCAATATGGGTGGAGGCCCTGAAGGCCGGAAGTATGCGGATGCTGCGCGCTCCGCAGCGGCCAAGATCGCCATCAGGGTCATCCGCGGGTACCGCACGAACTCCTTCGAGGCGGCGAGTCTCCTTGCCGGAACTCCGCCATGGGACCTAAAGGCGAGAGCTCTTTCGCAACTGTACCAGTGGCGAAAGGAGGCGCGGGAGCAGGGACGGAACCCCGAGCCTCGAGAAATCGAGGCCGTGTAGTAACAGCTCCGCCAGGCCATCGTGGTGGAGTGGAAGGAACGACTTGGGCGACCAAGCGCAGGGCAGGAAGGGAAATGCTCTATGGGCAACCTTACACCCCGGCGTCTTAAGACCCGAGACGGCGTGCGGTTTTAGTCGGTTCAAGCCCGACATAACCGCCTCCGCTGGCCGGCGGGTGGGTATCCGAAGGGATTTCCGCAAGAAAAAAAAAAGGTACTTAGCATAAATGCCACATCTAGATCTACAATTTCAGTAATAAAAATGGAGACTCGAACTTTTGCGAATACAATGCTAGTGGCACAGGGCGGAATAAACGAATGTTAGTACACTGTTTTCTGTAAAGTATAAGTTGTGTAAATAAGCAGTTACTCATTGCACAAATATTAAAACTAAGTCATACATCGACATCTCTCGTCTTATGACAATAGTCAACACAATGAAAGAATTTGTAATTATTGACATTGATATTAAAATATGTGTATATTAAATGGTTTTTCGTGCGGAAATCCCCTTGGATACCCCCCCGCCGGCCAGCGGGGGCGGTTATGTCGGGCTTGAACCGAGTCAAAAATACCTAAAGTTGTCGAATACCCTCACCTTAATAGCCTTTGATCTGCCCTTGGTATGAAAAGGGTTAGCCTAGAAACTACCATGGAACTATTTGTAATCCATTTTCATCATAAATTTTACTTATAAATCATTGAGAACGTTATGGGGAACACAATTTACATAAATTAGAAGCCAAAGTACAGGTTGTATGGAATCAAACTGCCTTCAGGCAATGTTAGACAGCGAATTGTTATCTACGAGAAAGGAATCTATTGGAAAATAGGAAATACTTACGTTTTCCTACTATAAGTGTGATGGGAACATTTTGATTTGATAATAGATAGTATTTCCTAGTGTTGGGTAATTTCATTGAAATCATTGTGGGAACAAATCGCAAATATGTATGAATACCGGGTGCTATGTATAGTGGACTGCAATAGGTTGATTAATTGATAACATGAATGGAATTTTTGAAGCTCCCGCAACGGCAAATAATTCAAACCAATTGTGGGCTTGAACCGACTAAAACCGCACGCCGTCTCGGGTCTTCAGATGCTGGGGTGTAAGGTTGCCCATAAAGCATATCCCTCGCACCCCGACTGACCCTGGGCCATCTCCGGTTGCGAGATGGCCCCCTCGGGTTTGGGAACCGCGGTGTCCCCGTCTTGCCCCGGTTTGGGGGAGGGGCGCTAGTCGCCCAACCGTCCCGGCCTGCTTCTGCTGGGGTGACAGGCGGCCTCACCTGCCACCCCCAGGCCTGCGCTCATGGAGAACGGAGGTCGTTAAGCGCGAACACATGTGCCTAATAGTACCAGTAATGTCTTCAACTTCAGCTTTGCCAAACTTAAGGGTTGAGAGGATGCAATTTCTATACTATTATAAAATTGTATATTAGCTGTGTCTGTACATTGGAGATAATTAAAAAAAAACTTGGCTTATGTTAAATGAACAATTCTGAACGCATTTCACACAGATAATCTGTCGTATGTTTGATTGAAATTGGTTAAGTAGAACCAGAGCTATGACCAAAAAGCGACCAAGTGCGAGTCGGACTCGCCCATTAAGAGTTCCGTAGCAAGTAACATAATATTTTTTTTTTTTTTTTTTATATTTGAGTTGATTATATGAAAGGTAAATTGCGGTTTGAGTTTCAGTTCTAAGTATGGGGAACCCCCACAATTTATTGTTTTTTTTCTATTTTTGTGTGAGAATCTATACTGCGGTTCACAGAATACATCTACTTACCAAGTTTCAACAGCATAGTTCTTTTAGTTTCGAAAAAAAGTGGCTGTGACATACGGACGGACAGACAGACAGACAAGACGAATCTATATAAGGGTTTCGTTTTTTGCCATTTGGCAACGGAACCCTAAAAACGATAACCGACCTCCGCGCGGTCGGATGCCGTTGGCATCAATTATTTTTGAACTTATTTACTCACGTATATAAGTTCACAACTTAAGAACTAAGTATCGTTTGAAGGTTATGAGGGGCTCCACCAAGACCTTCGCGGCTAAGTTAACCTCACCTGCAACCCAATGCCCCTGCTGATTCACGAGTGAGGCTCTAACACTGGTCATTCCAGTTGGTGTTCAGACCGCAGTCATTCCCGCAAAAGTCGTATATGCCAAATCTAAAGGAGAAGAAGGAGTAAGCGGACCAGGGCCTTTAGACAAAGTCACATTCTACTAGTGGAATCGCAACGAAGCGAACCTTCAAAAGACTGAAATGTATGGGAGAGACAACATTTGTCGACATGTCACGTATAACAAATAATGTCACTCCCATACATATTGAACATTTGAAGGTTCGCTTCGAAGCGATTCCACTAGTAGAATGTGACTTTGTCTACAGGCCCAGGTCTCCGAGGTGAAAGCCTCAGATGTAACCGGGACCCAACGTTTAGACGATAATAAAGATTCATGGAGTTTTATGTAGCTTTGTACGAGGAATATGTCCTTCGCCGAGAAGTTCTTTCGCAGGGCTCGCCTCTGGAATATAAGAAGCTATCTCATGCATGAGTAAATAATGCCTTATGTAAGTTACGGGTACCCGATTACCGAGATTTATGTTATCTATGTAATGATATTGTGTACAAATAATCGCTAGACCGTTCAACATTTGTGCATCATTAGACGCGCGTGGGCATGTGTGGGCGAAGCTTGCAATACTGTTGCAGATGTACAGGTCTCACGGAAATAAGCCAAATTGAGTAACAGAGACTGTCGGGAGGGGTGGCTGTCATAAGTTGGATTCGACACAAAGTATAAAAATTGGTACAGAGAAAGCTATAGTTTAAAACAGAAGAAAGCCTATATAAATAATGTTTGATCTGCTGCGCATATTGTGACCAATGAAATGGGAGAAACATTACATTATTCGAAATCTCAACACATTTTGAGATAAGCCTGCATGTAATTGACTTACTATGAAGACTATACTGATCTTTATTGTGATCACTACATATTATAAAACAAAGTCTTCCGCCGCGGGTGTCTGTTTGTTTGTTCGCGATAAACTCAAAAACTACTGCACTGATTTTCATGCTATTTTCACAAATGGATAGAGTGGTTCTCGAGGAAGGTTTTAGTGTATAATTTGTTAAGTTTTTGTATACATTGGCTAAAATATAATGATATTTGTTGGTGTTGGAAAAAAATAAGCCGTCTGGTAGCTTTCAACGTAAATGCTTCCAAAACCCTTTGAGATATAACAAAATGATGTATGGTGGAGATATGTGTCTTATATAGGTAATTGGGTCCCATGGGTAGCGGGAACGGGGTCAGAATTCCACGCGGGTGAAGCCGCGGGCAACAGCTAGTTATGAAACAAATTTGACAGAAATTGATTTTCTTTTAAGGTTCTACTTATTACGTATACGAAAATTGAAGGAATCCCTTCATATGATGTGGGGATTTCGTTAGGTCTAAAAGTCTTAATAATGAGAAGCCTTACTAACGGTTGTCTGTGGCTACGGTCTCACTATACAATCTTTGTTATAATCGTCACATATAAGGTGTCGTGATAGTCAATATTTCAAATTCAGATTACCAACAGTAATCTTAATTCAAATAACTAACTGTTACAGAAAAAAAAACTATTGCATTTTTGGTTTGCAAATGTATGATTTTTTATGCCTATTTTTATTTCTTCACGGAACTTGGTACTTCAAAGAATACTCCAGCATATGCTCTTATCCTTAGGTACATACTTCACGAGCTACCTTCATTGTAATAATTTACTTTTCAAACGAATCCACCGGTTTTGGGTACTTCTAATCAATGTAACATAATCAAATTAATTAAAAGTGGCAATAAAATAGTCTATTGATTTAGGCTTCCAGCTTTAGGACAAGTATTATATAAAGGTAGGTAGGCAATTTGTTATGTGGCAATTCCTACAACTGGCATATATAGTACATATTCAAAACTCAGTCAATCTTAATAGTTTAAAAGAAATTTGTAGAAATTTGAAAATTATATACTTTTAAGAACACAATACAATACACATCTATCAAATTATTTATGAAAAATTGCGCATTGTATTACCCCACCGGTTACCACAAGGTCTACATCAACATAACACATTTGCCGAATACCACAACATTTGTTCGTTTCATCACCAAACAACAGACCGCCGACCATAAATTTTCACTCAACAATCAATAATTTGCATAAAATTGCTTAGAAAGTTACTATTTTACATATATCCATCCCGTTCGCACATCTTACATTTATCTTCGTGTAGGAAACTAACAACACGAGGAAGCTAGGGCTTATAATTGTAACTCGATACAAATGAAGAGATAATGTCCATTACCACGGTTTAAGGAAGCTGGCCAAGCTTTGATAAATAGCCACCAATACACAGGTGTTTAATGTAAATGGGAAAGTGAGCTTTAAATGGGGCATTTGAAAAGTTGCATGTTATGTTTTAAGAAGTTTTAACACAGCATTCGAATTTTCTGAAATCAGAATATTCTGGAATTTTCACACAAACCTTTAGTAAAAAGAATCGCAAAGCAACACAAAATTGTAGTAAATATAAATTGTCCAGAACTCACTTAGGGATTTAGGCTAAAGGAATGTATCAGTCCTTGAATCACCCCTTTTTAAGTATCGGGCGAGTGATATGTGAACGAGTCTAATGGGCTGTAACTATTTTGCTATCATAATGGTTTAAAATATAATTTCTTGAGATTTGTTTTATAAATTTAAAAGTGGTGCATAAAAGTTCTCTTCGGCTCCGAGGGTTCATAGATCATAGGCTGCTTCTAGAATCGGGGATTCTAGAAGCAGCCTATGATTCCTTCGTTGAGGAAAAAATACAAAACTTGAATGAAGTTTCAGACCGACTCCTCCAAATTAATATACATTCAGTATTTACTATTGTTCGATTCTGCCTTTTCGTCCCAAAATTCACACATGCTTTACTATCATCACAATTTTTCAAACCATCGGCGCTTTTAGGCAAGATGGACAAAACTATTCAAAATACTCTATGTAAAATTTTGAATGCAGATTTAAATGATCGAGCCTGGCTGCAAGCGACAATACCGGTTCGCTGTGGTGGGCTCGGCGTTCGTAAAATTACCGATGTCAGTTTACCAGCCTTTCTATCTTCGATCCATGGCACATAAGAACTAACCAGGAAAATTTTAATACCCATTCTGGTTAATTCTGGAGTGCCAGGCAAAATCGAAGCTGCTTGGAAAATGGCTTGCCCAAACACTGATTTGCCCACCAACCTATTCTCCCAGAGACAATGGGACAGGCCGCTTTGCAACATGGCAAGGCAACATTTAATTAATACATCTTTATAATATTGTAGTGCGCGCTCGCCTTTGCAGGCTCTTACACCGCCCAACATAGGCACTATGTTGGACGACACGACATTCAGAATTGCGGCTTGTCTTCGTTTGGGAGCTCCTTGTGTCTCTCCTCATCGCTGTCACTGTGGAGAAGCAGT
Source organism: Cybosia mesomella (assembly GCA_946251805.1). NCBI lineage: Eukaryota > Metazoa > Arthropoda > Insecta > Lepidoptera > Erebidae > Cybosia > Cybosia mesomella. The sequence continues at coordinate 17,200,198 of OX276409.1, forward strand.
CGACAGCCTTGGGCATCACGGCCTATCATGCGGCAGGAGCGCAGGAAGCATGTCCATGTTCCAGCTGTGCTTGAACCTGCTGGTTTGGTTCGCGACGATGGCAAGAGAACAGACGGTATATCTTTGGTGCCTTGGAAGTTGGGTAGGTTGGTGTGGTTCTCATCTTTCAAGTACGACGGGCTGCGCTTGTGCTGCTGCGGCATCTGCGGAGACCCTCAAACGGCGCAAATATAATAATTTAGTCAGTAATTATATTTTTGAGGCGTTTGGGGCCGAAACACTAGGTTCGTGGGGCCCGAGTGCACGGACGCTTTACAAAGAAATCGCTAAGCGACTGGTCGACGCTTCGCGTGACCAAAAGGCAGGCTTGTTCTTTGCGCAAAGAATTGACGCTGCCATCCAACGTGGCAATGCCACCAGCCTTTTGGGTACGTTACCAGTCGACATCGATGGGGAGGAATTCTTTGACACCTAAACTTTTTACTTTGTAAATACTCTTTTTTTGAGGATGTAAATATTTTACTTTAAAATTTAAAATGATTTTTTCATAATAGAAATATATAAATAACATTAAATGATCAATTATTTTTACTACAAACTGCAAACTAGCCACTCGGTAGATGAGTAAAACTAAATGTGTAATTCACCATGACGCTTGATAACGAATGTGACTATTACACTAGTAGATATGCGGCTGTACTCACGCGTATAACTACTTCGGACTATCCTGATTAGTTCTAGACCCAACAATGGTTTTATTAAAGAGTAAGACATCCTGTCATGTTAGGTGCCAACCAATCGGCGAATTTCGCCCAACACTAATCGAAATTCAATTTATTTGAAATTTTCAATTTATTGAAATTATATTGAAAATGTAAGGAAACCATGATTTAAGATTTTCTTATTTTAATTGGTATCACTACCAATACTGCCTAACTACCTACTAAACAAAAAAGAAAAGGAAAGTCGGTTGGCAAACAGAGAAGAAAAAGGTTTTCGAAAATGCTTTTGAATATCACTCACTAAAGTTATTCTACTCCAGAATTTAGGGCCATAAAACTTCAATTGTTTTTAATCTTAATAAAATAAAATAATTAAATAGGTAATTAAATAAAATTAATATTCGTTAATTTATTTATTTATTTTTAACCATCTTTGAAACTTCCTCTTTAATCAATGAAGGAAGTACCATAAGTTTATATATATGTAAGAGGTAACCAGGGGTTAATAATTTGTAGATCTCACATTTACAGCATACATTTCTCTAGAACCTTTGAGTACATAAAACATTACGTAAGGGCTGGATCACTCTCATTAAAAATCAATTACATGTCATGAAACTCACGCGCACGTTTTACAAAGAATAGGCTTTTGCATTATTGTTCATTGTTATGTGTACTTCTTTTGTTGAGACACGCATAAGAATATCGTTTTTGACTTAAGATGAAACTGTATTCTGTTAAAGCCTCTCACACGCTACAAAATCATAGATGCAAAATTTGATGAAGTGTGAAGTGCTTCTACCATTTCTACCATTCGTTTGAGCTTGACATTGGCTAATGTCAAAGTTGTTTTTGTCACTTTGCATTGGAAAGCATTAGTTGTAACTGTTTTGCTTGTGACATACTATGGTTTTGTTTTATATTAGTCTTTTCATTGGTTTCTTAACTTTGCAATTGCGTTTAGCGTCCTATCAGCACGAGAGAATGCTAAATTTTATGTTACTTTTTGCTTTAGTTGAGAGAATAATTGCTTCAGTATTCCTTGATTGTCTTGAATTTCTTTGTCTGTTACATTTAGTACATAGCCTAATTCATAATACTTGGAACAAAGATGAGCTTATTTATGGTTCGTTTAGTAATCTGGGTAACATCTACTGATACTTTTGTTAAACACTCCAGCGGTACTGTGTGAGGACTATATTTGTTATTTTTAAAGTTATCCCTTTCAAATCAATAGTATAATTTGTATGATTATTCATTTTATGAATGTAATATTTGAAATAATTTTGTTGTGTGACTCCTACATTTCTTCGCTTCCTCTAAACAATTGTAATTCTTCTATTTGGAATCTTATTGGAAAAGTATGGAAAAAAATATAAAAGACTAATAGTTTATTTATCTTGCATTCGTATCAACTGCTACCGGCGAATCGATTACATTTATATTGAATATTGAACAGTGCTTACTAACACTTTTGAAGCCCTTCTCGACTTTGAAGGGCCGAGAGAAAGTTTGATAGTTCTTTTGGCGATCGTACTCTTTGTGCTTCGATCCAGATTTGTGTCAAAACATCAATCTTTGCATTCAATAGTTTTGCTCTCTTTCTTAGAAAGTACGATGTTCGATCCTCCACTGTCATTTTAACTTGTTTATTTTATTTATTTAACTATAATACATTTCATATTCAACTTCTTGACCTACTTGGTTAAGCAGAAAATGAAAAGGAAACGTACTTATTCGTTTAATTTTATAACCTGTGTGTTTAATATGTATACTGTACATAATTACTGGTTTATTAGTAAGCTATTAAAGTGTCAATAAAAAATACATGCAAATTTATGTTTTTGTATGTCAATGGTCAGAGTGAGCGGCACTTCAAGTCACTTTTGCGTGTAGTTTTATGGCTACTATTTTAAAGTGATACTTATGTTTACGAGAAGTGACTCAGTATGTTTATAGAAGTCAGTTTCAAGCCTTTTTCTTTCTCCAAGCTATTAAACACAGAAAAAGCTGTTAAAAATTATACAAGCCAAGTAGCTGTGTCACTTTAAAAAGTTTTATAATGTTTTGTTCTCACAACTACTTCAATCTAGCGCCTGTCAAATGGACAAGGTTTAAAAATATACAAATTGCAGATGTCTTATTCGAAAATGATTTCTTGAATTGGGCATTTATTCAAAACGTTTTTGCAATTTCATTATATTGGCAACTGACTACAATCGGTATTATTCAATTGAAAGGTTATTATCATTGCACTTTTTTTTTGGATAGTCATCTCATGGGTGATATTTCCGGTGTATTACACGATATGTAACGCGTTATAGAAAGTTTCTATCTCGCCAATTACGATTTTCTCTCAGACAATATTCCACGCGACATTTCCGAGGCAATTTTCTCAATAATTGTTTATGAGATTAGAATCTGTCTGCCTTTTTATTTGGATTGTAGTTCTGCTGCCAAATCAGTAACAGTGGTTTATTGACTGTTTCTATTTTAATTGTTACAAATCGTGTGTAAATGTTAATACAGTGTAATGATTGATATTTGTTGTTGTTTTTCCTTCGAGGATAATAGAAAATGCAGATGATATAAATGATACATTTTAAAAATAATTTGTTTTACTCTTAGTTCGTTTATCTATTAAGTTACTATTGCTATAACAATAATGATTAAGGGTACTTTCGTATCAGTCAGTTCTTTTGAAATTTCAATTTAGGAACACATTTAAAATGTCTGAGAGACAGAATGCAATTAATTTTGATATTTATTAGTTAGACAATTGTATTTAACTAGACGTTTTATTTCCGGTTGTTTTGAATGCACTATTACCTTTCTGTTCAGAATCAGGTCAAATATTGTTTATTTCTCGTTTTATTCAGGCTGCGTTTATCATCTCAAGAGCAATTGAAATTAATGTTAGATAAATATTGATAATTTCTGGTCTTACGTAATTTATAATTTAACATAACACAATCATCCATATACCTGTAATTTTTTTTTTCAATGTTCATTTCGCTTTTAATTGTTTATACAGCTGTTTCATAATAACTGTATTATTTATTTTACTTATTTATTTTGTTTTTATTATCGTTAATAAAATTATTTCCATCACCAAATTCATTTCTATCTCATCTAATTCTGTTGCACATGATTTATGGTGTGTTGTTTGATCGATAACCAAAGGAGATCTTTTTAGATAGCAGATGCGAATTGAGGCCGCGTAATACCTTCAGCCACTTAAAGATTATGAGTTATGCTTACGAGTGGTTGCGAGATTTCACGAATAGTTATGTTATATTCGAGTACCTTTTTTTTTTCGTGCGGAAATCCCTTCGGATAAATCCTACCTATATAATTTTCGGTTACAATTTTGACGATGGATCAGAGATTAGATAAAGAATTATGACTACGTGTAACATTGTTTATTTCTAACTTCCGAGAAACCTTGGTCACTCCACGCCTGGTTCTCGTTTAGAACCGAGTCTGTGTCTCGTGCCTCTCGTCCATCATGGTCAAACCCACCCCAGTAACAAAAATAGAAGTTCAAAATCGACTTAACATTCAACAAGAAAAAGTCCTGCCAAATACACAAAAAAAGTAATCGCCCCATTCCTCTCTGGCTAATGCTCGGAAACTATTCACGTCGCTGTAAAGTTTATCCTGCGATAAGACTTGAGCGACGTTTGAGTCGAGCCTGTCTCGTTCTCGCATGATGGATTCTTGGTTGGTGAGGGAGACGGAGAGGTAGGGCGCACTCCGCGTGTCCGTTGATGTTTAGTTTGAAACGGTACGGAACAGTTTGCGAGTCGCCGGCTCTGCGCACGGCCGACTGACGCAGGCAGTTCGTTGCGCTCAACTCGGAGAATTTATTCTAATATTTTTTGACTGTTTTTATAATCTAACATTAAGAAAAGTGCCTTGTTATTAATGGATGTGATAGTGTATGCATGAAAATACGTATTAGAAGAACTTAAAATAAATGAAAAGTAACACCGTGTGCATTTTCTAAGACACTTCGAGTGTTGTCCTTTTGGTATATTAATTTGTAGTATTTTCTCTGTGAATTAAACCTGAATCTATTTCTTTGTTAACTGTTTTGTGCTGGAGCACGTTTTTGCCTGTATATTGGCACGAGCCTTTAATAATAATAGTGCACCAAAACCTGTTTGCGAGTGCGGTTCGGCTGTGGTTATCCAGACTTATATGCGGGCGTCTTTCTTGTGAACGAATTTCGCTGCATCTATAGGTATTCTTAACAACACTGTGATACAAATGTGTTTGTTTTGAGTAATTTTATTTATGCTCGTTTTATTTTAATAGTGTCACTTTGTCATCGATAATTTAATCAGTATGGCTTTGTTATCATATCACGTTAAGTTTGATATCATATCTTGCATCTTGTATTTATCTATCGAAGCGCTTAACCGATTCACCTTGACCGTTTAGTGTGATGTGTAGCGACTTTCTGATTCGAGATTACTTGAATCCTGAACGCACCTAGCAGAGGTTTACACACTGCATCAATTAACATTATCTAGTCGGCCACTACTGGCTTTTCACACAATTTTGTACCTTATATTTAATATACTTCCTAATATTTGTTAGTATATCCAAGTTTAGGAATATTTTCATTCGTAGCATTTATACATTTGATGTCGTGGTGAAAGCTTATAATAATTTACAGTATTCATTTGATAAGTACCACTTAGTAGTAGTTAACCCCCACATAATGAATGTAAACATCATGTCTCTGTGTTGGCAGCTTAACAAGCGCCGATAATTTACTACAAATTAGTACCAACTGCATCGTATATTTCAATATTAATATTATTGCTACATCCTGTCTCTTATAAATCTTCTTATATGTCAACTTTTACTGTGTCTTTAGCAAATAAGTTCATTATCTTACCACTACCGCCTATATGAATTCAAGCGTGGAAATCCAATTTATCTGTATACGTGACTTCATTGGCTACATTTTTTTGCATCTTCTCAGCAAATTCTTTTATCCAACCTCTCAATCAATCAGATCGTCCAATTCACCTGTCACTTCAGGAAATTTTGTCTATTTTCGAATACAAAAAGTGTAGCGGGTCTTATCTGACATTTTTCTGTGACAGTTCTGTGACTCATGAAGGATATAACGAAGCTATGATTAGTTGAGTGTACCATCAGTTACGTAACTGAAAAATGGCAAGTGTCCAAGATGTCACGTGAAAATTTATTACTTCCATGAAAGAAAGTGAAAATCGAAGATCCCTCTAGGTACTTAAAGACTGTCATCTGAAATTAATTTATACAAGTCTTATTGTCTATGGAAACTGTCTAATAATTATTATTATTAGAACTTCTGAATTGGTATATCATCTATGAAAAGATTTAATATTTTGTTTTTAACAACAAGTGAGGCGGATGATTCATCTTAAATTGAAAGCCACAGTTTCTTATATCTCGTTTTCCGTTTTTTAACCAATCGGTAACTTTCGACTGTTATGACACCAGACAATTATTCGCTTAGAAGCATTTACTGACATTGTTGAAATGCATTATATTACTACAATTTCTAGACTTAATTGCTTTCTTTATGACTTCGAGCTTTAATCATCTAGACTTTATGAGTGGCTTGCGGTGTTTTTCGTTGGTAGTCTTAATTTCACTGCATTTTTACTTGTTTTATGTACTCTCGTGTTGCGTTAGCATAAAATATTTTCTCTTTTTATTTTTGACATTGTTTTTGTTCACAATATTTTACATCCTTAGGATATATTGTTAATAAATTAACCCAATTAATACAGTACCCATAAAATAACGCTACTGTCCCTTTCTTTGCCTGCATAATGCATCCTGACATGTTGTCTTTCATTATACTGTAAATAAAGTTCAAAATGAAGTAATATGTAGGCGGACGCCCGCATGCATGTTTTTATTTTATTGGTATTGACCTAAGAACGACCCTGTTAATGTAGTTTCGATAAAAATGTTTTACGGTTTTGGAATGTTTCGATTCTTGTCATGATTTTTTCCAAGCTTGTGTATTTATTGGTCTTCTTGCATGTTAAAAACTAGTTTTTATATCAAAAGGACACATATTTTTTTAGACGAACAATCGAACAACTAAGTGACCTGTAATAAGTGCTCTTATACAACGAAGTACACATATTTTTGAAGTACATATTTTATACTAATGAATTTACATTGGATTCTTGCCTTCGCCATTTGGACTACGATAATGGAAACAGCATTTCACGTTTAGTGTGATGATACATAATTATAGGTAAGTTCCCTATCCCTTTTATTGGAATATGTGATTTCTTCTTTTTTTAGAAGCTGCATCTGTGAAAAAAATGATTAAATATATTTTTAAGATTAAAACCGAAATATGAATTTAAAGTCACCTTCAGAGATAATTCTGATAAATTTATAGACCCACCTGTAAGACCATATCTATTGAATACGTTAATGCTGAGGGTAATGAATATCGCCATAGAATATATAATCCACAATCCTCTTTTTTAAATCGCGCAAATCTTCATCCATCCCGATATTTCCTTCAGACTATTTGCCTTCTGTTATAATGTTGTTCTATTGTATAAATATCTTTATTAGTGTTATAAATATCGGATGCGTATAATTTATTCCACATATGCCCATCGTTTATGGTACTTTCTTTGACAAGCCTTGTGAAATGATTGCCCTTAATGGGAGTGCCCATCTGTTAGTGATAGCTGATGCATATTGATTGACAGCTGACGTTTATCTTATGAGATAACTTTCCAACAGATTTTTCACGGCCTTATTAGTGTGAAATTTTTGCTATGGATAACATATTGATTGTTGAAGATTTATGATGTGTGATTGGTGTTATTGAAACAAGAGTTAGTTACATCACTGAAAAAGAAAAACACTGGAAGAGATTCTAAATTAATATGGAACTAAACTTCACGTGCTCAATAATGCTTTATGACAATAAGTTTGTCATATTTTCAATTTTCCTATTAAGTATACATTTGGCGCTCATTAGGGGAGACCTATGTCCAGCAGTGGACTAGAATAGGATGATGATGATGATGATGATGATGATGATCCATTTAGCACATAATATTATGTGGCTTTTTGAAGTGAAATTTAAATAGGCGCGTTGAGCACTTTTAAGCTGAACAAAAATCATAAAACTAGCGTTATCGTCACCGAACGTTCCACCACCTCTGTAAATATTTGATAACAGCGCCATCTAGCCCGTCAATGTTGTATCACGTAGTACCGAGCAACGTCACTTTATAAACTCTGAAATAGTTGGTAACAACAGACTGTTAACTTAGCGTTTTGAAACTAAATCCGCTAGCACTTTTTGAAGTTTCAGCAATATTGCTGCAAGGGGCGATTTCTATGAATCTTCCGTCACGATATTTTTTACCAGATAATATATACTGACGCTTGTATGTATATCTCTGAGATAGTAAGCAGAGGTGTATTAACATATTTCCTGACGATTAAAAAAATACGCACGTAATTGTTCAAGCTTTTTCTTCTGTCGGCACTCCCGGACCGCCACTGTTTATTTATCCATTTAAAAATGGTTTATGTAATATTGTATAGATAAGCTATTCATAAAATAGACTTATTTTAGTCATACCGGTAGTTAAATATGTTTCGAGAAAATAGTTGGTAGATCATTAAAAAAGTTTAAAATTATTATCAAAACAACTTTCTTTTTTAGCTAAACTTTAAATTGACGGATCTTGACGGATTGAAAATAGTCATTAAGGGTAATGTTACCATTAAAACAATTTAAAACACAAAAATGATAATGCAATAAATTTTAACGATTCAGTGAATCGCCCTTTAGCCGTTAATCGTTCGTTTGATAAGCACATCACTAAATATAAACTCGATGGTGTTTCGAATAGTTTGCTATTTGATTCGTACTCGATTTAGATAGTTGGCTTACTGACCCAATAGCCTTGCTTATTCTGATTTATTGACACTAATTGACCTATTGTGATTTATACTAAATATACAAATGTATTTATATATTTGTTTGAAGCATTTAGATCTATAATATATATAATAATAATATATATATAATATGCATCAGAGATTTTATTGTGTTTCGTTGTATCTAACTGAAAAGATGTACATATGAAAATTGTATTGGCAAAATGTATTGGCATATGAAAACAATGATCCAATTTGCCTACCTGCATACTTACTACTTACTGAAGCCCGCGGCTCCGCCCGCGTGGATGTCGGTTGTTGTTTTTTGGTAATATCTCCGGTTCTACATAAATATTGGCAATCAAATAAACGGCAAATTTTAAGTCTGAAAAAGACCTTTCTAAAAGAAAAACCGCAGGAAAACTGTTCAGTAGTTTTTGCGTCCATCGCGAAGAAAAGAGACAAGAATGCCAAAAAAATATATTTTTGTGCTCACAATCGTTTTACATTTACAGTGTTTGGACTCGAATTAACTTGTTTACTGTCAAAGATTCAGTTGGCTGCTAGCTCGATGTTTTTCTACCGGGTTTGTGTATATTATTCGTTTATAAGAGTATTTGTTTTCAACTAAATTTCTTTTAACCTATAAGTTTTTCAATGAGGGTAGTTTTAAGATAATTTTTGTTTTTAATTTATTTTTATAACAGTAGTTATTATTGAAGAAACGTTTGAGGTTTGCAGTTTGCAGCAACCCTGTGAGTCATGAACCACTTACATATTTACTTGCAATTAACTTTCAGCCAGTCGCATTAATTATCATGATTAAGACTGAACTTGGCGTGTATCCAATGTCATTAAATTAATGCAAACGCTCGATCTTGGCCTTTCTACACATTGACGAAATCTATACTAAAAATTGTACATTGGAGATATTTAAGAAAATACTTGGGTTGTGTTGAAAGAACGATTTGGAACAAAATAGTTTTTTTTAGAATTCTTGTCTGTTTTTCTGGTTGTTCGCGATGGACGCAAAAACCACTGAACAGATTTATATGCGGTTTTTTTCTATTGGGAAAGTCAGACTTGAAATCTGCCGTATGTTTGATTGCAATTGGTTACGTAGAACCGGAGATACGACCAAAACACGATATCCGTATGCAGAATATTTATTATCCTTTGAAGAATAGAAAAACTGGTGTCTGAGTGGTGCCCCACCAAGACCTTTGGGCAAAGTCAACCTTACCTACAAATCGATACATCTGCTGATTGATGAAAGAGGCTCTTATGCAGGTTGTCCTCTCGGGGTTGTGAGGTCAGGCGCTCACATAAAAGTAGCATAAGCCAAATTAAAAAGTGGAGAAGGAGTACAACTTCCTCTCGATTACAAGTTCTCATTACTATTGCAGTAGGTAGGGTGGTAGGGTGACGCCCCTGGGGTTGCACAAGTCCATAGGCCGCGGTAACCGCTTCCCATCAGGTGGGCCGTGATTCTGTCTGTCACCTAAGTGGTATAAAAAAAAAAAAAAAGAACCCAAGCCAGGAAGGTATTAGCTATCTTCGGCGTGCGAGGGATATGCTCTATGGGCAACCTTACACCCCGGCGTCTGCAGACCCGAGACGGCGTGCGGTTTTAGTCGGTTCAAGCCCGACATAACCGCCCCCACTGGCCGGCGGGGGGGTATCCGAGGGGACCTCCGCACGAAAAAAAAAAAAAAAGGTATTAGCTATCTTTCTATAAGTGATCTCATTCCGGGGCCGGATGATTTTTGGTGCCCCAGCAAGACCTCTAGGGGCCCAAGTCAACTTTACCCGCAAGCCGGGACGACTCTTGGTATTAAACAATTTTATTATAATTTAAATTAGACACTTGACTTGACTTGAGATATTTGACAAACCTGCTGACTTTTTTGTAAACATACCTTCTTTAGTCACTATTTTAACCTAGAATATGTTGAATAGAGGTAAAGAATATTATTATTCATACTTCAGTTAACACCTCAGGCCAGCCTACATTAAGCTTGTACTGCGATTAATTTCACCACAAACGGTTTAAAGGGGCAGGACTTTAAATAACGAGCTTGGCTCGACCACACCTACTGGTCATATCGGTAGCTGACTCAATGTGAATTACAAGGTATCAATTATTCCAACAGATAGCAAGCTTTTGTTATTTATCAATATATTGCAACGGTAGCCATTCTTGAAAACTGAATTCTATTATAAAGTTTAATTTAATACTTTTGTATGGAGTGATAAAAACTGTGATGTTGATTGGATGCTCACTATAAGCGAAGTTTTAATGCATTTACCAACCAAGCATACTAGAACACTATCCGAGTAAGCGCAGATAGATCATTTGTAAGTAGACCCGTATATAATAATATATGTGTGAAAGGGATAGACATACCTAATAATTGAAGATAATTTCTTGCTATACTTAACCGGTAATACAATTGAATCGTGATCTACTGTATCCAGCTGTAATTGCAGTGAATTCTCGTATATATTGGACCTGCTGAACTAGAGAAGTACCTACTGTAATATGGTACCCGTCTAAAGTGAATTGGCACCAGAATGAAACTGTTGTGTCAGTCCTAACAACATTTGAGTGAATGTATGAATGCTTGATACTCAATTAGCCAAAACGGTTGGACGAATCTGGATGAAAGGCAAAGAGATATATTCTAGAATAGCACAGAGGCTACTTAAAAGCTTCTTCACGTTACGTATTGGGTAACGTAACGTGAAGAAGCTTTTAAGTAGCCTCGTGTTTACTTACACGAAGGTATAATTTTGTTAACGTTTCTGCACCCAGATTTTATTTGATTACCTCACTATGACTAAACATATATCCGCGCAATAAGTTTTATCGTAAAATATTGCAGTTGCTCACTGAATAGCTTTTTTTGACACGTCATAATGACCTCACATCGCTTGGTAGTAAGTAGCTGTAACTGAAATCTAAAGGAGGAAGAACATTATACGTACCACCATTGGTGGTCCACCAATGATGGTGGCAGTCTTCAATTTAACGACGACGGTAGATGCTTTTTCACAATCCGCTTAAAGGACCCGGCACTGTCGGAGGATGGAAACACGTGTCATCATCATAGACCTCAGAGCCGCCGCTAGTCGGTTTTTCCTCCTCCACTTGACACGATCATGAGCATCCATGGCAGTCAGACCATTGGTACACATTTTATCACTTACGGTGTCAAACCAGCACTTCTTGGGTCCCCCCCTCCTATCAGGGCTTAACGGAAATGGCCAGACTTTTGATACTCAGGTAGCCAGGCGGTTGCCGCAAAATGTGGATGCATGCATGCATCAGCGAAGACGACACTCCTGCATTTTATCTCTGATGTGACGGACACGATGGCTATCACGGATGCGGGAGTTCCTCGTACGATCTTTACGCGTGACTCCGCACATTTACCGCAACATATTAAACTCCAGGACACGCAGTTTCTGCTTATGTCGCTTTATTTCAAATTGAAGAACTGCAAAGTGATTATTAACAATAGTGATATGAAGCAATATAAGATTTTGTGAGAAGCGATACCTACCTATAATGTTGGAAGCGTCGGTGCCCCTTCCTATGAGATATTTGCCTTTAGATACTGTATTTTATAAAAAAATGTGGAAGCCATTGTTTGAACTATAGAATAATGTCAGTAGTATTTAGTGTATATAGAATTGGCAGATCCAGAGGATCAAAGGGTAGAAATCCTCAGATATCTACTTATTCAGTATGGTTAGAATAATATTATGTAATCTGTGGTATGGTATTCGAACCCACAATACTCCTCGTATTGCAAATGGTGAGACAATCTATAGATAATTCCTATAGTCAAACTTAATTATACATTTTTCGACAGGTTATACCTTGTAGTCACCTATGGGAATATGCGTCCGCGCACGTTTCGGCTCGGATCCGGCTATCGCAACGTTCTCTTCACGCCCCAATTCCCTGTGTGCGTTTCGTCGCCATTTATTTTGCTTTGTATTAAATAAACACTTAAGTTTTTTCTAATTTTAATTCCCAACCGATCACTTAAAAGTTTAGTGATTGGTTATGAATTATTGTTACTATGTATGTAGTAACTAATAAGTTACTTTCATACTAAATGCATTTGTGATATAACAGTTTCGGTAACTTAGATTGCGATATTCCTAATGGTTGATTTGTTGATGATTGTTTGAAGTCTTATGTAAAGTATTGTCGATCCATCAACTCTAATATGCTATGATTACTATGTTAAGAGAAACCGCGGGGCATACTTACGCGCGTCATCTCTCAATTAGCACCTTCGTCCAGTTGGATCTGTCTGCATTGATTGATCGGTTCAGAGGTTTAGTTGGTAGAAGTAACAAACAGACACATGAGTAACTTTCACATTTACAACAGTAGTGTGGATTCTGTCTACTTTCTTTAAGTAATTACTAAATAGGCAATTTAAGTGTAGATAGTTCTGACTGTAATCGTAACTTCTGATTATATTCAAGAACGTTTTCAATATTAACGACATTGGCCTCATACATCTACAATACTCTTTAAGTGACAATAAAACCGTATATTTCTATATTTTTTCATTATATATTTTAATATAATATAATAATTTACTATTTTACAACTGTAACAAATTCTAAACGAATTTTATTCAGCATACAACTAGAATGGATATGATACGATAAATAAGCACCTATTTTCAATAGCATAAGTTTACACCAAACGTAAGATTAGCCTATTCTATAAAAATCATCAGGATAACATTTCACCACACTCCAAAAAATATTGTAGAACCAAGTGAATCACATACGAATTAAAAATAAACCAACAATAACCTCCCAAAAGCATCGAGTCTAAATGTAATCTGAATGTACCGCTACATTGTTGCAGTCAGTTGTTATCCGGACCAGGTCAGTTTTTGTGCACAATGTGCCTCTCGGTGGCTTTTATTAATGTACATCGGGCTGTCACAAAGTCCACAATCGAACTTTGCTAAGCCTTTGCATGGAAAATTAATCTTAATTTGTCACAGACCCAAAGATCTTGACTCTGGCCCCTCTGGGTTACTTTTATCTGTTTATCTAACTGTAGTTTCTTGAAGGATATTTATGTATCTTTAAAATGAACTATTCAAAGACTATTGATATAAAAAATGTTTAATTTATGGACGATAATTTATGTAATGTAGGTTTTCAGGCAAATGTATAAAGATCTATAACAATTTACTAAACATAAATCATTGTGCTAATCATTCAGCTCCTACACATACAGTCTTTCAGGTTTTCATATACATATTATGTAAATAAATGCTTAATTTTCTGTAAAATAGTCATAAGAAACGTAGGCTGAGTTTATTAACCTGTGGTAAAATAATTTTTGAATTTCACGCACCAGAATACCGTTGGTCAACGCTGGCGTGCCTTTGGATTTACATTAAGATAGTTCTTTTTTTCTAAGCGAAACTTGTAGTTTATCTTCTCTAGAGAGATAAAGCGAGGCAGCACGATTTAAAACTTGCTATTTTGTATTGAACTAAACACATATCCTCAGTGTATTTAGCCCGAGGAATCATGACAGATTTCGTATTGACTGAACGTCAGTATTATCGAGTAAAAAAGCCGTTCGAAGAATGGACTCCAGTCATTTACATTCTTTACAAAATTTTCTATTACTCCAGAACAAACTAAATAATTATTCCCACAAGTTATCCAGCTTGCCCTATGTCAAACTCAAGTCGCTTGGTATCAGAACACTCCAGACCAAACTGAATAATTATCCAAATCGGTCAAGCTCAACCAAGGTTGGTTACAGCTCAGAACACATTCGCATGTAATACCAAACTCATGGACGGAGAGGAGAAAATTATAGCATTGTGCAGCAAGCAATACCATTATGTAAGTGTCACTGCATACTAGTTAAATGATAGCTTTTGTCTATGAAACTGAGTTCCGCAAGCGAAAGCGGACACCCTTTTTTTATTAAAGTAGTTTATTTTTTAATCACCTACTCTGCAACCATAAACGAAAACCAATTGTATCTTGTGAATAATATTTATAGTAATTTTAATTATTATCATTCATGTTGGGTGCTGTAATGATAATAATTATAGTTTTTAAGATTGGGTATGAGCATTATTAAATATCAAAAAAAAAATCCTTCAGCTTTTATATTGACTAAAAAAAAAGACATTTATTGATGTAGATATATTATTTATTATGTAACTGCGCTAAGAAGAAAGTAGGAAACCATGTCGTAAATAAATTGTCAATTTTCTTCTATAGAATATACAAAGTACAAAAAATGTATTAATATTTCAGTAATTAAGCAACTCGGTACGTAGTCTACAAGAGTAAATGAAACATAATTAATTCAAGAATTAAGTTTAATACTCGGGGCTAACAGTTCATTGCGTTCCTTCTCTTAGTTTTATAACTGTATCCTGATAGAATTTTGTTTCTTCTGCTACGAGTATGTTCCGTGTTCTCATCATCATTCCAGTTGCATCCAAAGCTGGTACTTTTGAGCCCGCTGTACTACGATTTCTCCTCCTGAACTGCAGGAGCCACTGCCGTCTGACCCTCACCTTTGAAAGGAAAGCCTGCGCCAAAGTTTCGTTCATTCATGAATAGGTGTTGGTATTGGGCCGTAGGTGAGGTTGGGCCTTGAAGATTTTGGTCTGCCTCATATACGTGGTTTGACCTATGTTCTATCCAACAATAAGTATTTCTTGTAGTTGTATTACTTCTTATTATTTTGTCTTCACGAGATAGTTCTGTTTAAATATCAGGTTTTCGATGTTCTTGCACTGTTGGTTAAGCCAGCTTCCTTTCCTGGCTTCAATCGTGATATGTGCCGTTGTTTTGTACCACCATACGGTCGCCTAATGGGAAGCCATCACCTGGTCTGGTGGTAAGCATTCTATAGCAGTATAGTTTGTAAACATCTATGTGATAGATTTAAGTAGTAGAATGCATAGAAAATATTTTCAACCTTAATTGGGACAATGACTCCATTTGAAAGGTGAACAAGTCGTCGTGAGTGACACCTGATGGAAGGCTCAAACATTTTTGTGGTACGAAAAAAAAATCATTAAATTTACGTGCATTTTGCTACCCTTTCTTTCTAGAATTGCTACGGAAAATTTCTCCTAGTTAGACTACTATTTACATAGTTCAAGTGTACCACAATCCTACTTTACTGTTTACAGTTGATACGTCTTTTCACATACTGTTTCGCCATACCGTTGTATTTTTTTCCCATATTTGTTATGATAGTGAAATACAAACAATCTATGTTTGTGTTTAGTTTGTTTAAGTGGCTGAACCAACTTGACACAGTCCCTTATCATATTCAAACACATCGCGTTCCCGATGTGTGACCGGCAGCCAGACAGACTTAACTTAACATTAAAGGCTTTGTTTGTGTGTAAGCATTGTAGTGGTAGAGTCAAGCAACAGTCATTTTGGCCGTTGCATGAATGGGCCGACACGACCGGGGAAGCATCACCCTCTCACAGATCGACGCCAAGTAACAGTATTAGAGGGTCGCCAGCGCGAGTGTGACGCCACTGGTGTTGCACACGTCCATAGGCCGCGGTAACCGCTTCCCATCAGGTGGGCCGTGTGCTTGTCTGCCACCTCAGTGGTATAAAAAAAAGCATTTTGGGATCTATGCCCTCAAAATTACTGATTTTGTATCTTTTTTATAGAATAATGACTGAGACAATCGATAGATGGCGGGTTTCGCCCCACTCTGTACACTTTTGATGATAATTACTCCTAAACAAGCATTATTTAATTTAATCGAGGAGTTAACAGGAGTAGAAGGGGCGTTATCCCACATTAAATCCAGATGTTAGGCGCTAACGACAGTTTAAGATGCCTGCAATACCAGTATAAGATTAATGTACTTACTAAAAAATACGTTAGATCCTATCGCCAATTCTGTTAGGCTATGATTTAAGCTGTCGACATTCCAATTCATTCCAAATGGAGTCCAACGTCGCCTTAAGACGTATATGATGTTTCGGAGAATTTCGAATATCTGGGACGTGTCTAGGTGGCTCAGTTGGTCAGAGCATTCCCACTGTAAGGGACTGGTCGCGGGTTCAAGTCCCGTCCTAGATGTTCTCTTTTTCCGATCTAAATCTTAAGCTATCGACAATTAAATTGGTTTTGAATTTCTTAAATAATAGGGCTTTTCCGCAAAATAGTAGATCTGTCGCCAAATAAGTAGTAGTAGTAGTATCAAATAATATTATAACAGGGTTGTCCTGATAACTCTTATCATCAAATCATAAAATTGATCATTAAAATATGTCACTTAAAAGTGATCTCTGTGAGCGATTTCTACGGGGCCCCGCTTCGTGCATTATCATTCTTAGTGCATTATCACAAGTAACCTAATGTCTGCGATACCTTAGCCATACACTTCTAACCTGTGCTATATCTATCCATGTCGGGGCGCGCGGTGTCGTAATCAGCTGATGATAAACGACATATATTTGGCGACAGATCTACCCTTAGAGTATACTTTATGTATACTCTAAGGGTCTACCATTCTAAGTATTAATCTATTATTTATGGGATAAACCTTTTGTTTTGCGAACAAAATGTTTAATCATGGAATGAACTACGATTTTATTTGTTTATCATTCCGGTGACAATTTGTATTTATTTTAGAATTAAAATTCAATTTTTTGATAATAAAAATATTTCGTGCTGACATATTTATTAATAAGATAATACAAGTTGATGACAAATATAAACTTTGCTGACATAAATATAATTCCCATTCTAATATAGTTATTACCAAAACATAACTGGACTTACAGAACTAATATTATAGTATTTCCATCTTTGCATCTTGCATCAATTGAAAAAAAAATCCATGTGTCGATCTAATCCCATCGTGCTAGTTTAGTTAAGTTTCTGTAACCGAAGAATCTGCACACAAAACTAGAGAGTGAAGTTGACCTCTTTACTCGAACAAAAAATAATACAAATCTTTTGTTTAAAAATCTTAAATGGTTTAAAAACTTACACAGTATGGTATTTTAAATTAAAAAAATTAAAAAAAAAAAAAAAAAAAAAAAAAAAAAATGTTATGTTATGTTATGTTTTCAAAACACTCTTAAAAAAGTAAATACAATGTTTTTTGGTATGTGTCGGTGTCAGTACAGTACTGTGTTTTATACAGCACGCGCATTGACCGTGGAAGTTCAATATCTCTCATAATATTTACGTTAATAGCTTACATTTCGTACTTACGTGTGTGGTTTGTGAGAGTGCCGGAAGCCCTACAACTCTTCCTTTCTCCAAAGGCTAACCATACTTTAACCAAAGCGGTCTTTAAAGTGTTATGATTTTATTAGATATATGATTCTATTATCTTTGAACGATAAACAAGCACATGATAAAATTATATTTTTTACCGTTTACTAAGGGATCAATTAGTAGATATGTACACGGTTCGCCTGGTGATAAAACCTTATAACTTTAAGTTGGCTAAAGAATAAGAGTCGGAAAAATCTCATGGTACAATGAGGGTAATTCAGACTTCGCTCTAACATATAATCATTCAATACTTTCTAGCTTATCAGAATATAGTCCTGCAATCACAAAAAATATAATTTTTCATTTAGCTAGTTTAAACCCGACACCTGGAGTTTCAAACTCGCATTTGGTTCTTCAGTATCTTCGTATCTTCAGTATCTTATCCCTTTATCATGGTGATGAGATAAAATAAATACCAGGTTTAAGCTTTAAAAAACTTCTTTCATCATTTCGTATCAAAATCCATTCCGTAGTTTTATGTAATGTTCGAAAAAATAGATATTTGTAACTTTATAATAAAAATAGTATCGATAAAAACAGTTCAATACCGAAATCTTTTTGCGGATGGATTGTTTCTATCCTCATGATTTCAACACATTGATAGTTCTGTTACGTGCTAGCAACATTTTATAATACAGCCAGTCTATTTATTCCATCTGACTAAGGTTATGAATCATAAGAAATTTTGTGCTTCAACTAAGTATTGCAAACCGAGACTCGCGGTTTTGTGTAAAAAACATATTTGAAATTCTGATTCAAAAATTCAAGTATCTATGGTACAGGTTTTTACTACTAAGGTATAAATTTTACAATCGCGATCATTCGTGCTGGGATAACACTATGCAAGGAAAAGTAAGAGGGTTGTTTTTGAGGCCTTGTAAGTACTTCGGGGCCCAAGTCAATTTCACGCATCTGCAAGCCGGTACACCAGCTGATAGATAGGATTTTCTCTCAGGGTTGGTTAGACAATAGTCGCTCACATTAAAGCCATATAGCTCAAAGCGTAAGCGGACCCCGGACTTCGAGGTGGAAGCCTTGGCTACAATCGATAACAACGATAACATGATGATGATGATGATGATGCTGCTTCTCCGCAAGGAATTCTGTCGCACTTATCTACGAGTACATACCACCAGGTACACATCACTAGGTAACTAATGTGCTTTATATTCGAATAAGTGATGAATGTATAGAGTCACGTATACATTGAACAATAGATATCTTATCTTACCTACGTGTGATATTTTAATAGAATACTATTACTAACACAATTACGACAAAAACAAAATTAGCCAATTAACATTATTGGAAACTTCGATATTTTCTAGGTAAACTGACCAAGACGGTTAAAATTAAACACAAGCCTGATTGGTACAAACTAAACACAAACATAATTGGCATATTTTTCATCTACTCACAACCTATATATTTCCAAAGGAGTAAGCAGAGATCATACTTAATTGAACACAAATTTTGCTAACTATACTTTTGGTATAGACCAAAAGTATAGTTAGCAAAATTTGTGTTCAAGCAGCACTAAGTCTGCTAACGTACCGACGTTTATATAGATAAACGTCGGTACGTTAGCAGACTTAGTGCTACCAATTACAATTTTCAACAGAAAACCCAATAGCAATTTTCCTAACCTGGAAATAAATTCACCTCATAATTAAACTAAACGGGTAGGTACTATTTAAAATACATACAAACACTAAAATACTCACGCCTTTCTCCAGCCTAGCCTTACATACGTTACAAGCTTCCTCACTATGTAATAAAATAAAAAATGAATAAAAACCTTGTTCAATTGCGGATGTTGTACCAGAACTAGAGATGTGAACGAATAATACGTTTCACATAACCTTCTGTTTTTACCTTGGCTCAAGATTGCGTGACTACGAAGTCGGTTAACGTTCATTAAGGCTTTTGGAACAGCCAGACTACTTACCAAGTTTTACTTAGTGAATGCACGATTAATCGTGGATTGAAAAGAGCGAATTGTTTGTGTAACTGATAAGTGGTAAGCTAAGCTGAATAGAAACATCGGTAGTTTTGTAGATTTCACAACATAATTCATAAATGGCCATAGCAGAGAATTTTCTGAGAAACATCTATTAGTTAGATATCTTCGAACTACTTGTGGTTTGATCAAGTCACATTGATTCTAGGTAGAGACTGAGTGCTAGGTGTTAATTTTTAAATGTAATTATGAAAAAATTACGGAAATGATTCGCTTTTAATTTCCAAATTGTTGTCAAAATGGTGATCAAAACTGTTGGTACTAAAAATTTAATATGGCACTAAACTAAATTAGCTTTTAAATAGAATTGAACAGCCATAAAGAAATGCGTCTAAACGAACTAAAACATCTTTCTATAGGCAAATATTATATTATTATATTACCAACATTGTACCTTTAAAATTGATTTTCCCTTGTAGGCAACTTATAAACATTGTAGTTTTTCATAATATTCTCGGAAATAATTATGTGAAGACTTCCAAATAAGTCAAGTATAAACGGTTCATACTGTAGGAAGCAGTATTTAGTTCATAAACTTTACGGCCAAAGTTATACTAAGAAATGTTAAGAACGGCATCGGCATTGTTATTTTTATGTTTGACATAACACATTCTCAACACAACGTACAAATGTTGATAAATTTACAAGATTAGGTTAAGTTCTCTATTTTTGTTGACGTAAATATGGTATTTTTTTAAATTTAGGTCAGTTATTTTAGCAATAGGCATGCTAATGCGGTTTGGCACGTAAAACGGTTTATTCATTTCACTGGCCGAGTGACAAATCACGTAATATAAGGCAAACATACTGATCAGTTTGGTGATATTTTAAGAAAAGGGCACGGCAGTAGCATTCGATAGCGGTTAATTTCTACGAAAGGTTTTTTGACATCAGAGAAAGTTCGTGAAGTGATTAAGAACAGAAGCAAATATAGTGCTGTTGTTTCTCTATTCTCCTTAGGAACAGCGGTTATGTTGATGATAGGTACATTGAAAAGACGTCCGGTTTTAGTCGGTTCAAGCCCGACATAACCGCCCCCGCTGGCACGCGGGGGGGTATCCGAAGGGATTTCCGCACGAAAAAAAAAAAAAAAAAAAAAAAAGGTACATTGAAAAGAAAATATTACAATCCTCTGTAGTCTTTGTATATACTCAGCCCAACACAAAACTCCTTGAGATAAACATACAAATAAAGATCTCACAGCATTTATCGACATTAGTCTCTTTGTTTTCGGTACACGTATAAGTATTCTTAACTGTAAAGATTATAGACACTGATTTGATGAGCAAATATGCGGACATTGCGGACAGTACGTGAAATTGTCATGACATTTTTCTTAGGCGTCTTTAAGGGCTTTCTAATCATAAATGTGGATGTCAATCAGCTACTTATCGAATCATCACCATAAAGTAACGCCATCAGCTTAAAATCGATAAATATAATATACTCGATATTTGATCTTAGACTGATTAATTATTCTTATTCCACTTACGCTGGTGGTATTACCTTTAGCTCACTTGATGTTGCGTTCACGTTAAAACCTACAAACCCCTGCAACACTAGGGCCTTAATTCCACCTTGCTGATCACGCCCTGTTCCCAGCCCTTATTCTAGTCTCAAGTAACTCGGTAGTTACATGAGAATACAGTATGGAGAAAACAGTATGGGCGTGATCTTATTGAAGATTTCCTTATTGTTAAAGCAATCTTCATTGAGAGCATAAACGTGGACTAACAAATAAAACTAGATTCAAACCATCGTTATTTATTATTATAGTATGATCTAAATCTAATATTTTGTTAATCCACGTTTCGTAAAAAATGGGAAAGTTAAAATTCGTTTGACTTAAGTCAACTTTGTAAGAATAAGGCTTAAAATCATGTGGTTCAGTAACAGTTTTAATACCATCTAAGTAAGCATCAATGTGAAATGACTGCATTGTTCTGAAGAGCGATTTGAAGGTAATACAATTATGTGGTAACATTGCGTAGGAGTACTTTGTTTTGTATAGAACCCATCTTATCATCTATGAAGCAACCGACTTTCTTTTCGTTTTGAATATTTTTCTTGGGTTCCCTTGTCTTGTTATTCATAACTAAAACATATTGTAGCGTGTATTATTTGTAACTTGTTGATGCAGTTTATTTCAGAGACAGTTCAAAATCGTCGGGATTTTTTCAATGTATTTGTTTCGTCTTCTTCTCATCGAATCACCTCTTTCTCTGGCTCCGTACTTATAACCCAAACTTCAAATAACATGTTGTTCTGGAAACGAACCAAAGATTGCACACAATCATAAACGTACACTTATGCCACGATCGGATCGAACAAAGCAGCATATAATTCATAGTTATTAGTATTCACACTAAAGCCGTAGATGGCCCAGGGTCAGCCGGGGTGCGAGGGAATTGGCTTATTACGTCACCTTACACCCTGGCATCTGAAGACCCGAGACGGCGTGCGGTTTTAGTTGGCTAAAGCCTGACATTTCGGGGGGTATCCGAAGGGATTTCCGCACGAAGAAAAAAAAAGGTACTAATAATATAACGAGTAGTCGTATCTTATCTCTTTAAATACTAAAAATATTCAATTCGATTCTGTACATCTATTTTTACCATATCGTCGTCCGTTAACATAAATCTCTCTATCGGTGTCGAACCTAATAGTTCCAGCAGCGACAACTTAATAGTTTCCTCTGTTATTAAACCACCCTGCTCGCTTCCTGATTATGCTAGCATGTTGTTTTATCACTTGTTAAATAGCATTTTGATATGAAGATGTTAAGAAAATTCACCTTTTTACTTTAGAATCCTACAAATATTATAAACGCGAAAGTTTGTGAGTATGTATCTTTGTTGCTATTTCACGCAAAAATGGCTGAACGGATCTAGCTGAAATTTAGCACAGGGATAGATTATAGTCGGAATAACATATAGGCAACTTTTTATCCCGAGAATAGGTTCCCATGGGTTGCGGGAACGGGATCAGAATTCTAGCGGGCTACAGCTAGTATAATTATAATTTAAAAAATAAACTGTAGACTTTAATACGTATGGCCTGACACAGACGTATTAAGCCTTGAGGAGTTAACTGATTCTACTGGACTCAACTTCTTTATAGAAAACAATTATAGGTTTTGCAATATGACAGTGCATTCTGGTATTCATTAATTAACTGCCAGAATTTGTATTCTTTTCATGACAATAACATTCACATAAAAATGCATACATGCTGTAAAATGCTGCATGCATGTGAAATCTACATTCTCTATGGCATATAGAAGAGAATGTAGATTTCAGACAGCAGACAAAGTATAGTGATAAACATTTACTCAAATATGAAAGTTTTACATACATTATTAATATTCCGTTAAAAAGGATATAGATACACGTATCTGTGTAGGATACAAATAACAGCTGTTTTGTTAAACCAACAGTTTCCTACAAATTATATGTTTAATGCTAAGTCCTTCATCTCTCTCTGTCACCTTCTCCCTGCAATCTGCTTGTCCGTATCGACTGGGATCGCTCTAAGTCGCCGAGAGCACACCACAATAACTTGAAATTTAATAAAACCTAGCCAGAGAGAGCTATACGGTAAAGTGTTAGGAACCGACGTTTGCCCACTCATTATTTTGTTAGCGATTTCAGTGAAAACACTTGGAAATTTCCGATGAAATTACCAGTTAAAGATTTATGAGCCAGAGGATAGATTGTTACGTTGCACGCACTTATACTTATCAATTTTCATCGTTTACATGCTCCCTCTGGTCAATAACTTGTATTTCTTAGTCGATTCATGGGATCTGACAGTAATTGTGATTTAATTTTCTGATATGTCGGTATGATCAACTTCGTAACATTAGTCAGTAATGTTTAGATTATGACTACGTCTATTCTTGTTTATGTTTGCATTCGGGGAATTACTTTCGAATTATCGTTCATCGTCTTCATGATATAATACTCACTGTTTTGTTTAATATTTATGCATCATCAAACTTTATGCCGATAAAGTGTCTACTAGATAATTTTGCTGCCAAGGTGTGACAAGTGCAGTTTAAAGTATTAAAATCCCTATAGAGATAACATACCGTTGCGTTATTTCAAAATCAAATGAATCCATATTACTATTATCGTATTCCTCAAAGCGTGTGGCTCGCCTATTAACATCTCCTTGATGTTTATCTTATGTTTTTCTTGATTTATAGCATTTTGTTCCTAATATGGTATGTTGCGCAGTGCCTTAACATTTTGAAAGCTAAGTGTAGGTTTTAATGTTCCTTGTGGCTTAACAATTATACGTTGTAAAATTACGTAAAACACTAACCGCGAAACTGTACACTCAAAATAGAAAATTGTGTATCTATATGGATGATGTTTACGGCAGTAATAACGCACCAGCCGCCTGATGCTAATGATTTCTGACCTTGTTCTCAAAAGTTAGTAGTTTAATTGGAGCGTCAGCATCCATTTGTGCATCCATTATCGCGCAGCTATTGAATATGTACGCCAGATGGGATTGTCGATTGACTCTTAGGTATACATACACATGAATATTATATATATATATATATATATCGCGGTAGCCTAGTGGTATGGGTTATGGACTGCTGAGACGAGGTCTCGGGTTCGATCCCAGGTTTTACCATGGCACACACCAATGACTTTTCGATGCTTTTCGAAGTTATGTGTGTATTTATCGCAGGTTTATAAGTGCCCGGTTAATGGCAATAGGCTCGCCACCTATTACATTGGGACCTAAACATAAACTGGCGAAATGTAGGTGCTAACACCTCTGCCTACCCCTTCGGGGACATAGGCGTGAGTTTATGTTATGTTATATATATATATATAACATAATAATATATATAATATATATAATTAGTAACTTATTTGGCTAAGTAAAGTATTATATTATTCTATTTAATATCTCCTTTTTCTTACTAAACATTTTCTTCATGACCCTCGAAATTATCATCGTGGTCAAGTATATGTATGGTAGTGACTTCTGTTAGCTGAATGTTCTACAGTTAGCTTGACGAACAAAGGTTTTTCTTCTCAACACTGACACAGCGGAAGAATACTTAACGGAAGAACATAGAACAAATCCTAGAGAAAGTTTTGCTTTAAAATGCATGCTGGGCAACAGCCCATATTTTTTAATTTTCTTTCTACATGTGTTCAAGCAGGCATTATATTGACCGGAAATGTCAATACGTTGGTCACGATTTGTTTAATTACTAATTATGTGGGTTAATGCTTTTTAAAACAGACCATGTGGGATTCGATTACGTCCATGATGCCTTTCCGTAATATATTGATTGCACATTATCAAACCGTTTTGATTAAATCTTCATTGATTTTAATTTGTGTTTAGTGTTATATGTAAGGCACCTGTAAGTAGACATGTAGGTCGGGTTTGACCTCCTAGAAAAATTATGCTAAACAAATTAATGATGTACTTACTCAAAAAGGGTAGTTCAACATCACTCGACACTGGCAAGCTTGCTTTAAAGGTTTAGTGACAGTAGAGGAAGCTCGTGAAATGTGTAAGGATACAAGCAAATGACGGGCTGTTGTGTCTGTCTACGGAAGGAAAAAGGCGTGCGTATAGCTACTAAAAATGTCGATGCCGACGATCAATTCTTTGAAACAACCACAACCAAGCTTAGAACAGAACTAAATGCGTGTCACGTAATCTAAGAGAAGCTTAACTTCTTCTTCCTTGCATTATATATTGTTAATTTTAATTAATCTTTAGACGTGTTCACAGAGATTTCTACATCAGTCTCATTATAGTGTTATCGGATAACGTTTGAATGGGTCTCATACGTACGGCTATTCAAGTTGAAATACCTAATTAGAAGGCCTCAATGGATCGTTATAATGTAGGTACGCGTGGGAGGTTTGATGCACTCGCTTTGTGCAAATAATTTCAATGTGCCTTACATTTAGGATAAAAATTTGTTATAAGATGTGGAAGGCTATAGGATTTTAAGTTGATGAATGATTTTTATGTCTTCGTACAGATTATTCGAGCCTCGGTACTTGTTCACCTGCGAGGCGTAAAATAGTTCTGTTCCCCCTAAAAAGGTCTGGTCACGGGTTCAAGTCTGTTTGTGGATGTTGACGTTTTTCGATGTAAATTTATTATTATATATCTTTGTAAATAATTTAATATTTAATTGAAAGGACATTAATTGTGTAGTCAGCGGCAAAAGTAGATGATGATTGCAAAGGTTACAATCTTAAAAATCTGAGTGAAAATATATAAAAATATGTTGAAGGTAAGTAATCAAATTTAAAAATATTTTAATAGTCCTTAGAAAGTAGTTCAACAATATTTTAATAAGTAATACTTGGCTAGAAAATTCACATCTATTTTTGACGCTGACAATTGATTAGGGAATTATTAGAAAAAAAATAGGACATGAAAGTGTATCTTGAAGAGTTTCACATTAATGTACAGCCAAGGGTTAGGTCTCTACTTTGTTAAAGTATCCGTACACAAAGACTTAGGGGCTAATTAATCGCCAAGACGTTGGAAAGCGACGCTACTTTCAAATGATGGCTTACTAGTTGCTACGCATGCGATTAGATTTCCACTCCGGTCATTTGAAGCCCTACCTAATGTATATCTGTTATTTATACTATAAATTATCAGTCGTCGGCTAATCTATATCCTCTATACATAATTACTTAATCTAACTGATTGAACCTGAACTGCTGGGGCAAAATATTTGAATTTTAGCAGTTGATGCCTTTTATGTAGAGGGTGTATATGGCGCCACCAAAATCTTCTCGGCCCAAGCCAACCTCACCCGCTAGCCAGAATACCTGCTGATTAATGGACGAGGCTCTGGCGCAGGATTGGGATATCAGCTGGCCATCGCGCAATCGTCCATATAAACCGTAAAAGCCAAATCAAAAGGAGGAGAAGGAGTAGGCGGATCCCAGGCTTCGGATTGAAAGCCTTGGGTGTAACCGGGACCAACGCCCATGATGATGATGATGATGATTTATATCTTTTATTGCGTGATTGTCACATCTATACTATTATCAAATTGTAAATTAGTTGTGTCTATACATATGAGACATTTAAAAACAAAACCTTGGTTTATGCTAAAAGAACGCTTATGAAAACAAAAAATTTTTTTTTGGAATTCTTGTCAGTTTGTCTGTTTGTTTTAAAAACGAAAACAAAAAATTTTTTTTTGGAATTCTTGTCAGTTTGTCTGTTTGTTCGCGATGGACGCAATAATTACTAAAGAATTTTGATGATTATGTATTTGTTTTATCAGTCTTAAACCTGCCGTATGTTTGATTGCAATTGGTTAAGTAGAACCGAAAATATGACCAAAAAGCGATAACTGACCTCGGCGCGTGCGGAACCGCGGGTATTAGCTAGTTATTAATGCAAGTATTAAAAGTAATATGAAACTATCAATAGCAAAACTTGAGTATTTGTGATTAAATAGCTAAATATTTATTGTTTATTTTATTTATATAAAATCGTCTACATTACCGTTGTCAGTAAACAGAAACTAACAAATCAATTGTTCATTGAACACAAAACACAATCATATTCTATAGACGTGTGTTTACAAATATTTATCTATGACAAATACTTATTACTAGAGAAGCACTTGTATTAGTACTAAGTTTTATGTGATTATATTCTTAGTATAACTTACGTCATCAAAATAACATGGGTATGCTTTGATTATATTATGTCTAGCGAGCTTTGTTAGTCTATGATTAAAATTCTAGAGATTTTTTAGCTGATGCTTACGAAACGAAACTAGTATTCATTGTTTGGCACCTAGAGATATTCCCACAACGTGTTGACTTTAAGTGGCAAGTAGTCTATTACAACATACATGTCATACTTTCCAGCATTTATTGAAGATTTTTGTTCTTTTAATTTCGTTGTTCACAATCGCTGTCTCAAACAAAATTGACCGAACACTAACTATAATCGGTTCTCCAGTTACAACTCTTTCATCTCAAATTTCAAGTGGACCAGCTACCTAAACAGATGCGGAGGGATCTCGGCATCAATATGAATGTAAATTAAACAATAACTCCCAATATTAGCTGGCGAAGTGTCAGTAACACAACTGATATGACGGGTCATTGTCCTATTTCTCAAGAGGTGTACTTTGCTATGGTTAGAACACATTTGCTATGCTTCAGCGAGGATGGCCAGTGTCACTTTGTCGAGTGTGAAAAGGCTCAAGTTAAAAGTGTGAAGCGGAATTTCAAATATTTGTATTTAGAAAACAGTTCTAAATGGCCAATGCCCATGCCAATTGTTTGTTATAGATCCTACATTTTATAGAGGGAACGGAGTATATTGCAATTGTAACTAAAATAAAAGCGTATTTAAAGAGGGGGACGTTTGTATGTAAATTTACATTAATATAATAATAATCGATAATTGTAAATTAACTAAAAACAAATATGTTCTCTCTGCAGAATTCATTTTGCAGAGGCAACGTATAAAACATAGTACTTATAACGAATAGTTGTTGCACTTATTTGCGGCGAGCGTTCTTCTTTCTTCGCTGTCTACGGCTCGGCGGTGGCTACAGTTCCGTACATTAAGTATTACACCAGAGATTGCCTCGTTGTGCACAATTGTTCTTTCTCGCTCGAGAGGCGAGAGTAAATTAGTCGGGACTGTTCCTAGCTATGTCGTAGGATTTTTAAATTTTTAATTCACTTTTCTATCAGAACTAACTGGTTTTACTTTCCGTACAATGATTGACACTCACACTCTGACCTCAACATTAAATTTAAAAGTGATTAGCTCACTAACGAGTTGATGGTTGAGATTGAGATGTATAAATTGCAAACTGCTTCAAGGTGAAATTTATTGAGGTACATTTTAATCAATTGGGGTTTTTTAACATTCTAAATTTGAATTTTTCGCTTTCGCTTGTTATTTGTTATACATACTCGTTAATGTAACAAAATGCTATTCTTTAATTTAACCATCAGCCAGATAGTTCTTTTGTAATTCGACCTTAAGACGCTTGGATAATTAACAGACCAGAGGTTATTACTAATTATAGTTATGTTTATTTTACTCATTTAGTTTCGTGTGAGGCTGAGGGATGATTAGAATAAATACGTCACTCTAAGTCTACTGGGTTACGAAATGTTTAAATTAAGATGAACAGTTTATTAATAGTTAGTAGACACTTGTTGTATTATTCATTCATTTGTTAGAAATTCTTTTGTTGTCATATTATAATTTTGTCAGCTTATTCAAAAAAAATCTCCTTCGTTATCAAACCACTAACGCCTTCAAACAATAATAACATGAGAATTTGGCAATATCGCACTTCTTATTAGAGGATGAAAGTTTACTGTCCAACAAAAGATTGCTATCTTTTGGATGACAGTATGGTGCCGGCAATAGGTGCGTTACGGCTTTGGCCAGAAAGTATCCGGGGATTTCCATACTTTAAAAAATACGACGTGTATGTTTTTTTATTGGTCTGTCTGTTTTGTTAAACGTTGCTGAAGGATGAAAATTCAACGTAGCGAGACGTACTTAGATTTGAATCCTATTTTGGAAATAAATTTATGATAAGAATAATGATAAGTAAATGTATTGTTACTGATTTTTGACGCTTTTTGGTAATATGATGACAAAAACGCATATATAGGTATAGTGTAAATATAAAAAATACAGTGACTAAAATTTCATGACGCTAGTAAGTGTGGATAATACATTATTTCCAAAAGAAAAGTACCTTTGACAACAGCTTCTGATAAAATACAGAAAGCAATGTGTAATTTTCAGTTATCTATACGTTTTTTTTA
This sequence comes from Cybosia mesomella, assembly GCA_946251805.1. Taxonomy (NCBI): domain Eukaryota; kingdom Metazoa; phylum Arthropoda; class Insecta; order Lepidoptera; family Erebidae; genus Cybosia; species Cybosia mesomella. Next base: position 17,230,053 of record OX276409.1, read on the forward strand.
TAATTCGTATTAATGTGTTGTTTCTTTTTTTGCAGGTAAGATCCCGGTTCTTTAAATACATCTCTAAGTTAAATTCAATGAAATAATCTAGGAAGAAGGTGCCGCAGGTAGTATATCGAATATGTTATCTGTATGTGACACAAAAAATAGTTAGTCGCATATTACATTAAAAATAAGTTACAATATATACAACTAATTATATACCGAACTACAGTATGCAAAAAAAAAAAAAATATTAAAAAGGAGAGACTGTAAATAGGGATCAAAAAATTCCTTCCAGTCGAGTTATTTCTTTTTAAGTCCACGTAAGCTAAATTCTTTGTTAGAAGGTTTTCGACTGTAGTAGACTGAGTGCAGTTTGAAGCTACAACCACTCGTTTGCAAGTCAGTTATTCATTGACAGAACCACTCGTTCGCAAGTCAGTTATTTATTGACAGAACCACTAAACGGTTAAACTACAATAATAACTACCGTAATTGCAGTAAACCCATGTACAAAAATATAATAGAATTGTTTTGAGTACCAACAATTTGTTATAATATTTTAACAAGTTAAAAAAGCAACCTAATTTCAGAAATATAAGGTACAATCGGCTAGGGGTGTGTGTTGGGTAACCTCCTCGAGTGTCGCTCCGATTCCGATCCCGCTGCAGTCCGGGGGGAACGGAATCGGAGCGGCCGGTACACCCTGGGCGGCGGTCAATGGCTTCCCCTTCACCCCTTCATAGGGTTGGCATTGATCGTCGGCCAATACCCAACGTGGCGGGAACACATCGCTCTCCGTACTCCTCTGCTTTCAGAGGAGACAGGATGAGCGATGCTGTTAGTGGTGAGATGGCCCAGGGTCAGCCGGGGTGCGAGGGATATGCTCTATGGGTAACCTTACACCCCGGCGTCTGAAGACCCGAGACGGCGTGCGGTTTTAGTCGGTGCAAGCCCGACATAACCGCCCCCGCTGGCCGGCGGGGGGGTATCCGAAGGGATTTCCGCACGATAAAAAAAAAAAAAAAAAAGGTACAATCGGCTAGTGCCATCACCGCTCCCATTGTGTAGGGATATATCGTATTAGGGATAAAGCGTAATAGCTTGTTAACTTGGAACATGTTCCATTTAACGTAATTGACAAGTGTGAAGTTTTGTCACAAAGGGTGAAATTGTGTGTGTAACTGTAACGGATATTATGACATTGAGAATGATTCGGCAGCGTTCTAATATCAAATTTAAAATTTTGAACGAATCCATTATATTTTAAAAAAAATGCCAAAAATGAAGAACGAACTGAAACTACCCATCCTGTGGGGATTGGCAGAGAATTTCGTTACAGGGAATTGCAACTAAACAACATACGGTACACACGGCCAAGGAAATAAGTAAACACCTTTACAGGAACCTTCAACTTATGATACTACCTACGCCTTGGAAAGGTGTGTACTTATCTCCTTGGCCGTGTGTACCTACTGGTCTAGTGTTCTGTTCCAGTTGACAAGAGGGTCCCTAGATCGGTTTTGTGGACGCAGTTTCTATTTTATTACATGTTAGTGTGGTGACGTAAGCGTTGGTTGCTTACTGGTTAAGGTGTCTGCCATGCAATTGAGAGGTCTCGGGTTCGAATCATGGCTACCGATGTGAACCTACTCCTAACACAAACAATTGAGCTTAGTTGGAGGGGTAACGGGAACACTAGTGATTTCGGATAGTAGAGTTCTATTCTTTAAAAAAAATTAAGTTACGTACTATTGTTGCAGGTAGACAATTTTAAATAATATTCTATTGTAAGTATTATATTTCTTATCATATAGGTACACAATAGCCCCAAACTGGAGATGGCCCAGTACATCCCGGCGTCTGTAGACCCTAGACGGCGTGCGGTTTTAGTCAAGTTCAAGCCCGACATAACCGCCCCCGCTGGCCGGCGGGGGGGTATCCGAAGGGATTTCCGCACAACTAAAAAAAAGGGACACAATAGCGTCTATACATGAAAATCATTCTGGTTCCTTCTATATTTACTCGTCAAATACAACATGAACAGTCTATATCCATCCTAAAGGAGCACTTATATCAATATTTGTAACAGTTGTTTGTGTACTCTGAATAGGGCTGCCATTCTATGTCAAATTCAAATTCAAAAATAGTTTATATCATAAAGGCTACTTACAAAACGTATTCTGTGAACACCTATTACTGTAAATTTATAACTTTAGTTTAGTTTTATAGTAAATCTAAGTAATAATATAATAACAACTAAAATATTGTTATAAAATAAAGTGTGGGATGCTTTCTTTAGAAACTTAATTGCATATCAAATAAGCCATGAATTTAAAGATTAAAAAAGTTCTAGAATTTTTCAAACTGATTGGTGTTATAAAAGTTGAGATTAATCTCATCAGTTCTTATTAGGTAAACACGGCATGAGAGATACGTTTACACCCTTATTTCACATGTGAAGGTATATGCTGTAAAGGTGTATACTTATTTCCTTGGCCAAATTGACTGTACGTGTGTAAAATTTCTAATATGTATACAGATGTCTGACAGTGGGTGTCCTAAATTATAAACAAATTATACTAATAGTAGTTTTTAGGGTTTTGTACCCAAAGGATAAAACGGGACCCTATTACTAAGACTCCGCTGTCTGTCCGTCCGTCCATCTGTCTGTCAACATACTGTATCTGTATGAACCGTGATAGCTAGACTGTTGAAATTTTCACAGATGATGTATTTTTGTTGCCGCTATAACAACAAATACTAAAAACAGAATAAAATAAATGTTTAAGGGTGCTTCTATACAAGAAACGTGATGCTTTTTGCAACGTTTTGCTTTATAATTATAACGTCAACGCTAATGCAACGCAGGTACACGCTTGAAGGGCACGCCGCAATAGCGGCGGTAAGGCCCATCATGGAGGATTGGCTAGAGAGGCGACACGGAAGCCTCTCGTACCGACTGACGCAGGTGGTCTCCGGAAAGGGGTGCTTCGGGAACCACCTGCATCGGATCAGGAAGGAGCCAACGCCTGAGTGTCATCACTGCGACGCGAGCGAGGACTCAGGGCTGCACACGCTGGCGGACTGCCCGGCGTGGGAGGCGCCGAGGCGTGACCTCGTGGCAGCCATCGGGGTGGGAGTCCTCTCGCTCGGCAGCATGATTGCGGCAATGGTGCGGAGCGCGAGCGCGTGGGCCACCTCCTTCTGCGAGCATGTAATGCTCGCGAAGGAGATGGCGGAGCGCGCCCGGGAGAGATTTAGAACTCTCCCGGCCCGCCGAGCCCGCAACTTGCTCGCCGCGCGTCGCAGGCGACTCTGGCGCCGGAGGTCGCTTAACGACCTCCGTCCTCCATGAGCGCAGGCCTGGGGGTGACAGATGAGGCCGCCTGTCACCCCAGCAGAAGCAAGCCGGGACGGTGGGGCGACTAGCGCCCCTCCCCCAAACCGGGGCAAGACGGGGACACCGTGGTTCCCAAACCCGAGGGGGCCATCTTGAAACCGGAGATGACAGGGTCAGTCGCGGTGCGAGGGATATGCTCTATGGGCAACCTTACACCCCGGCGTCTGTAGACCCGAGACGGCGTGCGGTTTTAGTCGGTTCAAGCCCGACATAACCGCCCCCGCTAACGCGGGGGGGTATCCGAAGGGATTTCCGAACGATAAAAAAAAAAGGTACACGCTTGAAATATTCATAGAATACTTATTTGTATATTCACTTCTAAAATAAAAATTACAATAAAATGAATTAAGGGGGCTCCCAGTGTATAGATAATGGTACGGAACCTTTCGTACGCAAGTCCGACTTGCAGTTGGCCGGTTTTTACGTACATAATAGCAACAGTTCAAATGTATGTTGTAATTTAAAGTGTTAAAATATATCTAAGTATGTTTATCCACATTCTAAAACCCATTTTGGGTCAGGTGAGCATTGTGTAAAAATAATTTAGATTGAAACATAGTGCTTTCTTTTAGAGACAGTTTTACTCTTAGTATGTTCAATAATTCTTGAATATCCAGATGTTAGACTTATGGTAGCCCTATATTTATCCCGTCGATCCCACGAGGCGTGGGAATGAGATACTTGTGAAACGAGATCTCCTGACGATTGTTTGTCGATAGAACGCCTTGTCATGTAATTAAAAAGTCGTATCGAAGTATTTGTAGTTGGATTAAGTGACGAAGATAGTTCAAAGACGTTAAGAAAGTTGCTTTTTCAATTGTCTAAAATGACAGATAGTGGGCTCAGTTGTTATTAGCTCTTTGAGAATAAGTATATGGGGTCAAAGTCACATTATTTTTACTGTACAGAGAGAGCAATGATTCTACAGATATAAGGTAATGAAATATTTCCGTAAATACATTTTGCAATAATCTGATACAATTTTGATGTAGATAACGAATCCGTTTACTTCTCTTAATTAGTAAATTTTCTACAGTCGAAATATTCTACTTTTTAACTGAAAATGTAACAACCACGTAAATAAAATTATATGACGTCATACCTTTTACTGTTTTTAAAGCTGCTGTGCATAGTGTGAATATAATGATTGCCTGTAATTGGTTATACAATCAGCATTAAGTATATTTTATACTTTTCAGTATAAAATCACTTTGATAAAATTATAACTCGTGGCAATCTGTTTATAATTACTTGACCTGACTGACTTATTCATCAACACAAAGCCTAAACCGCTACAAACTTGAAATTTTGGCAGTCTTTTGTATTGTAAGCCGCTTAGGAAGGATTTAAGTGGATAAGATACGAAATTATGCCGCGTGAAACTGGGATGGCCGCTAGTTCTAAATGTATTAAATTATAAAATCCTACTATCAATTGCTAGGATCCTTAGAAAATTTTATGATCGTATGTGGTAGGCGTAATGCGAATGTAATTTATCCTTTAAACTTTTATTTGATGTGATATGATTCAGAGTACTTGAGTACCTTTGTACTCAAGTACTCTGAATCATATCACATGCGTATGTCAGTAACTTTCTGCTTCATACTTTTATGAAGCAGAAAGTTATTGACATACGCAACAAATAAATAAGATGATCGAGTCTACGTGCCTCAATGCTATGGAGTATGAAACTGCATTTTCCATAATGTTATATCCTCATCTTTCATTTTGTCATTGCTTCAATTTCGATGGTTAAGTTTGAGAGTATAAAAATATAAATAATTTGGAAATTTTGTTCAAATTCGCCACACATGGGCTGTAATATATTTTGCATTTACAATATTAGTAGAATTGTAAAACGTGCATATATTATTAATGGCTGATGCCATTATAGAAATATTTCTTTTACATTGTAATGCGTCGTTCTCCATATTACAGTACAAGTTACTGTCTTCTAACCAATAAATCAACCATCCCATATTCTTAAAACAAGCTTAGAACAATGTCTTATAGTTATTTATTCTTTAACAGTGTCGTGTTTCTTATTGTTTGAAGTCAGTGTATGAATGTGTTCTTTATATAGGACACTGGCTATAGGCGTAGAAGCATGTATTTATTTGATGTTCTTTAATGAGGACCAAAGGAAGGGGGTGGGGTCGGAATCGAACACGTGTTCCGGCACTTCCGTCGTCTGTTTATGCTCCGATAGTTTAAGAAATGCTTCGGTTGTTTTCTCTCTTGTTCAGTGAGGGTTCTAGTTTTATGGACTGTTTGTGAATTGGTATTTAGTTTGTTTGGCTCAAATGTAAGTTACAACCTATCGATGTATTTATGCGCTAGTTTGCAGATAAAGTAATTGTCTTTCTGTAGGAAATGTGTACTAGAAAGTGAAAAAGGTTTATGACCATGTTCTAATGAAACGTTACAATTACAACATATATACTGAAATGTTTTTGTTAAGTAACTAACTAGTTAGTTCACGTGAATATTTTTTATAGGTAACAACATTTTCGTACTTTTAGTATCATCGTCATCTGCCTACCCTTTGCCCAATTATTAGGGGTTGGCGCAACATGCCATTCCTTTCCATACTTTATCTTCCCAGGTCCCTGTCAGACATCAACTCCTGAGGAAAGAAGCCCAGTAACCAGTGTAGCCTTGAATTTTATAAACTAACGTAACATATTAGAATCTAATGAGAATTTCATCTAGCAGTTGGAATCAACTTTTTATTTCATACTGTATCTTCATTTATTTATATCGACTGTTGAAAGCCCGAAGAATGCTAGTGACAACGACAGTTATCAGGACAATTACCGTCCTGTAAACTCTTTGCAATGTTATATACGGCTATTTTCTTTGAAAAATCGATGTCGCTTGAACCCTTTTGCCTTTCAATCGATATTATTCTCATAATTTAAGAAAGTTAACTTTCAATCGTGTGAGTTAAACCAATAATTTCAAACCACTATCAAATTATTATAACACTTGTGGTAAATACAGTTTCGAAAACGAAGATGTGGTATTTCTCCTAATGAAAGTTTATGTGCGGAAACGCTTAATAGCCGAGTTCCTCTGTAAAATTAAAAAAATATTATAAATATACGTAATATGCCATTAGACACTTGTGACGTAATAATGTTATGTTATAATCTAATTATATCTGAATATGTGCGTACATAATAAACAACTGCAATACAAAGATTTTCTGAAAAGTTTAACTAACTTTTTAACTAAACTATTCGACAAATTATAAAAAAACAATTCAAAGCGTCACACAAAGAAAATTGTTACCCATAGAGCATATCCCTCGCACCCCGACTGACCCTGGGCCATCTCACCACTAACAGCATCGCTCATCCTGTCTCCTCTGAAAGCAGAGGAGTACGGAGAGCGATGTGTTCCCGCCACGTTGGGTATTGGCCGACGATCAATGCCAACCCTATGAAGGGGAAGCCATTGACCGCCGCCCAGGGTGTACCGGCCGCTCCGATTCCGTTGCCCCCGGACTGCAGCGGGATCGGAATCGGAGCGACACTCGAGGAGGTTACCCAACACACACCCCTGGTATGCCTATACCCATCCATAACAACAACAGTGTGTTATTTGAATGTGAATATATGTGTCACCTTTTTTTTTTTTTTTTTCGTGCGGAAATCCCTTCGGATTCCCCCCCGACGGCCAGCGGAGGCGTTTATGTCGGGCTTGAACCGACTAAAACCGCACGCCGTCTCGGGTCTTCAGACACCGGGGTGTAAGGTTGCCCATAGAGCATATCCCCTTAGAATTAATGTCCACAGACATAAAAAGATTCGCATGTTTACAGCGCGTTCGTCCTTATGATTTGATTATATTCATTTGACCTGTTCTCTAACGTTTTTAGTAACTCTGTGACCCAGAAATTTAAATTAAGAATAGCATTCGTTAACGTTGACTTTTATTTCAATGACACGTAATTTTAAGATGGGTTCAGTATTTTTAGCACATCATGCGAATACTCACGCCTTTCTTTTTCTGGGGTAAGCAGAGACAACATACTGCTATCCGCTGTTTGCTTCTGAGCTTACACACTTCACGAGCTTCCTCTACTGTCATTAGGTACCACTACCTTTGATGCAAGCTCACCGGTTTCGAGCACGTCATGCAGACATAACTAACTTACATAATTTTGCTTATTTATTGATATCTCCTATAATTTTCAATTGTCAATATAATTTATGTAGTTGTTGTATAAGTAGGCACATATGTACATATTTTTCCTCATATTTAATTCTAATTTTAGTCATTCCCTGTTAGTAATGCTTACAATGACGTAACAGTAAACCCTGACGGTACTCGGTTTTTACAAATCGATTTATCACAGGCATTGTCACAGCCAAAACCTAATCGAAGGTCGCTCTTCAATGTGTTGCGGGTGTCATTTTACTAAGAAGATTATTATTCAATCAATCTTGTTATTATTTTTTTACCTATTTTGTACCTACCATAGATTGAGAAAACCATATTCATAAAGACCATATTGTTTACTGGCATTCTAACGATAAAATATTAAAATTACCAATCAGACCGCCCTGCTAAAATACCTGCGATATTGCTTATTGGAAGCTATAGTGGAATGAAGTAATATGAGGAGTTCGTAGCTAAGTGCTAACTGAGTAGATTAATACATTGCAAGGATAAGAAATACTAGCCGGGTCAGTCTTAGGATGGGTACAATTTTTGGCATATTGACACGGTGACACCCCTCCGTGTCCGGAAAGCACGATAAGACGGCGGTGCCGGTTGCTATACATCTGTGCCAGACGTCACGGGTAGTTGGAGCGGTAAAATCTTCAACTACTGGTTAGACCAGTTACCGAACTTTTTAGAACTTCAGAACTTTGATTGTGGGTTGTAAAGGTCAGATGGCTGTCGTTTCGCGCGATTCCAACTAAGCTAGGAAAAGGCTCTGAGCATGAGTAGAATAAAGGTACACACACAGATCCAAAACCTGGAAACATGGACACGTACAGTAGATCGCCCTGATTTTTATGATTACTTAACTTAGTTGTTCCACGACAAGTTTTTGGTACCGAGGTTCACTTATAGTTATTAAGTGAAAAACTATATAAAAAATTGTATTCTTGGCTTCCTAATAGGTGTTCCACGGATATTATAACACATCTTTTTTGACAAGCTACAAGAAATAACCGCTATTTATAGAATTTATTGTTTTCAAATGACACATTGCAGGTCTCCAAATTACATTCGCGGTATATCTAACCACTAAAGCGCCATATTAGTGATAAATTCCATTTTCAAAAACCGCGATTTACCGTCAGCCATTTTGTATAGTGCGGTCGATGACCCTCGCTAATCACGACTGCGGGAGACGAATAGTAAGATTTATAAAATGATTTCAGTCCTACGGCCTTGTGTTAGTGCGGTAGCCGTTTTTCTCACTGCCGGTGACAAATTACGATTATGTCACGTAGTGGGACGCGGTTGGGTGTTCTAAGTTATTATATTTTTTCATCACAGTATACAACATTTTTGTAACTTTGCTGCAATAATTTTTATAAATAGATTTTGTCTTTTTCCTCTTTTCCTTTTTACTACTCCTCTCCTTTATCCACCCCACCTCCCTCACAATCCCCTTTCCTATGATACCTTTGGTGTTGCAATCGTTTATAGTCTACGGTAACCACTTACCATCTAATGGGTCTCGTGTTTGTTTACTATCTTATAGCAGCATAACAAAATCCGTACCTGCCCCATTGGTTCTGATTGACCAACTGTTCCGCAACAAACCGCGAGTTCGTGTTGGCTGAAATTTAAGTTAGTTTAATTTTACACTGTTCTTTTTCCTATGATAACCAAATGACGACTATTATTAAAACTCGTATCCAACAAGGATAATGCCCCTGATGGGCAACGTGCTTGCTTATTAACTTTGTAGCATAACAAACCCCCTATTATATTACTAGTGTAATCCAAAAATACAATTGTAATTCTGAATGTAAATTTATTCGATTTACTAACTGATAAGCAGATGCATGGGTGCGGTGTTACCTACCTTACTTACACACAAGTGTTAGTTCAAGGTGTGGTGTGCACTTGGACTAATTAAGTTCGCATATGGATGCCAATTAATGACTGTTAATCATATTATTCCCTAAGGTTTAATAGTATGGCAAGGTTACAACTGAAACTGTTGCTCTTAGGAAACATAAACGTATTTGAAAAACCTATCTACTAACAGATACTATACGAGTAAATATGAAAAGCAGAAGCGGCTGGACGAATTTGGCAATTTGAAGATAAATTTTTATTCCTAAAGGAAAAGATTTCCCCTATTCGTATTCAATTCCGAAAGGGGAAAAACCATTTCTATACTTATACTATATTTATATGGTTAATTCCGCTAAAAATATGATTTACTCTCCTCTCGCTTAATATTGACGTAATATGATACGACGGCCTCTGTGGCGTAGCGGTAGTGCATTCGACTGCTACGACAGGGGGCGCGGGTTCGATTCCCGCTCAGTGCAAATATTTGTATGCATGAATATGTCTATTTGCATTGGTCTGGGTGTTTCTATGTATAATATGTATGTATTTACAAAAAAAAAAAGTATTTAAGTATTTTTATCCGCATTCTGGAACCCATAACACAAGCTAGTTAAACTATGCTTACTTTGGGTCTAGAAAGCGCTGTGTAGAATGTCGTAGAATATTTATTTATTTATTTATTAATATGGCAGTACCGTATAATATGGAGACCTCACCTATCATATGGTCTGTGATACTATCATAGATACCTCAATAAGTCTAGAAGACGCTCAGAAATTAAAAAGTTTGATCTCTTATTTACACCGAAATATCTGAACGAATGAATGGATTTACCTAAGAATTTTTTTTATTCGCCTTCTGAATTAAGAATTTTACAAATGCACTTATTATGAACTCTGTTAAGCGGAAGAATATCACCACTATGGCTATTCATATCGCCTAAAGCCATTTTAAATACGGTAAGGTAACTTATATTATTTCTACATGTAGTTCAAAGCTATGCAGTAATCAAATTATCTAGGCTGCTGCCGGCGGCCACTGTCGTTCTAGATAAATGTGCCATTGATTCGGTTTTATGTCAGTTCGAAGTATTAATACCTTTACAATGAGAGAAATTATGAATAGATGTGTTTTTTTTTGCACAAGATCCGCTTTCTATAATGCATTGGCATGTTTTATATGTGTGATATTATTTAAATAATAACTAAAGTAGCTAAAATCTTATGTAACTCTCTTGTTCTAAATTCCTTTACAGCTCGCTTTCAAATCGTCTGTAAAGACACTTGTGGGTATTTCGGTTTTTTTTACAAGCTTAGCTTAATGCGCAGCCTAAAATATATGATAGCTTAATACTTTTGACGTTGACTTCACTCCGAAACAAAGGTTTTGAACCAGCTAACGAAAAATAAACGTACTAGGAATACAACCACAATGGTACAATTCATTCACCTCAAGCAATAAAACTTGCGAAGTATTTACGAGTTCCTACTTCGAAAATGGGTCATAATTAGACGTTCCATTAGTCAACTAGGGTTCAATGAACGTTACGCCCTGTCCTATAAAAGGAAAGGACTTACCCCTCAAATCAAAGCGTAAAAATTATTCTTTTAAATTGCTTTTGTATTTATCGAAGAAATGGGGGAGCAAATTTCTTTGTACCTAGTGGTATTTGATTTGTTTCTAAACCTGTAATTAACTGTGCTTGGTTTACGGTTACGTTTTAGTGTGAGGGGTCCGTGGTGTGCTTTTCACAGCACGAATGGATCGGTTCGACGGGGAAGTACCGTCCACTCATGAGTGTTATTTCGTAGTTCAGTAGCAGTGCGTGACGAGATTTAGTACCATTTTTCACTTTTACCATTCTGTTCTTCCTCCCTCATCCGCTTTGAAGTTTGCAACACGGGAGTATTATAAGAATTCAAAGACAACGATAACAGCTTATCATCGGTGGGCCTTGATCTTGTTGCCCTAATAAAAAAAACCTTTACATGTTTGAAAGACTTGCCTTGACGTGACAAGCCTTGTAAATTCAAAAATTTAATGATTTCTTCATCATTCGAGAACTTGAAAAGGTACGTCAAAGCCACTCTATTGTCCACTAACAAGAATTACCAACTAAACTAGAAGTATTCTTAAGTATAATAGTGGCATATTTAAGTTCCTGCGGTGAAATCAAACACAAAGTCAAGATATGATAAAATCAAACACTGGTTGCTCTTATAAAGCGTGAAATTATGCTCCATTATTTTTAATACCTCATCGTTCTTGTATTTATTGCGCACACGCACAACCATTATAAAAAGATCTATTATAAACATTAGTTCCTTCATGGTCTGCTATTCATTTCTTTTTGTTTTCGAAGACTTCATCTTATTCTTAACTCGTATGTACATTGTTTTGATGAAATTAGGGTAAACTTAATGATGTAGAAACTTAGATGAGATATTCGCTTTTGAAACTGGATATAAATGAAAATGATTCTTGGTTATTTGTCGAAAAATTAATGATTTGTGATTTCTTCTATAAAATAATGGAATTATACTTTATATACCTGTCTTACAAATACACATCAAAAGTACACCAGCTATATTTTCTGGAAATCGGGGCGAGCCCATGCCTATGACCATACCCCTACTTCCCGCCCTACGTGCTCGTCTACGCTCCCGCATCTGGTTCTTTATTCATCTTCCATCAAACCATCTGTCTATCAGCCCGTATCTATACTCTGTAGAGTCTGCCTTATTTCCTGCTTCACCTAATTTTATCAATTTTATAACACTGTATTTTTATACAGTTACGTTTTAAAATTATTAAGAAATTATGAAGCAGGACGTCCAAACGGATGCTTTTAGTATTCATGTTGTCACAATACATGTACACAAAAAATATACATAGGTGACAACATATTCGTTTCCTGAGGAATAAATTACGCAAATAAAGTTACTGCCAAGTGCGGTGCCATGGGAGAGCTGGTTTTAAATATATACCGTATCTATATTATAAAGATGGGCTTATAAATAAATTGTCATATGTAAGTAAAACCACAAAGTAGAACCAGGTGGACGGTCCCAAATTTCTGGAAACGTTCTTGAAGTTTCTGGAATCAGCTATTTTGAGGTGAGAAAATCCTAAAACAAGCTAATTCTACCCTAGTCAAATGTTTAACTGTGCGTATGATAGCTTATTTTATACAGAAATGAAGAAGCTCACTCGATTTCACTAAATACTGTGCCTTTTCATTAAAAAATACTTTAAAGGCTTAATAAATTGATGTAATATTGAGTAAAGCTGTATGAGGCTTTCACAAAAATATCTTTATAACATATTACTCTAAACTCTACGTGGTAGTCGCGAGTTCATATCCTACTAATCCTACTTATGCAACTAATATCATAAATGTGAAAGTTTGGATGGATGGATGGATGAATGGATGAATGTTTGTTACTCAATCACGCCAGAAGAGCTGAACGGATCTGGCTGAAATTTGGTATAAGGATAGATTATAGTCTGGAATAGGATATAGGCTTTTTATCCCTGGAATAGGTTCTCATGGGAAACCGCAGGTAACAAGCTAGTTTTTAATAAAATGTAAGATGTGCCAACGAATTTAAATTTCCTGTGTGAACGTCAATGTTGATCTTAATAGGAGCAGTTGCAACTTCATAATCGACATCTTCAAATTCAAATTTCGAAAAATTTATTCGAAATAAAATTATACTTGTTGGCACAGACATCAGATCTAATCTACCTCATAGCCTATTCAAATACTGACTGCAAAATGGAATCCATAGACATTAAATGACATAAACTGTTATACATAATGGTTTTATCGAGTCCTCTAAGCTCAGATTATTATTATTCGCACTTATGGCTTGACAAAGGACATCCCATTGTTGCATCTTTTAAGTAAAAGTTTGTACTATATCTTTAAAGGAAAAGTAACTGCATCGCGTTTCGATTTTCGCATGAAAGAGGCGTGGTTACACGACAGTATAAAACCGCTTTTACTTTATCAATTTAGCCGGTAAAGGAGCTTGAACACAACATAAACAGCTGTACTCGTAACATTACAAGGCTGAAGGTATTTTTACTGTGACGTATACCTGTAAACAATGCAAACATAATGTTATATTTTAGTGTAGAAATACGTAGTTGTTTAATACTTATTTGTGACTAGCTGCTGCCCGCGGCATTGCCCGTGTGGAATTCTGTTCCACTTCGCATGGGAACCTATTCCAGGGATAAAAAGTAGCCTATGTGTATAATCTATCCCTGTACCAAATTTCAGCCAGATCCGTTCAGCATTTAGAGCGTGTTTGAGTAACAAACATCCAGAAATCCAAGCTTACAGACATCTTCACAAACTTTCACATTTATAATATTGATAGGAAGTACGATAGGATAAGCAATATTAACGTACTTCAGATAAACTTTTGTATTTCTGTTCTTGCAAATATGTTATATTTTAACATTTTATTTCTAAAATATATTTGCTCTACCTTGGTGTACACGGCTCTACCAATACCTTATAGGCCCAAGGTAACCTCACCTGCTAGTCGGTGCACCTCGCTAAACAACGGACGAGACTCTTGCGCAGGCTGTTCTCTCGGGGTTGGGAGGTCAGGCGGCAGTTGCTCCCGGAAAACCCAACATACCAACCAAACAAAACAAGAAGACCCTGTTCTCCAAAGTGCGAACTTTCCACGATGATGAGTATATTTGCTCTCTGGCTGACGGATATTAAAACCGCTTTCAAATATAGAACTTGCCAAAATTTAATTTAAGGTTATAAACTGTCGCCAGCGCCAATTTCTGATATGGAAAAATAACAGGTACGTAAATATTTCTATAAATATATCCGATACTGTTGGCATCATTCTTCAACACGTACTTTATAAATTATGTCAACATTAAATATGCTGCAACACATATCCATGATAAAACACACACGCTGGTGAAACAAATATACTAATTACAAAATTGTCACACACATTTCTCCATTATTTTTGCAAGTTTTAGTTACGGCATTGCCTATCCAGCATCAGACGGCAGTTGCCCTCATAAAAGCCAGGAAAAATCAAGTCCAACTTTTAATGCAACCGGGATAGTCGCTCAGATGATGACCATTGTAAGACCCAATGACTTATACTAGATACTTATACTAACTACTTATACTGGGCAAGCAGTTCAGAACAAAAAGTGTGTCACACTTCAGGGGTGACTCTACTTTACAGATTTCAGGTGATGATCTCATATAAAATCAAACAGACAAGAATTCCAAAACAAATATTTTTGTGTTCCGAATTTAACCTACCAAGTATTTATTTAAATATCTGCAATGTACAGACACGGCTAATTTACCATTTTATAATAATATAGTATAGATGCGAAGTTGACTACTAACAAATATAGGTGAGAAGACAAATGATATTTGTATTAATTCTACTACGGTAAATAGTTGCTACTGTTTGCTTCTTTAAACCACAAAATACGTATAATATGATTACTTATACCAGTGTAAGTTTCCTTAGCAACAAGTGCATTAGCATTTGTATTACAATATTTATGCGTACATGACTTGTGGCGACACGGGCGTGGTCCACCCTTGCTTTGATCGTCACGCGACCCTCACAAGAACATATCGAACAAACCATAAACGATTCATATGTGTAAGTATATTTGTACGTGATATTTTGATAAGCTAAATCTACGTAATCCCAGCATTAGTTAATTATATTACAGATAGATAAGATTAATTTACGCGCGAATATTTCTAGTTTGAATTTGATGTTATAAAAAAATAATATTTTCGAATTTCGAACAATACCACAGGCAATACTAAACTACTAAAAATAGTAAAATAACCTAACAGTTATATAAATCAATAGAATTATTGCCAAAAATGTTATATTTCCTTTAGCAAAAGCGACTGTTTTGTAATGGCAATCTTGTTTTACTTTACTGCGACTTGGTGACGAAAACTACTACTAGTTCCATTCTGTCGATGAGATGTCCCTATGTGTAACCTAGCAATAAAACAATGGAATTTATCTGGTATAAAAGATAGTAAAAAAGCAAATCTCCATGTGAAACAAAAACATAGGGCTACGTCAGTCTAAGTGTCATTATCACCGAGAGTTCAAATTAACAAGGCTGGTTTTAAAAAACTTTAACTACAGATGGTATCTTGGCAGAAATTAGGTCATCCAAGAGCAGCACTCAGTTGTAAATTTTAGTAAGTATTGATAAAAAACGTATTAGATGTATTCTAGGCACTAAGTCTTTGAACATACAATAAATAAAACTGCAAAGTGAACAGCAAGCAACTAGAATTTTTCCAATATGCGGACATCGTAATTGTAGCATTATGGAAACATTTCAAAGATTTTCTTTACTCACCGTAAAGGTTAAGTCCAAGTCCACACTTACGTTTTTACTTCAAAATAACTTACTAATAGCAATAACAAGTGGTAAATGATTAGAACTAGACACGAAGAGAACTCAAACATTGTAATTACTTAATAGTCTACAAGCGCACATTAGTCTATACGTAAGTCAAGTTATGGACTAGGAATGCTTGCGAGCTACCAGCTTAGGTGGTTTTATTTTATAAATGTTATCTACGATGTATATATATATTTATTTAAACTTCATGCACATAGTATATTGGCGGATTTAATGCCATAGGCATTCTCTACCAGTCAACCATAGGGTGGTGCAGAGCTGTTACGAGGTAGGTATAAAATTGAAGTATACGCTAAGTGATGAAATCAAAGATAAATAGGTAGATGTATATACATCTACGATCCACGATAAGACCTATAAGCTACATATTATATGTTTGTGAAACGTATAAGTATTACTTTCCATTTTACAAACTGGAACCAACGCCAACAATGTAACAACTGGAACCAAACTTTTACCATTGCCTGTAATAAGTGCACAGAACGTTTATCGTATGCTTAATGATAAAATATTGATGTTACTAGTCATCATCATCATCATTTAACCCTAGGAATGTCCACAAAAATGATACTTCCCTTAGAACTTCCAAAACAGAGGTCTTATATTGTTTTCATCTAACTACTCTTTACGAATTTGACCTGATTGTATAGTATTGTGCAGTGGAGGAGGACCCACGCTACGCTTTTCAGCATATGCTCAATACTCACTGTCAAGAACCTTTTGACAATATTTATATGATTTCATTACACTCAAATTTTTACCCAAACTTATGTGAACTCGACTTACGTCGTTTTGTAAAGTCTGTATATGTCACGTAACTTTGAAGTGTTGCAGTGTAGTGAATCAAATCGCGTGCCCGACAGCTATAGAGAAAGCAGCTGAAAAACTCAGTTCATTTGCCCTGACCTTTTGGACCTTGTGACTTAAACTGTACCGGGAAACAACTGTCAATGAACCAGTAATGGTTTAATTCCCTTGCTGTTAACGCTAACTGCGCTCCGCACTGTTTAAGCACGATTCTTTGAACCTTTGCCGGTCTACGTGTTACTTCGGTTATATCATTACTTATTTTTTCATTTTGTACTAGCTGTGCCCGCGACTTCGTCCGCCTGGATTTAGAATTTAAGGGTTTTAGTTCTGTAAGTTCTGTTGCGTGGAACCCTAATTATTTTATGTTACGCCTTGTCACATTACCTATCTGCCAGTGAAAGTCCCGTCAAAATCGGACATGCCGTTCCAGAATAAATCAGATTTTGTGGGTTTTATTTTTTTTGAGTGGATCCCTAATTATTTTTCTAAGTTACAATAAGTAAATGTACAAATGTGGTTACAAATTTTATATCTAACTAAACTAAATAAAACTAAAATAAAATAAATAATTAAAAGAAACTTAAACCTAAAATACATCGTGGAATTCCTCCGCATCGCATGCCTGCTGTGGTAACGTTCCCAGAAGACTGGCAGCATTGCCACGTTGTATGGCAATACTTATTCTCTGTGCTAAAAAGAAGCCAGCCTTCTGGTCACGAGAAGCGTCGATCATACGTGTTGCAATCTCCCTGAAGAGACTGCAAGCACTCGGACCCCATGCCCCTAAAGTTTCGACTCCAAACGGCACAAATTCATAATCTCCAATTAAGTTTGAGTATTTACGCCGTTTGAGAGTCTCCGCAGAAGCAGCAGCAGCACTGGCACAGCCAGCCGTGCTGGCTATATGAGTAGGAGCAATGGTGTCGACGCATGTTGCGTCCAAAACCAGAGTTCTACCCATTTTCCATGGCATTAATGGCATACCGTCCGGTCTCTTCTAAGTTAAATAAGCAACAGATGAACTTATATTTATATATACTAAATCTCTTGACTATCTAATCAACTCAGCCAAATAAAACGAAATAAATTTGTCGAAAAATAATGATCTCAGAATAACAAATCGTCACCTGAGTACGTATCTATTAAAACAAAGAAACTCTAGAGCTTTCTAATTGCTTGAAACAGCCACTAATTTAGATTTATGTCATTTTTAATCTGCCTCAAGTTTCGAATAGAAGCGAAAATGGCTCTTACATTGATAGAAATAAAGGATATGTGGAGGGTGATGACGAAACAAAAAGGGCAATGCTTATGATAAATGGTATCTGCGTGAAACGGTTGAGTAGTTTATACCCTTCAACAAATAAATGGCGTTTTATGAATAATTGCATTAAATGTAACGGAACTTGATTTAATCACGTGCATGTCTCGCATCATTCTCGTCTTCATCTTAATACTGTCTGACAACCACGTTATGGACACCACTCGGTAGCAACTCAGCCCATCTTCAGGCATCCAACTCTGCTCGATCCACAATGCTGAACGGTAAGCAAACATCGATCCGTTACCCGTGGGTAACTGCTAAGCAATATAAATAGAAATTGTTGATAACAGTACGATAAGCCCACCACATTTCTATGTTCGATAAAATGCGTTGATTACAAAAATTGGACGCCGTGCACCGTGCTAACGGGCGCCATGTCTCGAATACCGAGTAGTATGAATATAAGCGTTCACAAAATTCTGATGTGTGGAATGTGGAAGCAGATTGTGAAAATATAAAAATTGGGGTTCAGTGGTGACGTACGATGTAACGAAATCAGTTCCGCTTTACACTACTTTGTTGGAGAGACCACACCAGAAAAAAAATTGTGGCTAGAAATAATTGTGTCTTGGGTTCTTCGGAGGCACAGCTTCTCACAGATCAGATAGCATCTCTAAACAACAAAGTAAACCATATATAGGATGGATGAGATAATTAAAATAAAAACTAAGCCGCCTTCCTATATTTATCACGTACTGCGAATGAGTCCGCAATTTTTTATATGGACGTCTGAGTTGCCGTGACATAGCTGAAAAGGCCGTTGCTCTAGCATCGAGCGCTCTCAGATTAGTAGCTCGTATACTTAATTGCTACTTCGCCCCAGTAATTAATTCTTAACAATACTAATCAAAAAAGACTTTGAAGGATGATTTGCAAAAGATCTATGTCAGTAAAATATGACAGAGATCATTACAATACCATTAGTGCACGCGAACCACAGTTCAGAACCCCGTTACTATATTCTCAAAATACCCGCACCGTAGACCGTAACACAGTAGTTCTGAGAAAGGAAACTGTCCTTCCATTAGCATTTCCTTTTGGGAATAGTCAACACACATCACTCAAATTTCATTATGCGGAAATATAAATTTAGCTACTAAACTCTGTGATGTGATGAGAAACGAAGGCGTCTTTTATATTGATTACAAACATGAAGTAGCTTAGTTTCCTCTTTCTATGACTTAATTAGGACGCTTCAATGAATGAGAACTGAAGCTAAAATTTCTGGGAGTTGGTTCACTTCGAGTTTTTTTCGAAGTGAACCAACTCGACATGTCGACTCTTTTCAAACTTATTACATTTTACGATTGCAGCAAATCTCATATTCCAAATATAAAGGACACTAAACTTTTCCTTACCCTTCTCGTCTTATTTTCTTAAAATACATTATAATCTCTACCATAATATTACTCTTTCTCTAGTTTCTTGTAAGCAATAAATGCTTAACATACCCTAAACAAATTTTGAATTCCAGTGTGCAGTTTGATTATTGACGTATACATGTAAAAATAATAAACGATCACTTGTATGAACACATTCTCGAGAAAGAGGTTATCGTGCGTTTTCAACTAACGATAAAATTCCCCACATGTACGCCAGTAAATCGGTTACAATACGCACCATGTGTGCATGTGCTATTGTTTGTCGACGAGCTTAGAGGGTATAACTATAGAAGTAATATGCAGAAGTACAATATCCTATAAAATGTGCTTCTTATTAGGGAATTGCATATTCGAAAATGTTAAACAATCATGTTTTAACCAGTTTAAATATTTTTGAGGTTTTTGCTGTGAGATTATTTAGATTTGAAATACAAGCTAAGATGGCGCCTATTCTCTAGTATAACTAAACATCAATATAATATTTATTGATCTAATATTATCTGCTCGCTTTGGGAAAGGTCAGAAAAATCAATGTTCTAACTTTTGTTGCCCAGAGTGGATGGAGCAGCGCCGTGTCCGTGAAGCAGCCGTCGGAGCGGGAAGCCTCACGCTGCAGACCCTGGTGCTGGCCATGGTCGGCAGCGAGTGCGTGGAACACCACCGCCTTCTTTTACGAGGCAGTGATGCGCGCAAAAGAGGCGGCAGAAAAGGTACGGGAGAGGTCTAGCACTCTCCCGTGCCGTAGAAGGCGCACCGGGCGGCGGAGATCGCAGAACGATCTCCGTCCCCCTAGCAGGTCGGGGCTAGCCGTCACCCTAGTAGAAACAGGCCCAGGGCGGGGCAGCGCGTCGTGTTCGCGCGCGCTTCTCTTAGGAGAAGGGGGGGTTAGATCCCCAATAAGCCAGCGTTGGCGACCGGAGCCGGTCGGGGTCTCTGGGATATCCAACCTAGGGCACACCAGATTCCCCGTACCACATGGTTGACGCAAAGGAGACACCGTGCGGTTTTAGTCGGTTCAAGTCCGACATACCCATCTTACCGTTAGCACCAGTGGGGTGAAGCCCGTGGAGGTTTCCGCACGTTAAAAAATAAATAAAAAAGGAGGGTGTTGTGTAAACCTATTTCTAAACGCTAAAAGTTTTTAGAAATAAACTACATATGATGTTTTCCAGGAGTCATTGAAACTCCATCCTTATCCACTCAACTTGTACTTCTATTTCCACATGTAATGTGTCCTGTTTAACGTAGCAACGCTTAATTGTTCTGCTGTTAATAATAACCTGACCTGTTTCCTAAGTTTAGTGCAGGATGGTGCTACCGTGCTATGTCTATTTTAAGTACTTGTTACTCATTGTTCAGCATGTGTCTAGCGCACTTACTGCATTTCCCTCAGCGTTTGCTTCTGATGCTGTGATGTGATAACGGAAACTTGAAAACACAAATATCTATAAGTATAATGTTATACGGATAACGCTACAACTGCTTATATCTTACAGCAATCGTTCTAAAAGTAATTTATGATATATATTTTGAAAATCCAAATGTATTTTTATTCCAACATGTCAATGACTTTTAGCAAGCTCCAAGATTAAATAAGTTACATTTTGTTCAATTAATGTCTCAGTGTAAGAATTTTAAAGTTAATTCTATTAGTTTTTTTTTTAAGATTATTAGTAACCAAAATTACAAATATTCCCGCTAACCCCTCTAGCTAAGCTAAATATGCTTGTGGTAGGAGTGGGTTTACGTCGTTAGTGTAACGGCCAGGATTCGAATCCGGAAGCTCTTTCGAAAAAAAAAGCCCGACTACGACCCTAAGCTACCGACACTTCTTAGTTCTGAAATAAATAAATCTAAACAATCTACTGCATTGTAAATTATGCTTAAAATTAATTGATTTATCAATATCGGTGTACTTGTATGTTGTTGTGCTTCACGTGACTTAGTCCATGCACTATACGTGTAACGTGTATTACTATTCGATAACTGCAGGTTCGAGGTACTACAATTTTGTCTGCAGTTCTTATTACATCAGGCACTTTAATGCCAATTACATCATCAGAGATTCAAAGCTTAAGATCTTTTTATTGACTTTGAATGAATAAAAGTAAAAACATCATGTAATTCTAACCTCGAATTTAGACATAGTTTTTTTCTGCTAAATGTGAATTATGATGACACTGCATTATTTTTATGAATACTTCATGTTGATGACCACTTTATTGGCTATAAAATATTTAGGTCTATATGTTTTGAGGTCAGTCTAATAAATCTATTCTTTTAGTATTAAATGTGCAACTTTTTAGGTCCTTTTGTTTTGTTTATGGTACTCTAGCTTTCTTCAATTAGTATACCAACATCCAATTCAGCGTCTCAATTAAAGTAGTCTTTTTTTGTCTAAAAGTAAGATGATCCCTTCAGGCATAATACGAGCACAATCATTTTTGGCCCCAACTATAAATTAATGTGTTAATTATAACTTTGTATGATCACGCCAACATTGAGTTGCCTAGAGGCAAAATAGTGGGCAGTTTTAATACTGATTAAGAAATTACGTAAAGATCATAAATAAAAGCTTCTCTAATGAGTCAACATTATTTGCAAATTTAGGTTTAAGTGCCATCAACAAAAGGTCAATTATAACTTTAGCTTAAGGCGTTAACGGAATAAAACATAATTGTAGGCGTATATAATTCTTTAGTTGTGTGGGACTTATAAAACTTATCAAAGAAAGCGCCACATTGCACAGTAACGTTGTATCCCAACAGACATAACATCTTTATCAAATACAATCTTAATCTTTTGCGATTCTCCCATTCGGATTTTCTGCCCGAACTGGGGAAATATATCTAATCTCAATATATCTAATCTAATCTAACGCTACAGTTAACTGTAGTAAAATAACTTTTGCATAGTGATGAGTTTCTAATAATTAGTAAGGACGCTAGAGTCTTGGACGAGGGAGCCCGGTCTGAAGCCTATGAAAGTATAATTTATGTCGTCGTATTAAACGTGTTGCTTATAAATTACTATTCATTAAACGTTACTATTATGGTTGCGTTTTACACCATCATAAACAATCAATATTTCCAATATCGCAGTACAGCTAAACCCTTCATATAATCTCCTGTTATCGGCTTGTCCTATATCAGCACTCAAACGTGATATTATCATAAACATATCGACCTGCTTTCTTTTTCAGACTTTCATAAATTTACCTACAATAATTTCATATTTATTGGTTGTTAGTAGGTACTAAATCCGCTCAAGAGTCGTTCGCAGAATCGATCATTTATTTATTTATGGTCTCTCAATTCAACGGCAAATACTACCTACTGCTGAATAAAACAAAGTTTTTTTTTAGTTTTAGGTGTATTTTTGGCACGGTTCTAGATATTATTAGAAGAGGATAAATGATATAAAATATATTTGGGGTTATTAAAACCACGAGGTGTGGCAATCTCCTGAAGAAATATCGAATAGTTCTGACTGCGAATATTATTCACGTAGACTACATGAATATTTATTTCGTATCCAATACAGATTGTATGGAGATGCATGATTTGAATGAGCTGTACAGTTCGAATATCTTCTTTCTAACATAGAACCACCAACAGTGAACTTATATCATACTTATATTCACTGACCACTAGGCGTGCATTTCAGCGCCAACATTAAATGGTTTTGAACATCCTTATCACAGCCTATGTTAAAGGTGACATCCAGATTGAAGTTATCAGGAACTTATTAATTTCCGGTAACTCCATTTCGGATGTCCTCAAATCATCAGTGAATATAAGTTCTATATGATCTTCTAGACTAGCATAGCTATGTTTTCTTTGTGTTACTAAGCTTTTTAAACTCTAAATGACAAAGCTAGATATTAAAGAAACAGTACTTTTAAGTTGAATGCCTAATGGAGCCTAATGCGTCTGAGCATGAACTGAATCACGCTATAAAAACATATGTTATAACGTACACGCGAAATTCAACTGGTAGAATTAAGACCGTTACTCATTCAAAATTGAATTCGTGTATCGTAACGATCATGATGAGCGTCCACAGAGTCACAATGAGCCGTGGGAGGTTACACATCTGCTTCATTTCACTATTATTACTCTATGGACTCCTAGTAACGGTATGTTTTGATTTAGGAACTACAAAATGTTATTACCTCTTTGTTGTGGTTTACGTCCATGTGTATAGGTTCTCTCTTTACGTGCAAATGTATCCACAGAATAGTTTTCTATCGTAGAACTCGGATTACGTTATATTTTAGTACGTAGAACATATTTGTATTTGTATGAATTGGTATTGTCCTCAATAGGTCTTAACCCACACGTTTTGATGGAATGTACCTATCTAGTTGAACCAACTTCAGAGATAGCTATATACCTATTTCGGATGGTCTAGGAGCCCCCACAATGATTCCCTCTGCCTTTTGATAAAACCCATGAATAGGGTTTAAATAAAAAAGGTAACGATATAACACTTCTGTTTTATCACAGAAAAATAATGATCATATTCCTACCGTTCTCTGAAAACGATCTATGTTATTTTCGGTGTTCGATCATCTTTTACTGTTGGGTAAGAAAAAACTCCTGACTCTAATATTGACGTAAAAATATATTCCGACTACTCATTAAATATTTTTTAAGTTCGATACAAAATTCTTTGTGAGTTTATATTACTTTTTGTATAAAAAAAACTTTTGTTCATTATTGTTTATTTTGGTTACAGGTAAGACAAGTGCCACTTCAGATACAATACCACTATCAAGGTAAATATTGTTCGAAACAGGTCAGTAAAAGTTTATGTTAGTCGGCGAGTTGGTTGGAGTCCACTCCTGAAAATTGGGAAATTCAGTAGCATCCAAAATCAGCGGGCTTATGTAAAAGGTTTTACGACAAAACAGAAGCAAATGCCTGATTACTGTCTCTGCCATCCCTAGAGAGAAATACGTGAGTCTATGTATATTTTGAGGTACAATATACTACCAAAACAACTATCCATGCTCCAAATTATTTATCAGATGAGAGCGTTGAAATGAATTGATAAGACGGATTTTCTCCCGTCTTTACTGCTTATCAAAAATGAAACGTATATCTCGATAATTACGGTTTATTTTCGATGTGGGGGAGTTCTAGGTGTGATGTTAACCAGAAGCTGAGCTATCTATCCTAGTGTATCGTGTCCAATTACAATAATAATGAATCGCTCGCTGAGTGGTGGACACTAATGTTAGAACAGAGACCCGCTGTCACACCGCACTGTAATTTAATTGCGATGACTTCGCGTGTTACACGAGAGGCTCGTGTCAGCGAATTCATATTTATTAGCAAATATTATTTAAGTGTTTATAACTTTGGAATTATGTTCTAATACTGAAGTGAAAATGTGCTTATTGACGGCAGTGTTGAACTTGTGAATTAATCGCCATGATGTAATGTGCCCTACATTACACCGAGTAAGTACTAATAATATTGTGTAGTAATTAATGGATGACTGTTACTGTTACTTCAGTTTAATTTTCATTACGTTTTATATTAACTCCGTTAGCTGAATGTTTATAATTATAATTACTATAACATCTATCTGCCAGATATTTGGTATGCGGTCAATTACTTTGTAAGGGAACGAAGAGCTATAAAAATAATGTTTTTTTTTACATAAGTAATAAATATGGGCAATTTTAAAATTTTGATGTGGGTACTACCATTTTAATATTAATTTAAAGATGTACTCAGTCTATACGAATTGTCAGTCAATTATCACGTAGTTATAAATCTTCGCGAGGGTGGGTGGCACAATACGTTGTGACACAAACATAAATAAATCCTCTTGAGTATCCTGACTCAATAAATCGTATCTACTAGAACCAGGTGACAGGAATATTTTAAAGTTAAGTTTATCAGATCGGTTTCTACCTATTCATAGATTAGAAGACATTATACAGAACAGGAATTAGACCATGATTATGAATGCGTCACTCGTTCGAATAGGATGGCAGTGTTGTTTTTTGTAACCTTTTAATTCAGTCTACTTACAGGTGTTGTTCTTAGCCTCATTACTGTGAATTATATCTATTGAAACAGAAAGCTATGATTAGATATTTATTATTACGTTTGTTTGTTAAACCTAGGATATAAATTATTGAGCTAAGCGAAGCTCTTATACGTGACTAAGCCGTTTGGTCGAGACGGTACTCCTCCGGAACCACAATACTGATCTTGACCAAATTTGCCATGGTGTTCAAATACAATGTACCATTGAGTAATAATCATCGAAAAATAGTTTCACGAGCGCGCGGCCTTAGCTATGCGCGCGACCGTATTAAGATGCCTTATTTTTCAAGTAAGAGTCCTGCTCGCTCAGCTCAATTTATTTCAGTCGCACCCTGCACTGAATTCCTAGTTGAGCTGAGCGTAGCGAGCCCTTATACGTGGCTAAGCCGCGTGGTCGAGACTGTACTCCTCCGGAACCACAATACCGATCTTGACCAAATTTGCCATGGTGATAGTGTAGACACCGCTGAGTGTTTAGAGGGGTCAACTGTTCAAATACAATGTATCATTGAGTAATAATCATCGAAAAACAGTTTCACGAGCGCGCGGCCTTAGCTATGCGCGCGACCGTAGTAAGATGCCTTATTACCACGTTTTTCTTAGTTTCACTTCGTGTCTGTGTTTCTGTGTCTGTGTTTCTTTCCCTCTGAAGCCAAAAATTTACACTTAATTTTCGACCACTTCTGATCACCCTAAAGCTCTGAAATTTTTTATGTAGGCTAATGCCTCCTTACATTTTCATATTTAATCATCAGAAATAAAAAAAAGAAAATAAAAAGACTTTTTAAAAACCACGTTTTCCTTCCGACCAACACTAAAAAACGTGGGGCGGGCGCTTTAATCCCTTAATGTATCGTTTTCCTTAGATATTCAATAATTTAAAAATTTCAAAGCGCCCGCCTCACGTTTTTTAGTGTTGGTCGGAAGGAAAACGTGGTTTTTGAAAAGTTTTTTTTTTTCAAGTAAGAGTCCTGCTCGCTCAGCTCAATTTATTTCAGTCGCACCCTGCACTGAATTCCTAGTATTTTTAAATATCATGTATATAAAAAACGTACATTTAAAAACTAAAAAAATAGTATCCCACAGGCATCGGGTCCAGGGACCAAGATACCGGTGGTTAGGGCTCCAGAGAGAGGAACCTCCTCACAATACGTGCGGTGTCGAGGAGTACCGCTTTCTGCATCAAACCTTTGATCCAACTGCCTAACGCGAGCCTCTTTAGATGTTGATCGAGGCTCTTGGCAATCAGTCCGTGAACCGATACGACTATCGGAAAAATAATTGCTGAATCCACATCCCACATGTCGACAATCTCGTGAGCCAAGTCCAAATATTTTATTTGTTTGTCTTTTTCGGCTTTTATTATTATCAGCTGCTTTAACAGTGAAGGAAAATCGTCAAAAGTCGTCCAGTCCACCGTAGTTTTTGAAGTTTTCCAATCCGTACTAGATCTTAAAGTATTCAAATCTAACTTATAAACTGAATGAATCATAGTTTACTTATAGTCATCACTTAGTTTATAAATGAGAGTTAAATAACTTCTTATCAATCAGCCTGGGATTTCGAACAAAATATATAAATGTTGTAGTGAATCATGAAAATATAATGAGATAACTTTAGCTTCATTATTAAACATATGTATAATAATATTTCGTCAATAACTTCAACCGGTTGTCTACAACAGTGAAAGATACGCCCTCAGTCTATCGCGCCGATCGATTGATTTTCGCTGTCATAACTCTGTCTAATAATCCTTCGCAAACACATTCTACAATTGACAATTTAAGCAATATAAAATGAAACCTGATCGTGGTTGGTGGTATCGTTTGGGTGGTCGACAAAACTGGTCTGGTGGAAGAGCTCTTTAAGTTTATCATTCACGGTTACTAAGGCTGTTTGTATTTTTGTCTTGAAGAGATTGATGAACGGAAACATATGTTGTTTTTAATTGTTTGTGACGTCTGTCTAGATCAAAATCAATCATACTGCATTCATTCATAGATATCGATCAAAGCGATGATGCTTTACTGAACGTCATTTTGTTTTTCTTATGACTATTAGCATGTACACTAAACGTAAATCACCAGATGCTTTCCTATGCAGCAAGGAAGTTTTTTGAAGAAAGAAGAATATAGGATCCTTCCTATATTTTAGAAGGGAACACGTGTGTGGGTAAAGCTTTCCAGTTCTTATCAAGAAAGGACGTACTGATTTATTTTGGCTCATGATGGTATTGTTAGCACCCTGGTGGTGACACCTTAGTCCTGCACTTGTTGTTCAGGACAGGAAAATGTGAGATTAATTGGAAGAGCTCTCCAATGAGCTCGCCACTCGCCATGGGTGGTAAAAAGTTATACTAATGAACTGGAATGGACTAGAATTCTGCAGTGAAATACTAAAATAAACGTACGAGCAAACTTTCATATTCTATAGCTTGCTGCACTATTGCTAATGGTTTTGGACATAAACCCAAAGTGCCTCCATATCTCAAATTCATTTTAATTGAATGAGTAAATAGAAGAGAACGTATAATAAACGTTACATTCTAGTTTTAATAGCATATAAACGCAACAAAATTGAAAGCACTTGCGTTTTATTACCAATAGTTAGCAGTAAAACCCATCCCAATTTTGTTGTCACACCATAATTAGCATATACTGCTCCTATTCTAACGATTTACGATTATGTTATTAAAGTAATAACTATAATTGAAAAATACAAGAGAAAGTATTCCTGATAAAGTTGATTTGTGACAAGCTGTTATACTGGTCCGAATATGTATGTTAGGGCGTAATATAAAAATTATAATGATCGTTTGATAGACGTGCTTAATTGATGTTGCTGATGGATCACGCGATGTCTTTATTTATTTTATTTATTTAAAAATTTATGCACATACAATAATATCATTGCATTCCATGGATGCTGGAAAGTATAGTACAATGGTACTGCTTATTTCTTTGAGAAAGTTCTTCCAGTAGACCGGCGAGAGGAGATCATAAAGAATAAGAAAAAGGTGTATAGACGTGTGTATGAAAGCGAGAAAGAATAGTGTTTACACACTTACTACTACTACATAATTTGTGGATAGCGCTGTTAGTTACACGTATACTGTATTTTTGTATTTAAAACTATTGTTTGTAATTTAATTGTGTATCCGTTTGCTATCCTGAAAAAAAAACAAAAATAAATGCATTTAAATACACAAAATTATCTTCTTCTTCTTCTTCTCTTATATATAAAAATGAATTGCTGTTCGTTAGTCTCGCTAAAACTCGGGAACGGCTGGAACGATTTGGCTAATTTTGGTCTTGAATTATTTGTGGAGGTCCAGAGAAGGTTTAAAAGGTGAATAAATATGGAAGTTGTTATCGATTGCAGATTTGCAATACGAAGTCTGCCGGGTCAGCTAGTATTTCATATTTACGTATTTTCGTAAGAAAATGTGTTTACGGACTTTACCTTTAAATATAGATATCGTATTGCGGGCTCTGATGTATTGGTGAAAGTGAGTTCCACAGTCTGACCGCTTATACCAAGAAGGAGTAAGAGTTGAAATTAGGATTGAGGAGACGAATTAGATTTTGTGTGAAGGGAAGGGAAACGGCGTTGAAGGATTGTACAGAATATTGAAGAGAACACAGAGTATTCGAGTGTTCCTGCGAAGGCGGATTGGGAGCCACTTGAGTTTATTGCGAAAATGTAAAACGTGATCGTACTTTCTGAGATTGAATATGAAACGAATGCACAAGTTTTGCAACCTCTCAAGTTTATTTAAGAGCTCCTCAGTGGCATCTTAATAGCAGGCGCCAGCGTAGTCACTAATGGGTTGGATAAGAGTTTGGGCAAGGCTAATTTTCGTTTTTAAGGGTAAAAAGCTCTGGAGGCATTTCAAGCAGTGAAAGGTATAATTAACCTTTTTGCTAACTTAGTTAATGTGGGCACTCCAGGACAGGTTGGCATCAATGAGTTCCCCCGAATTCTTGGCGGTACCCGAGTAGGGTATTGGAGTGCCGTTCAGAAGTACAGGGGGTCAGCGTAGTTAGATCAATGATCATTACCTGACTTGGCTGGGTTGATGCATAATCCAAACGATTTGGCCTTGACACTTATCCGATCCAAGTCGCGATTTCCGGCAGATATTGCAGAGGCACCAGCTACAACAAGATGATGGTACAACTGCAGATCACCGGCATAGAGATGGAAGTTGCAGGATATTAGGGTCGTAACAGAATTGGTGAAGATGGAAAATAAGAGAGGAGAAAGAACGCCACCCTGAGGTACACCCGCAACGAGTTCACACTTAATTCAATTAAAATTCTATAAAATATAAGTAAAAGGTTCAGTCATAAAATGAATAAAAAAGATTATCTATATTGAAAGATAATCATTTTTTCATAATCTCTAGGTGGTGGTTTAATTAAACTATCAGCGGTTTTAGTGGTCTGAACACATTAGAACAAAATTTCACTAAGATTAACTTTATATAATATGATATGATTAACAGATAACTTGGACGGTGAAAGAACCCAAACTCAAAATGATACTTAAGAAATCAGTAATAAGATCTACGTAGAAAACAGGTCACATATTTCAATCCAGATAATATAATAAGCAATAAATATCAATTACAAAATAATTGACCGTAAGTGGTGTTCTACTCTACATCATTGTTACATGAGACTGTAGTATAATTACTCAGTGGCGTATCATTTGAACGAGAGCGGAAGAATTCCGCTGTATCATAAGAGGTCATCGGAATACAGTAGGTCATACCATTACTGAGCCTAGTGTGACTTTTTCTTTAACTCGATCGCCTTGCAGTAAACTGTGATTTGTAAAGCTTGGGTGACATTGTTGGACCAAGTAAGAAACAGCGTCATAAGGGAACATTGAGGTATGGTAGAATGATGTGTGTGGGCTCCACCAATACCTCCGAGGTCAAGCGAACCTCACCCCCCCCCCCCTGTAAGCCGGTACGCAGTTTTGATCGAGGATTGTAGCTATACTTAAGGCTTTCCTCTCGGGGTTGGGAGGTCAGACGGCAGTTGCACCCATAAAAGCAGTATAAAGCTAAACCAAAAGGAGGAGAAGGAGAGAGTTTCTAAACTTCCGCATCCAGTACACAGCCCGTTTTGACACGACACGAAAACAAGATTTCTTTGTTCTTTGTCCATTAAATTTGTATTTGTCAATAACCTGGGAACTACTGAGTCTACTGACCCCATTTTCATGCTTCTTATTTAAAGTTATAGATATCTAATACCTTTAAACTGGCAATTCTTGTATATATATATTTATAATCTTAATCTCGGAAACAGCTCCAACGATTTTTCATGGAATTTAGTAAATTAGTTTCATTTTTAGAAAACGTCTTTAAATCCCAGATATTATTCTTTAAATAGGATTAAGGTAAGGGTATACCTTACCGTGATGATTGGTGTTAGATCGAGGTCTCAAATTTTATACCGCTTTTAGACATATATAATTTGATATGATTCTTGGCGGGAGCGATTAAACGTGTTACAATACTTCGGAATTAAATTAAGAGCATTTATCTGCCATTCATACACAACATATACTTAACTGAAATTATACAATCGGATATCATGATGTGAATCAATTTGATTGACTGCAATTAGTGAGTAATTTGAGCGTTACTTTATTATTATTTCCAATGTTACGATGCGATGTATGCAACCCTATTCTAGATATGAACATAATTATTATATTTGATCTAATAGTTGGATGCTATCTTGTCCTTGGCAACTCTGATCAAAGTATAGTTGGACGTTATCATCCAATTACCGGAGTCCAAGTAGTCATCACTGTGTACAAGTAGGCTTTGATTACGTCAATTCTGTTTTAGATACAAAATCTAATTTGGGTATAACATTCCTAACAGGGTTTCCATGTATTCCATAGTAGTAGAGCCATGGTTTTCCCAGCGCGAAGGCGTCCAGCAGCTCAAGTGCTATGTACTTTAGAACGGTAAGAGGGATATTCAGAAGAATAGAATGAGCTCAGCCTCTGGTATTACGAGCGTTTGAGCTCTAATAACCGCTTAAGCATGACCCAAATCGTATGTTCGTTAACAAATGTAGTGGTATTAAAAATGGTGTTAATGAACAATACAATCCCTGACACAATACATTGAAAATCAAGTCAATTTCTACGAACTATATAGTATTTCCCATGCCTTTGTATTTCAAGATCGTTTACTAAATTAGTCGCACTTGATCCACTTTAGGGCTTCGGCCCACACAATGGATGTCGGTTTAACATATAGCTTGACTATTACATGTGTAAACTGGACTAATGTCTTATTGAAAGCGGATGGCGGGTTTTTACAACATTACTTTTCTTCGTGATGCCACGGTCAAAGAAAACCTAGTAACAAAATTGTTATTGGAATGTTAATTTGCTATTGTTTTATTTCCTTCGGTAATAATAACTGAAGTAGAAGGCACAGTTAACGACAAAAGTAACTTAACCAATTCTAATTTGTGGATCACTTTAGCTCTTAAACCATTCATAAAATAATAAACAAAACATTTAATACACTACTTTGTCTTCTGGGGACTACTTATACATCAATTATTTATTGGTATATGTATTCTAATGTAAAAAAGGTATGGATATATTTTAGTATTAATAAACTTTTGTCGTTTACTGTACGTCAATATACTTAGAGCACATCGGTACTACAAATTCGAAAATGTTGAGTCGCATGCCACCGCCAACATCGCGATACTATAGATTATGTTTTTTCTGCATGAATTGGCCGATTTCGATTCGATCGGGAAGTAATTCCATCACCACTCAACTACCCAACCCCCGCCCTAAACTTAAATGATGAGTTTCACTGCAGAAACAAAGGCGTTTATAGAATTAAAGTAAAGTCAAATGAGCTTTTCAGAATTATTCACCTAATAGACACAGTTAAAAAAAAACACTTAGTGGGCCGTGTTTAAGTAGGTACTTCAGTATCTACCTACATTTTCTTTAGTACCTATCTATTAAAAAATAATAAGAACCGTTTCCAATTGCGCCTTGGCCTTACTATGAGTATTGCACTGTGATGAATTGTTCAATCCAAGCCTATCAATCTCTTCAAAGTGATTGAGCTCTAGCGCCGGTGGGAACTTTTCCTGATATTTCTAGTGATTAATTGTACATGATGTATACGTAAGCCAGGTGGTCGAAATGTAGGCGGAGAACAAACTTCGGCTGGCGGTGGTCTGGGTATTAATATTGTTATCTATCTATAATTAATCTTGAGTTATGACCGACCACTGTTTTTGTTATAAGATCTAAAGTTTTGTCTTGAAGGATGTCTTTTATCAGATAATTTCTGCTGCATATGATACGATACGAATGCTACTGTTATTGTCATATGTTATTATAATAATATATTGTGTGTTATTGTTAGCCATGTGTGGTTGGCGAAGTAGTACACCGTTCTTTTGCTTTTACTGATTTGTCGTCTTAGTCTAATTTCATGCGAAGACGTACTAGTCATGTATTTCGTTGTTTTTCTTTTTCCTTTAAAGTTAATAATCATTATTATTAATACTGTATTACTTTGCAGTTAATACTTGCTACTGTAATCTCATATTATTATAAGCTGATTGACATCCGTGTGTCGAAAAGGGCCTGGTTGAAAATCAGCGCTAGGCATCAGCCTGGCATTATGCTGAACCAGGGCCTTTTCGGCACGCTATCGAGATACTCACTATTGCTGTAATCTAGGTTATTCTGTTCTTTATGTATTAAGTATCTTAAAGCTGGCTGAATAAACTCTTCTTTCTTAAAGTCATTTATAGCGAAGTCAAAGTAAACTAGTGATAATTTCTCTATAGGTAATTATTACGTACTGGTCTTCGAAACAGCAATTAACAGAGTAGCATCTGAGCTTATTTTTATATCTAAATACTAACTGATGCCGGCGCACGGCTTCACTCGTGTGGAATATTGGTCCCGTTTCTACGAGCCACGGGAATCTATTCCCGTGATTAAAAATAATCCAAGTCCTATTTCCAATCTTACTCTTTTCTTATTCAAAATGACAGCCAAATCTATCCAGCAGTTTTTACGTGAAAAAGTGAGAAGCAAACTAACTGTCAGGAAGACTTAATTAATTCTAATAACTGGTGAAACATAGACTATCCATATTACTTTTGTCACGAAGATAGGATCGTAATTGGTTTCATATCAAAACGAATATACAGTTGAATCTTGTCATACTGGAAAATGACCCAGGAGAAATTATAGTAGATCGAGATTCAACGCCATGATATCTACGTCCATCTGCTATTTTTAATGAATAGAATTTGTATATAGTAGTAGATAGATAGTAGTAGGTGTTGCCATCGTCTCCGCCCGCCAATACGATAATGAATTATTATTAAAAACTCTCGTTTTCCTGAGATTATGAGGTTAAACCCCCGGAATCACTCATAGTTTGAAGTGTTTGAAATTAACTTCTGAAATTATAGTTTTATAAGTTTTCGTAAGTTTAGGAATCACGTTTAAAAATGTAAGTTTACTAAATCGCCCTAGAAGTGAGTTTTCTCTTTTATGTGAGACTCGATATCGATAAATCTTTGTTACTACAGCATAACAGTAGTTACCTACTGCTACTGAGAATTTTATATCAGAATATCCAATAACATTTTGCCAGACCTCGGGTTTCTACCACCAGGTATCCTGCGCCATTAAAACAGTTACAGACCTACTATTATTTATAGTACAGAAAGTATTAAAGGCGTTTCTCTCGCATTGCCCCGCCTATCTATAATACAGACGAACTCAACTGACCCAATTTTCAACCCAAGAAAAATGTAGGTACCATTAATCATTACCTTTTCAATGACTTCCTGTATAGGGAATTAATATTTAAATGATTGATAATTACGTTCTCTTCGGGTTTCTCTCGTTAAATCTTTAACAACGCCATTCAATTTCTAAGTTTTTAGTTTATAGCTAATCAAAATCATTGTACGAAGTGAGTGATAAATCGAAGGTAACCAACACATTCATATAAATACTAGCTTTTGCCCGAGACTTCGCTCGCTTTGAATACTGATCCAGGTCCCGCTACCCACGGGCACCTTTTTACCTAATGGCGCTGAACTTGCTTGCATTCATTTGTCATTTCTGCATAGTATTGACAACGCAGGGTTGCATTTTGAAGGTTGGTTAGTGAGGAGGACTTCTGACTTCCTTTAAATCTGAAGTAATAAGGTAACATACTCGCTGGTTATTATTTGTTAAGTGCACTGATCTGCACTGCGCACTGATCGTTCCAGCGATCTATCTGCGGGATCGCTACGAATTTATGACTTCACTAAGTCGTTTAATTAGTTGAAATGTAATTGCTTTCAGCACTCCAAGCATTCCAGGAGGCTATTCCCTCTAGCTTTGTATAAACGGAGGTTTATTACATATTCATGTCAGGTCATATTTTACCTCCTTAGGGGTGAAATTTCCGAAAATCCTTCCTTAGTGGATGCTCTGGTACAATATGATATTTCAATTTGGGTGCCCCAGTGATTTAGGGTCTTAGCGGACCCCGTTTCCAAGGTGAGAGCCTCGGATGCGACCGGAAGTTCGGGATATATAGAGACAAGCTTATTGGAGGGAATAATGCTGAACAAAATTATCCATCTATCTATAGACTATAATAAAACTGTAAATAAGTTGTGCTTGTACATTAGAGATATTTAAAAGAAATACTATGTGAAATGAACGATTTTTGATTGCAATTGGTTAAGTAGAACCGGAGATATATCCAAAAAACGACAATCGACCTCCGCCTCCGCGCGGGCGGAGCCGCGGTTTTAAGCTAGTTGCTAATTTATTTGCATAGTCATCCTGTCGCCAACCACTTTCGTATTAGAAAATTCTTGTTGTTGTTCTCAATCTAAACCTTATTCTTAATGTAACTATCAACTACCAGAATTCCACTTGTGTAATAAAATAGCGACAACTTTTCATTAATTAAGATAACTAGGTGAGGTTGTATCTGGTAGGTACTTAGCTCACACACTAACATAATTGTCACGATAATGGAACATTAAATGCTACTTTTAATCAATATACTGACCTGACCATGGTAAAAGCTATGTTAAATTGAACCTTTATCTAGGTATAGAACTTATACGGATTTATTATTGATGACCTCCGACCGATTTCGGTCATGGCAACCACTTATATTTGTGTAATTCTAATTATGTGCGCCCGAAGGTGGCTAATATAGCCAAACTTGGCGATAAACCTAGGTGAACATTGGTTACTGAAAACTTCCCAACAGAAGACTCAAATAACACTTTAGCTGGTCAAAGAATCGAAGCCGAGACCTCATCAGCAATCCACTCACTATCACGACGCAAACAAGGTATTATTTATTTTACATTTGAAAAAGTTGACATACCCAGAACTGTTAGGTACTTAGTAAGCAAAGATATTCAAATAATCAAATTTATTTTTAAAATATTGATCTCACACGATTTCGCGACCTAGTTTGTGCAAATGTTAAGCATCTATTTCTAACATGTTCAAAACATAATCGTTGATCTAATTGATTTAATTTATTAAAGCTTGTTCAATTCGTAGCTTGTTTGAGCTTTCCAAATTGATCGATGTATTCATTATAATATTAATATAACTGGTCAATGATTAAGAGGTGAGGTCATTCAGGTTATTAGTAGTATATGCAAGATTTTGTTGCTTTTTATTATTACTAGCTCTAGAGCGCTGTTTCAAGCGCTTTAAGGATCCACTGTTTTAGATCACAGCATGATTTTCAAAGTAGCTATATCAATAACATAATGTACATGTAGTTGGTGAAGTTATTACGAAATAACACAACAAAAAGATAACAGCTGTAAAAAGTCAACCCCGAGAGAAAAGCCTGTGCCAGAGCTTCATTCGTCAATCAGCAGGCTTGCAGTCAAGCTGAGCTTGGGCCCTAAAATCTTGGTGGTTTCTCATACACCCATAAAGTAACTTTCAGATGACCCTCCCTGACCAGAGTAACCTAGGTGGGGGAAGGCCACAGAAAAACAATGTTATACTTGTAGCGAGGCAATAGGGACGGCTAGGCACATATTAGTAGGATGTAGGGTGCTTCTCGATAGAGACCAATACTCACGCCGCCACGATAAGGTGCTTATCATCATACGTGAAGCAATGAGCCTGGCAGTAGCTAGAGCCCAAAAAGGATTGACTACTAACAGACGTCATATCAACTTTGTGTCTGAAGGTTCATCCATAACATCCAGGAACAAACCTTATTCAATCTTAGATACTGCCCCAGATTGGACTCTCCTAATCGACACGTATGAAAAGCACTATATAATTCCGGAGGATGTTGGGGTTTCGTCATCTAGACCTGACATATTCCTATATTCTAAGAAGTTAAAACATGTGGTTCTTGTGGAACTTACTGTACCGTGGGAAACAAATATACCGAAGGACCACACAATAAAGAAAAATAAATACTATGATCACACAAACGAATTAGCCAAAAACGGTTACGTGGTTCATTTGTGTGCAGTGGAAGTGGGAGCGAGAGGCATACCAGCAAAATCTATCTATAACCTACTTAAAGATCTAGGCCTATCGAGGGATACAATAAGCTCATTGCTAGGACGAATGTCTAAAGCGGCACTAGTAGGTTCACATCAAATTTGGTTACGCAGGGAGGGGAACTTGGGTAGTGAAGATGAGTGTTGATGATGAGAGCAACGCGATGGACCCGGCGCACGCACGGAGAATCCATTGATTGCTAAGAATATCGGTCTCAGGAACTCCGTAAAGCACATTAATGTAATACATACTACGACTTCGAGCTCACTTTCTTCATAAAACACATTAACTCGTAACTTTGAAAAGTTACGATACTTCAAATAAACCTAAAATGACACAACTCAACGCAATTGCCTTCCTGACATAAAACCGTGGTACACGTTTTATAAAATTATATATTTTCAAATCTACCGTCAATATGATATAATGGTTTCAATAATAGATTGTTGCAAGATGGCGTCTTCCATAGACACAATCGGTAATTTTCTCTTTGGTAAAGTAGGACATTCTATAAATTTAAAACCCGCGCATACTTAAGGGGCCCAAGGTCGCTGGAAGCGGTCCAGATTCTTTTTTTAAATTTATATTATGTTGTTGGTACTCTGTTAGAGATGAAGGGTTTTAATTTATTTATGATTGGCTTAGACAAGTGGATAAGTGTGCCGAGTAATAACGGTCGAGTTGTTGAAGAATAGTTACGAACAAAGAGCTTATCGAAAGTGTTTGAGTTTATGATGTACGGATGGTATAGTCACGACGATTCAAACAAAATAAATTACGCCGCGCGCATGGAAATCCTTTATCAGAAAAAATCTTATCAGATATAAAAGTAAGTATTTTATGTTCTCTTCAGATTATAAGTCATGTCTACGCCAAGTTTTACGGAAATCCTTTTAGCGATCTATATGTGAATGGCCAACAGACGAACTGGCAGACAGACAGATTAACAAAAATAACCTTAAAGTGGTCCTATAAGTCTTTGCTACGTGCAGTAAGTTGTGATAATAATAGTTATTTTAATTTTTGATGCAAAAAATCGATTGGAACTACCCCGTACCCCGGTAAGATAGACTCTTATGCCGTAATGGCAAACATCCTAATGGCATGATGCTCGTCGTTTAACGTATACCGTCACATATAAAGTTTCAAATATAATAAGTCCATTCCGATAGTCATCAACTATATTTTCTTTCTACAAAAAAAATATCTCAATGAAATCAAAATCTCATCAAATTATAAATTTTACCCTTTAAACTAACGCGGACTTCCTAGTGTCACAACAATTCCTCTGCACACCATTACCAATATCGCCCGAAGTAAGTCACTGTGCATAAATTGATACTGAATATCCTTCAGTCCATCAGTTTGGAAAGCGCAACGAGTACTTCCGTCAGTGCGTGGGTGAAAGTGTGGTAATTTTGCCCCCAGTGCTTGCACAAATGCGTAGTGTTATTCGATTTTGATGTCTCTATTACGTTCAGATTTCGGGTAACTTTGGTCTGTTTTTATCTGGAAATGGCTAGTTACGAAGTGATTGGGACCAAATTACTGTTTGTGTAAATTGACTGAAATGGTAGGCCAATTGTTTTGAATTTGGGGAGTGGGACAATTGTCCTGCTCTCCTGAATTCAGCTTCTATGTACATTGTTTTAAGTGTAGGTACATTTATGTGATACCCGTAATGCTAATACGCTTAAGTATTTGCTTAAATTCTAATTCAGACTCCCTCTGGACTAATGCAGATAAGTTAAAAAAATGAAAAGTAGAAAGCTATCTGCAGAAACTACATTTAAGTTTTTTTTATATTCTGTAACTCACATAAATCGCTTAGTAGAAACGTTTAGAACAATCGTTTGAGTGATTATATATGTAAATTGAATATTAGACTGATGTTTAAGGTTTATTATTACACTAGCTGTGGCCCGCGGCTTCGCCCGTGGCATACTTCGATCCCCCGTAGCAGCCATTTAATCCAAACTTGCCCGTAACTTATCAGTTTTACAATAGTATATGCAAATGTACCCTTTTTTTTTTTTTTTTTTTTTCGTGCGGAAATCCCCTCGGATACCCCCCCCGCCGGCCAGCGGGGGCGGTTATGTCGGGCTCGAACCGACTAAAACCGCACGCCGTCTTGGGTCTGCAGACGCCGGGGTGTAAGGTTGCCCATAGAGCATATCCCTCGCACCCCGACTGACCCTGGGCCATCTCCGGTTTCGAGATGGCCCCCTCGGGTTTGGGAACCACGGTGTCCCCGTCTTGCCCCGGTTTGGGGGAGGGGCGCTAGTCGCCCCACCGTCCCGGCCTGCTTCTGCTGGGGTGACAGGCGGCCTCACCTGCCACCCCCAGGCCTGCGCTCATGGAGGACGGAGGTCGTTAAGCGCCCTCCGGCGCCTGAGTCGCCTGCGACGCGAGGCGAGCGTGTTGCGGGCTCGGCGGGCCGGGAGGGTTCTGAACCTCTCCCGGGCGCGCTCCGCCATCTCCTTCGCGTCCGCATCAGCATCACATGCTCGCAGAAGGAGGTGGCGGCGGCCCACGCGCTCGCGCTCCGCACCATTGCCGCAATCATGCTGCCGAGCGAGAGGACTCCCACCCCGATGGCTGCTACGAGGTCACGCCTCGGCACCTCCCACGCCGGGCAGTCCGCCAGCGTGTGCAGCCCTGAGTCCTCGCTCGCGTCACAGTGATGAATGCAAATGTACCCGATTTGTTGACATTTAAGATTACTGCTCCGCACTCGTAGGTAGTAGCCTGATGAGCCTATAACATTCCTTAATAAATGTTCATCACTAAAAGAATTTTCTAATTCCAACTAGTAGTTCCTGAGATTGGCGCGTTCAACCAAACAAACAAACTCTTCCGCTTTATAATATTAGTATAGATATTAGGCATGGGTTGCCCTCTATGTTTGCGGGTGACCTCTTAATAGATTAGCTTTTACACAAATTATTTCTCCACAATAACACAGTTTGACCTTAGTGACTTCGACTCCATAAGTGCAATTCCAATGATGATCGATGATCAAGCTGTCTTATCTAACTTATGTAATCACAGTTCGACAACTACACGACACCATGTTAGCAACGGCGCAAACGCATGTCATGTACCAATCGATCATAGTCAAACAATAGCTTAATGTGTTCGAGAAAAATAAAATATCGAATGATCCTCCTGATTCAATCTATACAAGATTTCCGCGTGAAGGATTTATGTGTGAAGGTATATGTATATGTGAAATATTTTGCCTCTGGGAGTTGAAAAACTTTACTCTAATATTTCGAATGTAATAATGAATAGGTAAGATCATATTATACCATTTAAATGTAGGTTCCTTTTTTATTTCTTTCGTTGCACGAAAGACGAAAATAAACACTTGCTAACAGTGCAATGAGTACTTGGTATTAAAGGGCTAACATATTGTAAAGAAAGTTGGTGATTCAGAACTACATTAATGGATTGACGATAAAACGGAACTGTAGTTGCTGGTACCCCTTTTTTTGTGCGGAAATCCCCTCGGAAACCCCCCCGCCGGCCAGCGGGGGTGGTTCTGTCGGGCTTGAACCAACTAAAACCGCACACCGTCTCGGGTCTACAGACGCCGTGGTGTAAGGTTGCCCATAGAGTATATCCCTCGCACCCCGACTGACCCTGGGCTATCTCCGGTTTCGAGATGGCCTCCTCGGGCTCGGGAACCATGGTGTCCCCGTCTTGCCCCGGTTAGGGGGAGGGGCGCTAGCGAAAGGGCTCTCGCCTCCAGGTCCCATGGTGGAGTTCCGGCAAGGAGACTCGCCGCCTCGAAGGAGATCGTGCGGGACCCGCGGATGACCTCAAGAAAAATAAATCCATACAATAACCCCTACATTCTTATGGGTATTGGCCTCTGTGGCGTAGCAGTAGTGCAGTCGACTGCTACGTCAGGGGGCGCGGGTTCGATTCCCGCTCAGTGCAAATATTTGTATGCATGAATATATCTATTTGCATTGGTCAGGGTGTTTCTATGTATAATATGTATGTATTTGCAAAAAAAAAATGTATATATAAGTATGTTTATCCGCATTCTGGAACCCATAACACAAGCTAGTTAAACTATGCTTACTTTGGGTCTAGAAAGCGCTGTGTAGAATGTCGTAGAATATTTATTTATATTTATATTTATACTACTATTGAACCTTAGTTTCGTAAAAAAATCTACCCCACCACCTAAAAGAGTCTTTGTAGAGTGTAATTGCCACAGAGAATATTCTACACAGTGGTTATCGGAATGGCGGACGTTGTACTCCAAAACACTTTGATCAAAGTTTTGAATGTGTTCTTCGTTTCATACATTAACATTTGAACTTAATATGCCTTAATCTTAGAAGCTTTTAACGCTTACCTACGCCACGGTAATGATATAATTACCATGCCTATTCATTTGTTTTAATACTATATTATCTTCATTAAGTAATCTAATAAATAAGTGTTCTAATAACCTTTTATATAAATCTACATGTTCATTTTATCAGACCTATATTGTGTAATAGTGACATCGTGGAACACAGCTAACAGTTAGTTATATATATAATCAATCCTAGTACCTGTCAAACGTTGACGCAAAAAACATAACAACTTTCAAAATCATCGCTACTAACGACTTATTAGTAAATATCACAAAATCCTTTGACCTTTCAATCTATTAGAAACATCAAACTCTCGCTTCAATTTTAACAGACATATTAAAATATCGTAAGCTTCCTCATTACAGTGAAGGTATTACCTGCTCTTAAATTAATTTCACTTTCTCTGTATACTATTTGCTATCTTTGATTGATGATTAACGTTAGATTGATCACTTCTTGTCATTGGATCTTCAATATCTGGTATTCTATCTTACCACCGCGGCTACAGGTACGTCATATCGACATTCGGAAATTGATCTATCGAATCTTTGAAAATAGTTATTTAATCATTGCTGTTTTCATCTTTGGTCTCTACATGATGAGACACAAGAATCGTTTCTAGGTTTGCAAGTGTCTAAATACATACAGTCACTTGTTTCCCATTGGTGTTGGTATTCCTTTTTGCTTCGTCTACTTACATAATAATTGTTTTCATACATGTTCCTCGGCTGCGATTATTCTTGACCGTTTGTAGCGACGAATAGTTTCGACTATGCGAAATCGACCTGACCTTTCTTCAAAACGTCCTCGATCTGATCGACTGATGTACACCCAGATGGATACCAACGTGTCCGAACCATCTAAGCACCCTGCTCACTTGCCGGTTTAGAAAGCTTAATGTAAGAATTGGTCTCTATTAATCAGTCTTATTCATAAAGGCTTAATGTGCAAGGTTCCTAATTAATTTCGATTTCAATTACATCGATCAATTCATGTATAACACAGTGATCTAATTACTACCGATTGCTGATGACCTGTGGATTTAATTACCAGTGTCAGTCCTTAAAAGTGATTAATCATTTATTAAAAAGTCCTTCATCATTAACGTTTTTGACAGTAGTACATATATCACATGATTTCATGATTGTATCAGTCTGTCATTGAATTGTGTCATGCCGGTCATGCAACTATTGGAATATAATTTTCAACTTTTTGAACGAAGTATATATGTTTTTGAATACCTTCTGAATTATAAATATGGCCAAGTTGTCGTATTCGCTATTGTCTAAATAAAACTCTACAATCACAACGAGAGTGTAAACAATTAACACACAATTCTGGCAAAAATAGCTATATATATTTTGTATTATCAGAATTTCAAATATGGGATCCTGTAATTTGTAAAACATTACTAAATTTTGTAACCTTCCGTAATTCACTGTCACGTTCGTTGCTAATATTATATAGCATTCACGTTATGAAACTAGTACGCACTCACCATCTAATAAAAACACGATTAATGACACTTTCTTCGTTACTATGACATTGTTCATACACAATAATAATAAAATATTATTTAAATAAAACCTTCTCATTATTATTTCAAACACAGACGCTGCTTAGACTCAAACTCAAATGATATTGTATGTAAGCACTCGATTATCTGAAGGAAAAAAATTACTGATACTTATTTAAAATATTTTTTAAATAATTAAAATAAAAATCGTTATATTTCAAATTGATTATAATAAAAACTTCATCTGCCACCTCATAATAGTTAGGTTTCACGTAAAAACAAGCCCCTAACTCTTTAAACTCAACTTTACATACGTCTAAGTCAAAGAGTATATCTTGGCTGTTTCTTAAAACTATTTCATGTAAGGTGACCTAGTTTCTTATCATAAGTCTTTTAAATATATATAGGAATATCAACGGGAGGGCTGCGAAAACTGAAAAGCTACTGTTTGAAAAGTTGAAAAGTCACCAAGATGTAAAATCATTTTCATAGCACTGAATCTTTATGACAAATGGGAAATAAAACTATATGCACAGCTAATCGATTCTGACAAGGCAATTCTGGCAAATCTGACAATTCGAACAAGGCTATCCGTTGTATTTTTAAAGAATAAAATATTATATATTTTATTCTTTATAACCCTCATAAAAACCAAGTTGAACTGTTTCAATGTAATTTTGAGCGTAAAAATTAAACTTGTTGCATGTTTTATTACATTTAAGTGTGCAAATCTAGTTATGCCGCATAAATAAATCATCTAAAGCAGTGTTAGTGTTTAAATAAATAATCAAGCGGAAAGGCTTGGTCTATAAACGTCAGGATAACTAGTTATGATTTATAATGTATTGAAAAATAATTGAATGAAAGTCACGATAGTTTATAATCGTACAAGTTGATCTTTGCGTATCGAATTCCAATGTAATACCACCTTATCAAGATGCTTCTAATACATAAATAACGATTACTAACTTAAACACATATAATTAAATCTCCCTTTGTAACTACACTTTTGTACTTACACCACTGCCACAGGCTTCATTATGAAATATAACATTAGTACAAACTATAAGTTGACAAAATATATAAAACTTGACTTGACGCCGTAAAAGGTGACATGAGTGTCAATAGCCTCACTGCCAGGGATGATGAAGACGGTGCGAAGTGAAGGGGTAAAAGTCGGAAAGTGTACCCCGTGCTCCTGTGACCTCCTAAAGCCTCGGATGTAAGCGGAACCTAACGCTAAGATGTTACATGTTACATAAATGATAGTACTTACATGTTATATAAATAATATTTTATGATAACATGTGAATTCCTTAAATAATTATTAATACTTCAAGCATTACACAGATGGGTCAATTATCTTTCTCATAAGCTTTTGCTCATTACTCCGATCCTTTCCGATATTACCTTCATAAATA
Source organism: Cybosia mesomella (assembly GCA_946251805.1). Lineage (NCBI taxonomy): Eukaryota > Metazoa > Arthropoda > Insecta > Lepidoptera > Erebidae > Cybosia > Cybosia mesomella. The sequence goes on from OX276409.1 coordinate 17,274,440, forward strand.
ATGGATTATTTCCTTATTCTCAACGTAATCTTACGGTTTACAGCAGTAAAATAGTACTGCTGATCTGTTACTTGCAGATATATCCAATCAAATTTTTAATCATTATTAACAACTTTGGTATCACAGAACTCACACACACAGCAGACACCACACAACACAGAACCTCATGATGTTGTTTCATGTTTCAATTTACATCATACTAGCATCGCCGCAGGGTTTCACCCGCGTAAGTAATGGGACGGGTGTCGAGAGTTAACGCGACCAGCCGTGGGAATATCGGGATGAAAAGTAGCCTATATATAAAATTCCTTGAAAGGTGAAAGAATGTTACCTACTTAGGTAAAATTCTTTCTCCTTTCAAGGAATTTTTTAAAATCGGTTCTGTAGTTACAGAGGTCCTCGATTTCAGACGAATAAATATTTCCTTTTTAGGGTTCCGTTGCCAAATGGCAAAAAACGGAAACCTTATAGATTCGTCATGTCTGTCTGTCCGTCCGTCCGTCCGTATGTCACAGCCACTTTTTTCCGAAACTATAAGAACTATGGTGTTGAACCTTGGTAAGTAGATGTATTCTGTGAACCGCATTAAGATTTTCACACAAAATTAAAATAAAATCAAAAAATCAATACCATAACGTGTTACGTATAGACCTACCTATAGATAAAAGAAAAAAAAAGAAAAAAAAATTAGGAACCTCAATATCATTTTTGAAGACTTATCTATAGATAGGTCTAGACCTATCTATAGATAAGTCTTCAAAAATGATAACCTATCTATAGATAAGTCTTCAAAAATGATATTGAGGTTCCTAATTTTTTTTTCTTTTTTTTTCTTTTATCTATAGATAGGTCTATACGTAACACGTATGGTATTGATTTTTTGATTTTATCTATAGATAGGTCTAGGTCTAGGTCTCCGACTTATCTATAGATAGGTCTAGACCTATCTATAGATAAGTCTTCAAAAATGATATTGAGGTTCCTAATTTTTTTTTCTAAATTGAATAGGTTGCGCGAGAGACTATTCCAAATTGGTAAAATATGTGTGTCCCCCCCCCCCCCTGTAACTTCGTAACTTTAAATCGTAAACCGCAATTTACCTTTCATTTGATCAACTGAAATATAAATATTAAAAAAAACATTATTATGTTACTTGCTGCTACGGAACCCTTCATGGGCGAGTCCGACTCGCACTTGGCCGCTTTTTATAGTAATGATGACAATTTTATTCTAATATTTGAGTGTTTTTTGTGTGATTATTAATTAACTTATTACATAAAATACAATTTCAAAACAATACAACTAGACACAAAACATCTTCATGTCGTGTTGAATACCCACCCCGTATCGTTCCCAGCGCGCAAAGGTGCCCATGATGCTGGCCGTGTTGCCTCGTTGAATCGCAATGGCCATCCTTTGCCCCAGGAACGGGCCAGAGCGGGAGTCACCGCCTTGGTCGTGGATACGGCGGCCAATTTCCGCGATCAACCTCTTTGCCTCCGACCCCCAACTGTTAATTTAAAAAACAATTGTTTTTCAACAAGACACCAATGAATACATTAATACTCTACCAGGAGTATCAAAGAAAAAAAAAACTTATAACACGATGTTGTCTAGTCTTGACGACTCTTATATGTAAGAATAAGCTTGTTATATCCTTAGCTTATTTCTTTATATATATCTTAAAAATGTTATTTAAATATACTATGGTGTCACAATTAATTGCCACCATTGTTAACATGGTTTGTACTATTATTTATTCTGTGAAATGGTACGTGTATGTAATGGTGACCCTCTTTCCTGAGATTTTACCTTCAGCTTACCATCAGGCGATGTGAAGTCAAATTGACGTGTCCTAAATATAAAAGAAAAAAAAACAATTACACGGTTAACAAAGATTAAAAATAAAAAGTTGAAAAGAGATTTAAAAACCTGATTATTTAAGCCACTTTAATTTATACCTTTTCATTAACAAAGCAATCAGTTTTGTATATACAAAAATATTTTTGATTTAAATCTTATTGTTTATATAAAATTGTATAACATATTATATAAAGTCCGCTGTACTCGTATCCTTCCACATTACTTCCAAGTCAAGTAATTTATTTTTTAAACGTTGTCAAAGTAATGATTTATATTGAATTCCATTGGCTTATTAATATTCATTTCTCCCAATCAAATGATTACATCATAATTATTTGTTAACAATTGTAATGTAATTGTTATTACCGCTTGCGGACTTTTATTTATATGATTAGCCTTGTTTTCTTTTTTTATGTAATCAAAACGTTTAAATTTGTTGGCCCTCGAATCATTTCGACTAATGTGTATCGGTTTGTTGACGCAATTATTTCTCTGCAATTTCGATTATTGTAAAGCCGAGTCATGCTAAGAGTATGGTATGATTTGTAATTTATTGAAATATTTTTTACATTTTATCTCAACATTACGTGTTTGCTTTATATGTAACAAAATAAATGTAAACCATTAGTACCCATTTGAGGTCAACCGTACTACAATGACCTCAACAAATAGGTAAACCTATAAAAAAGGAACTATTGTATGAAAAGCCATGACCATTTTTTATTCGCTACGAAGAGGTTTTTGTTAAATTTTAGTTTTTGTGAACGTTAACTAAAGAGTACTCTAATATAGTTTCTCTGGTACTTAGATGTATGAGTCACCATTTTCCTGCAGATGATTTGATTTGTTCAAGAGTGTCGGACTTCTTGTTATTGTTACCATATTATTGTTTTTATGAATAAAAGAGCCTAAAGAGATAAAATTGTAGATATTTTCATCAAAATATACTAATGTTATTTCTTTCGTTTCAGGTAAGATTATACAACCATGACGTTGATTCAGCACCAAACATTTTTTTTCTGTAAGTAATAAATAATGTGTCTATGTGGCTCAGTTGGTCAGAGTATCCCCCCTGTAAGGGACTGGTCGCGGGTTCAAGTCCCGTACTAGATGTTCTCTTTTTCCGATCTAAATCTATAGGAAAAGTAAGCATACAAATTGCTTAAAAAAATTATTGAATTTATAAAAAAATATATAATAAACGAATCTCTGAATTGGTAATTTAGAACCTATTTCAGACTTTCTAAGCAAAATACCATTTTACAATTTTTAGAATATTAAAATTCACCATTGTTCACCTGTTACTTGGTGATTGTACGAGGCGTTTATGCTCTTAATTTTTTTTTTGGGAATGAATATTAATAACCCAAATTACTAATATTCCCCCTAATCCCTCCAGCTAAACTAAATTGCTTGTGTTAGGAGTGCGTTCACGTCGGTAGTGCAATGGCCAGGATTCGAACCCGGGACCTTTTGATAGCAGTTAATCACTAATCTACCGACTATACTACTACTATATATATCGACGCTACTATATATATATTCTAATTCTCTAGGTTATTGCCGAGCTATATTTTTAATAACCGAAGAATGTCTCATTATAGACCTCATCATAAAAAAAATAGTTAAACATATTTATAACCAAAAAAAATTAGAAGTAGTCAAATTGACGGAGCGTACTTAGACATCAATAGATCATGCATAATTTTTTTTTATTATGTATGCTATTTCTTCAACAGTTTCTTCAAGATTGCTTTCGATTAGTCATTTGATGTCTGCAAAAGCTTAGAAAGCGACAGAAAGTTAAACGTAAATATAGAAGAACAATAAGATAATCAAGATTCATTTTCGCTACTTTCACGATGAGATTGTCACCCGTGATTTAGTGTCCATCTTCCATTGATATGTTCTCACGGTTTGCTTGGGTACTGCGATTGTGCAAATTATCAACTTATTTCAAATTTTGAAAAGAAAACTATTTTTAACGGATTCCATTTTGATTTATTTGGTTTTATTTTTATATTAAAGTACCCTAAACGTCAGGATCAGTGAAAATAATAAAATAACACCAAATAAATCGCGATAGAATCTGTTAAAAATAAATGTATTTCAACATGTAACATTCACGTAAACTTCCGACAGTATCAATACTATTTTAAATTAACTGATGTTTATAGATAGAAAAGCTAATGAACATAAAGATCACATAACACTTTCTTTTCAAACAATCGTGCCCACACGCCCTCTACTGTAAGTACCAAGTAGCTAGTAAAAAGGGGTGAATGGAAACAAAATGACTAGAATTTTTTGCAATCATTTGTTTTACGTCAGACATAAAACAAAATACTTGTATGTACATAATTCTTCAAATATATAGTTAGGTTTTCAGATACCTTTTTTTTTTTTTTTTTTATCGTGCGGAAATCCCTTCGGATACCCCCCCGCCGACCAGCGGGGGCGGTTATGTCGGGCTTGCACCGACTAAAACCGCACGCCGTCTCGGGTCTTCAGACGCCGGGGTGTAAGGTTACCCATAGAGCATATCCCTCGCACCCCGACTGACCCTGGGCCATCTCACCACTAACAGCATCGCTCATCCTGTCTCCTCTGAAAGCAGAGGAGTACGGAGAGCGATGTGTTCCCGCCACGTTGGGTATTGGCCGACGATCAATGCCAACCCTATGAAGGGGTGAAGGGGAAGCCATTGACCGCCGCCCAGGGTGTACCGGCCGCTCCGATTCCGTTCCCCCCGGACTGCAGCGGGATCGGAATCGGAGCGACACTCGAGGAGGTTACCCAACACACACCCCAGGTTTTCAGATACCTCGTTATTTGATACGTTTTTAAAATAATGTCAGAATTGGTAATTAAATTACTTTAACTCAGTAACGATATTCTTATTATTATTTTGATTTTATTCACCCTTTGATTTCTATTAAAACAAAATATCTTTATTCATGCACGAAATAACATTTAGGAACATCAAGATTAATGCTTCGACATTTACAGTCAGATTCACAATAGGTGAAAAAAAAATACTTGTGAAAATGTGAAAAAAATTTACCAAAAAATTTCACGAAACTCAACCCATTTTACGGTAATGAGTGAATGAATGAAATGGACTTGTGAATACGTCTTTCTAATCCCACGCATACATTGACTGCAGTCATAAATGTCATTTTTATACGACAGTATTACGAATTTACGATTTTACCATTATATTTGCGTACGTTATGAATGAAAGATTATCTACAGTGAAATGTTGTTTGAATATATTACGTGAAAACGATGCTGTTTGTATAACTGTCGAAATATTATGAAAGTAAAATTTCATTTTGTAATCGTGAGTAGGCGTGTTCGTCAAAGTCGGATTTATTTTGATTTAGTAAGTAGAGTACCTTCGTTAATATATTTTCTAAATTCATTCATATATATTAACATTTTCGGGGCATGGCACCTTTGACGGCATAAATTTAGTATGGAATTTGACGTTAATAAGATTCAATAATTTCTCTTTCACGCTGACATTATTGTAATAATTTTCAATATTACTTTAGTTTAATAGTAATAATTATATAAATAAAAGTAAAAGACATCGTTGTACCAGCCTATATCTTAACTGTCTACTTAATATTGTGTAATATCATTGCATGTATTCTGTTTTATTTTATTGTTGTATTTGTATTTAATTTTACATTTGCATGCTGGTAAAACGGCGAAACGTGCTGGACAATAATTTAAATGTATCTAACATCTATGTACTTAACCATGTTTCTGCAATAAAACAATAAATTAAAATTATAAATTATAATTATAAATTAAATTATTATTATAACTTTAATATTTTCGTGTTATACATTAAAACGCTTTTCTAAAATTTTCTCTTTCCATCCGAGTAGACCTTATACTAGCAACACACATGCTGATATGGCAGGATTCGACCAAATCCTACGTCCGTGTACAGCTGTCGTGTTGGTTGGACGCTATTTGTCAATATGTTCGTAGATTCTTTGGACGATTCGGTATTCGACATAGGTCATAGTCGGTCAGATCCTAACATATCGGTGCGTGTGTCGCTAGTTTAAAATGCAGGTTTTTATATTCTAGAATATAAAAAATGGTTTCACCCACTAGTTAAAGGGAATTTTAGTTTCCCGTACACCCACTAGTTATATCCTAGTTTGTGAAACCCTTTCATTTATCGATCCACCATAAAACTTATTTATCTTATACTTTCATATTATCTTTACGATCGTTGAGTACAAAGTCTGTTCATATAACTATTGTTTACGTAGTTGTTACGTCATAGTTACTGTTCGAAATTGCAATTAGTGTGACTTGATCATTATCGACACAGCTTCTTTATCGTAATAAATCTAATTACACATAATTACGTAGCAATTGTATTTTAACACCATAGTATACAAGTTCCAATTTAGAGGTCTGACTTGAGTACTATTTTCATGTTTTCTGTTTATAAGAACATCGGTTAGTGCATATCGCGACCAAATACTTGCGGGATCGTGTATTTGTTTTTGTATCTTGAGTAACTACTGTCTGACCCCCTAACCGTTAACACTTTCTGGATTTCCGTGAATGTACAGATGAATAATACTAATAACACAGGCAAACAGATATTATGAAATAAAAATCATTTTAACGGCTTTTTTCGCGATTTGTTTTATATTACCTCAGTGTTTATAATATTTCCCGGCGTTATGGTTGCTTCCCGTGACCATAACTGTTGAAAAGCAACCGAATCGTCGGGAATTAGTGTAGTCACAATAATACCACAAACAACAATAAAATATGTTAAAATTCATTTTATTTCTATGAGTAATATTCGCGTAAACCTTATGCTAGGTATTTTATCAACCACTATAATATTTTATCCGGTTAGAATTCCAATTCATTTCCTGGAAGCAAAAAGTCTGGGCATGAAATCTTGTTTAACAAGAATCCTTTTAAATCTAGGTACAAAAGTAACAGCTGCTTCCAGACATTTTTTGTCCTTTTCTCACCGAGTGGCACAAGGTGTGACAACACCTGCTCGAACGGATATGCAATCCTGTTACAAATTTAATTATGTAGCATTAAAACCTTACCACCTATATCATATGGGTTACTTTTCTTTAACGACTTGTAAAAAGAAATATTGGTTGAATATATTAAACAGTTTGGACTATTAAGGAGCTTTGTTCTTTCAAAGATTTGCAAGAAGTGTTCGTTCTGGTACTGAGTGGACAAGTAATGTCTTAATTGGAATTTTGAGAGGAGAATATATTGATGGAGTTGAATCGAATGATGTCTACGCTAGTCTGAGAACTTGAGATGATATGATTTCATCGTCCGATATTTTTTGATAGAAAATGTATACTTATTTCTGAAGTTACGTTTTATCTTATACGTAATTTAGACATAGATTGAATGCAATGCATTGCACTCGAGTCTGTCTGCCTATGTACTTGCAGATAACTACTTGACGTAATGTTTGATTATAGTAATCTGTGAAAGAAATAACAAATGTCAAATAAATTGTAGATGTCTTTGCAAATTCAAAATTTTATTGATTTTATCATAGACCAGCTGACCCGGCAGACTTCGTACTGCCTCAATCGATAACAAATTACATATTTATTCACCTTTTAAACCTTCTCTGGACATCCACAAATAATTCAAGACCAAAATTAGCCAAATCGGTCCAGCCGTTCTCGAGTTTTAGCGAGACTAACGAACAGCAATTCATTTTTATATATAAAGATTTCATGAGAAGACACAAAGTTGAACTCTCAAGAAAGCAATACCTACAGTGAAGGCGGGTCAGTAGTCAGAAGCGCTCCAAAAGGGGGGGGGGGGGCTTGCTAGGAAGTTTAAAGTGTGTAAAGATAAATGCAAATGGCTGGCTTTTGCCTCTACTAGGTCAAGAGTACGACAATAGTACCTATTTTTTAATACGCACTCAGTCAAGCTGTCTGACTATTACTGTATCTTAGATAAAATCTACTGACAGACGAAGTCTTAGTAATAAGGTTTCGTTGGTTAGCCTTCAGATACGGAACCTTAAAAAAACAGTCTCATGTGTTTATCTCTGTGTTGATAAAAATATGTATCGAAACGTACAAAGATTCGAATTAAAACACTTTCATTGGCAACCCATCAATCATAATAACGGCCGTATCGACAATTTCATCGAAAACTCGACCACGGTTGCACAATCTAACCAATTTGTACTCAAATTATATATCACACACATGAAATAACTATACTTTGTACGGATACTTAGTACGCTCTCGGGTAGAAGGCTAATTTTGACGGAGAAAGTGAACGATTTAGAGAGGGTATAATTATACATGAATCGATATGACATGCAGTAAGTATTAGGAAACGTATGCAATGAGCTTTTGTTGAACTATTCTTTTTGGACAGTTTATAATTTTACACAATTTTCCATCCACTGAAGGACGGACGAGGCACTGGCACATGCTTTCCTCTTAGGGTTGTTGGTTAGGTTGGTTGACATATCGAGTCAAGTAGACCATTATAACGGTACTTGCAAAACATTAAAAAAAACACTAATGTTAGCCTTGAACCGAACCGGTGTTCGAAACGTGGCCCTGTCCTGAGAAGACTCCAGCAAGAAACGCTGAGAATAGCTGTTTTTTTTTGGTCTATTTACAAACATTTTAGCTTAATCTAATTACAATATTTTTTTAGTAGCATAGTGAGAGAGCAAACATTCCATATCCAAGCTTGTTTGTCGTCTAAATTTTCTTGAATTTTATAATACCTTTTTTTTTTTTTTTTTTTTTTTTTCGTGCGGAAATCCCTTCGGATACCCCCCCCGAGCCTTTTTGGCAAAGTTTAGTTTAAATTTGATTTTAAATTTATGAATATCGACTATAGACGATAACAGATATACAGACGTAAAAAAAAGTCTTGTGGTGTCCACAAGATTGTTTTTTACGTCTGGTATTTATCTTATATATATATATCACAGTCTTAAAAAATTGGAAATGTTATTTTGTACATACAAAAGATTTTCGAAAATATACTGAGACACTACAGTTAGTATGTTTATTTTTTTAGCTTTTTTCGTAGGGAGACTCTTGGGGCCAAATTATAAATTGCCTGTAAAGCCCGCTTTTGCAAAATAAAGATTGTATTTAAATCACCCCAAACTATGAAAATAACTGAAATAAACTATTCTAGCCATATCTACGTTAAGTCCTAATCTTCTTACCGCGTAGGAAGCAGAACTTAACCTACTAGCAATTTTTTCAAAATGAGATCCCCACTGTAATTTAGCATTTATTAGCAATTCTTAAACCTTAAAACACAGTCGATTCCACAAGGCTCAACATCAAGGCTCCATTGAGTTGTACATTTGTTGCCAACTGCCTAACATTAGGTGAGGTGATCTTAATACATTTGATTTTTTTATTCATTAAGGCAAAGATAATAATTATTAAATTGAGTCGGCATCTGGTCTGGAATTAATTTCTCAAATACTTTACTTAAGGTTGGCAACACAGAGATGGGTCTGAAATTAGAGGGATCTGTGGCGCTGCCAGCCTTGAACAAAGGTATGACTTTGCGATGTTTCATTATATCAGGAAATATAATATACCGCTAGTGCCACAGTCATCAAACACAGTTGCTAGATGGGGAACAATGTCATCAATGATACTTGATACATTTTTGACTGATAATCCATAGGTCCACGGTCTTTTTAATATCAATAGATTTAAACGCTTTTGTGAAGTCCATATTTCAGAATCTGGAAGCGTTTACATTTTGTTATTGATTCCATAAGTAATGACTCAGCGGAAGTGGAAGACGACTGGAGAGTTCGGATAGTTGCTAAAGGTATATTTGAGAAAAACTGTTAAAACTCTGTGGCAACTTCGAGATCCTCCGTCTATTTTAGGTAGATTTCGATGAAATCGATCTACCTATTGGTTTCTTGACTACTGTCGAATTTTAAAAAATATTCTTTATGGGAGGTCTAGTTATGACCCCCTGAGTCCAAAATGACCACTGGTCAAAAAGTTTATATATATATATATATATATGTATGTATGGTTCCACTTCCCAAAATTTGCGGCACTCTCACGGTCGCATTTTTGCCCCGATTGCTTTCAAACTGCGGTCAAAAATTGCTTGGGTGTAAACTTAGTTTAAGTTCGTGAACGGTTGGAATCCGGCCTAAGGGCCTCACTTTTTGTGAAATCAGTTTTTCCTCAAAATTTCACGTTCCATGAAAGATATTCGAACCGTTCTAATTTTATCCCATAGTATACATGAATACCAACAACTTTTTACTATAAACCTATAAGATTAAAACTAACTAAAAGTGGAGGGGGGAAAAACCAAAATTTTTCGGGAAAAAAATCATAACTTCTAACCGGTGAACATTCTTGGTGTCGGAAACATTTTTAATCGATAGGCCATTTTTAAGTATAAATAAATATCTGAAAAGTTTTTCGCTAAAAGTTACCGTTTTCGAGAAAAAAAAAATAAACTGTTTAAAGTCCGTAGTTCTCTATATAAAATAATATTAATTGCTTCACGAAATCTACCTGTGCGTTCCCCATGCGGGAACGGATTTTTTAAATGGTAATCTTTTACAACTGCTGGGGATTTACCACATTTGGAATTTATAATGTTCCAGGGGAAGACAATTTGCCTTGACTACCCAGACAAGACTACTACAGAAAAGGACATAAGGCACCTTTTCAGAGTGGACCCTTTTTTTTTGTGCAGAAATCCCCCCGTATACCCCTCCCCCCCGCCGGCCAGTGGGGGTGTTTGTGTCGAATTCGAACCATGGCTTTTCTTTCTTTATCAGTTTCCTTGGCCGTGTGAAACATACATGTAACTTCAGTACCTAGAATTACAAATCTGATACTATATTTTATATTGCATCGTAAAATAAGACAATGATTAGGCGTTCAAGAAGATTAACGATTTTACTAGCTGAAGTAATTTATTCTCATTATGTTATATCATATCGTTTAATTAAGACTATATGGTTTTTTATTGCCCATTTTACAATAAAACGAAATTGAATGTTCACGTTTTGCTGTAACCCATCGAGATGTGAATAAGTGGACAAGAAATTTTCATTGTTCAAAGTTAACAAATTATGGCTGAGAAAACAGATTGCATACCCGTTTCAGCCTGCTTGCAAGTAACAACTAGTTGTAGCCCGCGGCTTCACCCGCCTGGAAATCCATTCATTGCTATGCGGACGACAGAACCGGTAACGCATTTTACACGACCGGGCTAAAGTCCCTCGGTCCACAGTGGAATAAAGTCGCGAACAACTTGTGCCTGAAATCGAGACTACTCTCACAAGAGTGTCTGATTGGGATAGACTAAACCTGGTTCAATTCAACCCCACTAAGACACAAGTATGTGCATTCACCTTTAAGAAAACCTCATTTATTTTAGCGCCACAATTCCTAGGCAAACTACTTACCATCTCCAACAGTATCAGGATCCTCGGTGTCGATATCTCTAGCGAAAGTGCAAAGACGGGCGCTAAGGATCGTCGACAATCCCATACTTACATGCAGTGTAGAACCTCCCAGCCTTAGATAGATTTTGCGTTTTCTACCGCCTATACAATGGGGTGTGTTCAGAAGAATTGTTTGATATGATGCCCACGACCGCATTCTATCATCGCACCTATCGCCACAGACAGAGAATTCACCCTCACACGTTAAGAAGGGCATTAGAAGTTTTGGCACCGCGAGTGTATCCCCCTTTGTGTTGCACGCGTCTATAGGCCGCGGTAACCGTTTCCCATCAGGTGGCCCGAGTTGTTATCTATCACCTGAGTGGTATTTAAAAAAAACAAATCTCTCTTTACTGAACAAAGTCTCTCCCCGTGAACAGGTAGGGAGCGTGCGAGTAACCATTTGTGACACACCAATGGTAACCACTTGTATCATTAGCCGGGTTGTATGCTTGTCTACCACCTTCATATTATAAGCTAGCTGTCGTTCGCGGCTTCGCCCGCGTGGAATTCTGATCCCATTTCCGCTTCTCATGAGAACCTATTCAAGGGATAAAAAGCTTATATGTTATTCCGCATTATCTCGATCGTAAGGACTCCTTAACCAGTCAGCTACCGACGCTTAACTAAATAATGGAGAAGTAAGAGAGCAGACACGCGCTCCAAAGTGCAAGCTTCGCATGCAAATGGGATTGGCGCTTGAATGATGATGGTTACTTTGCATGCTTAATCTATAAAGAATTTAGCTCTTTCGGTAAAGTAATTGCGCAGCTAAAAGTGAACTTTTGAACTTCAACGAGTCTTTGTTCTAATAAGTACCTGAATGATGAACAAAAATAAGGTCGTCTTTGTTTTATTCAGCGCTTCCTAATAAAAAAAGTCAATGTGAATCATTTGTATGGAACCTTCAATGGAGAATTACAGTGAAGGATGTTTCCGGATACGATAATTTTTAAATTAAACTTAGGTTGATTAACCCCAATGGTATTTTTAATTACATACTACTAGCTTTTGCCCGCGACTTCACCCGCGTGGAAATCTGATCCCGTTCTCGTAACCCATGGGATCCTATTCCTGGGATAAAATTACGTGAATCTATTGTATGGGAATATGGAAAAGTTTTTTTTTCAGGCAATTTTTTAAATTTTTCTCTCCGTAATAACCATCCTCGTACTTCAAGAAATATTATAAAAACAGAATTAGCGAATTCGGTTCAGCTGCTCTCGTGATTTGCGCTTAGCAACACATTCAGCGAATCAATCAAAAACTAGCTGTTGTCCGCAGCATTTCCTGCAGAAGCTTATGTGCTATTCCAGACTATCTCTGTGTCAAGTTTCATCCGAATCTGTTCAGTAGTTTTCCTAATATAACTGAATATGTATTAATTTTACCACAAATAATACATCCTTTGCGTCAGACAACTCATCATCATCATCTTAGCGTTGTTCCCGGTTGCATTCGAGCCTGGGAACCGAACCTCGGAACCTGGGATCCGTTTACTCCTACTTTTGAGTTTGCTTATACAACTTTTACTAGAGTGACTGCTATATGACCACCCAACCCAGGGAGGCAAGCTTGCGTCACTGTCTCGGCTAGCGGGTGAGGTTAGCTTGGGACCTGAAGATATTGGTGCGGGCCTTTTTTAAAAGGACATAGGGCACCTTTTCGGAAATTTGATGACACAAATTTGTCACAAAATTCGGCCAGGTGAGTACCACCGTGCACGATTGCGAAAAACCCTCCATAGTAATCCAATTTCGGTTTGATCGCGTTCAGGGGTCAGCAAGTGCATAGCCGGGCAGGGGGATTGTGGTCGCAGCACTAGTGGGACCGGTGGGTGTCACGTGGTGCTGCGACGACAATCCTCTTTTGATGATGCCGTCAAGCTGAGTGCCACCATTGTTAACATGGTACCTTCAGCTTACCATCAGGCGAGGTAAAGTCAAATTGACATGTCCCCGTCTTGTCCCCGAGAAGAGGCGGGGAGGGGGGGGGGTGCGCAACGCGCCGCCACGCCGCCCCGTCCTGCTTCTGCTAGGGTGACAGGCGGCTCTACCTGTCATCCCCAGGTCAGGCTCATGGAGGAAGGAGGTCGTCCAGGGACCTCCGACGCCTGTGTAAAGCCCTATACATTCTTTGTGTCAAATAACTGTCAGTGTTGAGTTTTCCTTGTAGGTAATATTGGCTCGGCGGACGTCTTAAAACTATATTGATACTTTAATCTGAAGTAGCGATCAGTTGTGTGAAACTGACATGCCTCGGCTTCACGCTTCGCCGCAGATCGTACGCAAGCCGTTTGGCGTTTAGACAGACAAATAAAGACAAGAAGTGCGAACTACAATTTACTTAGTCACCTGATCTGATGTAATTGGAACTGTGGTTAATTAACAACACTGATCTTTTGTTTGGACATTGCTGTCATTGTTACGTATCGAGTTTCGACGTCTGTCATGTGTGTACACTTTGAATCAAATTACGTCGATAGGCTGAATTTTAATTAACTATATGTTTTATATAAAGCAAAAATATCAAAGCTTTTCTATCACGATAGTGCAATAGTCACGTTTGCGTTTTTTTTGCATGAGGTCTCGAGTATGAACCATACTGTATGATTCTCGGGTTGAACGAAAAGTGTTATTAGTTTGTTTTATCAGAATTTCTCTGTAGCAGCTCGGAGTCAAGCAACTGGTAACGAGATAACTGGCGATATGTGGGTTTTAATGCATGAAAGGTTTTCTCGATTATCGTAGTTAGAATTTTTTGTTGTTTTACATAGATTGTTTTATTAAGACTAGTGGTCCACTGAACAGCCGAAATTCGATAGTAATTCATAAAAAATAAGTTTAAGGAATCTATTACCTACCAAAAATTAAAATAACAATAACCATACACTTACTTTTTATGGAATTTCTTCTAATACGTCAGTTGGAATGTGCAAACAATGAATGTATTGACTTTTTATTCAAACTCCAAATAGTGAATTTCTGAACTTATTTATGCGGGCGGTCCGAAGGGATTTCAGAAGAAAGACAAAAAAAAAAAGTACCCAAAAAGTATTCCGAAAGGTATTAATATATATCGTATAAAATTATAAGCGTTCGACTGCATCAAAGTAAGCACTCGATATTATCTTATCATCACTCTATCAAAGAAAAGCACAGCAACTGACAATTAGCAATACAACAATGTACATCAGAGGCTTTACGTAACACTTTTCACGTTACTAGTGTTCGGTAATTTACACTGTCGTTACCTTTTATTTCGTTACATAATATATAATTTACCGGCGATTCTTACCATAGTGATGTCTGACTGTCTAATTGTAGAAATAGAGAAACAAATTCCTAGTTCCGTGACTGTTACAAAAGAGAAAAGAAATAAGGAGATTCTTATCTGTTTAACACATCATACACAAATAACTTACAGGGGAATATTTCATGCCTTAGGCGTTATTCGCTAGTCATCAGATAGATAATAAAAAATTAAGTACTGATGTAAACTAATGATTATAGTTTGATTGTTTAGATAATATATTTACAATCAATGATTTTATATTAAAAATACGTAGGAACGACACTGGCGCTTAAAATGGTCACTCATGAACTATACTCCATTTGGTTAGGTACTTAAAAAAAGGTAAACAAGAAAAATGGCGGATTTCAGAGATTGTCAACCTTTAATGACAATGGTATTTTCGTTAACATCCGTTCTATAAGGATAAGTATCCTTGGGCCACGTTTCCTCAACAAACTTGAATATGTTTATTACAGTTTGTTTCTCTGAAGACGAAAGAGGGCCCCTCTTGATACGTTTCGTCTTCGGAGATGGAAATGAATGGGATCTAGGACGAATAGTACCGGGTTCAGGATCACCCATTTCCACAGTTAAACCAACAAAACAATTAACAAAACTGTTTTGAATACCTGTCTTTTTAGTTTCTTTATGGTACGCACAGTGCAATACCTTTTAAAATCATTTTAAATAATATAATTATTATGATTTTTCAGCTTAGGAAATAATAATTGCAACTTAATATTAAACAAAGTAGTTAAATATAGAAAAATATAAGAGAAGAAATGGATTTTAAGTTCTAAAATGATTTATTTTGGTTTCGGAACGAATAATGGCCCTATAAAAGAACCCTTTTTACGATTTGTATACCTTTTTTTAAGTACCTAAACAAACGGAGTATAGGTTAATTCGCCATACTCAATGTAAGCACCAGTGCAACACGACATGCACTAAGAGAGTGCGAGCGAGGACAGATACTAAAGTTTGGTTTTCCCACTGAAATAAATTTGCCTCATGGCGAGTACTGTATGTACCTATATTATTATAATGGTATAACGTAATTTTTTGTATTGTATAATATATTTTGAAAGTTCGTTAGGGCCTCAATCAGTAAGCAAATTTCTATCGTTAACTCGGCAACCAATCGACAACCGTTTCAGTAATTTAAGGTCAAATTAATTATGCCAAAATCAAATAATTTGCAGAACGAAATTGACCGTGTTCTCATTAAACTTGCGCAATTGAAGGAGCTTTATAAGTAAACTAGCTGACCCGTACCGGCTCGGCTACGCACGCGCGACTTTCTTGAAAAAACAGCCTATAACCCGATTTCACTCAGATAATAGCAATGGTTACTATGGCAATCTCACTTTAGGGTCACTTAAGTTATGGCTTTCGTCTCCGGGTTTAGGCAAACGGAGTCGCACCCGTAAAAACCAAACAATAGCGTTGTAGGAGACCGGACCCCGAGCTCTAAACTACAAGCTTTGGGTGTAACCGGAGTTGGTGCTCGGATGAAGAAGAGAGACCAAAGTAGAAAATTATGAGTATTTTTCCCATTACCGTAGGAGCTTCAGGATACGAAGTATTTATAAACACTCTTTGGTAAAAATGCAACGACCTGTCCGAATTTCAAGTTAACCTTTCGAACAAACGGATTCTCTATTTTTCTAGGTTTTTTTAAGGAAATATTACGGCGAGCCTGTACAAAAACAATTATGAGAGTAGAAGAAACGAGAAGAGAAGGATTGCTGTAGGTGGAAAGATGTCACTACATACCCCGATGGGAAAGAGGCATGTCGATATGTATGTCCATCATCATCTCAGGACACAATCCCGATTGCATCCCTGGCCTTCATCTCGGAGCCCAAGGTCCGCTCACTGTGTGTTTAAACCTTTTACTGCGTATCATTTGGCATATATGTATTCAATTACTAATTTAGGCTCATTTTACCTCTCCCTAGTAATTTGTCAATTAATTACTCGTCATAAAGCAAGACAATTCGGTGATCAATAATGTTTTCGATGTAGATCCCCCTGACCAATCAATTGGAAATGCGTTTACGGAGAAAGTTAACGAATACGTGTTCTCGGGAAGGTGTTACTTCTTAAAAGTGAAGTGAATATGGCAGCCAGTTGCAATAATTCTGTGAAATCTCTTTATATCTGACTGTTCTTTTCTGAAGATCAAGATTATGAAACAATTGAGTACTTATAATTTCTATATAATACTCACTGTTATACCTTATATCGTTCGTATCTCATAAATAATAGAGCAACGAGCTGAAAAAACAGCTTCGATGACTAGTGACAGGATCGAAAATCATTGATTTTTCAGTAGGATGTTTTAGCAATTAGTTAGCGTATTGTAGTCTACTGCTGGACATAGCCCTCTTCCTATGTGCACCATATAGCACTCGGTCCTCATTCTTTCATATCCATTCTATTCTAGCTGCCTTTTTACAGGTCGTTGTTCTATGTGAGTGCCTATCATTGATACCTCGTATCGTATACTTGTAATATCTTTTATTCTGTTTTCGTAACAAACTGATATTCAAGTAGGTCATTATCCAACAAAAGAGCTAATATTTTCTGTGTTTATTTTGACGAGTTTTTAGCAACACTGATGGAACGTTATTGAACGTATGATTAGACAAACAATGCATTTAGTTCGTCAGTCATAATCCCCAGACGTCAGATTAAGTTTTATATTAATTTATGTTTTTATTGGACCATATTGTAAAACAAATTAATACTGTGATGATAATATTCTTGTTTGGAAACAAGACAAACCCTATAAATTTTATTATACATATATTTGGATCATATCATGAAAGTAAACTAAATATCGAACGAGTTTCATTGTGGATTTTTTTTACTTGGTAACATAATATCAACTATCGCCCTTTAGGTTTATACGGTGCTGCCAATGTAATTAAATACCACATGACTTTTACAAGATTTCATTTTTTAAGTAAACAAGTATAATTTCATGCGTTGTTTTTGTGATATTTTTTGGAATGCTGGTCACTAAGTTATAACTAGAGGATGTTTTACTCAAGCAAGGTGGTATTTAGTTACATTATAAGCTGATTAATACTCATTAAGTAATAGTTTTATCTCCACAAGCTTTATAACAAACATCAAATGAAATTATATCTTTTTGTCTTTATTAGTTTAGGGAATAGTAAAAAATACTTAAGGCGCTGTCTGTACGTAAACTACCATAATTGTGCTGTGCTTATTTTTTGTCTCTAAGATTATTTCTCTCTCTCTCTCTCTCTAAGATTAGGTACTGATGCTAGACAGTTGTTTTTTTTATGCGGCGGATTTGAGGATGTTAATTTGTAGATATTCCACTAGCTGATTAAATTTTCTTGATATTTGTAACAAAAAATATATATATACTCGTATATTATCAGCGCTAAAAATATTGAGATAATTGAAACGAAAAATTTATTTCAAAGAGTTTTTCTTTGCAATTTTTTTAACAAGAAACTGCTCTATTTATCCATAATGTTTATGAATGTGCGTGAACAGTATAGATAATTAGCTGTATATATAAAAAAAACAACTGTCTAGCATCAGTAATCTCAGAGAGAGAGAGAGAAATAATCATAAAGACAAAAAATAAGCATAATTATGGTAGTTTACTTGCAGACAGCGCCTTAAGCTCCTGCAAGTCTTCACTAAGTTAGAGGTCCGAGGCCAGAGTATTTTACCACTGACGACTTTGCAGTCTTTTTGGATGACCGCTCTACAATTATTTATCAAATGTACTATTAAATTAAACTTCTTGTTCTACTAAACAAACCACTTTACATAAATTGCGAGCTCAAACATTCGGATAAACACTTTTAACGACCAACATAAAAAGTTAAACTACCAAGAACTCTGACCACAATAACTTGCCCCCTAAGCAAAGTGACGTAATCGATTTAACGTGACCACTTAATTTTTTTCACTTGCAACACTTCTCAAGGCCACGTCAACGACCGGTGTTGCTAGAAAATGGACATTTATTAATGTAGAATAATAAAATAGTCTAACAATGAACACAGGCGTGCTCTTTTTTCTATAAAGTTCTACTTATGTCTGTAATCAATCCGGCGGATAAATAGATTTTCGTCTTGAGTTTATTACTGCTATTAATTTTGGTCAATAGCTCTCGATACCGTATTATGTGAAAAAACTCTACACAGACTATTGTTTCTTGTCACTATGTGTTAGCAACCATTTTGTCATTAACATAATGTATGATACTTATCTTATTTTTAATGTCTCCTAAAACTTATGCTCACGGCTGTATACTCGTTCATTTTACCAACCGTGTCTCTAGGTATCACGTAAAAAGGGCAGAGTGCACTACAATTTTTGATAGGCGGGATAGTGAAAACCTTCACTACTTAGTCATCTTGTACGACACCCACAGAAAGAGTTGGGATAGCCCTTGTAATCTACTGCAATCTTAATCGAAACAGTATAAATAGTATTAAAATATAATGTTGTCCTAATTTTTAAGTCAGTCCTTTTTTAGTTTGACCATTTCCATCCGTTTATGATAACACTTTTTAAAATATCTTAAAAATTGAGTTCAAAGCTAATCTTTTGCTGTTAACCGGACATTTCCTCCGTACAGCTACTAAACAATTTCTAACAAAAAAAAACCAATGACCCTGATCGAACCGTATCGAACCCAGCAACTTACGATCGCTCGCCAACGTGCTACAGAACTAACGAGCCTACCGTTTCTTTTTTTACAATATCAATCAGCTTTTTAATAAGATGATCCATATCTCAGTTAAAATTAATAAATAGATCAGCATAGAAACTTTTTTAACCTCTTTTTATACACAGTTTTTATACACAGCATATTTCTTAGAAACATGATGCCGCCATTTGCAAAATGTAACAGACAATTCGCAAGTTCGGCTCAGGCCACATCATTATATCGTTTTTATAGGAGTATTTTAAAATGGCTCTTGTTATTTGAAACTTATTCTTATGTTATGAATTGTAGGATATATTTTATTTTGGTTTATTCTGAGAGCTTCTAAATTGGTTGAACAAAATCTATTTTCTTACTGTTCACTGTTACTGTTATATTCAAATTACCCTTGCAGTGCTTTAGTGGTTGGAACTATGCCTGTTATTCAATAATCTCTTATTACTATAGAGCTCGTTTTGAATATATCTCATCAGCATCATCATCAACATCATCAAAGTTGTCCCCGGTTTTTTTTTTTTTTTTTTTGTTTTTTTTTTTTTTTTTAAGTCCCACCGGAATACTCTGAATAGCATTCCGGTGGTCCTATTCGTAGGTACCTCAGCCTTAAAAGTAGCCGAGCCCTTGTTTGCTGTTGTTAAATTTTTTAGTTGTTAATTATTTAAATTTGTTAAAGGTTTGCTGTGGATTTTACTTGACTTATACTAATAATTCTTGGTTTGAAGTTATTTGCCGAAATGAGTTTTTTTTTTTTTTTATTTTTTTTTTATTGTTTATTGTGAATCACTTAAATTTGAATTTGTTTTGGTATGCCGAAGATTGATTATTTATTGTTAATTTCAATTGGTTATTTATTTTTAAGTGCCTATAATATATATATGAATAGTCCTACTATGCATTTATTTAAATGGAAGAGAATTAAATGTTAATTTTGATTATTTGACTTTATGAATTTAATGCTGTATTGTTGTTTGATTTTATAATATTGATTTTTAATTGGTTATTTGGGGATGGGGATATAATTCTATTTGATTACTTTTTTAAAATCATTTTGTGTGTAATTGTTATGTCTGTATGTGTATGCGAACGGTTTATTCTGCCCCTTATTACATAATAAGGCAGAGAATACCCGGTATGTTTTCTAGTAACATGTGTAATCAGTAGTGTAGTTTGTAGTGTGTACTGTGTATGGTTAGTTATGTGTATGTGTTGCATGTTGTTTATTTTTATTTTGTTGTTGCGTGGTAGGTTTTATTATTTATTATTAGATTTTTATACATATTTGTTTGTGTTTTATTTTAGGGTAAATGTTTTATTAAGAGGGGTATTTTATATATGGAAGGAGCACGAGTTTTTATTTTAGTTTATTATTGTGTTTTAATTTAGTTAGTTTAGTTTAATTTAGTTTAATTTAATAGATTTTATAGATATTTGTTTGTGTTTTATTTTAGCGTAAATGTTTTATTTAGAGGCATATTTTATATATGGAAGGAGCACGAGTTTTTATTTTAGTTTATTATTGTGTTTTAATTTAGTTAGTTTAGTTTAATTTAGTTTAATTTATTAGATTTTTATAGATATTTGTTTGTGTTTTATTTTAGCGTAAATGTTTTATTGAGAGGCATATTTTATATATGGAAGGAGCACGAGTTTTTATTTTAGTTTATTATTGTGTTTTAATTTAGTTTAATTTTGAATTCTTTATGCCTAATTAATTACCAGGTGTTTATGTCGCAGTAATATTAATATAATATTACTGCTAACATAGCTGGGTTTGTTTAAAAATAATAGTTTTAATTTAAAAGTTTTATGCGCTCCTATCTTCCAGTGTCGCGCGATGTCTCGAGTCGCCTTAGCAATATGCTACGGCGGCTCGAGCGATCGCGTCCCACTTCTTCCTTATGGGGCACTCTCCGCTGAAGGCGTGGTGGTGTGCAGGCGATACCCCGGCTCGGACACAGTTTATACATTTTGGGGGTTCGAAGGCTTTTTGAGCTGGGCAGCCATCGCGGTTATGAGGACCTCCGCAATGGCTGCACAAGTCTTCGGGCTCCTTGCAAAATTTCTTACTATGCCCGTAGCCGAGGCACCGCGTGCACTGGACGAGGGGCGACTGGTCCTCCACCGTCACTCGCTGGAGGTCGACGTGGAGTTTACCCACCTCAGTCGCCCTCGTCCAAATCTTGGGGGACACCGCAATTACGATATGCGCGCTGTTCGGA
The DNA here is from genome assembly GCA_946251805.1 of Cybosia mesomella. NCBI lineage: Eukaryota > Metazoa > Arthropoda > Insecta > Lepidoptera > Erebidae > Cybosia > Cybosia mesomella. Next base: position 17,296,062 of record OX276409.1, read on the forward strand.
TTTCGAGCTTTCTTTTTATATCTTATTGTCATCCTAGCTTCTTCCTCGTCGAGGCCGCCAAAAACCCCCCGGTTCTGATTCCTGAGGGCGCGCAGAATGTCATCATCGCTGTTGACACTCAGCACGTCCCTCAGGACCAGAAGCGGGTCCTTGTTTTTGACCGCCTCGATTTGGGTTTAGCTTATACGGCTTTTGTGGGAGCGACTGCTATCTAACTAATTCCCAGAGGAAAGCCTGCGCCAGAACTTCGTCCGTCAATTAGCAGGTGTGTTCACCCCCGCCGGCCAGCGAAGGGTGAATTTGTATACTTAAGTCAAGTACGAAAACACGTACATAAATTGAAATAGTGCTTCCAGATACCCCCCCCCCCCCTAATTCTTTCCTAATAATTCCTAATTCTACATATATATTATAATGTTCAATATTGCGAAAATCATTCGAAAACGCATTCCTCTTAGAAGTTCATTCATAGTCCATAAATGTTTACCTTTTATATCTAGCAACACCGGTTGTTGACGAGGACTAAAATAGAGTGAGGACAGAAATAGGCGTTTTCATATTCCTCCTACTTGGAGATTTTGACGGGTGAGCCCTGGTTCATGGTTGAATGCAGTGTTGGTGAAAGTACCTAATCGGCAAGGACTCAGTCCTGGTGAGTGGCAAAGGAGCCTGGTTTTGTTGAAAGTTACCTTTCAAATGTAATGCACGTACTGAACCAGATCCTATTCAGCACGCCTGCGAGGTAAATGCCTATCCATGACCCTTGATGGTTCGGGATTTTAATTAAGTTTTATTTTGTTAAGCGTTTTTCTTTTCTTGTATGCGTACCTTTTTTTTTTTTTTTTTTTATCGTGCGGAAATCCCTTCGGATACCCCCCCGCCGGCCAGCGGGGGCGGTTATGTCGGGCTTGCACCGACTAAAACCGCACGCCGTCTCGGGTCTTCAGACGCCGGGGTGTAAGGTTACCCATAGAGCATATCCCTCGCGCCCCGGCTGACCCTGGGCCATCTCACCACTAACAGTATCGCTCATCCTGTCTCCTCTGAAAGCAGAGGAGTACGGAGAGCGATGTGTTCCCGCCACGTTGGGTATTGGCCGACGATCAATGCCAACCCTATGAAGGGGTGAAGGGGAAGCCATTGACCGCCGCCCAGGGTGTACCGGCCGCTCCGATTCCGTTCCCCCCGGACTGCAGCGGGATCGGAATCGGAGCGACACTCGAGGAGGTTACCCAACACACACCCCCTTGTATGCGTACCTTTTTTTTTTTTTTTTTTTTTCGTGCGGAAATCCCCTCGGATACCCCCCCGCCGGCCAGCGGGGGCGGTTATGTCGGGCTCGAACCGACTAAAACCGCACGCCGTCTTGGGTCTGCAGACGCCGGGGTGTAAGGTTGCCCATAGAGCATATCCCTCGCACCCCGACTGACCCTGGGCCATCTCCGGTTTCGAGATGGCCCCCTCGGGTTTGGGAACCACGGTGTCCCCGTCTTGCCCCGGTTTGGGGGAGGGGCGCTAGTCGCCCCACCGTCCCGGCCTGCTTCTGCTGGGGTGACAGGCGGCCTCACCTGCCACCCCCAGGCCTGCGCTCATGGAGGACGGAGGTCGTTAAGCGCCCTCCGGCGCCTGAGTCGCCTGCGACGCGAGGCGAGCGTGTTGCGGGCTCGGCGGGCCGGGAGGGTTCTGAACCTCTCCCGGGCGCGCTCCGCCATCTCCTTCGCGAGCATCACATGCTCGCAGAAGGAGGTGGCGGCGGCCCACGCGCTCGCGCTCCGCACCATTGCCGCAATCATGCTGCCGAGCGAGAGGACTCCCACCCCGATGGCTGCCACGAGGTCACGCCTCGGCACCTCCCACGCCGGGCAGTCCGCCAGCGTGTGCAGCCCTGAGTCCTCGCTCGCGTCACAGTGATGACACTCAGGCGTTGGCTCCTTCCTGATCCGATGCAGGTGGTCCCCGAAGCACCCCTTACCGGAGATCACCTGCGTCAGTCGGTACGAGAGGCTTCCGTGTCGCCTCTCTAGCCAATCCTCCATGATGGGCCTTACCGCCGCTATTGCGGCGTGCCCTGCGCTTGGTCGCCCAAGTCGTTCCTTCCACTCCACCACGATGGCCTGGCGGAGCTGGGACTGCATGGCCTCGATTTCTCGATGCTCGGGGTTCAGTCCCTGCTCCCGCGCCTCCTTTCGCCACTGGTACAGTTGCGAAAGGGCTCTCGCCTCCAGGTCCCATGGCGGAGTTCCGGCAAGGAGACTCGCCGCCTCGAAGGAGATCGTGCGGTACCCGCGGATGACCCTGATGGCCATCACTCGCTGCGGAGCGCGCAGCATCCGCACACTTCCGGCCTTCAGGGCCTCCGCCCATATTGGGCACCCATACAAGGCCATGGACCGCACGATCCCCGCGTAGAGTCTCCTGCAGGAGTCATCGGGCCCCTTCATGTTGGGCAGCAGCCGCGCCAGAGCGAGAGCTGTGCCCTTCAGTTTGGGGGCCAGACTTCGGATGTGCTCTCCGAAGTCCCATCGGCCGTCGAGCACGAGCCCCAAATATTTCATTTGGGGCTTGATGCCAATGCGATTACCTCCCACGATGAGACTGGATCCCTCAGGTGGCTTGCTCCGAGGCCCATGAAAGAACAGGGCCTCGGTTTTATGCAGAGCCACCTCGAGACCCAGCCGCCGGATCCGCTCCACGACTTGGGCAACCGCGGTCGTGGCCTTCAGGGTCGCTTCACGGTATGTCACTCCGCACGCCGTCACGAGCGTGTCGTCCGCGTAACACGTGACGGCGGCACCGTCTGCGAGCTCACCGCGAAGCACCCAGTCGTATCCGATGTTCCACAGGAGCGGCCCCAGGACCGATCCCTGCGGAACACCGCACGACATCTCACGCCGGCCGAGACCGGTCACGGTTGGGTAGAAGACGGCTCTCTCCGTCAAATACGCCCCGACTATGCGGCGGAGGTAGAGAGGCACTTCGTGATACACGAGCGCCTCCCTAATGCAACTCCAGGGCAAGGTGTTGAACGCGTTAGCGATGTCCAGAGACACCGCCAACATCACCTCACCCCGGGCTACTGCATCCTCCGCCAGAGCCCTTGTATGCGTACCTCGTAGGAATATGTATGAATAAATCCTTTCTTTCTTAAGCGGGAACCATTGCCACAAACTAATACACCAACAATTGATAATTGATAATTTTACTGCACAGCAAATACCTTATAGTTTTATAATAAGCTTCGGTCTTGATTATTTTTTTTTAAGTTTGTTTAAATTTTGTTGCAGGTAATTTCATCGTTCATTTTTAATAATGGCCTCTTTTGAACAAGGTAAATAAAGAAAACTGTTTTTATTATCATGTGAGAAACAATGTACTGTTTCCTTACCTCACATTTTGAAAGGCGAGGCGCGTTTTCGTCGGCTTCAACCATCGAGATAATAATTACCTCCATGAGCTTCAACAAACCTATTGTAAAGGCATGTAATGCACAAGACTGAAGACACTTCTTCACATCATCCATCACTAGATAACACAATTATACAAACTCTGATACTTATTGTATGATATATAAGTAGGTATACTTCTGAGATTAACTGTCAAACAACGCGTTAATTGAACTTACGACCTAATGTATAACGCTAAGGTTTCAAAGAGTTACCCTTTCCATTACGGAAATGTGAAATTGAATAGATTAAATGTACCATGATCGAAAACGCTACTTTGCTCAGATTAATGTGTTATCGATTTCAATAGTAGTTATTGTAAAGAGAGCTTGCAAATCATTAGTATACAATGGTACGAGTGAACGAGTGGGCTCAGTGATTAATTAGTATCAATAGATTCTGATCCCCTTGTATTTAAAAATATTAATCGACAATATTTATAAATTGCCATATTCTGCTTAGAAATTTTATTTGTGTGCTTATATTCTGTCATTTATTCCAGAATATCAAACTATAATGTGTTATTATTACTACGTCTCCAGGTCCTTAATGCACATAAGAATACTATCCTTATACTTTAATTGTGAAAATTTGTAAGTTAGTTTGTCGCTCAAATGCAAAAAGAAATTTGAAATTTGAAATTTGGCACAAACTATGACGTGGACAAAAACATAAAATAGGTATTACTCCAATATTCAGGTCTTATGGCTATAAACATGAAATCTACCCGAGTAAAGTCGCTGTTACTGTACTATTTTATGTGTGTACAATAAAGAATTAAGAATAATAGCTAGTAATTCATAAACCTTGTACTTGCTACTTACCACATTCTTGAGATAGTGAATGAAAAAAAGTGAAGGATCACAAAACGCCTACGAGTCATCCGTTACAAAACTGGCACACAAAGGGCTTACGGTAACGTAATGGGGGATTACCCTTATTCAACTGCATCTCACTCATGCAATAAGGGATTAACCCTATTGGGTACTTTGAAGATGATATTATAATACACTTTAAGTAGTATAATCTATTGCTACGAGTATAGTAGACTTAGTGATATGGGTTGTGTCAGTTATTATATGAGGTATAATAATTATACTAGATTCGAATAAAAATTTAAAATCTATTTGAATATTTTAAATTCCATCAACATGCCCGATGTACTTAGGATCGACTCACATTAGTCGTAGTACTGCCCACGGCGAATTGCTGGAGTTTAATGAGCCTATTGCGGTTTTCCCGAGTCGCGGTATCGCTGCCAGATAAAAAAAAGTTAACATTTGTTCTACCTAAAATAATAATCTTCTTTATATATAAAAATGAATTGCTGTTCGTTAGTCTCGCTAAAACTCGGGAACGACGGGACCGATTTGGCTAATTTTGGTCTTGAATTATTTGTGGAGGTCCAGAGAAGGTTTAAAAGGTGAATAAATATGGAAGTTGTTATCGATTGCGGCAGTACGAAGTCTGCCGGGTCAGCTAGTTCATCTATAAAATATAACTTCAATAATATAATATATACAAGGTTATTTTATAATAATTTCTGGTTGCCTAAGTCGCAGCTGTCAATATATTCACGACTCAACCGATATCCAGCAGTAACTAAGCTGAATTATTACATTCTGACAATCATAAACTGCGTCTGCGCCTAAAGGACAACGTAAATAAAACGATTTTAGAAACTGATATCGAGTGAATTGTTTACAACAACTCTGTCACGAACTGTCCAGGCCTTGGTGCGTTTGTTCAGCTGCGCAAGCGTAGCTCGACAGTGTATTGTTTAGCATGCCAACGTTAATTGATATTGATACTTTGCAATGACAATGTCGGGGAAATTGATACAGTTTTGATATTAGGATATAGATTAGATAAGTTATTGACTTGTTTTTGACCATTAACAATTGTACTGAGCTTACCACATAATTTTAAGTTCCTTATTTCTTATTCTTCTTTTAGATCTTATTTTTAGTTCTTATAGTTAACTAGCAACCCGCCCCGGCTTCGCACGGGTGCAATGGATGTTATTATACATATAAACCTTCCTCTTTAATCACTCTATCTATTTAAAAAAACCGCATCAAAATCCGTTGCGTAGTTTTAAAGATTTAAGCATACATAGGGACAGAGAAAGCGACTTTGTTTTATACTATGTAGTGATATCTAAAACTCCAAACTGCAACATTCTGCTGCAATTCATAGTATTTAACTGCAACTGATAGCATTATATTGCAACTGATAGCATTATATTGCAATTAATAGCATTCTGCTGTAAATGTCCATCTTCTTCACCAGCGATTCCCAAAGTGGGTTCAGTGAAATTCAGTGGAGTTACATGACTTACATCTATCATTGAATAGTTCAATAATAATTTTACCTATCATAAGCAAATTTAGCTTTTCCTAAATAGATCCGGGGGTAAACAGAAAAAATAAATCCTTAAAATAAAAATCGTAAAGAAATCCTCCTTTAACTATAGTAAGAGACAATATTGAAACCCACGTGCGGAGAAACATGTTTTATCTAACTATATATAGTATTATAAAATTGTTAATTAGTTTGGTCTGTATTATGAAGATATTTACAATAATATACTTGGGCTTTGTTAAATTAACGATTCTGAACATTTTTATTAAGTCTTGCCTTTTTGTCTGTTTATCGGTTTATTCGCGATGAACGCAAAAACTACTGAACGGATTTTAATGCGCTTTTTTCTATAAGAAAGGCATTGGTCAGACTTCAAATCTGCCGTATTCTTGATTGCAATTAGTTTAGCAGAACCGGAGATATGATCAAACAACGATTACCGACCTCCGCGCGGCCGGACCCGCGGGTATCAGCTAGTCTTTAAATGTAATAATTAAATATAGTTAGTGATACTAAACGTACGATTAGTATGTAAAAGCATAGAAATGATGATAAAAGATAAGCAATAAAAACAACACATTAAAAATAAAAAGTGATTGATTCGTGCTAAAATTCGTAATTAAAAATTGATTTGCGCGAAAATAAATAATTAAGTATTTAATGAAAGTAAAACTAATCATATGCCACCACAGTTAACAAGACGTTCTACTTTATCAATCAGTCATAAAAAACGTAAAATCATCAACATTAATTTTGGTAAAATTTCGACCATCCCGTTTATTTATTTTTTAATTCTCAGCTGGAAACTGCAACACGCTCCAATTGGTCGACCTACAACTGATTATATCGATTGTTCTCCGTCTTCAAACTTTGGTGCTCATCCATTTAAGTTCCGCTTTCGCTCCAACTTTATTTTTTATTGACGAAACTATTGTTGATCATTTGTTTACGCGCTAACCTTATTAAAGTAGCGGTTTCGCCTTGTAAACCGACCTTAAAAAGAGATCGAGATCATAGCTGAGGAATCTGTAGAAAATCAAACTCCAGCCATTAACTGATCGGATGAACCGAAACCACATGATAGTACATCACCACTCATTGTGGTAATTTTTGACTTATTCAGTAATGATTAACATTAGCCTGATGATGAATGAACCGATAGTTCGTAGTTGGTTTCAAACATGAACATTCTTTAAACAATCTATCTGGCCGTAAAGAATTGAAAGGATATCGTGACCGGGTATTATTTAAAAAAGACCATAATCATCATCCTCCGAAACTTTTCCCAACCAAGTTGGGGTCAGCTTTTTAAAATAGATCATAATATAAACATTCAATTAGACAAAAGCTTAAATAATAACTTAATTTATGTAAAACCATCAGTTATTTAGTTTATCTCAAACCTATCAATATGCTCAACACCATTCATAACAACAATTTAGGAATTCAAAATACTTCCGGTTTATAATGGGTCATTACCACCCCTATTGCTTTTCGTGCATCTGTTGTACTACTCGGTGGAATTACCCGTGGACTCGTTACGGTCGGTGGCGCCACCGTCTACGCTTATGCTCCCTATTTTGTCCCACTGAACGGATAATTTTGAACCAACCCAATGTATCATTAAGCATATTGACGTCATCTGACAGATGTGCATATCGAAGCATTTGTTATTGGTACAGCATGTAATTCAACCTCTAAATTGAAGGCTATGTTTTATTATCTGATAGTCTTGTGTCATGTCTTTTATGCTGAATATAATTTACACATATGTATAAGTATTATTTGTTAGTTTACAATTTCATCATGTTAAGATTTAGCTACTGCCGATAACCTTGTCGTGTCTTAACCTTTACTCGAAAAAAAAATTGTTATGAATATTGATCTCCTAATAATTTTAATAATACATGTAGGTATATGAACAAATAAATAATTATAGGATACAACAAGATTTGTATTAAAAGCAGCGTATATTCGAGAATATGATTTAAAAAACCCGAAAGAAAATTAATGAAATAAAGACCGATAACATTGAACGAAATATTTTGTAAATCAAGCATGACAGCTGTCAATGTCAATCAGTTGTGTGCTGCACTGTCAAGTAGTGATCTGTGGTCACACGACAAACCGTCTAGACGTCTATAATCGTCGAGTGCGCCTTCGGCTGATGTAGAACCTCATTGAAACCTAACAGAGACTTAGTTGATTTGAGTAATACAGCTAATCGAGATAGCTTGTTGGTGCAGGTTGTAAGCAATTTTGATTACAGACATGACTTACTGATAATAAATGTAGATGTCCTTTATATCATTACTGACTGTTGCCCGTTGCCTTACGTGATCGACTAGAAATATCTATTCATCGATCCAACCATCCAACAAGATCAAATTTATTTAATGGACACCTTTTTAGCGAACGAATAATTCATATTACTGTATTATTATTTCAACAACGACAAAGAGAGAGATGATATCACTGAATCTTTCAATAAACCGCATCCGGCCCTTTGCGTATCGATCACTTTGTCGAACTTATCTTATCTCCCAGCCCATTTGTATCTGATACGGTTATCAAGGATATTTAGTACGATGGCATGGAATAAATGCAATCCTTTCTAGCGCAAACTGCGGTTAAATAAGTCATCCACGGTCGTGGAGCTGAAGTTTGTCGACTCCAGTAACCTTGATTGTTGCATAGAACATACTAGAAGACCTATTTTGAATAAGCTTGATAGACAAAATCTTGCTTTTATTACATTATCTGGCAACATTATCAAAATTTGATACTATATTTTTGTTTGTTAACCGCTTATCCTTTTAATAATGCCACATTAAAACTTTTTAGATAGATATTTTTAGATTCAATCGTTTTATTTAATTTTAATTGCTCATGTGGTTGATTTCTTAACTTACATCATCATTCGTCTGCATCCGATAATATTACATTATTGAGTAGTAATGATCCTTTTAAGATTAATAACTTTTACTGATGTACGATGAGATTGTAGTCGCAATAATATGTTTCTTTATTTTACGATGTTGAATAAGATCTCTTGATAATTACATAAATTCAAGAGTAACCTATTAACAGGATTTTCTATATGTTTATTGTTGTTTCTAATACTATAGTTACCGGCAAAAATATTGAATATAATCTATGATTGGTCGATTGGCGCGCCTCCGCCACTAAAGAGACCTACATTGTCAAGTTCTTCGCAACAACAACCTTGCATTACTTTACATCCAAGTTATCTACATATACTCACATTTGCCAACTTGTACTGAGTTTAAAAATAGAAGTAAAAATATAAATAACGTTAAATATTTCTTTGTATCTAGTTAAATCAATTTGCAGTAACTCTTTCATTTAGTAAACTCAGACGTTGATTTCTTGTCAGATCGCCAGCTTTTCGCTTCGTTTTATACATTCATTCATGTAGTTTCGTCATGTTTATTCATAAATCGTTACTAACAGAACAGGCCTCAGCACGTTTTCTATAGAAGCTTTTCTTGGAGTAAGTCGAGTAATTTATGCTTGAACTACTTGGCAACTGCTTCTTCATTGCCGGTAGGCGACAATGTTATTTTTAAAATGAGTATTTGCGTTATGACTTTTAATGATAATGACTATTCCAATGCTTCATTATTATCATCATCAGAGCGATTTCCCAGTTGCGTCCAAAATTTGCACTTTGAAGCCCGAGGTCCGCTTATTGTGTTAATTTGTATGTCGGCTTTTCCGGAAGTGAAAACCTCACAACCCTGAGAGGAAAGCCTGCGCCAGAGTCTTAAAGTCTAAAGAAATTTATAATATATATTAGTGCTCAAATCAAATTTCAATTTAAAACTACAAATAAGATTCCATTATTACATAAAATATCCTAGTTACTTAGTTGTCTGTTGATGAACAGTTTAAAATTATATTCATAGTTCTGAAGTGAGTAGAAGTACACACCTAATTAAAAACCCTTAAGTCATCTATCTGATTTATAGGTAATTTTATCTATACTTAGAGAACCCCACGTCTTACTATAACTCATTAAAACTGACGCGATGGTACCGAAAAATAAATTATTTTTACACTTCTGTAATAGATGAATGAGAAGTATAGATTAATAATGTGTGTGAGACAACATAAGGCTCCACTCAACACTCGGATGTTGATTAGACATGGGGTCGGCTCATCAGTACATTATCGAGCGATGATTGAATTTTTACACAGAGTAGCTGGAATTCCAGAGAATGATTTTCAATCTGAAGCGTCAAAAATTAATTTGGCTGTCGTATTTATTGACGTAACTTCACAATAGCGTACATAAACTGGATATACTTAAAAGATCTGGTTTCAGAGTGGAGATGATGAACTCCACGTGTCAAACTATATATCTTGTAAAATAACATTATTCCGAATTCCTCCGTGCTACTAAAGAATATTATCAAGTACGTTGGCATTTGATTGTGATAAGTTTTGTAGTGTGGATAGACTTGCTATTGAGGTAATAATATAACAGACAGTTTAATCATAGCAATACATATTTTGATAAAAACCTTTCGGGATTATTTTGATTAGTGTTTTGGACAAATAATATCTAACAGTAAATATGTATGAATCAGGTCAAAGTCCACTACTATCTGGAAATCTATGGTAGTTTGACTCTGTTTTTTTCCATACCTATGAATGTACTACAATTCCTTTCGTAATTCATAATATCTTCTGATCTGCATCATGTAAGTCTGCATGTACGTAAAATAGCTTATTTATAACTTTTTTGTAGTCGTTAGGCACTGTCACTTAGACTACTGACTCTACATTCAAAAACTATTTTAAATTATTTAAATAATGCTTATATTATAGAATGCTGATGATATTTTTTATATCACTCGGGTGGCAGACAAGCTTACGGCCCACCTGATGGGAAGCCGTTATCGTGGCCTATGGACGTGTGCAAACCAGGGATCACACTCGCGCTGCCAACCCTGTAAAAACCTTCTAACGTATTGAACATCAGCTGACAAATATAGTATATTCTATCCTCCTATTGTACTCGAACCTCATCAAGGACTACCTAAAGGCAGAAGATTCTATCATATTCAGATTATGGAACTCTATATTTAGATTAGTAATTTTAGAATCAACCACCGCCTACCTGCACCCAACTTTACTGTTAAAATAACACTGTGTTGTGCTTATCCTGTTCATTTCTGCCCACAAACTGCGATATCCACATACGATTCGATGGACTGCTCTCAATCACCATAAAGATAAAAGTTAGAAGATCGCATTTCAATTTGTTATCAAATTTAATCAATAATTACTTCCCTGTATGTACGAACGACACTAATTCACGCTACTACTAATCTGTCAAATTCTCTCATTCACACGCTTGTGTAAACCTTTCATCCCCAAAATTTTAATTATACAGCATTCTATTTATTTCCAGTGCTCTGTGTTTTTCGTGTCATAAATATCATGTTTCCGTAGCATCGGATGCTGGGCCCACCCCACCATGCATGGTGCATGTTGTGTAAACAATTATTATAAGAGGGTGGCCGGGATGGCCCGGGACAGGGCTTGCGGGGTTAACGTTCTTAATTACGCTTTTTAGGGTTCCATACCCAAAGGGTAAAGTAGGACCCTATTATTAAGACTCCGCTGTCCGTCCGTCCGTCTGTCACCAGGCTGTATCTCATGTACCATGATAGTTAGACAGTTGAAATTTTCACAGTGAAGTTTTTCTATTGCTGCTATGACAACAAATACTAAAAACAGAATAAAATAAATATTTTTAAGCGGGCTTCCGTACAACAAACGTGTTTTTTTCTTTGCTGTTTTTGCTCGATGTTAATAACGACAACAGGTAGATGCTTGATATAATTACAAAATATTTAGGTGTATATTCACTTCAAAAATAAATTATTGTATAGATAATGATACGGAACCCTTTGTGCTCGAGTCCGACTCGCACTTCGCCAGCGTTTTTTTTACTTATATACTTTGTCGTTTTTTTATTAATCGGTTTTGGTTTCGGGGCTAGATATTGCTGATATAGGTAGGTACTGATTCGTCACTGTTGTGATATATTATGTTGCACGTGATGGAGGTTCATCAGTGCAAGAGCGCAATACATTGGTATTTCAAAGTTATTGTTCTTAAGTTCGACTACTATTATGCTACAATTCTCTCCTAGCTCCAATATGCATAAAGTCCTGCCATTTCTAATAGGAACGTGAATTGCACTGTCCTTTAAATACGTGCAATTGTTTCACTGTGTTTCACAAAACAAATGGGTGAAATCATATTGATGACTCCGAGGTGAAGGCCTCACAGACAAGCGGGACTCAACGCTGAAATGAAGAAGATGAATCATGCCCGATATCTCAAAACCCCTTAGAATAGGGGTCTATAGTGTAGACCCTATAGATAACAGGAGGTATTATGCTAAAAAAATCTGTACTAATATTTGAAAGAGAACGGTCGAAGTTTGTGAGTTTGTTTATATGTTGAGGGTACATTTCAAAGGTACATTATCCTTGATGGACACAGGTTATCCTATCCTTCTATTATAAATGTGAAAGTTTATGCAGATAATTGTAAATTTGGATGATTGAATGTTTGTTACTCAATCACGCTCAAACGGCTGAACTGTTTTGGCTAAAATTTGGTACAGAGATAGATTATAGCCTGGAATAACATATAGGCTTTTCATCTCTGGAATAGGTTTCCATGGAAAACAGGACCAGAATTCCACGCGGGCGATTATTTTGTTAAAATTACGATGAGTTAAAAAAGTCATATAAACTAAAAGCGAGGCGAGGGCGGGTTGCTACTATATTATTATAAATATTTCTTTGTTCCTTTCTCTGTAACGAAACTATAACATCTGTGTGTTCGTGTTCAAAGTAGAGCATACTGTTTAAACGGATTAGAGATGCCCAGTAATCGTAAAGTTAGCCGTTCTGTTGTTCTCGTTATAAGAAATCGTTCTACAGAAATTTTGTAAAATCAACCTTTTGCATGAGCTTCTTGATATATCTTTTAGAGTGTAGTCCTTTTCTTTATTCGAAACGCCAATCACGGTTGCATACAAAGGTTGCACTTTGAAGCCCGGATTCCGTACTTCCTTCCACAATTCGGGTTATTTTGGCTTTTACGAGATTGATAGCCGTCTGAACCCGCCTCTATGAGAGGAAATCCTCCGCCAGAGCCTCGTCGGTCAATCAATAGGTATACCTATCTAATCAGAATAATATCTAGAATCTAAATTACATTAAATATGAATCACACTCATTCAAGCATAGCACTAGTCCTGCATTTAATACGAACCGGTTCTTATCAGTTCAACATTAGTAAAAATTATGCAAATAAGGTAATTTACATATTGATAATGTGAAATATATACGTAAGTCGTGTCTTAATTAACTGCTTAAAATAGCCTGTCAAGGTAGGTGTTAACATTTACATGGCACTGCTCTATGCTGTGTGACAATGGTTAGTGCACACGTGCGTATGCACATTTAATCAAAGTAAAAGTCGTTGATAATGCACTGACTCTTTAGTGGAATCACAGCACGGCCTCTTCAAATTTCTATAATCAAAGTGCAACTGGACAAATTATAGGGAATAATACTGGATCTCATTTTGCGTTTTATGTTTAATTTTGCTGTGTAATAGATATTTTTGTGGGGATTTTTAACAAGGCTTAGAAAAAACAAAAATATTCGTCTTTGTTCTGAGTCTACAATCTGTGTGTCTATTTGAGATGTTTACCAAGACATACTCAGTTTTCACACAAATCCTAGTGAAAGGAATCATAATGAAGTGGCAGGACCTTTCCATTGCCTACCACAAAAAACGAGCGGATGTTACAAAAACTGGTTGTTTACTTGCAGTTCATACAAAAACATCCACGGTTTTATCGAATCGTTAAATACCCATAAGAAGATACTTCTTCTGAAAGATTTTTTTGGTTCGCAAGAAAGATCCGAGATCGCGAGTTCACCAAAGCTCCAACTGTGTTTTCAACAGTAGTCATATATTTTTGTATTTAGAAGAAAATATTTAGAAACGAATTACTATAGTTCTAAACAACTTATCCTTGTGCATACTTTGCCCTGATTATACTTATCATTAAAGCCATTAAATTTACATAAAAAAATGTTCTTCAAGCTAAGTTTATAACACAATAAATTTATCTTTTCGTTTTTAAACAAAGCCTCTATTGTGTGTACGCAGCCTTATATTCCCACGCTTTGAATATGTTTCGACGTGTGTGTAATTTAATATATGAAACCTTGTAAGCATAATCAATGTTAATAAGATCATTTGTTATGTAGACATTACATTTGACAACAAGTTACTGGTTTTTGCAATGTCACTTGCATTTTTTTAATTAAATTTAATAGGTATTTTAATCTTCTATCATCCTGAGCGTTATATTCCTCTGTGTCCCGGGTTCATTTACATTAGTTACTACTAACTAAACCAGTAGTCATTTCACCACGTGGTGTCAAAGAACTAATTAGCCTTCTTTATCGTCGTGTATGATGTTGACTTTTTCTGTTTCTTTTGCACTAACTATTATATTTTGGTAATACGTAAGTTATTTATTGCCTTTCAGCTAATTAATGCCAATTGCCTTTTAGCCAATATGTATTTGTAACGGCTTGGTATGAGAACATACTTACCAATATTTCTGTGCTTACCACGAAAGACAATAATTTGCAAGACTCATGGAAAATTAAGAATTGGATACTAACCGCCGACATGTTGATATAGTGTCGGTGATTAGTTCCCAATTCTTAATAAAGTTAATACTTCTGCAAATATAGTTGATTGTTCCGAAATCATTCGCCCTTGAATACAACCTATTAGTTTGACATTTATCAATGAAGAACTTTGGCAGGGCGTAATGTTTTTTGTAGCAAACTTAAAACCCTGTAGCATCTATCACCCATTCATTCATGATATAGAAACTAAGAAATACTACTAAGAGCAAAATTGAATATAATTCTTTGTCCTCTCGTTCATCGGTTTCATATGAACAATGTTCTGTACCACTATTATAATCATCATGAAAAATAAAATTAGTTACGTATTTTGTACCCTAATAGGTAGTTATATAAATCTTTTTTATTGTAAACATGGAAGCAACATTTCTCAGCATGTCTTTAACACTTATTTCAGCGTTTACAAACAAAACACATTTGGTTAACACGGTTCGAGGTAATTCAAGGTTACTCGTAGCTTCCGCTACTTTTTGCAACACTAAAGAACTTCGTGCCTGACGAGACAGGCCGACGCCTAGCGATTATTGCCGAGTAATGCCGAACAGGCTGCGCACGTGATTTTACGCGTTACTTGTAAATCATTGCAACGAGAGATATGCGCACGAACTATGTTGAAAGGATTTGTGTTCAGTTCGTTGTATCATGGCGCAGAATACTACATGACACACAATACTTCTGACTAGTTTGTATCACTCATCGTCACTTCTTGTAAATTTAGCAAAAACTTAGCAAAAAAGATTGTGTCAGAACGAGACATGAAAAATAGATAAATGAAACAGCTTTCTTCAACTTATTACTTCTACCTCATGTTGTTCTCTTAAATTTGTTTCTTTTGTAGTTCCTTTATTTTAAAACGTTCTCTTCAAAAATTAGTTGATTATATAATTTAATCTACTGATGCTTCCAGGCAATTACCGCCTCTCTTTTCTTTGAGGGAGGTATTGCTGTTTACGGATACTGTTCTGCGAGCCGGGTTTAGGTCTAATGTCAGAAACATGGGGTCCACCGTTTCGTCGTATTCTCGGCGAAGAAATTTTAAGTAATTATATTGAAAAAGATAGACGTTATCTTTACTCAATTCCTATGTAATTGGCAATACGGATACAAAAACTTGTCATATCCGTTACACTATCACAGATTGTAAATCTACCTGCAGTTTTATCTTAATGAAAGAGACAGTTTTATTAATGTAGATGTTTATTTAACATTAAGGAATCTAGTCTGTCCGGTCGCAAATGAAGCCAATTTCAATTTAGAAATGTTATCAAGATTTGTTCAGTAGTATACCTAATTTATTGGATAACTGTAGAATGCGTTTATGTAAATATATCAACAGCTTTCTTATGTAAGATCCCGATATGTGTAATTTGTATTAATGACCTTTATGGTAGCTGTTACAACCATGTTTAACTTTTTAACTGATATTTCTCATAAACATTTTAAAGTGGTATACGCTAATATTTTGTTTACTCCATCTGACACATGCCCAATAAGATACAAACATAAGACGAATACCGGCTGAATAAATTGTATCTCTGCGCACTGTTATAAACACAAATCTCAATACTAAGTTTCTTACCTACTTGGCTTTTCTCTGTCATATGTCAATTTGTATATTAGTTGTTACGATTATTATCGTCTGTCTATTTTTTCGTATCTATTTCATTTAACATGTTAGTTTATCCTTTTACCGGACAAATACTTGTTGTGTTTCAATTAAAATCTTATAATCCAATACAACCTAAAGACGTACGTGCCCTAAACCCGCATCGCGCGACGTGCAATGAGTACCAGCGTATACATACTACGTTAATAGTCATATTGACAGCTGCAGTTTCATCACTCAAAAGTAAAGTCAAAGTCTTGCAGAAGTCAAGGGTCGTAATTTTACCAATGTTTGTAAGGAAGTTGATCATAAATCACTAGTGTTATTTTAGTCGACCTGCTACGTTTCTATTTCATGATACGAGCCAGATTTTTTTGACTTCCTCTGTTTAATTTTTGGTTAATGATGTGCTGATAAATGTTACTAATTTGTCCTCTTCTTTTCTTGTGACTATGTGTGTTTGTCTGAACTGATAGTCATTTTGAAGTGCTTACATGAATATGACTGTTAACAACAAATCTAATATGAGCATTTATTTGAATAACCTGTATTATCAGTCATATCATCCCAGTCGATACTAAATGGATACAGTCAGCGTCAAAAATAGATGATGAATCTGTGCAGATCTCAAAATTAAAAATCTGAATGAAAATAGTTAAATTTTAGTATAATTAAAATTAAAAATATATTAATAGAGCCCACTAAGTAGTTAAACATTATTTTCATCAAGAAATTTACTTCGCTCAAAAACTAATTTTGTAAATCTGAAAATGACCATCTATTTTTGACTCTAACTGTACGCAACAAAAAGAACATGTAGCAACTACTTTAATATTAATTTACAATATAGAAAAAGCAAATAGGCGGAAAATCGATGTTTCTCCAGAAAATCTTTTTTAGATCCATTTGGATCTAAATGTATGGCTTCATATGTATTGAGATTTATAATTCGATTTTTGAGTTTAATTAAACAAAATCGATATTTGACCCTGTCGCAATCAACTATGACATAAGAATCAATCAAGCTCAACTCCTTCAATTGTACTCGTACATAGCATAATTACGCTAACACCGATTTCCCTTCTAGTGTCTTCCTGCCCGTGACGGAAGGAAAGTTCTACGATTAAACTATTGAATTGACTATACAATAAGTTGTTGGCCAATGTTTTCCAGTGCTCATGACAATTTCACTAAAAGGAGTTCACGTCCAGTTGTAAATGTAATTATTTCCTGCAAACGTGACGCATAAATCTATGTCTGTGATTTGTACTTCTAGCACATATCTGAACTGTTTGCTGGCTAACTCTCAGGGGGGATTTGGCACTAACAGAATCAGGCAATTTGCACCAAGTAAAATGCTGTTAATAGAATTCAGTCAACAGGTATACTTGGTATTAAATGAGAATGATTATGTAACTAAGACGCTTTTTTGCAAATAATTAAGCTACTAATTCTATTATGCATTGGCGGTATGAAATAATGGCTATTTTCGATAACTGCTGCAATCTTGTGAGAAAGAATTTACTAGGCCAAAATAAGCGTAATCATTTTCTCACCAAATATACTTAAGTGAGAAAAATATTATTACGCAATTTGTAATCGAATTGCATCCTCTATTATACTGATAAATGTCTGGGAAACATCATTAATTTTAGATTAATTAATAAACATTGTCGCGAAATGTTCAAATGATTGACAATCTGCACAAACGTAATCGCTTAATTTAAAAAAAGCTGTATCGTATAAATTATTCTGACCCCAAATAATAACTTCGTTCTTAAATGGTTAGGTTCAACGCTTAGATTTAACAATAAAAACTGATCGATAAATATCATATTGGCCTTGCCTGCTGAACTTCTTCAGGTTACAAATCAATCATTAAGAAACGCCTATTTGTTTGGCCATCAATTAATTAAAGTAACTAATTTAATTGTGTGATTTTTTAAACGACAACTACTAGCAATATGAGCTCCCAGCCATTACTACAATGTGTTTCCAGCCATTACATTAAAATTACTTGTATTAGGGTGGGTTCTCGTTGTTAGTGTACTGGGTAAGATTCGAACCTATAACCTCACGGGCGCTAATTCGAATCCGACCCTTGATATTATAGCTACTGATGATAGAACATTGTTTTCAGTGGTATATATAAAACCGAAGCCATCGTGGAGATAACCACAGCAGACTGAGTGCTTCGTTGTTATACCTGCCTTGTTTTGTTGGTTGTCTATGAAGCAGGTGTTATAAATGACGCATTGTCTCCTTTATTTATTCAAACATTGTCGTATCTCATCACAATATATACACATAATTCATAATAAATAGTATACTTTATCACTTAGTTCTCTGTGTAGATATTTTCTGTTGTTAGACGTAGATTCATTAAATTTAAAGACAATTTCAGTTTTGTAGTCACTGTTATTCGAATCCATTATTTACCAGCCGTGTAATTGAATTTAATAAAATAAATTTATTTTTGTAAATTGTGAAAAAGTGATATTTATTAACTTCTTCACAATTTTCAAAGTTAAATTAGTACATATATCTGGCGATAGAGGTTTGCCCCAACGTTTACATGCCTTACAATACAGTACTTTATTATACGGATTATACGAATTATACCTCTGTATTGTCCTTTGTTTAGTACTTTGCTGGATAACGAAGTATTAATAAAATATAAAACTATCTCCGTCTCTTAAGTGACGCAGAGGTTTCCAAGTTTATTTCAGTACATTGACGTATACATTACATGATGTTGATTACAAATAGCTGAACGATATTACCATTCAGAACGCAGTGGGTAATCTTTGAACCCTACAAAACATTGCGATGTTTATAGGGTTCTCACGTTATACGCTGTATCAACGATATTATACTGCTTATCTGGCTGTTTAAAGTGTAAGCTTACTTCATATTCTTACTGTTTCTTACAACTATCATTTATTTAAATTATCTGCATACATGTAACGATCGTAGGAAATATCTTTCAATTACTTGTTTCTCCATTCAGTAAAATTTTGTACTTCTGCAGTAAATTTCACTTTCTCTTTAACATAGTTAGTACATGAGCAACCCGTTAAAGTAATTGATACTCGGAGGTTTACTGTCAATCGAGTAAATGATCAGCATAGAGCAATAGACCACACGCAAATGAAAATAGACAATTTTCGTAGTTTTCCATAGTGTACTAAATCAAAGTGTGAAAGTGTTGATTGTTATACACAGTATTTTAGCTTAATCTGTAGCTGTCTTGTAATGGAATCTTTTACCGTAATTTCAGAACCTTTTTTTCCAAAACATATGAAGCCATGCATTAATTTCACAGCTGTGATCTTTAAATGGTAGATTGGATTATTTATTAATTTATGGTGTTACCCAACACAAGAGTATACGGGGCCCTACCAAGATCTTCGTTGAGTAAGCCAACCTCACCTGCTGATTACTGGACAGACGAGGCTCTGGCGCAGGTGTTCCTTTGGCGTTAAGGGGGTCAGACGGCAGATGCTCCTGTAAGGGCCAAGAACCAAATACAGAGAAAGAGTAAGAGATGCTTAGGTACCAAAGTACAAGCTTTGGATGCAATTGAGACTTGGATTGGGACGATTTGGTGATGTGGATAGAAGTCACAGTAGAACAAATAAGAAATAAGGGCTACTTATGTACCGTTACTCAATATTTTACTGCATTACTATATTGTGTCCTCAACGATGATTGTCATCTCTGTATACTTACAAAAATTATGTAACTATTTACAAATCATATTTTTATCCACTGGAGACACTTTCTCCATTCATTTATGATTCTTAATTACATATTGACAAGTAAATATAATGCCGAATATACACCCTTCACATTCATTTCTCTCCATAGTTTCTTTGACCTTACCACCTAACATTTCCATTGATAATTATTAATATCTAATATATTGCACATTCACTTTTTTACGATCAGTAAGATTTATATCTTTTGTTTTACCGTTCATCTTAAAAAGGCAGACATTTTTACTGATTATAAAATATAATGAAAGTCCAGGTTGACTTATTAGATTTCATTTCAGTCGTATGGATTGATTTGATCAAACCATCACTAGTAAGGTAGGTTGCACATTATTAATCGTGAATTTGAATGCCCCTGCTAGACATTTCTATCAGTCTTCACCAAATCCTGCTTAATACATCATTATGTATTTAGAAGGATTCGATATCGGGACTGTGATACAATCGCTACTATAAATGTTACATAGTAACATTAAATATTTTTTCTGCCAGTGCAATCTTAAAAAGGCTAACTACATAGTAGTCCTCTAAATATAACTTGCAGCAAGGGACATATTTATTTACAGCGGGTTTCAATTCCGATCTAATAAAAAATCTATTTCTGTCACTTATTTCAACAGGTTCCTATATTTATTACAAAATTTTATTTGCAAGCATTTAGTATAAATCAACTAGTTTGTTCTGAATATTTAATGATAGCCTTCATCTACTAGTTTCTAAGGTTGGCAACCTTGTAAACTAGTCTAGATTTTTATGAACCTACGATTTCTATTGCTTTTGAATACTATATATATAAATACACTTGAGGGCTATATTTTAATCATTTCGTATAATTATAAATCACAATGGTTCTATGATGTAGTGTTCGAATAAGACTTCTTTTAATCTTGTAACAGACAGCCTTGACTTATAAAACATAAGTTTATTGACACCAGTATAAGCATTCTTAAAACTGATTAATTTTAGTGTCTTTGAGTATGTATTCAATTTCTATGAAATTAATTCAAACGCCTTCATTGTATCAGTATAAATTTAATATAAAGCTTATACATTCTGAAGACGATGAAATGCATTTAGTAAATTATTAAATTCATTTTGATAACCCTATTGAAACAGTGACAGAGGTGTAAATTTTTGTCATCGTGTAGGAACTCAATAAACGATCGACAGTGAGGAAGTGTTGAATGCTGAGGCTAATGCTAGGGTCGTAATGCAGGCGGAATGACGTGAGATATTAACGGATTTACTAAGTTAAGAAGAAGCTTTGAATGAGTTATCGATTTAGATCTAATCGAAGATGTTGCAACGGCATTGATAGTAAGATGAATGTCGTGGTATAATAAAACTAGTTCTTAAAGGTAGAGATGCAAATCAGGAAATAACGGATAGAGAAGTTGTGTATGAATTATTTTAAACATCCTAGGATGACATTTCATACAAATTTGCTTTATTAAGTTACTAAGTCAGAAACATTCATTTTATCAATTTAAGCGTGATACCAGCAATAAGGAGACTTAACATCGCGAAGATTAAAAATAAAAAGAAGATATGAAACACATCGATATAGTTTTTAAGAAACTATATTAAAAAACTTTCATATGCAGTTAAGTGCTTGTTGTGTTCCAAGTGTACGACTTTTGACAGCTTTCGCTTTTCTTCATTATTGAAGAGGCCTGACATTGCAACTTGAAAGGTAGGACTCGTGCGTTATATTTAAAATATAAAAGTATATCCTCCCTACTAAAATATGCCTTACGATTGAAGACAACATGAGTGAGACAACGATTTCGACCTAACTACTTTCTACGAATATTGACTTTAAAACCTTTTACTTACAAAAAAAAATCCAACAGTTTCATAGTAAGGAACGTAGGTAATACAAACTGGTTATATTCAATTTTATTGCTACGACTCTTACCCTTAATTCGCTACGTTCTACATCGAACGCCACGGTAGGTCTCACTTCATAACGAAGCTTTATTGAATCCACAGTCAATATTTTAGCTGGCAGCTACAGCTCGCCATTATCAAGCTTGCTTATCGTCACCATTCAGAAAGGGTAATCTTTTGTACCATATTTCGTTATATTCTAACTTTATTTCTTCTGTGATTCTCTTTATTGTTGTTTATTTGTTTATGCTACTTTGATATAAAACTTTATTAATTTGTGAACTACTTATTCCGAATGACATTATTTGCCAGCTTAGTTCTTTAAATGATAAATCGACGAGTCTCTGCTATCAATCAATGAAACAATGTTTTTTATCTTTTCCGTCAACTTCACGTGAAGTTTAAAGTGTTAAAAACTGGTGTTTTTTTATTCTTGACTACCTTCCTTGCAAATTTGAAGTATCCGTAGCACTCATTAACAATAACTAATGCCATTAATTTATCAGTATGATCTCACGTCAAATCATATACAGTTTTAGTCACGCAATTGTTTTGATTACTCTAGTGATGTGGCCTACAAATTTGTCAGTACTAAGATTAGTCACGGCTTCATTGTACGAGCGTCTCAAATTGAAGTTATCAACACTGGCAGATGACATCGTGAAATGGCTCACAATCACAATACTGTTACAGCATTCGTAATAATTTCTATAAAATATGTTACATCATATGCACAGTACATTGTTTCAAGAGTATTGCCTACGTACTATAATGCTAGCTATATAGTGCTAATTATAGTTGATACAACCGGTTCACGGAAAATATTCTTTGCGGATGCAATATACCCAGCATCGGGAGCATGTGCTTGTCCCGTTATGTCTCTTATTCTTACGTTCGTTCACAACCATCATAATCACATCCCACTTAGTCAACCTAAACCACAAGAGATGTGGGTTAATTCGTCTGCACAGCTTTTTGTTCCTAATAATTATATCGCAGTAATGCTTTTGAAACGTATTA
Organism: Cybosia mesomella; assembly: GCA_946251805.1. Lineage (NCBI taxonomy): Eukaryota > Metazoa > Arthropoda > Insecta > Lepidoptera > Erebidae > Cybosia > Cybosia mesomella. The sequence continues at coordinate 17,318,947 of OX276409.1, forward strand.
TACTGCTTGATATAAATAAAAATAGCAGCTAATTAGATTATATATGTTTAACGATAAGACTCGGATTTTGTCCCTGCGATTACATACCTATATACAGTTATTTTTAAATACAAACTTTAACTAAAACTCCGTGGCGTAGCGGTAGTGCATTCGACTGCTACGGCAAGGGGCGCGGGCTCGATTCCTGCTCAGTGCAAATATTTGTATACATGAGTATGTCTTTTTGCATTGGTCTGGGTGTTTCTATATATAATATGTATGTATTTACAAAAAAAAAGCATATAAGTATAACTATCCGCATTCTGGAATAACACAAGCTCGTTAAACTATGCTTGCTTTGGGTCTAGAAAGCGCTGCGTAGAATGTCGTAGAATATTTATATTAATCTTATTCTATATTTTTAGTTAATGATAAACAATTAACCCTCGTGATGGCGCGGGGAGCAACGTACCGAAGTGCGGCACTAAAGGCCACGGCAGGGGTTGCTCAAGTCGTGGGTCGAATACGGCGGCTGTTACTCGAGGTGGCTCTACACAAATCCGAGGCTATGTGTTTTCACGTGCCTCGGAGGGGGCCACCTGCGGGAACCAGTATAACCGTAGGGGGCGTAAGCATCGGCATCGAGCCCACGATGAAGTACCTTGGGCTCGTACTCGATAGCCGATGAGACTAGGAGACTGTACCTGGGGATCGTGCGGAGCATGGCCCTATACGGGACCCCCGTATGGGCGGAGACTCTGGCGGCCCGCAACGTGGCTGTTCTAAACAGCCCGTTAAAGGCGATGGCCGTCAGAGTCATCAGGGGGTATCGCACGATCTCCGTCGAGGCGGCATGTCTCCTAGCCGGGACCCCTCCATGAGACCTGGAAGCGAGAGCCCTTGCGCTGCTGTACCAGTGGCGCAAGGAGGCGTTGGAGAGGGGCCATAGGCCGGAGTCCCGAGAAATCAGAGCTCAGCGGTCCCTGCTCCGCCAGGAACTCATGGAGACATGGAAAGTGCGACTTGAGCACCCAAGGTGGGGGGAATCCACCATTGCGGCGGTGAGACCGATCATGAAGGAGTGGTTGGAGAGGGACCATGGGGACCTCTCCTACCGGATGTGCCAGATGGTTACCGGACACGGGTGTTTCGGTAAGTATCTGTGGCGCATCCACCGGGAGACAACGCCGCAGTGCCAGCACTGCGAGGATCCTGGCGAAGACACGGCGCTCCACACGTTGGTGGAGTGCCCTGCGTGGGCGAGTCAACGCCGGGATCTCGTTGCGGTCCTGGGCGTGGACGTTCTCTCGTTGGAGACTATGGTGAGGGCCGTGGTCTCCGACGGAAGCAAGTGGCACGCCGCCGCGTCTTTCTGCGAGCAGGTAATGCTCGCGAAAGAGACGGCGGAGAGGGAGCGGGAGAGAACCCTGCCCCTCGAGTTTCGCAGTCTGCGGCGAGGACACTGCAGACTCATCTACGCCCGGGTCTACCGACCTCCATGATCGGGGCCTGAGGACGGCAGTTGGCCGAATCGCCGTCTTACAGAAGCAGGCCGTGGCGGAGGCGTGTTGTGTGTGCCTTACACACGCCTGCCAACTCACCGAAGCGGGTTAGAACCCGACCCCACCAGGCGAGGCCGCGGTGGCGGCCAAAGTCCGCCGGCAACCCTGGGGTTATCCTTTCGAGGGCTTACCCGGGGTGCCCGGCAACGTACACTTGGGGAGGACACCGTGCGGTTTTAGTCGATACACGACATAACCACCCCCGCTGGCCGGCGGGGGAGTATCCGAAGGGATTTCCGCACGTAAAAAAAAATGATAAACAATTATTTTAGACTTTTTGTTGTGCAACTGAACTCGAATAATCTAATAAATTTCCTGCTGAATTTCGTCATACCTTTATTGGTTCTTTGTTAAACATCCCCTGATGTTATGTATATATAAAAAGCTTTTTAATAAAATCAATGTGGAACAGTCAATAATTATGATATCAAGTTAAAACCAGAGTGTAATGAAGATATTTATTATTAATACCAATTTGTTAACACAGTCTGGCAAATTAATAGGTATATAGGTCAATGGCACTCTAAATAACCAGAAGTAAGTTATGTTAGTGATAAATTAATAGATTAATGACTCATACATGCTTGATGATCTCATTCCTTATACTTGTTTTAACTAGCAATAAAAACACTTCCTTATAATATGCTCCTATCTAGTTTTCATACTGTTAATGCTGCTAGTGCGAAATTGCTAACCCCACTTGCCATTCGGTGTCCAGCTATCTACTGAACAAAATTATATTGTATATTTGTATTTTCATGGTCGATAGCAGTCTTTATATTTATAACCTTTATAAATAAATAAGGCAGACTCATCATTACACAGCCATCATTTATGAAAACGTTTTGCAGCTCGTCCAAAACCGACATTTTATTTTTAATCACGAGAACTGAGCATTGATCAAAACTCAAAGAACATTACCGTAGAATGACAAGGCCATCGCTTTTAGGTCCCTGCTTGATTCTATTGTATTCCAATTATTACCTTCCTACTCAATCATTACCAACCTTTTTACTAAGGTTTGTTCTTTGGTTCCATAAACAACTCTTCGGTTATATCTTAAATAGGAATCTAATGTTTCATTATTTGAATAGATGCTTTCAAATGCAGTTGGCTAGAAATCACAATCTCAAGTGGTTTTATACTTCCGTAACTTAACACCCTCGCATAAGTATCTCTTTTACATTCGAACACGATTGGTTGAACAAATATCTTGCAGTTATAGCGGTAACAGATAATGCTATCATAAGTTTTTAGTTATGTTACCTTGCATCATCTTCGTAAATCGTCAGTGCCCTTTAGTCTCGTTGTATAACCATTTTAACTCCACTTGGATATTTTACTGATGTAACTTCAGTTTTTGCATTAAATCATGCATCCCTAGGGTTCAAACTGTGGTGGTTGGTTAATGTAATGTTGAAACAGACAAAATTGCTCAATTTGTCTTTTACGTTGCAAGTGGCTTCATGATTTAGAATCTCGGATACGCCCACTCTCGTTACTGTAAATCAAGGAAACTTGTAAATCTCTGGAATGGATACAAGCAGATCATGAGAATTAGTATCTGTGACTAACCTAATAGACGAGTGTTGTTTCCGCACAAACTGGAGCTACTATGAAAATTATGCTCTTGAATATACCTACGGCTTTATAGTAGACGTAATTGTGTAGTTTTGTACACTACTCATTATCTCGTTGATCTTATAATATATTGCCACACGACCAATGATATATCGAAACTACTACTCCGATAGTTCAAATTATTTGCCGATCACAATTTAAACTACCGTTTGGCATCTATTCATTCATTGCATTGAATCAACTTTTTTTAAGATTTTGCAATTGAAGATGATGATTGCTGTAAAAAAAGTAGTCATATTCGGTACACATTTTGTATTTATTTCAATAAAAACGAGTAAGTGAATGTTACCATTACATGATTTGCTGTCAATTATGATACATAAAAGAGTTCAAAACTGTAATTCTAACATTTAATATTTACTTTTGCTTTAGACGAAGAAAGACTGGAAAATAAATATTCATTTTGGATAATTGATACAAGAGGCAAACCCAACGTTCTCTATAAAATTATCACAACCGAAAATAGGTCCGGTCTATGTTGGTTCTTTCGCTATTTTAATTCAAGATTGTCAGATATTCTTGATAATTCTGGTCCATTATCTGTTATTATGACTATAATATTAGTCGATATCGTCTTGAGATCTCGTACTTAGCTTAAACTGGTGTTAGACAATAGGAAACTATAAAGCCAAGTCTGACCTCATCAAAAATTGCCTCGAGGTTCTAATCCAAGCCGAGTAGCTCTCTCGCACCAGTCACCTTTACAGTTAATAACGGATCTTAATTTGTGAAACTTTGCAAACAACTTTTTAAAATGTGAATAGAGTCACTAGAATTTTAATTGAACACTACGGTCTTAAGACAAGCAAGACCTAAGAATTTTAGTGACTCTATATCTTGCTTTAGCGCAAGAATGACAAAATTGTTTTAGAGCACCATTTCTAAGATTTTGTTTCTAAGAATTGAAGAAATAGTCGAGTAAGCGTTCATTAGTAATTCTATCGTCCACATTATCGGCCACATTCTATCATCGCACCGCTCGCCACAGGGAGCAGGCAGGGAATTTATCCTCACACGTTGCTACCGGCAACGGTGCGTATAGTGAAGTATGAAAGAAACTTCATTCCACGCACGCTCAGACTGTGGAATGATAATGCTGTGGTTTTCCCAAGTGACTACAATTTGGGGTTCTTCAATAAGGGCATTAGAAGGTTTTTACAGGGTCGGCAGCTCGAGTGTGACGTCCCTGGTGGTCACACGTCCATAGGCAACGGTAACAGCTTCCCATCAGGTAGGCGGCGTGCTTGTCTGCCACCTAAGTGGTATAAAAAAAACTTTTTAAATTGTCTACAGATTTCATTTAACTAAAACTATACAAATAAAGCTGAAACTACGATGACAGAAGCGTTCTTTACGACATTTTTTAGTAGTTTCTAAATAAGAGGAACCAGTCGTCACGCTTGTTTATTATACTACTGTACCGTGACATAGTATATTGTATGTTTGTCACTTTCTTTATTACATCCGTTTATTTCGGTAACACCTTTAAAACCATAGACAACCTACTCGTTGATTATAATTTATTACTACAATCTGTGCAGTCATCAGGAAACAGTAGATATATTAGATCACAGAGGAAGAATCCTAATAAAATTAGTTTCAGTGCCTATATCAAAATCAATATTACTACTGTTGTAATAAATGTAAAATCGTGATTCGGTTGCATATGGATCATAATAGTAGTATTTTTACAGATTTAACTTTGCTTCCTAACGCGAAATCACGACCAGAAGGCATCGAAAGTTGTAATTAATCTAAATAAAACTCGCTTCGCAATCATCTACAGTATTTTAGATTATTATAATCTTACTAATAATATAAATTAATGAGAAAGTGCGGATTTGATTTAGTTAGAATGCGTAAACACGTAGTATGCGTAGTACATTATAGCGGTCGGCAGCCTTATGAACCTTTTAGCGGTTACGTAGTGAAAAAAGGAAACGGTGACTTCTCCCTGAGGTGTCACTCAACGGTTGCCCACCGTTGAGTGACACCTCTGGTGTTGGAAGTATTCAAAGGTTGTGCTTGCTTGCTACATGGTTCTTCATCATCATCCGGACGTCAATCCCGGTTGCGTCCCGAGGCATTGCGTGACCGAGGACCGCTCTCCTACTCCTCTCTCCTACTATTACCTCCACTCTCCTACTATTACCATGAATTGGTGTGCTTGTCTTTTACAAAAATGTATGCCGTTAGACCCCTCGACCCTGTTCGAGAAGCTGGACGTTAACTTGGGCCCCGAAAACCTTAAACACATCAAAAGTATCTGTCAACAATTTAGGTGCAATCGGTTAGGTGGATTAAGTTGAACTTACATCCAATATCAGTTGCTGTTAAATAAAACTTGTAATAATTATAAAATCTCCATTAATCAACCTCATGACCTATTCAATTCAGTCGTAAATAAATAAACGCGTTACAGTAATTCTCTTGTTTATTCATTTATGAGTATACACTAGACGTAAGCCCACGAATCGTAAACGCGTTTGTAAATCGTGTGGGTGGGTGATGACTGAACCTCATTTTATTTTCAACAGAGGTGAATAACCTGACGAGCAGTAAATGTGATTAAATTTTGCTTCAATTGATCAGTAGAAGCTGTTAGGGCTAGAATTTTGGGTCAACTACTGTGTTGATGGACTATGTGGACTATTTGAACTGGAGTTGGTCTAATATTAGTCATAGACGCTATAGTATATCTTAGTTAGCTTTGTTCAGGCGCCAGGTAAACAATCTAATTAATCAGTTACCAATTAGCTTTTCCATTCCGGCTACTTTTTCTCTAGGCGGTCACGTACACACGCCTGCCAACTCACCGACTCGGGATAAAATCCGACCCCACCAGGCGAGGCCGCGGTGGCGGCCAGAGTCCGCCGGTAACCCTGGGGTTATCCTTTCGAGGGCTTACCCGGGGTGCCCAGCAATGGAGACTTGGGAAGGACACCGTGTGGTTTTAGTCGGTCCGATTCCGACACGCCCACCCCATCGTCGGCATCGATGGGGTGAAGCCCGTGGGGGTTTCCACACGCTAAAAAAAAAAAGGCGGTTTCCATGCAATATGAAGGGTACCGTGACATTTCATTCCCTTATTTGATTGTACTCAAGTCTTCAAAATATTGGTAAAAAGCAGAATACAGTTACCGACTTATATCCAGAAACTTATCGTAATTTGTTAATATTTTGCATTTTCACGAATCACGTTCGTTGCCGCAACACTTTAGTTTAACTTCAATTCCAATAGTCCAATAACAATAATTTGCAACTTCATACGAAATATAAAGATATAAAAACCGGCTGAGAGTGTGTCTTCGCAGTTTTGCAAAGTGAACGGTTTTGTAGTACGGAAGAACATAACTTAAAATTTATGAAATTAATGTTAATAACAAAGTAAATGATACTTTTAAGATTACTGAGGGTCAATTATCGTAGTTATACCAATGACAGACAAATGTGTTATAATTACGACTGAATTATGAATTGACCGAAAATAAGGTATTCTGCTAATAAAAAATACAGTCCAGTTTCTTTATAATCTCAGTTCAGTCGCATGACGATCTATCAAAGAAATAGTAGATTGTTACACAAGGGTTGAAAGTCAGCCATTTCACCCGAGGTATTTACTATTGGCCAATAATTCGAGAGTGAAATGGTGACATTCACCCGAGGTAAACACTCTACTTTTCATTTCGACTATGTGAGGAAATTAAAATACTACACACACATTTAATGAAACAGGTATATTGATTATAAGTTAAAATTTAAAGTAAAATTAGAACAATTGGAAAATAGATTATTAACAACTACAGCTTTTGCCTGTTCTTAATTCTCATCGGGAGTTAAATTAATATCCATGTCACTGGAATCACTTTCCGAAACCATTTTATTAATTAACACAAGGTATTTATTTATATTGAATCTCATTTTCCCGCTAATTCTTTAGCAACCTTAAATTGTTTTTTTTAATACTGAAAAAAAAGTTATAATTCACGTACGTTATTATTCTTTATTATTTATTATTATAGCCAACATTCTAATCGAATGTATTGGCTACATTGTAATCGAGTTGGTCACGAGATGTGCATTTAGGCGGCCATGTAAAAAAAAGCGTCATGATATCAAGGCATTAACTTAGTTATCATGACTCCATTGCAAACCCTAAAATTAAAAAAAAATTACTTTCCGCCCTAGGGATGAAATAAGCTACTTTCCACACGGCTATCTACCCATGAAAATTTAACTTTCCGAGCAGGAGAGATGAAAAAGAACTTTACCTAACAAAATTAATACGCATTTTCTGCTAAATCCACAGAGAATTAAGAAAAAAAAACTATCAATTAGCGGTGAGCGATTATGAGTGATTGTTATAATCGAATTAGTTACGTTACGAGTACTAATATTGTAAATCGATTATATGATTAGTAACTAACTATTTTCATAGTCGAGAGATCATGTCATTCGATTATGACACTACTACTAATCTGACTAAACCCTGTCGTAAGAACTAATAAAAAATCTAAAGACTCGAGAGTTGCGCTTATAGGATAGAAATAATAGACGGTTAGACTTTGTAATGTAGGTATGTTGTGAAGTAATTTTGTTTTGTAAAGTAGTTTTGTTTCATTGTTAAAATCATCTTTTTTGTTTTATTGTTGTATGATAGTGATATATTAGTTCTAATTATACACTTGCTAAATATAATCATATTCCTTGTAACTAAGACGGCTGAAACCTTACAAACTCTCAATTTCACAAAAACATTGACCTACAAATATGTACTTATTTAATAGCTCAATGCACAAAGATGAAAATTTTGGCGTTTATGGAGCGAAAAGAGAATACAAATTTCGTTTCGTTCTCATTACAATATAAATGACAAAGTTTAGAAGAATGTCGATTCAGACAGTTTTGCAAAGGATTTACACTTTTTTCGACTTTCAGTCACCTTTCGATATAATTACATTAACAGTCAATGTTCAATCTTGAAATTTTTGTTAAGAGAATACCTTTTTTGACATTTGGGAGATCAACATGAGATCGAGACTAGGCTGAAACTGAATTTTGAACATATTTTTATTACGAGAATTGGATGATACCTCATACGTATGTAGATGTAAATCCACCACCTAATTGTGAACTATTTAACAATTTGAAATTTTATCTCTATGTGTCAATAGTCTCCAATAAAGGTTCCTTTTTGACTACGAAACCCTAACAACACCTTGCTCAAGCTAAGGTCCATAACTCCACAATGTTTTTGTAATGTGGTTCATACTCGCGTTGCGTACAATTACACCAGGTGTTTCTTTGTTCAACCGCCTGTCAGTCAAATATACGCAAATTGCGGTTTCTTCTCAGTTATGAGTATCTGAAGGTTGTTCTTTATATAATAGATGACCGACTGAGCAAGCTTCCTGGTGCATATACTTGTAGTAATACTTTTAATATTTTCTGGTTAAATTTGGCGACTTCCGACCAAAAGGCACATAAGTTATATCAATATTTTTATAAAAAATCTTTGTACCTATATATATTTTGTGTAGATTATGTTCACATGCTGATTCAGCTGTATGTATGTACCATTAGTAATGTATATGAATTATTGTGGTTGTAAATTATAAAGGAGGTAAAAAGTAATACGTATCTAAATATAACCGATATAAACTATTGACCGTAGCTTCTGCCTACTCCAGGTTCCATCACCCCAGCACTTCCAAGCCCCACAGAGATAAAAATAGGATAAACCACGAGGTTAAATTCAAAATGATATGTGGCTCATGCTTCTAAACATAATCTATTAGTTTTATTGTTATGTTCGAGTAAATAAAAAGTAATGTTACTATAACGTTCGGAATAATTCAATTCTTATGATTTTCCAGTATTCCGATCGATCTTGCACGGTTGTGGTCACGGGTACCCTTTGTCATTTACGTTTAATTATGTCTATGAAAGCTTAAAATCATTTGATATTAGACATTTCTTGCACCACGGGATATTTTTTTCCAATACAACTGAAACATCACCTTCGTATATTTTTTTGTGATAAACATTAAATGAATTAATTATTTATTTTAATGTTTGTCACAGTCGACTTCCACCTACCTTATAACAACCTTGCAAATTTGCTTTAGTCCACGACCTTACTCACTACACTACAAATAATTTTTTACCCATCTATCTTGCAATTTACTGATGTTGCCAACCGCAACGCTTAATTGCCAGTTATATAACACAACGGCGGATAGATCATTATATTTTAAGCTTTAGCATGTATGTACTATGTGATCACCATCACCACCTGATGTACTTTCATTTAATTCATCAAACATAATGATATGTGATAATGTTATATTTGACAGGTGATCGATTGCACCGTTAAGTGTAATATTAGCTGCTACAAATATTTATTTTATAATATGAATACGGAGAAGAATATATTTATGCGGGTAGTTTTGCAATTATTTCGAGTAACTGCATTGTAATTACTTACAATAATTTGTTGAAAGCAAGGACGTGGTAAAATAGGATTCTGTTCTGTGTTACCTTGTAGGGAATGAAGTGAAAAAATTAGCGGTCGAGAATTCTAATTCAAAATGCAGTCATTCAAAGTGTATTGAAAGTAATACACATATATTGTACTAATGAATTTTGTAATTTTTCGTACTGTAGTTGTTTCGTTCCATAATTCACGTAAGTAAATACGTAAATTTTAACAATTACTATGCTTAGTGCGACTCCAAATAGTTACTTTTCAGTGTAGTGTAGTGTGTATAATTCCATAACAATGTTAGTGTTATGTTTTAGTGTTATTTATAAAATTAATGTTAATATAGAGAATACGCCTAATGCATAATATAAATCACACAACCAGTTAAGCATTCTTGAGATACAGAAAATCGAATAAGTGCCTGATGAAAACTACTTTCATTATATGGAGCGCCCTTTGATTTAAGTATATTTTATTTTATTATTATTCCAATAGATTCTGTTAAAGATTCTGTACAGACATATAAAAAGGGTTCGGTTAATGTCCTTTAGGTTCGGATCCCGAAAAGCAAGTTTAATAAATATTCACACAAACCTAGGAAATAATGTAACCGAGTTTATTAATGTAAACTTATAAATCAAACAAACAACAACATTCTTCAACAATATGTACTTAAAGTCTGTTCAGAGCTAAACATTCCTGTATAGGTCTCTTTGTTTGAATATGAATTTTCAAGCTCTTATGAAACAGCTCAACTATTCCATATACATTTCTGTTTTATTATCAGAAAAGTTGTTAATGTCAGACTCAAACAGTTCTCGCTCCGGCAATGGTTGTAATTCAATTATAAATGTACTTGAAAACTTGTGTGGCTCTTGAACTTAGTTGCAAGGGTTCAAATGTTTTATTTATATTGATGATTTAATCATGTTTGCAATATTTTGTTACAGGTAAATATTGAATTGGAGGTTAAATAAGATTTGAAGAACAGCGACTAGTGAGTGGTTTGTTAATACTTTGTATGAATTGTTGTGAAACGTATACAGTTATTTTTATTTACCTGAATGTCGGTAAACGCCGTTCGTCGTGTTAGTCATATATTATTTCTCTCTTACTGTAGGTATCTTCTTGCCTCGGGCACCAATTAAGACGTGTGTACCTTTTTAAACGAACACTGACTGTCAATTAGTTGAATTCTCTTTTAAATTGTAGCTGCTGATTTGGAAATTACCTTCACCCCTCCACTCCACAGTTGCCACAACCGAAGCAACGATACTTGCTCATTGTTGTCCTCTTGTTGCTCAGAAAGAATTATAAGTCTTTTAGAAAGAATAGTGTGAGCAACCTACGACAAACACCTGATATTCCGATTATTAATTGGGACTACTAACTCCCTTCTTCTTCTTTTTTATCGATGGCTTATCGACTGTTAAATTTTGTTTTCTGCTACCTGGACCAGTGTGCTGTGACCTGGATTGCGTCCCGAAAGGCGCTCATGAGTTCCTTCAGTGTACACGATAGCAGATGGGCCATAGAGTCTATAGGATAGGACGGAACGTAGTAAGCCTTCTCGAAAAGCGATACCTATGCTCAGGCACACTCTGTGACGTTATTCACTAGTCTAAACGCGAACGTAATTAACGCGTGTATCGAAAGCAAACTAACTATCGAAATATATATAACGATAATAACTAGCGGCGATAGCCCAGTGGCGTACGTAACGGACTGCTGAGATGAAGTCTCGAGTTCAATCCCCAGTTGCCCCTGGCACACACCTCTGACTTTTCGTAGTTATGTGTGCATTAATAAATGCTAATTATCGCTCGCTTAATTATGTGCCCGGTAGATGGCAATAGGCTCGCCCCCTATTACATTGGGACCTTAACATAACTGGCGAAACGTGGGTGTGTCTGCCTACCCCCTCGGGCATAGACGCGTGAAGTTATGTTATGTTATCGAAAGCAAAATAGTGTATTCGGGTTGCTATACGATTAAGTAATCCTCGTAAACGTGGTTTCGCTCTAAAAATAAATATCGGTAATTATCGGTTTTCTAATAGTGATATTTTACACGGTTTTAACTATATAGGATTATGGTAAGTTTTGAGTATAATACAAAAGGAAATAGTCGTAATTGGTTTCTACTTGGACTTTATCTCTATTTGGACTTATGTTTTCATGAATATCGCATCAAAACGCAATGGAATTCCGTATAATTTCTGAGCGCATATGAGGTAACATTATCATTTTGCCATTTGACATCTTTGTTTTGGTTATAGTGCAGGCGCTACAGGTAGTTGGCTACGCAAAATGTAATGTAGTAGAAATGAAAGCTTAGCTTTTAGACAAAGTAATTGTAGATATCGCTTTCTTTATTTTATTCATTAACTTTTGGCATAACAAATAAGTGGTCAACTTTAGAATAGAAATCCATGGTCAGCACGGGGGAGAAGACATTTTTAAAGTCTATTACTTCGGGTTTAATTGATATGAAGAGTTGAAACTTGGACATGTTTGAACGGTTACATATTTGTGAAGATATCATCTATAATTTGGTAAACTGTTTGTTGAAATAAAAAAAGGCGGGAAGGTACCATCACACCTTTTGGTAATTATTTGGGTTCTCAGGTATGAGGAACTGGTCATAGTTCCCGGTCCTCGCCTTTTGCATACTCGATTGCCTGTAAAAACGCTCGCTCCATATAATAAATGTTTATAAAATTATTAATAGCGGAGTTAGGTTTTCCAAGGAGTTACTAAATATTAAATTCAGTCACACACTTACTTCAGTCGAAAAGCGCGATTTGATGTGATGTTTACAAACGTACGCTCTTCACATGCATTTCGCTCCGCGGTACGGTACAGTGGAGCCTGATTACTGTATTGCACTATTTCGAAATGTAAACTTATTTTTCGATAGATTAGCGCAATCGTGGTAGATCTGAATAAGGGCCCTGCTGGGAAATTAACTATTACACCACGATGGCAACTTAAACACGTGTGGTGGTAAAGAATTCCAAATCTGGATGGTGCCGCAAAGAAAAGAGGTGCCGAACCGCTTGGTTCTTGATGGAATTGTCAGCACCGAGTAATAAAATTGAACTTACGATAGCGATTTCCCTTTACCTTACTGCTCTATCAGTATGGGTTACATCGTTTAGCCTGCCACTGTCCTATAGGTACAGATGTTCTCCCGAGGGGGCCATCGGGAAACCGGAGATGGCCCAGGGTCAGTCGGGGTGCGAGGGATATGCTCTATGGGCAACCTTACACCCCGGCGTCTGCAGACCCGAGACGGCGTGCGGTTTTAGTCGGTTCAAGCCCGACATAACCGCCCCCGCTGGCCGGCGGGGGGGTATCCGAAGAGATTTCCGCACGAAGAAAAAAAAAAATGTACAGATGTTCTATCTCGGTGGACTTTGTATCCGTGAGTACATTGTTTGTAAAACACAAAACATGAAAATGTAGTGACGGTTGGGTTAAACCCAACTCAGTATTTTCATTATTAATACACTCGTTTAGCGGAATCAGTTCTTACGATTTGGGTCAAATTTCGTGTGATTTACTTTTCAATATTGTGGTATCCACCAAAATTGACGTTTACATAAATGATGATCTGTAACTCTTAAAGTAGGTATTGTTAGAAAAACTCAAGTATAATTGTTGATTTCTCTTTTACCGCAATTTTTACGAACCGCAAGTAATGAAAATCAGTCCAGAAGTAAGCATATTTGCATTACTATCATCGAAATCTCACGTCAGATTTGAAGACTTTTACTCTCGCTAAATCAACAGCTATAGTTTACACAAACACTCTCGTTTGGATCGAGAAAGGTTTCATCAAGAAAGTGATATTGTTATTGTCGAGGAATAAAACAATGATAATGATTCCGATGACAAAATTGAGTAGCCTTTCTCTGTGGATTAGAGAGTACTGAATACAGGAATGTGAAACTGTAAGTTTGTATAGTTTGTATAGTCAGCAATCAAACCACAATGCAATGACCACAGACACTAAAGTCGATCCAGCCGCAAATCATTGTAATGATCGGCTACGCATATGCGCGATGCAATTCCGTAATGGACAAAATCGCGATGTTGTCTGCACAGATTTCGAATTATTTTATAGTGGCTATTATAGTTTCACAATCTTTGTTTTCTGAAATGTAGTTAGTAATTTAAACTATGATGGTGTAGGTACGTAACAAGAATCTAGGTAAAATAACAGATTAGATTCATCTTCCGCTGTGAAATCTAGACATCGTGATGTTTCTCAGAACTCAACGGCGTGTAACAGTCTAAACAATAAATTTGTAGTGGTATTATAATCTATAAGGCGCTTTACAGATGGAGCAACTATTGCAGCAACTGTGCACATATGCGATTTCGGTGATCGATAACAGTTTTTAGTCGCTGCAATCGATGACATAAAGTGCGCTTACACGGTAGCAATAATTGCTCGGCAACACGAAATGATCAATCTAGAGCAATTAATAGAGCAATATGCAGCAATTTAAATAAAATAAATCAATATTTTTTTAGGAAAAAACACACAACGCCATCTAGACCCAAACTAAGCAGAGCTTGTTATATGGGTTCTTGAATGCGGATAAACGTACTCGTACTTAGATACTTTTTTCTAAAATAATACATATTATACATAGAAATACCCAGACTAATGCAAATATACATATTTTGACTGAGCTGGAATCGAACCCGTGACCCCTGACTTAGCAGTCGAGAGCACTACCGCTACGCCACGGAGGTCGTCAAATGCGGCAATTGTTTTGGAAATATTGCTTCTAATTGCATCATATATTCCATAATTGCCATATATCCAGTGGGCATGGAAAGTCAAGTCAATTTTCGATTTCGTATGCACTTGTTTATTCAACGGGCTAACAGGCTAATAATAATAGGCTAACTTTATTCAAAAGAAATTCAAAATCATTTGGGGCATTATAGTAAATTTTTTGAATAAAATATCATCTAATTCACAACACAATGAAAATTACTTCCGTCTTGCTTTAACATCTGTTGCGTCTCTGGGTGTCCTTGCTTTTCGTTTCTTTTTTGGTTTTGATTAATAATAAAAGCGCTACAGCCATCGCTGCAAAAAAAAATTGTTCATAGAGGGCAATAATTTTTTAACTGAATTGATCATGCAGGAACGTGTTGTCTAGTTTCTTGAAGTTGCTCCTTATCACTCAATATTTTTATTGCAAAACATTTCGCCAAATTGGTGCTAGTTGCCGTTGCCGTAAATTGCTTGATATTTTGTCACGTCGTTATCGACCATCATTGCTCATAATCGTAATTGAGCAATTTCATTGCCCATGTAAACGCAAACTAAGTAAGTTTCTAATTGCCACAACTAGTAATTGTTGATTTTGTACCGGTTGTGAATTGTTGAATTTCTCGTTGTTTACACCGTCGACGGCGGTGACGTAATAAAATGAGAACAAGTGCTGCTTCTTCGATATCCATCGTCACATTGAGCGCTGCGTAGATTAGGTAACTCAGCTATCAGTTGCTTACAGATTACCATAAAATTGCGGCAACCTTAAACCGGGCAATTCGGTTTAAGCAATTGATAATTTTTACAGCATTTTTTTTAAAAGTTGATAGTTGCCAACTAATTATTGTCCATCTGCAAAGTGCCTAACACTATATACAATAACTTCGCAGTGGTAATCTATAAATTTATAATAATATACAATTTATTGTTTGTGCACGTGACGATTTTAATGGTGACGTAAGAGTTGCTGATCATGAGGCCAAAGATTAGATTCTGAGTTTCCATGAAGTTTTTTAATAATCAACCAATGTTTCAGTTCTTTACTCAACACGTGATGGTTATGTCATTGGTATTGAAAAATTCGACACCAATAGGTTAGATGAATCATCTGTCAGAAGTTTATCACAGCATCTGGGTTAGAAAGAGACGAAGACATCCCTTAGGTTTTCTGTGTTTTTCATGATTTGTTATGAGAACATGACTAGCTTTCGTCTTATCACTTCAAATACAATTAAAAACGTTTTTGTTTAAGGCTAGTCAAATTCTGTCTACAAGAAAACCATGATATTTATGTTAAAAATATGTCATTCAGGTATTGCGATGAGTCGCTTAACGACCTCCGTCCTCTATGAGCGCAGGCCTGGGGGTGGCAGGTGAGGCCGCCTGTCACCCCAGCAGAAGCAGGCTGGGACGGTGGGGCGACTAGCGCCCCTCCCCCAAACCGGGGCAAGACGGGGACACCGTGGTTCCTTACACCCCGGCGTCTGTAGACCCGAGACAGCGTGCGGTTTTAGTCGGTTCATGCCCGACATAACCACCCCCGCTGGTCGGCGGGGGGGTATCCGAAGGGATTTCCACACGAAAAAAAAAAAGGTATTGTGATGAGTAAGCCTTTTCAGCGTAGTCATATCAACTCAACTGTGTACACTAAAATATCGGTAGGTAGTCTTATCTATTCAATTTATTATTGTTCAAATCTATTTTAAATATTCTATTTATTACACTTAAATCTAAACTAATAAACGCAAAATGAATTTTAATACACTTCAAAACAGGTGTTCATTTTTAGTTATACCATAATAGGTTCTCATAAAATAACTGCATGTGCATACATGCGGTTATTTGAGTGCTTCAATATTAATACGAAACTGTGTTGTTTTTTTAATTTGTTTATACTATACTAGCCCTCTTAGCCACAACATGCGAATAAAGCAGTTGAAGACCCCATTTCGATGACGTATTATGAAATGAACTACCTACAACAGCGCGGGCGCAGCTGTGCGTTGAGCAATGAAAGCGCCTGCGCTCTATGTAAGTGATAAACCTCTAGTCCCCTAACAGCTGTACAGATATCGTAATTAGTTAATAACATAACATTTGTTTTAAATATTTATGTCTATGTTTTACCAACAATGGTAGGTGCATGGTAGAAAATAGGTATGGTAGTAATTTATCTACAATTACAAGTGTAGGCACATGGAATTTTTAGATGCGTATATTTTTAGAATATAACATGATCTAGTGCTTGCGTCTCTCGTAGTGAAAATACCAAAATGTTTACGTTTATAAAATGCCCATTGTTACTTATAACTTTTTTATATCATTGGTCTGCCACACTTCACGAGTGGACGAACGCGTGTTGGTACCAATGACGTACGCTATATGTTCACAGGCGTTATCAATACCAGAAATAACTGGTCTTAAAAGATTAGTCATAATAGCTCAAACTACCAAGTTATTTTCCTAGTGCACGGGGTTTCTTCTAGTATCCTTTCTGTACCTACTTCACATCAATATTGTATGGTAACTTTCTTTGTCAGTAGCCGAGTCTAAGCGCCAAGCGGAAATCCCACTAAAATTAAATGTTATGATTATATCATTCTTGTTAAATGTATACAAATCATATTAATTATCATGAGTAATCCTTTGTTCGTCTAACCATAATCCATTAACAGTTCAAACCACCGGATGAATGGTAAATACAACTAAACATCAAAAGCCCAAATTTATACCATACGTATACAACCATAGCGGCTACAAAAGGATTCGCAAGATGCGTTCATTCATTCAATCGTGACTCATGACTCATCTACGACTTGAAGTGTAAATTTCCATATTAGCTCACTTTAAAGGCAAACTTGCGTAATATCTCAATTATTCTCTTAAATGAATAGTACTAGCGGAGGCGTTGAAGAGGTCAATGACTATGATAGTTTAACTAACCAAAATGTTTATGTATAGGTGTACCTAAACCTATACCCATTATGGTCATAGGGATTACCCAGTTGCGTCCAAAGCACTTTGGAGCCGCTTTTGATTTTTCATTCGTATGTTGCCTATGCCGGGAGCGCCTGCACTCCTAACCCCGAGAGAAAAACTTGCGTCAAAGTCTCGTCCGTTATTTAGCAGTTGCATCGACTAGCTATTGAAGTTGGCTTGAACACCGAAGACCTTAGCGGAATCACTATATGCCCCATACGCTTATAGATACTTAGTATAAGAAGAAATTGAGAGGCGTATGTATGGGGCTGCACCATTGCTGATTGGCAGACGAGACTCTGGCGCAGGGTTTCCTCTCGGGTTTGGAGGGTCAGACTGTAGTCATTCCCTTAAAAGCCATAACTTAGCTTATTAACCAAATCATGGAAAGGTGCAGTAGGAGAACGGACTTCGGATCCCAAGGGCTCCGGATGCAACCGGCATGAGCGCTCGGATGAAGAAGAGGAAATGGCATAATGTTGATTACCTTATCAGCTGAATTTATTTCAGGCCTTGTGAGATTCTGGTCGGTTCGCGTCTGGCATTACCATCCCCGCTGGCCGGCGATTTCCGCAAAAAGAAAACACAAAAAGGCACAGTATAGGCGGAGACAAATGTAAAAAAACTAAAATCAATAAAATCGGTCCACCCATTCTCGATTTCATCGCGGTCTTCACTGACACGACTTTGTTTATATATATAGATCGCGATCAGCCAACATGGACACGGTTAAAACTGCCGAACCAAAATTAAACTTTATTAGGGCTGTATAGAGACTACTGTATAAACGACATTGATTAATTGATACTCTAGACGAAGTTACAAGCATTGTTAGTTTTTACGAGGAAGGTGTTTTGTCTTTCATAAAAGTAGTATTAGTTTTGCATGTCATCAGTCACCTCAAAACGTTCAAATGATTTCGAGCTTCAGTAGCTTAGTGGTTAAGAAGTCAGCCCTTTGCGATCAAGAGGTCCAGAGTTCGTATCTTGGCCATTACAGTACCACGTGAACCCACTCCTAATACAGGCAATTTAGTTTAGCTGGAGGGGTTAGGGGGAATACTAGTAATTTCACATATTAATATTCTGTCTTAAAAATATTATATCCCAAATGTTTTTACTTTGGGGTAAATAGTTAAAATCCCACTTGTCGTTCTATAAAAGACCAGATGATGATGGTTCATTTGAAAATTTGAATTAGGTACACGAAAGGAGGGGTGTGTGTTGGGTAACCTCCTCGAGTGTCGCTCCGATTCCGATCCCGCTGCAGTCCGGGGGGAACGGAATCGGAGCGGCCGGTACACCCTGGGCGGCGGTCAATGGCTTCCCCTTCACCCCTTCATAGGGTTGGCATTGATCGTCGGCCAATACCCAACGTGGCGGGAACACATCGCTCTCCGTACTCCTCTGCTTTCAGAGGAGACAGGATGAGCGATGCTGTTAGTGGTGAGATGGCCCAGGGTCAGCCGGGGTGCGAGGGATATGCTCTATGGGTAACCTTACACCCCGGCGTCTGAAGACCCGAGACGGCGTGCGGTTTTAGTCGGTGCAAGCCCGACATAACCGCCCCCGCTGGCCGGCGGGGGGGTATCCGAAAATAATAATCATTGCACTGTAGTGTGATTACTCTGTCCAAGTCCGTATTTCGCGCAATTGCACGCTGTAAGTTTACGAAGTTTTATTACAATTGGATATATGGTACGGAAGCGCACAAAATATGAACAAACATTGATTTTGATATATACCCACATAATACATTATAAATATTATAATTCATAAAATATATTCGCCAGTGTCAGTTTGATGATAATTAATGACGTTTGGTAAACAAAGAAGTGATTTATTTCCGTAGTCCTCATACTGTCGCGGATGTCTACTTTGACAAATATAATGAGATGTCCAAGAAAGTAAAGAATTTAAGTGTGTCTAAGTCATTTATCATTCTGCAAGTAAGTCACTTGCAGAATGCTTACTTCTATGGCATCCGTGAGAGACAAGTGAACGTCTTGCCATCAATTAGGCGTTGTTATCGTCTTCTTGACTGACGCACTGTCTTCAGTGAAGTAATTGGTTACCTACGTTACTGTCTTGCTTGAGAATATAAGTAATACATCTCTTCTTGTAAGTTTATTGATTTAGTGCCCAACTTGTCAAACACAAAGGAAGTTTCAATTGATCAAGCGTGTTTTAACCGCACATTATGGTTCTGAATCTTCAATCAATGCAAAAGTATTAATTTAAAATCTAAATTTTGTTTCGGTTTGCTATACCTTATTTTTTGTTAAAGACGCTTGACCAATTAGTACTTTAGCTTAAACTTTCTTTGTATTTGACAAGTTGGGTACTAAATCAGTTTACTTACTACACCAGTAGCTACTTTTTCATTATTTTTAATTACTGCCAGAAAAGTGAACCCTGCGGAGTATTAGTTGGTGGAACTGATTTATGTGTAGTGATATTTGATTTTACTAGAAACTTATCTGTTACTGTTTCAATATTGTGGGTATTTTTACACTATAAAATATTAGCCACATAAATGAAAAGATAAAGCTTTTTAGGGTTATAAAAGTAGTTTGATTTCAGATTTATCCTTATTTAATTTAGATTCGGTTACTTCTCTTATTAAGAAAAGTTAGAAATGGGTTAGCATCGGCATAGTCCTAGATCAGGTTCTAACCTTCAACTTATCAGTCTCGATTAAATCTGACACACGTCGGCCTACATTTTATTTATGCATCCATAACATACTTAATACACTGCAAACAGTTGTATACATAAGTATAAACTGGTTATACTATAATCAATTTTATGTAACGTATCTATGACCTGAATTAAGTGCTAATAATGACTTAATTTCTTTGGTAACAATGTTTGTGGAAGCTACTAAGATCTTCGGGGTGCAAGTCTACCTCATCTACAAGCTGATGCTCCTGCTTATTGATGGACTAGGCTCTAGCGCAGGCTTTTCTCTCGGGCTTTAGACTGCAGTAACTCTAGTAAAAATCTAGATAAATCTGTGTCTAATAAAATGATGGAAAGAGCAGTAGGAGAGCGGATTCTGGGATCCAAAGCTTTGGATGCAACCGGGATTGGCGTTCCGATTGATGATGTTGACACTTGAAAAATCATAACAAAATATTTCTCGAGGAATTTTTGTTCTACATTCCTCGAGGTTAACAGTTTCGCAAGTACTTCATTTAGATGAGTCATTAATATTTCGTAAGCCACCATCAAGCTGCGGTTTCTTCGCAGTTTCGTTAAAATTATGTGTCAGTGCAGATGTTACCGAAATATTATCAGTAATAAAATAATTTGTAATTAATGATAAGCCTGTAATAATTTAATTTATTGTATTATCGTAACGAATATTTCACGGTTGAATGCATATTACAAGTAAATAATGCTGTGGAAAACTCACGTTTATATTGCTTATATTTTAATCCTTATGTAAGTCAACGCAAGTAGACATTGTTACAATTGTGAGGCCTTGCATTATTGTCATAATTACCAAAACAGTAGCGAATTATAAACGAATTATTAACAAATAAAACGTAACCCCTAGTACATATAATAAACAAAAAAAAACGATTTCAAATTATTATTATATCCTTATTTCGATAACATAAAATTGTAATTCTAGCAAATTTATTACTTAACTACAGTTCTTTTATAAAGGCTACATAATTCTTTTCCGTGTTATTGTTTTTATTGTTCCTCTTACCAAACCGATAAGAACAACTAACTATTTTCAGCTATCTACGTCCCCATTACATCAATCTAGGATAGCCAATTTCACGGTAGCTCGCTACGGCTCATTTCATTTACCTAATGCAGTCACTTGTTACTTGTTATCGATAGCATTACGTCAGATGACCTGTTGATGCCAGCTCGGCTTGTTCCATTTCGATTTGCCACGGTGTTCCAAGGAACGACTGTTTTGCAATTTGCAACGGTTGTCTATCGTACTACGCGTATGATTTTAACTTTCTTACTTTTTACGTAATCGCATTAGGTGCTATGGTGTGAGGTTTCGTAACATCAGAAATTCAATCATTAAAATCAAATTCTGATATGGCAATGTACCACGCTGTTGTAGTTGCCTCCATAAGTGATACATCAATGGGATGCATATCTATTTTTATCCTATTCAAAATATTTGTTATGGTCTATGATATAACTATGTATACGAGTAACAATAATTATTACTTCAGATGTTGGCTTTTTGAAATGAAAAGTTTGTTGTTAATTTCAAGTTTTGTGATTACCGTTTTGTTACATCATGATTTCTGTACGCACTAATTTTTAATTTCTGTTACCATTGTAGTAACTTTCCCATACCTATAATTTTAACTTTTGTTTCATGTACATCGTTGCATAAAATTGCTCTCAATTTGTAAGTGACTTGTTAGGCAATTTGTTCTTTCGAGTACATTAAATATAATAACCAATTACCCTACTACTGGTATGGAGTAAATCATTTTAACAGCCTTCATAAAGTAGTCAATAAAACTAAAGAACAATAAACATGATAGTACTAGTTAAATTTAAATAAAATGTATAATACAATATATATAAAATATAGTAAAAATATAAAATTATAAATACTTAAATAATACATAAGAAGACGTAAACTACATACCAGACGGTTCCATGATTATATACCATCGTCAGATCCATTTTCATTTCCCTTACGCTCGATAGATGGCGACTATGGCAAAAATAACTCGTGTTATGGTTTCGTTCACACCAGCAGTATATATACTCTCTGCGCACCAAAACATGTTAACTTTGCGCAGAGGCAATATCGTAACCAATGAGGTTTATCCGAGGTGCGATTATTGCTAGTTGAAAACTTTACCAATACCCCGCCGTGTGGACGTGAAATACCGTCCGCTATGGCAATTTTTGAATGGCCGTAAAGGCCTAAAAATAGAAATATATAATATTGCCCTCTAGTGGCACAATTTTGAAGTGTTACTTCACAATTCAGACAATCCGCTCGTAATTGTTTACAAAAAGTGGTACTATATCATTTTAAAATTTTATCGCTTATAATTTTGTAAAAAAAATTAAGATTTGATCAATGTGTGTTAGAGTAAAGCTTTCTTTACGTAGAGCAATTATTTAGTTATACCGCCATAAACGCGCTGCATTCCGGTGGTATTATGTGAATTTGAGCTAATTTGCCAATTACACGAGCACGTACATTGGTGGGCTGTGGGAAGAGAGGGTTATACATCAATCTGAGTTCTTAAATGTGTCTGGGGAATCGTGTTTTTATATAACAACCCTAGATATTCTGTATTTGATTCTCCGTTCTTCAATAGTATCTATGTACAGTGAAAACCGATTCAAAATCCGTTGTCTTGTTTGGAAGAAGTTAGCGGTGAAACAGTACAGTACAATACTTAATACTATGTACGTTATAATAAATAACCTAGAAGCACCTAGACAATGCATAACGGCACTTTGACATCAATGAGTGCCGCATTGACCTTGAAAAAAGCCTCATTCTCCTACACAGTGCAATTAAACTCTTGTTTTGTGTTGCTATGAATAATTCTCAGAATGTATGTAATTTTACAGTCTATACATAAAAATGAAAAAACTACGCCTACCTACTTCTTTATTTAGCATTTGATTCTTCATAAACTTACGCTTGTATACTCCTCCAGGGAAGGCAGAAATGTATTAAATATTCTTATTTTTCTAAAACTACGTAAAATGTATGAGGCTTTTATAACAGTGAGGCCGTTTTTTGCTGGACCTAGGAATTAACCTGTGACCTTATGTACGGCGGTCTCACCCGTTACCGGTACGGCGGTACACCATTAATTTTTAAGCCTATTATTATTGTACAATAAGTCTTCTGCCCTGAATGTTCCTTCGCAATATTTTATCAATAGTTACCATCTGGTGTAGCGGGTTACAAGTGGTCTAGTATAACCTCCGCACCGTCATGAATCCACTCTCTATGGTTTAGGTATAGAAAATACTATTCATAACACACTTTACTAGTAGCTTCTTAAAAAAAATTACAAACCGCATCAAAATCCGTTCAGGAATTTTTGCATCCATCGCGCACAAACAGACAAGAATTCCAAAAATTGTGCTCATAATCGTTCATTTAACATAACCCAAGTTTTTTTTAATATCTCCAATGTACAGACACAACTGATTTACAATTTTAGGATAGTATAGATGTATCAACATCATTCTCCTAACGGTTTCTCAGAAGCGCCCAAATTTTAGACTTTGGAGCCCAGGGTCCACTTATAATTTTTGATTGATTTGTTGACTTTTACTAGAGCTACTGTCGTCTGGCCTCCCATCCGTTGTTTAGCGGCAGCACCGACTAGCAGGTTTGGATGACTTGGGCCCCGAAGTTGGCATACCCTGTACACTGTACACCCCTGATCATTGAATCAGTGTATGTTGTATGTGATGTTGTTGCTTGACACTCAGCAAGTCATTTAGTAGTCAGATGAGAAGGAAACAGGAAGTTTGGTTACGATATGAAATAACAAGAAATGTTTAATATACAAACACAAAGAGTTCTCAGAGTGTCGTAATTGCCATTTAGTTAGTGTTTCTGTGAAATTCAAATGATTATGATTGTAAATGGACATTAAAAACGTTTTAGCAAAGTTGATGTTTCAACTTGAGCTTATCCAAGAGAATAATTCTTTTTAAACGAATTAAGGTGGCCAACAAAGACATTTTTACAAACCGACTGCAACAAGGCTTACTTAATAGTAGTTTTAGTAATTAATATCGTATTATTCGCCTATTACGGTTCGAAGGAATTGCCTTATTGAGTCACCTTACGCCCCAACAAACGCGATAACGTCAATAGGCTTGCCCTCCATTACGTGAGACTAGAACAAACAGCTGGCGAATTGTGAACGTAGAATACAATACACCACTACCTACTCCACCGGGGATAGACATAGAGACGAATACAAAAAAAAACTTATAAATAGCTTTCCCACGATTAAAAAAATGTGCGTTAAGTTTTATACCTCGTTCAGACCTTGAGTAATAAACTTCATTCTCCACGTAAGTACAATAATAAATTGTCACCTAACTTTAAAATATAGGTACGACCGAAGACGACTACATAATAGTAAATTATTGTAGAATCAAGACAAGCTCACTTCACCTGAAAGCCGGTACGTACTGTACCTGCTTATTGACGGACTCTGGCTCAGGCGGTCCTGTCGTATTCAGACGGCAGTCGCTCGGCAGTCAAAATAAACCAATCAAAAACGGATGCCAGGCTCCGTCGTGAAAGCGTCGCACAACTGGGATCACCGTCAAAATGATAATGATGATCAATCCTCCCGCAAGGAACAAAATTTCACACGAGTGGGGCCGCGGGCAACACCTAGTACACTGTATTAACAGTACATTAAAAGTAATCGCTACTCACCAACGAAGTGATAAATTACATAGCCAATCCGGTCCCACATCCGTGCACCCTTATGCGAACATATTACCCATATTCTAGCGGAACCTTTAAGAATGATTTCTCTCTGATTGATTTAGATGGTCGCGGTCTCTTAGAAGATAATCGGCGACGACATAATTATGAGACTAGGCACTATTGAATAGAGGGACCTAGATTCAGCTACGATTAAGTGAACAGAAATAAACTCGAATAGCTGTTGCTGTGGCTACGCCCGCGAGAAGTACTGATCCCATTCCCACAACGCACAGGAATGTATTCCTGGGATAATAGTAGCCTATGTGATATTCAAAATTGTAATCTTTCACTGTGCCAAATGTTTCGATCATTCAGCTGTTCTTTCGAGCTTGAGTAACAAACATGCATCTATCATCATATTCTATAAAGCAAATAAAAAATAAAATCATAGCTAAAATAATTTTGGTATCAATTCTGAAACAGTCCTAGATATTTACTTTGCTGAATAAAGCCTAGTTTCCTAGCTTGAGACGCACGAACAACCAGATAACAAGTATAACAATACAATTGTTGATATGTCAAGGCCGAAAACCAAAGTACATGGTCATTGATGTAATAAGAAAAAATCAAATAACAGATTTGCTTCGATGGCAATGATATTATTAAAGCCAAACGAAATGGCACTGTTGTAATGTGATCGTTATGTCTCTGAGGCAAAGGGTAAGGTTAAGTATCCAAACAACGTTTACATAACAAATATTTCGGAAGAGTCGAAATATTGTATTACAAGCATTTGTCAGTTGCCTTTACTAAAAGAAACCATTAGACTTACATCCAGCGATTCATTTATTAACAAGAATCCAACTAACATTTTAAATATTAAATTGTGTGAAGATATCTGGATGAATGTTTGTTAATATGTCACTCAAAAACGGTTGAATCAATTTGGATTAAATTTGGCACAGAAAAAGTTTAAAATTCTGGAATAGAAGATAGGCTACTTTTCTCCCAGGAATAGGTTCCTGTGAGTTGCAGAAACTAGATCAGTATTCGCACACGGTAGTATAGTATTCTAGTAGTCTTCTCTTTGTTCTATACTATACTCCTAACAAGTTAAATCCAGAACAACAAAAAAATCTAGATTCAAATTCTACACAAAGAATTTGCATCTAGAATAACGTCTTCAGAACAAAAGTTAAATTTAGAATAACGTCATTAGTTCCAATGACGTCAAACTATAACCAGTTGAGCTTAACAATGAAAAACTAAAATAACATGTTCAAGCTCAAGAATGTAACACAAGGACTTGAATTTTAGTATGCCATTGTTATTTACTTAGATGGGAATTCAAACGGAATGGATCAATTTTCTAAGACTCTTTTAACATTATACAAAATTACCTCAATGGAATTGATCAAATTGTCTTCACTCTTAGGTTCATGAACGTTATACAAAGTATCTCTATTTCGTGATTCAGACCTACCAATGTAGGCTGTCCATTGTGTCAGTCAGTTAATTTTAGACTATAAATTAAACTCACAAAAATATGTGGAAACCTTTCCATGAAATTTTGAAGCAATTAATATGCTAACTTTTCCTGGATCTATGTGGGAACCTTTTTAATTTCTATCTATCTTTACATCACTTGTTCACTCTGCAAGTCCATCCGTCATCTTTATTACTGATACGGATCTAATCAGAATATACGAAAATTTTACGAACAACGTTTTCTATTATTATTCCCATCAAAGTACCTCAAATGCAATTAGTATTATTGTATACAATTTTCCTACAATCTCTTCAGCTTTTTACCAGCAACGGCATTGAAGTGGTCATGTTTCAAAAATGACATCTGCATTATTATCATAATTACTAAACTTACGACAGTGATAGCAACATAAACGTGATAGGTCATAAGGCTGCTGTAGTATTGTTTCAGCGTTCGTCTCGTAAACTTGTAAACAGAGTCCTTGATACTTTAATATATGAGCTAGAGACGTGGATAATATCGTTTCAAACCTTAAAGATATTAAAAATATGAATGTTCAGTTCATGGGTTTGCATTTTCAGAAGCGATGGCACATTTGTTACCGCTTTAGAATATGCAGCACTTTAAATCAGTTTTAATCACTCCTTTTTTGATTATCAATTTGATAACAGTAATTATCGTCTTTGAATGGTGAAAAAAAAGGCGAGGAACAGAATGTTCCTTACCTTTATTTTATTTAAACTAATCAAATCAAACAATCTTCAACAATAATTAAGGATTTAGTTACATTTTGCAGTAATTGTTTTGTTAAAACTGAAGCAGTTAAGTGTTTAATAGATAGAATTTGAATCGTGAATCGTAAATTCGTCTTTTGGCGCATTAAAATATGCCTACAATGAAAAGTTACCCTTCCCCTTTTCCCGCCCATTGTCACCTATAGAGAGGGAGTCCCATTAACGGATGGCGTGAATGACACTTCTGGTTTTATACGGTAACTGGTTACATCAAGAAGTGTAGGTGTATTGAAAAGATCATTTCATAAAATGATAGTTAATAAGTAAATATAAAATTCATCGTACCCTTAAGATCGCTTAGATTTCAAGAGATCTTCAGTTTGCCAATCACGAAGATAAAGAAATCACAAAAGTCTTACCTTCAATAGTGAACAATACTACGAACGATCTAGTTACCGTAAAACACGTTTATGAGTAAGGAGCGTGTTCTCCCTGATATAAATCGCCATTGACCGCGCTGCGCACGCGCTGCTCACCTTAAAGCATTTGCAGAAACGCGGACAGGCGCATATTTCTTCACATTCGGCTATTTCCGTCTGCGGTTCGGCTAAATCCGTCGGCAAGCGGCCGATGACTCCGGCGGCATGCGCTGTTTAGACCTTGACGTAAACATCACGTATGCAGCAACTACAATCATTTTCTAATCTTATTACGGTGAGATAAGATTCATAAGAGAAGCTATATTAATTTTGTTCAATTTTCGCATGTGATATGCGAAACGGAAATGATGTATACCTGTAAGAAAAGGATTTAGGTTTACCGTGTAATCCATAACCCATTTAGGTACGACGTCTGCACCGTTCTAGGTTACGTTCCAACGGTTACCTGTTTCTGCGAATACGAGTTTAGTTTTGAATTATCGTTAACGATGACTTTGTGATAGATACTTATTTTATTAGTAAAGTAAAGTTTTATTTGTCTTTCACAAAGGTAAGGTAGAATTTGCATATAACAGGTACTTTTATTACTCTCCTGCCTTTGAGAGGTGGTCTTTCTCCGTCGGTTCTTTCGTTGTTTGCGAGTTCATATTTAACGTTCAAAATTGCATCGCGCCTTGTTGAAGCACAACTAAATCCTACAATAAATAAATACGCTTCCTTCAAAAACCAAGCAAAAATAAAACAGCTAAGTCTTCTTTATAGCGAATTCATATTCATTCATGTGCACGCACATGTTGCTTATCTCACCTCACAAATTGAGGACCAGTGCAAAACATTTTGAATTATGTATCAGTCGATTTAAAAACATAAGTGACTATTAGACGTAGCGACTAAGTGACTAGTAGACGTAGTGTTAACCAGCCATTATAGGCTGGTTAACGCTACAATTATACCAACATGATCACACAAGTAAATACCAAAATACTTTATGACAAACAATATTAAAACTGCAGATATTATACGATTAATATATATATAGATAGATAGATTAAAAACAACAACAACAACTGTTTCCCATTGTAGTTGATCACACCGGACACATTAACGGCGGGCCCGTAAGGAGCTGCTGGAGTCTCTGGAGCAGAACCCATGGCGCCCTTACCTTGCGGTCAGGAAAATCCGCCCATAACTGTCCCAAAGCCTCCAGCCAGAGCGGCTGGAGGGGATCCTGGGCTCCCTGTTCCCGGCGAGTGCGGAGGAACATGTTCCTCCGCGCATGGCTCCGCCTCAGGTGCCTGACGCTGATAATAGCGAGAGCGATGTGCCCGAAGTCAGGGAGAGTGAACTGGGGGTAGCAGTGCTCCGGCTTAAAGCTCGGAAATGCACTGCCCCCGGACCTGACGGCATTCCAGGCCGAGCATGGGTCCTCTTTAGCGCATGCCTCGAAAGGGGCCAGTTTCCAAAGGCTTGGAAGACGTGGAAACTGGTCCTTATCCGGAAGGCGGGGCGGCCGGCGGATCAGCCATCTGGTTACCGGCCGATCGTGTTGCTCGACGAGGTGTGCAAGCTCTTTGAGCGGATTATTGCAGAGCGCCTCGTCGAGCATCTCACGAACGTGGGGCCAGATCTGGCGAATAATCAGTTCGGTTTCCGCCGGGGGCGCTCCACCGTGGAAGCGATCATGCGCGTTAGGCGCCTGGCGGAGGAAGTAGTCTCGCGGGATGGGGTGGTGGTGGCGGTGTCTCTCGACATCGCCAACGCCTTCAACACCCTACCCTGGAGCTGCGTTAGGGAGGCGCTCGCGTATCACGGAGTGCCTCATTACCTCCGACGCATTGTAGAGGCATACCTATCCGAGAGGGCCATAGTTTACCCGAGCTGGCTAGGGCCAGGGTGGCGAGAAGTGTCGTGCGGTGTTCCACAGGGGTCGGTCCACTCCTGTGGAACATCGGATACGACTGGGTGCTGCGCGGTTCGTCGCTCGAGGGCGTCAGCATACATGTTATGCTGACGACACCCTCGTTATGGCGCGGTGAGCAACGCACCGAAGCGCGGCACTAAAGGCCACGGCAGGGGTTGCTCAGTTCGTGGGTCGAATACGGCGGCTGAGACTCGAGGTGGCTCTCCACAAATCCGAAGCTATGTGTTTCCACGGGCCTCGGAGGGGGCCACCTGCGGGAATCAGCATAACCGTAGGGGGCGTAAGCATCGGCATCGAACCTACGATGAAGTACCTTGGGCTCGTACTCGGTAGCCGACGGGACTTCGGACCTCATCTTCGAAGTCTGGTGCCGAAACTGAGGGGGGCTGCGGCCGCGCTATCGCGGCTGATGCCCAACGTTCAGGGACCCAACGCCCCCACTAGGAGACTGTACCTGGGGATCGTGCGAAGCATGGCCCTGTACGGGGCCCCCGTATGGGCGGAGACTCTGGCGGCCCGCAACGTGGCTGTATAAAACAGCCCGTTAAAATGCGTCATGTCTCCTAGCCGGGACCCCTCTATGGGACCTGGAAGCGAGAGCCCTTGCGCTGCTGTATATACCAGTGGCGCAAGGAGGCGCTGGAGCGGGGCCATAGGCCAGAGCCCCGAGAAATCAGGGCTCAGCGGTCCCAGCTCCACCGGGAACTCATGGAGACATGGAGGGTGCGACTTGAGCACCCAAGGTGGGGGGAATCCACCATTGCGGTGGTGAGACCGATCATGAAGGAGTGATTGGAGAGGGACCATGGGGACCTCTCCTACCGGATGTGCCAGATGGTTACCGGACACGGGTGTTTCGGTAAGTATCTGTGGCGCATCTACTGGGAGACAACGCCGCAGTGCCAGCACTGCGAGGATCCTGGCGAAGACACGGCGCTCCATACGTTGGTGGAGTCCCCTGCGTGGGCGAGTCAACGCCGGGATCTCGTTGCGGTCCTGGGCGTGGACGTTCTCTTGTTGGAGACCATGGTGAGGGCCGTGGTCTCCGACGGGAGCAAGTGGCACGCCGACGCCTCTTTCGGCGAGTAGGCAATGCGCGCGAAAGAGACGGAGGAGAGGGAGCGGGAGAGAACCCTGCCCCTCGAGTTTCGCAGTCTGTGGCGAGGACGCCGCAGACTCATCTACGCCCGGGACTACTGACCTCCATGATCGGGGCCTGAGGACGGCAGTTGGCCGACTCGCCGTCCTTACAGAAGCAGGCCGTGGCGGAGGCGTGTCGTGTGTGCCCTACACACGCCTGCCAACTCACCGAAGCGGGATAAAACCCGAGCCCACCAGGCGAGGTCGCGGTGGCGGCCAAAGTCCGCCGACAACCCTGGGGTTATCCTTTCGAGGGCTTACCCGGGGTGCCCGGCAACGGACACTTGGGGAGGACACCGTGCGGTTTTAGTCGATACACGACATAACCACCCTCGCTGGCCGGCGGGGGGGGGGGTATCCGAAGGGATTTCCGCACGTAAAAAAAAAAACACTGGACACGTTTAGTTTGATCAGTAACAAACGTATAAACAGGGTGATTTTTAAGTTGGTCATACTTAAACTTAATAGTTTTTAGTTGATTGCTGTGATTGTATTAGTAGGCGTGAACATAATGATTAAGAAATAGACCCTAAGACGTGGCCTCGGGGTATTTTAGATCCGTCTTTTCATTGCTAAACATTCGCGGCCTTGTTAACCATTCGGAAAGAACATAATCACAAGTATTATAGCAAAATGAAAGCCAACAATTATCTTGTCTTGTCTAAAATTACATTTAACACGTGCTCCTTCTAGCCAATCATTAAATAATTATAATATGTGTCAAAAATGTGTGTTGTTACGTTGCGCCCACGCTGTTTTGTTAGTAGCTAGTACATTATGTATGGTCACGCAATTCTCTATTTAAAACCGAATGCCTTTAACTCATTAAGTAGCTGACTAATATTTGAAAAGTATTCGGCCGGAATTAGTAAGCAACCTAACATGAACATGTGATTTTTTAATGATTAAATGCCTTTTTTTCGTGCGGAGAGCTCCTACGAGCTTCATTGCACCTACCAGCGGGTCTCACGGGTCTCAACTGCAAAAATAATTGTTTAAAATCAGTAATGTATTTTAAAAAAATAGCACGCCAGAAGCTCTCGAAACTAGAGGACTTGCATGAATGGTTTAATGACGATACAGGAAGTTGGTAAAGTGTGTAAGCGTAGACGCAGATGCCGAACTGTTGTCATTACCTTCCCTTTTTTTTCCATGTGGAAATCTCTTCGGATACCCCCTCGCCGGCCAACGGGAGAGGTTATGTCGGACTTGATGTTATGGCTTGCCGTCTTCAGACGCCGGGATGTAAGGTGGCCCCATTAGGCATTTCCCTCGCACCCCGACTGACCCAGGGCCATTTCCGGTTTCCCAGGGCCATCTCCAATTTTGACATTACCTACTCAGGAGGAATTAAGGTGTAAGTATAGGTGCGTGTACAATTTAGTATGTATGAATATGGATGAGGTACTAAAACGAAAGAAACAGCGCTGGCATCAGCTTATAAACCTTTGCCTACAACAAGAACCTTATTAACCTTATTAGTAGTATCAAGTACTTACCTTATAGGCTTTTGATTGATGGACAACGCGACAGTGATTAAGTGACATTAGCCGTCCCAGTGTTGCAAGCATTCATAGGCTACGACTACCGCTAACCGCGGGTCGTATGCTTTTTTATCTAGTATCTACCAAGTTATTTAGGGACCAAGCCAACCTTGCCTACAAGCCCGTTACATCTGCTGATTGACAGAAGAGGTTATAAAGCAGGTTTTCCTTTCGAGGTTGGGTTCCGACGGCAGTATCTCGTAAAAGTTCAAATAATCAAATTATGGAAAGAATGAATAGGAGAGCAAACCCCGGGGCTCTAAAGCGCAAGTTTTGGATGCAGCCAGCAGATAAAGAGATAGAAACCTAAAAGTTTTAATGAATAAAAAGTTGAACATGAATAAAACAAAGAGACAAAAAGCACTCTTGCGCATCTGACAATTACAGGGTGAGAAAACACGTGTAATTTTAGGTCAGTCATATGAATTGATATTACAACACACTAATTATTATTGTAGGTATAGCGTTTGTATTGCAATCGTAGATAACTATTATTGTCCGCACAATGGTATAGGAACAAGATAAATAGGATTGTGATATGTATTGAAATTGATGGGTAATTATGGTATGACTATTGTTAGAATGACAACTTGGAATATGTTATTCATTTGGTGTTAGAGTGGCCCAAACACACTATAGAAATATTTCAGTACCATTGATTGGCGATACTTAGCACCATAGACAATGTTTTGCATTGTGTCGCATATATTTTCCATGAAAGAGACCGTGTCCTTTATCTTGGGTGCACAAGGTAGTTGATAATGTGTCTTAACTCTTAAAATTTAAACACTTGCATGTTTTTGAGTTTTCGTTTGTTTAGTAAAGGAACTTGTAGACCCGACCGTTGCGTTTGAACATGGTTTGAACAGATAGTATAAATAACATTAATTTACTGTTTTATAAACAAACATATATGAATAACGAAGAAAAAAGGTTGGCTTTGAACTTGCAAAGTAAAATTCAAAGTCTGGGTAATAGCCACATTATTATAGTACCTACATATAAGGAAATTATATATTACCTATCTAAATGACGAATGAGAAAAAACACACAATCACTGTGTATCGTTACCAAAGCAATAGGCAGAGGTGTGAGAAAAGAGTCAGGCAATAAAAGGCACACCGCTCTTTTTCAATCGCCGAAGTACAATATAAGGTTTCGCAAAGTGGAAACGCTAAAAAGGAATCTCTTTTTAAGGAGTTTCTAAATTAGATTTCCCGCGGTGTATTCTCGTTGTTACATGACAGGTTTTCTTGTAACTAGCTGATGCCCGCGGCTCCGCCCGCGCAGAGGTTCGTTATCATTTTTTGGTCAAATCTCCGGTTCTACTTAAATAATTGCAATAAAATATACAGCAGATTTTAAGGCTGACCAAGACATTTCTAATAGAAAATACCGCATCACAATAAGTTCAGTAGTTTTTGCGTCCATCGCGAACAAATAGACAAACAGGCAAGATTTCCAAAAAAAAAATTTTTTCTTCGGAATCGTTCATTTAACATTACCCAAGTTTTTTTTTAATATATCCAACTTTAAGACTCAACTAATTTATAATTTTATAATAGAATAGATATTAGTGTAGGTTCACAATATATTGTCAGAAGTTTACGCGAACACAAGTGTAAATAATAAAATACCACCAAATATATTACGATAGAATCCGTTAAAAATAGTTTTATTTGAATTAGTAAGATCATTTTGTCTGTCTGGGTGGAATAGTATAATTGATTTTAAGCTTGCCGATGAGCTAGAAGACTTGAAATTTTGAACTTAGCTAAGAACCAGAAAAGCAATGCGTTAATAACAAACATAAATAATTCAATATTACGCATACATGGCTATAAATCGGAACCTGATTATGTTAATTAGAATAAAAATTGCCTCGTTTCAAAAGAACTGCTGCCAATATGAATAATTTTGATTTACAACGAAGAACGTGATAGGGGGTGGGTTACGATAGATGATTAGTGCCTGAGTAGTTCACCACAGTCTATGAAATGTAAATTATTTTAAAATTTTAGGTCCACTTCATGTATCAACGTAACCATTCCAAAACTATACACAGTTTTCGTAGCTATAAGCGGATTTTTGTAACAGAATTTCTGCACAGCTATCCTAAGAAAAAGATTACAAAGACCCCAACGTGTAATGTCTCGGTCTGCGCCAGGGGTTGCAAAATATTGCGTAGTGCATTGGCAGACTCCACTAATATAATACTTATGTGATCTAGTAGGTGATTTCTAACTTTCAGGTTTTGGAGAACAAAATGACTTGAGAACATCGAAATTCAAAGTGATCCAATTTTTGCTTTTGTTGTGATTCTTTGTGTTACATAAGGATGGCTAACGGTGTACTGTATAAGATCTTTGCCTTACGTATTAGACTATCGGCCTCTTTAGATATTCTATACGGAACAGTTTGAATTTGGACCACAATAGATCCCGGTCTTTTTAGAACACTGACATAAAGTTTTATGAATGCTGTGTCGTTTAAGTACAAACAAGGCTGAGGTGAGGTCAAACTGAGCAATTATGCTTTATTACAGTTGTTCTGATTTTAGAAATCTTCTGTTTTGTTTTGTTAATGATAGCATCTCCTTCCACAGCTGGAGCTTTTGATCTAATAGTTTAGATACCAAGGCTGAATCTTTTGGAAATATATTCTGAAAAAATTTAGACTTGGTGAACACACATAGCTTAAGAATAGATTTTTGTATAGGATTGAATAAATCTAAGCTTAAAATGAAATTGCTACCAACTTTCTGTCCAAAAATTATACTCCACATGTCATTCTGTTTTTTTAAATAACTCAAGGTAAAGAAAAAGAAAATTTGTGATGATGGCTTGTTTTTCTGTTAAAAAATAAGCAAATTCCATGTAGGCCTCCAATTCTTAGGATAAGATTTTTTTTATTCAAGAGAGGGTTCCGTCGTTTAACAATTCCAAAGCCTTAGCGAGAATGCTAAAGCCTTTTTTACAGCAACTAAGTAAAAATAAATATTAAGAAAACACAATCTCAAAGAACATCATAAAAAGATAATCGTGATGCTCAAGCAGCTAAACGATGGCTATCTTGCATAATCCCATGGAATAGTTTTATCGATACGGAAAACTGATTTGACACGACTTCATCACATTATGGGTCGATGAACACCGAACTCAATTTTTATCGCTCGTTCTAAACAATTTACTAACGGAATACGATATGTTATTCAATATTGAACCTTATTCGTATAACGCTAAGAGTATTGGGATTGTAGGGCCTTTTGTAGTTTATCTGTTGAACACAATTCAGTTATGGCGTTTAGAGATATGAATAATAGATAAATGAAGTGGCTGGAACATTCTTTTGCTTCCGTATAACCTTTGGTGAATAGATGAAGTACTGTTGAGTCTTTTCGAAGTGGCGTTGTTGCGAGGTGTTTTGTTTTCTTTAAACTACGGTTAGGCGAGTCGATCTGATCACTGTTGTTACCTTGCAACAACCATTACGAGCTATGAGGCACAATCTGATTTCCCAAGGTATTGTTTTTGCATTCCCATAACCAATAAAAATATCCCCTTTTTGTTTATCTTTTTACGACATACACCCAATTTTTCCATCTTAAATTCTAAAGAGCCTGGTTGATAGCAATAGGTCCGACCTCTATGACGTGGGCAGACCAGTAAATGAAATCTTGCACCTAATTTTTCGCCAACTTTTTCTTTATTTTTCACATAACCCATAGTACCTTTTTTTTTTTTTATCGTGCGGAAAACCCTTCGGATACCCCCCCCGCGTGCCAGCGCCTAAGTCGCCTTGGACTGAATAATAATGTATTTATTTCAGATGTTACCTATGTTAGTAAAAATAACAGTGATCTTAGAACTATGTTAGTTCTACATAACAAACATAAAAAAAATACACGAATAACCTACTAGTAAGAAATTACATACTATATTTTACTACATTAGGATTCCTGAATATTAAGATTTTTGAATATGATAATAATGTTGTCTCGTATGTTGGACCTGTTCCTGGCCTTACCATCCTTCAGGGGCTCCGATTTAAAAAATTACTTCCTAATCTTTAAATAACCGCACTTAGGTTCCGTATCCGTCCTTTCGATGTTACAGGCGTTTTGGTCAAACAAGTTGACCGATCTGGATAATTCTTGCGGATGAATTATCCAATGTGGTCTGGAATGACGGACCGTGAAAAAATACAAAGCCATACAGGACCGCTGTTATTTATCTTTAGAACATTACTATATGACCATTACCATGAAACAGCATTGGTTTGGTTAGATAACTTAGAGGTTAGTTGGATTAACGGTTTTGCTGTATCTTTATGGCTGTTGAGATTTTTATTGCAGTTGTGTAGAAACCGCGCTACGCGTGCAACTTTTTCTTTTGTAGGATACTTAACTAAATGTTTATGTCATTTATTAATACCTACTTTACCTAGTTTTAAAAAACTAGTACATAATATTTGAAATTTTTATTGTGATGACTGTCAAGTCGTGAGCAAAATATTTGAAATTTTTATTGTAATGACTCGTCGTGAACAAAAACATATCATTTAATTTCGTACGACCCGGTAAAAAACTTTTTAATGTCAATGTTTTGTATCCGAGAGTTTAGTGTTGGCATCGTTATGTCTTCCTCTACGTGCATACATAGTTATTAAACCCCTAAAAGTTTTATGGAATTTTAACATTTCGTACCTTTTCTTTTTTTCTTTTTTATTTTTCGTGCGAAAATCCCTTCGGATACCCCCCCGCCGGCCAGCGGGGCGGTTTCGCGGGCTTGAACCGACTAAAACTGCACGCCGTCTCGGGTCTTAAGACGCCGGGATGTAAGGTACCTTTTTTTCGTGCGGAAATCCCTTCGGATACCCCCCCGCCGGCCAGTGGGGACGGTTATGTCGGGCTTGAACCGACAAAAACCGCACGCCGTCTCGGGTCTACAGACGCCGGGGTGTAAGGTACCTATACGTTACAGAATATATAAAACCTTCAGTTATCTAAACTAGTCTCCTAGACCATTAAACAATTATAGCCAGCCAACGTTGAAAACACTTAAATAACTGAATATGCATAATCTTGACTTAGAAATTTACGACAGAACAGTTTTATCTTGAACCATATGGTTTAGGATGAAAGTGTTCTGTCGTAAAATTCGCACGCTCAGAGACGGATTATATTAGATATACAAAACTTGATGAAAATTCCATTTTATTCCTTTTTCCCTCTGGGGTAGGCAAAGGCAACAGCTGACATCTGATTATCTCCTTACCCACTTCACGAGCTTCCTCTACTGTCATTAAACTTTTCATGCATGCCCACCGGTTTCGAGTGTTTTTTTCATGCAATAAAGGATGGTAATGTAATTGAAATGACACATCAAACGACAAGATAAAAAAATGTAATTGATTTTGAATTCATACAAAACTTCACTTTCTTACTATGTATACGAGTATATAGCGGCGGTAAGGCCCAACATGGAGGATTGGCTAGAGAGGCGACACAGAAACCTCTCGTACCGACTGACGCAGGTGGTCTCCGGGAAGGGGTGCTTCGGGGACCACCTGCATCGGATCAGAAAGAAGCCAACGCCTGAGTGTCATCACTGCGACGCGAGCGAGGACTCAGGGATGCACACGCTGGCGGACTGCCCTGCGTGGGAGGCGCCGAGGCGTGATCTCGAGGCAGCCATCGGGGTGGGAGTCCTCTCGCTCGGCAGCATGATTGCGGCAATGGTACGGAGCGCGAGCGCGTGGGCCGCCACCACCTCCTTCTGCGAGCATGTAATGCTCGCGAAGGAGATGGCGGGGCGCGCCCGGGAGAGGTCTAGAACTCTCCCGGCCCGTCGAGCCCGCAACATGCTCGCCGCGGGTCGCAGGCGACTCAGGCGCCGGAGGTCGCTTAACGACTTCCGTCCTCCATGAGCGCAGGCCTGGGGGAGGCAGGTGAGACCGCCTGTCACCCCAGCAGAAGCAGGCCGGGACGGTGGGGCGACTAGCGCCCCTCCCCCAAACCGGGACAAGACGGGGACACCGAGATGGCCCAGGGTCAGTCGGGGTGCGAGGGATATGCTCCATTGGCAACCTTACACCCCGGCGTCTGAAGACCCGAGATGGCGTGCGGTTTTAGTTGGTTCAAGCCCGACATAACCGCCGCCGTATCCTAAGGGATTTCAGCACGAAAATAAAAAAAGGTACTGTGATATTAGCAGTAACCATGCTTATCCTAGTACGAATAACTAGACTCAAGTGTGTGGTAACATGCCTAATAAATATCACGGCTTCTGTGGCGTAGCGGTAGTGCATTCGACTGCTACGACAGGGGGCGCGGGTTCGATTCCCGCTCAGTGCAAATATTTGTATGCATGAATATGTCTATTTGCATTGGTTTGAGTGTTTCTATGTATAATATGTATATATTTACAAAAAATAAAAGTATATAAGTATGTTTATCCGCTTTCTGGAATTCATAACACAAGCTAGTTGAACTATGCTTACTTTGGGTCTAAAAAGCCCTGTGTAGAATGTCGTAGAATATTTATTTATATTTATCAAATTTAACTTCCGATACCGGTGATGATCTATTATAAAAGTCGGAAAGTTACCAGTAAAATGACTGATCAACCAATGGGTTCCGAGCCCGTGATTTATTCAACATAATCTATGATTGGGAGCATTGTCAAGTTGTTTCCCGGTCATCATATCTATCTGCTTGGCCCTTATCTCCTTTCTTTTTCTTCCCCATAACAGTGGGAAGTGTTACTTCTAGTGTAGCAAGCGTTCATGCCGCACGGTATACCACACGCATACCACACCACATACCATCAGATAAGCCGTGTGCTTCCTACTGCATAATGTAACAAACAAGAAATATCGACTGAAAAAAATTAAATACCTAAAGAATTTTTTGTTGTTATTTGCAATTATCAGGTATGTAACAAAATACGAAAGATTCCCATTTAATATCTTACATTTATCAATGGGAATTGTTGATCATAACTCCATTCTTATCATACTAAAATAAGCTAATTGTGAGATTTGATAATGGAAATAAGAGAATGACAAATTCACACAGTCACATTGCGTTAATACTCATTATTATTGAAATTACGTGTGAATATAAATATTATTTCAAAATTTATAGAATTCAACGTTAACTGTAAAGGCTGTGTTTCACGAGGAGCATTTAAGATGTATGTTTGATATATTTGATATCTAATGATTGGTTTAACTAAATTATACATAAAGTTAGGTACACACACAGTGTACCTAACTTTATGACTTTTGATTTGGCACGTCGATAATAAGAGTGAGAGTCCTACTAAGGTCGGCTTGCTTCGGCTCGGATCGGATTGACATTATAATACCTTTATAGAGCACTAACTGTTGCCCGCGACTGCGTACGCGTTGAGTTCGAAATAGATCAAGATATGTTTATTTCTGCAGTCTCGATACTAACACGTAAGTATTAATTTATTTTATTTAACGGGCCAGATGTCTTGAGGTGGTGCACTCGTTTTACATTGACTACTCTTGTCAGAGTAGTTAAAAAAGATGCTATAGTTTAATATTTTATAAACATGTCTACAGCATGCTATATTTTCATATAACATGCTGTAGACAAGCGCTGTGCAATAGATAACGCTTTACAAAACCGAAGCAAGCCGATCTCAGCCGGACTCTCGCTTTGGTTCCCTAACAATGACGTGCCAAATCAGAAGACTAATACTGTACACCTAATATGGTAGACATCTCAATATTTAAACGCACATATAATAATATTTTTCTACTAACGTTCGCTTAACAGGTAAGTTAGGCTATAAAGAAATGACCATTAATAAGTATTAAAATACTTACATATAAGTATGTTAATTTTCTGATAAAATAACATTTACCATTTACAAATGAGATATAAGTTAAGTGCGAAATAAGTAAGTAAAGTTACATTAATGGTCAAGCTTCATGACGGTTACCGGACCTACAAGTCATAAAACAATACTGAAGGTTTTCCGGTGTGTAATAACTATACCAATTTACTTTAAGATTCACAATTAAATATTTTTCAATTAACTGCCTCTTATGATATTAGACTTCTCGATTCATGAATACGGAAGAAGCCATGTTTAAATTGCTAGGTGAAATAATGTGTTTAGAATATCTAATATGTTATTAATGATGAGTGGAAAATTAGATAGGAGATTTAAATGTAAATTCACTTACTTAATTAATTTTATTTTTAATTTATATTTACAGTTAGTTTGTCGTAGTACGGTACAGTGTGTTAACGCCCTAATAAGCAAATACTATTTCTTTGGTAGGCGAGTCCGAAGATTCATTTATATCATTTCTATTGGCTATCAAAACGCAATGAATTTTTAAAATGGTATGTATAATATTTCATATAAACTTGCGATTAAAGTCAATAAAAGTTCCCACGCGATATACGTACGTACGTACCTAAGTTTACGTAACATATCTTGATTTAAATAAATTCTATACGAGTACATAGTGGAAGCAATATGTTTGTAGTCACAAATTATGATTCTAGTATAATTACATAGTTTAAAATACATAATTTGTACGCATCTGTCTCTATCTTTGCTAACTACTTTTAAACCACACAATATATTTTTAGAAGGTTTTGACTGTCACTTAGGTTTAGCCACAGTAGGTTTTTTTAGTAAATATAAATAAGCTTAACCATAGGTTTAGACGTGTATTTAATCCTAAATAAACCTTTGGATAACGGGTATTCAAATTGCATCCGGACGAAACTAGGACGGGTCGCTTTTAGGTTATAGTTTTGTTACTTAAGGCTGTATATTTCATCAACTATATAATACGCGATGCAATTTCAAAACCAAGTAGGTAAGGGACACGAGACAAATCATATAGTAAGTTATTCATTTTATCATATTTTACGTTTTACAGCTTAGGTTTGTCTTACTTCTAGGCCTTTTAGCTAGATATTTGGACACTGTGAATCGATGCTTGTGTGCATTGTATATTAACCTATAATATGCAAAAAACCCTATTTTCTAGCAATTGTCCCTAACCACTTTTTGGAATGTCACAGTCGATATGTGTTTCACATTTAACTCAATGAATTTCATTCAGTAAAACGTGAGAACTCAGTTAATGGCTTTTCTTTCCTTCATCTTACAGAAGACTGTATTTTTTTTTCTGTTGCAAAGCTACTTATCAGGCTTTATTACGTGAGTTGTATAAAAATGGTGCGATTAAAATATATTAAACTTGATTATAATACAGCGTCTTCGTGTTGACCGTTACAATCTAAATAATATAGCGATGTGGATGGCTCTTGTGCTGGCCACCGTTACGACCTAGAGATGCGTGACACAAACGGGATCGGATTATCTCATTTTGAAGCCGTTTCATGTTGTTTAGGTAAACTTATCTAACAGGGCAGTTAAGCTTATTGTGTAGTGAAAATAAAGTATCGTTATTTTATACATAGCTTTGCTCGGTTCTTTTCTTCGAAGTTTTCTAAAAATGAAATCTAGCTAGATCGATTTATTGCCCGCGAAACCCCCTGTATTCATGAAAATCGTTGGAGCGGTTTCCGAGATTGTGTATATAATATATATATATATAGAACAATTGCTCGTATAAAGGTATTAGATAAATTAGTACTAATATTTAGTAAGTAAGTATATCTGTTTGTAAAGAATTAACTCAAATACTGTTCCAACCGATTCCGGTCTCATCATGGAGGAATGGCTAGAGAGGTGACACGGGAGCCTCTCGTACCGACTGACGCAGGTGATCTCTGGGAAAGGGTTGTTCGGGGATCACCTGTGTCAGATCAGGAAGGAGCCAACTGAGTGCCATCACTGTGATGCAAGCGAGGACTCAAGGCTGCACACGCTAACGGAGTGCCCGGCGTGGGAGGCGCCGTGGCGGGCCCTCGTGGCGGTCCTCTCACTCCGCGTCTTGCTCACTACGACAATGCGGAGCGCGACCGCGTGGATCCAACATCCTTGAGGCCCAAGCCAACCTCACCTGCAAGTCGGAGCTACTGCTAAACAACGGGCGAGGCTCTGGCACAGGCTTTCTTTTCAGGGCTGGGCGGTCAGACGCCAGTCGCTTCCGGAAAAGCCGACATACTAATCAAAAACAACATGCGGCGTTCAAACTTCGTGCAAACTTTGAACGCAGCTAGGAAATTGCTATGAGGATGGTGATGACTAGTAGACCGTTTCTAAAAATTGTATTACCTGTAGAAAGCTGCATTTTCAACGAGTAACATAGGCTACTCTTTATCCTAATATTCACACGGGATCAGAATCTATGTAGGTTAAACGGCGAAGCTAGATAGATAGTTGAGAATATTCAAGCTTTTTTATCAAATATATCCTTGCTCCACTCGCTTGCTATACTAACCCAAACCCGAGCCCCACAGGACTCTATTCCCGGAATAAAAAGCTCATATCCTATTCTCAATCATAATCTACCTGCATGCAAAATTTTTGTCAAATCTATCCAAACGTTTTCTGAGTCATTGAGTAACAAACTCGCTTTCACATTTACAATAAATAAATAATAATAAATAAATATTGTAGGACAAAGTACACAACGCT
Source organism: Cybosia mesomella (assembly GCA_946251805.1). Taxonomy (NCBI): domain Eukaryota; kingdom Metazoa; phylum Arthropoda; class Insecta; order Lepidoptera; family Erebidae; genus Cybosia; species Cybosia mesomella. The sequence goes on from OX276409.1 coordinate 17,361,686, forward strand.
ATCTAGACCCAAACTAAGCAGAGCTTGTCATATGGGTTCTATAATGCGGATAAATATACTTAAATACCTTTTTTTTGTAAATCAATACATATTATACATATAAACACCCAGACCAATGCAAATATACATATTTGCACTGAGCGGGAATTGAACCCGCGACCTCCGGCTTAGCAGTCGAACGCACTACCGCTACGTCACAGAGGTAGTCAACAATATTAGTTAGGATATTGACAACAAATTATATCTGAATCAAATTATGCAACATTGTATTAGGTAGTTTATCTTTCATATTTCTCAAGACGTCGTTTCATTTTCCCATGCAGTTGATATTGAAGCCACGGCCGGCAATCTCGATAAATTTGTAATTTGGTATGTAATCGGTGCATCTATCTGTTCATAAATTATACCGATGCAGTAGGGGAACCATTTGCCTCTATATAAGTAAATAAGACGTTTTCGGATTTGACGATGAATAAATCGGTATTTTTAAATGTCAACTTTATACAGATTGATTTTAAAGTCACAATATGTCAATTATCATTATATTTTTATAGGAAGAAAATATGTATGTTATTATGTACTCATTACCAAGAAAACTATAATCTAGAGCTGTAGAGTCGAAAAAAGCCTACGATATCCAATAAAATAAATAGGTAATTCTTATCTAGTATTTTATAAACCTATTATGATCTCTACCTAGGTATGATATAACTACATGTATTGTTTATATAAGTGTTATTACTTCCAACTGACTACATAACTACCATAGTTCATAAAAATGACTAGCTTTGTCGCCTTCCCTTCAAAAAATATTAACACATTAGCACCGTAAAACTAGAATTCTCAGAATTAAGATTAACATCAAAATCCCTCGTAATAATTACATAATCTCCTTTATAATCTAAATCATTTCTAACACCGCCAGTCATCGTTTTATCAAATGTCATCCATGGTGAGATTTCCCGCAGTAATACCAAAAATGGTAACCCTTCTCTGCTTGGTTGCTAAACAGATTATATCTACAGCAATTCATCTCACTGAGAAACTGTTAGGTACATCGAGTTGTAGACATGTTATGTCAGATGTGATCTTTTACGTCTACTGCCGTTAATTTAGTCCGATTAACGCTTTGAACAACAAACCGCGGTGGCTCTTGAAAAAAAATGATTTAAAATTTTATGCCGTTAAAGCCTACAATAAATTCCTTCTGATCACGGACACACGGAAACCGATAGAAAAATTAACAAACTGAAAAAAAACATGCCTCTCTGTTCATTGCGTTAGTTTATATCCGTATGCGTCTTTCTTGTGACGCTTGTATCCAATGTCTTCCAATGAGTTTTATGGCTTGTTTTTTATTTACATATAACAAATTTTATTTACAAAAAATGTATCAGTTGGTTCTTTATTTCCAACCACAATCGGTAAAAGTCCATGAAAACGAAGTTTAAGAAACAAAGGCGCAGGCGAGAAGCTGTTTTTTATTGAGAATATCAAAATAGCAGAAAATAGGAAGTGACATAGAAAAACAATATTTCGCCACATATTTTATGTTATTCAAAAATATTATTTATAATGCAATTCACATTTCTGAAATAGCTTTTTTTTGGTAAAATTCATTTTTCACGAGAACTTAATGTTGAACAAATACCGTAATCGGCTGTTAGTTGCGCGTGCGCAACTGGCCAGGCACGTTCCGCCCTTTGTTCGATTTTCAATTTTATTTTTTTACAACAAAATGGCTTTGACTTATTGTGTCAACGGCTATTGTTAATTTTGATTGGTTGGTCTTCGTTGGAACACCGCCATCTTTTATTGTGTAAACTTTTTTGTTGCTGTATTCTAGGGCGGTATCTTTACATTTTATGTTGTGTAACGTTGTGATATCGGCATCATGATCTTGTTTATTATGAGATCCGCATTCTCGTTGTGATGAGTATCGATACCTTCATTGTGGTTTTGTATACAAAATGTTTTGTCATCTGTGTATACATAAAAGCTTCGTATGTTATCTGAAGCGAGATCTTAATATTTTCTTAGTTATGTGTATCAGCTTAGTAAAAAGTTTAATAAACTGTCTAATAACTTGACTTGACGTGAAGGGAATAAATATACCGCGTAGTTTTTATTGTTTCGATGGGCTTTGAGAAATATAAATCTTATTTTAGAGCTGACGAACAGTAAAGTTCGAAAACTCTTCAATATTCAAGTTCTGATAAAGATTGCTACCCATTTATAACACTTTTATTATTGTTTACCCGTAAATTGGACATCTTTGAACATCCCATCCCATTGGACATCCTATCCCATTGGACATCCCACTATGCTACTAATTCCACTAATATTATAAATGTGAAAGTTTGGATGGATGTATGTTTGTTACTCTTTCACAAAAAACCGCTAAACGGATTTGGGTAAAATTTGGTACAGCGATAGATTATAGTCTGGAATAACACATAGGCTACTTTTATCCCTGGAATAGGTGCCCATGGGAAGCGGGAATGGGATCAGAATTCCACGTGAGCGGAGCCGCTGGCAACAGCTAGTGTATAATAAAATAATATTTAAAGTGCACAACTTCACTATTTAATTTGCAAAGCAAGCAAACCCTCAAATGCCTTATGAACTTAATAAGATCCAAATTAAAATAAAATAATTTTTTTTAAACAAAAAATATAAATTCTCAAGATGCATTTCTTCTTGTCCAGGTATTACAAAGAGACGTGGAATGTCACGGTCGGATCGTGAGCTCGGTGGTGCGTCTGTGCGGTGACGGAGATGCAGTACGAGCATTAGAACGGCGTTGGCATCTGCTATATCTGAGGGCTATCGAGTGGCAGTGTCACCTGGAGGCGTGTTTGACGAGGATCGATAATCAGGTAAATAAATATATTGCATTATTTTTTCACTCTCAAAATCTTATTCAAAAGAAAATATACCTACTGTAAATATGTTTTAAATTAACAAACAGTTGTTATTAATTTCAAGTTCTGGCCCTAAATAAGTCATAATTTTTGGCTATTGGTTTTTGGAATTTTCTTCCCGTTTTATCTCCCATACACGCGATTATTATCACTTTATTAAATATGATATTAAAACAGCCATCCTGTGTTTTTGCATTGTGTTGCTGTACCGAATACAGGTTTTGAAATGTAATTTGCTTTGTGACTATTTTATTCATAAATATTGGCTATTTATAACGTAGAAATTGCTTCAATATTTACTATAGTCAGTAAGTATTAAAATTCGTTATAACACTTAGTCGCAAAAGAAACACTATTCTATAACCAGAGGTGCACAGGTGTGCATACCGTTTTCTACTCGAATTAACAAATAATAAAACTCACCACAGTAACTAAAATACCAGTAACAAAATTGCTTTGTAGAAGCTTTACCTACTTCAAGCACGCATGCATTGCTCACTATTTTTGTGGCACGCCTAGACAATAAATAAATTGCATACACGTGATTGAAAACACTTAAACGTACCGGAGGGTCAGAGCTCCCCTTTCTAAAATGACTAGTCGGCAAATTCAGTGGTGGTTTGATTTCTCACTGACACAATAGGATAATCAGCCACCCGTAGTTCTTTGTGTGCAAACATGACTTTAGACCCCCAAGTGGTGTGGAAAATTGATACATTCCATCCTGGTTATACAATTAACTGTAATGAATCTAGAGAAATCTTGACCTCATGTTACTTACTTGTTTTAGTTTTTCGTACAAATTAATTTTACTGAAAGATAAGCTTTTTAATACTCAGCCATTTTAGTCAAAAAGACAATTTGTTTTAACTCGCGATATTGTGAGAACAATTTACTAGAAGACCTGTCTTTTGCACTAAAAAAATTGTGTATAATAAAGCAAGTTTCAGTGTTTCAGTAGTTTTTTAAGCATTTATCAGACCTTTTCTATGCTTTTAGTGATTACATTATAATACATTTTTAAAGACGTAGTATAAATTAAATTAGTATAGTTTCTAACAACTGCCCATAAACCTTTTTAGTAGATTTCTACGTGGATTTATTCGATTCACGCTTTGATAGGCATCCGATTAATTTTATTATCTGATAATTGCGACCCAGTAATTAGATAATTGTATTCTACAACTAATTATTTTGAGATAAGATTCTTCTTTGTATCCGCTTCTCAAGTGATAACTTAAAAGCTGTCTGTAAAAATATGTCTAAAATAACATAACCCAAGTGTAGTAAAGTCCGCATGTAACATTTTTTATACATTTCATTTAATACTAAAAGCCACTCTCATTAAAGGGTTCGATCACGTGGCCTATCTACAATGGATTCAATTACTACTAAATGATTTGTGGCTGTTTGGACACTTTTGTGTGACCCGTTTAACTATTTAAGGGTTAGTTCGTAAGGTTCATTTAAGGGATAATATACGATTTCGTGGCAAGTAATAAATAATTTAGGGATCTTGAAATGACTGTTATTGGTCATAAATTTATTTTTAAATGGATTTAGTTAAATATGGAATGAATGCAAGTCGTAAATATTGGATAATTTTATTAGATTTTTATTATATTTAGTTAAACGAAGCGTGTGATGATGGCATTCATAGCACCAGGGAATAAGTTGAAGTGAACTTTAAAATTATAATTTTAAACCAAATGATCTCGCATGCTAGAAATATTTTAAACGCGTATTGGTACACGTACTCGCAGTCGTCATCACATCATTAGTCCCGTATACCTTCAAAGCTAACTCTTTTGAGCGTGGGATCCGCTCGCCGGCTCTCTTGATTAGGCTTATCTTGACTTTTGCGGAGGCGACTGCCATCTGAAAGGAAAGCCTGCGCCAGAGCCTCGTCTGTAGATCAATAGGTGTACTGACTATAATGTGATGCTTAGCTTGGGGCCCTGAAGATCTTGGTGGGCCCCCGAACACAGATCAAATAAACATCCTTGCGGAGGGGATTTTGATTGGATTAAAATCGATTGAAAAAATAATTAACAGTAGTTTTTCTATTTCCAGGGAGTTATATCAGCTGAAGCAGCAAGTGACAGTGACGACGAACCCGTTCACAAACAACCCAGGCTCAGCAGGAAAGGATCCCCAAGAAGACAAAAAACTCCAGTCAACGCTCGGAGAAGAAAGAGCTCGGTGGACAGCAGACAGTCTGCATCTGAGGTGACACATTTACATTAACAATTTCCATAGAACAGTTTTTTCATTTACTGAGTGTACGGGGTCCCTACAAATCCTTCGAGGCCAAGCCAACTCACCTGAAGCCGGTACACCTGCTCATTAGGCCCAAGCCCAGAGCTTCCCAGGGCTTGGGAGGTCAGACGGCTGTCGCCCCCAAAAGCTGCATAAACAAATCCAAAATGAAGGGAAGAAGCAGACGAACCCCGGGCTCCCGAGGTGAAATCCTCGGATGCTATCGAGAGCAACGCTAAGAAAATCATTAGCTGGTTCCTCGACGCTTGGCAGATTCATAAGTGACACTACCATGGTTCGCGCGGGATGAGGGGCGTAAGGCAGAGTGGGTGACGAGACGCTCGCGCGGGACTCGACCGCCGCATATTTCATTAAACCTCGGGAGTGTCACGCATGAACTTGCCTTGATTTTCTATAAATGCTTATCTAATTTTTTGTTGTGTATAAATTGCCTAATATGATGAATAAATAAAAATAAAAAACATACAGTCACGCCTCTTTTCCATTGGGATAGACAGAGACTACATGTTCGCACATTAATATTATTATTATTACATGTTCGCACTTGCTACGATCCTGGCATACGCCTATCTCTTCTTTTACTTTCATAATTGTTTTCATACATGCACGCCGGTTGCGTTTTTCAGTAACGTTACGTTCTCAAAACGCATGATTACAATTTGGTTAAGCGGGGAGACTACCGTATGGTCTGTCAAAATAAAAACTATAACGTTTTCATGATGTACTTAAACCTTCAGAATCACTCATAGTTTGATTCCTTTTCAATTAGATTTTGTCATTTTTCATTTTAGAAGTTTTGGTAAGCTTTGAAATCACGGTTTGAAAACGCGATTTTTCTGAATCGGGCCCCTGCCCTGTTTTTAAAACGTCCTCGATCTGATTAAGAAACGTACGCTTAAGGCGACCTTTACTGGATTGGCGAGTCAATTCATCCTCGCCTCATCAATCTTAAATCTTCTTCGGTCCATCCTCTCTACGATTCAAAACCATCTAAGGATTATTTCTCTATCTGAATGATTTAAAATCTTCATCCTCATAGCGATTGCCTAGTAGCGCACAAAGTGTGCACTTTGGAGCCCGTGGTCCGCATGTTGTTTTTGATTAGTATGTGGGCTTTTCCGGAAGTGACTGCCTTCTGACCTCCCAACCCCGAGAGAAAAGCCTGCACCAGACCCTCATACGTTGTTTAGCAGGTGCACCGACAAGCAGGTTTGCTTGGCTTGGGCCCAAAATGTGTTGGTACTGCCATGTACACCCTTATTCATACCTTCCTGATACACTAATATATTAAATATAACTTTTAATTACAGGACGAGCAGGAATATGTACTAACTAAGTATCAGTGGCGCGGCTTCGAGTCGGACTGTGAATCGGAGTTGGGACGTGGCCGGTGCAACATGGCGGACGAGAGGCGCGTCCCCGGCGTGGGCGACGACGTAACGCAGAGAAACACTGACCAGACTGTACCCGTGCATATTGACCAGATTGACGGTAAGCCACGTTCTGGCGTCATACATATAAACTTACCCCCTGTATATACCCAAAGTGGGTGGTAGTGGTGTTTTAAATAGTGGTTGTATTATTTTTCCAACATCTCAAATTTATTTCTGATTAATTTCGTTGGGGATTTCAAGACAGTTCACCTTTTTCTGGGACTTCCCGAGTATCATTACTCGGTGTGTTCGTGTTGATCCAGTAGTGGGCTTTTAGGAGCGATTAGCTCCGTAAAAAACAGGAATGAGTCTGTATGTCCCCGAAGTAATCGGTAGGGGTGTGTTAATTATTTAACACGTCACGAATCACACGTAATCGAGCTTGAGCCGAGTCTATTGCTCTCAACAAGGTACTTTGTCATGGAATGTATGTTTACTATCGGAAAAGAGCAGCCCTAGTTGCTGCTAAGATAATGATGTTTTAAAGTAGGCCATTTTAATGCCATTTTAAACTTTTTGGAAGACATCGTCTAAGTACGCATTGCTTTCCCGATAAAGAAAGTCACTTAAATTTTTTTCCAAACTTCCTATGAACGATTATAAAAAAAAGATGGGTTTCCGAAATTTTCTTGTCATTGTTACAAGTTTATTTTCGATGAAATAATAGTAATAAATAACATCAACAGTTAACCGAAGACATAATCTTAAATTATACTATCACATAATCGCCGCATTAATAAACTTCTCATTTGACTTTCAAATGTAAAACCATATTCTACTTTCTTTATATACAATTGGAATCACACATCATCGTGCATAAACACGACCATGAATGAACAAGAAATCACTTTCATTCGAAAGAAAACAGATCTCAGTTGATTTCAAATTAATGACAATAGAATGTTTGTATAAGAAATACCGCCGTTTTCCAACAAACAAACACTGTGTTATTGTTTATACCAATTTATTTACAGGCTTTGAAGAACACAACATTGCGACTGAGCAAAAGTTAAAAACACCACCAACAGTGGTTAAACGAAAGAAGCCAGTGGACACCTCAAAATTCAACCAGACAGACAGAAAATCAAAACATTTAGCAACATTCTACTTCAGACATCACGACACAGATTCAGATCGGCAAATGATCGAAACGGAAAAATCCCAGGACGAATCCTCAGAAGAAGAATGGACTTACGTTGAAGGCGCCAAAATTGGTAATGAAGACTCCACTGATATAATGACGTCATCAGTCGAAATCCAATGCGAGCTACCCATGGATGATAAAAAAGATGATGAAAGGAAACCACCGTCTCCTAAACCGAAACTTGAATCTTCTACACCGGATTTGTTAAAAGTGGAAAGTACAAGAAATAAGGACATTGAAAGACTGGTGAATCAGGCCGAAGAGTTGGTACACAAGCAGGCATTGGCTAAGAAAAAAGGCGCAAGAAATTTCAAACCATTGGGCTTTGAAGAGGATAATAAGAGTGCCAGTAGGAATAAGATGTCCAGAATTAAAGAATGGTTGAATCAGAGCACTGAAGGGAAAGACGAGAGCAATCAGGTAAGTTTCAGAAGTTTATTTATTTTTTTGGACGACCAACAGTCATAGCAACTAGTAACATACAGCCAATTCTAGGTCATCACTGATGCAATTTCCGATTGCGTTCATTATGTGGCCATAACTTCACGCCTGTATCCCCGAAGGGGTAGGCAGAGGTGTATGTAGTCACACCCACGATTCGCCAGTTATGTTTAGTTCCCAATGTAATAGGGGGCGAGTCTGTTGCCATCTACCGGACACATTACTAAGCGAGCGATAATCAACATTTATTAATGCACACATAACTACGAAAGGCAGAGGTGTGTGCCCGAGGCGACTGGGCGTTATGTGAAGTGAAAGATTATCTTCGGTTTTAGTCGGTTCATGCCCGACATGCCACCCCCGCTACCCGGCGGGGGGGTATCCGAAGACATTTCCACACGTAAAAAAAAATACTTGACTTGAGCTTCTTATTTGTCATCATCAGAGACCCTCCGCTCCCTCTCCCCAACCCCGAGAAAGTGTCAGAGCCTCGACCGTCAATCAGAAGGTGCGCTTACCAGCATGCAAGGTTGGTTTGGGCCCCGAGGATCTTGGTCGGGGGACATGCACTACTAGTAGAGACAAGTTTCACGCTGCGATTTCTTGTCTGTTTGTCAGTTGAGAGCCTTTTTACCCCAACGGTGGTCATCTTTGTCCTTAAAATACTCAATAGAAATCGCACTTTCAGTACATAAGCGATAGCCCAGTGGCGTACGTAACGGACTGCTGAGACGAGGTCTCGAGTTCGATCCCCAGTCGCCCCGGGCACACACCTCTGACTTTTCGTAGTTATGTGTGCATTAATAAATGGTAATTATCGCTCGCTTAATATTGTGCCCAGTAGATGGCAATAGGCTCGCCCCCTATTACATTGGGACCTTAACATAATTGGCGAATCGTGGGTGTGTAATACACCTCTGCCTACCCCTTCGGGGATACAGGCGTTATGTTAAGATAAATATATTTTTTCTACTGATTATGTTACATTTTCTTAATTTCGTCTGGAAACCCTTCCATGTTGCAAGTAGCACATTGGGGAATGATTTTGTGTCATGTTGGATTTATTTCGAAGTAGTTTTAATGAATTAAAGTGTATTAAATAGCTTATGATACTGACCGTACCATGGCTTATTAAACTTTAAACTTAACCTGCTTATTCTAGGGCACGGAAAGTTACGACGCCTCCGGCGAATACACCACAGAGAGCGAGGTTGATAACTCCCTCACTTCCGAAGAACGAAACCTGCACTCCTCCATGGATATGAGCACTTCTACCTGCACCGTCACTCCTACACATCATGCTAAGGTAAATAGAATTTTGTGCCCATTGCACCAAGTTCAATATAAGTTCGCTTTTTGATTTATATGTGTTTTTATGTAAATAACTGGCGTCGCTTATCTATTATTAAGAATGATTAGATTTATCGTTATTATATTTTCCTCCATTTTATTTTGATCTTTTGCTTTAGACGTATTGACATAACAAGTCAAACTAAACACTATTATTTTACATATTTTTTTGTATTCTATTGTCTAAAATGCCTCATCATCATCATTTTAGCGTTGTCCCCGATTGCACCTGATGCTTATACCTCGGAGCCCGGGGTCCGCTTACTCCTTTCTCTCCTTTTGATTAGGCTTCTACGGCTTTTTCGCGAGCGACTGTCGTCTGAGCTCCAAACCCCGAAATTAAAGCATGCGTAGGGTCTAACTCATAACTCATTATTCGTAAGAATGTTACACGTCAAACTTTACATCATTTTAAAATATTTTGTCAGATAATTATCTTTTAAAACGGCAACAATGATGTAGGTTTACAAAAAAATATGAAACAATAACAGCATTCATTGCAATATAATTATAGTTATTTATGCAACTGTGGTATAATGAGGGGTATTAAAACATGAATGTAGGTTTATCACACGAAGCGAAGCTGAGTGTGATAATAGTATCACATGAGTGTTTTAATACCTAATTATACAGTTGCATACAAGACTTTATCTACACCCATGATGTATATTTTCGTAAGTAAACAAAACAATTTGCAAAATAATAGCGAAGAAAAATAGCGGGAATTCGAACGAATAAGCTTTAATTTTTTTTTTACGGCGCGCCGCCGCTGTGGTAGTGCAATGCAACGCGCGTGAATGACAGTTCTTTTTTTGAAACTCATACAGATTCCACGCATCGAGCGGTAAGAATTTGGCTGTCTGATGAGTAACCCTTTGCGCGGAAGAGATTGAAAAAGCGAAAGGAGTGTTATTATGAAATTTCATACAACATTATAACACCCGTTCGGATGATATTATGGTTATTAGGACATTGGATGTATTAATGTTGGCAATAAGCTAACTGTTTCAGAATCTTTTATAGAGGATTTAAAGCATGGGTGTAGATAAAGAAACTTATGAATATAATACTAGGAATTCAGTGCAGGGTGCGACTGAAATAAACTGAGCTGAGCGAGCAGGACTCTTACTTGAAAATAAAACATCTTACTACTGGGCAACTGTTTTTCGGTGAATATTTCTCAATGGTACATCGGACATGAACCATCTCGCTTCAAAACTCTCCTCAGTGTCCACACTATCACCGTGATAAATTTGGTCAAGATCGCGAGAGTGGTTACGGAGGAGTTCAGCCACCAACAAACGGCTATGCCGGGTATAAGAGCTTCGCTCGCTCAGCTCAATGAAGTCAATTTGATTTGTCACTTTTTTTTATGAGCCAGAATAAAATTCAAAATATCAGTTACATTATATATATAAAATAACCTAACATTCCTATCTTATATTTAAACTAGTTGTTGCCCGTGAATCCGGACCTACAGTAACTACAATCTACCTCTTTGCCAAATTTCATTTAGATGCCATTAGCCGTTCTGGCGTGATTGAGTAACAAACATCCAACCTATATAAATCTTAAGGCTTTCACGGCCGGCGTTGCATGTAGAAGATACTGCTTCCGAGCTGTTTGGCCGTGGTCCATAGGAAACTTGTGTCCCAAACGTTTCGTAGATCACTGCGGTCGACATCTTCAGTGGTACAGGTCCGGGCGCCGACGAGTGCCGAGAACTCTCCTCGGCGGCGATTTCACTGCGCACTGACTTCTTGCTCAGTCGCATCGACGAAACGTTTGCAACACAAGTTTCCTATGGACCACGGCCAAACAGCCCGAAAGCAGTATATTTTACAAACATCCAAACATCCATCCATAAAAAATTTAATACGAGAGTGGGAATATAAATATTATTAATATCGCTATCAATTTTAAAGTATTTATCATGCCAACTTTGCTTGTTAATTTTAATTGGGAAAAGTGCCGTCTTGAGTGTTGATTCTTTCCTATTAAAAAATTACCAATGTCATTCAATTAATTAATTATTTTTAAACACTTTCACGCACTTCTTGGGTCTATGCTCACACTACACTGAAGTATTATGTATTATACTGGCGACTAGAGTCCATGAACGTGTACACCTACAGAATGTAATGCTATTTAACTTTTGGTCGGACGAATTGCTTCGCTTTCAATTTCGCAATTCTCAAGCAATTTTATATAAATAACTACATTAATTTCACCAGCACTGTATAGTTAATCTTTTGGGATAAAACGCATTTGATATTTACATGCCAAATTTCTAAACTGTTTTATGTAGAGTTATTGAAATTGTCAAACTAATAAATAATTTTAAGTGGAAGTTACTAAGTAATTTAACATCATCGCGATCTCCTAGTTGCATCCAACGCTTTGGAGCCCGAGGTACTTAATTGGATTTGTTTGGTTTGCTTTTCCGGGAGCGACTGCCATCTGACCTCCTAACCCCGAGAGGAAAGCTTGTCCGTGTAAATACTTAAATTATACATTGGCCATTTTTCATATCATGCTTCACAGCGAGCCCACACATTTCAATTCTACTTTTTAATTATATGAATGACAATGAAATACGTAACACCAAACCAAAATTAAAAATACAATACGGACGGTTATATTCATCAGTCACTTAACAAAAATTAAGAAATTTTCTAGTGTACCTACTGTAGTTCGAGCTAGGCCAAGCTAAATCATTATTTGGCTATTTTTAAAACATATAAAACACTAACGTAGGTACAGCTAACAACAAAAATACTTATCAAATTCTAATTCAGTGTTAATCAACTTTTATCGTTGACTGTACTTTATTATCAATTAATGTAAATCAAGCACGCATCGCATTGTACATAACAAAACGGTTAAGGTATCTCCCCGCACTCAGGTCCAACTGCGCAAGAAGCGCGGCGGGTCGAGCGCTCGGCCGTGGTCTGTGTCATGCCTCTCGCAACTGAGCGGCGCACACGCATCGCTCGCGGCCACGCCCACCGCCGGCGACGTCGCCGCTATGTCACACAACATGTCCATCTCTGAGTCCGCTCTCAACACTCTAGCATCTCCTCAGAGAGTCACGCCTGCTAATTCAAATTCTAAGCTTCGTGGAAGTTCCACCACTGTACAGGTTGGTGCAAATGCAATGATCTTATATTAAAAAGAGATAGATAAAACACTCGTAGGGTTGCCTTGCAGCGTTATTGTGAGAAGTTATTTGAGTAAGACACGACTTTACTTATTTGTAGCATATTTGTTACTGAATCTTAAGATATAACATTATTACACGCCTCAACAGTTATTTGAAAATAGCTGATTTCGCCTATCAACGCACGCACTATTGCAACAGGATATGCACTAATCGTAATGAGTGCGAACGAGAATAAAGTATAACTTTTGTCATACTGCGGTATATTTTTAACATTGCGATACTGAGATAACATTTATCTACCTCATTTTAATATAAGACCATTGCTAATATGGCTTAAGCTTTACGATATACTTTTTATCATAAGCAAGGCACCATCTTTTAGCTTGCTCTTTGTTGTAACTAATTTCAATATATGTGTATTTAATATAGGTATATTTACATAATATGGTTACAGGCCGACTGCATCAGCGATGTCCGTCCGTCTCCGTCGTTGACTCCATAGGACAGCACTATGTTTATGCTATGACATGACTGCTGGCTACAAAACTATTATGAGTACAAATTTTCTCTTCTGTGCTAATTCCAACCTTTAAAATCCAGGGTCATGTCTCCAGCACCAACACTATGACGGAAGCATGTACCTCTTGCGTTGAGGCGAACGACAAGCAATGTTGGCTTCGACGTAAGCGGCTCAAACTGCGGCGGAATAACACAGCGGCTAGGCGTGAGAGGCTGGTGAAGTCGCTGAGCTTTTGCGGCAGACTGAGCCCTGAGATCGAGGATAAGCATGAGAGGAGTGCAGCTAGTGACCCAGCTACAAGTAGGAAGAGCAGGTATAGCACTGGTTATTTTAACATAACATAACATAACTTCACGCCTGTGTCCCCAAAGAGGTCGGCAGAGGTGTATTACACACCCACGATTCGCCAGGTTATTTTATTATATACGGATTTAGGATTTTATTCATTTCTTTAAAGTATAACTTATCATCATCATGTCATCGTTGAGTCCCGGTTGCATCCGAGGCCTTTACCTCGGAGCCCCGTGTCTGCTTACTCCTTCTTCTCCTTTAGATTTGGTTTATCTTACCAAAACTGGCGTATCCTCTACGGTAACTGGCGTTCCCCGAGTGGTACGCAAACCCCATTTTGAGAAACTGCCTTAGAGCCTTTAGTAGATTTCCATGTTAAACTTTTGCTACCAAATGTTAAATTGCATCATCCAATAAAAAAATTCCTTACAGATTCGACACAACCTCAACATCTGGCAACGAAAGCGACGAAGAACTGATAAAACAGCAAATGGCCACCATCGCCCACCTTCGCAAAAGCATCGAAAAGACCCACATATCGGCCATAGAACCCGACAGTGCCATTCCTGAACAGAACGAACTTGACACTGTAGCACCTAGCTTCAAGTTAGGCCCTGCAGGAGGCCACGTAAGGCCGAGACTAGCAAGGAGTTTAGAACGAGATACCAACTTTATAACTCTAAGTTTAGGGGACCCTAACCGTATGTGGGACTTATCGATTGATAAGGATTCGGATGTGGACAAGAGTGTGACGGCTGGAACGGAAGAGCATAGCTCGTTTTCCGAGCAGGCGTGGGATTTCTATCAGGTACGATACTTGATATAGTTAACTACAGAACTTCGGTATCGGCAGTGGGTTGTGGAGGTAAAATAGTAGTCGCTTCACGGAAAATATTGAACTTAACTTCGTAGTTAGACTAAAAAGCTGACCCCAACTTTATGAGGAAAATCTCAGAGGATGAGGATGATATAAGAAGTTCGACAGCATAGGATTTTCGGATCAAACTTTGAGATTGCCAACCATGGAGTTACTAAATTACAGTAGAAATGTGACTGCTTTTTCTGCTTTTTCTAAACTACGAAGGTAGTATACAGAGATTCCTGAAATATCTCCGATTTCCAAGAGCTGTTGGGGTTTTAGGGATATACTACCTATGGTATACCTGCTTCCCAGTTGACACGAAACGAAACACCATGCGGTTTTAGTTGCATCAAGTCCAACATACCCGCCTCATCGTTAGCTCTAGTAAGGTGAAGCCTTAACCGTATATAATCGGTAGGCCGAAGCATACGTCGGCCCACCCGATATATACGGTTAAATTGACTGTAAAGCTTGCAATACACAGAAGAGCAAGAGAGACAAAGTCTCTTCTATTGTTGACAAAGTCTGCTGGTGGAGTAAGGTAGGGAAGGTAAGGAAAAGAAGAGAATAATGCCTCCGGCACTCGCATAAACTGTAATGCAGCGTACTGCCACCTTCAATTGATATTACTAAGTAGACTCTGAGCTGCTACTGAAAATTTCCTAATAGAAAACATTTTGTCCGATTTGGGAATCGAGGCCTGGATCTCACAGTCACACGCAAGCATAAATTGTCTGTCTGGACAATGGAATTGCTTTAGTTAGAAGTTTCCTCTTCTTATGCTTTCTTTTTCTGTATTCTATTATTAAATTAATTTCGTTGTCACCAGGAAAAATACAACTCTGAACCTTACTCGGAAGCTCCCGACTCAGATGCCGCTCGACGCTTATTAGAGTTCGGCGATGACTACCGCGCCTTCCTGGACTCACAGTCTGACTGTTGCTCCAGCCTATCTGCACAACCAGAGAACGACCAGAGCCCTAGCGGTACCAGAAGACGACGCCCCCCATCAGACGTCTCACGAGAAAGAAGTCTACCCCGCTACAAGCGCCCCACCAGGAATTCCCCCATTGAAACGCCATCACGGAAACCTAAAAAGTCCATGTCTAGCGCTGAACGCAAAAAGACACTCCTCGATAGTCTAGAAAGATCTAGAAACAACACGAGCATCGAGAGCAACGACGGCGTCCGTCGTCGCAAAGCCTCAGAAAACGAGCGAAAGAATAACAAACGCTCGCCGGAATTCGATCTGCTGAACGTTCAGGTTCTAAGCCGGAGGAGACACAGCTCGAACTTGACCAGCGACGAGATCAACAGCTCGTTGGAGTACTCGGAGGTGAATAACCGGCCGGATATCCTCGATTCGCTGAGTCGTCGTCGCCGGACGGATAAAGACGGGGAGAGCGAGCTGCAGAAGGTGGAGGCCACGGAACTAAGGCGGCGATCGGCCGAGAGTGGTTCGTCGGAGGGCTCTGGCCGCGCGGGCCGCTGGGGCGGCTCGTCGGACTCCGAAGCGGAGGAGGCCCGCGCGCTCCTGCGGCGCTCCAGCACAGCGCTGGGTGCTGCGGAAGCGCAACTGGTGCGCCACGACGCTTCGCCAGACCTGCTTTGCGCGTTCGACTATGTAAGGACATTCGATACAGATTTCAGTAGTAGCTACTCGAGCGACGACGACATGGCGTCGTGCGTGACGGTGCGCCCTGCATGCTTACGCGCTAGATTGTGTCTCGCCGTCGCCGCATTTTCCGTCCTAGTTATAGTTTACATACATCTCCAATGACATATGGCCTGGGCTTGTGTGATATTTATTCTTATTTATGTAAGTATACGCATTAGGTTCGCTGCGATCGTCAGATTACCTGCCAGAGCGTGCGAGCACGGTACACGTTGACCGAACGAACACATTTTTTATAGTAGGTATAGTAAATGTTACGTTTGTTTGATAGTCAATTTTAATTTTATTTTTGTTGCATTTTGCAAATGCATGTAAAATACGTGTAAAAATAAATAGTGGAACCGCAACGATCTCTTAACATTCCAGTATAGGGTACTTATAGTGTGAATAGTTGTAATAAAAGTAAATTATGTACAAACTGCAAGCATTTATGGTGTTTTATCTATAAATGCGCCTAAACATAAAAGTCTGACTATCGCAGTATACATATAATAAAAATACTAACTTAATAATTTATTTCATCAATTTGTTGTGATAGTTTCGCGATGAGTATATCTTTTCTTTGAGAATGCATTTTTACAAATTAAGTAAGTAATGAAAAACAAGTGTTGAATTTTAACTTCAAACAATTTGAACTAGCTATTGGATGAAACAAGTGAAACTTTCACAATATAAATCACAACAAAAGTTTCTTTTTCGTTTTAAATGTTTTTTTTTTCTTTCTACTAACATTAGGTACCATTTATTTTTCGTGTGATTGTGATTGTGTAGTTGTTTTTATCTACTAACTGCCTGATTTTATTTTCTTTTTTAATCATCCTCATCTGTTTGGTGGTGATAACATGGTGCTAGGACAAGTCAAAATTTAGGTAAAAGTAGTACTTTAATTAATCATTCACTTAGTCTTTAAGTTAGGTGCTGAGGTACAAAAAGCTTAGGATTAAACTTGACATGTCAAAATAGATGCCAAGTTTGACGTTTACTAGATAGTTCAGAAAAAGGTGCATTATTTTTCAGTCGCTCAATATATTTATTACACCGCGTACCTCGTTATTTGATAACGTAATTACACTAAGTGATATTATTTGATTACTTTGTCAGTTGGTACTTACTTTTGGTTATAATCCTTGTATTATTATTACTTTGCAATTCGCATTTCTTGTAATTTGTGGTTTGACTGAACTCCGCAACGTCTCTCAGTACGAGTAAGATGTACATGTATTAATATTATGTTGAATAGGGATAGGTTGTTAATTGATCTTATTTTTTTACAAAATGTTAAAGAGTCAAGTGATCTTTGTATAAATGATTTGAAAAATAAATGCTAAATTAAAAAAACGAATATGGAGTTTCAGTCAATTAACACCCTACTCTCAATAGACCTGTTACTAAACGATGAAATTCAGTGACTCGTCTGAGTTACGAACAGCTTGGCAGAGTTGCAAATAAAAAACCATTCTTCTACTATGATATGGGCCTTATCTGCTTTTGTAATATATGTTTGGCATTTAGTTCTTGAAAGCTTGGGCATTAATTCGCATTACACTTAAGTTGAAAAGGAAAGCTGCTAAAAATATGCATGTTTAAATATGGATGTGTTAAAAAATTTAATAAAAAGTGTGCACAATGTAATATAAATAATTTGATGTGTTCAAAAGGAAGATTCGAAGGAGGAATAACAAAGTGAGTTAGCCGTAATTGTTATTTAAGGTGTAAAAAATTCTGTAAAATATAGCACATATTTTTGCTTAATAGCAGCTATTGTTCTTTTTGCCAACGTTGTGTTTTTCGTTGCACAGACGGAGATTATCACTCGATGCCGGGAAAATATCAACTTATTAGACGCGGCTTTGGTTGGCGGTACGCTTTCTGCAACATTACAACGTGACGTCAGAGGTTAGTAAACTTTATAAAAACTACATAATACCTACTCATGTCTATGTACATAATCATGAGTAAACTGACAGAATTCATTTACATTACCTCTTTAAGATTTAAATAATATTAGGATATTACCGATAATTCTTTGTCACATAATGAGTTGTAGGCTTTCACATAACTACATAAAACACAAAATCTGATATGTATAACCACAAACAAAAATCTTCATTGTGAAAAAATCATGACAGGATAATGCAATTGCATTATGAACACGATTGTGAGCATGAATATCTTGTTGCATGCAAAAATACATAAAGTTGGCGGTCGTGAACCGCGGTTACTTATATTTCAACCGGTTTCCGACCGAACCTCCCGCCTTCATTTTCCAATCTCGGTCGCGATCAAGGCTGCCCGCCATATTTGAACGTTCGCCTTTTACGTAGTTGGTTTTTTTTCTTTTTAAGTGCATATTTTAAATTAAAGGAGTGGATTGTCTTGTATGCGAATTTTTGGTTTTTAATGCATCGGTTCGTAACATACCTGGATAAATGATTACGTAATACCAAAGACATTATTAATATCCGCTTTCGCAGCAAGTTATCGACTATTAAAATTAAACAGTCTCTCCTTCCATAAACGTAAACATCATGATTTGTAGGTGGGTGTTCATCATTCATTGTACTTCTCAAGCCAATGCTCATAAATTGTTCACTCAAACAAACTTCACATAATATACGTGACATGATTTATGGGATGATTGGATTCACCATCATAAAGCAAAGATTTATTAAATAAAAAGCACATTATGTATGTATAGAAAGCGGTAAAAATATACTTAGGATGTAGCTAGTTTGCGTTGACATCTGCGCTGTGTAAAATTCTTTTTTCGGGTATTTTTCAGCTATGCTACCAATTCGATTGGGCATCTCACGAAACTATGTCTAAATTATAGTTTTATTTGAATTTCGAAATTCATTCTATTTGACATGAGATTCAATTTATAATTTAAAGTGTTAGCATTTAATGTGAATTTTATGTCGTTATTTTTTTGTGATTTATGTTTATATATTTATATTTATAACAGCAGAATTGGCACCTAAATCAAACCACAAGACCAATAGCATTTTTGCCATAATAAATAAATATATTAGGACATTCTACACAACACTATCTAGAATCAATGTAATGTAACACATAACTTATCTATCTTGTGTTATAAGTTCCAGAATACGGATAAACGTATTTAGATTTTATTTTTGTAAATACATAATCAATTATACATAGAAATACATCAACCTATGATAATAAACGTATTCATGTAAACAAATATTTGCACTGACCGGGAATCGAACTCGAAGCCTCTGATAGCAATTAAACGCACTATCGCTACCGCCACATATGTCGTCATAATATATTATTCAAACAAAAATATCAAAACAAATCCACATAGTAGGTAATGCAATTATCTACCACGTCATTTAACTATAGGTACATTAGCTTCTAAACACACAAGGAATGTAAATACATACACGACCAAAAGTAGTAGAACCATATCTATGTATACTTTATCGGGACGGTTAAGCATATCTTTGATGTCATGTTATTAAAGTCCTTTACTGACGTGCGGCGTACGAACCGTTACTTTTCATAGCCTTCAATCAAACTCTAGGGCTGTCCCCAATCCACTACATCAAACAGAGTTTATAATAAAACGAAAAATCGTTTTATTATAAAGTCTATATATAGAAATATATATATATATATATATAGTTATTATAGGTTCAAAAAAAATTGTTTTAAAAAAAATCCACGTATGGAAAAAATCTTCTACAGATTAAAGGGACAAAAATAATTTGTGTGACTAGTTTTGACCCGAAGTGTCAGGATGAGTCTGCCAAGGATACGATTTAAAAATTGTAACTAGGAAAAATCTTTACGCACAAAAACATAATCATAGAAAACCTAAAACTTTCGCAACACAAAGGTGGCGCAATAATCATAATACAAATAAGGTATCATTCATATAAGCGATTCATATTCCTATATGAATCGCTTATATGAGTCTAAGTATATCAAATTAGCCGATGCCCGTAGCGGCACTCGCGTATAGTACAGATCTCTTTCCCACGACCGGAAAAGAACCCTGCTACCGGAATCAAAAATAGCTCAAGTGCTATACCAAACTATAATCTATCTCTGTGCTAAATAAACATTCAGATCCGCTCAGCCGGACTGAAAAGTATCAAATATACATCCGTAAAAAACTATAAATATATTATATATAAGATTAGTAGAATAGGATGGCAGTTGCACACCGCGCTTTACCCACATTCAAATTGAATTCTACTTCACTTTTCACTGCACAAACATCATATTTAGTGACGTAATTTTACGTAGCCCTCAAATTTTCTAAACAAAGAGCTCATCTAACATAGTAATATTTTTCAAATCGATTGTAAATACCTAAAATAACATAATAGCAGCAGACCAACGTCTTCAAATAAATAAACCTTCGAAACTATTTAAATGTGTTCACACTTGACAACACGGTAAGGGTCATTACCATACACTGCTAAATTTAAACTCGCATACCTAAACTACAAAGCTTGCTTAGTTACTTACACATTGCATTCTCTAGTACTAAAACCTGACATTCACACATAATTTGTAGTTAATATTTTACTTAACAGATTCACTACTGCTTTTACTACTTGAACAAGACGCTTTGGAAGTCTTTGATGTTTTTATGAATAGCATTGTGGCGTGTTCCATGCGTGTATTTACTGAATATTGAAAGACTATCATAGGCTGAGTACGTACACATTTACCACTATTTTGTTTTTATTTAGTTTTCTTATTCTATATTTGACTTACGATCGGCATTTATAAATATATAAGTTGGATGTAATCTCACTACGACTTCAAAGCGCTATTTTTATTTGTTTATGCTAAGGTAGCAAATAAGCATTATGCTCACGTCTAAGCGGTAACTGGTAGTTAGTGGGCTAGGAAGCCATGATATACTATATATAAAGAATAACGATTTTACATTATACATATCTACATACAATCACGTTTCTTGCCCATGGGAATATGCAGAGATAACAACTGTCCACTTGTTACGATTGCCAGAAATTAATATAACATAAATAAAATATAATTTATAAATAAATATGATTTAAGTAATAGGTATATAAAGTTAAGCATGATTACTACTGAAGACCATTCAAATTACGATAACTGGTGACAACCCTAAGTGAATCCCGGAAACGGCGACACGCAGCGCGATCACACACCCATTCGTTCGTCTCCATCTATTTCTGCCAACGAAAGCGGAACGGTCTCGCCAACTCCAAAAATGTGGACATCGTAGTCGACTTTTTTGCACTTTGAGAACGAGATTTTTGTTTACTAATTGATTCGCTGTTGGTGAAGTCATCCTATCCACTAATTGGTAATAATACATTATTGTTTATGTTGTATATTATTTACAGCTATTGGTTTTACGACTGGTTGTGATTGAGACCACGTATTTAGTTTATGTAGGTCACTTTTAAATTTATGTAAACTTTTACGGTTGCGTTGCATTCAGTCATTAAGTAAATTATTTTCAGGAAGATAATAAGGTATACCTAGGTAGGTACACTTTTTGTCCAATTTTACCAATTTGATAACACTGTGTCACTAATCTTTACAAGAGTTCTGTACTTTATTATTTCTCATAATCGCATATACTTAATGCCGGAAATAAAAAAACGTAGACTGTTCATTATGACACAATTACCAATTTATAGCCGTCTGTTTTTGTTCTTAAACAACCAATTAAGAAAATAAAACAAGTAATAACAATAAAAAAGGGATAATTCGCACAAGATACCTTTTTACTTTAATTTACACTTTCGTAGTATTGAATTTCGAAGGACTGCGGTTGTCTTTTTGTTTCTTAGGTACGACAACCGCTAGCCCCCGCTGGCACGCGGGTGGTATCCGAAGGGATTTCAGCACGAAAAAAAAAAAGGTACGACAACCGCTGATTTTTCTGTTCAACTTATTGGCACTTGGTACTCCTTGCTTTGCTTCAAATTAAGGACATTCGGTGGCACCTGGTAGCACAAAAAGCCACTTGCAATCAAAATAGAAGTAACTAACCCCGAAAATAAAACACTTAACGTGAAAAAACAAATGTTTTATGGGTAGCACTTAAAGTTTAAACCCTCATTTAAAAGTGTATTCTTAGAGAAATCTGTTAAGGTAAATATTTTATAATGAGTACAATAATCTAAAAATATACCACGAACGTCTTACCCCTCTTATCCAAACATATTTTCTTCTCGCAAGTCCGAAAATAAATATTATTAAAAAGATTACTAAGGTACATTTACAGTATTTTAAGTACCTATCATGATAATTATGATAAAACTTAATAAACGTATCGTAGTCCTAAAACCCACAATACATCACTGTAAATTATTTGCATTACACGCAAAGAAAACTAGATAAATACAGTTAGTAGAACATGCTGTATCTGTCATGTAAATAAGAACTACATTGTGCATATATTATCTACAAATGATGTTTGAGCTCATTTTATAAAATTATGGTTCGTTTTAGAAATTAAATTTTTTGAATTACGTGTTTAAGTTCGTCAGGTATTCATTATATTAATTCCTAAACCAAAATTACAATAATATGTCTATATCTTGAAGATATGAGCACACATAATAATAAGAAATAGGTAATGATTTCTTCTCCGTGAAAAGCAGTTTGATAAAAATATAAAAATTCTACTTCATCGAGTGATAACCCTTCCTTCCGGAGTCCTTCCTTCCTTCCTTTTTTTAGTCCCCTCCTCTTCTTAATCCTGATCAGAGCCCGGGGTCCGCTCTCCCGCTTCTTTTCAGCTTACACTTGGCTCACACGGAAGCGAGTGCCGTCCGCCCCAACTCTCCGAGAAAAAATCTGCGCCGGAGCCTCGTCCGTCAATCATGTGTACCGGTTTGCAGGTGAGATTGGTTTGGGCCCCAAACATCTTGGAACAAACCCAGATATCAGTATCGTGGTAACATTATATCTAGGTGTATGAGTAACAAATAGAATTAAGTGTGAATTAGCAATAGCAAATGAAAATTGTCAACTTAGATCTTTCAGATTGACGGTTGTTTCATGATATAAGATTTATGACCAAATAGCAGAGTAAATAAACACATAACATCATGCCAAAATGACGTCACTTAGATACATGTCAAAATGTTCGATAAATAATCATTGAAACGATGCATTACTAAAATGAAAACTTAAATAGGTTCTAAGTAGTCAGTACAACTGGGTTGCTTAAACGGTTAACTCGTTTATGAATAGAAAAGTTAAAAAGTATAATATAACATTATGGTTGTTGCTGCCAAAGTGTTAGTTTTCAAACATTCTAACAATCGTAAAAGTAAGTATATAATTATTATAGCAATTAATTATGTAACTTATATATTTGATATTTATTTTAATACCCAAGTACTTTAAATTTGTACTGCCGTTTAAATAACACTCGAAAATAAAATAATCATATCAATTTATTTAATTTTTTAGTAAACGTATGCCTCATATAATGGCTGTCAAATGGTTATTAAAAAAAATCGATGTCGTATAAGAAAATAATTAGTATTGTCTATAATAAATTAATACCACAGATTGCTAATACAGCCATTATGTCCTTCGATATACGATCAGCTGCTTAAGCGTCCGTTAAAAGTGTCACAGTAGCTCAGAACTCTAAATTTCCAGAGCGTGACTAAAGTATTTAACTCTTAAGATGTTATGGATGTCGACATTTTTTATATTTGGAAAGTTGCTGCGTAATATTGGTTCAACTTACGTCATTGTTTGAATTAAGAAAATAGTAGTTTTGAAGTGGTTAATGTTATATTTTTGAAAAGTTGTTAGACTGCTGTTAATAGTACTTGATTTTATATGTTTATAAATCCTTTTGTGTTGCTTAAATCGCTTTTTAGGCTAACTTTGGCAAGGTATGAGAGTCACGAGTAGTTTATTTTTCTATTATATTAACTGTTTTCTGGGGTTGGGGCGAGTTGAGTTTCAATTAAGAAGATTATTATATTAAGAAATTACCTACATATTAATATTTTTTCCTTCCTTTGGAAGCTCAGTGATTTAAAAGCCAAATAGTTCTGCTCAAAAAATCAATGTTAGAATAAATAATATAATTATTCTTACGTTAGAAGGTAAACTAGTTGAATTCGTATTGTGTAATCCAAAATGGCGGCTAATACATTCTTTGGCAATGGAGCCACTAATTGTTGGGCTAGATATGAAATTTGCACAGCTAATGTCAGGCAAGGCCAGGAAACAGACGTGGGTTGCAATATTTATGAAAAAATAAGTATCGTTGATGATAACAGTAGCTAATATTTAACGTTTAGTAGTTTACGATAGCGTTCTGAAATGCTAATGCGAATTAATAAAATATTCATTCATTTCTTGAAATCATCTCTGAAACTCGAAATCGACCCGGAACAAACCCGCGATTACTTTTTCATCATCCCTTAATCTTTAAAAAGCCAATCCATCACAACCCCCGCTATAATTATTTAATCAATCTTAGTAACTCACTTAACACTAGTTTTGATACGATACAAAATAATATTATCCCTCTTCAATATATTAGATACCACATCAGTTCTAAATATTCAACAACCAACAATGCCTACTATTACTTATTGCTTCTAAAATAAATAAATGCACTCAACAATTGTAATTATATTGTACTTAAAGAAATTACCTGAGTAATTACAACAAGTTAAACGACCTGATTGCCCCTAAGTACTTCAGTGGAAGGTTCTAAAGAGATAATCAGTAAGAATGCAGTCCGCCAACGTTCTACCGAGAAAGGCAGCTAATTGCTATGACGGACGCGTACGACACTGTCAATCTATCGAATCAAACCTTTTGTATAAAGGGAAGCTACCATTAGGTAACGTATTTATTTAAAACTTCTGTTCCAAAAATTTGCTAACATCTGTGCATTTTCAAGCCTAATATGGGACGCGAGTAAAAAGTTATCGATTTTTTACTCGTAAGTTTTTTTATTCATATTTTATAACATTGCAGCTGAGTAGTTCACTCGTGTATAAAACGTATTTCAAATAGCAAAGTTTTGTTCTAAGGTCTTTTTAGATATTTTGGTAATGCAAATCGCCTTATAGTCTTGCAAAATGTAAAGAACTATTTTTTCTAGTAGATTATCGCCATAGTCCATAACTACATTTTACTTATTAGCACTCTGTCTTCTGCAAGCCAAACAGAAATTGGATTAAAGATTCAATGGATAGCTACACGCTGGTATTGAAGAAATATACTGTGGTTGGATCTAAAGTACTGTAAGTTCTAAGACTTCCTTGGACGTCCACAGATGCAGAGCGTCCGCAATTGCTGATTGAAAAGTGTCGCTTTAATATTAAACTAAAATCGATTCTTAAATAGTTAACTATAAAACAATCAATGTTTATGAATAATTGGTAATTGTATTTAACTTTTGTTGAAATAAAAATAAAATACGTTTAATTTGATTACAATTTTAATATTGTCGTCACCTAACAAAATCGCGTAGACCATTGAATATTGCACTTGAAAAAAACATGTTTCGTCCATCTAACTGGTATGGGAAAATTATGGACGATTATATCGAAATTGTCACAATCGTACTCCGTCTACCTATGAACTTATAACATTAGACGGACACATTTTTTATTAAATGGAGCCACATTTCTTCAAGATCTAGTTTCAATCTCTCAAATATTCATAATGTTCAAAACTTCAAAATATCAAATTTATCGATTTGAAACGGTTCCTGAAATTGGAACCAGACTTTTACGGACTTTTTATTAGCAATGTAATTATATTTTCTGTTTTTTGAACAACCATTGACCAGGAATAATAACTTTGTCAACTTTTTAACTCCTACATACTATTACTTCTATAGCACGTGGCATTTTGTGAGTAAGTATTTATCTGGCACGCGGGGGGGGGGGGGTATCCGAAGGGATTTCCGCACGAAAAAAAAAGGGTGTTTTTTCCATCTCTATCTCGTTGTAATTAATTAGCATAATGCCATGTTGCAACCAGTTTTTAAACGGAAAAATACTGTTTTCTTAATTAAGGGTTATGGTCAGGTGCTTGTTTATATTTATTGTATGACTACTTGTGTAATACATAAAACTTCAAATAGGAACAATTACATTTAAGTCGCTTAAGTAACAGGAGACCTAGGTCTGCCGGAAGTATAGATCTCTTCATTCTACACAATAGGTGACAGAATTCCGTTTGTTCCCTTCGAACTATTTGCTATGCCTTTGGAGGGCGTGGAGCTTGGGCTCTCTCCAAATTACTTTTACTAAAACTGTCTTAAAATCATCAATGAATTTATCATTGATGTTTTTTTTTTCGGGAATCACTTACTCCTTCGGTAGTACGGTCTTATAGAGCACTGCTACTGCAATTGATCCTTGCATGCAGATGTCACAGGAGTAAAGTGAGGGTGGGGTTCGTCCAAAAGTCATGGTGTAGAAACTACCCGTGGGCATTCCTACATGCGAAAATAAAAGTTAAAATTGAGATATAAAAAGCCAAAATATTATTGACAACAAAACCTATAATATAAATATTATAGGTTTTGTTGTCTTATGCATTTTGTATTGCACCACATAAATATGTATTTTAATCGTATAATAAATTAAAGTAACTAAAATTTCTTTATAAAGAATACAATCGTAAAGGAATTTTTAATAATTACATTTTTTTTCTAACATAATCATCACGTCAAGCTTTCTATTTATATAAAATAGATTTATGTTGAGAACACTTATGATATTACAAACATTTCGCAGCTGTTTTGCAAATACTGTGAGACAATGTTCAGCCATTGTGTGTAGTTAATGCAAACTTTTGTTACTTGTATTATCATTTTCTCTTTGTCCCAGGAAACTGCAGGCGATGATGTCATATTAAAAAAAACCGTTAAAAGAAGTCTAAGTAGAACGCGTCCTTTTAAAAACCGGATCTCGTTCCGTACCTTCGTGCTGTCAACACAATGGATTAACAGATCTAAAGAATTTTATAAATTACAAATACCTATTCAACGTCTAACCCATAGAACCGTGGTGATATGCGATAAATACAAGCCTAAAGGTAACATAGCGCTGTATCGCTTTATTATTTTACATAAAGTTGATAATCGTTCGCTTAAAGCGGTTGGAAGCTATTTTTGTCTCAAAGGTAGAGTACACAGTACACAGTGTAACAGCTGGTCGTAGAGGACGACGCACGTCCCCACCGCTGTGCCGCTACGGATCGCGATCAGTGTTTACATTCGGATACGATCCGAACATCGAGTTTCATAATAGTGACAACTTCCTACGTGTATTTTCTAAAACAACGTTCATTTTATACTCAAACGTAACTTTTTTATGGATTTTATAATACATTTATTCTTCTTCAAATGAAACTAGATGCGCACGAGTGACTATTTAACTTTCGCTTGTATCAGTGTGTTATGGTAGCAACGGTGTCCTAATTTTGTTCGATATACAAATTATACAAGTATCAAACATCAATGTTTTTTGCCAACAACTTCTTTGGAAATTGGTTGGAAAATTTATTTAGAACTTAACGGTTCTAAAATCCATTAATCAACAGAATAAGAAGCTAAAACTCGGTTATACTTGGACTTTGAAACAATACAAAAACGCAACAGAATAATAGGTTACATTGATGTAATAATATTATGGTACGTGGAACGTTCGGAAAACGACCTTGGCGAGTGTCTAGATGTTTACATTATCCCAGCTGTGACGACAGTTCAGAAATTGTTTCCTTCTTTTACGAGTTTGTAATAGTACATTTACATACCTTATTACTATTTGACATTGCCTATATCATTACATAGTGTAAAATAATATCACATTTACGCGTCCGTTTCTTCGCTAACTTCTTGTAAACCGCAAAACGGATATTCAATATTATTTACTGCAGGTTCTAAATAAGCCTTTCATTTGAGGAATGGAAAATCAGATTGTATCCGTGCGTTGCCAAGGCTTGTGCGTATACAAACTAAAATATTCGATTGTGTAGGCGATTTAATTATTCATTCAACGTTCTATTCGATAGGGTTACTGTATCGATAGTCAGTGTATCCAAACCATCAATTTCATTTATATTATCAGCATTTATAGTTTCTGATAATTCTTTGGTCAAGGTATTGATTTATGCGACATATGTAGCCTTTCTCAAGCAATTCATTTTAATATTTATACGCTCCTTTCCTGTTCATAGTGTCTACGGTGAATGTACTGTGAGGTCAGAGTTTAAAAAGAATTTTCAAGGTTTCGTACTTGATCCATTCGTCGATGGTATTATAATACCCTTTAAGTGATTACTTCGAAAACGTTTTTGTTATCATTTCTTACTTCGTTGTACATACTTACATGTCATAAGGTTCTTCATGGAAATTCATGTAAAACTAACCAATATAGATTAATGAAACTAGTGATACATCTCATTTTTGTAATACGTTACATATATAAGATGACTAGAGGTAAGTATCTTCGATGAATTGCCGATCTCGTGCGGAGTCATAGTGTCAGGTCCAAAAAGACGTATTTTGGGAACAAAAAGACACCGGCAGTTTTGTCTATACCGTATCTACAATGTCCACTAAAGAAAAGTTCTTCGAACTTATCACTCAGTAACTAGTATCTTCTATACTTTCTTTATATAATAGAAACATATCATCTTATCATATAGTTTTTAATGCGTGATAAAATACATTATCGTCTATGATAATAATCTTGAGGATTACCGGAAACTACTTTCAAAAATTAAATAGAATTATGTAACCATCGTCAAAAGTCAAATTTGAACATTGCGATAATAATGACGACTGGTGTGATTAGATTAGTAATAATTAGCGTCATAATTAATAAAGGTACTAAATAAACATAAAATTTCCCAAAAACAGACGATGAAGAGCAAGTCACAAAATATGTGTTTTTATAGAATGTCAATGTTTATGTAAATCCGGTAACTTTGGAATTAGATAATCGCTTTCACTGTTTTTACTCAATGTTGTCACGAAACTTGTTTTTTAAATACTTTTCCGACTTGTTTTACGACCGAAACGGGACAATTTTTTCATTTTATTGCATATTCCCATATCTAACATGTATTAAATAGACCCATTAAGTGCGATTTTGTTTAGATACCTTGTAACAAGTTTTTGTGTGGGAAAATTCTTTGGAATAAAGTGCTTTTAAATGTCTATCAATATTCTAAACTTCACTTCTTTTCTTCTTTTGCCGTTTGAGATGCATTGCAAGATGAACGTTGTTTTACATAACATGCAAAGATCTTCAATATTGTATTAAAACACAACTTAGAAGATCTACTTACGTTATAACTTATATCACAATCAATTGAAAACTTATTATGTCTCCTTTCATTAACTATTACATTTATTCCAATAAAAGAGTCCTCCTGAATGTAAGAGAAGATATATATATATATATTCATTAGTAGTTTTTTATCTTTTTAGCACGCTTGAAGGTTTTCACATCCCACTGGGATGCTCTGAACCTACTTTACAATACACATAATTATGTCGGTTCTAACTATACTGTATCATTTTCTGTATAGGTGATACGACACCTACAATTAACAAGGTATCAGATAGTCTGAATAAACGATTACATGAATACGCTTTTGAGCAATGGCAGCTCAAATACATCATCAAAAATTGTCTCTAAACGATCATATTAAGTGGAGTTAAAGCGACAATCAAAAGCTTCCATTCAGTCCAGCCCAACCCTTCCATGACATGGCATTTAAAAACGCTGACTCATCATGATTTTATCAGCCGATTATATCAGACTTCCGATGGGGTATCAGTATCAGGCTGAACAACAATACTCAATATTAAAATGGTGGTCCTCAAGCTCTCCTCGATAGATGCTTTTTCACGCAGATTGTAAGTAGACGAAAACACGTTAGTAAGTCTTTATTCCCAAAGTTGCATTGCTAGTATAAGTTAAATATTATTTAAGTGATACATCAATAAGTCACTTACATTTTATAATCAAAATGCGTCTTGTGAAAATATGCTGTGCCGTTATATTAAGTTTCGTAAAACAAGTTTTGACAATTATTATCGATTCTCCGAACCTTAATTGAATTTCGATGTGTCAGCACACGACAATTGCTTCAATCACATTAACACGTCCACAAATTGCTTCAATAACAACTCTATTCTAATCTAAGTATTTTTCTTATACGTACTTATTGCTCAAAGATTGTGTAAGAGGTTTCACTTTGTAAGCTTACGGTCGGTAAGTGCTTTTGTAGACAAGATTGTTGAACATGGGTACTTATTTTTTAAAGTAGGTGAATGGTTTAGATAATATTGTTTGTGATCTGGTTGAAACAGTAGCTGAATTGGATTATCTGGCTTTATTGTTTGCAGATTATGGTTGTTTAAATAAAAATTGTTTTACTATTCTATGTTATACAACGGCTAAATTAATAAAAGGCAAATATCGTAAATATAGGAAGGTATTTCAGCAATGTCCAAAACTCTAAAACAACAAATTAGGTAGCTAGCAAAAATGTACTCAACTTTTTATTACCATGCATAAACTTTGCTTTATTGAATTAATTTACGCAAGCATAAATAAATGGGCAAACAATATTAAGCAGCCAATCTCCGTTTGCTAACATTTCGAACAAAGACGACGTCCACGGGTCGTGTTGCAAAATAATAACGCACTTAAAATTTGCTCAACTTGGACGTCATATGTCTACCTACGTATAGTTTTAAAGTGATTTTGTGGTAGCCTCCTTCATTTGCAATGTAATGTAATTTATGCAACCGTTGCAGAAGTTGACTACAAAATACTATCTCTTATTTCCTTCTTTAATATTATAAAGAGATATTTGTGATGGCCCAGCCAAAGTTACAAGAGGCATTCATGCCCGATTTTTTCTTAAAGTCTTGGAGAGAACCCACTGAATTCTATGTATCTACTAAATAAGTCTTTGAGAGAAACCAACAAGTATCGTATATGTATGGCTGGTACATTTCGTAAGCTGTAATAAATTACATATTTGGATACTTACCAATATAATTATGTATTCGCATATACTGACATTAACTTGTTGTCCTTGAAATTATTAGCTTTAGAAGGTCGTTACTCCTAAGTTCGTCATCTATTGAGATCAGCGACACTCCTTAGACGGCAGTCAGAATTTTAAGGTGTTCTACAGATAAATAATTTTACAATGAACATTGTCTATCAATTACCTTCGCATATGTAGTTACATAATTATATTGTTAGCGTGATAAATGAGAACTCTTAAATCATCTATCGTGCCCAATCTTTTCCAATGTGTTATATTCATTTCGAAATAATTACTTGTAATAGCAATAATACGCGAATTACCTTCCAATCTTTTAAAAACTTAACATTTTAAAACTGGATTCTTTCACACGCCTCGCAAATAAGGCAACATAAGTATAGGTTTTGCGTTAGTGGATCAGCCGGTTTTTTTGTCTATACTTACTACATACTTCAAAATCTTGTTTCAAGATTGCACTTAAAATTTCAAAGTTCAACGTTTCATTACAAAATGTACATATTAAGTTTCGAAGATGTCTGTAGCTTGCATTTATTAACATTGTAATTCATTTTTGCACGCCTTGTTAAGTCTCTAACATCCTCAATTGAAAAAATATACCGTTATTTTTTTATTATTTCGTCTTTATAGATGAGTTCTACTTTTTCCTGTCTCGTTCATGATTTTATTACAAGGCTATAAATATGAAATACATGCCCTAATGTTTCAATCACTAGAATCTTATTTTAGTGAGCCAAGTTTGATTGCATTAATATAGATATATATAATTGTTTAAAAAAAAACTAATAATGAAACCAAACTCCTTGTCTTAAGGAAGCTTTATGAAAAATCACAAGTATCCATACGTTATGTTAAGAAAGTAGTTTCAAGACTTGTTCCATCATATGATAAGTACGACAACTGTACGACAGTTTCACTTCCACATACTGGAACTAGTAACCAGTGTGACATGACAGTCCATGATTGGCCTGATGACGTATAATTTAAATCCTGACGCGTTTTTCCCTATGGTGGAAACTGCTTTCAATTAAATAAACAAATATGGACGGTTTTTAATTTCTAAATTTATATTTTCGAATTTGTCTATGCGTGCTGTGTTATCTGCAACCATATTGATTGAAATCATTTATCTATCTATGATCTCCTTTTAGATTAGGTACATTGTCCATCATAGGATTCGTAGGTATGTCTACATGTAAATAAACTGTTTATCTGTAATCATTCGTGATAACAACCTACAAACTTCGTTTTTTCGTGGGAAATCATATGTATAATAACAATGACCTAGGACACAGAGTACCTAAATGAGTTATTTCTATTGTCTCTATTATTTCTACCTTGTTCGAAGAAAACACAAATAGTTTTTAACGAATGATTATATAACGAGATTTACGCGTTATACAATCGGTCATATAAGTTATTCAAACATATTTCATATCCACACAACGAAATTTTCAGTTCGCTAACCGGTCGTTTTTAGGGTTCCGTAGCCAAATGGTAAAAACCCTTATAGATTCGTCATGTCTGTTTGTCCGTACGTATGTCACAGCCACTTTTTTCCGAAAGTATAAGAACTTTGTTGTTGAAACTTGGTAAGTAGATAAATTCTGTGAATGATATTTGGGGGTTCCCCATATTTCTAAAAAAAATTTTTCATCAAACCCATATGTGTCTATGGATAGGTTTTCAAAAATGAAATTGAGGTTTCAAATATCATTTTTTTTATAAACTGAATAGTGTACTTCCAAAGTGCGTGTAACTTATAAAATAAAAGAATGATAAAACTAAAAAAATATATGATGTACATTATCATGTAAACTTCCACCGAAAATTAGTTTGAATGATATTTAGTTCGTATTTTTTTTAATACGTCATAAATCGTAAACCTCAATTTACCTTTCATTCAAACAACTTAAATATAAAAATTTTACTTGCTGCTACAGAACCCTTCATGGGTGAGTCCGACTAGTACTTGGCCGGTTTTTTAATCTTCAAACGATGCCCTCATTGTTTAAATACCAGATTTATCTGTGTTATAATTACCCCAGCTTCTCGACCGACATTCTATTGTTGCTCGAAGATTATCGGTCAATTATTGGACTAACGGTGTGGCGGGCGGACATTCTAGTTCGTCTCGAGTACCGCTACTTTGAATTCTCTGATGTATTACATGGCTACATGTTATACTGTTCACGCACGGTACAATAATATATCACTCCTGTATTGTGCAGTGCGTAAATATAGGACAATTGGGTACAACATACTATGACATCGTGCAGAATTTTAAACTGTTTAAACTGTACTCATTGTTAACCCTTAAAACCTCGCTAGTATGGAAATTAGTAAATATCGATAATAATCTGTCACATATTATCACTGCATTATAGCACACAAGCCATTGCCTTGGACTATTTCATCTTGATTTTATATTGCGTGATTAAAAAACAAAAATACAACGGGTTTTGAACGCCTTTCATGTTTGTTTCTCAGTAAGTAAATGCTGTATTTACGGTTGTCATAATATTCTACAACATTCTACACAGCTCAATCTAGACCCAAAGTAAGCATAGCTTAACTAGCTTGTGTTATGGATTCTAGAAATCGAATTAAAATACCTAGAAACATTTTCTTTTCTAAATACATACATATTATACATAGAAACACCCAGACCAATGTAAATAGACCTATTCATGCATTCAAATATTTGCACAGAGAGGCAATCGAACCCGCGACCTCCAAATAAGCAATCGAACGCACTAACGCTACGCCCGCCCGCGCCACAGAGGTCGTCAAGGTCCTACTCGTAATTGGTTTAGTCAAGTTTTAATTTTAAGTCGATTAAATCTGTGTATTTTACTTATCTATTTGAGTAAAATATGCGAAATCAACAAATACTTAACAGACTACACACGGTGACATAATTATTATCACTCCCATTAAGCGATTAAACAAATATAATATTCAAATAAATCTAAAGATTGTTAGTTAATTCTATTGATTTATTTTGTAGTATGTTCCGATATTTACACCGTTCGCGACGTTTACGTTGCTTTTCAGCAGCGATGGTGGCGATGGTCACAGGGAGACTAGTTCACTAACAATAAGAACTACGATTATGGCGAACTAAACTGCGTTACAAAATGTGAGAACTTATTTTAGTAGAATGGATTTGCACTGGTGAAACTAGCCTTAGATGGTGATCGTCTCATTGTTAACAGACATAGAAGGGGCTTTAAAATTTAAATCGCATTAAGTTGTCTAATATACCCACTTACACATATATTAAATGTCAGTTATCGTAGAAACACGTCTCTTAGCTACACCTTGGTAGTAGTAAAACTGATAGAAAAGCAACCAATAAAGAAGTAGAAAATGCAAGCGCTCAAACAACACACTTTTCCTTTATAAAACCCGTATTTTACCGCAGCCACATCAACAAAGGAACCACAACGTTAACGTTACAAGCGAAAGCAGAAAATGATGTAATAGTAACAAAACTAAAACTCATGTGCATCCGTTCATAATATCTCTTGGATAACTGTCATTATTTCATTATGCCTTCGCGAATTGATAACAATCAGAATTGTAGTTCGCAACTGCATCAATTGCGTCATTGTTCTAAGTAATATTTACGAAATTGTTTTTAGTATGTTTAACTTTATCTGCTAAAGTCTTAAATTTGCTGCAAACGGTTTGAAAATTGGCTCCAGCAACTACAAGTGTTGAATAGCGTGTCCCAAACTTTATTATACCCTGGCTCAGTTCTTTTAAAATTCTCCCATCGTGGCCTATTTTTTTTTAATGCATGTAGGTAAAATGAAAAACCTGTTACTTTTTTGCTAAGAGATAGTCCGTTAGGTATTACTTTCAAAATGCTCTCCTTTATAAACAAGCTTTACCTGCTCAATTTAGCTAAGTAGCTATTAATTTATTAAAAACTATGTAATTTGTACATGCGCATAAAGGTATTTAGGTAAACTTGTTTTGATAATCATCGATTGGTTACGGGTTTAAAATGATTATGAGCGTCGAAGCTACCTATTTCGTGGTGCAGCGATAAATTCTGTTTAATACTAGGATGAGAGTTGTTAATAATCATATAAAGCGAATAGTTTATATTATATTAAATTTATCTATTAATCTATTTATCTATTAATAATTTATATATTATCTATAGGTATTAAAATATATAATTTGAGTCTTAATTAATAATAGAAAGTTCAGGAATTATAGATACAGATTCCTCAAATGTGAATCTTGGAGCTGACTTTGACAATAAAGGTAATAGGTAATACTTAGGTCGTTTTTTATTGATACTCAATCCCGCAAAACAGTTAGATCGATTGGGCTGGAATTTTAACGTACCAGGCATAAGACAGGCCTTTAGAATACGTTACTGTGTGTGTTACGGTCGTAGAAGCGGGATCAGTACTCTCGCGGTACTTATATTTAATAATTGTATTCATAATAAATGTCGATATAGCTGAGTTTTAGATAGAATTAATAAAAAACAGATCTCCAGAATGGATTGTCTATCTCTGATTTTTGACTTTAATACCTAAATCTAGATGAAAAAGGCAAAATGAATTTACATATATTATTATTAAATCTAAGCTTTTAGTTCCCAATGTGACATAACACTTATCCGTTATCAATAGTGTTGTGAAAGTGATGAATTAACACTAGTGACGATTGGTTAATTATATCATAGTTATTACTGGCAAAATGAATTTATCTATCACACCGACTGCTACGACCAATGACGAAATAGGTAAGTTGAACAAATGTTTTTTTTTTAATGGTGTAACTGATCAAAGATCTTATACTTATTATCTGATTTCATTGTGATTTATGTTATTCATTCTCAAATCTCTCAAATTATAAATTACGCTTTGCTTGGTAAAAGTTTGATTTGATGTTCTTTTTTAATCCGAAAAAGAAAGCATAAATTAATAGTACATTGTTACACAAGGGTTGAAAGTCAGCCATTTCACCCGAGATATTTCTGGCGTTCGAGGGTGAAATGGTGACATTCACCCGAGGTAAACTCTCGGTAAACACTCTACTTTTCATTTCGTCTATGTGAGGAAATTAAAATACTACACATACATTTAATGAAACAGGTATATTGATTATTAGTCAAAATTTAAAGTAAGATAGAACAATTTGAAAATAGATTATTAACAACAGCTTTTGCATGTTCTTAAATCTCATCGGGAGTTAAATTAATATCCATGTCACTGGAATCACAATTAACACAAGATATTTATTTATATTGAATCTTGGTTTCGTGCTAATTCTTTAGCAAACTTAAATTGTTTTTTTTTAATACTGAAAAGAAGTTATAATTCTCGTACATACTGCCAACATTCGAAAAGTTTTGAAAATCGAATCTATTGGTTACATTGTAATCGAGTTGGTCACGAGATGTGCATTTAGGCCATGTAAAAAAAGGGTCATGATATCAAGGCATTATGACTTCATGAAATTCTCATGGACTCCATGGTAAAACTTAAAATTAAAAAAAAATAGTTTCCACCCTAGGGATGAAATAAGCTACTTTCCACCCGGCTATCTTTTTTTTTTTTTATCGTGCGGAAATCCCTTCGGATACCCCCCCGCCGGCCAGCGGGGGCGGTTATGTCGGGCTTGCACCGACTAAAACCGCACGCCGTCTCGGGTCTTCAGACGCCGGGGTGTAAGGTTACCCATAGAGTATATCCCTCGCACCCCGGCTGACCCTGGGCCATCTCACCACTAACAGCATCGCTCATCCTGTCTCCTCTGAAAGCAGAGGAGTACGGAGAGCGATGTGTTCCCGCCACGTTGGGTATTGGCCGACGATCAATGCCAACCCTATGAAGGGGTGAAGGGGAAGCCATTGACCGCCGCCCAGGGTGTACCGGCCGCTCCGATTCCGTTCCCCCCGGACTGCAGCGGGATCGGAATCGGAGCGACACTCGAGGAGGTTACCCAACACACCCCCCCCCCCCACCCCCGGCTATCTACCCATGAAACTTCAACTTTAAACGGCTTAGTTTTTAAATGTTGGAGTCATATTGGAAGCATAATTACTTAAACTAATTTTTCATCTCTCCTGTTCGGAAAGTTTAATTTTCATGGGTACACCCGGCTAATCTACCCATGAAAATTAAACTTTCCGAACAGGAGAGATGAAAAATTAGTTTAAGTAATTATGCTTCCAATATGACTCCAACATTTAAAAACTAAGCCGTTTAAAGTTGAAGAGCAGCTACGTATACTTACTTAGATAGGTACTGTATTGTATCTTTATCCATACCCAAAATAAAACAAGCTATTTTCTAAAACTAAAAAGTGTAGACTTCGGTAATTATTATAACGTGAGTCGGTAATACAAGCCGATTAACAGGTATCGTTACCCAAAGCGTTCATATTAGGTTTTAATCCATTGAATTAAGTCTAATTCGAAAATAATTACGTTGTTGTTGGCCTCAATATAAAAACTATTACGAACACTCTTGCATAAGCACTCTTAATTAATTCCAATTGAATAGTAATCGATGTAAATATTCAACTGTTTTTAAATAAGTACTTAACGTCACATTGGTGCCATTAAGTAAATTAAATAATTTCGGTTTTTCTTTTACAAAATGTGGAAAATAACGTTTTTAAAATTGTTATTTTTCAAAATTTTACCATTGTATAAAGATTTAGATCGGAAAAAGAGAACATCTGGGACGGGACTTGAACCCGCGACCAGTCCCTTACAGGGTTAATGCTCTGACCAACTGAGCCACCTAGACACGTCCCAGATATTCGAAATTCTCCGATATATCATATACGTCTTAAGGCGACGTTGGAGCCATCTACCGTAATTCTTGCGAACTACGGAGACAATGAATAACTTTACAGTCATTTTTAAACATTGTTTTTTGATGACTCCGCCTAATTAATCCAATTAAATTTTTAAGCATTTTGTATGCTTACTTTTATATATATATATATATATATATATATATATATATATATGTATATGATATATCAGAGAATTTCGAATATCTGGGACGTGTCTAGGTGGCTCAGTTGGTCAGAGCATTCCCCCTGTAAGGGACTGGTCGCGGGTTCAAGTCCCGTCCCAGATGTTCTCTTTTTCCGATCGAAATCTTTAGAAAAAAGTAAGCATACAAAATGCTTAAAAATTTAATTGAATTTACCATTGTATTCTTGATTCTGCGTAAATAGTATAGTAGGTAGGTGTATTTTTGACAATATATTACCTGCCTAAGTATAACACGTTATTAAAATAAAAGAAGCTCCACTGTTGGCTAATAAATGTTTTTTTATGCAAATAAAATGATAATCTAATAAGAGATAAACTTCAGTTAACTTTTAAACTGAAACCTAAGTACTACTTAAAACATCTATCAACCTTCCAATGCCCGTAATTATTATCGACTGTCTGATGTTACAAGAATTGCGATTTCAACCTTCGAAACTAATTGATATCTTTCTAAAGATCAAGCGTTATCTGCCTGCAGCACGCACACTTGTTTTGTATCAAGAGTATCTTTAAATAACCACAGGCACGGCAAAGTCTGGTATACTTCAACTGACTAAAGACTGGTCTGCCCACACGCCGCCTACTCTAGTCAGCAATGTTATCATATTCTCTAAGTAAGTACCTACTTAAGTATAATATAACATTCGCGTCATCTAAGTATCTTTGCGCATCTTGAACGCCCACAGCAGTACCTAATTTGCGGCAATAAGTCTAGAAAATTATGGAAATATGAAAGCACGAATCAGTGTGGGTGCTTAAGGTTGTTAGGAACCTAAATGTTCTCAAATGGAGTTAGTTGAACATTACTTTCTAGTGTTTCTACTGAGCTCATCAAGCCGGTTATAGTTATAATCTACGTAGAGACTATATTCAGAAATTAACTGGATAGTAAACCATAAGCGAGTATTAAAATTGTAGGATACAGGGAATCTACTGCCATACCCGCCGACCTGAGGCCCGTTGTTGCAGAGTTCTTTAGAAGAGGCCTATTTTCAGAAGTCCTTGACTGCTTGACCCATGTGACTGCCCCTCCCCCCCCCCCCCCCGTCCCATACAGAAAGGAGACCAAAGCTAAAATAATGAATTGAGGAAAGTTTCAACGCATGAGCAAAATTAAAATACATACACAAAAATAAATCACAATGCAGTTCTCAAAGAAAGTGATCTAACTTTTTTCTTCCAACCATAAACAAAAGAGCGCTCGTTCTAAAATTAAACGTCAGTGGGTCACATTTTAAAATACCATCGTTTGTCAACAATACCCATGTTGCAACGTTTGCAACTGCATCTGTTACGCAATTACTGGCAAAAGTTGCAGTTGTTATGCCAATAAAAGTGGCAAGGACAAAGCTCATTGGCAACGCCGTCGTCGTCCCATCGTACAATTTTATTACCATTATATAAGTTGGTTTTTTTTTAATTAAGCGTATACCTTGATATTTTAAGATAAATTTCAAATCGTCTACTAACGTTGTATCTTCATCATCTCAGTGTTGAGTCCCGATCGCATCTTTTCGTCTCATCTTCAACTCGGAGCCTGTGGTCCGCTGCCCGGTTTTTACTTCTTTACTTCATTCCGTCTTTAGCGTGCGTAATGTAGCTTCCCTATTTACTTTATAGATACATTATTTCATTAATATAAGTAATCAATACGATTCCGCAACCGTTCTCCGAAGACCGATTCACCGATGGTTTATTCGTCGACAGTATGATTCATTTATTTCCGTTTACCCAGCAGACTCTTACACCTACGGGCGTTTCACGGACAGAACCTTTTATCTAAGTCACTTTCGACGACAGCCCTTTCCAGCTATACAATGACCGACCCGACGATTACCGACCACAAACTATTGTAACAAATCTCTGTAGAAGCCATTATTTTATGGAATATTTTCATTTCTTCTCTTCTTACATCCGACATATTGCATTTCCAATAGGACATGCGCTAATCAGTGTGTGCGAACGAGAACAAGCTATAACATCTGTCACACATTGCGGTACCTTATAACTTGAGATATATCTAGCTCATTTTAGTAGAGGATCATTGGCTATAATTATAGAAATAATTAATGCTTTATTAACATCTGTCCCTACATTCCTGTATGTACTACTAAACCTTTGTTAAGTACATTAGTTTTTAGACTGGTTTTTAATGACTCTTAATTTACTGCTTGAAACAACAATTAATTGAATTGAAGTAAATAAATTATTAACCACAACTATCCTCGAGATTAGCACTTATCATGTTTCGTCACTATTTCGTTTCTCTTTTACGATTAAACACCATTTATACCATAGATTTAGTATTACATAATCAAAATTACAAGCCGAGTGCAATATCAAAACTATTTTCCAATCATTAT
The DNA here is from genome assembly GCA_946251805.1 of Cybosia mesomella. Lineage (NCBI taxonomy): Eukaryota > Metazoa > Arthropoda > Insecta > Lepidoptera > Erebidae > Cybosia > Cybosia mesomella. The sequence goes on from OX276409.1 coordinate 17,402,246, forward strand.
ACATTACGTGAGGTTATTATACAATTAATAATGAATAGCAATAAGTTCCGGTATAATTCTTTTGAGTCATGAAGACTTTTAATATGCTGTTAACGTTTACAAATCGGTATGTAAATATATTTGGGTGATTGAACGATTCCAAACACATTTACAGAGGGTTAATCCGACCCTTTCTTGCTTTGGGTAGGGTATCGAGTAAGAAAGTAGCTAGCCATCCTACAAGTGAAACATTTGTTTCGTTCTTTAGATTTTTGCTGGCTGCGGATCGTTCATTTTAGGCCCAAAGTGTGACGCCTCGCAGATAGTTAGCTAGTAAAAGCCCCGCATAAACCTGCAAATTTTCCGACTGAGTTATACCCAATTCGCAAAGTACCTACATCAGCAATGACATGCAGAAAATAATCATATCAATTATTTTTGTAGGTTTAGAGTACTCTAAGACTGATGCTCTCATTCAATCAATCATCTTGGATCACGAAAGACTAGACTTCATAAATATTTTAGACGCTAACCAGAAACATCCACAAAGAACACAAAGAATAAAACCCTATCATTTGTAAAGTAGCAGATCTGAATAGACCAGAAGTTGTCGGTACTCTTAAAATTTATAAGTCTAGAAAGAACTTTATAAGTCGCAAGTCCGGCCCCAGATGGAGTACTGCTAACACCTTTTTGCCGGAGCACCTACATACCAACTTGACCCGTTCGATTCGGTGCAAAGAAGGGAGCTGAGGATCGTCGACAATCCCATACTTACAGGCAGTGTAGAACCTCTTAACCTTAGGAGAGATTTCGCCTCCCTGTGCGTTTTCTACCGCCTTTATAATGGGGTGTGTTCAGAAGAATTGTATGACATGATGCCCACGGCCATATTCTATCATCGCACCGCTCGCCACAGACAGGGAATTCATCCTCACACGTTGCGACCGGAAACGGTGCGTACAGTTAGGTATGAAAGGCACTTTATTCCGCGCATCCTCAGGCTGTGGAATGATCTCCCTGCTGTGGCTTTAGTTATAGCTTACTTCATTTTAGTTCTATCGTCATAATTTTTCGCTAATTACATGCTTCTTGTTTTTGTGTAGTACGTACCAGTCTAGGCATGTATCTTTTAACTGATAGAACAGGTACGTTTTATTAATTTAACCGTCCTAGAACGAATACCAAAATTCTGTTCAGTATTTGAAGTTTTAGGTGCGGCCTTTTCAAATCTTTTTATTCACCTATCTCTGTCGTCAATAGAGTTTCTTATAGCGAAATCAAGGCTGTTATCGACATTTTATTTATTACTTTAACCGTTATTTCAATACATCTTGCTTATTCTTTTATCGCTCTACAAGGTCATATCGTTTCAGCGAGTTTCTTTTACCTCAATTTACGGCCAACAGCTCTTGATAACCTCTTCTATCTATTGACTGCTTTTATAATATCATCATTAGCTACATTCGCCAGTGAAATGCTAAATACTCAGACTTGTGTTCTTGTTTTTCGTAATTCAGAAACGTAATGTGTATTTGCAGTAAGTAGCCTTGCGGTAGCGGAATTTATTAGTCTAGTTTTACTATTTTCGTTTTTCATTACCAAGTGTTCTAACTACGATAACAATATTTTATTTCCTCGAACAGTGTGTGCAGCTGTATTGTTCTGAAAACTTTGCGATACGTTTTACATCTTTGCATGTATAATATCTATCCATATCGAATACAGACCAGAGATCTGTGAAGAAACGCAATATCTCCAGCGGGGTCACCTTGTATTCGTTATAGTGTAGCTATATTGTGTAAAATACTCAGTGCAGTTGATTAAACTTTATACTGATGCCTGAAGGTAGTTTTTCCCGTGACCCATATATGTATAAATAAAAGTTCGTTTTTGTCTACCGTTAGTTTTCCGTCAATTACACTATATTTGCGAGTATATACTGTCAAAGCATAACAATTGGTACCTTATGTTGGTTTGCAATAGGTGCATTTTGAATTCTGTGAATTTAAAAGACAAACCTAAATTTGCATTTGACGAAATTGTGTTCGTGTGTCAGTCATCGTTAATGCTTCGAAATAGAGACGTATCTAGATGTCATGTCAGTCGTCTCGGTCCGCCAGTCGTGGTTGTATGTTCGAACAGGGCAGTGGCAGCGCAGTGCAATTGCGACCTTGCCGCCTCGACTCCTGCGCATGATCAAGTTGATAGTTCCGTAATGGATTGCTACGTTCAATATCCAGGTAGTGTGGTGATATGACTTAAATTTTATCATCATAATAAGTGGCAGTAAGTCATTGTAAAATTAGCATTACATTTAGGAAACTATGTTGCGGTTTATATTTCTGAAATTATATCAATCTATCTATATTATTATAAAATTGTAAATTAGTTGTGTGTTGTGTATTAAAAGAAATATCCGGGTTATGTTAACTGAAGAATTCTGAACACAATAATATTTTTTGGAATTCTTGTCCGTTTGATCGTCAACTTAAACTGTCTCTTAAGGTACAGGGCTATCCCTAGTTTAAGGGCAGAGTTTCTAATGTATCGAGCATAGTATGTTGCAATGTCCTAAACATTTTATAAATTTCATGCAATGATGTATATTAATTGTATAGCTGTGTAATCTTTTTTGCAATAAAAGTTATTATTATTAAAAAAACAACAACAACAACAACAAACAAATATAGTAAATATCGCAATAATAGTAATTAACTATATTATTAATCTCATTTTACATACGACGAGTACTTACCAGTACAACGAGTTCTCTTTTTTTTGCATTAAACTGGTAATTACATTGATTATAGCAAATGGCCAATACAAACATTAACCGCTACAATACCAGTTGACCTATAACAACTTTAAAAAGATCTTAGCAAGCGACCGGATATTTGTTACTTTTCCGGTAATAAGGGCACAATAACCATACTGAAATTTACTGTTTTCGTATCAATAATATAGCTTAATTTCGTATCAGTAAGCACGAAAGTGGTCCCCGGACTCTAAGTAAGAAGGTTCTATGCAACCAGGACAAAACGCAACGATAATCATGATTAATGTAATTTCCTTGTTCAGGATATGATCAAGAATTCTCTTGATCTTCTTCTTCTTCGTCCTTAACCAATGTATGATTAGAACCGCTGCTTGTAACTGATTCATTAATTGAAACTTCTGTGTTTTAGTCTTGTCCATTTTCACGAATTGGAAATATAAATCAGTTACTTCTAGTGGAATTACGAGCAGCGTAGTTAGCACTTCACACCTGATTACAATTCTGTCCACAAGTCGTTTATGAAGCTCTGCATTGCATCTTAATGCTTACTTTACAATTTGTTGGCTTTCACTAGAGATGTAAATCTCGTCATGTCTCAGTGGTACAGCGTTGTTTAACAATGAAAGCCATACAAATAAATAAGAAGTAAAGAATTAATATTATAGTATACCTCTCATTATATTAAATATCTTATGGTGGTGAGTTTGTTTTGATTGTAAAAAAAATATTGTATTTATTATTGCTTTCTAAATGTATATGAATGCAACATTACATACTAGGTATATTGTATCTAGATACTTACTTACTTACTTATAACTTAAATGATCAAAGTTCGTAACGGCTACGTATATAATTTGACTTATACTACCTACTTGTATGTACTGATTAATAATATATTAGACGTGCAATACCTGTATATTTGCGGTAGAAAAAAATAACATTGAAGACGGCGACGTAATTTTGTCTGGTCGTGATCAGAGGTCGACCAAAACCACAATTTAATTATACCTATATTTAATGCCTAGTGCTCTCATTTCAACAAGAAAGTGTACCAAATAGTAATGAGAAAATACACTGGTACAAGCTACGCCATGAGTAATGCCACGATGTCACGATTCAACCTCGTTTTTAGTCGAGACTTTGGGATATAAATCGTTCTTTTTTGTTAACTACACACTCAATAACAAGTTTTTGGTGCTCACCGAGGCAAACACAGGTGCATTGAAACTGCCAAATCTTAGTGCTAAATGTAATGGCTTAAATCCAACAAAAGTAGGCACAATTGAAATGCTTGACGTTAAATTAAAAACCGATCGTTATCACTTAGACGTAAAACTTATGGTCAGAAATAAATTAATTTCAAAAAACAAGTTTCTAATCGAAAAACCGGTCAAGTGCGAGTCGGACTCGCGCACTGAAAATTCCGTACAAATTGTATTGAGCTAACTTAACGTTGCTGTAGAGCTTCTAGTCGTCACGACTACATAACTACATAATAAATAATAAGTCGTGGGTAACTACATATTTACGATTTCACGACTTTTCCCTTTTCTTGTGCTATAAGACTGCCTTTTTTTTAACGTGTGGAAACCCCCACGGGCTTCACCCCATCGGTGGCAACGATGGGGTGGGCGTGTCAGAATCGGACCGACTAAAACCACACGGCGTCCTCCCCAAGAGTCCATTGCCGAGCACCCCGGGTAAGCCCTCCAAAGGATAAGGTTACCCGCGGACTTTGGCCGCCACCGCGGCGTCGCCTGGTGGGGTCGGATTTTATCCCGCGACGGTGAGTTGGCAGGCGTGTGTAGGACATACGCGACACGCCTCCGTCTTGGCCTGCGGAACTCGGGGGGCAGGTTTCTCTCCCGCTCCCTCTCCGCCGTCTCTTTTTCATATTAAATTCACCTTTATACCTCCACATGTCCTGAGAAACCGGTCTTAACAGACAGACATCAAGATATTTTTTTGTCATGTGGCTAACTACATATTTATTGATTTCGACTTTTTCCCATTACTTGTGCTATAAGACCTTGCTTCTTGTCAAATTTCATGAATCTAGCTCAACGGGACCCGGTAGTCTATAAGTTTTGATGCCAAGGGCAGTTTGGTAAAAGCTTCAAGGCGTTACAGACTTGAGTATTTTATATAAATATGAACTTAATGCTTCTTGGTGTTCCTGAGAAAAAGGTCTTGACTAACAGACAGACAGACATACGGATAACAAAGTGATCCTATAAGGGTCCGTTTTTCGTTTTGAAGTGCGTAACCCAAAAAAAAACATACAGACGAACATAGAACGTCCTCCTTTTTGAAGTCGGTTAAAAATAACAGCACTTTGAAAATAGAATGCAAATGCATTCGAGTTCTGTTCATTTGTTCTGAATCTAAAACGTCCCGGCTCCACGGTACGGCAATGGGAAGCAGTAATAGCTCGTTGAATTTGACTGACTGACTGGCTACAAATTACTTTCCGTTCTTGGCGGAACGCAAAATTGTTTGTTCCATATTTGAATTGTATCAGTCGTGATTTCATCACATCCCTTCTATCTGCGGTACTGGTTTACATTGGATTCGAATAATCGAGTTCTCGACGTATAAAACAGTTACAAATAGACCTCTCCCAATTTGCGCTTGTGCGCCATTGAACCCGTTTCTCCGCCTTGCGTACCCAGTCTGTGACAACTACCTTTTTCAGGTCGACGGGCCGTATTAAAAATGTGTAATATTTTCTCCATCCCCAAACTCCTTTCCCATCCCCTCCCAAACTCCTTTCCCATCCCCTTTCCTTTACAGGGTCGGCAGCGCGAGTGTGACGCCACTGGTGTTGCACACGTCCATAGGCCGCGATAACCGCTTCCCATCAGGTGGGCCGTGTGCTTGTCTGCCACCTTAGTGGTATAAAAAAAAAAAAAAAAAAAAAAACCTTGATACAACTTCTTACATTCACCTCTACATAAAAAACAACACAACGTTACACCCCGGCGTCTGTAGACCCGAGACGGCGTGCGGTTTTAGTCGGTTCAAGCCCGACATAACCGCCCCCGCTGGCCGGCGGGGGGGTATCCGAAGGGATTTCCGCACGAAAAAAAAAAAGATACAGCAAGGTCGTTGACTTCTGCAAATTAGCAAAATAACAAGACATCCAAGTTCATGGAGCCGGTGACATTTAGGGCGCTATTTCGGCGCGTGCGCAGCCGGCTGCGTTTTGTCGTATCTATTCTGATTTATGGATAGTTTACGACGTATACAGTGATAAAACAGGGCTCTTTTGTGTTTTACTTCTTCCTTGACAAGGATGACAGATGATTGCGGATGGGTATTTTGAAAAAATGTGGTAGTGAAAACTAACATGTCTCAGGTACATAGACAGTCTTAAATGATGCGTTAAGAAATCATTACCTCTTCTTCCTTCTACTACCACCTTCGACTCTTAAAATTAAAGATCGTGATACGGAATTAAGGTACTGAATATTGTTAGTACTGCATCTCTTGGTAAAGTTACTCAATACCTTTAACGTGATTTTACCGATATTCTGATGAACAACCTCTTTGTAATTTACATTACGAGCAAATAAAACAACTTGCGTGGAAATTTAGCATCCTTTAAAATTGCCAAAGAATCTGAATTTGTTAACACGATTTGTATTACAGATGCCTAATTGACAAACCATTGCCTTGACTTGCAACGATTTTTGAAGCATTTACTTAGTCTCACTATATGTAAAATGGTGATAATAGTAGACATTTACGTTGTGCTATTAATCATTCTATAAAAAATATATATCGTCTACTTGACATTGGCGTAATTGTGGTGATTCTGCTGTAGAAGCCAGTAATACAAAGAGAAGAAGAAGAATTACAACTGCAACGTTAATATTCGAAATGATTCTATCACAACGGTTATCAATGAAATATCCAAGTTTCATGAACCGTATTAAATTCTTTATTTCTTTTACTAGAAACGATTCGTTTTATAATCACCAAAGGCAATCACCTATCATTTTACTTTCAAGCCATTTTGTAACTAATACCACTTTCAAAGCTCATATCCGTTAAAGCAATATTAAAAGGTATGATCAGCGGTGTCTACTAATTTTCCTTTACTTATCTCCCTGTGATTACTAATTTCCTTACACTGGTCTACCTATGATTACTATTTTATGCACATGTAACGAAGTTAGGTTAATACATGTATCTAGGGGAACTTATAAACTTCGCAACACTAATGAACTGAAAACTAATCTTTGGTCGAAATCAGATAAAATCAAATCGATATTTAGGTATTTGATTACCAACTAAAACTACTAGAGATATTACCTATATCTTATACTACGAGTATCTCTAAATCTAGATTAGATTATAGATTATAATTACGATTATAGGTTATAAGCGGCGATAGCCCAGTGGCGTACGTAACGGACTGCTGAGACGAGGTCTCGAGTTCGATCCCCAGTAGCCCCGGGCACACACCTCTGACATTTGGTAGTTATGTGTGCATTAATAAATGTTAATTATCGCTCGCTTAATAATGTGCCTGGTAGATGGCAATAGGCTCGCCCCCTATTACATTGGGACCTTAACATAACTGGCGAATCGTGGGTGTGTAATACACCTCTGCCTAACCTTTCGGGGATACAGGCGTGAAGTTATGTTATGTTATAATTCCGATTGTTCTAAAATTAAAAATACTAAAATGAAATTTAGGTAGGGTTTATCATGAGTTTCAAAAGTAGTATTATCGAAAGTAGTATTAATTGTAAAGAATTCTTAATAATATGTTGAATCATAAAATTTTGAAGACCGCTGACCGCTGAAGACGCTGACCATACAGAAATCGTTTCGGGAAGTCAAATAAAGTACAAACTTTGGATGCAACCGGGATTTATCCTCGGACGATCACGATGGTGATTATGAAAGAAACAAATAATAATGTATATCCAAACTTTCAGCAGCAATCGTGCTTGACACATTAGCACTTAAAATGTTCATCGTCTAACCCTAACTATCATAGATTACTTTCTTTTCTATCTAAGCGTCGTAGATTTAGATTTATTATTGTCTGTTACTTCTCGGTATTAATTTTGGCAATAATTGTAGATATTAACTATACATAGTAGCGAAGTGTGTAAGGAGCCTTATATATTGGCAATTTCCGGTGCGGTAAGATAGCTATCATGTTATAAATGTTTCCCTTCCCACAAAAGTGGATTTCTTTGATGACTGTTATGTAATATTTGTTATGATTTACTTAATGTTTCTTTTCTAATATTATATTTGTGTTGTGTAACTGTTTTAAGATAGTAATACGAATTTGGTGGTAGGTAGATTAATACAAAGATACTAAATTTGAAAATTAAGTTCGAAGACCTCTATATTAATGACTTCAAGGAATATGATAATTAGGATTTCCTGTTCCCCGGTCACATTTGCTAAATAAAACCTTTTATTAATTTATTCTTTGTTTAGCGATGGGTAGTACCTACTTCAGTACTGATGAAATTCCCAAGGACATGGAGACCGTGGTATGGAAGTGCTAGTACCTAATGCTTTTCTTTGGGGACCCACCTTCCCGAATTGCGTCAGGATGAAAAAGCTCTGTGTGTGTGTGTGTGTGTCTATATTTCTATTTAATAGAACAGCAGCACATAATTTACCATAACTGCATAATTGTTGTCCACAATTGCGATGGAGAAAGTTATATTTCTATGGATTCTTTTATGAGTACTAATTAACTCTCGATTGTAGTGGGTAGTTATGGTAGTACTACCGTATTATCTTTAAACATGGGATTTCTGTTGTTTCCTTCAAAATTGTATGTTAGCAGTTCATAAATTAAATTATCTGACCATAGACAAGCTATAAACAATTTTTTTATTTAATTGACTATTAGTATACTTACAACAGAATTAAACAAACCTATCCAAAATCTTTACATTTTAAAAGTTGTTTATGTGGCATAAATTACAAATTTGGATTTTGAAATTTCTGCGCATAATTGGACAAACGTTTTTTTTTTCGTCTAGTCCATTTTGTAGTACGAAGCTATTATCTTCGATGACAAGACTTTTGCGATCAAATAGATATACACCAAAAAGGATACAAACAAAGTATAATAAATATAATATGAATGTTAGTTGTACAATTGATGGTCTTATCACAGTCTATCTACGATTTCGTCCAGACATCTTTTGTATGAACTACACTTCTACAAGAAATCAATTTACTAGAAAATTGATAGTTAGTGTAAATAACTACATCTAAACATACTTAACATAAATAAACAATATTCATAATAGTAATCTTAAAGTCTGCTCTTTAACAAAAACTTTAAACCTATAAATATTAATTTTCTAGTCCCAAACTCTTTCTCGCGACATCTCTCACGATTCCTTCCTAGTGTATATTTATAACCGGTCTGATCTTCGTCCGCTCTAAATAGATTACACACGTAGGTATCTCCAAGTTTACACAACGAATGACTTATTAAAGTCTTTAGTTATCTTGGTGTGTCTCAGTGAACAATATTTAACAATATCTATTACAACTATGCAAAATTCATCATCATCGTCACTGCCTGCCCTTGTCTAAATTATTTGGAGTCGGTGCAACATGTCAATCTCTTTAATACATTCCTCACAAATATCGTCTTCTCGGTCACTCTTTTCCTTGCCATGTCAACAAGTCTTACACGCAATCCATTTATATTTTCTTGGGTCTACCTCTACTTGTAAAGCCAAAAACATCGGATGTTTTTCACTAGTCCTGTGGGACAAATTTACACTGGATCTAGTCATAAGCTCCTAAGTATTCACACTTTGCACCTTTCTAAACTTACTTTAATGTAAACTGTGTAACATAAATTATTAAAAAAGAAACAGGAAAAGATTTTAGTAAAACGCAAGATAGCTATCATGATATTTATGTTTCCCTTTCAACAAAGTTGAACTTCTTTGATGGCTGTTATGTAATTAATATTTATAGTTTCTAATATTGTATTTGCTTTGTGTAACTGGTACCTATATAAATTTGATTGATACAAATTTTGAGTTAGACCATTGGTATGGTATGGTATCACGGGCTGGTATCCGCAACTCCACGACAAGGCGCGGTTTTTGCGAGTTAGACCATTTGCAACTTTCAAACCTGTCTAAGAAAACAAGTAACTTTTTCCTGTAAAATTTCTTCATTGCATCTAATGTATTTTGATTTGGAACAGCCTGACTCATAAACTTAATAAAGACTTAATCATTTATCCCCTGAATTAACAAAAATTTAAGGCCACAGTTACTGAATGGTTACTCCCAAATCTTACAGTGATTCGGAAGGACTGCTAACGGGATTATCGTAATATAATATTGTATAGTAGTCAATCAGGCATACCTATGTGTATTTACATTCTTACTGGCATGCTGAACACCTTGATACACAATAACATTGGCACACACAGACACACACACCCTGACACACCCTTGCGCAGACACTCACACTCTGACACCCTCCCGGGTGTCAGAGTGTGAGTGTCTGCGCAAGGGTGTGTCTGCGCACTGTGTGGGAACACAGACACACACACACACCCTCACACACGCCTCCACATTCACGCCACACAAACAACACTCACACATTCACATATTTTGTATTTTGCTAACTGTTGTATCTTATAATTATCTAATTCTCCTTTATATTACATAGTTATTTTTATTTTATGCCCCACAATGTCCCGGGGTTTACCGTACCGTGCGGTTTTAGTCGGTACACGACATAACCACCCCCGCTGGCCGGCGGGGGAGTATCCGAAGGGATTTCAGCACGTAAAATAAAAAAAATGCGCCACAATGTCCAAAACTGTTTTTTTTTTGTTAAAGGCATTGTGACATGGCGCTGCTTACCCCACAACACAGGGCCATAAGGCTCTATTTTGGGAAGCAATGACTTAACCCTTAATATCTTGGGGCTCTTAAGTTCTTATAAAAAAAAAAAAAATAATTTTTGAGTGTGTGAAATAAATAAATAAAAAAGAAATAAACTTCTAATATTTATCAATTTCAATGATTAAATTACCATTTATGTGAATAAAGTAAATATATTTATATACTCACCTGGCTAAAACATCACCTGGCAATCAACCAGTACTAAAGCGCACACATTAACCTACTAAGAGATATTCTGACACAGAATAGCCCGGCCTACATGCTATATGCGCTGGCGCATCCTATGCACGTAATGATGTAAACAACATGTATTTTCAACGGTACTCACACGTAGATGTTTATTGTGATATTGCACTTCAAAACGTGAAGTAAACACGCGGTACTTTTGCCTGCAACAAGAAAGGTGAAAAGTGCTCTGGATTTTCTCTTCGACAATAACCAGTTTCAACGTTCGAATTTCGTTTAAGTAGCGCTTATATTTCATTTTAATTATATCATGCTTTACTCTTGGAACCTCTTTGATCTTTAATTTTAGTATTAGTCGTAACGGAAATTCGTTACAAAAAATGGACGAAAGAAGGTTGACAAACATATTTATAAGGCGAGGATGGGGCCACCTGGTAAAAGTCGACCTAGGCGCACATATATCACACATATACATATAAAGAAAGGTCATGTCAAGAGTACCCGCAACCGGCGGGCATGTATGAAAACAATAATGAAAGTAGAAGAAGCGAAATGTGTATGCCTGGACAGGACAAGTGGTCTCTTTCTACCCTACTAGGAAAAAGGTGTGGTTGTATGTATGGAAATTCACTGTCTGATTTGTTAGCCAACGAAGGGCTTCACTCAATGTATATTTAGCAGTAATTGGCACCTTTTCTTGTAACACTTGTTAGAGGAAACGCATAAACAAGTTTACTGTAGACACATTTATCGTTGTTTATTGTTGAAATACGATACATTTATCAGTATGAGTACAACTTTTAAACATACCAGATAGTCTGAACCTCTGAACTCAATTATACTTAGATGTTTTATGTTTTAACAGCCCATGAAACTTGTTTCACAATCTAAAGCTTAATACTCCTATCTTGTCGACAGCTGTATCTGCGAGATGGTCGGCCCTACGTGCAGCGGCGACCAGACGCGGTGGTGCACGCCGTTTGCGCAGAGAAATGACAGCTTTGAGAGAAAGCCTGGACGATATCTGCGAGCCAGGAGACTGTGCCCCTCAACCACACAGCAGGACTCAACTACACAGAAGGATTGAGGAGTTAAAGGTAAGTTGTCAGAAATGCGTTACTTTTTCTCAAGGTTTTCCCTCGGTTCGCGTAATTTTCAATAGTCTTTCGGACAGTATTTTCAATAGTCCTTGCAACTGTCTCTCCGACAGTTCCTTTATTTTATTAATAATATGCTCGCCCGTGACTAAGTAAAGTACTTATCTCACCTGTTCTTCTTCTTCGTCGAGTCAATGGCAATTTTACCTTCATTAGATCTGTCTGTTGGTAAGTGATGATGATCTAACAAACGTATTCCATCCTCGACCAACAGGTGACTGTTGGTCGAGGATGGAATACGTTTGTTAGATATCTTCCTGACAGTCTCTCTCATCACATCACAGTTTTGTTAGCAATTGTTGGCGAACCTGTCCCGTTTTTCGTATATTTATTTCTTTTGTAAACAGCTACTGTAGTCTCTTAGAATAGCAATGGCAAAGAGAGCATACCACAATTTAGGCATTCCCGGTATGAAATTCTTTTCGATTTTTCGATTTATGTGGGTGCAATAGTAGAAAATAAACACGAACGTCATTAAGTAGGCAACATTTTTTTCTTATACTAATTTTAAGGTAATTTCCTTTCAGGAACGCCTATCTCGTCTTCTAGAATGCAAGGTCTCGATGCTAAAACTGACAGTGTCAGTTCGTCGTATTCTCGGCGATACAGAATCTGATGATGGAGGACTCGCGAAAGATCTAGCTACGCTACAAAATGCTTGGGAAGATGCACAACAAAAGTGAGTGTTTTGATATTAAGTGGACACCCAACAATTAAGCTGCATGCTGACCGGTTTTGCAGAGCGAACATTCGCAGCGAATAACAAGCGTTGTGCCATGTACCAAAATCTATGTACGAGCTGCTTGTTACTCGCTTGTTCTCCTGTACTTACTGCACGAATGCTCGCTTTGTAACATGTTACATTATACCGTGTAACGTCGGTCAACACGCACGTACCTACGCATGTTAGTATTAGCCGACACATTTCAGGTGGTTTAGTTTTACGCCAGCTCTTTCTTATATATTTAATTGATTCATATATTCATTCATATTGATTGGATTATAAAAGCTACTCACGGTGAATTCGCCTCATCATTATCATCATCATCATATCAGCCGTAGGAAGTCCACTGCTGAACATAGGCCTCCCCCATCGACTTCCATTTCGACCGGTCTGTCGCCTGAATTAATAATTTTAGAACGCCTGAAAATTTATAAAGCCTAACCACTTCCTTTTACTTCAAGGTTTCCACTCCTTCTAACGCAAAATAAAAACATATTTTCAAAATTGAATCTGGCTACGCAAATTACGCAATGCTTACCTCGGAAACAGCTGCCGTGTAGGGTTGTTTGTTCAATAGTTTGCCTATCTCATTCTCTTAGAAGTAAATATTCCTGGATCACCTCGATCTTCACCTGTATTAAACATAACTGTATAATTTATAAGATTAGGTGACGTCACAGTTTGCAGTACCTAGTGAACGGTGACGCTATCCCAATTACCAAACTCTACTGCAAAGAACAATGACAAAATGTTAATGTCTAACTTAGACGTCTAGACCCATCTGTTGTTCTAAACTAATTGTATTATTCGTTTGTGCTTTTCCACAATAACTATATTATTTTACCCAAAATCCTCATTTATTGGACAAACCCAATTAATATGTTTACTTTCTACAACCTCAGAGTACCTCTTCAACTTCCAACAATAAGTCTACAATTATTTTTATTCATTTTTAATAGAACTGCAAACGAACTGCTCTCACTGGAGAAAGCAGTTTGCGCATGGACGGAATGGGAGAGCGCTCTGCGCGAACTCCAGGGTGCCTTGAGAGGGGATCTTGCTACTCTAGAAGCATTGAGGGATCGTGGAACTGCAGTCAGCGATCAAACCGAAGTAGCTACTCAGATCAGGCAGTTGGCTGCATCTCTGGTCGAAAAGAAAAAGGTAAACACCGATTTTAATCCGATCGAGAAAGAATTGCTTCTTTGGATTACCTTGCTTAAAGATTTTACTATTTATCAATGTAAGGAGTAATTTAAGCGGCGATAGCCCAGTTGCGTACGTAACGGACTGCTGAGACGAGGTCTCGAGTTCGATCCCCAGTCGCCCAGGGCACACCCCTGACTTTTCGTAGTTATGTGTGCATTAATAAATGGTAATTATCGCTCGCTTAATATTGTGCCCGGTAGATGGCAATAGGCTCGCCCCCTATTACATTGGGACCTTAACATAACTGGCGAATCGTGGGTGTATAATATACCTCTGCCTACCACTTCGGGGATACAGGCGTGAAGTTATGTTATGTTATGAATTCATAGATAAAATAGTTTTGAAATTTAAAAGTATTAGACATAAGGATTTGATAAACTTGATGTACTGGTGCATAGATAATTATCTATGTATAGGTGTATTATGTGTTGTATTGTGTAAGTTATTATGACTTAAGATTGATCTTCACATTAATATATTTGATTGATGGTATTGAACCCATGAAAAAATTATGCACATTATACATTCGAAGATCTGCATATTTAAATAACTTCAATGTTATATGCTATCTAATTAAGAAGCTGACCTATCATACTATACATATAGGGTTTGAGCATCTGTGCCGTACCCTAGCAACATTTGGTATTCTGTTCTATAATAAGCTTTTTGTTTCATACCTTCAGAAATATTTTTAATGTTATCTACATGAGGAATTCTAATATTTGTTAAAATTCGAGAATGCAAAACGTGGTTTACATTATCTTGATTTAATAGTTAACTAAATTGAACATGAATCTAAATCAGTCTGATGTTAACCTATGCCCGCTCAATGGCTTCCGAATTTTTCTTTATATTATCTGTGTCAAGCAATTTAATATGTTTTATTTTCTAGGGTGGTTCAACCTGCGACTCGCTGTCTGACTCGGGTATCTCAGACGGAGACAGTGAAGGAGCGGGCCGACGCGCACGCCGCCTGAGCGCACTGCGGGAACTAGCGCGCAGGCTGCAGGCTGCGCTTGCGCCCAACTCGCCTGCACAGCGGACTATCGCTAAAGTAAGTCATAGTATGAGACTACACAGTCTTTTGTTTCAACTGGTACAGTAAAAAATGGGAAGATTCAACAGCACAGAGATATAAGGAAACTGTCTCAGGAACCATTAGTTCTTTTTGACAGACCTGCTTAATTTTTTGTGTTTACATGTGAGGCGTGAATGACATCATACCTTTCTATTGTCAAATCGTTTTCTATTTATTAGTGTTTAAATTGATGATAAAATAACAGTGAAAAGCAGTTACATTAACTTAATACTAACTGTACTTAACATTAACTTAATTGAAGTTTTTAGAGCCTTTTCATTGTTTTAGGTATCTTTGCTAAATATAACAGTTTTACATAAAAATAAAACCGATAATATGTGCCGAGAAGGAAAGCATACAGTATCGATTGAAGAAGCTGTCTATACTGAGCCATAAATGCGGTCTTTATGGTTACGTTTCACCTGACGTTTTATAGATGTCAGCACTGTCAAACCAGCAAGGCGGGAATCGCTGTCGCTTACATTGTCATAGGCTTCACCAGGAAGATCTTCCTGCGATACTGTATGCTTCCTATGCCTCCTTCCTTCTCGGCACATAATATCGGTTTTATTTTTATGTAAAACCGTTATATTGATGTGGCTCTGGAAAGCATACAGTATCGATTGAAGACGTGTTTGTTATCTGCTGGTGACATATAGAAAACACAACGCTATGATGATTATTATGGATTGAACCGTAATCGGAAAAGGAAATTACTATTTATAGTTATCATTACTGCAACTGTTACTGTCTTTATTATAGACTATCTATAAAACTTTCAGTACTTCGTGATCGTTATTTATTATACATAATCATTCTATCTATTAGTTAGTTACTATCTATTTCCTTGTGCATATTTTAATTAATAAGTTAAGAATCAGAAATATTGACTATCATTTTGAGTACCTAACTGTCTATGACAGTTCAAATTTTTTTAAAGCATTAAGAAAGGAATTATGATTTTCCTTTGCAAGCTCTATTTCACGACAATATTGATTAGAGAATATATTAGAAGACTCAAGTAACCTCGAGATAATATCTCGTCATCGTTATGAGTCACCTGCCACTAGCAGGAGATGCCGAAATTCCACCATCACGAAGGACAATTTGAAACCGGTTTTTAATTGAAGTACGTGAGGTAGGTTATATTTTATTGTCAACTACAATGAAGGGATGAACTATTCAAACCCCTAACTGCAGTTCTCTTAGAACTATATTTCTCGATTAAAAGTCAAACTAAAGTAATGTCATAATCATGGTGTCTAGATAATCACTTTTGGTCTGACTGCGGGTAGTTGTATTTGTAGAAACATTGTATTTTATCAGTTATCATAGAAGTTATCACTTTAAATGTAAAGCAAAGTAAGGCCGTGAATAACAAATTCTGATGCTAATAATGTACTATTATTATATCTATATTGCTTTTCAGCACGCTATGACAAAGAGCATCTTTAAGAGAGCTAGATGTAACCCCTCCAGTTCGGGGGAACTATTCCATGTAAATTGGGGAATGGAATCCCAGTTAATGATGATTGTACTACTTCTGGCTTAGCGACTCTTATTACTTTAATGTTATATTTTAATTTTGCTGTTTTACGTGATACAGTTAGAAATTGCCCACATTCCAAGTTACCCGAGCACCTAAGCTCTAAAACCTGACACGAATCAATAAAGAATGTGAAATCGGTCCCCTGAAGATTACAAAAACATTCATACGTTACTAATTTATTTCAATGTACTATGATCGTTTGTAAATTCCTCAGTGCTCAGCAACTTCCGAGGGTGACTATACAAGAATTGTCCTGTAAGAATGGTTTTCTAAAATAGATACATTAAGAATGATACTATGTCCGCAGGTTACGGAAAGTAAGGGCTTTTCAGCTAGTGAATAAGCAATTAAGTAGAGTATCATCATTTCTTTTTGCCCCCCCACCCCTCGTAGGTTTGTACCTGGGGGCGAGGCACCGACGTTACTACGTCTAATAAGGTCCCCGACGGGATTCAGATTTATAGCTAGCTTGAGATTTTTACCTCGAGTTCCAGAGCTTCGCGTGTTCTGGTTTTCGAGTCTTGAGACTCGAAAGCCCGGACGCACTCTGTAGCTACCTCTAGCGAAGATCTCCAAGCACTGTTCAGGTATGCTGAAATTCTGGGCAATAGGGAGAGTGGCGGGGTAGAACCCTTGTTACTAGATAGTCCCATTGTTTACGAAAGCCAGCCTTCGATCAGCAGTTTATATAGACAGATGTATTCACTGCTGAAACGTAATTTTATCTTTGTTCGGTTAAAGCTAACTTCCCCAAAGACTGTCGCAGTCGCTTGAGTCAGGAGATGCCATTCCATCAGCGATCATCCTCATTACAGCCTGTCGGCTACTATGTTGTATCTGCTTGGCACATAATGTGATGGAAAAGTTATCTGAAACTTGCCTATGAACTGTAATAGTTGGGGTTAGTATCAGTAAGGCAGGAAATTTCATCTCTCCCCTTGCTGGACATAAATACAAATTGACTCACCACATGCGGCTTCTGCACTGTTGAAATGGATGGCAGGCTTCTTGTGAATAGGTACTGTGTATGTGGCTCCGTACCACCAGCTCATCTCTAGGCATCTAACTTTATGGGACCAGCTATATCGTCGTGGTTAACAGAAATATCTAGGTAGTAAAATTTGCATTCGAAGACACTTCTGGCTAGTATTGATCAGTCTTTCAATGTGCTAATCTGTTTGGTTGCCACGCAGTCACGAAGTTTGTGTCCGGTGGATCTTCACAGCCCAATATGTGTGAAGCCAGGCCAATTGGTCCGCGTATATAGGGATTCCAAGCACCTCATGGCTTCCGCAGCCTCAAGGCATAACTTGGCTTGGTCTTGACTGACCAATAGGCAATTGTATTAGCATACTAAAGGCCTATATCCCTTTGCAAGCAGGGTCTCCGCGACCCAACATGCTACACAGAAGAAATAAGGTGTAATGCTGAAGTCAGACCGAATGGCATGCATGTATACGGTCCAAGTGCCGCACGGTTTCCGCAGCGGGCATAACTTGGGTTGGTCTTGGCTGACCAATGGACAATTATGTAAACACATTAGAGCCTAACATCCCTCTGCACGCTGGGTCTCCGCGACCCAAGGTGTCTGGAGCCAGACCGATTGGTAGCCATAAATAGGGATCGGCAAAAGAGAACATCTAGGACGGGACCTGAACCCGCGAGCAGAAGAAGTAAGCATACAAATTGCTTAAAAATTTTAATCGAATAAATAGGGATTCCAAGTGCCTCCCGCCTGAAGGCATAACTTGGCTTGGTCTTATATGACCAATAGGCAAGCTCTATATCCCTTTGCGTAGTTTCCATATAGGGGTGCCATGAAACAGCTTGTTGTAGGCATTAACAACTTGAAGGCATAAATAGGGATTCAAAGTGCCTCACGGCTTGCGCAGCCTGAAGGCATAACTGAATCAACTTGTTATACATTTTGATTATATAGTCTCCCTGTTGGAGAAAATCTGGTACAAAAGAATGAGTATTCAGACGAATATGTTTTACTTTTACAAATTAGTTCAGTTCTCAAATATTTAGAGCCTAGTTCCATCACTTTTCTTCCAAAGTAATAGTTAACGACGACGAAACGAAACTTATTAAACAAATCTTAATGAGGACTGGTTGTATTGTTTGTGAAAGAACAGGATGACATTTTGTTGGCATTGATAGAGTTTTCTTGTATAAAGCTTAATAAAAAATAAGACCCATCATGAGGTGGAATAAACGGCGCTAGTTTTGTTTTATCAAATAAAAATAAGTACATATATCCTCCTTGAAGGCATATCACTATTTTTGTCTGAAATTTCGTTAAAGTTTCAATACATTACAGAAATATTGTGAAAGAGGGTAGATTTTAACTCTGAGGGATTATTATGAACCTAGTCCATAATGGCTTAGTAAATGGGCTTGCCCTTTGCGCCATAGTGTCTTCTATTGATGCCCGAAAAAAATATATATACCTTCTTTTAAAGCATTTGTTTCATCGTTAATTTTCAAATTGCAAAAGCACGGAAATGCCAATCATGGCTGTCGATTCTCTCTTATAGTATATACACTGCCACGCGGTAGTGTTAAACTGCTGCAGTTTTATCAGCTAGAGCAATCGTTTCTCATCAGGTTGAGAATTTTTTCCACGATAAAAGCAGTTTAATAAGACCACTAAGTCTAACGATTTAAATCGACGGATTTGCAAACATTACGTTATAAGTCGACTCAATTACGTGGTCCTGTTTGTATTCGCGTTAGGTGTACATTGTTTGTGCAATATTAAATTTGTAATAAAACTGACCTTGTCGTATAACGCATCGATCCAAGGCTGGGTCGTTCCCTTTTCAACACGTTATTGTTTCCTCCTGGCTGGTCCATCTGGCTCCGAGTACTATGACCCGCTGTCCGATGAACTGCTACTTGACGGCGACTGTTGTTGTAAAGAGGCTAGTAAGGTCGTCGGGGATTCCGAAAAAATCGATCGCAAGGCGTCAACAGGGCACCCAATGTGCCCTGTTGAATATTTTCGACTTCGCGATTGAAAATTTATTAGGAAATAAACGCAGTATCAAATTATGTAACACTTTGGAACACAATACTTTCCAAAATATTAGGGATCAAGGAAGTATTTAGAGATTACGACCGCACGCGGCGAAAGTATACAACACTATGACAATGTAAGCGACAGCGATTCCCGCCTTGCTGGTTTGACAGTGCTAACATCTATCAAACGTCAGGTGAAACGTAACCATAGAGACCGCATTTATGGCTAAGTATAGACAGCTTCTTCAATCGATACTGTATGCTTTCCAGAGGCACATCAATAATGTTTTAAACATCCTATCATTCAAATTACAGCTTACCATTTCTATAATTATTGTACTTAACTGTTTTTGTTGCGGGTCTGAATTATTGTATATTTTAATTTAACAAACCCTTTGAAAGCATTTTAGTTTTTTAATGGGTTATAAATAGGATAGATACATAATGATTAAGCAACTTATATATGTATCTATTTCTTTTGCCGCGCATTTCAAAGTTTACTTTAACGAATAATGGAACAATTACGTCCTCAAGCCGCTGTCATCTATACATAGTATTATACAATTTTAAATTAATTGTTTCTGTACATTGTAATATGAACGATTCTGGACACAATTTTTTTTTAATTATTGTCTGAATGTTCGCGATGGATGCAAAAACTACTGAACGAATTTATATGCGGTTTTTTTATTAGAAAGTTCTTGGTTAGACTTACGTACGTTTAATGCAATTGGTAAAGTAGAACCGGAGATAAGGCCAAAAACGATAAACGACCTTTGCGGGGGTGGAGCAGCTGGCATCAGCTAGTGAGTTAAATGTTGGGAACATTTTGAGATTTATTTTATTTTGTAAATTTAACATTAATTTGTATTTTTAGCGCATGGAACAGACGGAGAATGAAGTACGCACACTTCAGGAATCGTGTCGCGCTTTAGTGGAACAAAGCATTCCAGATCTTAAGATTGAAGAGGAAACGTAAGTTCAGACCTATCATTTCCATTTTTTTGCATTAGCTGCCGGCTGCACCCATGTGTAGTACTGATTCTATTCCTGCAACCCACAGGAACCTACTACCTGTTTAAAAAGTATATAACCTATGTGCTATTCCAGACTGCCTCTGTGGCGTAACGGTAATGGATTCGACTGCTACGACTGGGGGCGCGGGTTCGATTCCCGCTCAGTGCAAATATTTGTATGTATGAACATGCCTATTTGCATTGGTCTGGATGTTTCTATGTATAATATGTATGTCTTTACAAAAAAAAGTATATAAGTATGTTTATCCACATTTTGGAACCAATAATACAAGATACTTTGGTGTCTAAAAAGCGCTGTATAGAATTTCGTTGAATGGCATGGAACTTGGCATGACAGGACAAGCTCGTGTCATCTTCTATCAATGAAATCACAGAAAAATCTGTCACAAGCCCAAAACCTCTCATTAAATTGTGAATTGGTCGAAGAGAAACGAGAGATAAAAGTCTACCCTGCCATGATAGACTGCTGATCCGAAATTTTCACATTTAAAGTAGCTACCAATAGCAATATTTTTTCTTTGCAGAAGGGAGAACGGCATAACCACTGTAGCTGGAAACAAAACTGGTTCTGGCGATCCTGACTATAGCCCGCGCGGCGGCTGGGTGTGGCGAGTTCTGCGCTCGTCACTACCCATACAACTCTGTCTCGTGGCTTTACTTCTCGCTGCCTGGTTAGTGGAGCGCCCTAGATGCTGCGACGCTCTGAACTCTCTTGCTCAAACCCTGACTCCTCAACTGCGCTACGTAAGAGGCCCTCCCCCGGTCTGAACATAGACAAAAGCTGTATAAGAGTACGGTGATATTTACACTCGAACACTGGTGTGTTCGATTTTATAATGGAAAAGTCATCTATTGACTATGACCCAATAATGGGTTTTAGTATTAGCACACTGTTGTGCTTTTTTCATGGATGTGAGTTTTAAACAGATGTAGACAAAGGCTTTTAGCCAGTATTGCTTGAGGCAATAATTTTATTATTTTTACTAACATTTAAACGTGATAGTTAGATGTGGTTTTTGAATGACGTTGTTACTAATCAGAATACCTGCGGGAGAAATTAAGAAATACGTAGGTACGTACCTATTGAATGATTATTATTGTAAACGTTAGTTTTTGATAACATGAAGTGATTGAAAAAATGGAAGTTATGACAAAGTTAGAAGAACTAATTTCGATTAGACAGAATGAGAGAATATCGTTGAATCCGATTGCTATTAAACATTCTTTATTGCTCATTAAGAATACAACAATAATAATAAAAAAGTGTTCCAAAAATTATTAATCATCTGTATCAGATGACGTTCGAACTAGTAAGTCTAGTTTATTGTAATATTAATATACTAACAATTGACAAACATTTCTTAAGTTTGTACGTAGAGTAGAAGCATGCCTATTTTAGTACAATTATTTGATAGGCTACTTAAAATAGGTGAGAATGCGCTGTGTGACAGATATTCTACAGTATATCTTATCTTATTTTATAAATTTAACCTTTTTAGTGCCTCCTATGCAGTGAAATGTCCATCATAAATATTCTTGGAATAGGTATACGTTACGATTTCAAGACCTATATTTGTCATTATTATATTGAGATTTGACAATAGTCCCTAAAAAGTAATCAATAAAATAAAAATCGTGCTGTATAGGTACCACTGCAAGGGTAAAACACGAGACAAATTATTTTTGTCCAATCTGTCGAAATAAAATATTTATTTCATGTGTTATCATCAGGTGTGGCCTTACCAGAAAAAAAAATAAAGACTGAATACTAGTGCTTCAATAAAATGGAAGTATGTTGAATACACCGAGCATATAACCGCATATTCCGGTTATATGCTCGATGGTTGAATACATATTGTAATACATATCCATAATTCATAACACCTACATAATTCATAACACCAAATTCTTAATTTAATTTACTTTTATACGCACTATATTTATAACTATAAATTCATTAGTATCATTTTTCAACTACTATAAATTATATACCTACCAACTATTACAGATGCCATTTTTGCACACACTGTCAAAATAAAGCGTATGGTTTATATGTTTTGTAACTTTGTGTTGCTAGTAAAGATTATAATTAATTTCTATATTTTTCACGAAAAAATTGCATTATTTCAGTTTTCCTTTCCAAATATTATACTCATTACCATTGAATTTAAATGTGTCTGATTAATTGTATTCGCCATTGTTATCAATTCATTAATTATATGTATTTAATGTTACCGTATGTGTACGTATTTATTATTTCGTCAATTATTTCTATATTTTGTTGATATATTTATAATTAATATCAATTATGTTATTTGGACATTTTATTTCCAATTAGATGCATTTGATACTGAAATTCAGGTCATAGCATACCTCCATAATATATTAAATTTATATGTGTCTCTAGCCCTATATAATTTTTAGCAAAAAAAATTTTTAGACTCGATTAATTGCGTCTTGGTCGCAATTTTGTTTACATATTATGTAAGTAATATCTGCATTTATCTTACATCAAATATCTCAATCATATCATTTTAAGGTAATATCTGATCAAGTTGTATTAGCAGATACAAAAAAGTTCTTTATTGTGAATTGACTTAACGCATTAAACATAAATATTTTATAGAGTGCTGAAGCTGCAGTATGTTGCATCTGTTTCACTTTTGACTACGTCAAGAGTGAAACATGTCTATGGCCGAAAGTGAAAGAACAGGCATACTTTAGCTAAAGTACAGTTTATAATGTTTTAATGTTTTTAATAAGGGGTTGGCTTGTAACTTGAGACATTCTGCTTGAATTATACTCATCGAAAACAATGCAGGTTGCAAAAAACACTGCAATATTGTTATCAAGTATAATTATTTTAGAAATAATTAAGTACAGTATTCCTTTCATGTATTGACATGTTGAAATAATTGTTTTGAATGTGTGAAAAGCTAAGTCCTCGTACGTGTAAATGCACTTAGTATGACTGTCTCTAATGGCGCATTGTCACGAGTATATAATTAGTATAAAATGAAGTACACTCTCCCTGTGGTTTATTTAAAAAAAAAAACAATGTTTTGATATTTTTTCATTGTCCTACCAAATTACTAAATTCTAATAAGTATACCTTTATTATTTTTATTTTAAAAACCACCGCGAAAGTGCTGCAACATTAATTATATAATTTTTCTAATAAGGCCTTCTTAGTGAGGCAATGCCCTTAGTAGTGTGTCATATTTCTTTTAATTTTTATATTTTAGGTTTTAACTAGATAATTGAAAGAAAATAGACATGCTATGACAATGCATTTAATTTTTTCTTTCTTAGCAAGGACTTGAGACGGTAATAACTAATCGGTTGCATATTGGTATGTTGGCTTTGGAATGGAAATAAAAATTTGAATATTAAGTAGTTTTTTTTTTCGAATATCACCAATGTAGATAGGATTGTTGTCTATCGCCCTTACTAGTTTGCAGTTGCCCGCAAGAGACATCGTGAGCGACAAGCTAAAAATATAACTTTTTTCAGTGAAACAATGCACATGATACCAACCTAATGATTTAACCTACAACGAGTATAGGTGTTTGGGGCCCGACCAAGACCCTCACCAACCTCACCTCACCTTTAAATGTGAATAAATCTACGAAAAGAAGGCATTAGAATATGGAATAGGTACTTACTTGAATTTACAAACACATTTTCATTAAAATTAATAAAGTTATTAAATTAAATTAAGTTCTTTGATACTCAGGATTACAGAAATTAAGTAAGTACTTTCCAATGAATAAGTTTCTTTTTTAAATTTTATTACTTACGAAGATCACTATATATATATTCACTATACGTGATCAGATGAGATAGGTACAGCAAAGGCACAACCTACTCATATGAGAATTGCCATAATGGCGAAAGAGAAATTAGCTGTGACTGCGGTATTTTGCTACAGGAAGAACATTTTAAGAGTTGAGTAATACAAGCATTTCATCGCCGTCCTCAATTAGTGAAGCTATAATGAAACATGTCAAGCTTTAATATATAGATAGGTACAGGAATAATATTAAGGTAAGTTAATAAAAAGACAGTAAGTACATAAAAAACAGTTATATAATAATATGCAGACTAATTTTATCTTTTTCAACTTATGATAAAACCAAAGCACACTAAGGTGCCTCTTATGAAATTATCTTATAGACCAGGGGTCCCAAAGTTGGTTCCGTAGAATAGTCATCGGGGTTCCGCCAAAATTATTTAATATTAGCTGTAGTGTCTACCACGAAGTAGCCATAAAGGCTATCGTAACATGTGTCCGTTATGCTAGCGTACACAAGAGCTATATCGAGTTGGTTACTATGCCATTAAACTCTGTGTAAATACTGCCTAATTAGTGTAAAAATAAAAAAAACTCTTCCTCTTTAGTCTAGGAAATAAACACCATTTTCACTGTGTACGCTGGCGTCACGATCAAGCTAGCGTACACATGGCCGTACTCGAAAACGGCTAATTGTAAAGCAACAGAGTTTACACACAAAAATAGTGCTCTAATACTTCTCCCGCTATGCAAAATTTCAGAACGATTGCTCTTGTAGGAACAGCTAATGAACAAGACTTTTCAATGACATTCGGAGCTGGCATTATGACAGCGTTTTCTTTTAATAAATGCTATATGTATAAATAGTGCGTGAAATTCTGCCTCTATTAGTGTAAATACTTTATGCGACATAATAGTTAATAAACAGCGTACACATAATAGTTCTCATAGAAAGGGAACTTTTCTTTTAATAAATGCTATATGTATAAATAGTGCGTGAAATTCTGCCTCTATTAGTGTAAATGCTTTATGCGAATTCGCAGTGGAATAATTAAAAAATCCATGTTTATTTCTGTTCATAGTACAGGTACAGATGTGCTCAAAAGTGATTTGTCAAGTTTTTTAAAATACAAAACTAATACTGAAACGTGATGAAATACTGAACTTGGAGGATATTCACTTCATTAATTTGTAGATATAGTTCTAAGTGAAAATGAAATAATTGGAAAAATTCAAATTAATAGCTTTATCAGAAAAATTACATTTATTTTGCCAAAAACAATTATTTTTTATCACAGTATAACCATTATTATTACCGTTTTAACTTATATTAGAAAATAACTCTTTATCTCAGTTTATAATTGCACTAATAATTCATTTTGTTCGCGACTGTACGTCAATACATTTGTTCCTAGAACTTAACATAGATTTTTTGATTATTCCACTGCGAATTCGCATAAAGCATTTACACTAATAGAGGCAGAATTTCACGCACTATTTATACATATAGCATTTATTAAAAGAAAAGTTCCCTTTCTATGAGAACTATTATGTGTACGCTGCCATAACGCCAGCTCCGAATGTCATTGAAAAGTCTTGTTCAATATCTCTGTTCCTACAAGAGCAATCGTTATGAAATTTTGCATAGTGGGAGAAGTATTAGAGCACTATTTTTGTGTGTAAACGCTGTTACTTTACAATTAGCAGTTTTCGAGTACGGCCATGTGTACGCTAGCTTGATCGTGACGCCAGCGTACACAGTGAAATTGGTGTTTATTTCCTAGACTAAAGAGGAAGAGTTTTTTTTATTTCTACACTAATTAGGCAGTATTTACACAGAGTTTAATGGCATAGTAACCAACTCGATATAGCTCTTGTGTACGCTAACATAACGGACACTCGTAACATTGCCCCCATTAGTTACATGTATCTTTGTCAACAGGCTTTTCAGCCTACGCTTATACAAAAAGCAAGTAGATACAGGTCAAGATTGGATGCTACCCCAGATATACGTATATAATTATCAGATATAATACCGAACTATAAAACAAATAGTTTATAAAACAGTGAAACAATTTCATTCTTCAGATTAAAACTTTAAGTTAAGAATAATTGTTTTTCAAGTATATTACATATACTTTTTTTTTAAAGGTTCTATATATATTTCAGTGTTGATTTGTAATCATTTGGTATTACATACAATAAAAGGTATTTTGTTGGTGTTCAGTCTTTCTGGTTCTTTAAAGTTTAGGAACCCCTGTTATAGACTTATTAGCTAATTAGTCTTTTTTTCAAGTTTTTATTTAACTTGCAATGTAGGTACCTTGTAACTACCTATGTTCGGGTCAAATCTTGCAACTGAATTGTAAAACATTTATCTTCAACCGATAGAAATGAAATTTTGCATACGTTTAGTTTGGATGATGGACCGCAACGCCGCCCGCGTGGAATTCTCTTAATTTTATTCCTGTACCCAATTTCAGCCAGTCCGCTCAGTCGTTTGAGTGTGACTGAGTAACAAACATCCAAAAATCTTCACAAACTTTTACATTTACAGTATTAGTAGGATTAATATGGTTTTGAATGATAATAAAACACAAACAATCTTTTTAATTAGAATATCTTTTATGAAAAATCTGGGTCTCCTTATGACTAAATTTGATTTGAATACTGTAAGTTGCCAGTTTCAGAAATATGGTATCCGCTGTCTCGTCTTGGCATAGGCACTACGGGCTCCAGATTCGCCAGCCAGTCCGCTCGTCGTTTGAGTGTGACTGAGTAACAAACATCCAAAAATCTTCACAAACTTTTACATTTACAGTATTAGTAGGATTAATATGGTTTTGAATGATAATAAAACACAAACAATCTTTTCAATTAGAATATCTTTTTATAAAAAATCTGGGTCTCCTTATGACTACATTTGATTTGAATACTGTAAGTTGCCAGTTTCAGAAATATGGTATCCGCTGTCTCGTCTTGGCATAGGCACTACGGGCTCCAGATTCATGATTGTCATTAGCTAACAGTTACGCGTGCAGTAATTTGTATGCTAATGATAAATCCATGTTTGAATTCGAATAATTACTTATGATGAGATAACAACAGGCTTAGAAGTGTATGTATTTCAGCTGGAGAAGGTATACCTACTTGTATTTGAATATGGAGAGAAATTTGTAGGCTATACGTTAATTTTATAGTCATGGTGTAAATGATTAAATTGTGCCTCAAAAAGAATATCATTAATGGCTTTTTCAGCTAAAATTCTTTGAGTAGGATTCAATGTTTTAAGTTTATTGGTCCAAACCACTGCTAAAGGGTCTGCATTCATAGAACTTTGACTTTGACATTGAAACTGAGATAGTAATTCACATGCCTTGTCAAGAACTTCAACTTGCCGAACAACAATATTTTTTTTCTTTTTTGGTTTTGGGGGTATTATGTCGTCTCGATCTAAGGAAGAGGATTCCGATGAATTGGCAAATGATATTTCTAGTTCTGTGTTTCTGTTCTTTATATTTTGATTGTTGGCAGTAATTTCTTGAGACTGTGATGCATTATGCTGAAAATAAAATAATAATACTTAATTATTATATTTTGCAAATATGTTTCGTTTTCCCCTTCAGAGTGGCAAGACAAAATATGCACCTGCCAATACCAAATATCCATAGATTTTCGTTACTGATGAAGCTTTTGCTTTGGGGCGTAACCTCATGAACCATATGCACAAAAACAACACCGACCAAATCATCTTGAACAATGATTGTCACGTACCAGGCAAACTGTCAGGTATTGTTTTGGTTGGATTACACGCTGTATGACACAAACGCGATTCGTCGTATACGCAGTTCGACATAATACGCGATTTGACACCATCGCTATAGATCACGAACGCAGTTCGCCACTAACGCCGTTTGTCTTACACGCAATTCGTCACACACGCATTTTGTCATAAACGCAGTTTGTCACTCGATTTCTTCAAACTTTTACATAATTAATTTTGGTTCTGTCGCAAAATGACAACTTCTCAAAATGACTACATGTAGCAAAATGTCCCTTTCTCAGAATGTCCCTTTCGCAACTTGTCCCTATCTCAGAATGTCCCTTTTGCAAAATGTCCCCTTCCTCAAACAGGCATTAAATTACTTTCATCAGTAAAAAAACTGGTCAAGAGCACTGGCTCTTGACCAGCGTGACCAGTGTACAACACAGAGGGGTACTGTATTAATGTTCAATCATTAAAATGGTTTCAGGTTCAGAATGTCCCTTTCCCGAAACGCCCCTTTCCCAGAATGTCCCTTTCACGAAACGTCCCTTTCTTACGTCAGCGCTGTCAATGCCAGATTCTGTTAATGTCACATTCGGCTGGCGCTATTGATTGAAAGTGGGTTAGGTTAGGTTAGAACTGTGATCCCAACAGAGAATTGGAATTGATTTGTATAATAACAATATAATTATTATAGTAGTTTATTATGTTTATTACCTGTAAATTATTTATCCGCCGCTTCGCCGTCCGCTGCCACGGCACGCTCGCTACGCTCGCTCGGCTCGCGCTCTGTTGGGGTCACAGTTCTAACCTAACCTAACCCAGAAGTAATTTAATGCCTGTTTGAGGAAGGGGACATTTTGCGAAAGGGATATTCGGAGAAAGGGACATTTTGCTACATGTAGTCATTTTGAGAAGTGGTCATTTTGCGACAGAGCAAAATTTAGGTGGATCGTGACAAATCACGTTTAAGACGAACTGCGTGTATGATGAACCGCGTGTATGACGAAAGGCAATAGTGACGAACAGCGTATAAGACTAATAGCGAATGTGTCTAACTGAGTAAATCAGATCGCTGATGACCAACTGCGTGTATGACGAATAGCGTTTGTGACAAGCAGCGTGTAATCCTTTTGGTTTACTCGCAAGTAAATTTCGTGTCTTTTCAACACCTGTTCCTAGTAAAGTGACAATCATAACCACAGTGTGTTGTTATTTACATATTTTTTACTTAAAGAAGATGCAAAACATTATATAATATCGTAAAATTTGGAAAACATTAATGTCGAAGTAATACCTAGTTCTATATCAACTTTAAGTCGCAATGCAATTAACGATGCCAAAACCATAAGAGACAATCTTTGTAAGTATTTTTCCAATGAAGGAAAAACATAGACCAATTATATTATATTAAAAGAAATTGCGTTATTTCAATACTATCACGATGTCAAAATTATGCTCATCACGCAACACAAGTAATAGGTAATAGTAATAAATATTATTTATACTTTTAACACATTTTATGTTCGTTTGCTACCTTAGTATTATCAAACCATCCAGTGTCCCGAACAAGTGTTTACTCTGGTGTTACAAAAGTTTATTGGGCTACTGTATAATGCATAACCAGCAGGTACACCGTGAGTTTGTTTGCTACCTTAGTAGTATAAAACCACCCAGTGTCCCGAATAAGTGTTAACTCTTTGTAAGCGTTCGTGGGCCACAGTATAACGAATTACTAGCAGGTACGCCGTGGGTTTATTTAAAACCTTAGTAGTTAGTATAAAACCACCCAGTGTCCCGAATAAGTGTTAACTCTTTGTAAGCGTTCGTGGGCCACGGTAAAACGAATTAGTAGCACGGGGACACCGGGGTTCCCAAACCCGAGGGGGCCATCTCGAAACCGGAGATGGACCAGGGTCAGTCGGGGCGCGAGGGATATGCTCTATGGGCAACCTTACACCCCGGCGTATTAAGACCCGAGACGGCGTGCCGTTTTAGTCGGTTCAAGCCCGACATAACCGCCTCCGCTGGCCGGCGGGGGGGTATCCGAAGGGATTTCCACACGAAAAAAAAAAGGTACGCCGTGAGTTTATTTGCAACCTTCGTAGTATAAAACCTCCCAGTGTCCCGACCAAGCGTTAACTCTGTTGTTGCAAACGTTCGTAATTAGCCCGAGGAGGGCTACGGTATCCTCAGGTATAACAGATTTCGTGATTTCGTTGCGAGCGATTTCGAGTGCACGCAAACAGAAAAATAGTGAATCATTGTTGTTATATGTAAACATACATTGAAGATAGAAGTTGGAGGGGAGTGCCATGTTATCGTAGTTTATCTATACGTGCCAGTAACATATCTACCTCTTTTTGATATAAAATCGTTGGGATAGCCCATATTATTAATTGTTCACTACTCGTCAAATTCCATGTTACGAAATTCAAGTGTTATAAAAGTACTAACATTGTTGTTTTTGTTATATTCCGCCTTGTGTAAAAACTGCAATGCCTTAAATGTCCAGTTCCTCGGTTTATAGAAGTCATCTGTGCCTTTAGACATTTCTATTTTCTTCAATTCTTTACGGAAGTTTGACCTCAAGCTATTAATTTTTTTACGGACATCATCTCTCGAGGCGTCTGGCTTCCATTGTTTGCAGTAAATCAATAAACGGTCAAGCGCCTGGTTTCGTTTATATTTATTCGTATAACTTGGACATGTAACATCCCACAACTCAGGAAGACACTCAAATGTTTCAATAAATTTTTTAAGTATAATATTTTTGCATGCTAGCGTCTCGACCGAGGGCGAAGGCGCGCGGTCGTCGCTCAGCGCATCGTCAGACATGTTCACGGCTTGCAAATCGATCGCGTACTAGCGTTGCGTTGCAACCAAATACCAATAGCATAAAATATTGATAGTCTATGGACGCGTATAGATAGTCAATATTTATTGCGATCCAATTCCGTACTCCGGTGAAGGGACCATTCGCGTTAGTTTACATAGCAATAATTTCACTTTTTTCCGTATAATATATCAATATTATCAATCAAAACCTATATATTGACAGAATCGTGATAAATTATTGAGTGTCTAAATGATCTATCTATCTGTCTATCGATACTATCGTGGCATAGAAAAAAAGTAATAATATCGATAGAACTATTGATAGTATCACACAGTTTGATGAAAGGTGAAAAGAATCACAAAAATATCAGACTTCCCATGGACTATAATCTATTCTTGTACCGAATTTCAGCCAGTTCCGTTCAGCCGTTAGAGCGTGATTGAGTAACAAACATTATTAACATTATTAACATCTTTATAAACTTTCATATTTTTACGATACAATACGATTTATATATAATTAAATTTTTAAGCATTTTGTATGCTTACTTTTTTTGAAAGATTTAGATCGGAAAAAAGAGAACATCTAGGACGGGACTTGAACCCGCGACCAGTCCCTTACAGGGGGAATGCTCTGACCAACTGAGCCACCTAGACACGTCCCAGATATTCGAAATTCTCCGATATATCATATACGTCTTATGGCGACGTTGGAGCCATCTACCGTAATTCTTGCGAACTACGGAAACAATGAATAACTTTACAGTCATTTTTAAACATTGTTTTTTGATGACTCCGCCTAATTAAATCAATTAAATTTTTAAGCATTTTGTATGCTTACTTTTTTCGAAAGATTTAGATCGGAAAAAGAGAACATCTAGGACGGGACTTGAACCCGCGACCAGTCCCTTACAGGGGGAAAGCTCTGACCAACTGAGCCACCTAGACACGTCCCAGATATTCGCGATAGCGCTAGCGCGCTGTTAATTTCACTGTTTCAATAATTAAAAATGAACAAAATATAAAATGTTTTTTTTCTGTTTCCTCGCAAATGTGTTAAAAAACGTCGTACTATATACGTGCGTATTGGTTATAACATGCTCGGCTCAATTACGCCCTCGCCTTCGGCTCGGGCTGAAATTCCGCCTCGCATGTTATAACCATCTTTACGCACTAATAACGTAATGTACTATTACGGAACTTAGGGCTATATGGATTTTATTGGCAACTGGATACAAAGTCCTTAATGCCTCGCCGCACGTGGCGTCCGCTAGTGTTACCGCTTAAACTAAAAAATTAAAATTAAAAACCAGCATTTTGAAATAAATTTGTTGTACTAAAACTAAAGTAATAATTCTATGCTTGCAACCCTTGCTTGCCTTGCTAACCCTTGAGTTAGCAAGCCAACCTAACCTAACTTGATTTCAAAAGCTTGTATTGCGCAAGGCGATAGAAGCTTTTGTAATCAGCACAACCCAAGGGTTGCAAGCATAGAATTATTACTTTCGTTTTAGAACAACAGATTTTTAAAACTTTAAAAGCTTGTTTGTAAGTAGTTTTGTATTTATTTATTTTATTTTCAACTTTTTAGTTTCAGTAATGTCATGTAGCAACTGAGTGTTAGTCAAAACCAGCCAAAGGAGCACCACACAACAAGTCTATCTTATTAAGGTCCAGACCACCTACTGTTTCCATCTTCAGACCTTGGATATCATGTAGCACCAGAGTGTTTACCAAGACAAAACAATGCTTAAACTCACGAGGTCTACTTGTTTAGCTAAGGAGTTCCTATTGCCACCTTCCTACTTAATCAGTAGGTACTGCATCCCATGTAACACCAGAGAGTTTGTCAAGATAAAACAAATGAGCCCAAACTCAATAGGTTTATCTTGTTTTGCTTCGGAGTTCAGCTCAATGGTACTACCATATTAATGCATTGTCATTCAAAATGGACGTGTGTGCCAAAATTTCATCACAATCGGTTTAGGATAACTGCTTCAAAATTAAGTTGCTAGATTTGACCCGCACTAACATACATACATATAGAGCAATTTATTTTTTATTTTTTTATTTTATTTAATTTTGAAGCATGGAAGACTTTCAGCTAATTACACAAGTTTAAATAATAAGTTTAACATTGGTCAGCCAATTATAAGTCCTCACTTATAGACATAGAATACAAGGATACTTATAAAAAGTGAGCAGAACATTATTTGTTTAAGTTGAAAAAAAATATAAAAATAAATTAATACTAGTTCGTACAACACCAGTATTTCAATTCTAACCTAGTACTTACAATAATGTTACAACTACCTACTGTCTATTTAAAGAAGCTAAAGCTTAGACACTTTCTTGCAGAGGGCACACTAATTATAAAGGGGTCAATATCATGCTGTCTACATAAATCATTAAACTTCCTGCTATCACGCACCAAGTAGCTATTCTGTCTATAATTAGTTTTAGCAGTAGGTATGCAAAGAAGAGGATTAAAGCATAAAGATTTAGAGGGTACATTAAAACGAATCGAGCTCAAAAGGTCCGAACAGTCAATATCCTGATTGATGATCTTAAGCAGGAAAGTAAAGTCCGCTATTTCACGGCGCTTTGAAAGAGGTAAGAGGTGGTGTTTTTTGCAAATTTGGATGTAGTCTTTAGACTGATAATGAATTTTTTCGCGATAACAAAGATACTTGATCAATCGCTTTTGTATATTCTCAATACGTTCGATATATTTTTCATAGTAGTGGGTTCCATATTTTGATTTAAATAAAAGCTTGGAAAAATAACGCTGCCCTTTAAGGTTTGAGTACTTTTTTTTTCGTGCGGATATTCCATCGGATACCCCCCTCCCCCCGCCGGCCAGCGGGGGCTGTTATGTCGGGGTTGAACCTACTAAAACCGCACGCCGTCTCGGGTCTACAGACGCCGGGGTGTAAGGTTGCCCATAGAGCATATCCCTCGCACCCCGACTGACCCTGGGCCATCTCCGGTTTCGAGATGGCCCCCTCGGGTTTGGCAACCACGGTGGTGCCATATCCTCCGCGGAACCCAGCCTGTTCCGGTGGCTGGAACTCGTCAAGTCTCCTGGCGAGACGATTCGTGACCACTCGTGAAAATAGCTTATAGACTACTGCACAACAAACCATTTTCAATTTTTTTTTAATTTATTAGTTTTTACTCAAAGGTTTTTGCATACCGACACCAAACCGACACGATTATCTGTCAAGTACCTTGGCGAGAGCGGATCGCGCTCGTCAGGCATCTCCCACGTTAAATACTCAAAACTCAAAGCCTTTTATTATACAAAGCTATTTTATACAAAAGTTCGAAATGTGTCTTACCTCCGCTGGCCTTTTGCATCATGTCCATTCATGTCAAATCTTGTGTGTCCAAACCTATGACAAAACAAAAGGTCTGTGGTCCAAACATTGTATAAATAATTATTTTTTAACTTGCAACACTTTACCATTTCCTGCTAGTAATGTCTCATTCTTCTTTAAGTTATATCGACACTATTGTTTTTACTCTTTGAGTATAGCTAGTTTTAGTTTAAGCTAATGTCCTTATATACTCTAGGTTAATACTACTATTATAACGCTTGACAGGATATTTACCATATCTATTAGTTTTCGTTCGAGAACCCAATATTTCGGCACTGTTACAAATGCCATGATCACGGATGTACTGGAGTTCGGCGTGCTAGTTGTTAGTAGATATTATACAGTATCGGTCTACCCTCTTCCTTACTCGTTTCTTCCGCACGTTGTCACCACCATTGCCCGCGTTCTTACTTCACACTCAATCACGTTAACGACACACAACAGCCATGATATCAGACTATGATCGTTTCTTGAATGTTGTTTAGTATGGTATTTATATTATGTTAATATAATTTCAAAATTTATGTATAATATAATATGTAATCGAATTTGTGAGTGTCCTGTTTTTTATGCATATATAATGTTTTGTTTCAGTGAGTTTACTAACTCCAAGAAGATTCACAACTAGTCCAATATTGTCAAGCATTTTTTTTCCCTATTCGGTCAGCGCACAAAATGTCCATCACACGTTTGACTTTGGCAGAATTGTCGACATTGGAATCGGCAACGCTTGCCATAAGAAAAATAAAATAGAATAGAATAGAACGACACACAACACTCACAGGTATCGACTCGCGTAGTTTTTGGAGATATAGTTTGTATGGTATAGTTTGTAAACATACGGAAAACTGGATGCCGGACACTGGACAGTTGAAACCCATCTTCCCGGTAGAAGTTCTAATACTTTTTTTTTTTTTTTTATTACCAAATTAAACAATACAGGTATAATAACAATACAGTAGCATTAATAAACCACTGAGGTTTGTGATAAATACTACAGTCTACACTAAAAATAAAGTAAATCTATCAATATACTGACATACAATTGTTAAGAAAACGTAGGTAGGTATAGATAGATACAGTTATATATTACTGGAACTTGGCAAAAGCATTTGGCAAAGTCAAAACTTATTGATCTAGATATTGAAAAGGACACGAACTTCTCTCAAAGGTAGAAAAACGTAGAACTTCATATGTTAATTGTTCGAAATAAATAATAAAGAATAATATTGCGTGCAGGTGTGTGAGTATATGTGAGTGTGTATGAGAGGGCGTATGCGGTTGTTAATGTGTGTACTGT
This sequence comes from Cybosia mesomella, assembly GCA_946251805.1. Taxonomy (NCBI): domain Eukaryota; kingdom Metazoa; phylum Arthropoda; class Insecta; order Lepidoptera; family Erebidae; genus Cybosia; species Cybosia mesomella. The sequence continues at coordinate 17,437,973 of OX276409.1, forward strand.
GTCCGTGTGATTGTTTGCAAGTGTGTGTTGTTGTTGTTTGTTTTTTTGGAAGCTTTCAGTTTTTCCGTAGGTCCAGTCAATCAACTTAGTTATTTGGGATTTCAGTTCGTGTGTTTTAAGGTTTTTGGTATTATTAATGTTATTGAATTTCTTGTATTTAAAAGGTGCAAGGTATCCAGAGCACCTCTGGGCTGAAGTGATTTCCGTTAAACTTTAATGTCATTGGTGATCATCAACTCGGTTTTTAACAATGATTTAATAGCACCTAGCAATGCTATTATCAAATTATTTTCACCAAATTTGATACTTGTCACAACTCACAAATTACAAGATAGGACCTATTGACACTACATATTTTTCGTTACCGGTTTTTTTAATGACCCTTGCACAAAACGGAAACATTCATAGAAATCAGATGAAATAATATTGATAGGCAATAAAAAAATAAACGTTGCTTAAACACAAATTGCATAATCTGAGTAGGCCGTATTGAATCGATATCGATAAATCCTGTATTAATTATTAGCACGCTGTACGCACTAGCTGCGTTTCATTTCATTTCATTCTGTTTCCGCTTTTGCAGAATTGTTCACGTGTCGGTTTGGAAGATAAATCTGTGTTATTTAGTAACAGTCTTTACCCTTTTCTTTACTTTAAAGTAAAAGAGGGAGTATATTTTTCTGTATAAACAGTTTCATAAAGCCGTCAAAATTAGTAAGGTAAACTATATGAATACTTATTTTTAAATAACGCAGGGCAGGCAGCCATGTTGTTTTTAAGCAAAGCAAGTCGACAACGCGGGAGATGCTCCTAATTGATTCTCAGTGATTATTGTATACATTAGAGGAAAGGAGATTAATTTAAAATAATTATTGGTTTTTGCAAAAAAACAAGATGCATGCACTTTTTGTAAAACCTGGTTACGATGACAGCAATTTTCACCGCCTGCGTTCGGTTTTGACCTGCGTGTAATATTTTTTATGTTAATATAATTCTATATCAATAAATCGATGATACTATATATATACAATAACAGGCTAGTGATTCTTGTCAAGCAATGAACGTAGTTAAGGTAATGCCCTAGAAAAGCAAGTTAAATCAATATCCATCCATACTTATATTCCCACACGGGACCAAAAATACGGCGCCCGCCACGCATTGGCGACGCTGATTTGTTGCATGTGGTATTTTAGACTGTTTTTTAGGTACTCTGCGTACCAATTTGTGCTATTTGTTTCAGTGGCCCACAGTTTTTATAGTTATTTAGTGTTTTAATTTCTATCACAGAAAATGGTTGGATCCCGGGTGTACGTGGGCGGACTGCCATTTGGCGTCCGCGAAAGAGACTTGGAAAAGTTTTTTAAAGGCTTCGGCAGAATTAGAGATATTCTTATCAAGAATGGTTATGGATTTGTGGTGAGTTTAACTCTGTAACTTGTTCATACACTTTTATTCCCGAAAAAATCCATCAGCATTTTTCATAATTTTTTAAGAAAAGTTATGATGTCAAGTTTAAGGTTTATGATGTTTACTTGGTGGTAGAAATAAACTATAAATAATGCACAAGCATTATCATAATACAAATACATTTTATAAGGGTATGTAATAGAATTTTTATTTTTATTTTTGGTTTTTACTATCACAGGCAGCATCAATGGAATGTAACTGTAATATGGATCTAGAAATTGTTTATTGTTATCTATTTGTGATATTTTATTATTAGATGTTTATTTTATTCATGTTTCCTAGCGTAATGTTACAAATTGTCCTCTTTCCAACAATTTATTCAACTTTTGTCAGCTTAATTTTTTCAGATGTGTATAAAGTTCATCCTTTTTTCTTTACATATCATTTCCAATTATGTTTTACTACTAGTGTTCATTACCTGATACACTTTTCATCATTCTACCGGCGACAACTCTGGGTGTTAGTTAATTAAAAGTATATGCCTATAGTGTATGCCCATACATGTTATCTGTTGTTTTATTAATAACAAACAGGTTCAACCAGTATATTATACTATAATTGAACTTTGACTTTGAAAATTGAATCTTGTAAAGAAACTATTGCAGTGAATGTTCTAAATTTTGTTTAGAAATGTGAAATTGATACTTAGTATAACTTCTTTCTGTAGGAATTTGAAGATTATCGAGATGCAGACGATGCCGTTTATGAATTAAATGGAAAAGAGTTACTCGGAGAGCGGTAAGAATGCTCAGATTTTGTATTGACCTTTAGCAGTGACATGACAAATTTATAATACTATCAGTGACATGTAGTTGCACAGGCATTACTTTCAAAGTCAATTGTAAAGAAAATTTATTTAAATGTTTGTATGTGAAATTTAACCATTGGCATTATATATAAAAAGAAAATAAGTTAATTGAATTAACTTACAAAATATAAAAAAAATAAAAGAAAAACTCTTAATGGTACACTACTTTTTCACGTACTTAGTGGTTCAGCCTAAATTAGCATGAGATCCTTATTTTGGTATTTTAATAGACCTTATACAAGCAATATGATAAATGTAACACTTGTTACTTGAAATTGAATCAAAAAAAAATATATATAAATGGTACTTCTTAAACTAAAAATTCTGACAATTATTCAATTCAGCTTAATTATGAGCAATTTTTACTATCAGATTGGTCTGCTAACATCTAGGAATTGAATTCCTTTTCAAATGACGGACTGTCTTAATAGACTCCTGACAGGTCCTTGACATTTCCTAATGTTTTTTGCCATTTTGCATCCAAAAATACACAAATAAAAGAATAAATCATCATTATATTTTACATGAGATCTAGTTAAATATAGCCTGACAGGCTACACCCAATCCTTTGATATGTATTACTCACGATTTATACAATCTGAGACACTTTTGTCTTCTTCCATGGTTATATATTACTAAAACAAATCTACTAAGACGCATGGTAGCGACAAGTGGGGGAAATGATCAACTCTAAAAATTTGCAAAACAAATGATGCTTGTGTTACTACATGTCACTCTACAACAACCATTTTATTGTACCTCACGAATATTTATGTATCTATTTAGGCTGGTCTCACACAGCAGGAATGTCTCTTTGCATTAATATTCTTATATGTTGCATTTATATGTGAGACATCACATATTTCTTAAATATTCAGATCAGTAGTCTTGTGTTACATGGTACATGCAAATGTCTTTATGGAGGAGGAATTAATACTATTTGCAGTCCTATTGGTTCTAGCTACTTAGTAAAATTTCATAATATGAATTCAGTATGTGTGTACCACTCTATTCAAATATATGGATTTAGACATGTTAGGAACCATAATCTTAAATATTATGATCTAGAATTCAGACAGATCAGAGAAATTTATAATCTGATTTATTCAGAATGTCTCTGGAACATAATTACTTTGTTTGGAATTCCAGGCATAATGAATTATTAAAAGAATTCAGAGAGACATTATATATTATGTGTGCGGCCACAGCATTAGTCCTAATCCCTTTGTATATTTTCAAAAGTAACATAAAGGCTTTTTTATAGTCATTTTTTTCTTTTTAAACTTAATTTCAATAACTTTCTTTTATCAGCCGGCTCCACATATCTGTGTGAATGTATGGCGAATTGATTATGTCTTGGATGATAAGGGCGTAAGAGATTAATATAAATTATTATCGAATGTATTGTATGCATTCATATCATACACTTTTATTAGGAAATGGGCATTAATTGTCTTATCTTTAAAAATAAAATATTTCTAATGGATTTTGAATGAATGATAATGGACTAGATTGGCCTGTATTGTTGCTCTATTACTATTTCTGTTTACCAATTGACATGTGAACGTAATTTTAGCTCAAAGTAACTAATTATGCCTGGGAATATTGCCAAAGAAATGTACTTGTCCAATTTCTGGTTTAACTTCAAGTATTTGTAGTTTTTGCACATTGGCAACCTGGCCTACTTACTAATAACAATATTGCCCAATAATTTTATCAAATATATATTTTATTTTATATCTATAATCAATTGGTAAACTGCAAGTGCGTATACACTAGCGATTAACCGAATATCTACGGCTAGACAGACACTAGTTTCCTTAAAGTTTTTCAATATGAACTTGTTGATTATAAAGAAGCAAATGAAAGTATATGCGCGAAGGGGTCATTTGTAAAACATTTGAATGAATATTTATGAGAAAAAAAACGAAACGAATATTAATGATAGCGTGACAATGTCATTGAAATCTCTGTCTGTCTGCAAATCAACTTATTTGTAAAGCAATAATTGTGTCATAAAAGTCAAACCATTTTTATAGGAAAGTGGTTATATTAATTTTATCAAACAATTATAGTTTTGAATTCACCAAGGAGTTAGATGAATGGCCCCAGGATACTATCATTTGCTCTAACATAGCTCACTGCCGTCAAGCGGATAACCGTCAGTATGTACCATCACCAACTGATGAATGGAGAGCGTGGAAGTGGCGCGAATGGGGTGAGCAGTGCTAACAGTACGACTGCGGTCTACAGGGTGGTGGTGGAACCGGCGAGGGGCATCGACCGCAGCGCCGACCGCTATCGCCGCGACCGCTACAACGAGCGCGACCGCGCCCGGTCGCGATACGAGTGAGTGTCGCTATGTTGTAGGGTGACCGTGGAGCGAGCGCGTGGTGTGCCCAGGGGCTCCGACCGCTGGCGCTCGCGGGACCCTCCGCCGCCCCCGCCCCGCCGGGCGCCGCCGGCCAAGCGCGAACCGTCTGTATTTAACTAACACGGGCATGATATGCAACAACATCCCTATTTCTGAAGAAACTTTGGCTGTTCTTCCAAATCTTGTTGCCATTCTTTGCTAGCATTTACCTATCTCCGTAGTGATGAGATTATTTTTCGACAATTAGCATTAACAGAATGAGCGAGTGAACACTGGTGTTGCAAGCTTTCATACACCACAGTAACCTCTTGACATTAGACGAACTGCATTTCTGTCTCCTGTCATAGCAATAAAAAGCTTCTCTAAAAGACTTTCTCCCACTAGACAATTGGGAGACTTTGTTAAAGTAGCAGGGAGCGGTCACAGGTGGCAAAAGACCCCTCCCTGTCTGAATCCGATATATTATTTGCCTCATTAATACCAGGCAAAGTTTCTACTTATGTTATCAATAAAAAGGAATCGCTTTTTGCTGTAAACCATTATTTATCAAACAAGTTGATAACAGCCAATTATATCATATATAAAATAACAATTCTACTAAGTGATAACTTGATAAACCATAATTCTACCCTCTTTTTCTCTTTCACGATGCTGTGAATATTTTGATTTTTTCGAATCAGTCAAAAAGTTTAATTTGTTCTTGCTTATAACATTGCACATTTCTAAGAGTAGATTGAACAAATATCAATCTACTCTTAGAAAGTAAGCAGTTTGTATGCATTGAGTTTCTATTTATTTTTAAAATAATTCAATTTTGTATTGTAGAGATATTGCATTGACCTCCACATACCAATCTTCTTTTCTACTAAATTATATTAGTACTCCCTGCATGTCTAAGAAGTCTAAAACATCACACTTTAAGCACATTTAGGTTACTGCCCAGTATCTTTCCCAATTTTTATCTGGCATCCATCATTTAATTCATTATATATAATTTGTTTTTGCATAACAGCCCTGTTAAATGCATTTGTAATCTTATGTTGTGGACGTGTTTGCCATTGCTTATTTTTTTTCTAATCTAGGCGTATACACACTACTTATAAAATAATATTAGTACAACATTTAGCTTAAGAGTAGAATGTAAAATTGCTAAAATTACCTATTATAACTAGTGTCCAAACTGTTGGAACCCAACAATGAATGGTTCCAATTTAACCTAAACTACATTCATCCCCAGAAGTTGCTAAACAACAAATAATACAAACGATCTTTAATTGAAACAAATAAATCTTTCGGGGACTAATTTAACATTTTTTAATTTTAATTTATGTAAATTTCGGAGCTAAGGTGCTCGGTAACTTGGAATGTGTAAGCAATACCGATGGCGACTACATTATCAAATTTCAATGTTTTTTACGAAGTTTGCAAGTAATTTGCCTAATCATTCTTAATAAATTTACCTGTAAAAGGTTCTTATAACTTTATCATAGCAGCATAAGTAGTGTTGTATATCATTTGTAATATTTTTGTGTATTTTGCAGGCATTATCCGTAAGTAGCTAGTCAGTAACTTTTATATTCACTTTAGGTAACATAAAATTGTGTTTATCATTATGTATGATAAATGTTTTTATCATATCGGTATCGTAACGGACTGTAGAGCGTCATTATCCGAATGTCGGTCAACCGAACTACCACTTGACCGAAGTCGATAGTTAGCCCTTGTCCCATATACTACACATATTAGGTCGTTACATATGAAATTGCGGTTTTTCTTGAAGAAATTGGAAGAAACCTAATTTTCAGTACTAACATTTTTGCATTTTTTTAGGAATGACTAATCCAAATTTTATGATTTTTTTGTGTATGAATGAGACAACATTAAGCTAACAAACAGCAACTTTTATTACATTTTTGAAACTGACAGCTGTTAAGTAATACTAAATTTATCATCAAAATGGATAGCATTTAGGAAGTACTGTTTTTGAAGATCGAATTAATTTATCAAACGGCCAAAATATAATACAGAGTTGTAAAATCTTGAAATCAACTTTCAAACAAAATATAAATAATGGAAATAGCTATTAAATTACAGGAATAACGAACTCATGAATTTGTAAGAAAGTTTCGGCAATTTCATAGGTAAAGACCTATTATTATAAATACCGTGGTACCTTTGATTCCGACTTCCCACTGTCACACATTAATGAAATATTGTTTTTTTTTTCATAAAGTTAACTTTTATTTTACAAATCATAATATCCAAATATATCATCATTCTGAACTCGAATGACCCCAATTATTCCGAATAACTGACGCTCTTACTCCAATGTGAAGATCTAAGTATGAAAATTATCCGAATAGTGTAGTCTCGAAATCGACCAAAATTTTGTATACATATTCTGTATCTGTTCTCGTATTAAAATAGGTAGGCAGATATGTTTCAATGCAAGCCTTTACCAAGGCATTTGTATGTTTTCGACTTCCATGCTGGTACTGAGTACCCATTTCGCTACGAAAAACGATCGCATGCAAGAATTACCTATGTAAAGGTTGTCCTGGGATCTCAGAATAGTGTCTAATCAAACTAATAGTGTTTTTGCAGAACTCTCACTCGAGACGATATATAAATAAATAGTGACTCTCTCGACCAGAGAATAAAGAATAATTTAGCTCCCACACAATCCTTGTACAGTTTTGATATCCCACGCGTGGTCTGTTATATCACAAAATACTGAGATCATAGAAGTTAAGCTCCACCCAATGCACACTCGAGCAACGCGCACGGACATGAAATCTCGGAACGCGCTGGAACAGTTCAGGTTCGGATGCAATCTACTGCTAACACGCGTTTTGTGATTATATTGTGCAAAAATGAAACAACGAAAACAAGTTGCTGTAGGTGTTTAATTTGGATGTTCACAATAATACTAAATAATGAATTATTGCTTTTTAAATGACCAATTGTCTCAGACAAGCAAGTTAGGTACTTGCTTGTAATTCCATAGTTCAGAACGTATCCCAAAACAGAGTTTGTAGGTTGTTAGGAGACAATAGACTAGGTAGGTATTAACTGTAAATGACTCATACTCACCCTTGTGATCGAATACAATTTACGATAATATAGTTTGGGGCTTGTGTTCAATATACAGTTCCGACCCGCCGGGCGGAGCGGAGCGGCGAGGCGGCACATCCAAGCGCTTTGGCAACAGCGATAGCGCGGCCGCGGATCGTAGGTATAAATAAATGAAGTACATATATCATCAGCTTTACTTCTGTACTCTCAGTATTTTGGGGTTATGCTATTTTGATCACTTCAGAATCGATCTTTCAACTCATGGTTATGAACAGACTTCATACCATGCAGTTGGACAACATTTTAACTGAAAATCGATGTCTGGCCTACTTTTTTAGTAAATTATAGGCATGTCCCGTAAGATAATGAAATTAATTGTGGTGGAAACTAGTGAAGAGCGAAACAGACCTGCCAAATACTATATCATTTTTTAATTATTTCTCCAGTCTCTTTTTGATCTAGTTAGCTTTACTCAAGTTTCAATAACCAGTGTACCTTATATAATACATAACTACAACATAAAATAAAACAATCCTTTCTCCTTCACAGTGACTACAACAATTATAGATACGGACCACCGACGCGCACCGAGTATCGACTAATCGTCGAAAATCTGTCTAGCCGCATTAGCTGGCAGGTAAGAACTCTGCAGAGGAGGCATTGGGCCCATCATCATTCCATCACCTATCACCCAGGGTCTGGACATGAGCTTCTTCGCGGTATTTGAGGGCTGGGCGGACCGACATCACCCGGATGGACCAAACCTTACGCGAGCGTGCCAATATCTGGACTGGACCATGGATGCCACTGGACATATCACGGACCTGCAGATTCGGATTCTTAAGGGAGGCGCATATGGAAGTGACATAAAAGCAAACGGAGCCAAGAGGATCTAAATCGCGACGACCAGTGGAAGTGAGAGCTTTATCCAAATGTTTTGGAACGAAACTAAATACTGCCCGGACAATGGAGACGCAATCACTGAGTCTGAAGACTACCAAGCATACGGACCTCCTGCGGACCTTTCCATCGGACCACGACTTCACGGCCTCGAGACAACACCACCCTATCTGCTTTACTAATAAAAACATAAAATACCAAATTATTTGTCGAATAGTAACCATCATAACTTATTAGTTTACTACATACATAAAATGTCAGAATTAGCATTGTGCTTAACATTCATTATTCTAAAAACAGTAACTGTATTTTATAGAAGTGTTGTACAAAACTTACTTACGAGCTTTATAGATAATTTTTAAAAACAACAGAAGGTGGCGTAACGTGGCCAGAGTCCTCGATGTAGCGTGTGCGATGTGGTCTGTGGCGATGTTAGGATCGGTCCGGCGCGGAGACGTGACGGGATGTGACGTGACGTGACGACCCGCTCCCCCACCCGCCCCTCCAGCGACGCCCCGTGGCCCCGCCAAGGTAAAGTCGACAGGGGGGCACAGACAATAGGAGCCGTTTCTCGTTATGTGCAATCTCCCATTTTAAATTCATTTCATTGTTAACTTTTAAGTTTTAACATCTATCGTCCACAATAGTGCGTAGAAAAGGTTTTTTAAATTATGTGCACTATCGTGGACGGTCATTCTGATCATTTTATTTTCATTCGTTTATGTAATTTATTTTCTATTTAGCTTGATCAGTTTTTCGTATGTGGTAATCGTACTGAATCATTGTTTACGTCAAAATGAATGACGAAATGGGAATGGAGGACCAGGCAATACTTCAAAGAAAATTCTTGAGAATCCCATATCGAGGATGGACAGACAGTAGCAGGCAGTTCCTTTGGAGAATGAGACACGGTACACACAAACAGAGAGGCATCCATAGGAGATGAGATTCATGACACGGTGGCAATACAAATAAAGGTCATAAACTAATTGGACGGATACGATGTTGACAGGCAGACCAGAAAACCCAGGAAGCAGGGCGAAAATACATGCAGTGCGAGGCAAAACATGGTTTGAAGTTGACAGACACGCTGATGGCATTTCAATCGAATCCAGGGCGTAGAAAAGGTACAACTTGGCAGTCTTTAGGAATATCCTGACTAGAGAAAATGGAGCGTTTTGAGAGTCGGGGCATGAAGAGTTAATGCACGAATTTCTTCAGGATGGACTCCTGGACACCATTATGAATATAGGCCACAGTAAAGTGGTGAAAATAACAGAAAGTTAACAATATCATACCAAGGTTGAAATTTAAGTAAGCAATGATAATCCTACGATAATAATACACATACGAAAAAGCTGAGAAGAGCACAGCTATTGTTTCATCTTTATTTTTTATACTCGTCTCAGTTACGTATACATGCGCTAAATTCAATACATTCACTATTCTACTTTCCCAAAAGTCTCTCATGATGAAATTGTAATTTTACCATCTTTCGGGGCTGATGTCCTTGATGATAGCATAATACTCTGATGAGGACTTTTAAGAAAGTATAAGCATTTTTGTTTTATACGAAGATATTAACACATTGCATTGGTTTCCAGGACTTGAAGGATTATATGCGTCAAGCAGGGGAAGTTACCTATGCTGACGCACATAAGCAACACAGGAATGAAGGGTGAGTTTCTAGAATTTTTTAAAAAACTAGCGGACAGGATGCCGGCTTCGCACGGGAATAAATTCATATAAATATAGTATAACCAGATTGCAGTGCCATCTACCGAAGCGAAAAAAGACGTAGATGTGCTGTTATCTTTCCGAGAAACAGCCAGTGCGCGTTTGTTCTTTTACATGAGCAAATCGTTACTTACAATGATATTATTTTTTCTTGCCTTTCCCTTCCAACTCCAAGTTGATTTCCCCATATTCTCAAAGTAACGGGGTTCTAGGGTTGCCAACTACCAATGCAAAACATATAGCTTAAGAAAAAGTGCTTGATTGATTAATGGAGGACAACATAGTTGTCGCAATGTCATCATAGCCTATCCTATCCGAGTTACAAAGGCGAGAGTGTATGTATGTACTGTGTATGTGTAAAAAAAATAGGTATAATCACTATCACTACATATTATAAAACAAAGTCCTCCGCCGCGTCTCTGTTCGCGATAAACTTTAAAACTAGTGCACATATTTTCATGCAGTTTTCACCAATGGATAGAGGTTCTCGAGGAGAGGTTTTAGTACATAATTTGTCAAGTTTTTGTATACATTGGCTAAAATTGTTGGTGTCGGAAAAAAATAAGCAGTCTAGGAGCTTTCAACGAAAACTTTGCCTAAAAAAAACCTTTGAGATATAACAAACATTTCAAACACAATGATGGAATTGTGTATCTTATATAGGTTGTGGTGATGGAATAGGGTCCCAAGGGTAGCGAGCACGGCAGTAACAGCTAGTAATAAATATATCACACCATTTTGATGATGATACTATACATTTACCATCTTTCGGGGCTGAAAGCTCTTGCTGATAATTTTCTAACTGAGGAACATTACTCTACCTTCTAAAAATTCAATTACTAAACACAATCTCATGAAAGCCAAATTTATCTGCAGTGTGGTAGAATTCGCTACACACTCGGACATGCGTGCGGCGATCGAGAAATTGGATGGAACCGAGCTGAACGGGCGCCGCATACGTCTGGTCGAGGCAGGCCGAACATCTCGTCGTAGGACACGCTCTTCGTCTAGCCGCAGCCGTTCCCGTTCCCGGGGAGGCAGTCGTCGGCGATCCAGGTAAAATACATTCAAAAACATATACAAAACATTACCCTCGCTGGCGCAGTCGGGTAAAAAACACGTTTCTGCACCTATATCATCAATTACATTCACATTTTTAATAACCGAACATCTCCGGGGCTCAAGCTAAACTCACCTAGCCTTGCTAGGCTCTGACCCAGGCTTTTCTCTCAGGGTTGGGTAGACCGACGGCAGTCGCACCCGCAAAAACCAAGATAAGCTAAATCAAAGAGTAGGATAGCGGACCCCAAGCTCCAAACTATAAACTTCGGATGCAACTGGGACTAAGGCTGTGGTGCTCATGATGGCAGTTTTAATACAAGCCGTGAATGGTAACTAGACATGTCAAGTATCATTCATTTGTTACCGATTCTTTCTAAAGCGTCCTGACGAAGTTTTACCATCACATTACTATAATATTTTTCACGTAGCATGGGTACGGTGACGTTTGGGATTTGAAGTTACTAGAGATGTAGTCAAGATAAAATCGCATGAAATAAAATCGATTATATATCTTATCGAGATCATTTATTAATGAAGAAGAAATCGATTCTATTAACTAATAATTTTGAAGAAAAAAAGTAAAACAAAATTGATAACCTGTTTAATTATTTATTAAAAATCAAACATGTTCATCATCTTCATCATCATCATCATCATCATCATCGTCATCTGACTCGTCGACGTGAATAATTATTTGGGAATCAATTATGCAGTCTATTCTAATGTCTCGCTCCCAGTCATGTAAGATTAGATTTTTGGTTTTCTCCACTACTTTCTTCCAGTCATCGCCAGTGACATTTTTGCATCCCTCTTTCAATAACCCCATCATTTTTGTGGCTGTAAAAGGCGGAGCTGTATTTTTTCGTGCAGCGTATCCTGAAACAAGATAAAAAACAAATTGAGTCATAGAATTCAAGTAATAAACATAATCATATTTTTGTCAGTATGTAAATAGACTATGGTTAAACAAGTTACCTTTGATTTGGGCCCAAATTAATTCAATGGCATTGTACTGACAGTGGTACGGTGGAAGCCTCGGGACTTCGTGACCATATTCGTTTGCCATCATATCTAATTTGTATGTCGTTTGGGGCTTGTGCATTTTTACGAGCTTCACTAGCTCCACCTTTAATTTCGTCTCATCGGCTTCCACATTATTGGCTTGGAGCCACTCGATCAACTCGCTCTTCTTATTGGAAGAAATCGGCGGTTTGTTCAATTGCACGGAGTGATATGGGGCATTGTCCATAATAATTGTGCTGGGTTCTTCTAAATTGCTAAGCATATTTTGAAACCACTCCGTGAATACTTCCGCATTCATATCTTCGTGATATTCTCCCGTCTTTTTCGATTTAAAAGCAAGTAGCCCATTTTCTACAAATCCTTTCGATGTGCCTGCGTGACAAATAATCAATCTCTCCCCTTTTCCTTCTGGCACTTTGGTCGAGGCATGAGGTGTATCGTCAGTCCACATTTTACCGACCGTATGATTGGCATTCAGCCAAGTTTCATCCAGGAAGACGACATTGCTCCAATCGGTAATCGCTTTAGCCTTTTTCAAAAAGGTAACCCGCGCAAGTGCTATATCGCCTCTCTCCATGACAATTTTTCTTTTGTTTACTTTTTTGAATTGGAAACCAATGTCCTTCAATACGCGCCACAAGGATGTAGGACTTCCAGTAAACAAATCAGCATCTTTTAAAGACTTGACCAGCTTTAGAAGCGTCGGTAATTCTTTATTCTGGTAATAGTTATAAATGTGGCTCCGTATAGCATCGGCCGCAAAACTGTCTACATCTGTTACAGATGCCTTTTTGGTTCGCTTTTTATTAGGGGTGGACAACTTATTTTCTTCTGTATCGTAAGCACCATATTTTTCTCGAGTGATTCGAGAAACCGTGTTCCGCCCAATGTCTAACGCATCTGCCACTCGATCCAAAACGTTGGACACAGGCAATAGCGTTCCGCCATTCTCACGTTCCCGCTCAAAGTAATCCCGCAATCGAACTACAAATTCACGGGCTTGACTACCAAGCACAGTCTTTTTCGTTCTTTTTGGCATTTTGCCAAAAAAAAACAACAAAACAAAAGTCAATAACAAAAAACGGTAACGAAAACAACAAAGCACAACGATAGTCAATAACAAAAACAAGTAACAAAAACACCACGCAAGCTCAAAACAAAGAAAACAGACCGCATACAAGGCAGACGCACTCGTACTGAGTTGATATAACAAGATGGCTGCCAGCTCATGCTTAAGCAGTGTTGCTATATTATAATAAAGCTCCACAAAGACAAAAATGCTTTGTTTAAAGTTTATTATTACATAATTATATTTTATAATCGTATTTTAGTTAAAAATACAACTAACGATTTATGATACTTTATTCGACAATTTATCGATTATAACGATTTTACTATGTCAATCTCTAACGCAACCTGTTCCGATTCACGCATCAAGAATTATGTATTTGGAATGTTTATATTTAAAGTTTAAATAATTACGGAGAAATAAAAATAGTTTTAAGTTAAAAATGCAAAATAAAACAGTTTTCTTTTTATCTTCGTATTAAGTGTTGTTTCCTGTATTCCGCGTTAGGTAAATTGTTTCGAAATGAATCATGCATGAAATGGAATTAGTCAAATGTCACCGTACCCATGCTACGTGAAAAATATAATAAGCGTTGTTGATAGGTGTATGGGGCCCCACCCCACGGTGCACATGCCGATTGAGGCATGAGGCTCGGGCGCAGGCTTTCGTCGAGGTTGAGAGGTCAGGAAGAAAAGCCGTATAAGCTGAACCCTTGGATGTAATCGGGAATTAAGTGTTTTTTGAGGAGAAATGCCCCCAATCATGGGCTTTCAAATTTGACCCTTAAATTCTATCATATCAACTTACACTTACTATCTATCAACTTACATGATGATACTATATTATTTACCATCTTTCGGGGCTGAAAGCTCATGCTGATAAAATTCTAACTGAGATAGATATCCATCCCATTTTTCCACTTTCAATTTCCCCACAATATCATCTATTCATGTTATTCCATGTTACTTCCAGATCTCGTTCCCGTCGCTCGTCTCGCAGTCGCTCCCGCTCAAAGTCCCACCCGAAGAGTAAGAGTCCCGTTGCTAACAAGTCCCGCTCAAGATCACGTTCTAAGTAAGTATCGGCTTCATATATGCAATCATGATTTTGTTCTGTAACATATCTGGATGAAATTGTTGTACCATATCAAGTATGTCTTGAGATTTCTTATTTTAATAGTTTACACTTGGATGTGAAAACCGTCTCATCTTGTTCAGGACTCCCGAGTTTACGAGAGGCTATTTTAATTATTTTCCTGTGTAGTTTTTGTTGTTCAATTTGCAGCGAACATCCATACCGAACATATTCAGATTGTCCTGCAATGGTAGTGATGAATCTTGAAGAATAGGTAAGGGATGTAAGGAAGACACCTAGTTGTAAACGCTCATGCCCGTGTCTTGACATTGAACTCAACCAGGTTCAGTTCAGTTCATTTGAGAATATGATTCACGAATAACTTAATGAGGTTCGAGTTATCCAGATTCTCAATATGTACATTATTATGAGATTTTGACTTCTATTTAGAAGTCTAGATATTAAATAAAATGACAGGCAAACATCTTGATCCTTGACAATATATTCTAGCTGCGCAGAAAGCCTCTTTAGGTATCTTTGGTGGTTGTGCAGGGTGCGACGGTAACCAATCGTAGATATACTAACCAATCACGGCTTAGTTGGCCAGTCCTTTTATTGGTTTTTTGGTTGATCCGTATAGTGCCCATGCGCGAGCTTACTCCCACTATGCCGACTTTTGTTCAATATATTTGCCGGTATCTCTCCTTACACCCGTGCAACTTTTGCAGTCAGAAGTCACTCGTGTACCGTAAAAAAAAATGATATGTAATACCTATGGTACCTCGAATGTTAATTATTCTCATATAAACATCCAGATATCTTACAAAGCAAGATCTCCAAAATATATTCATCATGTATATTTGAAATGACATTGTATTTACAGTAAATCATTTAGTCTCGATCGAAACCAGTTCTCATCTTCTAGTATTGACGTAATAACATTCTTGGAGCAGACTATTTAGAGCTATACGTCATGTCATGGTAATAAAGATAGCAGTAAGTCAAAAAAGGGACTTAACATTGTTTGAATGTCTTCGTTTGTATATTGCAAGAATTAAGTACACTATAAATAGGGGCAAAAATCTTGACAATGATGCGTAGTAACGAGTTTTTAGGTCAGCGCCGGGTGCAACGGCGACACACGCCAATCAACTCATAGATATATAAATCACGGGCTCAATGGGTTCGCGTCATTGATTGATCAGTCCTTTGATTGGTCAGTTAGTGCACATGCGCGAACTTTTTGACGTTTGTTAAAGATTCTTGCCTCGAGGTGTACCTGGCAAGTTCGGTTAAGATCGGTTTGCTTCGGTTTAGTAAAGCGTTCTCTCTATCATCCGGTCAGTCTGACAGTGTGATATCTTTTTATAGAGTAGTTAAAACCGTTCGTCTTTAAGAATATTAATACAAATACTGTAACTTCAGTTTTAACTACTCTAAATAAGATATCAAGCCGTAACTATATGCGCTTGCATGATAGAGAGAACGCTCTACAAAAACCGACGCAGGCTGATCTTAACCGAACTCTCACTTTTCTTCCACAAGTGCCAAATCAAAAACCGTGTATTGTTTTTTTCACAAACAAAACATTCAGACAAATTTAAACGCCATTTTTTCGGAAACAGTCTATATTTACTTACTGCTATCTCAATTACCACCAGTATAATTTTGTCTGGCATTCAAGTGAGGCTTGATGGGGCACCCATGCACTAATACATAATGTATTCCTAACTAGTCTGCTAAATTATCACAATTAAGTTCCCTTAAAGTTATCTCAAATTTGCTTGCATGCCATTTCTTTCTCAAATGCTCCAGTAATGCAAAATAATAATGAAAATATGCATGAATATGTATAAAATTAACCTAGTGTTCATTTGGCTAGGTGTGTTGTAACTTGCGCTGAGCAAAATTTAAAAATGTAAGTACTTAGCGTATAGTACTCAACCTTATAACTGTTTATATTAGATTGTATTTTGATAGTTAATGTGACACAACTACTGGTAGTATTTGTCTCACGTTAATTGTATATCGTCGCGGTCTGATTGTGTGATGTTGCCTGTCAAAGAGTGCAATATATGGTTTAATCAATATAATATACAAAACTACATCCCAGGCAACACGCAGCCGACTACGGTAAAGCATCGAGTCGAGATAAAGAATGACTATGGTATGCAAAGAAAAGTATAGATGTACAATAAGCTACAAAAACAAATAATAAACTGTCTTTATATGTATATTTTGGTTTTATAGCTAAGGTAATCTGTATATCGTTGTGTAAAGGAGTCTACACACCAAAGCCGCCGACATATCTCGTCGACTTGTTGGAGACTTCACATCTTGATCAAGTAGAAAAGCTTTGTCGGCGGCATATCAGTAACTTTTTTGGTAGTTGGTGATAGAGACATCAATGAACAAGTCACTAGCTGGAATGTCGACCCGGCAAACGAGCGCGAACGCAAGTCGCCGACATGATTCTTGTGAAATAAACCCGCCGACATCAAGCCGTGTCGGCGGGTTTGGTGGTAGACTCCTTTAAGCAATTTTTATCATTAACTGTACATCTGTCCTTTCCCTATCTTTTTCTCTCTTTATTTTAATCTCGATTCGATAGGCTTACTTCAAGTAGCAAGTATAATCGCTGTAGCATTGTTTTAGTTTATAAGTAAGTAGATGTTGGTCGTCTTGCCTGCATTTTATTTCTGTTTTGCGCTTTGACGGATGACTGTATGCTAGTGACCGTGCGCGTAGTAGTGGACGTAACTAAACCCAGCTATTACTACCATTTCTGTGGTGCGATTTGCGCGTCGCTTAGGGATCGCAGTCGTTCGAAGTCGCGGTCTCGGTCGGCGACCCGCAGGTCTGACCGCCGTTCGGCGTCACGTAGATCTGAACGTCGCTCCGGATCTCCGCCCGGCTCGGCTGACAGAAACGGCGACAAATCTCCCTCCCGGTCTAAGTCTCGATCGCCGAAACCCATATCCAAGTAAGTCGATACGTGTGCTTTCAATGGTTGTCTGACGACCCTGCTGATTTTGTGAGCTTATTGTTTCATAGCGGCTTTTTGTCCAGTTTTTTATTTTATGTAGATTTTATTACTAATGCACCGTAATGGGGCCAGTACAGCTCACAGTATGATAAAATATGTGCTTATGAAGTAATCTGATGGTATTGTTCAGTGTATTGTGGGAGGTTTTGGTTAATTTTGACCATAGTGTTTCTGTCAACGAAAAGATAAACTCACAAGTTTAAAAAGCATTATTGTCAGATGCAGTTCGAAATTAACCCCCATTGGCATCCATATATTAACAAAATTCATTTCAATGTTATTAATATTGATGGCACATAAAACTACATTATTAACTCAGTCTTTGTTTTCCTGCAACACAAAGAGACATCGTTCCAAGGTGAGCATTTGTGACTAACATCTTATTAAGCTATATGCATATTAATCATAGTTAACACTCATTTTATTTGTTTCACGATACAATTATGATATTTACTATTTATGTATTCATCACTGTTAATTTTAACACATTGCCTAAAAACTTAAACTCTTATTTAATTAATAATCTCACTGGCAAAGTTATACTAAAAAAAAAACACTGTCCTTATCAAGATCCTGCTCTTTATCTTATCAAGCCTGCACCAGGCTTTGGTGCAGGCTTACCTTTCAGGGTTGGGAGGTCGGACGGCAGTTCCCTGTAAAGCCGGCATGCCAATTAAAAACAATAAGCAGACCTCGGGCTCCAAAGTTCAAACTTTGGACGCAACTGAGAAATCGCTATGATGATAAGTATTACATATATAAGAAGCTCGTTATGTAATGATATCTTACAAATAACAGGGAAAGGTCTCGCAGCAAGGAAGCTTCGCCGAAGCGTGAGGAAGAGCGTCGTGCGGCGACCAAGTCCCGGTCGCGTTCCCGCTCCCGCTCCCGCTCGGGCTCCCGCGACCGCTCGCCGTCCCGCTCACGCTCTCGCTCCCGCTCGGGCTCCCCGCGACAAAACGGCAACGCGCAAGACCGCGCCAGTACAGACCGCTCGCCTCGCAGCGCCGACTAAACACACAATCATAGTTATAAGCTACATCCTAAGTATATTTTATAGATTTTACGGATGCGTGACTTCTTTCTTGACTATAGTTTCATATCTATTGCACTTGAATAGGGTCTATATTCAATGCCAGCTAGTTCTATCCCTAAATATTGAAGGCACTTTGCAAGTTTCCTACACTCATACGTTTCGATGACGGCGTTAGGAATATATTGTATACGAATTTAAAGCCGTACTAGTTTCAGTACTTGGCATGAAACCCTAAAGTACAATTTAGCTGTTATTTCTTCTGTGAGTCTGGGAGTCTTCGGTGTTGTATCGGTTTTCATGTTTCAACGAAGTCATGACATTGTAGTAAAGATTCTCTAATGAGCACTATGATTGCGATCATTTTTATCTCGTATCAATGGTGTACCCATTGGCGGTTAGGTTATTTAGATCGCTTTATGAGCTAGTGGGCAAATGGATACTTATGTCTATAAGTAAAATAATATAAAAATGTGACTGTAATTTAGTTTAATTTATGATATGGGAAACTATATTCCTAAAATATCTTGGTTCCCAAGCATGAGTCGATCATTGCATTTAATTTAGAAATGTTAAATGAATGTATGTTCTTCATTTTTGCCCCTGTTAGACGTAAAGTTGCAATATTTACCATTTTTTTGGTAAGAATAAAATATTAGAATGAAACAACTAGACACTTTATTTGTAGTCTAATCGTGGTATTTGTAAATAGTGTATTTGTTATTACTAATAAATAACCAAATAATAAATAAGGCTACCATATATTACTTGTTTTATTCTTTTTAGTCCACTCATTTGATATTTTTATCTGGCAACTTTACCGGGAATTTGATAACAATTTTATATTTGAGGCCCAAGCCAACCTCCTGCTAGTTTGCACCTCCTGAACAATGGACGAGGCTCTGACGCGGGCTTTGCTCTCTAGGTTGGTTGGTCAGGCGGCAGTCGCTCCCGGCAGCGAATTTAGCCCTTTTTCCACTCCGGCCAACTAAAACTGATCAACTAAAACTAATCAACTATTTTTATTCCTAACGAATCAACTATTCAGTTGATTCGTTAGGAAATAAACGGGTCAACTCTTTTTTATCCTAACGGCACAACTTATAGTTGATCCGTTAGTAACAAAATTTGGATCATAAAATAGTTCCTTACAATACGACGAATGGTAAGTACTCCTTTAGTATCTAATGTTTATATAACTGGCTACTTGTGAAAAAGGTAAGTGTTGATTAATTTGAAGTATGTCATTAAACGTAGTGCTTATATTCTCTTTGTATGTCATTGAATTTTCTGTACATCCTGCTTTTCTATATCAATACAAAATAATTAATAACAGGTTTTCCGTGAGTGAGATCCAGAAGAATGAGTGAGAATCTGCCTTTTGAAAAATTTAAGAAAAACGGGGATATAATTTATTTACATGAAAATTACCAATATTCTAATGTACGGATGTTTAAAAATGGTGCAGCTTATTTAAGATGTACCAATTATAAACGACAGAAGTGCAAAGCGAGCATCACGGTTAAAGTGAGTACCAACCACATTCCCCCCATTACATTATTAGTACAGAAATAATAGTAGGTAGGTATATAATAAATATTGTGGGACATGTCACACAACGCCATCTAGCCCAAATTAAACATACTTTACACTTTTGTATAAGATCTAGACAACGGATATACATATTATATTATATAGATTTTTTTTTATTATGTTATAGATAAAATTAACACCCAGACTTAGAATAAATTTGGGACTATCACTTGCTGTTCTGTGGACAAAGGCCTGATCCCCTTCACTGTTAACTACGTAATCCTATGTGTGGGACCTATTAAGTTTTTACCTATTCTTTTATTTATTGATTTGATTTCAGGATACCAACATATTAAAAAAGACACCCCATACTTGTGTAATGGATGGCTCACAAAATCAGATTTTAATGGAAATTAATAAATTAAAGATTAAAGCAGCTGAAAGTGATTTACCGATAACTCGACTTTATAAGGATTCTCTTTGTGAAATGTTAGACAAGGGACTAAATTTTGTTGCCGAAATGCCTAAACTCTCTAAGTTAAAAAGCGGACTTTATGACACCAGACATAAAGCAATTGGTGCTTCAAAAACTGTATTTAGAGGTTACAGAGAGGTTGAATTGCCACAAATACATAGAGATTTTCTTCTGTGTGAATATGAGGATGAAAATAACAGAATGCTTGTTTTTTGTTCAAAGGAGTCACTATCACAACTAGCTAACACAAAATAATTTTTCATAGATGCTACATTTCAAAGTTGCCCCAAACCATTTTATCAATTGTTAACTATCCACGGGGACTTCGGCAGCTCAGAAGACACAGTTCTAACGAAACCATTAATTTACGCCTTAATGCCTGATAAAAAGCAAATAACTTATTCAATACTCATCGAACTTTTAAAAACAAAATTAACGGACTTAAAAATTAGCATATTACATTGCGACTTCGAAGTCGCTTTATGTAACGCTATAACAGCAGCATATCCAGATGTCTCAATTAAAGGTTGTTTTTATCACTGGACCCATAATATGTGGCGTAGAGCAAAAAGATTAAACTATAAGTGCAAAGAAGAGCGAAGAATTGTAGGGCTTTGTGCTATTCTTCCTTTATTACCGGAAACTTCGATATTAGACGGTTGGGAGTACATTAAAACGGAGTACAATGAAAGTGACCTGAGAATGTCAAGTTTTATGGCATATGTAAACCGTTTACTTAAAAAACGCAACTACCTCAAAATTATAAGTGTGTTTGGTCAGCGGCAACAATGTTTTGGAATCATTTCATTCGAAATTAAATAAAGTTTTCAACAAGAACGTGACTTTGTTACGTTTACTTAATTTTGTATCAAGAAACGAAAAGCTTAATAGATTACAAACACCCACAAAAAGGAACAGAAAATATGCGAACAAAGATGGAATTATTCGACATATAATGATGCAGTTTTTAAATAATAATATAAGTCTTGGGCATGCAATGGAGAAATTAAGATAAGCATTAGAAAAAGTAATATAGAGATAAAGAATAAATAATAATAATAATTTTAAATACTTAGATATATTTCATGCTTGTATTTTTTGTAAATAAAGATATTAAAAAAAAAATAAGATAAATATAAAATAAGAAAAAAATAGGTTCGTTAATTTTTTTGTTTAAGGATTTAAGTTTATTAAGGACAAATAAAAAGGTAAATTTTTATCGTAGTATATTATTTCATTTGAGACCAGCGACATGATATACTTATGTCACGTGATATTTCGTTTGCTATTGTCATTCGTCAGATTTTTCACTTCGATAGAGTACGAGTATAATGTGGATTCCAAGTAAGTTGATTCGTTAAGACCATTCATTATAAGTTAACACAGATCATATTAGTTGGTCCGATTAGGAACGAAGTGTCTTTAAGAGTATCAAACGGATCAACTAATTGATCCGTTTAGTTGGTCGGAGTGGAAAAAGGGGAATTTAGGTACCTTTCCGTGTGGGGTGCGACTGGTTGGATCACCTCCAGTTTGGTGGGCGATGACGCATCATTGATTGCTCCTCTGGAGTAGCTGGCGTCAACGTCAACGGCCAAGAGTCTGACATACCGGCCCTTTTCAGGCCAGCTGACCCCATTGCACGAGGGGGTCGGGGTATGGCGGACCTGCAAGGCCCGCGGGGGGGGTGGTCGCTCCAGGTACCCCTCTGCTCTTATCAGAGGGGACACTGCGAATGGCCCAGGGTCAGTCGGAGTGCGAGTGATATATATGCTCTATGGGTAACCTTACACCCAGGCGTCTGTAGACCCGAGACGGCGTGCGGTTTTAGTCGGTTCAAGCCCGACATAACCGCCCCCGCTAGCCGGCGGGGGGGGGGGGGGGTATCCGAAGGGATTTCCGCACAAAAAAAGGTACCTTTCCGTGTGCAATAGGAGGCAGCACTACCGCGAAACCCGCACGGGTTTATCACAATTTCCAAATCCGTATTCAATTTGAGGCACGCATCCTCCAATCACGCACTGGTTTGTTACCCAATTCGTGTTCTATGCAACCGGAAGTTCCGCGCAAGTTTGTCACGTGGCCGAAGACTTTTTTTTACCTGCTTCCGCACATATACTTCGGATACTCCCCCGCCGGCCAGCGTTATGTCGTGCATCGACTAAAACCGCACGGTGTCCATTGCCCGGCGGGTTACCGGCGGACCTTGGCCGCCAGCGCGACCTCGCCTGGTGGGGTCGGGTTTTATCCCGCGTTGGTGAGTAGGCAGGCGTCTGTAGGGCACACGACACCTCTGCCACGGCCTGTTTCTGTAAGGACGGCTAGTCGGCCAACTGCCGTCCTCAGACCCCGATCATGGAGGTCGGTAGTCCCGGGCGTAGACGAGTCTGCGGCGTCCTCGCGGACAGGGTTCTCTCCCACTCCCCGTGGTCAAAGCCTAACCTAACTCTAATATATCGATCGCTTGCCGCAAAGAAAGGTCTACCGTGCAGTGGAAGGATCCAATCAGGAGGCAGTATTGCCTCCGCACCCGGAAAGATAAATACGCCTCCCGAAAAAACTGACAGGTACTGTAGCGTCCGGGGGCTGACGCCACAATACCTCGTGTTGACGAAAAGATAAAACACAAGGATTAATCTGTATAATGGCATTTATTTAATTACAAACTTCCTATATCGAGTTTTTAGGGAGGTTTTACACGAATATATTTATGTTTAAAACGAACTGTAGGGAATCGCGGATTCTGCTCAAGGACTGAGCCTACAATCAGTATATTTAGGACTTCTCTTCGGACGGCGGGCGAGGCCGGCGCCCCAAGTCGCCCGCTGTCAGCAGCTTGGTCCGCCAAGCAATTGTTTTTTCTTCCCTAAGCTAAATTCAAAAGAAAAGAATTTATTTTTAAACTCTGACACATGATGGCCAGGTCAATGAACTGTAGTGATCGAACGAGGTCGGAACACTACAATACCATTCGGAAATGAAGCGGATCTCGGGCTCCAAAGTGCAAAGTTAGGACGCAACTGGGTAAATCGCTAGGAGGATGAAAATGATACCCGCCTTTACTGACAAAGTTATCTTGATTACCATAGGTTTCTAGTATATATATAATAATCTATGACCATAGGCATTCGCCAGCTGCTATAGGCTAGGTAATCCCCTAGCTGTTATTCGCGCCTGCTATTTTACAGAAAATAATGGCACTGCCCGGTCCAGGAATGAAATGTGCTGTTTCTCGTAGTCACATTATTTGATGCTGTTGTCGCTATCTACAACTGCACAAGTGGTCTGCACCGATCAGTAGTTCTATTCTGTAATACACAAATTCGTGGTCTAGTTACACCCGGAGAGTTAATTTTGGATTTTCTTGGGGTGTTGGTGCGCTAGCATGCAATCGTATCTACCATAGCGTTCATGCAGTTCAGCTGATTACTTTCCACTCGTAAGTGCGTCGATTTGTTAGAAGTTGATATCGATCCTTGATAATAATCAAATTAATCAAGGGTCGATATCAACTTAATAATGTTCAACATCAACTACTTTGTATAGAGCAAACAATAAGTAGGGATAGGGACCCAACTGATAAACGGCTGCCGTTGCCTATGAACACTTGCAACACTGCTCACATGCTATCATCCATAGCGTGTCAACATAGTGTTGCAAGTGCAAGTGCTTTAACACAATATCATGGCAGGTCCTCTGGCCATCGGGGTGCGAGGGATATGCTCTATGGGCAACCTTACACCCCGGCGTTTATGAAGGCGAAATTCAACTTTATGAAGGTAGGTACGGCCATTATTTCTTAGAAATTGAATTGTTTGCGTCTGTGCCTAACGATCCATATGTAATACGGTGTGGTCGTGTTGCTTCGACATCTTGGAAGCGGTGTCATTTTATCGACAACATTCGTAGAACGTCCTGTCATTTCGAACCTATACTCAAAATGATACTCGTTCTTTAACGATCACTTAGCGAATACGTTATTTTAATAATAAATAGTTAATAATGATTTTATTTGTTTTGCTACTCGACCACAGATGGCGCTATGTATTTCGATATCCATTAATTAATGGTACTTCGGTTTCGTCTATCGTTCAATAGATGGCACTACTCGTCTATTTTAGTAGTAAACTTCCTAACGAAGATGAGCAGTCCCAGGTACACAGGTAATTTAATGATAAGGCGGTCAAAAGTGTTAAAATGAACATGTATACCTAACAATTACCAGTTAATACTTATTGATGATGATTGATTAAGCGTAGCGAGCCGAGGGCGAGCGAAGCGTCTTTCTCCACAAATCGGGTTTTCGCGTGAAACCATACTCCTCCTAGACGGCTCGACCGATCTTGACCAAACTTGGCACGGTTATCAAGCACAGTGTGCTGAGTGTCTCTATGGGTCGAAAGTTGATGTCCGACGTACCATCGAGGAATAATCACGGAAAAACCAAATCAATGGAAAAGTCGTCTATTGTTGAATAGGCAAATCTCGCTACGCTTAAGTTTGGGTTGATTGCGAAGCTGGTAACCGTCCTAGTATATTACATCTCATTAAAATATTTTATGTAAAGCACGGAACCTGAAGCCGAATGGAGATTTCACAAAAACTCTTATCAAACAGTCAGAAAGTCAACTACTGATACCTCATCACTTAAAGTGGATTTAGCGTGTGTTAAAACCTAAAGTGTTTTTATAGTGGTAGAAATTTAATGACACAAATTTGTCACAAAATTCGGCCGGGTAGGTACCACCGTGTACGATTGCGAAAAACCCTCCATAGTAATCCAATTTCGGTTTGATTGCGTTCAGGGGTCAGCAAGTGCATAGCCGGGCAGGGGGATTGTGGTCGCAGCACTAGTGGGATCGGTGGGTGTCACGCGGTGCTGCGACGACAATCCTCTTCTGATGAGGCCGTCAAGCTGAGTGCCACCATTGTTAACATGGTACATATTTCATTCTTGAGACTTTACCTTCAGCTCAAATTGACGAATCATAAATATATAAAAAAAATGCATCGAATAAAACGTGAGAATCGAGTTAAGTTGTAAGGATTTTCACTAGTGAAAACCCTCCCAAGTTATATGATCCTACCCGCTAGAAATCATGCTCCTGACTGCGATACGTTGATATCTTTATAGAGATGTAGATCATCATCATCATCCTCATTGTGTTAGTCCCAATCGCAACCGAGGTTTTCAACTCGAGTCCGGGGTCCGCTTTCCGGCTCTTCTCCACTTCGCACGGTCTTGGGCATCCATGATGGAGAGACCATTGGCACGCATGTCATCCTATACCTAGCCAAGCCAGCATTTATAGAGATGTAGATTGTCAAATCAAATTTGGTATCACTTTTGAACATTGTCGTTTGGAGAATTTTAGCCACATTGAGCTAGCCTGCTATCAGAAATCGTTACAGTATTGGTAGGTTGGGAATCTGGCCACGGGCTAATATTCTTGAAATCTGAACTGTCCCGTTAGATCTGAAAGGATGTCAATCCTACCCTTCTCGCGCGTTCTTAAACTTTAAGCAGTCGGATAAAAAGACATGAAGAATTTTATCATACTGTGAGTGTAAAAATCTGAATACGTGTCTTAAGAAAATAAGTTGAAAATTTGAATGAGTGTTTTGGAATCCTTAGGCCCACACTACACTTGACGAAAATTACGTTACAGATCTTCCGCGTCGGAAGGCCATTACATGTTATTGCATATAAATGGCGACGCGACAAAGGCGGGGTGTAAATAAGGCCTAACTAAGAGTACTCTGCCAATGGATCTGCTTAGAGCTGTCGTGGATAGCTCATTCGCGTATTATTATTTAAAATGTGGATGTCGTCAATCGAACGGACGTACCACCCGCGACGCTTCCTCTATATCCCTAGTTCCCCCCTTAGGGCTAGTGTGGTCGATCCAGCTCTCACGGTACCCCGTCGAAAATTCTTGTGCACTCAATAGATCTGATCATGTTCCACCTTCAGCTCTTTTAGGTCAACTTCGTCTAGTCCGTCCGACCTTCCGGAGCTCCCAGCGGGGTCTCGTAAGTGAAATAGTAAATTCGAATCCCATGTGACAAGTTTTCAAAATTATTTATAATCCAGATTTGTTCATGGCTTAGTGGTCGATTGGCGCAAAATGGTTCGAACAGTTTGTGCGTAACGACACTTTTCAAATTAAATATTTTTAGATATCGATTCACAAAATCTGAATATTAGTTTACGAATCGACGACAGAAACGTGGAAAAATTGTAAAGCTAGAGGTCTGTTATTGTAGGACTAAAAATGAAAGGACTGCTTTAATTTTTTGTAAACAATTGTTTATTATTAACATTTTATTTCTCGTTTGCATCCACTGCAATAATTACACGTTCGTCACAAACACTCGCTGGCAATTTATCACCGCATTAGCAATACAATATGACTTTTATTGTTACATTCTACTA
Organism: Cybosia mesomella; assembly: GCA_946251805.1. Taxonomy (NCBI): domain Eukaryota; kingdom Metazoa; phylum Arthropoda; class Insecta; order Lepidoptera; family Erebidae; genus Cybosia; species Cybosia mesomella. The sequence goes on from OX276409.1 coordinate 17,465,085, forward strand.
TGGAATTATTGGTTACAGTTCACTTCAGTAACATTTCTTTCATTTTTCTTTTGAAATAATAGTTCTATGTGAATATACAAAAAGGCAATCATAATATTATACTAAAGATAGATAATAGATAAAATTGTACTTTGTCCGACATGGACGAAATGAAATAATTAGACAATCACTGGATTCACATGCAAAATAAACAATATAAGAAAATAGCGAAATTAAAATAAGAATTACAGATATAGGCTACTTAGCTTAGAAATGGAATGATTTGAAATTTTATCTTTCAGTATACTCACATACAGTACAAGTACATTCATGATTTATTATAAAAAACGTGTCCAAAATATCAATAAGTCAATTTTCACATCAGTCAATTGTAAACTTAAGCTCAAATAATAATTATACAATGATTTTATTCATAAAATTAAAGAAATTCAAAATAATTATTACGATATGTTTTGTAATAAATAAATTTAAAATACTGATATTTTATTGTTCGGAATGCTAATAACAATTTTGAAATATCATTGGGACATTCTCAAAAAGAAAAATGAAAGGTTCACTGTGATCAATTAAGTACAAAAATTATGATTCTATTTTAGTACATTTGGATGTTTTTTTTATTTGCTCATAATTTAAACTTATCTGTCATCTTAAAAAATTAAATACAAGAATTATTATTGATCATCAGTCTATTCATATTTTTACAATTTTGTCGATTTAACCCTTTTAATCTACACTCGTGTACAAAAGGCAACATAAGAGATAAAAATACCTATCACTTACCGCATAACATCTACGGATTTTATAAAAATGTAATTTAACATAAATTATTTCATAAATGCGATTCGCTGTCGACGCTCCACACGTTACAACCGAACGTGTGACGTGTCAAGTTGCGAATCTATAAAGTTATAAACAACATATTTATCTCGCGAACTGTACCTATTAAAATAAATAAGTTAAAACAACCAGAATTACGTCTTATGTTGCCTAATGACGCCTTTATATTGTCTCAGTACTCTTACAAAAGTAATGGAGAATATACTTACAATACTAAAACTTATGCTTTTATACACAATGACTTAGGTTTCGACAATTTGTTTCTATAAGTACTGAAGTTAATTTTAACCTATGGACTAATTACGTGCGCGTGAACATTGTGGGACGCGAGCGCGGATCTAGCGGCCGGAGGGCGGCGGCAGATCACAGGCCGCGGGCGCTCGGGCCACTAGAGCGGCCGCTCGCTCGCTCAGGAACGTTAAATTATCGTGCTAACTGAACTACTGAACAAAGAAAAAATCTACGTCGATTTTCAAGAAAACCTGATCAAGATTTCTTTTTTAATGTGATAAATTCACTATCATAATCATAGGAACAAATGACAACAATTAGTCAATCACAAAAATATAAATCAATGTAAAACTGATGAACGCATCATTCGCGTTATTATTATCATTTTTTTTTTCATATAAATTAGTCTAATCTTATTTTACGCACGGTTTGGCTTGTATAGTGGTGCGAGTCTAGAGGGGTAGTGTTAGGGGTGCGAGGATCCGCGGCACGACCAAGTAACATCGTACCACAATGTTGCCAGGTGAAAAAAAATCTAATCTAAACAAAATGTCTAAAATTTTATTCTAAATAGTCATGATTTGTTAGTGAGTCAAAATCGAGACGTTCGCGCAAATAGTGCGTCGAGAGTCACGTGTCAAGGAATCTTTGGAAAGGACCTGGCAACAATAGCAATGACGTCATTGTCTGTGTCATGTGGTCGCGTCGCGAGTGGGCGTCTCGCAGCGGACCGAACTGCGGGCGCCATGGCCCGATACCTACAGAGATCGCGACGTGGACTCAGTCCACCGGCCCCTCGGCCCGCGCGGTCCTCGCCCATGGCCCGAGTCTTGTTCAACGCACAACTCTAGCTCGCGGGACCCACGAACACGGGCCCCCCGCTCACAGGTACTGTAGGTGGTAGATGCTTCTATTAATTGTGCGGTGAACAAAATTCATAGCCGTCGAAATTCGAGCGGGCGACGCTTGCCGATCTGGGGCGGAAACATGCGATCCGTCCCGCCAATACTATTTACAGGGGCGTACGAATCGCTCTTAAATAAATACATCGGAACGCTTAAAAACTAGCCGTTTTATACATGTCACTTTACACTTTTAACGCTATATTTACACTCGGCGCACAGCCTGTTTCGCACTAGCGTTCGTTGTGAATAAATAAGTTATTTCGTCCATTGTCGCGGATGTGTCACTACACTTGTGTGGCGTACGTCGGCGGCAGGCAATGGTCGTCTAGTACGTACACCCCTCCGCCTTCTAGCGCTCGCTTCACTAGCGACGTATCGCTGTAACAAAAGAAAAAGAACGTTAGTTACGTTGAAGGGTTAAAATAGGAGAAAAGAAAATTCTGAAAGGAAATTTCTGAAAAGATTAAGATGGTGGTTGTGTAACTATCAGATGAAAATAATTTAACTTTTTGGCAACACATCTAATGGACAGCGATAACTACTTTACGTCACACAAGGCTAGTTATAAAAATGGGACATATTATTATAATATGATAAATATACTGACCTATTAGCGCAGTAGGCGGAGTCTGCGGATAACCGCGAGAGCCGCGGGTCGAGTGCGGCCAGGAGACGCGCGTTCTCTGTATTGAGCGTCTTGCGCTTGCACTCCTCTGCTGCCGCGTTATGCGCGTTCTGGCACTCGGCGACGGGCGCGTCACACTTGCCCCACGTGTTGCGAATGACGTGGCCGCCCGCGTTTGCCGCGTTCTGCGCACGCGCCTCCGCGTCAGCTGCTAGCGCTAGCCGCTTGCGCCGTCTCCGTATACACACGATGGCCAGCGTAGCCGCAAGCGCAACCAGCGGCACCACCGCCGTCACGCTCGCGATCCACGCCACTTGCTGCCCAGATAGACTCTCTTCTTCCGTCACCTCGTCACCGACTCTCCTCAAGTGCCCCCCGGCTTGCTTCGCCGCCAGCTCGGCCAGGGAGACCGTGCACGACTTGCCGCCCCAGCCGGGGGGACACGAGCAATGATAGCCGTCGACTCTGTCCCGGCATGAACCACCGTTCCTGCACGGGGATGAGGCGCATTCGTCGATGTCGATGCTGCAGTCTTTGCCGGTGAAACCGGGCCGACACCGGCATTCGTAGTCGTTGACGAGAATCAAACATTCGCCGCCGTTCGCACAGGGTTTCGCCAGGCACAAGTCCACTCTCGTCTCGCATCGTGGACCGAGGAAGCCTGGGGAGCAATGGCATCGTTGTCCGTTCACCAAGTCAACGCAGGTCCCGCCATGTTCGCAAGTAATGCCCGCACAGTCGTCGATATCGATTTCGCATCGGTTGCCTCTGAATCCAGCTTTACAGGTGCATTTGAAGCCGTCGCCGGCTCGCATGCAGGTGGCGCCGTTTCTGCAAGGGTTGGCTACGCAAGGGTCCGCTTCCACTGCGCAGTCCGTACCTGCATAGCCTACAGGGCAAGCGCAGATGTAGCCAGTGGGGCGAGGCTCGCATACGCCTCCGTTCCGGCAGGGTTGGTCGAAGCAAGTCAAGCGCCGCGTCTCGCACCGCGCTCCCTCGTACCCCTGCGGGCACGCACACGCGAGCTCACCGCTTTCGTCTGGCACGCACGCGCCACCATTGCGACAAGGTTGTACGTCGCATGAGTGCAGAGACTTCTCGCAGTCCGGACCCGTGTACTCCTCCGGACACATGCAAGTGTAGCTTCCCTGACCTGTGTTGTGGCACGTACCGCCGTTTCGACACGGCCCATGGTTTGTGCAGTAATTGAGGTCTTGGTTGCAGAACAACCCTCCCCAGCCCTCCTCGCAGATGCAATCCCAGGGCCGCGAGCAGGTGCCGTGTACGCAGCCCGGATGTCGCTCGCACTGGTCACACAACTCGCCCACCCAACCCGAATGGCAACTGAAATAAAAAACACATTCGTTAGTAAAAGAATAGGACGTGATAACAAGCGACAAAATATCTTTCTTGCGAGGGAACAATGAGGAGAATGAATGATTTAGACACGGAGGGAGGTAACTTTAGGCGTTTAGCACAAAGGTGTGAAGTGGGTACTCACATGCATTCGTCGGGCTTAAGGCAGTGGCCGTGCTCCGCGTCGCAGCCGGACAAGCATCGCGCTGAAACAAAAAGAATACATTCGTTAGCGCGTCTGGAAGACAAAGAGCGGACAAGGGCACTCGGTAATGGATTTCTTTAACTGTTAAGGAAGCGAGAGCGTTTAATCACGTGGATGATATTCGAGGCGGGCGCGTGGTATCTCGCGGTAAAGTTGGAATCTGTGCGCAGTTTCGCTTAAAGGACACGCGAGTGCAACAAAGAGAGAGGTTCGTTAGCGTCCCAGGCCGGAGGCGAGGTCGCCCGAACACACTATTTATCTTCGCTCTGCTCGCAACTACAACGAAATCTTCTCTGAACTTTATAACCCGCATTAAATTAAAATTTTCACTTTAAATTCGCTTCTATAGAATATTTCAGTCCTGTTATAAGCCGTGTCGCTGCCAATTTCTAATTATTTCTAACGTTGTTAGAACGGTGAGTGTACTTGTATTTACATGTGCGCATCGTTAACTTCGTGATATACTCGCAGAACCTTACCCTGTTTTGACCTCGGGGAGGAATAAACATTCAACGCGTGCATTTTAAGGAATCGAAGCGCAATGCGGCTCGTGCACACGGCAAACACGATATTGTGAAAGGCAGCGCGTAATGTATGATGATATTAAGAAAAAATGTTTTGAAACAAGAAGCGTGGCTCGGAGTCGTATCGGTCGGGTGCGCATGGGCAAGTTATCGGAGCGAATACAAAGGGGGCAGATAGCGCGGGGAGCCTAACCGTCGCTCGACCGTTACTATTCCCCTAACTCGCTAGAAAAATACTAGACGCCATTTTGATCATAAATTTTATTTGCTATCCGAATGCAAATATAAGCTAGTTTATCCAGGTTCTACATTAAATAAGGAAGCAATTTCAGCGAAGCGATCGCTGCATAAAACAGATTAGTGATGCCGCCGCATCGCTCCCTAGACTCTATTACAGATTTAAACACAGCCGAGCGAGCATAAAGCCCCCGAAACTTGTTCAGAGAGCTCGCAAATCGGCTTAAGTCGCACTCCGGCGAATTGGTTAACTCACTCGCAGGGTTAGCTACTCCTATTGTGACGGCTGCGATATTTATATTGCAGGGAAAATTGGAAAGAACATAATCCGCTCTCATGAGATTCGTACTTTCGCGAATTAAATAAATTGTTATTTAAAACAATCGCTTCTCGTGTCCGCTTTAGAGCTATTACAATGAATTTATTAATAAAACTTCATGGGTACATAAACGAGTAGAAAAAGTACGTCGGGCGCCGCGGTCGGTCTGTCAGAACAGATCAAAGAAACTCGAGTGTGTGTAATGTGCTTCTATGCACTCCAAAGGTACTCGAACTTATCTTGACCCTCGAACTGAGGTAAAACGGTAGTAAAAATTACACTCCAGAACCAATTTTGGTCATTAAGTGGCTATGAAGATGGGTGGGATGTTTAGCCTTCAGGCTATTCATTTATTATCCATGAACAGTATCGATTAGTATTGAAAGGTAACCGTGCACCGCGGTGCGACCAAGGTCTCAGAGCCCGAGGTCTCCGCGTAGACCCCGGCCTTTGCCAAGGACAGGTAGGACGATAAAAACAATATCTTCCCACACGTGATAGTCAAATATTTACCCGCTCCCAACATCTGCTCCTACGAAATGGAAATTTTGTGCGCGTGGGATTCGCGATACATGTTATTCGTGAGAACCTTACTCTCGTTAACAATTAGGAGAAATTAAGCGGCCGTAAAGGCTCCTCTCGCGAGGTTTACCCTATTATTAAGAAGGAGAACTGGACGGTGGATAATGCCGTCGGGACATGCAAATCAGTTTTCGGGATTGTTAAGCTTTCCCAGAAGGCGAGATACCGTTCGGCAGATGTGAGCAACTCTCGTGACACGGTCAAGTACAAATTTTATTTCGATTGGTGTTCAGTTCTCGTTTAAAGGTGTTTTTGACCCGGTTCGTGGCATCTGTGTTGCGGCCCGCGGTGCTGTGTGTGCGTGCGCGGACGTATAACGTTGTTTTCATTACATTATGGCCGCTTCTCTCGCTTTTACATTTTCGTAATCGCCGATACAAACTCTGCTGATAGGGTTGCCGAGATTTTTATTCTTTCTTACATTTATGTAACGTATGACGTTCGCGATATAGTTCCCTTCACACGTTTCCAGATTTAAATGAATTTTATACTTTTTTTGTTCGCATTGTTAAGATGTTCCGGATATCGATCGGGTCGTGGCATTTGTTTACTTTTCCAGAAAATTGTGATTTCGTGGTTATCCTGTCGCGTGGAGGCTGAACGGTACGGCGAGCGGGTGGCGGGCAGCCCTGTCGTGCGAGTAAGCCGACGCGCTACACGGCGCAGCTCGCTTCGTCTCCGTCTGGCGCGTTTTTTGCGGCGCCGGAGTGTGGGAACGCGGCGGCAGGTGGGGCTGCCGAGATTGCGACGCGACATCCGCCCGGCCACAATGCATCTCGAGACGCACAGCTTTGTTTCACAATACGAAACGATATGTGCTTATCGTACGCCAGGACGTGGTAATCAAGTTAGTTTTTATTAGATATATTCGCTGTCGATGATCGATACGCAAAAGCATCAAGCGGACATTGGCGGCCGATGAATTAGCGCTGCGTCCGTTGCTTTTGTTTACAAACGCATGATTCGCGGTGGAACGCAAACACGAACCACACTTGAACAGTCACACGCTTGTGATATATAAACTATAACATGACAAGTTAATGTCATCGGCATCGTTAATACGCAAGAGCAGTATTTAATATTTTTGTCAATCTGAATAAAATATGATGTTATTATAAAATCAATTATAAAAATTATAGCGTTGTTAATGGCGGACCAGTTTGTCATTAAATTTACTACTCTGAAGCAGCAATAATTTTTATATAAATATACAAATGAATTGTCTCAAGTAATTTTATTAATCTCGAGCGTAGAGATGAATACGTCTAATTATAATTTTGATGTCTTGATTTTATCAAATTGTACATTAACGGAAAAAACTAAAAAACTATTTTGTAAGGTTCTTCACATCTATCCATTGTTTTTCGGTACTCACAGTTCAAATAACAAAAATACTTCAATTAAAACTAATGAAATTAATGTCCCATTACAAAAATCCTGCGCCGTCCTATAAAAAGTACAATTAAATATGTAATGTATTATGAGAAATTTCTAGATTAATAATGTGTAATAAAATAATATTCAGGTGTAATGACTACGAAACTATATTATTTTATTGTGGCGTCGGTCGAACAAACCACGTACAAAAAATAAGTGATTAAATTATGAGTCGAGGTCGGGCGATGCTACGGGATGTGGACATAACCTCTATACTATTATAAAATTTTTAATTAGTTGTGTCTGTCTGTACATTGGAAATAGTTAAAAAAAAAATTAGGTTATACTAAATGAATAATTCTGAACACAAAAAAATATATTTAGAATTTTTGTCTGATTGTTCGCGACGGACATAAAAACTACTGAACGGATTTCGATGCTTTTTTTTTTGCTATTAGAAAGCTCTTAGCCAAACTTAAAATCTGCCGTATGTTTGGTTGCAATTGGTTTAGTAGAACCGGAGATATGGCCGACCAAAAACAATAGCCGACCTCCGCGCGGGCGGAGCCGCGGGCATTAGCTAGTTATAAATATTATTACGAATACCCTAAAAGTGATACGGGACTAATTAAAAATACGATTTATGACTCCGGTGCGATTAGATAATTAGACCATTACTATTCGCTGTTAGAAAAACTCTTTACAGCTGTCATAAATGAAGTAACAAAATGTCAGAAGTCAGACTAGTTATTTATTATTTTAATAAACCGCCTGCTTCACCTTCGTATCTTCTTCTCTTTCTCGTTCTCTCATCCTCAAACCCTTATTTAGGACTAACTGATGCCCGTGGCTTCGCCCGCGCGGTTGGTAGGTTGGTTATCGTTTTTCGGCCATATCTCCGGTTCTACTTAACCAATTGCAATCACACATACATTAAGACCGTTCTAATAGAAAAAACCGCATCCAAATGCGTTCAGTAGTTTTGTGTCCACCGCGAATAAAATGACAAGAACTTCAAAAAAGAAATTGTGTTCAGAGTCGTTCATTCAACATAAACCAATTTATTTTTAACTATAGTAGACACAACTAGTTTACAATTTTATAATAGTACTAGTCGTTGCCCGCGGCTCCGCCCGCGTGGAAATCTGATCCCGTAAAAAGTAATAAATATCCTTACAAACTTTCGCATTTATCATATAAGTAGGAAGTATAATAGATAAATGAATCCATGCTGCCTTAGCCATTTTCATGGCTAAACCACTCAACCAATTTTGTTAAAATTTGACATGGCAAAATAAAAAATCGTTTTAATTAGGTAAATAGTTAATTGCCGCAGTACAGGCCCGACGCGGGCAGAGCCGCGGGTAGCTGCTAGTTTACATTTTATGATGAACCTTCCGTAAAAATATATCCAAATTACCTACGGCGAAAAAGTATCAAAATAGGCAGACAGAAAGTGACTTTTTTCCATGTAATGATTAAGTAAGTAACATCATATTTATTTATTAACAATGCGTGAAAAATATATTGATTGTGAGAAGTCTGTTCAATTTCTTAAACCTCAACATTAAAGAAATGAACACTAAAGAAATGTAAAATAACATATTTTACATTTCTTTCATAGCTTTTTTTTTTAATTAATGTAAATTGCACGTCTATGTAGCTCGAAGAAACAATATTCTGTGTAAAACTTCGCCTTCATACAGAGACTATAAACCTCTGCTATAGGTACGTATCTTTCAAGTTGTTTAAAAAAAAATACATTTGAATATAGAATCAATAGTATTATGATTAGTACTATGATTTTATTAGTGTACTGTATTATTTATATAGACTGTCTACGTACAATTGCATCATAATTGTGAACACAATTATTATTATGTTTATGAAAGGAAGTCAGTCTAAAAAATTGTCGTTTGCCTAATGAGGAAGAGTGAATTGTGGGGCGCTCTATATATAATATGAAACGGGGTATTGGAAATTTAGGACAAGCATGACGACATAAATGGACACAGTATTTTATTGACTATAACGAGATTCGATGAAAAGAGACGTATTTGTACCAATATTTGTATTCATAGTAAAAATGTATGTTGTAATAATACTATCCAGTTCTTTATATACCTAGCCCACTTATTCGGATACACAGCACTACTTTTTGCGTACTACAAACCTATTAGTTATTTTTAGTTCATTATACATTAGATTTTTTTTTGTTAGAGGTGTTTACACTAGCGGCTAGTACAAACGCGATCACAGATAACACTGGCCAACAAAGAGAACTAACCATTACTTTTACAAAAGATTTAGTTATGTAACACAAGTTCGAATTTTGAAAATAAAAAAAGGAAACGTTTGTTTTTAATTTAATACTCACGTTTTGAGCAGTAATCGCCCGTCCAGCCGGCCTTGCATACGATTTCACCTGACGATGAACAGGTGTAATGTCCAAAAGCGTCATCCCTCGGCCTGCAAAGCACCTCGCAGCCCGATCCGTAGTAATGTGCTGCACAAGTCACTCGATACGAGACCCTTAAATGAGCAGCGCCCCCCCATTGCTGTTCTTCCTCGTTCCATGGACCACCAACTTCCGCTATACTTTGCTTCGTCATGCGCGCGATAAGGGTATCTGAAAAGATGGAAACAGTATTTTAGATATGTGACCAAACATAAAAATAGGGAATTTTCACAGTTTTAGTTTTATCAATTTTTTGTAAGTCTATCTGAATATCTACATGGGCCTGGTCTAACATAGATTACGACTAGACTAATGACGTCATGGCATAGTTAGTAGCAAAAAATCGTTCGGTGCATACGGCGCTCGACACCGAGCTCGTTAATCTATCGCAAGGCCTTCAGGTGGGCCATCCTATTAAACCTCTTTATGAATAATTGAAAAGTAAACCTCTTTCAATTAACCTCTTTGTGTCAGTTTGGAATTTTGGCCTATGATTTTGAAATTTTAAACTTAGAACTTTCTCAACTGAAACAGGATATTTTTTAGGAAACGTATTTCGCATAAATACGAACGAAACTTGATGTTTGATGCTGGCATCTATTAACGGGATATTTTTAATTAATGAAATACGGGTAAAATGCACAAATATTTGTTTATCACCGTGGGAATGGGTTACAGAAGTAAATTGACCTGTTAACGTCGACCGTTTGACGCCCGCATTCAAGCGTGAGATTTCATTGTTCCCAAGCGTGATTCACTGTTTTGATTTGTCGCTGGCGCCCGTTCTAAGATTGATTAATAGTTTGAGCTACAATCTTTATATGATACATTACTTATAAGGTATACGTAAGTAAAATGTAACATTACGCAGAAAAAGCTGGCGGACGGCGGCGCCCGCGTTCTATCGGCAAACATTACATAAGCGACGTGTAAAAAGTAGTCTATGAAAAGTATCTATTGGATTGATTTAAAAACTGCCAGTCCATTCATCACAGTGCGTAAGTACCAATAGGGCTGAGCGCTTATTTTAAACAAGAAAAACAAACAAACCAACACAGAAACTCGAAACAAATTAAATTTAGAACAAAAACAAGATATAAATCTTTCCAGCACACACGAAACAATTTAGAGCTATCAAATTAGAGTTCTATACAAGGAATTAGACGAGTCACGGTGGTGAGAAAACTTTTTTTGTATGTGGCCCGTCCCTACGCGTCCTATTTTGTAACTTCGCGGCAGCCCTAGCTGAGAAATCTCGGCTTCGACCAGTTTCTACCTTTATTTATTTCTCGTCGTGTATGCCCACTTTTTACTCTTGTTGGTTGGATGGATACATTCCTAAGCCGGTAATCCCGACAGCAGATAAAATTAAACCAGACAGAGAACAAAATTAAAAGGTACATAAAAATGTTCGATCTCGACTAATTTCGTGCGGTATGGTATTGGTTCTTTTGTTTAGGGTGTCCGTGCTAAGAAGTCCGTAATAAGAAGGAGATATAGTTATCTACGATCTACAATGAGGAATGGGGCTTTAGAGAGCTCAAATGCGTCGGCATAGGAAAACAGGTCACAGTTCATACCAACACGTCCTTGAGTACTACCTGTTTAAAGCTGTTTTAATATTCTTTATGGTTTTTTTTTGCTGGCAATCATACTTTATGCGTAAACGCAAAATAAATAAAAAATATTTGTTATGTGATCGTAAATTAGTACGTGATTCTTTGTATGAAGTAAAATTTTCTTTCAATCCATGTTTAAATGACCGTGTGACATTAGAACGTATCACGATATTTTTGTCGATCCAACTAACTTATACATAAAAGTAATGCCATCGTCGTAAAGATTACAAAATATTGTATAAACAGATCGAAAATAACACTACCAACACGACATTGGGTGTTTCACGGCATTAGGGCAACATGGTGCAAAGAATTCGAAATGCAATTTTCACATAAATATCGGTTAAACGATTACTGCGTCCACATAGTGGAATAAAGCATATTGCACACGACTTACCGGTCCCGTGTAGTCTTACAAAGATCGTATCTGTCCAATAAATCTAGAAGATAAAACGCGTATGGTACGCGCTTTGTGTACCTAACGAAAATACAATAAGACGAACGCTATCAATTTATTTCGATCTGGCTTTCATTCCGATTAAATATTATGAACTTTATTCTACTCAACAGTTATCGATTTTATAGCGTTAATGATAAGTTCAATTTTACTATTGATGACTAAATAAATTATAGAAGTGAACTGCAGAGTTCGGAGAGTATTAGAAAAATGATGTGTGGGAACAGAGCTCGGACCGCGTGCAATTTAGTTCCAATGTGCGCACATAACGAAAATTATGGCAACCGTGCACTACAGCCCCTGGTGCACCAGGGTTGTCGCACTACGAAAAATAAATAGCATCGATTCTCGAAACGTCAACGTTCATTAAAATGATTATTACTCAAATAACCTTACAAAATTATCCTGAATAAATTGGACACTTAAAATAACTAAAAGTAGACTCCTTATCAGCCCTGGAACATTCGAGATTATAAGCAATTTTCGGGAAAATTGCGTTCTGCTGTATTTTACCACATCTACCATGGCGAGTGTTCCGATGCCCTCTTCCAATTAGTTCCACCCTCTCCTTTCCTATACAGGACATCACGTGCATGGCTGAGGTATCACCCTCACGTGATGCAAACAATTCCATCAAGAACCAAGCGGTTCGGCACCTCTTTTGTTTGCCGCACCATCGAGATTTGGAATTGGTTACCAGCACACGTGTTTCCTTCTTCCTACAGTCCCGGCTCCTTTAAGCGAGGCGTGAATATGGAACTGATGAGGCCATCCAGCTGAGGGCTACTATTGTAACATTATCGGTGTCTGTAATGGTGAACCCCATTTCTGAGGCTTTACCTTTAGCTTATCATCAGGCGAGGTAAAGTCATATTGACGTGTACATTACAAAAAAAAGGTCTTAGTGTTTTTGTCTTTTGTTCGGCTTACTGGAGTCATAACTTCGATTCTTCAGAAACAACCGCACAAATTATACCCATCACCCTAATTCAACGGCGTAACGATATTAAATGAAGGTGTACCCCACTATCAGATCTATTAATGTTATTCCAATTTACAAATAAATAACACATTTAAAGAAGGACGAGGCAGCATCGGATACGTGCTTCGCCGCCGCCGTGCGCCAGATAACATGTAATTATGGACCCAGAGGTCACTACAAATAAACCGAGAATAAATCCGAACAGCAAACGCCAATAAACAAAAAATAAAAGAAAGCGAAATAACCGATAATTTGACTCGGCTACGCTATCGGAGGCGGACGCAAGCGATTTGGATGTGGAAAACGCGATTTTGGGAAGCGCAGGGATATGATCACGCGACGCTTCCATCGATAGCTAATGGACTCACCGGATGCGGTCAACCTTGCCCTTTTGCTACTAATATAGAGTTCCGGCTGGATCACTGCGATCTAATTAAAGATAGGATGGGAGGTTTACGAATGAAATCGAAACCGCGTCAAAGCGACAGGTTCGACGACCGTTTTCCGCAGGTGAGGCCCACATCATTAAACGATGTGTCGATTTCCACTCGTCTCGTATCGGACACCTGCCCGGGCCGGTCGAGCGGTCGTAGCGGCCAGCGCACGCTGTGGGAACTACATCTCGTCAATGGACTGCCTACACAAACATCGCGCCACTTTTGTTTATAAAACTGTCCACTTCTAGCTCTCAACGAATATTTCTAAAGCAGAAGAGCGACTCGAAAACGTCGCCTCTTGGGCTCGATAAATAAACCATTCACTCAAAGCTCGAGTGTCTCGAGGAGCCAAATTAAGATTTCTCAATGTTATTTAAAAAGATTTCGCATAAGAAACGAAGTTCTCGCGTTTTGAAGTTCCTACTTTCTAAGTAAAAAGGATAGTTTATCATATCAAGAAAAGAATTGTGCAATGAAGTCACTTCCCTTGGCATGTGGCCTAATCCCGTGCAAGTCTATTAACAATTACTCGAGTCCTGTGAACGGTGCACAGGCCCTACGAATGGTTAAAAGTAATGCATTGACTAATAATGCACAGCCGGATACAGAGATAAGCAGCCGTCACAACATAACTGTATCGATAATCACATCTCGGCCGTATAATGTCATCCAGCGATCGGTAGCCAAGCCCGGGGCGTCTCACCGTGTGTCTTCACCGGCCCGCACTAGTAATTACCATTACGAATCTCTTATCGATGGTTTTCACACGGTGTTTTACTTCGGTTTCGCTCGTAAGCAGTGTAAGTAGTGCAATAATCGTAAACAGTGCGCCCGAGAACGTCTGTAAGGTAAACAAAAGCACAGGACGAGACATAAGGAGTGTGCCCACCAATTATCCGAGCGCATGTGCTGAGCATCTGTCGACAGAACATCCTGAAAGCGCCACAACGCCTGTTATATCATAAATCGAGCCTTCCGGAGCGTCTTCCGTGATTTTTTATCATGTTCAAGTCCGATGACGAAAGATGAAGTGTAAACTAAAAAATTCCCTGACTTCCCTCCGAGGTGTATTCTTTACCGTCCCGTGAGTAAACAATACTGTGGCCCGTTAGTGCGCACCAGGTGCGGCCTCGCCCGCCTCGGGCGCTATACAAAAGATTTCGGTGAAGGAACGAGCGACAACATCAGAATTGCCAGCCATTGTTGTATACTTATTTGTTTAGCGTAAGAATCTCTTTATTCGTAGCCGTGAGTAGTGATTTTCAATGTAGCCGCAGGTTTATCTATGATATATTGGATTCTTGGAGTCTTGTCTCATGTATTTTAAATGAATATCCAAGGGTAAAGAATTAGTTACATGCAACGAACGCATTCCAAGCCGTTGCAGCTGTTCGTTTAGGATATTAGATAAAAAAAACCGAATGTGATTTAATTAAGCATTAGCCCGGTGAGTCGATAGTGAGTGAACACAAACGGCGTACGTGTAACCTGTTATTATGGTTGATTAGATTTCTGTTGGTAACATTTCTCGGTAGTAAGACGGGCGCCGCCCATCGCTCCCGAGCCGTATTAAAAATATACCCGTCTTCTAAGCTATCCACTTCGGACGCTAATGATTTTCGGTAAACCGGCCCGTAGACACACCTTGCCATATCTCTAAATCTCCTAAGTAAATCACCGTTTTTTTTTGTTAGTCGGTCAGGAGTAGTAATTATGTCGGTCAGAGTGCAGCTTTATGAAAATCTAATTAAAAAATGGGCGTCTCTGGTCAGTTTTCGCGTCCGCCATTTGTATAATTTTGAAAATGCAATGGGTATTCGGTTTAGTTTATATCCAGCCAGTGGAGTGGTTTGTTTTTCGTGTGGCTAGGAGCTGTGTATCGATGCACGCGGCGTATTATCACGATGATGTATTTACGAGTCGGGCGGTTACAATTCATTCGGAATCGTTTTTTCGGTCACGCCACGTCGCATGTAAGACATAAACTGTCGATTCTTTATTAGGAGTTTAGACTACTCGTGATATCGAGAATGGAGCAAGCAAAACTTATGGAATCGATTATTATAAATGATAACCATCTAAAATTATACTCTAGCCCATGACATCCGATTAATTTTGCGGTTACGATGGCGTGATCGAAGCTTATATGTATATATATATACATTATAGCCATATATATATTATAGCCATATATATTATATGGGCTTTACACGTAAAAGTAGGCAACCAATTTGCCTACATCTAGTAAGTAATTTTTATAGCGCGACGTCTGAGCTGGTCAACGCCCATAGGAATACATTAGAACATTTCTACTAAATTTTCGTCCTACAGAAGGCTGAGTTTATTAGAATAGCGCGCGCATTGCCAAGCAAAGCACGCGCATCGCCGCGTGCTCTGAACACCAATCGCCGACACCATGGGAACATTTTTGTCTTCCACGATATGATAATATGAGCATTCAAATATACATACTGTCCGTTAAATGCACGATAAACACCCAGAATTACAGTGAAACCTGAATGTGAGTGAGTCGTGACCAACGTGATTTGAATTTTACAAGTGTACAGAGATTTTCATGACCCTTTTTATCATAATCGTATAATAAAAAGGAGAGGGTAACCTCTCTTCAAAGTATTTGAAATTCTATTGGCTAACAAGATGAAGATTCATCCAGTATTACGAAGTGCATTTAGAGAAAGATTTATAGGAAATTCCACAGAGTAAAGAGAAGAGGAAATTCTTGCACACATATGCACTATGGCGAATTTTGATAAACATTTTTTTTGCCTAAATTGAAATTTGGAATAAATTTGTGAAAGTTGAGAGAAAAAGAAATACGTAGTAGCTGGCGGTAGTGGTAGTCACTGGCGTGAAATGGAGACTATACACTTTATACAGAGAAAAGGAGCCAGTCCCAAAAGGAAGGAATTATTTTAGACCCATGTCATCATTATTCTGTCTTTATAGTGTGAGTGTAGTGTTTGTCCCACAGATAAAACAAGAAAGAGAAAAGTAATATGTCTTCCTCTCTAGTTTCTTTAACCAATGAAATCACAGAACAGTCTGTCCTGTGATTAAAACGAAACGTTTCATTAGTCAATACATGAGTCTTCCTCTTCCCCATTCTGAGGCTACTGGAGGGGGAATCATTCCTGTGTTTCGGGGATACAGACAATCAAGAGACATAAAAATTTGTAACAATAAAAATAACAACGCTTGCCGAGTTCCTTTTAGAGATTATTTGCACTTTAATAAAATAACAGTCTACCTCAATGAGTAGGTAAACAAAAAGTTTAGCTAAATCTAAATTTTATACAAGCTAAATCATAAACAATATGATTCTGTAAGGCTCATGAATTATGTTATTTTTTAAATTATTATGTTTACATATTCGTCAATTACAGTTGACGGTTCCTAAGATATTTATCCTATGCCAATTTTAGTCAAATAAACATGAAAGATAGACTTACTTCTCAAATAGATCTTATATTTAGAAGAAAATGTGAAACTTACCATCAGATCTTGACGTTTCGTTTGTGTCGTGCCACGCTTCCACTATAAGCGAGAATGTCCCCTGAAACATGAAATAAATGAGTCAAATATCGCGTTAAAAATATCGGTACAAGATAAGAATCAAAAATATCTACAGCTTGTTCATAAAGGAAGTGAAACTTGAATTGTAGAAACTTATTAGTTCTCACGTTAAGAAAGATTTAAACTTAATGTTATCTTTGAAACTTTCACGTTGCACAATAAAGCTACTTAAAAAAAAGATAATTCAAATTTCGATTATAGAACTGTCACTTTTTTCACTCAAGTTTCACACTAATTCTATGTAAATGTATTGACACATGACAAATTAGACCTTATTTGTATCATCGCATTTTTATTTATCCGGTCAAAATAATCAATGTACACATCATCTTTACTTAAAAGACCTTTAAATATAGGTGCGGCAGTTGAGAATTTCAAATATTTCCCTTAGTATACGACAATGTAATACCCGACGAGTGTAAATTAACAACTTGATAGACAGGTGAACCCGGGAGCAGATGGTTGCGAAATTGTTTCCATATCATGCTAAAAATAATACCTACGAACGCAATAAGGCAATGACGCTCGCTTAACGAGTCTACATCGAATGGGATCGTGTTAACGTGCGTTTATAAAAAATACCAAGGAGTACGTATCTGATATCGAAGTATTGACACTAGTCGATGTTTACACAACGAGGCGAAACGGCAGTCGAAAATCGATTAAAACCTGATAAGAGGACGTGTCAACAGCTACAAGGCGCCTGCGACGGAACTTATCAATGGATTTTTTGTCAAGTTCCGTTCATGCAAAAATGTACACGAATCTCAGCTTGAAATTTCTCCCATCGCGGTCGGAACCGGTCGGCGGTCCTAAAACACTCGAATCCCACAGACCCGGTGAGCGGCCAAGCAACTAGTGTTCTCGACCTTTACTTCTCTCGACTTCTATAATCGTTGTTTAATTACTGCGGATATGAATTATCATCCGACAATTTTGGTTAGGCATCGAGACTAAAATATTAATGTGGATTAATAATAATCAGTTAAATGAGAAACACTCAATAAAATAAACTGGTGAGAATAAAAGTCGTTCAAACACTGAAGGTAACTGCAAACGCGACCCAGTTCTATGACACACACATCGAAATTTATACGTCTTGCTTGAGCAGTGTAAAATATACCAACGAGAACACTTTTGACAGCGTATATAAACTTATTTATGATTTTGTTAAAACTATGTTAAATGTTAGGTACCTACGTTACTACGATGTAATTTTAAATGTAGAATTAGTTTTAATTACAAATTCAGAAGGTCTTATTCTGATGTCAATAATGTCACACACTAATTCGACATTTAAATCATTAGGTAATGTTTGTAGTGTGCATTTATTCAGCATGCATTTTTTGCTTTCAATTTTGTAATTTCTTACAGCTCGCATTTTTTCTAAAGACGAAAGGTTAAAAAACTGCTTCTGTATAGCGATTAATGTACGCATTCGTCATTAAAACTAAGGCAGACAGAATCTGAACATTATAATTATAATAAGCATGTGTCGGGTCGCGAGCGACGCGGGTGCAGCTGTCCCCGCCGGATATGAAGGGTCACTGCTTAACTAATACCTCACTTGATCGCCACCACCTACTCTTAACGAGTGATTCAGTTTCTCCTGACAGATGTCACCCGTCTTCAATTAAGTTCTATGAATGAAAAGACAATTTGCATGGACGAACAATGGTGTATTTGCATAGGAACTGATGCAAGCTTCTCTATGATGAACAATGATTATTGTCGGTCGATGGAAATCAATACTAGAAATTCAACATTTCTCAACGCACAACGATGCAATACAAAAAGTGACCGCTTTTTTCTTCACCTTTTAAAAGTCGAGATTTCAATTAAACTTTCGTTACGTCTCGTCGGCGGGTTTTGACGAATTTATAATAAGTTACATTAAATACTTAGACAATACAAGCGGACGTGTTATAGCTTCTCTCTGAATTCTAAACACCCGGGCCTCACCGAGTGAACGAATTTGAGCCGTAAACGATACAAAATACCTAACTTTTACCAGTGTTTGAAAAAAAAATCGATTTATCGTTATATCGTTATAAGGAGCGAAAGACGCTTTTCAAAATTCTTTATTATGACTTGTGTTGCGTGCACCCGATCAAATATGGCAAGTCGTAGTGTACGCTGTATTGATTTGTTAATCGAGTATGGAGAACGCATTTCGGTCAGCTGTGGCCGGTCGTAAGTATATGCTGGTTCCCACGACAGTGACTCTCGAGCCAGCCCATAAAAAGCGGCCGACGACGTAAGCGTACGTGTGCAGGTAGCCTTTATAAACGTGTCGAGCTGGTGATACCGTATACTTATACAACTAGTTGCTAAGACTTGTTACCTAGACTCCGTCCGCAATTAAATAAATGTATTAAACCCGTAAACACCTTATTTTATTTAATTATGCTAATTTGATCATCGTCGTCGCTTGTCACAATTAGATACAGTTTGTTTTCCAATTCCAAAATCTTGTAGTAATGCTGGCTATCAACACCGATATTAATTACCCCCACCGTTCCAAATTCAAACGTGTTCTTTTTGTTTTATTGTAAAAAAAAACATTATATCGAGCGTAGATCGCACCGTAACGAGATTCGAAATTCATTAATTGTATCTCTTGAGAGCGATGCGTTAAATTGTATTATAGAGTTGAATCTGAATATCCCGGTACGAATGCAAAGGAATTATTTGATAATCGTTTTATGGGAGTGCCTAAAGAGGCTACTTCCTATTGGTGTTCGTCCCAACGTTATTAATTAAAGAATCGAGTGAAAGGATACGTGGGAACCGACAGATAGACTTGAACTTTCGTGGATCTTATTTGTTAGCGCCATGTGTTTGGGATTTGAAGAACAAAAGGTATAATCAGGTGACCGTCCGCGTCCCAATGGGCTCTTGCAGCACGTGTTTGGGTCACTATTGTTCGGTTTATTGTTTTGTGTATTGCCATGAAAAAATGGCAGCAGATGTTTCTCTTGTTTGTTAGTTTTGGTAACAGCTTATTATTAAGGTTTTGAGATAAACAAAGCGCTGAAAGTGACTAACGAGTTTCTTATCGAAGTTCTAACCATAAACAGTGCTTGGTACCGATTCGACTTAAATGGAACAAGGTCATACAACCATCGGTTTCGGTCAATAGTAGCACAATATCGGAAAGTATTTATATAAAACATCACAAAACGACATTACCGTAGTCCGTTTTCGAGTATCGTTTCGACACGAGAAAATATTTGGAACACAAACACCAGAGCAAGTGGAAGAGTCGTGATTTCATATTTCACACTTTGCCGTGTGGTAACATCGCTTTGGACAGGTTTTTTTTTGTTCGCTTATAATCTGACAATTTTTTTCTTCGGCCAGTGTTTTAAAATCGATTGTTACCGCGCCGCAATAAGGTTTGGTATTCGATGAGTTTTTAATTTGTAAATCGATGTTGTTTATTGATACATGTAGACAGAGTTGCCTTTGCCTCGTACAATAGGTATGTATGACAAATTAAAAGATGTGCAAAAAAAGTCTGGCAGATAAATTTGGAATGCGTAACTGGTTTTATTATTAAAAGCATTTTGACCGTATTTATTTATTAATGCTTTTAATTAATTTTATCTCCTTCATTTTGTCATCGAGTGCATTGACTTTGTGTTTGGTGAATCATATTTGAATACGAGTTTTGGAGGTATACCTTGTTAAAATAATCGCAATAAGATTTTGTAATACGAACATGTGAACGGGAGACTTCCTGTACACATAGCCTCTAACAAAAAATCTAGGTCGACAGTTTATTGGCGACATGGAATACATACACATACATGCATTCTGTTAGAATGTTAAGCAGTTTCGTGTTAAAGTCAAGTAACTGAGTGCTGTACTGAGCCTCTCCATTGCACTGTACAATCGTGTCGCTATGTCTACGGTACCGTTTAGCTTGTATGACGGACTTTCAAACACAGCCGGTTAATCTCTGGTGGTGAACGAACACTTCTACTCAAGCGCACATAGACAAAAGCGAAACCTTCTCAAAGTACGACCTCGTGGTTCATGTGAACGTATATTATAGTTCCAAATTCAATTTTTTATACGAGAGAAATCCTTTGTTGGCGTTCTGAAATGGTGTGGCGTAAAAAGGATGAAATAACGAAAGTTTTCCTTATTTTTATAATCACCAATATTATGTTGTGAAGAGTTTTGGAACTGTTCCAATAAAATAAGATACGATTTATGTTTCAACATGAATGTGACGTGTGAATTCATAAAGATTTTATTGTGTTAACAGTTGTAATGATGTCTCTGAACACTCATATTTTATTGTAATATTACCAGTTTTTTATGGAAACCGCACAGGTGGTTACGACAAATTATATGACAACACTATTTGCAACTTTTAAAATGAATATGATAGAAGATGCCCAAATATAGAGGGGTACTTAGTTATAAGAGACATACAGAAAATGCCATCTCATTATTTTTATTTGTTTTGAGACACGTCAATTAACAAATCTTTATGTCCAGGTACGACATAAAATAGTCGACCAATTATGAGCGTTAAACATTTTCACACGCCAATCATAAATAATAACCATTAAATTGATGCTATAATAAAGTTCCAGTGTTGCGGCAGTAAATCCGAGAAAGTAAACACCGATGTGATCACACGGAAAAATTAACCGACTGTTTAGTACATTATGGAAGGATTAATTACCCAAGACCGCTTTACCTGGAAATATTAAACATTTTGAAAAAGTCAGTCGTTCCGTATCTAAAACGAAATTTTATATGTGACGATTCATTTACGAAACGTAGCTAGGAAACATTAAAACAGAAGTAACAACGCTTTTTTATCACTAACCGGTTCGCTCCGTATACGAGACACGAAATAAGTCAGACATTAACAATTTATTGCCCTCAATTACAATCATCGCGAAAAAAGACACTTTGAGAAGGAATTTGGGACTTTGAATCGAGGCCGAAGTGAAAAAAAGGTACCTTTAATTTTCACATGGCATTGGCGGTATTCGCCCGTCTGGCCAGCCAGGACACGCCGATGAAGAATTCCAAAAATGGAAATGTCGACCATAAACAACAAAACAATTTGAATGAAGAACAAGAATTAAAAAAATAAAAATCGGGTTAACAAATTTTGTGAGACATCAGCGGCCTCTACGGTGATCTGATAAGGCGCTGAGAAGGGTACAGCGATGAAACCGAACCGCATCAAAAACAAACAATCTCGTGATCGGTTCATCTACATTTAATCCTAAAATGACGGCACTACCTCCTTTTACAAGTTACAACGTGATCTGTGAATCGATATTTAGTTTTATTTTCTAACCTACTTTGCATGTTGTAGACGTAAAATCAAATGACATGATGAGAAATATGTTAGGGTTCCCATTAGGGTTCCATCAAGGTTTAAGGAGCCTCTTTCACCTGAGGGGCCCAATACACATACGTCACCCATGACCCCGGTACATACATCTACCCTGGCCGTATACGGGCCCCATCAAGATCCGTAGACTATCTTGGGCGCAAGCAAGAGTTCAGGCGGCAGTCGCTCCCGTAAAAGTAATGAACCAGGTTGTGAAAAGTAGAAGTAGAATAGCAGACCCCTGTAAGCTTTAGATGCAACCGGGATAAGAGCTCGAATGATGATCATGATGATTTGTTGGGCAATGCAAATTTGTAATATACGGTAGGTACCGCTCGGCAATGATTGACTCTTTGAACGCTTCATATAGGTTTTGATAGCCGTTTTTAATTATCTTTTGTACGATCTTCATTTTGCTATAATTTTAATTTTCCTAACACAAACACAACTAAAATAAAACTGTAAAACGTTTTGTGTTAGACCAATCTTTGCGAGCAAATTCTATAGCGGAAAGTAAAAGTTATCGAGTTTCGAACAACCGGAAGAAATAATTCAAATAGCGTAAAATAATATATGATTTTCAGAATCGTCGGACATCTCCAACATACCTAAAACACCGTCTCTTAGTGTCCCTCGCCTTAACTTGGATTACAAACATAGACATTTTTATTGAAACTGCACAGGTGATGTCGAGGCGGATGCTCAAAATTCGGCATAACTAAATTAAAGAAGTGGGGTATCAGACTCTTATTCAATTTTTTCTCTTTAATAAATCGTACCTGTTTATATCTAATCAGTATAGCAACGATTTCTTTTTTATGAACAAGTAATATATTCAAGAACTTTGTGAAAAATACTTGTAATTAATAACTTCGATAATTTAATATAATAATAATACGCGAAATATACCCTATGCGCGTATATGCAGCCGCGCTGTGTCTAATGCCATCCTTTTGTGATCTAGTACCAGTCCAGCCTAGGGTCATGTTATTAGAGTTTTTGCATTTCAAATATATAATATATACTTACACACACATGGCTATTATGTTTTACAAGAGAGTGTTTTTTTTATGTATTTATTGACATCTTTATAATATAAATTTCAAAATATTTTTAATCAATATTCATGAATAAATGCAGTTAATTCCAAATTATATTTATTTGTAAATGTAACGTTTTATTAGTAGATTTCATAACATGCTTATCTCAATAATATATTCCTTTACATTTGTGCCAACCCTGATTGTTATAAAAATACTGTAACTAGAAATATTACCAAATCAAATATCACCCGACATCTTATATTAGATTAGCCATACATTTTATGTTTCTAATTACAGCCCCATCAATTATCACTAATATGAAAGAAGAAAATTATAAAGGGATTCAAAAAATCATAATATACATTGTCCAAAGTAATCGAATCACTAGTGTGGAAAGGAAAGAATGCCAAATAACGCTTATTTCCTGTAGGTCCCAAAGTTAGCCGAAATTTAGAAAATGGCTGACTGTCTCCAATATCTCTTTACTTTGAATCATGATTAAACTCACACGTTAATGCTAGTGTAGTTAAATTTCACACTATATCTACTAAAAATATTAGGATGCTGACACTAGTAAATCCGATAATGTGATTCCTTATTTTATCAAACAAAATAAATTGGTGAAAAGGATGGTATTATTGCCCGGGCTGGTTTTCAGGTCTTCCACCCTACTTAATCTCATATCATAAATTCATAACTATTCATTAATGAATCGTGATGGAAAGAGACAAAGAAAACTAATTAATTTTCTATACGGGTTATAAAAATAGCTTGGATGCAAACATGTCTGTCTACTGGTTTCCCTTTTGAAATAATATGTTGTTTTTGGTGGCTTTTTTTAATATTTGTCTGTCGTTAGCGTGGTAATAAATTTGAGAAATTAAAATGTAGATGTGCGTTGCGAAAATGGTTTAGAATGATATCCTCATTACACATTATAGATGAAGTTGCTGGACTACTTCTTTTTTACTTATTACTTCTTAGGGTTAACGTGCTCAAAAATGATGGCTTCTGCAATCACAAATATAAGTAAAATATTGTAAGGTTCTAGATCTGCATCAGAATAAGAGCTAATAAAAATAAATAAGAGCTATTTTCACACAGATTCAAAACATTCGGTCATTCTAATTTGCAAGCTTCGCTCGAGGTGGTTCCCAGCCTATGATCGGCCTTTGACACGTCCATAAATTCGTTGAAGTATGTACGTACGTACGTAAGTACCGGCGTTCCTCCCATACTAAATAATGGCGACGATTTATTTGCGAGGTTGCGGATACGAATGGAGCATGTGAGTAGCTCGCACTGCGACTCACAATTCCTAGAAACTGAGCGTGTGTGATGAATAAAGGCAGGAGCTTGAGGAATTTCATCAGTGCAGATTTGAGGGCTCCTCGGGCCCTACAGTACGTGAGAACTGAGAACAAATTGGTACTCTCACCTATATCCACAAATAAAAATAAAACGCAACCCAAAATATTTCGGTATGCGGCCCAGGACTAAGCTATTCTTAATTTGATTTCTGATTGACCTCAAACAATTAAGTATCCTTGTATATATTTGTCGTCTATATAAAAATACCAACGAGCAAATTACATTTTGGCTACCACTATAAATCGGCCGCCTTAACAATTTTATTAGAGGCTGTAAACGTTATAGAGACGTAGTTAAAATGTCAGAATTTGACCGTAAACGAGCGCGGCGTCAATTTGAAAAAGGAGTGTTTTCTTAGCGCTTGCCTCGAAACGCGCTGTAATAACAAGCCCGGTTAACTTTTATTGTCTGTTCACTCTGATGAGCTTATTTCTTTTTCTGACGTATGACTAGCTATTATTTTTGATATTTTAAATTTCGAATTTCGTTGAATTTAGATGTATTGTTATTTTAGCGATAGAAAATTATTGACTTTCGGGTACTTGCATAGTATTGTGCGTTTCGTTTATTTAGGCGGTTCAGCTAGAAACTAAGTTGCTGGTTAATTGATAGGTTGCTGAATACCTGTGCAGTGACTCCGAACAATGCAACCTGATTAATTATCCACGCTCCGATTGTTTAAATTTGAAACTTATGAAATCACGTTACAAGTCGTAATGGCTCGTGTGTATTGCTCAGTAACGCGCTCCTCAAGACTACTTTTACGTGGAATTCGCTTCGCGATGTTTTTTTTTAAACTTTAATTGCCGCTCGTCGGAAAGGAGAGAGATAAAAGACGATGTTGAAGAGGGAACAACATCGACTGAGGCATTCCATAGCTTCGGTATACTTTATTAAAAGAAGCGGATGTAGGGGTAAGTATTTTAAGAGGATCCCGACGTAAGCGGATTGAAATAAAGGAAATTATTAAGAGCTCTCCGTGATATAAAATCGCCATAGACGGAAGTAACTTCAACTATGGTTTTATGAAGCGTCCGACGCTGGTATCGTGTAACATTATGAAGTAAATAAGTCGGTGATGCGTGGTAAGGTTTTAACATTTTCCGAAGTGGAAACTTATATAACTAGTGGTCTTCTAATGAATAATAATGCGGGGCGCGTAACCAATTACGATTCTAACGTAATTACCGACGATTTGATATACAAGTTTGGTGGAGGTGTGAGTTTTTACGAGACGCGCTGCGGATCGTTAATTACTTTCTAATGTGTACGCCGCTATCGGACGCAAAAAGCGTTTGAGTTCACACGCGACAATGGATTAAGAACGGCATTCGACGCCGCGTGCGTTACCGTACTATTGTTTTGAAATTGGAATCGAACTTGACGTCACACAAACGTTAATTTCTGAGAATGGTACACCTGTATATTTGAAAAAGAATAGAACACACATGAATTTAAGTAACCGTCATGCAGGTAGGTACTTGGAAGAAGAATTTTCATACTTTCATTTGAACGTTGTTATTTGGAGCGTGAAACTATTTTACGAAACATGCAAATAAGTAACAATCTCAGGCATTAGTTACGCTGTTGCTTAGTCTACTTTGTTCCACAATAAAGACGCGTGTTTCTTCACATAACGACACACATACATTAATCAGGTACTGAGCGCCGAGCTTTTATGTTTGAACCCGCTTTGAATGTTTAAAGATTCGAACAACACCATTACGTTTGTTTAGTTAATTCCACTCGAGTTAATGACTGCAATACTTCATACCTACAAACATTTACAACCAGATATCCTCAACTTAAACTGAACTTTATGCTCCGTTGCCTGTAGGATAGTTGATATAAAAACGTTAATATGAGCATTCGTATTTAATGAACGTTTAATTAGGTAAAATCACAGTCTCACGGTAACCACCTCATAAAACTAGAATATTTCGTTCTCCGATTGTGGAAACCGTTTCTCACAACGTTATTAAAACGCAAGGTCGTGTTATCAATAAGGTTACGTTTTTTTTTGATAAAATTATGATTACGTAAATATTTTGTAACATTTCTTGTACGTACTTAGTGTACAAATAATTAAATTATATTAAGTATTAAACATTTATACACACGCTTAAAAAAACTTATTTATATTTATATTTCCAACGAAAAAATAAACTAATTATTTATTAGTCAAGGTGTTATCAACAATGGAATAGATAACGCGGTTAATTTAAATAATGAAATATCTCGTAATTTAGAACTATTTTATAACTATGTATTTGCGTTGTTATGATTGAGGATGAATTCATTTGTCAACATTCTTGTGCTGACTATTTGAAGAATTGCGCCTTTTATGATTTATGTTAGGGTTCCCATTCAGTTTTTGTCGGATTACAATGGTAGGGGTTCTTAAGACCTTGGGAAGATGACTGGCAAAATATTTTTATTTTACGCTTCGGTGAGAACTGAATATTTAGTTCTACACTTCCCACAGTAATCTTTATAAGCTTTTGATGCTAAAATATCGCGATTTACATCTAACAAAACAAATAAATGCCATATTTATTGATTAATGTGGATGTAATTGTGGTAATATATAACACAATACCGTCTATGAGCAATATCACGCAATACGGATCTTAGAGAATCCATAAAAGTTCACGGTCAGTGCTGTGTAATGAGGTGCGCGCGCGCATGGCGGGCGGATCGGTGTGGCAGACCTCGCGCTTGAGCGGAAGTACCCTTTGACATTTGCGCTCTCTCCGCAGTACACAAGCAGGTGTTTTGTGTACAAATATCCCATTGCATGAGACTAGCATTTTTTGCATTAAAATGGCAACTATAACAGTCTTTAAATATAGCTGAATGAACCACCGCTTATGCGTCTTGTGGGGTGTAAACACCCCTCGCATTAAGGGCAACTAACTATCAATGACCTTTCTCCAATTCGTAGTGTAAACGCTCGCATTGCATACACTACATGCTAAGACTGGCTCATAAGCCAGTCGTTTCTCTGTAATATCCGTACAGCATAACGGTCCTCGGAGCGAGCATTACAATATAAAACTTGTGATTTACAAACACAAATTGTTTAAGAGTGAAATAAATGAAATCTCGCCGCTTAGAGAGCGTCTGAATACAAATGAGATTTCTTTTCGGAGTGAGCCATCTCTTTCTAAACACTGCATGATAAATCGTTTCTATGCGTCGTTAACGCGCACACCGCTTTACTTGTAATTTCTCTGTTCGATGTTGTCAGTAATATTAATATGCTCGTGACCTATTATCGTAGGGGTCAAATCTCCTTACAAGCCTAACACCGATTTATTTCACAAGGGATCAGATAAACTTCGGATGCACTTTTTGATGCGTTTTAAATTACTTAGAAGGATTTGTGTTACTACCGGAGTCGTTAGCGGCCGCTGCGAGTTTGGATTTCGAACGCTCAGGTTTCCAAATATTGTGATAGTAGCGTTGCTGGCTGTCGACAATTCGATTATTTAATTTAATTCGAAAATCAACTGTCTTTTACCGCCTCGAAGCCGTTCACCTGCCGCTCTAGTCACGGAGGCAGCCTGCGGAACGTTCCATATTCTAAAACGTAACGCAGTACATAATATTCTTGGTGCGAGCGTTATGCGTTTTAAAACAGGCGCTTCTTTGCCCGACGACGGTGACCTCATTGTTGGAAAAACATCCCAGCTTATCTCAGTGCAGGTTATGTATTATTCAAATGCAGTGAATCCAAGTGAAATAGAATCAGTAAGCGGCGAGCGCTGCGATGCATATCCGCAGAATTTTATATTTGACGACATCTGGAATAGCAGCATATATTTTCATGCATATTGATGTTTCAATTACATTTGCCTAACATTATACTGCATATGGCGTAAAATCGGCTACGTCAACAGTCAGCTTTAATCTGTCACTTTTGAAATTTGATAGATTAAAACCATTCAGCATGTCGCTTTCGCTCAATTGATCGCTTGTCAACACAAGCCTCGAAATAGAGAGCTCTATGTGAATTCAAACAGGAAGTCTCAATTTAGCGCCAATTCACTCGGAATGATAGCGGTAGTTACCGGACGCACATTTACTATCCGAAAAAAGTTTTAAATTTCGTCTATGCTCAGTTTGGCGACCCTACCTGTTGTTTCATTTAGTAACCAAATGTCACGTTTTCTCCAGATGGTCAGAGCTTGTGCAAGCGGTCGAGCTTAGAAGCGATTGTTTGCTCAAACATTACGAGACGGTACGACATTTGAAGCGGGCCGCTAAATAAAATACAAATAGCTCTCGAAAGTTTTGGGTCCACACGAGGCCTGTGTAAACCATAGACAATTGACGCCAGCGAAATAACCGTAACTAAGGTCCAATTAAGATGTCCGTTATCCTTGGAATCAAGATAGATCTAAGCGCGATCTGTAAATAAATAACATGTAATTACAATATCGAATCACGATCCCGACCGGCCTCTGCGCTCTAATCGCCGGTGAAGATGAGAACGCAGCCACTATGAAGGCTAACCACAGTACATCTAATAACATACGCCTGAACGTACAAAGCGACTTCATAATTAATTAAAAATGAACCATTGAACGCTGTAATCCTCCCACGCGGCCGCTCGTTAAACCATCAAGTATTCTTATCGTCATCGCTTCTGTCAAATTTGAATATAGAATCCCTTAATTTCTTTTTTACTATTATTTACAGCGAATGGGTTGCTCATGTTGGTCTCCGCGTGGATTATTGGAATTTGAACGTCGGTAACATCCATGGCGTTGATTTATTGATGTAGGGTTGCTACTAAATGCTTCTTTTACGATGTATTGATTTTACTGTTGCCTACAAAATTAATGAGGTGTTGTTTTGTTTATGAAACATCGATATCGATACTATAATAATAGTTAAGACACTCACCGGCCATGTGAAGTCGAACGGGAACACGATAGGATTGCTAAATCCTTCCACGTGAAGGTTGGGAACATCCAGTGAGTTGCCACCCAACACTGGTGTCGTGATGTCACCAAATGTACATGGTGACGTAGTATCGATGTTAGCTTGATAAATCTTGAGACACACTCGAAATTTAGTCCTGCACGGCGCCAAACACGGCGCGTCACTATTTGAGGAACCATCACAGCACTGCCCACTACTTAACCTACCCAACGAGTTCGTAAAACTTTTTATCCTAAGTTCAAAGGACCCAGACGTCAGCACCTGAAACAGAAAAAAAAAATTGTAGTTACACATGTCCACCGAAGGTATGTACTACGTAGAGGATTAAGTAAATATATCAGTATCAAAGTGACAATATAAATAGACGGGCAATACAGCTTTTAACGCCCCAAAGATGTAATCCTCAAACAAAACTATTTGCACAACTGTCCGTGCCATCGATTCTATTGAGACATTAACGGTTTTACTGGACAAACTTTATATAGGTCGTTCAAAAATGGGGTTGCAAGCAACAACGCGTGTAGGGTGAACACTGTGACACCCCTAGCTGAATTGAATTTCGAAACTAGTAAAGAAATAATACTTTTTTGTTAATTCGAGCTGCTAAATATCGGTACCCCCTGCTTTGTTTTAATTGATAATAGTTAAGACTACCGATTTTAATAAAAAAACAAGATATTTTGAACAGTGATGATAGATAAGTTGACGTCAACTAAACGACTTGAATTCCCCTGAGTTTTTTGTACTTTATAAATAATAATAACTCGTTTTTGTTGCTCTCCAGGGTGCACAGCCCTTGTATTGTTAATAGAATGCAGTTGGTTGTACTATGTATGTAGGGTCAACAAGTTTTAGACAAATGCAATGAGGGACTGTGTAAGCATTCATCGGATTCTTTATAATATTTGTAATATTTCTGAGAATTAAAGCAATACAGGGGAGTTCAGTGTCTACACATATAATTGTAAATAACTCTATAAGTACGTAAAACCATTAAGTTACCTTGGCAAAGTATTTCTAATTATTAGTATACATTAAGTCCAAAGGTGCCCTGTTTTATAAGGTATCGGAAGGAAGTGGTACGTATTAAGTTATGGCGGCCATGTCTTGACAATTCGTTACCGGCGCGGCGACTTTAATACTATGTTGCGCGGGCGCATAACCTTTATATACCTATTCCACTACTCGTATATAAAAAAAACATTTCCGGCGCTTTCGTTCTAATTGATTATTTATTTAGCTGACTGTATTAGAATAATAAATAGCATTCGTAAAAGTTTAATATGGCTCTCATTAAAACTTGTCGTGATTAAAATCATTAAATAAACCCATTAATACCATGAGACTATACAAATAGGGAGTCTTTTAAATTCTAATATTATAACTAGATATTATTTAAAGTGAATATTTGACAAATTTGTGCGGTAATTATAAATACTTGAATAAAGCTTTTTGCACAGCAATATAACAAAATGATTATAACTAGACATTATACTTAAAGCTTAGCTTAAGCGGCGATAGCCCAGTGGCGGACTTAACGGACTGCTGAGACGAGGTCTCGAGTTCGATCCTCAGTCGCCCCGGGCACACACCTCTGACTTTTCGTAGTTATATGTACATTAATAATAATAAATGTTAATTATCGCTCGCTTAATAATGTGCCCTGTAGATGGCAATAGGCTCGCGCCCGCTATTACATTGGGACCTTAACATAACTGGCGAATCGTGAGTGTGTAGTACACCTCTGCCTACCCCTTCGGGGATACAGGCGTGAAGTTATGTTATGTTATACTTAAAAGCTTTTCTAATTAGCTTCCCACGAAGTATGACCTTCAGTTTAAGTAATTAAAAGATACAAGCGACAGACAAAACAATGATCCATTCAAAGTTGAGCCTTATCTAATGTAGACAGTGTCTATCAAGATGTCAAATTTCAGCCCCCGTACAAACAAAACTGCGGTAAAAAATACACCAGATTTCAACAAACTTCCTGCGGGTGTAACATGGGTTAAAATTATCTACGTGTATCCGAACACGCGAAACATAACACCCTCTCTTTCTTCTAGCGAAAGAACAAAAAGGACAGAGTGTCCTCACTTCACACATCCACGTGGTTGTCAGGTAGGAACGGAACCTAAAAAATGAACTAAAAAAGATACGCACCACTCTAAACATCCCCTTTTTGTTGATCTATTGTTTATGGAACGAGTTATAGTAGCTGAGATCGTGATAAATTGTGGCTTACTGTTTTATTTAACTTTTTAATAGTTATTTAACCTATTTAGAGTTTTTAACATAAAATATTATAAATTATGGCCAGTTGATCTTGTCAATGAACGTATTACGGTAAATAAAAAAAAGTGTGATTTAAAAAACGAACGGGATGCGAGCGGTCGGCAGATATAGCCTGGGGCTGCCAACAAACTAATAATTAAATAATACTTACTGGACTACCGAATAAGTTATGTTTTATTATGTCTTCAGGGGATTTGACGCGATGACTGTCTGATGGATGTTCTTTAGCGAGTATTTTAAAGGCGCTTAACTTAAAAGGCGTTTTGTCGCTGCCTGTATTTATCTACAAGTCTAATAGTGCCGCGTCGGTCTTTTTTTTTTCTAATATTACGAAACATTGTTGGCAGTACTACTGTCAGGTAGGCTTGGTACTAATAAAGGCGATAATAGCATGTTGACTA
Organism: Cybosia mesomella; assembly: GCA_946251805.1. NCBI lineage: Eukaryota > Metazoa > Arthropoda > Insecta > Lepidoptera > Erebidae > Cybosia > Cybosia mesomella. The sequence goes on from OX276409.1 coordinate 17,497,258, forward strand.
TGCTGCAACTGTTATTGTATAAGCTCACCATCTTCAATGTATGTCAGTAATCAATTATATGAGTGTCTAATTTATTTAACATACGACTACAAGTTAATGTATTCGACGTTAGTCGTGAACATCATTTTTTTTAACAGATTGAAAGGAAAGTACTGGCTCGTAATATTAATTGCGTGGAACATCAACGAAACCGTCTAAATTGATTTCAATATCTAATCGACAATCTCGTAATAAAATTTCAGTTAATATATCGACTTACATCTATTTGCTTGTTTATTGTGGTATGATCACGATCTTAAGATATACCTATCCAAACACATCACTACCATTCACTACGTCCAATTCAAAGATTTATTGAGCGGATGCGATAACTTACGACTTACAATTTGTTTCTGAGGTAAGTGCATTTTATACTCGCATATTGGTAGAGATAATAAGGAGTAATAATAATGTGAACGCTATTGTATGTAAGTAAGGCAGCGTAAACACTTGTTCAAGCAGGTTGAACGTAGTCTAAAAATAACACAAATAATGAAACACAGGGGAATGTTTTTCATCTCTCCCGTTATACACACGCGAAATGTGTTAAAATAAACACCCAAACAGTTTTTCAACGATGTGGCCAGTGCATTAATTCGCAATTCCAAATTTAATTTTGAATTCATCAACTATGATTTATTTTTCCATTTAAGTTTTGTATCGTACGCTACACATGTCATAAAGATGTTCTGTTTTTAAATAACACGTGTCTCGCAAGATGGAATCGACTGGGCAAGAAAAAACTATTATTTTGTTCTTTTGCAGCTGATGTGAAGGCACTAATTGGTTTTCTGACCTGACTTTTCACAGAACTTAGTTTCAATGTTGGTATTGTGTCGAGGGGGCCGCGTGCGACGCGTTGGCTCACAAAGGTGTTCCATTTCACGGAACGTCTTTAAAGGAAAATAAACGACGTCTTTTATAAAACGTACCGATATTTAGTCGCGCGACAAATATTGCGATCTTCTTTGTGTCGATTTCGCTGGCAGCTGTACTGACACAAAAGAAACATACGTTCTAAGCCAGGAATTTGAAATTAACGGAGAATCATGAGCGTGGAGCGTAATAGGCCCTGTAGATTGCTTGAACGTATATGGAAAGCGCATAATAAGGTATTTTGCGGTTATTTAAGCGTGTTGCACAAGCGAATTGAAATTTCGTGCGTTGGTGTACGGAGTGCTATGATCGGAGTCGTGTATTCTCTTATATCGCAAACCAGATTTTCTTGCTTGAATAGTTATTGGGATAATCCGTGTGAATCTCTCGCTCTGGAGATTGAATACAGAACTTATTAAGATACTTTCGAATAAAATATTTTTGTCCGATGGCTATACACTCCCTGCATACAACCAAGTTAAACTTGGCTGTATTTCTCAAAGATCCACTTCTATAAGTAGTAAATCTGAATTATGTGGGTATACCAACTGAAGGCATTATTAAAGAATTTTGATCTATGATATGGTTGAGTTATACAACTTTGATTTTGGCATGAAGTTATGTTCAATGTAACAACTAACTGTGGTCATCCATTGCATGTCGTAATTCGTTGCAACGTTTTGCAACGGTATAATATAGTTAACCACAGTTCCGTTTGGTTGCCACTTTTATGTACTTATATGCCGCGAATAGATAAATAAATAAATTTCTGACACTCCACAGAGAGAGTTTTCCTAATAAAGATCATGTACCTACCTCTTTATCCGGTAATTGACGCGTACAAACTAGGTAAATAATCGCTTATTCGCTTTTATAAAACAAGTATTCATATCTGTCAAGTTACGGCCTTAACTTTCAACCCACATCGAAATAGAAACCCCGACTCATCACTTTGCTATGCCTGAAGCATTGTGCAACCTACACTACGCCAGCATCGCTGACACATTTACCCAATTCAGTATTTAATAATTTCCACTGACAACACTAGACAATAGAACCTTAAATTAGAAGGTTAGCTTAGCTGAATTACGCGGCTCCCGTAACATTTCGAAATTTGGAAATGAATGAGCTTCTTATACGAAAAACCATCAGATATATCATTGCGTACTCGTTCCAAAATAGACTGCATTATTTAAAAATACTGTTATGGCAAGTGCTTATCGCAAAGCAATCATACGATCATAGGTCTCTTTAGACAACTTCTCACTATAAAAACCAAGAATTGAGTCTGTTTATAAATAATACATAATATTGATGTGTCTGAGCTTCCAGTTTGGTAACATTGCGTAATCTGATCAATGGTCCTGGCAGCCATATTGGTTTACACGAATGACACTGGCAACCATTAAACATCCTGTTCAGATTGTGGGGCAAAAAGTTATACATTTTAATGGCCATATATGGCCGTAATGGAATGGTGACTGATCAAATCATTATTTGCTTCGATATATTTTACCTAAACCTTTACGTGTCCATAAGCAGTAGTTATTCATTTCTGGGGTATTGAGTGTAATGATGCATGAGCCTTAAACTGGCCCATTACATATTCATCACAATGAGACGAAAACGCACAATTCACATAGTTAAGCTGTTAAAAACTCGACGATTATACGGATTTCGTACAAAGTCTCTTATAATTGAGTCGGTTCTCATAGAACAAAACCGTTTTGGACAATAGACGAAATTATAACAGGGTAAAAACCTACCGTTAAGGAGTTTCACATATTTAAATGGTTATTGCTGCTAACATGACATATGACGATTAATTTGTTATTGTGCTCTTGTTAAAAGACTGTGAGATTTTCTTTAAAAGCGGGAGTTCGAGTAGCAGGTGGTTTGTTAAGGAGCCATTTTTAAAATTGCTGGGAAACAGCAGCGAAACTTTGTAATTAAGTATTTGTTAAACTAATGGTTCGTTGTATATACACACTGCTCGAACTTAGCAACTGGTATAGGTTACAATAATAGGAGTAGAACTGGTTCGACAAAGTTTTTGTACGCCATGTATTTATTTCATCAATGCCTAAAATGTAATTCAATCAGGCGTAAGTATATTATGGTTATCACTATCGCTACATACTATAAAACAAAGTCAGTCCTCCACTACGTCTGTCTGTCTACCGGTTCGCAATACCTAACTCAAATACTACTGCACCGATTTTCATGTTGTTTTCACCAATAGATAGAGTGATCCTCGAGGAAGGTTTTGGTATGTAATTTGTCAATTTTTTGTATACATTGGTTAAAATATAATGATATTTGTTGGAGGTGTCGGAAAAAATAAGCCATCTGGCAGCTTTTAACGACAACGATGTCTAAACCCTTAGATATATACCTAACAAAATTATGTATGGCGGAATTGCGTATATTACATAGGTTGTGGAATAGGGTCCCATGGGTGCCGGGAACAGGAGCACTAGAATATCTAGGAATAGGAACACTAGATCCTAGTAGGTACATTAAACTATAAAATATGCAGTACCAGAAGTGTAAATTGAAATTTCAAACCAACCATCACCTTAATTTGAAATTGTTAGTCCGATTGGATGGTTGAAAGCAGATGTTATGTTTTAAAACTTTTAAGAGTATACATTAATGAATGCACCTGCTTGAGTATTTTATGGTGGGAGGCCAGGTTCGAAGAATAAAAATCCATTTATTTCAAAAAAAAGATTATTCATTTAATTTTTATTCAAATAATTTGTTAAGTTAGATAGACTGTTCAACTCACTTTACATAAACTACTATAGGAACATAAATAAATTTGATATATTGTATTGATTAAATCACGAATCGTAACGTAATCATACACGCACAAACCAGTAACGTTCCATGCGAGGTATGACATGCAATGTCCTAGATTTGCGACAGGTGGACTGCCTAGTGTAATCAAGAATTTGTTATAGAATGGAACTGGCCACTATGTCTGTTCTGATCACTTTAAAAATATATAGGTAACTACACTTATACAAACTAATGCCACAGAATAGACAGTTAATATAAGGATGCAATCATTTATAATCAACCGATTTAAACAATTTGTTAGGGATGAACACGCTCGTAAATCGAAGTGAATTATTTACTTATTTGAAATTGGAAATTATTACGTTGCGGTTTTCGGACAGACAAGACGTGTTTCCGATGCCGCTTCCGATCAAAAAGCGGTGCAATGATCACGCGATCCGAGTTGAACGCGATCGAAGACAGAATAATGCAGCTGAATTAACTACCGTCTTGCACGTGGGGGCAAAAAAATAAAAAGCCGGACATCGACTCCTGCGGATGTATCAAGTACAAAAGAATCAAGTTGACTGATCGGTGGGACAATTACTTCAATGCATGCTCGTCGTCACTTAGACGGGAGCAGGGGCAAGACAAACCAGTCCTGGGCACTGGTGCGCAAAATACCGTTTTTTTATTAAACAACGCGACTTCATTCATAATGTATTATAGTGCCTTGAAAACTCACTCGCACTCATACACACGCACAAGCCTATAAATAAATAGATGGCTACAGTGTGTATCTGGATGTGAGCGGACCCACAGTATTTAATTATACCCGATTGCCAACAAAAACACAATTAAAATTTAGATTGTTGAAAAAAGTGCCAAAAAATCACACGGAGTTAAAATACGGTTGTGGAGCGATCCCTGACGGTACCGTTTTATTAACGTGTGTTTGTTGTGATATTAATGTTAAGTACAGCACAAACACATTAATGAGTATTCATTCATAGTGCGCACACGCATACATTCGGGAATTGTTCCCTCGTTGGAATTGCCATCAGGGACCGGTAAACTATGTGGGAGAACAAAACAGTCGGCAGTATCGATTTTTTTTACAGTAGGGTGTTAGTAATATTTTGGTAGCACTTGTAAATTGTTTTTGGTTACGTTCTCCAGGAATAACATTATCTATGTTGAGGAATTACGAATCGTAGATTTAGGTACATACCTATCGATTGAGTAGGCGCGTATCTACCAATACCAATCGTTACTGTGAATCATGGCTAAGCTTCTCTCGTGCTGTTAACATGTAACTCGGAGATGTTCTCGGTACATAAATAAACATCTATGCCCAGTGAACTGAAAGGCTACTTCAGATTGATTGATAAACTTCCTTTGGACGTTAATGAGGCAAATAACAAAGCTAATTAATTTCACGTTTATCAACGAAAGAGTCCACTTAACATAGGATATAAATGCAAGGTTTTATCAAGTTCGCACGTTACTTGACACAACCCTTGGTTTAGGATAAATAACCTTGACCGAATCGTAGGGCGATGACCTTATATTAGTCTAGATATTTACAATCTGCCACCTTTTGTCATTTCGCTAAGCACTTTCATCTACGGTGTATTGTTTATTTATGTTTAATTTTACAGCTTGCGGCGCCTATTTTCCGTAGATTAGCGACGGACACTTAACAAGCAAAGGGTTCTGTCGTGTAAACTAGACCGAACTATTAACCCTGCCCGAAATATCCCGCGCCTTGAGTCGTCTGGAGGAGTTATTCTTGTCGTTAGTGCATGCAGATCGTCGCGAATACGTCTCTCCAGAAACGAATCCAGCGCAAAGCCTCGGAATGCATCTAATTTTAAAACGATGAGGCTCGCGACCTAGCTGACCCCGCGCGCCGGTCGTATTAAAACCTGAACTTTCTTTATAACTATGTACCTATGTTTGCTCGGTAAACGTATCGGACACACACAGGCGCATCTTCGAGCCGGCGTCTCGAGCCCGGTCACGACTCTGTCGAGCTCGCCTAAACCACACTACCCCTCGCTCCAGACTATCCAGGACGATCTGCTAGATCGACCGTCTTGCCATACTCGTGGGAAAGTGACAATAGTTTAAAACAGAGCGGCCTCGCATCTACATTCGCCGGTTTGCATCGCTGCTTGTTTATGAGAAACGATGCGAACCACGAGTTTTCGATTGGCTTACGTCGATGGGAAACGTAAACAAATGGGGGATTCGCGGTTTTGAGTGTCGATGTCAGTACCTGGGGTAGAAACCCTAGCAGGGCGATGAGCACCGCGGGGGCGCGCATGCTGGCGCGTCCGTGCTAGCGGCGCCGGGGCATACGTCGGGACCGAGTCCCGGCGGTCGTCAGCACTGGAAGATAGATCCGCAGTAATCCATCACTTGCACAAGTAATGCACTGAGCGTTTCACTGCAAGTCACACAGCACAAATATCGTATAAAGATGTCACTGGTCGCTCATGGAATACGGCGAACCGGTCGCGAGTTTTTCACTACGTTCGAAACGCGCGCGTCGCGTGAAGTGTCTTACGGGAGCATTAATTGCGTGTAGTCGCGGCGGCGCGTGACGGCGGACTGAGGGCGGGCGGCGGCCGCGGTGCGGGCAGCGCGCACCTGGCGGGTGGCTCGGTGGGCTCCGAGAGATGGCGCTGCGCGGCGCATCTGCCGACAATCCCCCCGCCCGTACGTCTTGCCGCCCGCTGTACACCCGCGCGCATCACCGCGCCACCCGACCAGAAAATACACGGAAAACAGCCCGCGTACTGCGAATGAACACGTGCCCCTCTGTAAAACTTCAGAGATGAAGATAATATGCAGTTTCTTTTTAAGATGACATTATCAACATTTGTTATTGGTGTCATTACTAACCTGAATATATTGCACACAGTAGGTATTTTATAAGTAGATTTGTAAGTAGGTACAATTGATAGGTAGGTATACTTCTACATAAAGATGATGATAGGCTTGAATAAGTAATGATACCTGATAAAAGTTCAGATCAGAATTACCTTTTTGTATACGTAAACCTGCTTAATGATTATTATAATTATTGATCAATATAATTAAAAAAAAGATGAGACCTAGAGAATTCACTAAGGTTTAACGCGTAAATAATAACGTAGATTATATTAGGTACCTACTTTATTATTCACGCGTCACTTATGTTTTTTTTCATTATTGGAGTAGCACTTTTCTAGTCGTAAAACCCATTCATGTTGCTTCAACATTTCAGTGCATAGCGTGATTTCGTTTAATTTATACCTACCTATTAGGTATGCAAATTTTGGAAATCTCGATTATTGGCAGCTGCTTCAACCGTTAAGCGAATTATTTTTATGAACGTATTCGTGTAGAAACAAGCCTTAGCCCCGAATGATGATTAATTTAAAAAAAGTTTAGTAACATTCCCGCCACTTCTAAACGTCAGCCAGTAGCAATGAACGAAGGAAGTGATTATTTTAATTTGTCTTCTTAGTTACCTTACCAGTCAATTTTTATAAATTGAATGGATATGGGTAAAGTCAGTAGCTATTAATCAGTTTTGTGTATTTTTTTATTAAGTAAAGAACCTTTCACCCGGGGCGGATTTATTTGTTGCAAATGCACGTACAGTCAGCAACAAAAATTGCATAACACTAACAATACAATTTTACAAATGATTCGATGTAAGTACGATGTACGAGATAAAAATAGACGATATAAATATATCAATAAATAATTAAGAAGTCCATAACTATTTTTGTAATCCTTAAAGGACATGGTAATAATATATTTCAGGTTTTGTTTGGTATCTTTTGTAGTTTTAGAGTTATTTCGGTAGGTAACTTGGAATTTAATAAACAACTTTTTTGGTGACTGTACATAAGTACTAGCTGAGTTAATGACGTGTAGGTAATGTAATATTATTATAATATATCTTTTATATAATATACCGTTATTTAAGTATACTGGAACACTGTGTTGCTATTTAATTTATCAGCTGCACAGGTATTTAAATGAAAGGTATGTAGATGTGTTAGTTGCTTGATGTAACTTTGAACAAATCTAATAAGTATCTAATCTATGAGTGTTCTTTAAAACGTCGAATATTATGAGTTCCATTTTGAGTTTTTCATTTGACGGTTTTAAGGAAAGCGGGTGGTGGTGCACAAGAAAGAGAGTTACATCGACTTTTCAAAGAAAAAAGGTCCTAAAGAATACAATGACTTCTATGTATACCTACTGTACCCATTAGACAAGACGTTTAGAACAAAAATTGTGTCGTGGTTCAGAAATGGGGAGAGGTACGGAACATAGAGACCAGTAATGTACTAATAAATTTTAGTGGCTTTAAGGATGACAACCGATGGCAGCTACAAAAGTTGATTGTTGACCGCAATTTGCATTAACCGAGTGACCAAATTTTTTACAGCCAGTCTAGAGTATTATCTATACATATTCATAAACATATTCATGCATGCAAATATTTACATCGAGTGGGAATCCAACCCGCGACTTTCAACGTTACAGTCGACAGTATAAATTCTTTAAGTAATTATAATAGTTGTCATCACGAGTTGCTTAGGAAAAAAATGCAATGTTAGTGTTAGCGCTGGTATTTTATCTTCATACAAACGATTGGAACGCGGGTCATACCTCTTTTTTTCGTGCGGAAATCACTACGGATACCCCCCCGCTGTCATGCGGGAGTGGCTATGTCGGGGTCGCACCGATTTTAACCGCACGCCGTCTTGGGTCTCTAATGCCGGGTTGTAAGGCTCCATAAGGCAATTCCCTCACACCCTGGCTGACCCTAGACCATCTACGGTTTTGAGACCCCGGCCTGTTTCTGCTGGGGTGACAGGCAGCCTCACCTGCCTGCCCTCCATGCCTGCGCTCATGGAGGACGGAGGTCATTGAGCAACCTCCGGCGTCTGAGCCGCCAGCGCTGCGCGCCGAGCCAGCGCCAGTAAGGTTCTAAATCTCTACCGGGCTCGCTCCAGAAGGAGGCGGCGGAAGTCACGCGCTCGCACTCCGCACCAATGCCCATTGCTGCCACGAATTGGCACCTCCCCCGCCGGGCACTCAGCTATTGTGTGCAGCCCCGAGTCCTGGCACGCGTCGCAGTGATGGCACTCAGTTGTTTGCTCCTTCTTGATCTGAAGCAGGCGGTCCCCAAAGCTTCCCTTACCGGATCGTCCTGCGTCAGTCGGTATGAGAGGCTTTCGTGTCGCCTCTCGAACCAAACCTCCATGACGGGTTTAACCGCTTCTATAACGGAGTGCCCTGCGCTTGGTTGCCCAAGTCGTTCCTTGCACTCCACCAGGATGGTCTAGCAGACGCGGATCATACCTACGCGCACCTACCTTTGGTATACACTTAATATACAACCAGTCGCGAATGCGCTGCAGTGACGGTTTTGTTGGTTTTGTAAACAGAAAGCGGCGCGATTTGTGAATATTTGATTGAAATAAGTACAAGTACTTACATAATAACTATGGCAAAACGTAGACTATACTGTGCTGTTGGTTGCTTAAATTCTTCAATAACGCACCGAGAGATAGCCTTTTTTAAATTATCTGGAAACCCCGATAGGTTAAACACGATCATTTTCATTCACAGTAGGTAAGGACGTAATTTGATTATTTCTTAATAGATAGGTATTTCACATTTTCTACCGAGTAAAATACTTGGACTACTAAATAAATAAGGGATAGGGCGAAAAAAGTGACAAACGAGTACCTTTATTTTTTTTTGTGCGGAAATCCCTTCGGATCCGCCCCCGACGGCCAGCGGGGGCAAACGAGTACCTACGCTTGCGTTAAAAAAAGCTATTAGGTAGTTTCCTAGGCTCCGGCGTGGGAGGCGCCGAGGCGTGACCTCGTGGCAGCCATCGGGGTGGGAGTCCTCTCGCTCGGCAGCATGATTGCGGCAATGGTGCGGAGCGCGAGCGCGTGGGCCGCCGCCGCCTCCTTCTGCGAGCATGTAATGCTCGCGAAGGAGGTGGCGGAGCGCGCCCGGGAGAGACTTAGAACTCTCCCGGTCCGCCGAGCCCGCAACTTGCTCGCCGCGCGTCGCAGGCAACTCAGGCGCCGGAGGTCGCTTAACGACCTCCGTCCTCCATGAGCGCAGGCCTGGGGGTGGCGGGTGAGGCCACCTGTCACCCCAGCAGAAGCAGGCCGGGACGGTGGGGCGACTAGCGCCCCTCCCCCAAACCGGGGTAAGACGGGGACACCGTGGTTCCCAAACCCGAGGGGGCCATCTCGAAACCGGAGATGGCCCAGGGTCAGTCGGGGTGCGAGGGATATGCTCTATGGGCAACCTTACACCCCGGCGTCTGTAGACCCGAGACGGCGTGCGGTTTTAGTCGGTTCAAGCCCGACATAACCGCCCCCGCTGGCAACGCGGGGGGGTATCCGAAGGGATTTCCGCACGGAAAAAAAAAAAAAAAAAAAAAAAAGGTAGTTTCCTAGGCTTGCTATTTGCTTATGTACTTAGCTACATACATATAGGTATGTTACTGATTGAGACGAAATAATATTATGGAATGATTATGAGAATAATAAATGATAAGCACCTTCTTTTCTTCTTTTTAATCAATCTTAACTATTATACTGTTAGAAAGCTACGTTATCACCGAGTAACATAGGCTATATTTATTATAACAATAAAAGAGAGATTCTCAGTTATTCTTAATAATACCAACCCTGGGTGTAAAAGAATTAGTCATAAAATGTCTTTCATCGCATGCGCTGCGGAAAGTATTGATGCTAGAACAAAAAAATGTTCTATAATATTATAAAGTTACAAAACTTCGCGAGACCATTGTCCAACTATTGAAGTTATGTCAAAATAACTACTTTTTAGGGTTCCGTTGCCAAATGGCAAAAAACGGAACCCTTATAGATTCGTCATGTCTGTCTGTCTGTCCGTATGTTACAGCCACTTTTTTCCGAAACTATTTGAACTATGCTGTTGAAGTAGAAGAATTGATGGATGATGAAGTTGATGTTGCAGAAGTAGATGTATTCCCTCAACCGCATTAAGATTTTCACACAAAAATAGAAAAAAAAACAATAAATTTTGGGGGTACTTAGAACTGAAACTCAAAATTTTTTTTTCATCAAACCCTTACGTGTCTGGTTATCTATGGATAGGTCTTTAAAAATGATATTGAGGTTTCTAATTTTTTTTATTATGTTACTTGCTGCTATGGAACCCTTAATGGGCGAGTCCGACTTGCACTTGGCCGCCTTTTTAACTTTTAAAAGTTGATAGAAATGCCGATCAAAATCAGACCATGTTATCATACCTTTGTATTAATTCTCATCCAAATAAATAATCCCTGGGCTATCTCCGGTTTCGAGATGGCCCCCCTCGGGTTTGGGAACCACGGTGTCCCCATCTTGCCCCGGTTTGGGGGAGGGGCGCTAGTCGCCCCGCCGTCCCGGCCTGCTTCTGCTGGGGTGACAGGCGGCCTCACCACCCCCAGGCCTGCGCTCATGGAGGACGGAGGTCGTGTGTTCTAGGTACCTAATGGGGACGTTAATAAGCTAAGGTGCACAAAGATATTAGAATTACACTTTCTATTTCATCCACAACTAATTTCATTTTTTCAAATAAAAAATATATTTACAATCATTAAACTAGAAAGAAACTCAAGTAGGTAGATGAAATTAAAATACTGTAGGCGGGCAGCCCTGTCGCGTGTTTACGTACCGAGCGGCTGTAGGTATTTCTTTCAAGGACAGGGCCGAGTCACAATACTGGATAGATATTTACCGTCAGCCTGCGCAGCGTACAATTAATATTGTCTGATACGTAGGCACACATAATTAGTAATAAGTGTAATAACCTAGTTTTTATTGGTCGTTGAGGCCACGCCTATACATAGATACCGGTCGTTCGTCTGGCTGTTTATTTAGTTCAAACATATTTTAGTCCATTATGGCATTACCTAAATAATCATGCTTGGTACAATCAGTAAACATCCATTATAGTGTAAATATATATGGAAACACCATTTTTTTTACGTGCGGAAATCCCCGCCGGGCAGCGGGGGTGGTTATGCGTGTATCGACTAAAACCGCACGGTGTCCTCCCCAAGTGTCCGTTGCCGGGCACCCCGGGTAAGCCCTCGAAAGGATAACCCCAGGGCTACCGGCGGACTTTGGCCGCCACCACGGCCTCGCCTGGTGGGGTCGGGTTTTATCCCGCTTCGGTGAGTTGGCAGGCGTGTGTAGGGCACACACGACACGCCTCCGCCACGGCCTGCTTCTGTAAGGACGGCTAGTCGGCCAACTGCCGTCCTCAGGCCCCGATCATGGAGGTCGGTAGCCCCGGGCGTAGATGAGTCTGCGGCGTTCTCGCCGCAGACTGCGAAACTCGAGGGGCTCTCCCGCTCCCTCTCCGCCGTCTCTTTCGCGCGCATTGCCTGCTCGCAGAAAGAGGCGGCGGCGTGCCACTTGCTCCCGTCGGAGACCACGGCCATCACCATGGTCTCCAATGAGAGAACGCCCACGCCCAGGACCGCAACGAGATCCCGGCATTGACTCGCCCACGCAGGGCACTCCACCAACGTGTGGAGCGCCGTGTCTTCGCCAGGATCCTCGCAGTGCTGGCACTGCGGCGTTGTCTCCCGATGGATGCCCCACAGATACTTACCGAAACACCCGTGTCCGGTAGCCATCTGGCACATCCGGTAGGAGAGGTCCCCATGGTCCCTCTCCAACCACTCCTTCATGACCGGTCTCACCGCCGCAATGGTGGATTCCCCCCACCTTGGGTGCTCATGTAGCACCCTCCATGTCTCCATGAGTTTATAGCGGAGCAGGGACCGCTGAGCCCTGATTTCTCGGGGCTCCGGCCTATGGCCCGCTCCAGCGCCTCCAGGCCTCCTCGCCTTGCGCCACTGATACAGCAGCGCAAGGGCTCTCGCTTCCAGGTCCCATGGAGGGGTCCCGGCTAGGAGACATGCCGCCTCGACGGAGATCGTGCGATACCCCCTGATGACTCTGACGGCCATCGCCTTTAACGGGCTGTTTAGAACAGCCACGTTGCGATCCGCCACAGTCTCCGCCCATACGGGGCCCCGTATAGGGACATGCTTCGCACGATCCCCAGGTACAGTCTCCTAGTGGGGGCGTTGGGTCCATTAACGTTGGGCATCAGCCGCGATAGCGCAGCCGCAGCCCCCCTCAGTTTCGGGACCAGACTTCGGATATGAGGTCCGAAGTCCCATCGGCTATCGAGTACGAGCCCAAGGTACTTCATCGTGGGCTCAATGCCGATGCTTACACCCCACACGGTTATGCTGGTTCCCGCAGGTGGTCCCCTCCGAGGTCCGTGAAACATAGCCTCGGATTTGTGGACAGCCACCTCGAGTCCCAGCCGCCGTATTCGACCCACGACTTGAGCAACCCCTGCCGTGGCTTTTAGTGCCGCGCTTCGGTACGCTGCTCCCCGCGCCATAACGAGGGTGTCGTCAGCATATCACACTATGCTGACACCCTCGAGCAACGTACCGAGCAGCACCCAGTCGTATCCGATGTTCCACAGGAGTGACCCAAGGACCGACCCCTGCGGAACACCGCACGACACTTCTCGCCGCCCTGGCCCTAACCAGCTTTTTTTTTTTTGTTTGTTTTTTACGTGCGGAAATCCCTTCGGATACCCTCCCGCTGGCCAGCGGGGGTGGTTATGTCGTGTCTCTACTAAAACCGCACGGTGTCCTCCCCAAGTGTCCGTTGTCGGGCACCCCGGCTAAGCCCTCGAAAGGTTATCCTTTCGAGGGCTTAGCCGGGGTGCCCGACATGCCGCCACCGCGGCAGGGTGTTGAAGGCGTTGGCGATGTCGAGAGACACCGCCACCACTACCCCACCCCGTGAGACTACTTTCTCCGCCAGGCGCCTAACGCGCATGCTCGCTTCCACGGTGGAGCGCCCCCGGCGGAAACCGAACTGGTTGTCCGCCAGATCTGGCTCCACGTTCGTGAGATGCTCGACGAGGCGCTCTGCAATAATCCGCTCAAAGAGCTTGCACACCTCGTCGAGCAACACGATAACCGGTAACCGGATGGCTGATCCGCCGGCCGCCCCGCCTTCCGGATAAGGACCAGTTTCCCCGTCTTCCACGCCTTTGGAAACTGGCCCCTTTCAAGGCAAAACTGGCCCCTTTCGAGGCAAAACTGGTCCCTTTCGAGGCATAGCCCCTTTCGAGGCACATATGGAAACACCATCAGATACCACCATATTCTAGCGAATAAAGACTAGAAAGAAATTTGAATTTCAAAATTTGAGTTTGTGTATACATATGGGTAGTTCTACTAAAGGTCAAGAACTCACTACAGTCTTAAACGGGTCAGACAAGTAGTTTTACAGAGGTTTTTCAATTTTCTATCGAAAGAGACATATAAATCAAAGAATAAAACTAATAAACTATTTATGTACATAGCCTGCATATTATGTGTTTATTGAAGCTGGCTTATTGAAGGTTATCCATTAAAATCTCGGGGCATAAGCCAACCTCATCTGCAAGCCCGTAATCTGCTGCTTACCGGATGAAACTCTGGCGCAGCCTTTCCTGTCGGGCTTGGGAGTGACGAAAAGGATAAACTAGGTCTGCAAGGCGAATCGCTGCTTGCAATGTTGAGCTGAGTGAGAGTGAAAATTTTGAACAGTGATCATTCCTCCGTGGCAAGTCCGATTTTGAAAATTCTTTTTGAAAGGCACAACTCTGGACATGCTTTCTGAGCGTATAAAGTTTGGTCACAGTGTCTCGAGCGGTTATTATGTAATTCCATCTGGATTTTACGGTTTTAACGGTGATCATTCCTCTGTGGTAGCATTAATTTTTTCAAAATATATCCATAAACCTTCCTCTGATTGACTTCTTTAATCATACCAAATTTGGTTCTGATTGGAATAGTAGTTTAGGAGGAGACCTGTGACAAAGAAAATCCTGAAGTCTGGTATGAGGAGCTTTCGCTCGACTTCGTCTCACTCAGCTCAATAATAGGAGAGCGGACTCCGGGCTCCAAGCTGTAAAAGACATCGACGATCTCGCCCTAAATCCAACAAACATGTAGCTGTTGTCGGAAGTTTACGCGAATATCACACATTGAAATAAAACTATTTTTAACGGAGTCTATCGTGATTTATTTGATGTTATTTTATTATTTACACTGAATCCGACGTTTCGGTTGCTTTTCAGCAGCTATGGTCACGGGGAGACATCAAATAACTCGCGATAGAATCGGTTAAAAATAGTTTGATTTAAAATAAAAAATCAAGTGGATTATAAATACATACCATAATTATATATTTACTTTAGAGGCAAATATTTGTATCATCGGATAAGCGTCTATTCTACACCAATAATAAAGGATTTTTATTCGCCGACATTAATCGGAAATATAACAACCACCTAAGGACTGAGGACTCACAACCGGCCGTTTTTGTTTAAATATTTAATTAAGTAGGTACGTTTAATGCATTTTGGAGCTTAAAATATGTATAATTATAAATTATATACAAAACTAAATTAGGCAAAATAAAAATAAAATATAATATAAGTAATAAATTAATATTGAATTTCATTTAATATAATTCAATTATGCCGGTTACTGTTTAGGCTAACGATTAAACAAATAAACATATAACTGAATTGTCCAATTGCCGAAATTACTATAGCGCCGTCAAGAAAATAGCTAGCGTATATTATGCAAATAATAAAGGTACATACCTTGTTTTTTTTCTGGCGGAAATCCCCCCCCCCCCCGCCGGTCAGTGGGGGTGGTTATGTGGGGCTTTAACCGACTAAAACCGCAGGCCGTCTCGGGTCGTTAGACGCCGGGGTTTAAGGTTGTCCATAAGGCAAAAAGTCTTACATTAAGAGAAGTACAAAACAAACAAATATCACAATCATTTAGATTGTGATATTTGTGTGTTTGACAATATTATTCTTTTATCATTATTGATTATATTAGAACATGGCCAGTTACCGATGGGACCCCACGGGCGGATTGCCCCATGGGTTATATATATGTATGTGGCCTCATGGGTGTACTGGCCCCATCCGTGTGTGAGGGTCTATCAGTGTATGGCCCCCCATGGGTAGTATGGGACCCCATAGGTGTATGGGAGCCATGGTTGTATTAGCCCCATGGGTAATGAATATGTGTGGGGTCCTATAGGAGTATGGAGTGCCATGGGTCTATGTCATCCCATGGCCATGGGTGTATGGGCCCCATGAGTGATGTATATGTATGGGGCCCCATGGGTGTGCAGGCCCCATACGTGTGTGGGAGCACATTAGTGTATGGCCCCCCATGGGTTTAGGGGGCCATATAGGGGGCCACATTTGGTGGGGGGTGTTATTTGACATAGAGATAGCTTATAACCTGAAGAAGTACGTACGATACCTATTTATATAAAAAAAAAAACTGTATTCATTTTCAGTCGGCTACAGCCGCGGTCTGGAGCTGATACTCATAAAACATTCTAGTTTTAACGATTCTAAAATTCACATCAACTTCAACAGTACGCCATCAATCTCGTACTTGCAGATTTATCCTTGACGTTTATTTGAATAGTTAAAATACCTATCATTATTCTGCCATTACACAAAATGAAAACTAGCTCTAATTTTCATAGAGGCTATTAAATCAACAATTATTACGTGTTTGAGTGCTCACCATGCATTACTCAATTATACTAATTAGTGATCTTAATAGTCCTGGGAACACAGCTTAGACCCGTTCGTCATAAAGATTAGCGGGAATGCTTATGCGCAACCTGACTGTTTAATTGCTTTAGTCGGCCGGTGAATAGGTACCTTTCCTTGATTTCTAGTTTTAATAATATATCGTAAACACATATTTTATAGTGTACTAATTTTAGGACAATATAGTACTTGACTATCAAGGCCAATTATCTAATATTCGCTTGAGGTAAATAGGTAACTTCAATACTATCACGATGTCAAAAGTGTACTCTGCGTAATATACCTCTAATTAAGCAAACACAATTGTAATTTTGAGTAAAGTAAATAAAATAAATTCTTGGAAAACGAGATAGCATAGCGTTTAACCGGCCGCGGCGTGTTGCGGAAGACTGAAACGGGACGTTTTATACGTTACACTGCTTCGCGCGAATGTGCAAGCCATCAGACCTAGCACATGACATAAAGACTTATGTATCCAAAACGGAAAAGACCGAACGTCAGGTTTGGTATTTTAATCATTCATCATTTTAGCGTTATCCCCAGTTACATTCAAATCTCGGAGTGAAAAAGCAGCTGTCTTGGCGGTCAAGGTAGGGGCCACCATCGTAAAACAATAAACATTATAGTTATTACTTTCAGATAAACTGTTTAATTTAAGTAACGCATAAATAAGTAGGCCTGATGCCGTGCAAAGCGTGACGAAACTTAAATATAAGTACATTTAATTTTTTTTATTTTCTGGTTTAGTTTATTTGCTAAGGAAATAATATTTTTTGTTGAAGTAGATAATTTTGTGGTGTACATTTAAAATAAACTGCTCAAGCATTAAACCTACCATGAAACGTACACCCGAAGTTGCAGTTCATAGTTGCGGGTAATTCGTATCATGAAGCGCATTTATCCCGCAATCGGGTCCGAAGACACTCTACCGAAAGAAATCCGATATATATATATACGCGTTATATACGTTAACATTAGTAAGACATTTCTACGTTCTTTATATAGGTAGGTATAATTTAATGATACCATATTTAATCGTACATTAACATAACCTAATCGTCATCCTGAGAAATAGTTAAATATATTAATATTTACGTGAGCAAGTATAGCTTTAATTTGAAATTGAAATTAGAATTCGAGTAATGTTTTTATTCTCTTGGGAAACATTTTATTTTGAGGGTATAGGTATTAATGTCTAGAATAGTTCATTAGCCTAAATAAAGTACAATGGTGTTAACAAAACGTTCTATTAGTTTTTTTCGCTCCCATTTTCAGCTTCCGGATAGTCCGACGTTATGTAACAGAAAAAAAAGGAGCACGGTCGATCCAATAACACTTAATATTATAATATTAGGGCTGACAAAGAACTAAAGTTACTGACATAACTCACAGAATAAGCAAGCTGAATTGTGACTAGCCTCATCTGCCGTAGAACCCGCAAGCGAAGCTTAGAAGACCCGCAGTCGTCTAAGCCTCTCTTGCGGCCATATCGGCAAACGGAAGGTATGTATGATACACCCAGATAGCTGGAATAGAATTGATTGTAGGTCCTCATCATGATCTTAGCGTTGTACCCGGTTGCATCCGTGGTTTCCACCTCGGAGCTCAGGGTCGGCCTACCCCTACTTCTCCATTTGATTTGGCTTATATGGTTTAAAAGGGAGCGATTGCTATCTGAACTTCCGAGCGGAGATCTAGTACTGAGGCGTACATTGAGAGAGGCTTATGTAGAGTCGTGAACTGCAGTAGGCTAACCAATGGGTTCAGTGTTGGTATATCACTAGACTGGCTGTATGAAACAAAACATTTGGTATCGATTTAAAACCTACAAAAAACATTTATACAGATGACATTACAAAAAGGCGCGCTAAAATTTATCCCTACACATTCCCGGAACCGTGACTTAATTTGTGTAGGTACAGCTTGTCTAAGTCTAGTAGTATAGGGAGTCAAAGAGGCTAACTGATTAAATACTCATTATAAATGATATGTGTAAAATTAAATGTCCTGATCAAGGTTTAAAAACCAATAGATTAAAAGATTAACAATAGAATAGCCTCTTATATCTAAAGCTGAATCAGCATTGTCAATAACAGTGACGTGTGCAAGAACAATAAACATTAAATGTAGTAAACAAAGAATCACTAGCATACCACACCTATGCGCCGCCACGCCCAACACGCTCGCATCAGGCCCTGACATAGAAATGAGTTAATAAGCCTCAAAGGAATTAAAAAACTACTAGTAGTTGAACGCAGCCCCGCCCGTATTAAATACTGTTCCTTTTTCCAGCAGCCTATGGGAACATATTCCCGGAATGAAAACCTAATTTATGTGGCAAATTTTATCCAGACCATCAGATCAGACAAATATCCATCCAAACTTTCGAATTTATAGGAAGCACTGCGGAACATCTAAAACAGACGGGCCATGTCCATGATATAGGCATTAGGTAGTCCATTGGAATGTTACATGAGCGTTTGCATTTTTTAGAGGACGCAATTTTATTTTTGGGAATGTGTCCCAAAATTTGGGGTGCTATTTTTGCTTATAACTTCTTTAATTTTAAATTTAGGGCAAAAAGTTTTTCATCATATTTGTAGGCAAAGCGATTTGCTACAAATTATGTTTTTTACGATTTTTTTGTAGGATGCATAGTTTCTGATATAACGCGAAAAAGGTGTTTGCACCCCTTTTTTCAAGATGGCGGCCGGGGGACAAGGGCCCCACAAACTTGGAGTTAAGCTTATATTGACCCGTCCCGTAGGTCCTTATATTTTAAAATTTCAATGGACTGGTAGTCCAGTCTTAGGACTTAGGACTTAGGACTACATAGCTTGTTTTGTTTAGTATTTTTTTTACTAACATGACACATAAACTCACGACCTGTCAAATAGTTAACAACGTAGCATGTAATGGAATGCGTGTTAAAATTATTTTTCCGTGGGCGGAAGGCAGTCTTTTGATGCCAGGGTCTTCATAAGTTTCATTGAAAAAAAAAATCTTATTAAAAACGGTCAAATTCGCAACTGCCATGTTTAGTATGTTTAAAATATTTCAAATAGTAAGTATCACTTTAAGGTACCTATTTCAACGTTTTATTTAAGTTAAGTGGGGATATAAATTAAATGTAATACATAATATGCAATCCTGCTAATATTATAAACGCGAAAGTTTGTAAGGATGTATGGATGTGTTGGTGTTTGTTAGCCTTTCACGTAAAAACGGCTCAACGGATCTGGCTGAAATTTGGTACAGGGATAGATTATAGTCTAGAATAACTCATAGGCTACTTATGCCTAGAATACGATCTCATGGGCAGTGGGAACGGGATCAGAAATTCACGCGGGTGGAGCCGCGGGCAACAACTGGTAATGTATATAACTATGTATATATGATATATAATGTATATATAATGTATATGTATGTATCAATACTCAATCTCGCCATTTTTAAGGAAATAAAACCATAGGTACATCTTTCTACCCTCAGTGGCGAAGGGATACCTTTATTGAGGTCTCTACCTAAACGAAAATAAAATCCACAATATAGCGACGGTGTGCTGGTGGAAATAAGTACTCGTATATCAGCCCATCATGGTCCCAATTATTTGGAGTCGGTGGCCACACAATATGTCATTCTCTTCCATACATACCGAGCTTTTTTTTTCGTGCGGAAATCCATGGTGGGGCGGTTATGTCTTACTCGAACCGACTAAAACCGTACGCCGTGTCAGGTCTTCAGATGGCCGGGGTGTATGGCTCCCTCGCACCTCGGCTGACCCAGGGCCATGTCATACAGTATCTCCTCAATCATTCATTTAATTGCCATCTTCTCCTTCACGGTATGCATCCATCTTTCCTTAGGTCTCTGGCCAATAAAGCCCTACGCGCATAATATTTGCACAAAAACAAATGTAACGGTAAATATTACAGTGGTTAGAGTTTCACCTGGACCCTTAAAAGTTGAAAGTGACATAAAATTTTATGCATTTTCAAAATTAGGTTAATGTTTCGCGGTTTGTGCGGATGCATAATTTTAGATAATGGATCTTAATCGAGTTGGTAAGTATAATGTTCAAAGGTAACGAGAATATAACCCGCTGTTTGCAGTTTGAAATTAATTAACCTATACCTACCTATTTCATTGTGAAAACCACTTCGCGCAGGCGCTTGACCAATTTTTTTTAATGTGTAACGATGGTTGTTGATGGCCTCTACAACCTTACCCGGACGATTAATGTGCGCTGAGAGCTCTCAACCAGAATCTGGCGCTTAGCAATCTAGCGTTGTGCCCCCTTACATCCGAGGTTTTCACCTCGGAGCCCGAGGTCCACTTACTACCTCTCCTCCTTTTGATTTGGCATAAACGGCTTTATGGGTACGACTGCCGTTGCGGAGTGCACCCGGGTGCGGAGCGCGCCCGGGAGAGGTTCAGAACTCTCCCGGCCCGCCGAGCCCACAACATGCTCGTCGCGCGTCGCAAGGTCGCTTAACGACCTCCGTCCTCCATGAGCGCAGGCCTGGGGGTGGCAGGTGAGGCCGCCTGTCACCACAGCAGAAGCAGCCCGGGACGGTGGGGCGACTAGCGCCCCTCCCCCAATCCGGGGCAAAACGGGGACACCGTGGTTTCCAAACCCGACGCGGCCATCTCGAAACCGGAGATGGCCCAGGGTCAGTCGGGGTGCGAGGGATATGCTCTATGGGCAACCTTACACCCCGGCGTCTGAAGACCCGAGACGGCGTGCGGTTTTAGTCGGTTCAAGCCCGACATAACCGCCCCCGCTGGCCGGCGGTATCCGACGAGATTTCCGCACGAAAAAAATAAAAAAAAAGGGTACGACTGCCGTCCAACTCTCCAACCTCGAAAGTCGGAAAGTCTGCGTTAGAGCATCTTCAATTAATCAGCACTTAACATATAAATGTTTTACTTGTACATATATCTTGGGATAAATCCCATGCATGATAAGTTCTTTTTATACTAGCACGAATTGTTGGAAGTACTTTTTCACGATTTACGTGGTGTGACCCATGTAATTCGTAGTCGAAGGTGTTTCTTTATTAAACATACAATGTTGATTGAAGGTTCTATACTTCCTTGATTTTGTGTATCAGATATGGTCAAATGATTTCCTTATAATTATTTAAACATCTTGTGTAGAAACGTTTAGTCTGACTGTGGTTATGTATCAGTCGTTGTTCATATTAGAATTTACAGAAGAATTTTGAATATGATAAAATATAAAATTAAGAGGGTACTTTGCAAATATCGCTTGTGTTATTGTCACAATGCTGTACAGATGTTCAACATAATTTACAATGCGATTGGCTACTAGCTGCCATTCACACACTCTAAGTCAAAGTCAAAAGTCAAAGTCAAAAACCATTTATTCTGTATAGACCATTAATACGGCACTTACAAAACGTCAAAAAATAATTAATCTAATGTTTGGCAAATGGACCACCGGTTCGAAACGCGGCCCTGTCCTGAGAAGACTCCGGCAAGAAACTCGCGGGCTCTGTTTAAAATTACTACCAATAACGTCACTGTTTTGTGTGACGTGATTGGCCATAATATGTAAGAGTTTGGTGACACTAGTTTGCATACTAACGCAGTTTAAGAGTACTTCCTCTTATTTTTCAGGGTTCCGTTGCCGAATTGCAAAAAACGGAACCCTTATAGATTCGTCATGACTGTCCGTCCGTATGTCACAGCCACTTTTTTCCGAAACTCTAAGAACTATGCTGTTGAAAGTTGGTAAGTAGATGTATTCTGTGAACGGCACAAAACACAAAAATAGAAAAAAAAACAAAAAGCAAAAAATTTTGAATCTTCCCCATACTTAGAGAACCTGAAAGTCAAACAAAAAGTTTTCATCAAACCCTTACGTGTCTATGGGTAGATCTTCAAAAATGATATTGAGGTTTCTAATATCTTTTTTTTCTAAACTGAATAGCTGAAATGTGTCCCCCCCTGTAATTTTCTAAAATAAGAGAATGATAAAACTAAAAAAAAAACCGTTCCCGCATGCATGGGGAACGCACAGGTAGATTTCGTGAAGCAGTTAATATTATTTTATTAACATGTTTAATTTTTTTTTCTCGAAAACGGTAACTTTTAGCGAAAAACTTTTCAGACATTTATTTTAGACTTACAAATGGCCTATCGATTAAAAATGTTTCCGACGGCAAGAATGTTCACCGGTTAGAAGTTATGATATTAATCCCGAAAAAATTTGGTTTTTCCCCCCTCCACTTTTAGTTAAAGTTTTAATCTTATAGGTTTATAATTAAAAGTTGTTGGTATTCATGTATACTATGGGATAAAATTAGAACGGTTCGAATATCTTTCATGGAACGTGAAATTTTGAGGAAAAACTGATTTCACAAAAAGTGAGGCCCTACCGTCCCCTTAGGCCGGATTCCACCCGTTCACGAACTTAAACTAAGTTTACACCCAAGCAATTTTTGACCGCAGTTTGAAAGCGATCGGGGCAAAAATGCGACCGTGAGAGTGCTGCAAATTTTGGGAAGTGGAACCATACATACATATATACATACATATATATATATAAACTTTTTGACCAGTGGATCTACCTAAAATATATGATATACATTGCCATGTAAACTTCCACAGAAAATTGGTTTGAACGAGATCTAGTGTTGATAGTAGTACTGGTTTGATCGAGAGTACCTTTTTTTTTTTTCGTGCGGAAATCCCTTCGGATACCCCCCCGCCGGCCAGCGGGGGCGGTTATGTCGGGCTTGCACCGACTAAAACCGCACGCCGTCTCGGGTCTTAAGACGCCGGGGTGTAAGGTTACCCATAGAGCATATCCCTCGCACCCCGACTGACCCTGGGCCATCTCCGGTTTCGAGATGGCCCCCTTACTTGCTCTCCACTGTGCCATCTGCTAATCAGAGGGACACCTGGAAAGCTTCCGAACAGCCCTCAACAGGGCCGTCCTCGCCTCGGTCAGAGTTGGCCGTAGGCGGCAGCGTCTCT
The DNA here is from genome assembly GCA_946251805.1 of Cybosia mesomella. Lineage (NCBI taxonomy): Eukaryota > Metazoa > Arthropoda > Insecta > Lepidoptera > Erebidae > Cybosia > Cybosia mesomella. The sequence continues at coordinate 17,520,706 of OX276409.1, forward strand.
CCCACCCTAGGAGAGAGGCGCTGCCGTCTCCGTTGCCCATGGGGGTGCACCGCGTGGAGATCCCCAACCAAGCACCCCCGATCGAGAGTACCTAAGTAGTTTTTTTTAAAACGTCATAAATCGTAAACCACTATTTACCTTTCATTCAGTCAACTCAAATATAAAAATTATACTTGCTGCTACGGAACCCTTCATGAGCGAGTCCGACTCGCACTTGGCTGGTTTCTTTTATATTCGGTGTCTACGCCTATAGGTACTGTAGCGTACATTGGCCTACTCGTATTACTACAATCAAATTTCGAATTACCTAATAAAAATTGCAATTTTAGAAGAAAAAAACAGGGCTAATTATTTCTGTTTTTACGGCTATTAACACATATTATAATTGTCGGTTACAACATAAGAATATTGTTATCCGACCTTCCTTTGAATTAAAACATCCATATTACAAATTCAATTACCTAATTGCCGCGAACAATAGACAAATGTATTGGTAGTATGAGAAGAATGTCTGTGCGTAGACAATTTCATTACTTCATTGTGTCTCTGACATTTCAATACGTCACTTCACTATTGCATTCTTACAAATTTACTTAGTAAGTTCATATGCACTGTAAAGTAATAGGAATAAGAGTGTTATTTCACTAATTTTGAAGTTTTAAATTTGTATGAATTGACGTAGGAATTGATTCGTTGAACTTGATAAGTGATTTCATCGGACTTAGAGTGAAAACTGTGATTTGGAATTATTAGTATTAGTTGCATTCATGCGTGAAAGTGTTCCCATGACAAACTATTCAGTGGTCATTTGCTATTTTCAAATAGAATTTGACGTTATGTAATTTTTGTCAAATGAGACTTAGAATATTAGGAACATTACATGTTTTTTTTTAATTAATGTACTGTATTTCATTTTAACTGAAAAAAGTGTCTACCGAAATGCATTTAGTAATAGTAGGAAAATAAAATGCTACAGCCATTCAAATTTTTTGGTTGTTGGTGACAAAATAAACAAATGAATATTATTATTATTTATTATAAATTTGAATCCTTGTACGGCTTATTCACGTGCGCCCTAAATCTATTGTTCTCTTGTATAAATTTTTCTATACATCCATTAAAATAATTAATAAAGCAACATTTAATCATTTCAGTCACTAGCAGTCAGTAGCAAGGTCTTTATTTCGCAGTACTACCGAACCCTTTACATATACGGCGTGGATCATCCTTGTACTGGCAGTGTACGGAGAAAATATTTATTTAATTCATCACATCAAACTTTTAAAATTCAAATCACATGTTTCTAACCTTTACCATGGAGGCCTGTTAAGGCTACTCACCAGAAATGCAAAACTATGTAACTACTGCTACTCTATAAAAAAACTGTCCCGATGGGTAGTTCCTAATTTAAACAGGAGGTCTTCTGTAACTTATATATTATTATACAAATGTAAAATACTTCCCTAATCAGGATCAGCAGTGATTTCAGAGTGTTATAAGTTTATTAATCTTAAAAGTAGTTTAGTATAAATCTTAGGCCCACTGCTGGCAACAGGTCCAATCTACCAGTAATCCAATCAAATCGAAACGGGTTAAGGCCTTTTATGAAAGTCGATTGACATTAAAAATAAATAGTTAAATAAAAGCTCAGCCCTTCACTGTAGCAATAAAAACGGTTGTTAATTTTTTTTTACTGTGAGAAGATCGTTTAGGAAACAATAACACCTACATCGATGCTACAAATATCGCGAAATCGGAGATTACGATTCGCCGCGAAAGTACGACGATTACCTCGGTTTTCAGTGCGCTTACGCATTCGGGCACAAGAATGCACGTTACACAACACAACAAGCGTTCACTTGCGCCTGTGCCGCTATTTCTGTACTATTATAAAATTGTAAATTAGTTGTGTCTGTATATTACACAATTATTTATAAAAATACTTAGGTTATGTTCGATGAACGATTCTGAACACAAAAACATTTTTTTTCTGGATTCTGGTCTGGTGGTTTGTTTTTGATGCGGTTCTTTCTATTAGAAAGGTCTTGGTCAGACTTAAAGTCTGCTGTATGTTTGATTGCCATTGGTTAAGCAGAACCGGAGATATGACCAAAAACCGATAACCGACCTCCGAAGCCTAAGGCGAAGCCGCGGGCATCAGCTAATATGTTAATGAATTCATTTGATTATCAAAATATCATTATGTACTCATCATATTTTGATAGTTACCCATTGGATGGCTTTTCTCGTAGATATTTGACGAGGTTAATTCACTGCAGCGCAAATCCGCGTAATCCATACAAATTAGAAATCGCTCATATTTAGGTCAACAAGTTGTTAGGGTTGTACGGAGCTCTGCCAAGATCTTTGGGGCCTCAGCTAACCTCTCCTGCTTGCCAGTAGATACACCTGTTGAAAACGAACGAGGCTCTGGCCCAGGCTTTCCTTTTGGGGTTGGGAGTCAGACGGCAGTCGCTTATATAATTAACTAGCTGACCCAGAAAAATTCGTTCTGCCTTAGAATCAAGTTATGTTGGTTACCTTATCAGCTGAATTTATATGAAAGACTCGAGACGACGTGAGTTTTTGGTAGGTTCGAGTCGAACATAATCACACCCGCTTTCACCCCGGGAGAAGGGTGTAAACGAGGCGATTGCCACAATAAAAAACACAAAAGGGCACAGTATAAGGCAGAGACAAACCTAAACAAGTGAAATTGAAAAAAAATCTTTTTAAAATTATGTTCTTGTTGATAATAATAATTAAAAATATAAATTAAATGATTGGAATGATTCGATGGGGTTGCGTCGTTTCATTACAGAGTTCCCATGACCACCTTCTAGCTCCTATCGTCATCTGACTCTGGTTATCATTGAAAGACGAACTACTCGTCAAGACGATTCAGACGAGCCCAAGCTCGATGGGGTTTCATTGCGAAGTTCCTATGGCCACCTTCCAGCTCCATCATCAGATTTGCATCATGTCATCATAATATTGCATTGTCACGCGATTTACACATGTTTTCAGCAGGAAGTGGATCAAATTTAATTTGCACTATGTTGCCAAAATCACGCGACTGCATCTATTTATCTGATATGTATGAAACAAAGATTTGGAAATTCCACGGAAAAAATTTGCACCCGGCTGGCACCGGTTCGTACTCAGTATTCTGTATGATTCCAATATTTCCCATCGATTTTCTAAAGTTATAACTACCTACATAGTCTCTATAAATAAAAATTAATCGTTAAATATGTTGCTAATCAAAAAATGTCATAATGGCTTGACCGATTTGGATGTCTTTGTTGTTGTTGTGTACGTCATTGTCAAAGGTTGAAGCATCGGTAACTTAGTGGTTAAGGTTACCGGACTAGACTACCGAGGTAGGCCGAGTGCCTTACGATCAAGAGGTCACGGATTCGAATCCTGGCCATTACACTACCGATGTGAGCGCACTCCTAACACAAGCAATTTAGCTTCTCTGGAGGGGTTAAAGAGATATTCTTTATATATAAATATATATGTACATAAAATAAAATTCAGTTTGTTTGAATTAGGTAATCTCTGGAAAGGCTGGGCCGATTTCGACAGGACTTTCACTGTTAGATAGCTAATATTACAAGGCGTAACATTAACTTTGACAACTACTACTACTTTATTTTAAACAAAACCAGCCAAGTGAGAGTTGGACTCGCGCACGAAGGGCTCCTTACCGTTATCTATACAATAGAAGCCCCCTGATTTATTTTATTTTAATATAATTATTTATTTTATAAGTCAATTTACAACTAAATATTATGTGTCGTAAGCTGAAGACAGGGCGCTATGGCGCTCATTAGGGGAGATCTATGTCCAGCAGTGGACCAGAATAGGTTGATGATGATGATGATGATGATTATGTGAATATTTCAAGCGTCTACCTGTTGCCGTTATTAATATCGAGCAAAAAAACGGCAAAAAATCACGTTTGTTGTATGGGAGCCCCCCATAAATATTTATTTTATTCTGTTTTTAGTCTTTGTCGTTACAGCGGCAACAGAAATACATGATCTGTGAAAATTTCAACTGTCTAGCTAACCCGGTTCATGCTGGGTTCCCGGTTATTAATATTGAGTAAAAAACGACACAAAATCACGTTTCTTGTATGGGAGCCCCCTTTTTTTTAACGTGTGGAATCCCCCACGGGCTTCACCCCATGGGTGCACCACGATGGGGTGGGCGTGTCGGAATCGGACCGACTAAAACCACACGTTTTCCTCCCCAAGTGTCCATTGCATTGGGCACCCCGGGTAAGCCCTCAAAAGGATAACCCCAGGGTTACCGGCGGACTTTGGCCGTCATTGCGGCCTCTTCTATAGGGTCGGGTTTTATCCCGCGACGGTGAGTTAGCAGGCGGGTGTAGGGCACACACGACACGCCTTCATCTAGGCCTGCTTCTGTAAGGACAGCGAGTCGGCCAACTGCCGTCCTCAGGCCCCGATCATTGAGGCCGGTAGTCCCGGGCGTGGACGAGTCGTCGCCGCTGACTGCGGTACTCTGGGGGCAGGGTTCTTTCCCACTCCCGATGGGAGTCTCCTTTAAATATTCATTTTATTTTGTTTCTAGTATTTGTTGCCATAGCGGTAACCGAAATACATCATCTGTGTAAACTTCAACTGTCTAGTTATCACGATTCATGAGATACAGCCTGGTGACAGACGGAAGGACGGAGCCTTCGTAATAGGAACACTATTACTAAGGTTTTACCCTTTGAGTATGGACCCTAAACAAGAATAAGGGTTCCGCGCAAAAAATTAAAGCCCAGGTTTAAGTCCACACGAGCGAAGTCTCGGGCTCAGCTAGTTAGAAATTAAATATTTTAACATTTTGACGTATAACCGTTTCACATTTCATGTTGCCGGCCCCATGTCATTATTGGTATTCAATTATGTTCCAGGCAGAATATACATTTCAGATGAATCGCTCGTAAAACATAATAATTTCTATGAATAAATAGTAAATTGAAAGTGTTTTGTGTGTCATAAAACGTTGTTTGAAAGGTGTTTTGTTATAAAAAGTTATTATTTGTATCGCTTTAAGAGACGACTTTAGTGAGAGTTGATTTTGTTTAACGACTATTATTGATTGGGTGTTAAAATTTTGTATTTACAAATATTACCGCAATGTGGTTGAATTTACTATCAATTTTAAATATCTTTTTAGATTGTTGTTAAACTTCGGCGGAATACTAGTTAAAATACATGTAAATAGTACCATCAATAAAAAGCATTACAAAAAACCTATTTTGAGGACCTCGAAGTTCTTGGCGAGGCCCTCATAATATAGTTTTTAATAAGCTAACCTCACTTTCTAGCCTGTACTGTAGCTGATTGACAGACGACTCAGACGAGGCTCTAACGCAAGAATTCCTCTTGTGGTTGTATATGGTTTACGACAGTCGCTCCCGTGACAGCCAAATGAACCAAATCAAGAGAAAGAGTAGCCGCGGAGCGGCTTCAAAGTGCAGGTTTGGGATGCAACGAGACTAACAGTGACGCTAAAGACTTCTTCTACGCTACTAAGACGTCTTTTACGCCACAGGGAGGCTGCTCCTCCTTCAATTAATAAAATACCACACATCCAGTTAAAAATATAAAAAGAGTTATAAAATTCCGCCAAACCGTATTATACCGCCGATTGGCCGCCACGGTTCATTTTCACAATGCATTGCCACGAAGCCGAACCTTGTGACGTAAGCAGTGAATTAAAAAAAACGCAAGAATGTCTATTCGTGAGAATGTTTTAGCCGCTTCGTAATTAAAAATAACTAAGTTGGATTTATGGTTCTTTTGCAATGACACCTTGCTTTTGTGGATAAAATTAATAGTTATAAATACGACAAAACAATTTCCTATTTAACAATTAAGCTTTTTTCCATAGTTTAATTATTTAACAATTCTGTGGGTATACATTACGCTTTTTGAGAAATTTAGTTACCCTTGCTAAGTATACTGTCTTTTGTACTTTTGTACTTGTAGTGTAGTCTGGTAGAGATCGCGCTTACCGATAAAACCGCCCATTGTACCTTTTTTTTTTTTTTTTTTTTTTTTTTTTATCGTGCGGAAATCCCTTCGGATACCCCCCCGCGTGCCAGCGGGGGCGGTTATGTCGGGCTTGAACCGACTAAAACCGCACGCCGTCTCGGGTCTACAGACGCCGGGGTGTAAGGTTGCCCATAGAGCATATCCCTCGCACCCCGACTGACCCTGGGCCATCTCCATTGTACCTACAATATATTTAGACTTAAGATATTTTATATAATAATATGTGGTGTACAATAAAGAGTATTCTATCTATCTATCTATCTATACATAAAACTAGCTGATGCCCGCGGCTCCGCCCGCCGGAGGACGATTAGCGTTTTTTGTCATATCACCAGTTTCTCTTAGCCAAAACTAATGTACAGACACAACTAATAAAAAAAATTATAATAGTATAGATGGTGAATATAGACTAGAGTAAACATTAGCTTCCGCCATTAAAATTTTATCAAAAAAAATTATTTTAAGTAGGCATCCATCAAAAAGCCATTCCAGAAAAAGCACCAAAGGGCAGTAGACAGCCCTAATGTACTGCGAATAGGTATCTTATGTAAGACAAGCAACGTAAGAATCAAGAACTATGCTAATTTGTTGACTTCTAATAAGGATACATCGGCCGGGCTCACAGTAAAGTTTTGCATTTTATTTCAAACTAGTCTCTTATACCACTAGTATTCTTGTAAACCCCTCATCATCATCCTAGCGGTTTCCCGGTTGGGTCCGAAGTTTACATTTTAGAGCTCAGGGTCTACTTCATATTTTTGATTGGTTTGCTCGACTTTTATAAGAGAGACTGCCTTCTGAACTCCTAACCCCGAGAGGAAAGTCTTGCCAGAGCCTTTTTTTTAGTGCGTGGAAACCCCCACGGGCTTTACCCCATCGGTGCCGACGGCGGAGAGGGAGCGGGAGAGAACCCTGCCCCCCGAGTTACGCAGTCTGCGGTGAGGACGCCGCAGACTCGTCTACACCCGGTACTACCGACCTCCATGATCGGGGCCTGAGGACGGCAGTTGGCCGACTCGCCTCGCGTCCTTACAGAAGCAGACCGTGGCGGAGGCGTGTTCTGGCCAGAGCCTAGTTCATAATTTAGCAGGTGAGGTTGACTTGGGCCCAGAAAGTGTTAGGAGAGCCTTTGTAAACCTCTCCAGTTCTGATTACTTGCTTGGGTTCACGTTGGTAGTGTACCGGGTGGGGTTCACAGAGGACATACAGTCTCTTGGCTGCTAACTTCCTATTTAAATTTGCAACCATAAAATCTACTCCGCTGTGAACCACGCGGCGATTGAGTACTTAGGAGATTGTGAATCTAAATCAGTATCTACGAGTGTGCTCCGGCATTTAATCAATTATCTTTTAGTTATCTTTATTTCAGTAAACGTGAATAATATAACATAAGTATAAAAAACTACTTGTACAACCTTTTTTTTTTTTTTTCATATTTCAACTTTTTAAAATTATTTTAACGTTTAACTTAGGTTAAATTTTTATTTTAACTTTTTTTTATATACCTTTATCTTGACACGAGACAAAAATGTACATTCGTCCATATTTAGTCTTAAGAAATCACTATTTATAATATGACGTCTCGAAAATGCCGCAGTGGAGTTTGTTGCGCCGTTTCTTCTCCACTAGGGCCTAGGAAGCGGTGGTAAACTTAGTTTTAAGCAGATTTTGACGTCAAAAAGATGTAATTACGTTGCACTATTTTGAAAAATAAAGACTGACTTTGACTTTGAAATAAACAAGTAGCAGCTATAGCGGTAGTTAGCGGGAAAGCATTATTGGGTTCTCTGTTATATGAACCCTAATTATCTTTCCCCTGCCCTCCTTAGAGATTCAGTCATCGTCTACTTCAGTTTTCTCAGTAGAATGCTAAAATTACACTAGCTAATCAAAACCACTACAGATTGCCTGTTAGAAATCGCTTCGAGCGATAAGGCTTGCATTGTAGTTATATATATTTGGTTTACGTGATGCATTATATTTAAATAAACATACATTTTATTCATTTAAACAATTTTTCTTTCAAACCCTACTTACACAGTGTGAATAGATATCGATTCCGATAAATTCGACGAAGTTAACTGTGACGTCACGGTTCGCTTCGGCTAATGGTGTTGTGTTCCATAGTAACGTTACTATATGCCTAAATGATAAGAAAATACGACACATATTAATACAACATGCCATTTAGATTCATACTAAGTAAAGGATTGTACCTGTAACCCATTATGGTTTCAGAATACGGATAAACAAACTTCCATCCTAATCATATTACTTTTTTGCCAAATTTCGTGATTCTAGGTCAACGGGAACTACCATATAAATAAAAGCCTAATGGCTACTTCCAGTTGACCTAGAATTGTTAATTTTCGTTTCAAGTAAGTTCTTACAGCACAAGTAAAGGGAAAATTCCGAAAAATAAAAAAGTTGAAAAAATGTTGGTACTTAGGTTTTGGTTTTTGACAAATGGTTTTCGCGAAAATATAGCCCATTTCTTTTTATCCTGTTGAATTCAATTAAATTTTTAAGCATTTTGTATGCTTACTTTTTTCTAAAGATTTAGATCGGAAAAAGAGAACATCTAGGACGGGACTTGTACCCGCGACCAGTCCCTTACAGGGGGAATGCTCTGACCAACTGAGCCACCTAGATACGTCCCAGATATTCGAAATTCTCCGATACATTAATACGTCTTAAGGCAACGTAGGAGCCATCTACCGTCATTCTTGCGAACTACGGAAACAATGAATAACTTTACAGTCATTTTTAAACATTTCTTTTTTTTTGTTCTCTTTTTCCGATCTAAATCTTTAGAAAAAATCCTGTTGAATGTATCATTAACCAATAAAAATAATATCAATTTTATTATGGCAGTATAATGGGTAGGTACGGAACGCTCGGCGCACGTGTTCGAATCGCACTTGACCGGATTTTTTATTTTTATTTTATACAAAATTTTCTTTGTTAATTATACAATTCGCAAATAGTGGATTAATATTAATACAAAACCCCGCGAAGAACCAACCTTCTAAAATAAATTGTACATCAAGTTATTCAAAGTAATGACTCAACTAAATATTTCATGTTAATCTTATCAAACGTTAGAATTCAGGTAACGTAATATTATTTTCTCTCCTTCCTAGATAGCATGTTCATTAACCTTTAATTACGCGGAATGAAAAGGTTAATGAAGGTAAAATGTTTATAGGTTACGATTTTATGTTAGAAGTACTGTTATTTAACAGTCATTTGTCCGCAGATGCGCTCTGGTCTACAGCTACTGCTGAGCTTTAAGGCCTATTCAAACAAAAGCGGTATTCGCTACCGTTTGCGGCAGAGAAAACCAAGTGGGTAATTTCGCTATCCTTGTGATTAGAATACCGCGCGAGTTTCATTCAGGAAGGTATGAAGTTCCCCATACCGTACTATGGTACCAACTATTCCGCTCTAACCGCGGGGCTCCATACTAAATAGCTTTTTTTTTTCATACGGAAATCCCCTTGGCTGCCCTCCCGCCGGCCAGCGGGGGAGGTTATGTCGGGCTTGAACTGACTAAAACCGCACGCCGTCTCGGGTCGTCAGGTGTAAGGTTTAAGGCATTTCCCTCGCACCCCGACTGTCATACTAAATATCTGAGTAAAACCTGCGCGGTTTGTCTCTCTTCCCACAGTAGCAGCAAATACCGCTCAGGTTTGAATAGGCCTCTATTAATAGGCGGGTTTCAAATCGTGAACTGAGCTAACTCAGTTATCTTTTTTTATGTTAAGTCGTCAATTGACTGCACCCCGCTGGATGGTAAGACGATACAGGCATCCATTCCTGAAGCTGACGATTCTAAAATGGTGGTCCCAACGTAGATGGCCTCGACGGATGCTTTTTCACGGTCTTATAGCAGGCCCGCACATCCATTTCTCAATATTTTTGCATATGTGTGTAGTTGCCTACAATCTACATGAGTGTCGCAGAATCCTGCGCAAGAATTTGATAGTGCTGGTTTGGCCTTACATTTTTTTAATTGGTATTGGTTGGAAATTTCTGGAAATTAATATTCTGTATAGACACACGGCTAGTTGCACCACAGGTGTGTAAGCAATTTATAGTGCGATAGGTGTGCCGGCACTTAACTGCAGCAGCGTAACTTGATTACGATTCATTATAATAAAGATGCGCAAGCGTCGGTGATAGGCCGTAGGTCAGGAGGTGGGACGTAACCCAACTAGTAAAATTTAAATAATGTCCTGCTATTCTACAAAATATATATATTATATACAAATGTAAAATGTTATGAGTTTATTACTCACTCACGCAAAAGCGGCTCGAAGGATTCGGCTGCAATAAAGTGTTGTGGAATATAATTATATAATCTATGGCTGTTTAGAGTACTCCTCAATGGAGCTCTCTGGTTTCCATGTTGTACAATGTAGTGGGGAATAAATAAACCCTTGGATTATGTATATGATATCTTCTTTATTTGTTCATTCGCATGAAATTTTAAGTAAAATCTTTCAAAAACTCGACAACCCTTATTCATGGTTCAAAACCAGAGAGCCATAGACATACGTCTTGGAGACCACGGTCCGTTTACTTCTTCGTCTTCTTTGGGTTTAAATTATACGGGTTATTATAGGAGCGAGTGCCATCTGACCACCCAACCGCAAGAGGAAAACCTGCGCCGGAGCCTCGTCCTTCAATCAGCAGGTGAACTGGCTTGCCGGTGGGGTTGGCTTGGCCCTAAACGCCTGGTAGGGCTCCATACACCTCCAGACTATAGTCTAACTTCGAGCCAAATTCCATCCAGATCCATTCAGTCGTTTTGGTCAGGATGCAACTGGTAACAACGCTAAGATGGTAATGGCAGATTATAGTCTGGAATAGCTCACTTTCTGTAGGTCTTGGAATCGGGGTTAGTATTCCACGCGGGCGTGATCGCGAGTATAGGCATATAACTCGGATTTCAGTGCAGGGTGCGACTGAAATAAATTGAGCTAAGCGAGCAAGACTCTTACTTGAAAATAAGACATTTTACTAAGGTCGTACTACTCGTGAAACTGTTTATCGGTGATTATTCCTCAATGGTACATCGGACATGAACCATCTCGCTTCAAAACACTCCTCAGTGTCTACACTATCACCGTGGTAAATTTGGTCAAGATCGCGCGAGTGGTTACGGAGGAGTTCAGCCACCAACAAACGGCTATGCCGCGTATAAGAGCTTCGCTCGCTTCGCTAGCTCAGCTCAATAATATATATCTAGTTCTATTCTACAACAGCGACGCTTGCCTATTATCTGACTGAATCGTTAACTCGGTTTAAAACGTTATCGCCGCAACATTATGGCAGAAATGGTTATGTAATGGTCATATAAATTCTTATTGACGTTTATCAGAACATTTATATGACTGAAATTGTGTATTACTTTAATATCGCATTGATTACTGGTTTATAAATGTTTAGTGGTTACAGAACGGTTATGAAACCCTTGTGTGCATGTTAGTTATGTTGTGTGTGTTATGAAATTGGTTTACTAAGTAGTTGCAATTTGCAGGGCTGCCATCGGAGTTTTCTTTTTAAATCTATATACTAATATTATAAAGCTGAAGAGTTTGTTTCTTTGGTTGAACTATTATTTTAGCCTGAGGGTTGAATGTGTTAATCTCAGGAACTACTGGTTCGAACTGATTTTTTTTTGTTTCATTCCATTTATTGAGGAAGGTTATATATCATCACGCTACTAACCAGGACAGCAGTCTGCAAGTCTGCGGTGAGGACGCCGCAGGCTTTCTACTTGATAAGTAGGTACTTACGTAATACCTACTTATTTTGGAAGAAATATTGTTTTCTTTTCATGTAAAATAAAAACCTAACTTTTGACATCTGCAATTTCTGTGTTGTGAAAATAAAACTTTAGGGAGCTCGCGGTTCCGTTTATTATTTCCCATGGGTTTTGTTGGCTTTTACGAGAGCGAATGCTGTCTGACCTCGCAACCTTAAGAGAAAAACCTGCGGCAAACGCATATACCCCGCAATTGGGCCCGACGTCTCGAATCTTCCGATGCCATGGTGTAAGGTGTCCTATTAGGCAGTTCCCTCGCACCCCGAGTGTTCCAGGGCCATCTCCGGTTTCGAGATGGCCCTTTTGGGTTTGGGAACCACATTTCACGACTGATATATACGAAAGGGCTGCCGCCTCTCCTCCAGGTCCCATGGTGGAGTTCTTGTAAGGAGACTAGCCGCAAAACTATAAATTCTAAGTAACTTCATGATAAGTACGTATTAAATGCTGCATCTTATATTCGTGTTTCATACAGGCCCCAAGTTTTAGGTATGTTTCATCGTAGCCACCCAGACATATTTATGTCGGCTTGCATTCTTCGCATAATCTCAACCAATAATCTCATTGTCTCTTCAAGATGTTTTCATTCAGGATGGTTGTTAATGCGTTCATTCCAAATCCAAGAAAATACGGCCTGCAGTATCGTAGTATTATTTATCTTTGCGCACGCGCGCATTTGTTGACGACGTCATCTGACATGACGGATGCGTATTGAACTCAGGGGGCTTAGACAAAGTGACATTCTTCTAGTGGAATTGCTTCAAAGCGAATCTTCATAGTCCGAAATATATGGGAGTGACATTATTTGTCAATATGTCACATTATTTGGATGACCTCCGTGGCGTGGCGGTTAAGCGTTCGACTGCTACGTCGGAGGTCGTGGGTTCCATTTCCGCTCAGTGTAAATATTTGTATGCATGTATATGTCTATTTGCATTTTTCTGGGTGTTTCTATGTATAATATTGTATTTATTTTTAAAACAAATGTATATCAGTATTTTTATCCGCATTCTAGAATCCATTACACAAGCTAGTTAGTCTAGATAGCGTTGTGTAGACTGTCGTAGAATATTTATTTATTATTTATTTATCTCGCGTGTAACAAATAATGTCACTCTCATACATTTCGGAATCTTGAAGGATCGCTTCAGAACGATGCTTCGTACATTGTTAAGACTGATCGCGTATTTCTATCTTAATGATGTAAAGACATCTTTATCATCCGAACACCAATTCCGGTTGCATACAAAGCATGCGCTTTGGAGCTCGGGGTCCGCTCTCTTACTACTTCTGTGGACCTTCGTCCAAGCTGGCATCGGTAGTTTTTTTTTTTTTTTATATTTAGGACACGTCAATTTGACTTCACCTCGCCTGATGGTAAGCTGAAGGTAAAGTCTCAGGAAAGAGGGTCACCATTACATACACGTATGATGTTAGCAATGGTGGCACTCAGCTTGACGGCCTCATCAGAAGAGGATTGTCGTCGCAGCACCGCGTGACACCCACCGGTCCCACTAGTGTTGCGACCACAATCCCCCTGCCCGGCTATGCACTTGCTGACCCTCTGACAATCAAACCGAAATTGGATTACTATGGAGGGTTTTTCGCAATCGTGCACGGTGGTACCTACCCGGCCGAATTTTGTGACAAATTTGTGTCATCAAATTTCGACCACCAGTAAACGCGATTCTGTTATCGAATTATACTATTTATTGTTTTAGTGAGCTGAACAAAAAATTTGAAAATTAAGGAAATTTGCTTCCAACAAAGAAATTCTAATTTTAACAATTAATCTGGCCTGTTGCTTTGTATGAGCTCGGCGGCCTAAGGTTTAAGGTCTCCATAATATAGCCCGCTTGATGGAAAACGGTAACTGTTACTTTTGATAGATGTTATTCACTGTCAAAACTAATTGTATTACGTGCTCTACGAGGCATAAAGATATCACGTATCATCCAAATAATTCTGTATCCGTTATTTTTCTTAGCATAACATTATTATATCTATTACTATTATAAAATTATAAAATAAGTTTTGTTTGTACATTGGAGATATTTACAAAAAACTTGGGTTATGTTAAATTAGCAATTTCGAACACAAAATGCTTTTTTTGGAATTCTTGTCTATTTGCCTGTTTATCTGTTTGTTCGCGATGGATGCAAAAACTACTGAACGGATTTCAATGCGATTTTTTCTATTAGAAAGGTCTTGGTCAGACTTAAAATCTGCCGTATGTTTGATTGCAATTGGTTAAGTAGAACCAGAGATGTGACCAACAAGCGATAACGTCCTCCGCGCGGCATCAGCTAGTAGTATCTGCACCAGCTGACAGACATTAGACAAATAAAATCGAACATTGCCACATATCTTATTTATTAATTCATTAAATTATATACTCTTTATTGTACACCAGGTAAACATAAGCTTAAGTATTACTTAGAGGCTATGGAAGCAGTACAATCTTACACTATCACCATCTTTTAACAAATCATCATTCACCAAACACGATGTATTTTAGTAGGTACTTACTTTACCTCTTTTTAATACCACTTTATAATAGATTTAATATCCGGCAACACACAATATTTTTCTTTTTCTTACTGTGGGTTACTGACCACTATTATAATAAACTCCGCAGGACACTTACTTATTTTATTTATAAAGGCTATTCAACAGTTGATTAGTTTAACAGTATTTTCACCATTGTATACTTGTAATAGAAGGAAACTTTGAACTCTAAATTCACCTAAAAATGAGCAAACCAAAATTGTGATCAATGAAATAAATGAAAATGTGATTGGCATTTCTTAGTCGAAGAGGAAATCAGTATGTATCTACGTTAATAGTACAAAAAGTTAAGTGTGGTTGTAAATTTGTGAGTTTCTGAGTTTGTTAGTTTGTAAGCCCGTCCTACATACAGATGTTCATAAATATTTATATCCATATTCATATTTCGTTCTTAAACAAATGTTGTTTCCTAATGTATAAATTAGGATAACATTAATTACGGTTATCAGTGTATAAAAGATAAAAGTTTTACTTAATCGTGAAACAGGTGGGACACAGGTAATCATTTGTAAAAAAAAAGACGCATAGACAGGATAACCAACTATGATTTCAATGGATAAGTATTCTGTCTAATGACTCCGATTAACAGACTGTAATGCTTTTTTTTAACTGGGCCTAGATAGGTTTAACGATAATTTTATTGTAGAAATGTGTTCATGCAGTCGGGTAAAATAATTTTGACATTCACACTAGTGACTGTCAAAATGATTTTACCCGACTGCACCGGAAGGAGGGTTATGTTTTTTCGAGAGTATGTATGCACGTATGTATGTATATAGCCTGGATTTAAGCTTGAGAGGTGTCGTTAGATTCGTATTTACTGCAAGAATGCTACTGGGTATAAAAAAATAGCGGATTTTTGGCGCTAAAATGTATGGTGCTAATAAAATATATACCTTCCTAAAAATATATCAATAGTTATTACAATAATATAATTCATATACAATATCATCACGGGCTGCAATATAATAAGTAAATAATTGCAATAACATTGCAGGCGCAAAACAAGCTGCATTCGTGTAATGTTTAATTTGCAAAGCCATCTGTCAAATTATAATAATTAAAAGCACAGGACCGGATTTAGGTTTAGTGCTCGCCACAAACAGGCTGACCGGGCTGCTTTCTTAGGGTTCTGTCGGCCATTAATTACCGGTTGACGCGTCGCATGACGACGAGGAGCCCGTAGAAAGTTCGACCCTGGGTCATTCCGGGATGGTACCGTCTTGAAATTGTTTAGATATGTTTAGAGATAGCAACGACGCAAACGTCTAAAACTCCAAGAAGTTTTGGACGATTGCGTTATGAATATCGATGAGTTAAGCATAGAATGTTTAGTGTAATTTGATATTAGTTTTATTTTCGTTAACATGTAAAATATAATTTTTGGGGTTTATACACACACAGGAGGTATACTGGACACGGCATCTACATGCAAATAGTATGAAAACCGAATTTTGCACCTCTACCGATCACGGCGCACCATTTAATGAAAATGCTACATTAACCGTCTCATTACAAAACACGGTCTAATTGTAAAACCAGGTTTAAATCGTCTTTAGACCATGGTCTAAATAAAGTCATATTACAAAAAGCGTTTTAGGAGTTAGGAGCGTTTGGTCTAAAGATTAACCTGCGTGACCCCTAGTTTAACGTTGGTTTAAAGTGTAATCACAATAGTCACATACGTCAAAGTTGTCATTTAAGAATTATATTATTTAGGTTGTTATTATTCGTACATATTTTTGCTCGTAATGGATATTAACGCAGTTGATGAAATGGATATCGAAGATATTGGACATACCACGCTTACCTAACAGACATCGTATTAGAGTGAACCCCTTTGTGGAACTATCTGAGGCAGCTCCTAGGCAGTATAGATTTTCCAAACGTTTTGCTATGAGAGTTGTTGATTTAATTAGGGATGAATTGGCTCAGGATCCTCGGGAATACCCGGTATCTCCTTTTCTTTTGTTGTTCCATTTTGTTATTAATTTTACTATGCAACATACAACTCACAGTAGGTATAAAGTTTCGTAACTAATTTCAAACAATGCGGGAAAACTTCGTTCCGTTTAACATCCATAGATTTCCAATATTTTAAAACAATGATTGCTAAATAAAGGCATGATAGTGATATTTTATTACTAAATAAAGAATATTATCCATAAAGTTGAATTTAATGAAAATATATGTTGTAAATATATTTTTCACCAATCTTAGTAAATATTATTTATCAAAGACTTCAGAAAACTTTTGCTTTGGAGGATATGGAATGTTGCGATCGAATGGTGTCATAATGAACGAACAATACTTGTAGTTATCTGTGGTTTTTATTGAAGCTAAGCTTTAAATCATGGTACTAAGTAGTCTACGGTTTATTCAATTTTTGTAATAAGAAGTTTAAACCATGGTCTTGAGTTTAAGCTTAGACTTTATAGTTCGGGATTAAACCAGACTTTATTCCGTTTTTTGTAATAAGACCGTAAATATTTCATTTGCAACGCGTCAGCATAGATTACTAAATAGTTACTAGTTACATAATTCGGCATGTTTATGTTGACTATCGACCGGCAAGGTTGAACGTAGACTAAAGTGGAGAGCAGGAAGGCGCGTTGAGGCACCACCGACCTGCAGGAGAGGTTGGCTTGACCCCGAAGGTACTAGTGGGGCTCCAGACGCCCCTTATTGGGTTGTTATTTATTTATAACCAATCGCGTTATTGTTTTATATGACGTACTTTCTGCTTGCTGGCGGTATCTCTGTGATGGTGATACTACTGACCACAATGAGGATATGGTTACTAAGTATTATGGTCTTAAACTAGAGTTTAAGACCATAATACTTAGTAATAGATTACTAGACTATATTATAACAGAGTTAAGATCTTTCCCACGAATAAAAACAATCAACTCAATAGCCAACTGCATTAAGTCAATAATGGTTTGTGTTAATATAGAAGTTAAATCAGTACGCAAATGAGTCAATTTATCACTAGAAGCTATTCAAGATTTTTCTGATAAATGCCTAAAAAGCCAATTTGCTTTGACGTCGATTTTTTTTTGATAATTTGAAAGTAGCGCTACGATTTTCCACTTAAGTTCCGATAGCTGTTCGTTTATTAATGGGCTTCTTGTTAGATATTATGCAATTGCTGTGTCGTGTGGTATTAGCATAATTTGATAGTTCGGCTTTTGAATAGCTGTGAGCATTCTTGGGTTTGCCAGACTTGTTGGCTACAGCGTTTAAACATATTCATTCGATATATTGGTATTAAATTCAACTGCAAATGCCAAGGGAAAGTAAGCACGTTATTTCGTTGACATACTCGTAAGTATTTTAGTTGAGGTATAGAAGTTGAATGTGTTTGAGAAACGAGGACAAATACTTATGTAGGCATGGTTTTAATATAGATGTTTGTTATTAGTTTAAAGTGCTAATAAATAACCTATATTGAAAGATGAGTGGTTTGCTCTTATGTTTTGAGATTATGTGTATGTATCGATTTGATATAGAGTACTGAGTGATATGATTAGGTACATCTGAATCTTCAATTAAATTTGAGCCGTCCAGCTGTATATCACCGAGGGGTTCGCAGAGGTATAAAACTACATTTCAGTTCACTTATTTGCAGTCGGGATTTTTGCTTTTACAATTTATTTTTAATGTATCTATTGTTTTTCGTGGCGCTATGTATAATTTGGAACTAAAACAAACAGAGTGTTATTATTTGATACTTAAATTTTTAATGTACGTTGTGCATTGCAATAAAATACGAAACATTATTTTCACAAAAAAAAGTTCTCCTATTTCACAAAAAAAAAATTCAGCCCTATGTAGGTAATACTTACTTTTTGTGACGTTAATAAGTACGTCACATAATATCAACGCAGTAGGGCTGAAAAAAAACAATCCGTCTATCCGATAGACGGATTGTTTTTTTTTTCAGCAAAAAATCTTACTAGCTGTATTCTCAAAACGTATACGATAGACTCTATCGTGTACGTTTTGAGATTACAGCTAGTCACAATTTTTAATAGCGTAATCGAATACAGGACTACTCGATCACACGCAAACATACCTACCTAACTGCACAAGTGCTACGGCACTACGGGAGCCACAAAGCAGTTATAGTCATAAATATGTAAAGGTAGGTAGGTAAATATGTAGGTAACTATCTTTTAATGTCTTGTTAATTTAGTAGCACAAGCTCATGGCCGGATGGTCATCGTGGCCTATGACCATTTGCAACGCCAGACCGTCAGTCGCGCGTTCCTATGCCTAGTACGGCCCATGGATATATGCACGTTCGTAGATTAGATATACTTTTTCATATTTCATATTTATTAGTTCATTTAAATGCTTTAATTCGAATCAATACAAAAGCCTCTTATATGCAAATGGTCGGCATTAAAAATTCTTAATGTTATAAGTTTAATAAATACAAATTTTTGTAGGTACTTATTTTAATCTAAGTAGGTACTTATTTTAATTAATTTGTTAACGTTTAATTATGATGTAATACAAACCAAATATGGTTCTCAATGGCCATATTGGCTAATCTGTGGAATATTGTTGAGTCCCTCTCCTTGATTAATAAATATAATTTAAAAAAATCAAAATGTGAACAACTTCCTTTGTTCTTTTTAATATTCCAAAATGGCGTATCGAGGAATGTGAGAATATAGATAGTTTATGACTTAAATGTAAGTAATATTAATGTAATAGGTGATCGGGCTGTTGTTATATGAAATACATTTTACACATTGTGACGAATCGACGGATCGTTAGCAATCGTTATGGTTTGATGGCGTAAGAACTGTGACTTTGATAAGAGTTTGTACACACTAGTCGTTTATTATACCTCGTTTAAAAGTTATTTAGGATAAGATTACAAAAATATACAGAATCTTTTGATATCTCGAGATTGTAGACGTAAATTGGGACTTAATCGCGGTAAGTAATTTAATTGAACGGTCGTGGTCCGGGTGGCCTCAGTCGTTCTTTCAAAGCATTGGGTAAACAAGAGTCATTATTATTCAGAGTATTAATATTACCGAGATTAAGTCACGATTTACATCTATTATAAATAAATAAAAAAGGATTGTGTGGTTTTATGAAACCACGGTAAAAGTGAAACTTTTTTCACATTATAGATATATATAAATAAAAATGTTTGGAATAATATTCCATTAAGGGTATAAAAACAACATTTACATTAAACACGGACAAAAACAAACAAAATAGCGTGGAGCACTGGCACAAATAGTCTAT
Organism: Cybosia mesomella; assembly: GCA_946251805.1. NCBI lineage: Eukaryota > Metazoa > Arthropoda > Insecta > Lepidoptera > Erebidae > Cybosia > Cybosia mesomella. The sequence goes on from OX276409.1 coordinate 17,540,461, forward strand.
ACACTACACGGTCAGCTGCTGCGAACTATAGGCGCCGCCATATTGGCCTTGGCTGCTATGACGAGCGCCTTTCACTTTATCCCTACTCCGCGGCCGACCGTCACCGACATGCAACACACAGACGAAAAAATTTGAGACGATGTAATAAAAGTTTCACTTTAAATGTCTCTTCTGCAAACTTTATTTATTTTTACTAGTTCAGGGTTCCCAAATATCTATGCACGAAGTCAGGGCACTTGCGCTCAACTATACAAGCAGTCACGCATCTTTCCCATTGGGGTAGGCCACAATATATTTCTACTTGCTATGATCATGACATACGCGTTTGGCTTCTTCTACTTCCATAACTGTTTTCATGCTTGCTCGTCGGTTGCTGGTAAGCTTTCCCAAAAATGTCCTCGATCTGATCGACACACGTACGCTCAGGTCGACCTTTAATCAGTTGCCTATTCATCCTTGCCTAATAACTCTAAGTTGTTTAATCATTTGTCCCTTATCACAGTCGCCTTGTCGCCTGAAAAAACCATGGCACTGCATTATTTTAGATAGGTTAACTCAGTAGGGTTGTCATCACCAGTTGTGCAGAAATTTGAACCAGATGTGCGCTGTTAATACTAACGCATGTAATATCTGTTTCAATGATGGTAACATTCGGTGTAATACAAATTAAGACACTACTTTTGAAACAGTTGTTCAAAACTCACCCCGTGCGCGCCGATCAGTCGGGAAGTCACGGCTTAATTTCATATATGAGCCGATATGTTCGCGTGCTATAGACTCACAGACAGACAGATCGTAAAGACACGCATTTTAACTATTAATAATAAAATGCCTAATTGGAACGTGTAGCGTACATCGTGATGATCTCCAGTGTAACTGACCACTTTATTGTTATCATTGAGGGAACCGGTCCATGCCAAGATGAGTCTAAGAAAGATGCTGTAGATTCCGCATGTATTAAAAATAATATTGTAGTTATGTCTGTTAGCCTAGAAGTGTCAGGCAGAGGTGAATAAGTACCCACATTTCACCAATACCTCTATTCAGTCGCACGTAATAGGTAGTAAGCACCGGCACCGGGGGATACGTTCACGTAAGCTGTATACCAAGGGCCTTAACATGATGACTTATAAACAGTTCAGCAATTCAATACAAGTTTGTAAACTGAATTGCTATGATCCGTACTAAGACATGCTTAAACTGAAACGCGTACGCGTTTGGTTTGTTTGTTGACATTTGGAACGTGAAACTGAACGACTTAATACGACGTCATGGTATGAGTGCGAAACTATTCAGTTTAGGTCTGCAATTGAATTGCTATTAAGCGGTCATGGTTAGCCCCATTATTTTTAAAATACTTACCCAATTTATTATTTAAACTTTTAATAAGAAGTCAGCAACCAACATAGATAAAGATTCTCCTTAAAAAAAGACTGTCGAGGGTTCAAGTACCGTCCTAGATTGAAATAAAACTATTTTTAACGGATTCTATCCTTATTTATTTGTTGTTATGTATTACCGTTCTAGAAGTTGATTTCTATGTTTACTAGACAAAGCTTGTCTTTAGAACAAAAATTATGTCACGTTTTCCGGGTGAGCCGGGAATGAATTTTAAATTTCGCAGGCTTGAGTCAACTAAAACCGCACGCCGTCTCGACTCTTCAGATCGATCTTCAGGTCGAGGGTGTAAGGTGGCCCAAGGCATTTCCCTCGAGCACCGACTATACGAGTGTCAAGCATGTTATTGGTTTCACGTAACACAATGTCTATTGCCGTCAACCTGGCATTTTTTCATGGACTGTATTTTAAGTATCGATAGGAGAACAGTATTATCTGTTAGTCGCCTCGTTCTCACGGGAAGAGACGGAGCAGCGTTCGTATTCTTCACTAGGAATGACGCGTTTTTCTTTCAAAGCACGGAATTTCAAAAAAGGTAGGTATTCATTGGTCGGCCGATATGTAATTGATAACCGTTGTTATTTTTATTAGGCCTGGCCGTCCATCCATCGCGTCCATCGTTCCATCGTGTGAGATTGTTTATAATTGTCTCGTTATTTCATTTATGACACGATCGGCCACTCTGACACAACTTAATTTATTTAATTCTACGCATTCTTAAGTTTACGGCCGTTTAATTTGGTTTATATTACGTTTTTATTCCAATTTTGAGAGGAAATGCGTGAAGTGTTGGGCGAGTTATAATTCGTCATCCATCAGCCCGGATATTGGGGAATGATTTCGATTTTATTTCTTAGAAATATGATTATCCTTTTGTTTCATATATTCATCATAGGTCTTGATCAAATTGGGTGTATGTGTGTGCTTTTCTATGTTTGATCCATCAATTTGACTACACCCCGCCTGATGGTGAGCTAAGGCGAAGTCCAAAAAGTAGTGATGGACTGAAACGGTACGATATCTGGCAACCGCTTCATGGAAAACATTCAGGAAATATTTACTCATAGAAGTCGATTTGTACTGAAACACCTACTTGGTAAAACTGGAAAGACCAACGAAAATAAAGAAATAGTGATCGCAATAAATAATTCTTGTGATCACAATATTTAGTAGTAAACAACTGTTACACCCACGGAAAGTGATAAGTGTATTAATTTTGAGCTGGTTTGTATGCAAATGAATGCGTGCATTTATGATTTTGACCTACTCATTATTATCTTAGCGTTGTTCCCGGCTGCCACCTCGAGTGAGAGCCTCGGATGGCTCTCACTCGAGGTCCCCTTACTCCGCCTCATTTTGATCGGGCTTATACAGATTTCATGGGAACGCCTGCCGTCTGATCTTCCAACCCCAGAGCCTCCTCCGTCAATCAGCAGGTGTACCAACTCGCTGGTGAGGTTGGCTTGGGCCCCAAAGTATTTGATGCCCCCACTGCGAGGATGCTTACATTTTTAAGATAATTAGCCTAGTTTTGACTGACTGTTTTTAACCTCTTTAATACAAGCTTTTATTTAACTTGCTCTGTGAGTTTGTTAGTATGGGTCAAATCTTGGAAGCTCAATTGGCCATTATTCGGAAATATATTTTAAAATATAGTTAAGTTTATTTTGTACTTTCAACAAAACGTTAAGTATTTATTAGAAAAAATAATATTTTCCTCCAGAATTTTGAAATTCGTTCGAAAACAGTCAATCACGTGACATTTTTGGCTGTGACGTCATATCTCAATAAACAAAGGAAGTATAAAGTATCTAAGTAGGCTATGGTAGTAACAAAATATGTCTATGGAGATTGTCGTCTGATACGTAGTATCTCTAAGTAGTCTGTGAAGTAAAGCTAACTACTTGTTAACTACGACGCTCCAACTCTTAAACATATTTTGAGTGGAAAGTTTGTGACAAAACAGAACACAATCAAATGTTTAACTTAAATGATGTAATAAACTTAACTAAATCATCTTCATAATCAAGATGATGTTTTAAAATTTGACAATTCTGCTTTTTCCTTTTAATTTCCTGACGTTAGATTGGACTCAAATCTAGTATACTTGCGTATCTTCGGTGGCAATGTGATAATATGGTACTATGAAGCAGCAACTCCTGAACTAAACAAGATAAACCAATTGAGTTGGGGATCAATTGTTTTGAATGGGTAAATACTCAGATGCTACATGATATCCAGGGTCTGAAGATGGTGGCGGTAGGTAGGCGGTCATAGGAAGATTTGAACTAAACAAGATTAACCCGTCATGTCTGGGCTCATTTGATTTGCCTTGTTATGCACTTCTTGGAAAGCTTGTTTTTAAACAAGTGTTTTTAAAATCATAATTTAATCTAACATAAGCTCATTCGTAAACTGAATTATCTTGAATTCATTTTAAAAGTCATATTGCTTAAAATCTATAACGCAGTCAATGTTGTCTTTCGAGAAGTTTAACGACATCAGAGATGTGGTAATTTGCTAAGAGTAGGTTAATATTACGAGATCGAATGATTAATATTGAGTAGATCTCACTAATTAGACGGATCTTTGTTCTGGCCGACAAGCAACGCGCACGCAGTATAGTGGGCTTTGTGGATGTTGGCATCTCAATTACAAGATTCATGACAATTTATGTGACGACTAAAATACAGGACTTCTACACAAAGACTACTAACTATTAGCCAAACAGCTTAGAGCAGAAATTGGTTCACACTATGTGATAAAAATCAATAAATAATACTAACTCCATCAACTAACTTAACCAGTCGCGACCAGAGTGATAACATTACATTCAGTAAACTCGATTCTTAAAAAATTATCGCCTTCATCGAACATTCACGATTGATTTCAAAGTTAAGTACTTAGATAAAATCTCGCCGATTCATTAATTAAAAACACAAAATGTTTGTACAGATTAAAAAGATTTATTTGAAGCTTGGGGACGTTAATGACAATAATTATTTCTTTTTAAACATGTGAATAAACTTGTTCCTGCATGTAATTATGTATAGAGCGATATCATCAGAAATCTGTATCATTTAATCTCTATTGCCTGAATTAAGCATCTTCCTTAAAATTCTTTGATTATATCGTTCATCTTATGGAAGTCTTAGAACTTCAAAATAATTATAACTGTCCTTCTTGATAGCCACAAGAATAAAATACAATCAGTAGTTTTCAAGCCAACCTCAACTGCGAGTCGGAACACCTGATGGTCTACTGACGAGGTTTAGGCAAGTTTTCTGTCCGAGGTTGGCAGGTTAGACAGTCAGTGAAAATCCAAGATAAGGCACTCGGGAGGATAAAGCGTAAGAGAGGTGAAAGTACAAGCTTTGGATGCAACTGGGACTAACTCTGGGATGATGAGTTGTTTAGTTTTTTTAAGGTTAGTTACTAATTTAATAAAGGAAAAACAGGAGCAACAAATCGGGCTTTCCTTTTTTTTTCATGCCGACTTGTCAATCAGAACCTGACAATAGTTTAAAAAATAATAGCGTGATAATAATATTTTTTCTCACACGCCAATTCTCATAAACCGCTTAATATGATAACTGTTTGAACAGATTCACATATTATTATAATATTGTGACATATCACTAATTGCATTAAAAGCGAAATCGTGAGGTTACGTGGGTGTATCTTATAATTAATTATCGTAGATTTATTTTAAATAAATGATAGCATAAAACAGGTATTATTTTGTTCAATATTGTGATTTAGATTAATTATTTTTATATACCTACCTACTATTAAACCTACAAGCGAGGCTAATTGCTAGTATACTCCCCCGGTACAGTTGGTAATTGCAGATAATAAGTAGGAGGAATTAGAAAAATGCAAAAAAGAGACGTAGAGAAGTAAAGTGCTTCTTGAAGAAGCTACTAATTCAGTCCAGGATAGACTAAACGTACTCAGCTTAATGTCAGGTTCAACAAGAAGCTATAATCTGATTTACATAACTCTGCAAGAAAGGGATGGAACCTACATTAAGTAAGCAAGCTTTGGTTGTCTCTGATATTTTGTGGTAAGTAACAGTTTTTCGTCTCAGATAGCATGCTTAATATACCCTTCGACACCGATTGGTCTCCTTAGGTTTTTGGATATTCCCAATAAACCTAAGGATTGTGATACTGACGTTGAAGAAATGGCGAAACTTAATTAAAATACCTAAAAGTTATTTAGGAGTTGGAATTTATAGCTCAATAACCATGATATTATAATAGCTACAAAATTCATTATCAAAGGCAATTAAGAGGACAAGTTGTAGAAGTAAGTGATGAAAAATGGCGGCTGTGTAAAATATAATGACAGTTCATCAATCTGGAGTAGAGCAAAAAGTTCTTAGTTCTATAGTGTTTTTAAAATTTCAAATGTGGAATGCAGACTTTTATTACTTTTTTATTAGAGGCGTGAGGCGCGTATAACCTGTACCTTTACCATAACATATTTATTGTATACATACCTATTATCTTTTCACCGATTAGTCATCTCGTCAGTATCTATATCGATTAGTAATTTTGGAATTCTACCAATGATTTTTAGTGTTCTGTATCGCAAACGGAATAATCTGTACACATTTGGATTTGGTAGCAGAACATTGTACTTTTCATTAGACCAATACAATTTTCTGTGTTTAGCCTCTTACGAAAGAATGAGAGTTACTGTGACCTTTATATTGTACTCTAATCCATGCATAATTTTGTGAAATACATTTATTTTTGTTATACTCACGCCTGATCCTATTTCAACCGAGAAATGTTTGAAATCAAAATAATAAAATCAGAATCTCGACAACAACGTAGGTCCATCTATCTGAGAATTTACCAGGTACATAATAGTCACGCTTGTTATCCCTGGAGGGTAGACGTGACTGAACACCCATATTTCATCACCGCCTGTATTCAGTCCCACATTATAGAGGGTGAGCCTATTCCCGTTCATGGAGCACTTTTTCTGACCGTACTTATCCCTTAGTCGTCTTGTACAACATCCAGGGGGAGATCCGCTGTGTGACCCAAAAAAGTGATGAAAATCATTGAAACCAGTTTAGAGAAGAATTCCTAACACCGGAATAGAAATGAAAATAAACCCAAGAAAATACTCGTTTGCTTTGATATTTTATTTTCTAGCATAATAACAAGTTTACACACTATGTAGATGCAAGGTACATTCTAAAATAGAAATTGCAGTGAGATTCAAATAGCTGTCTGAAGTGAAAGCATCGCCAATATGGGAGTGCATAGAAATAAGGATGAGCATTCAACGGACGTACGGGGAAAATTGTCTGTATAATTACCGTCACTTTACGATAACGAGACAGTGAATGTACTACTTTATAATTTATTTCTATATTTGAATGTTTGCTTTTGAAAATAGAATGAAATTAAGTTTTTAAATATTTTAGCTTTTTATGGAGTTAGTGTGTTGAATATTGAACTACAATTGTTACGAGGTTGGGTCAGTCAATTTTTCAGGCTTTTGGTTTGATACGTCGTGAAGAAGAGAGTGAGAGTTCGGCTATGTTTGGCTTGCTTCGGTTTTAATAATTAAAATACTGTAGACGTCTACAGCATTATAATTTTCATATTTTATAAATACAAAACTTTTTAACTACTCTATAAAGGCACCAAACTGTTAGTCTGATATGCCATAGAGAAAACGCTCAATAAAAAACCAAGGCGAGGCAATCTAATCCGCACTCTCCCACTCTTCTTCCCGGTAAAATACCAAATCAAAAAACCGGCTACTGTAAGTACCTTTTTTTTTTTTTTTTTTTTTTCGTGCGGAAATCCCCTCGGATACCCCCCGCCGGTCAGCGGGGGCGGTTATGTCGGGCTCGAACCGACTAAAGCCGCACGCCGTCTTGGGTCTGCAGACGCCGGGGTATAAGGTTGCCCATAGAGCATATCCCTCGCACCCCGACTGACCCTGGGCCATCTCCGGTTTCGAGATGGCCCCCTCGGGTTTGGGAACCACGGTGTCCCCGTCTTGCCCCGGTTTGGGGGAGGGGCGCTAGTCGCCCCACCGTCCCGGCCTGCTTCTGCTGGGGTGACAGGCGGCCTCACCTGCCACCCCCAGGCCTGCGCTCATGGAGGACGGAGGTCGTTAAGCGCCCTCCGGCGCCTGAGTCGCCTGCGACGCGAGGCGAGCGTGTTGCGGGCTCGGCGGGCCGGGAGGGTTCTGAACCTCTCCCGGGCGCGCTCCGCCATCTCCTTCGCGAGCATCACATGCTCGCAGAAGGAGGTGGCGGCGGCCCACGCGCTCGCGCTCCGCACCATTGCCGCAATCATGCTGCCGAGCGAGAGGACTCCCACCCCGATGGCTGCTACGAGGTCACGCCTCGGCACCTCCCACGCCGGGCAGTCCGCCAGCGTGTGCAGCCCTGAGTCCTCGCTCGCGTCACAGTGATGACACTCAGGCGTTGGCTCCTTCCTGATCCGATGCAGGTGGTCCCCGAAGCACCCCTTACCGGAGATCACCTGCGTCAGTCGGTACGAGAGGCTTCCGTGTCGCCTCTCTAGCCAATCCTCCATGATGGGCCTTACCGCCGCTATTGCGGCGTGCCCTGCGCTTGGTCGCCCAAGTCGTTCCTTCCACTCCACCACGATGGCCTGGCGGAGCTGGGACTGCATGGCCTCGATTTCTCGATGCTCGGGGTTCAGTCCCTGCTCCCGCGCCTCCTTTCGCCACTGGTACAGTTGCGAAAGGGCTCTCGCCTCCAGGTCCCATGGCGGAGTTCCGGCAAGGAGACTCGCCGCCTCGAAGGAGATCGTGCGGTACCCGCGGATGACCCTGATGGCCATCACTCGCTGCGGAGCGCGCAGCATCCGCACACTTCCGGCCTTCAGGGCCTCCGCCCATATTGGGCACCCATACAAGGCCATGGACCGCACGATCCCCGCGTAGAGTCTCCTGCAGGAGTCATCGGGCCCCTTCATGTTGGGCAGCAGCCGCGCCAGAGCGAGAGCTGTGCCCTTCAGTTTGGGGGCCAGACTTCGGATGTGCTCTCCGAAGTCCCATCGGCCGTCGAGCACGAGCCCCAAATATTTCATTTGGGGCTTGATGCCGATGCGATTACCTCCCACGATGAGACTGGATCCCTCAGGTGGCTTGCTCCGAGGCCCATGAAAGAACAGGGCCTCGGTTTTATGCAGAGCCACCTCGAGACCCAGCCGCCGGATCCGCTCCACGACTTGGGCAACCGCGGTCGTGGCCTTCAGGGTCGCTTCGCGGTATGTCACTCCGCACGCCGTCACGAGCGTGTCGTCCGCGTAACACGTGACGGCGGCACCGTCTGCGAGCTCACCGCGAAGCACCCAGTCGTATCCGATGTTCCACAGGAGCGGCCCCAGGACCGATCCCTGCGGAACACCGCACGACATCTCACGCCGGCCGAGACCGGTCACGGTTGGGTAGAAGACGGCTCTCTCCGTCAAATACGCCCCGACTATGCGGCGGAGGTAGAGAGGCACTTCGTGATACACGAGCGCCTCCCTAATGCAACTCCAGGGCAAGGTGTTGAACGCGTTAGCGATGTCCAGAGACACCGCCAACATCACCTCACCCCGGGCTACTGCATCCTCCGCCAGAGCCCTCACGCGCATGATGGCATCCACGGTGGAGCGCCTCTGGCGGAAGCCATATTGGCCATCCGCCAGGTCCGGCCCCACTCTTGAGAGGTGCTCGACGAGGCGCTTCGCAATTACCCTTTCAAAGAGCTTGCACACCTCGTCGAGCAACACTATGGGCCGGTAGGCGGACGGGGCTACTGTAAGTACCTACTCTTGATTTTAGCAGTTTCATAAACTTTCAAAGTTTGATAAAAAGGTGATGATATAAAATTTAAGTAATAAAATTCGTTTATTTATCAACTTGTGTGATCAAAATACGTATTACATAAATCGTTCGGTAACATGCTGCAATTTGTAACGATAATATAGCAACTAGATATTCTATTTCATTTTATTATAACAGTAGCGATAATGCCGCCTACTTTGTACACCCGATATATTATAAACTGTAAATGTCTACTTGTTTTTACGAGTAGCATGTAGAAATAACGGACCTTTTTGTATTGGAAACATATGACTTAAAAATATTGATATCACTCCGATGACGGAAGCTGGATATACATTTATTAACTTAGCTTGTCATTCACATAGCAAAAGCAAGAGTCACACATAGGGTTGCCAGGTTCTCAGCTTTTGGCAAATATTAATATACTTATTCGGGCTTGTCCGACTTTTGATTAACCCCGCCCCGCTAAAAGATCCCGAAGGAAAGCGCGCAAGCGACTCACGCGGGCACGCATGTCAAAATATAAAAATATACCTACTCTGAAGAACATCAAAAAAACTCTTCCTATCAAAAAATAAAAAAATTGTGAATCTGTGTCTGGCTTTTCTAGTTTAGGAGCTGGCAACCCTTGTCGCGGTTTATATTGCAGTAAGTTGCAATGTAACTTAAGTAAATCGAATAGTTCCCAAAAAGCGCGTTTATTTTATGGCAATATATGGATATCCGCAATCAACCAGTGCGCTGTGTCTGAATTTAAAATTTCTTAAACGCAATCTGAAACAAATTTTTATCAATCTCGAAACTGTCCAAAAGCTGTTTTTTACTAAATTCTTTTTTTTCGTAATTTCGGACAGACATCAATGAGGTAAAAAAATATTTTATTATTTTAAACTGTACCGCATATGGAATAACGTTGAAAATTCTTTGCAAATTGGAGTCAGATGTGATTGTATTGAACAGGTGTGTGGTGGCAACAGGTGATTTTGTGACCGCTAATATATTAACTACAGGATCCAAATCGGCGGTCGACATATTGCGCTATGTAAAACAAACGCATTTTGTACCGATTAGCACCTTGTTTCAATATTCATAAGGGTTAAAATCGCACGAGGTTCTCTGACAGATGTTGTATTTACCTATGTAGAAGATTACAAATATATGTAAGTAATCAAGTTTATATGAATGCAACAGTGATTGGAATTACAGAATGCATTTTGGTTTGTCCTTGGTTTAGTCAGCCTATTCGTTAAATTGAATGTGACAGTGCTTAAGTATTTGGAAGCATTGTGCGATTGAGGATTTAATCTTTGTGTTACATCGCTAAAGCATTCACTAGGCCCTTTATTTAGAGCTCTTGTATATGTTCTGTGGATATTTTTGGTAGAGTTCTGTAGGTCTGAGTGTATGGGGCCCCACCATGACCTTCGGGTTAGGCCAACCTTGACGGATGAGGTTCTGGCGTAGGCTTTCTTCTCGGGGCTGGGAGATCAGACGACAGTAGATAGCTGCCATAAAAGCCGTATAAGCCATATAAAAAGGAGGAATTATATAGGAGTAAACGGATCCTGAGCTCCGAGGTGAAAGCCTCGGATGCAACAAGGAAACCGTCAAGATAATGATGATTAATGGCAGCGCTTTTGCTATCATACCGTCCAGAGTGATATCGTGGGTGGATGGGACAGCGTTTGCCCCCTCTGCAATAGAGTCAGCTTCGAAGGGATGATATCTTGTGTGTGCTAGTTATTAGAGGTTCAATCAATCATGATTGAACCTCTTACAATATTTGAATATTTGATTGATTGATATCAAACCAATCAATTAACCTATTGCAATCCACTGCTGGACATAGACCTCTTCCAATGTGCGCCATAGCACCCTAATAATGCGGATATTATTGCGCATCCAGTCTAATGTTCTGCCGAGACCGGACTGGCCTAAGAGAAGGAAAACTCTATACAGAACCGTTTACCAACCGTGTGGCCAGCATGGTAACAGTAGGCTATAGCCCCCCATATAGAGGTTAAAGTCCAATAATAAATAGACGACCTCTGTGGCGTAGCAGTAGCGCGTTCGACTGCTAAGCCAGAGGTCGCGGGTTCAATTCCCGCTCAGTGCATATATGTATATTTGCATTGGTCTGGGTGTTATTTACAAAAAAAAAGTATTTATTTATAAAAGTATTGAAAAAAAGTATTTTTATGTGTATCCTCATTCTAGAACCCATATGACAAGCTCTGCTTAGTTTGGGTCTAGATGGCGTTGTGTGCTTTGTCCGATGACAAAAAAAGAACTGCGTCTCACTTTGCACTAGGAAATTGCAAATATACGCCTTATTGTTATGCGACAGTGATTTTTTTTCATAATCATCTTTCTACTAATATTATAGATATGAAAGTTTTTACGGATTCGGATGGTTGGATATTTGTTAGTCTTTCACGCAAAAACGGCTGAACGGGTCTTGATTAAATTTGACACAGAAACGGATAAATTATTTAGAATAACACATGGGCTACTTTTCATGACGGGAATATGCTCCTTGAAATACCGATCCCGCGTCCGAACATACGGACGCGGGATCGGTATTTCACGCTTTCACGCGGGTGAAGCCGTGTGCAGGACCTAGTTATAGATGTAACGAGTATTTAAATTTTAATTACAAGTACATCCTTTGTCTAGATGCAAATAGCTTCAATTAATCCGATATTTCGCAGAGTAACCAAAGGCGGATGCCGATGTCGTGTTAGGATTTTATTAAAAATTCTAAACAAAAAAAATAAAAACCGGCCAAGCGCGAGTAGGACTAGTTCACTGAGAGTTCCGTAAAATACCGGATTGAGGGGTGTGCTGTAGACCTTCTAGTCTTGACAGACAGACATACAGATATTTTTTTGTGATGTGGGTAATTACATATTTACGGTTTTCGAACTTTTCCCTTTACTTGTGTTATAAGACTTTACTTTCTGCAAAATATCATGATTATGGTATCTAATATAAACGATCGATGCATAAACGGCAACATCTTTTAACTGCGTTAACTTGGATGGTTTATTTTTTCACAGTTTCAAGACGTTACAGACCTAAGTATTTCATACTAATTTCAACTTGATGCCTCGTACGTTCTTCAGAAAAAGATCTTGACATCTGGACATATGGATAATATTTTTGTGATGTGAGTAACTATAAATTTAAGGTTTTTAATTTTGAGGCACGGATCACTAAAAACGAACAAGAATGAAACTTACGGTTAATTGATCGATTACCGTACAGCGAAATACGTAATGTTTAGAAAAAACTATCGAGGAATTGTGGTACATCCTGTTGTGTGTCTGTCTGTCTGCGCGACCTCTGAGCTCGACCTAGTGCCTGCGGGTGGGTCGATGGTATTCACTTGCGATCTACGTTGTGTGGATGTGGCATTGAGACTTTGTAAATGTCAATATTTCACATCTTTTAATATTAGATTTTAGATGGTTTTATCACTCCACGAGCTGTTACCCGCGACTTCGCTCGCATGGAATTCTGATCCCTTTCCTGCAATGGAAATCTATTCCACGGATAAAAATAGCCTATGTGCTAGCCAGATCTGAGCAGTCGTTTGAGGGTGATTGAGTAAAAACATCCAAAATCTTATAAAAGATAATATAACTAACTACAGCACGCGGCTCCGTGTGTAATTTGATCCTGTTCCCGCAACCCATGGGAACTTATTCCAGGGATAAAAAGCCTATGTGTTATTCCAGACTATAATAAAACTTTGTACCAAATATCAGCCAGATCCGTTCAGATCTGTCAGCGTGATTTAGTAAGTAACATCCAAACATCTTCACAAACTTTTATATTTATAATATTATAGTAGGAGTAGGAGAGGATAACGTAGCAAAAATAATTTAAAAGATATTTAGGTAATTATGTGCTTATGAGTGGCTCATAACACCCCTTTTTTTATTTTTTTTTAGCGTGTGGAAACTTCCACAGGCAGGCAGGTGGGCGTGTTGGAATCGGACCGACTAAATCCACACGGTGTCCTTCCGAAGTATCCATTGCCGGGCACCCCGGGTAAGCCCTCGAAAGGATAACCCCAAAGTAACCTGATATACTACAGTATGTCCTAGCAGCCAAGGGTGTATTGGGTTCAATCAAGATCTTCGGAGCCCAAGCCAACCGAAGAGCCAGTACATCTCAGATTAACGGCATCAGACGACAGTCGCTCTCGTAAAAGTTTAGATAAGGCATAGGTGACCGGACCCCGGTGTCCAAAGTTACAAAGTTTGGGTACAAACGGAATAGTAATAATCTTTCTCCGTTCGTATGCTTTTTGCGATCGATTGTAGGGGGCCATCTCGAAACCGGAGATGGCTCTGGGTCAGTCGGGGTGCGACGGATATGCTCTATGGGTAACCTTACACCTCGGCGTCTGTAGACCCGAGACTTCAAGCCCGATATAACCGCCACCGCTGACCGGCGGGGGGGTATCCGAAGGAATTTCCGCACGAAAAAAAAAATGGTACTATCGTAAATTTATACTGATTTTATTGATTACTAGCTGATGACCGCGGCTCCGCCCGCGTTTATGTCGGTTATTGCGACTTATATCTCCTGTTCTACTCAACAAATTGTGATCAAACTACGGCAGATTTTAAGTCTGACCATGACCTTTCTAAAATAAAAACCCACATCGAAATCCGTTCAGTGGTTTTTGCGTCCTTAGCGAACAAACAAAAACAGATAAACTGACAAACGTACAAGTTACGAAAAAAATATTTTTGAATTCATAACCGTTAATGCAACATAACCAAAGTATTTTTGTTTTCAAATATCTCCAATGTATAGACAACTTATTTACAATTTTATAATAGTATGGAAGAAGTAGTTCCACGACACGGTTGAGTAGGTAGGGTTCAAACCCGCACTCACAATCGCGAGTTCGTCGACTTCACCATTACGCCGCGTTCTATAGTAACGGCTGGCAGGGTGGCGATCGCTATAAGAGTCTACGTACGATGGAATTTCATATTCATATGAAGTTACAACGAGCGGGATGATCACGGTCAATCCCGACTCCATCAAATTCTTTCAACACATTGCAAATATGTATATTTGCATTGGTCTGGCAGTTTCTATATATAATATGTATTTATTTACAAAAAAAGTATCTAAGTACGTTTATCCATATTCTAGAATCCACATGACAAGGTCTGCTTAGTTTGGGTCTAAATGGAGATGGCGCTGTGTGTAATATGTCCTAGAATATTTATTATTATTTATTGATTCGAAAGATTGATGCGTCGGATTGATTCGTCGGTATTCGATTCAACTTCGGATTCGACAGAATGATTCATTTAATTGATTCGACGGATTGATTCAACAGATGGATTCGACAGATTGATTCAACAGATTGATTCGACACATTGATTGGACTAGTTAATTCGATAGATTGATTCGACAGAATGAATATGAAATTACATCGAGTGTAGACACTTTAAAGCGATTTTATTTATTGCTTGTTATTATTAGCACCTAGTATTTCACCTTCGTGCGTTTTCCGCTGTTGCGTACAATCACGCCCGCTTCCACTTAGAATTTGAATATTGAATTAGTTTTTCCATATTTTTTTAGTTAATTTATATAATAGTGTTCGTGATTTTGATAGATTATATCGCCCAAATATCAACAACCTTTTACTTAGCAACCATTGAACTCAATAGCGTGACAACAAGGGTATACATTCTTAGATTTAAAAAAAAATACATATTCGAAATCGCTAGTATATCAAAGTTGGAATTAAAAAGTTGTATTTATTCAGAACAACACGTGCGTGACTGGGGTGGGTGAATGAGGATCTCAGAGCTAAAGATTCAAGATAACCTGCAAGTCGGTACACCTGCTAATGCCTTGTCGCTTTGAATCACTGGTGGTAGAAATTTGATGACACAAATTTGTCACAAAATTCGGCCGGGTAGGTACCACCGTGCCTCAAGCCCGAAATAACCGCCCCCGCTGGCCGGCGGGGGGGGGGGGGTCACGATTGCGAAAAATCCTCCATAGTAATCCAATTTCGGTTTGATTGCGTTCAAGGGTCAGCAAGTGCATAGCCGGGCAGGGGGATTGTGGTCGCAGCACTAGTGGGACCTGTTGGTGTTACGCGGTGCTGCGACGACAATCCTCTTCCAATGAGGCCGTCAAGCTGAGTGCCACCATTGTTAACATGGTACGTGTATGTAATGGTGACCCTCTTTCCTGAGAGTTTACCTTCAGCTTACCATCAGGCGAGGTGAAGTCAAATTGACGTGTCCTAAATATAAAAAAAAATATAAAAAATACAGGATTTTCTGTCGTAGTTGGCGGTCAGAGTGGACCCTGGGGGCCAAATTGTAAACTTTGGATGTAACCCCGGGGTCCAAAGTTAAATTCTATGTTATATGTGTTTCTATTGAAATGAAATTTATGTAAAGACTGTTAGACTGATTGCGCGTAACAAAAAAAAAATATCGTGAAAGACCATAATCCCACCACTAACTTTATACAGAGGCGGGCTATGCCCATACATACAGATAGAGGTGTCAAAGTTCATTTCACCCAGGAACAGTAAAACAATTTTTGTTAGTAACAGCTTGTATCGTATATAAAGTAGTCATTGCCTACGTATTTATGCAATTTTCTTAAACGATGTCAAAGCAAAGGTTCTTTAGAGTCAAACCAATACAAACTAACACTAATACCAAGAATGTTCGTTCAACACAAACAGAATTTCAGTTACCATCTATGGGCTGATCACATTTAAGGTCAAGTTACCATAATAATAAAACAATTCAGAGGCGTCTCATTTGCATCTTCGTATATCTTAACCCGTGCCGAACAGCGACAACGTACGGAATGTTCTAACAGAAAGCATCGCCCATCTCCATTGGAAAGTGTGCCCAAGATATATTGTAAAGAAGCATTAGGGTTGGCAATTATAGCTAATTAGGATTATACATTATTGTCAGAACGAGGCAGGTTCTAGGAAATACATATATAGAGTCACGCCACTCATGGGAGTTGAAACATGTATTTTTCATTCATTTTCATTCATTATATACGACTTACTTTTTATAAATGCCCAGACATGGACATTTAATAAGAGACCTTAGCTTAGTATCTACATATTATATACATACATATATAAACGCTTATCTACGTCCGGGATTGGCCAAGACGACAATCCATGATCATCAATAAAAACAAATAAAAGCGGCGATAGCCTAGTGGTGTACGTAACGGACTGCCGAGACGAGGTCTCGAGTTCGATCCCCAGTCGGCCCGGGCTTACACCTCTGACTTTTTGTAGTTATGTGTGTATTAAAAATGTTGATTATCGCTCGCTTAGTAATGTGCCCGGTAGATGGCAATAGGCTCGCCCCCTATTACATTGGGACCTAAACATAACTGGCGAATCGTGGGTGTGTAATACACCTCTGCCTACCCCTTCGGGGATACAGGCGTGAAGTTATGTTATGCTATAAAAACAATTATGAAGATAGCAGAAATGAAAGTTGAGGCCTTGAGGGCCTTAAGGACGGGGGCGTGTCGTGTGTATCCTACACACGCCTGCCAACTCACCAAAGCGGGATCAAACCCAACCCCGTAGGCGAGGCTGCGATGGTGGCCAAGGTCTGCCGGTAACCCTGGGGTTATCCTTTCGAGGGCGCACCTGAGGTGCCCGGCAATGGACACTTGCGGAGGTCACCGTGTGGTTTTAATCAGTTCAATTAAACACACCCATCTGATCGTTGACACCAATGGGGTGGAGCTCATAGGGGTATAAAATTAAAAAAAAGGTCTCAAGAGCCTGGAATTAAAACATGAACTTAAGATAACCCCTTCACCTCTAAACGAACCTTTACGTTTTGTATATAAATTATAATTTTAAATAATAAGAGGTATGTTTAATAATTTACTCAATAAGTTCATTATTATAGTATTTTTACGGAACTAAAAAAAACTTAAATAATTTACCTTTAAGCCTAATAAGCAGATTACCGTACTTGGCACACTACACGCTATATGGGAATTTAAATCTCCGTTACATAAAATATTAACCTTTAACATTACAAATAACATAAGACTAGTTTACATTACCCAAAGAAAAAAAGAAAGAAAGAAAAATATTTTAATAATGCAATAAATTGGAAATGTTCCATAATTTAATTCAATAAGACTACGCTATCATAAAAGCTAGTTGTTCCGCGATACTCGTGACAGCCCTGACTCTAATCGCATGCTAAGCCTTTCAAAACTGGTGTCATGTGCTAAATGTATTCGTCTCGTACAAATTATTATTTATAAAAACGTAAATTAATATGACTTTATGCGAGTATTTAGGATTATCGATAGAAATGTAATGGAATATATAATAAAATGTCAGATTTAAGTCGTAAAATTTCGATATCAATTCTATTTGTTGCCGTCGATGCTGAGTTTGTTGTTATTTTTATGTCACTCACTGACTAGGGACAAGGAAATTAGGAAATTTTACTGGTGGTATGATGGGTCAAGTTAAGGGAACCAGTCAAGGGGACAAGCCTTCGTGTTGGTAACATCGCAGATAAATTAATGTAGGAGAGTCACCTTTGCTTACGTTGTTACATTGTGACTTAAAATAGTAAATTATCCTTACCTGTCTAGCTAGATAGGTAAGGTAGATAGCTATCTAAGTACATAAATTATCCTCTATTATTATCTATTTTACCACGTTTTTCTTAGTATCACTTCGTGTCTGTGTTTCTTACCCTCTGAAGCCAAAATTGACACTTTATTTTCGACCACTTCTGATCACCTTAAAGCTCTGAAATTTTCACCTTACATTTTCATATTTAATCATCAGAAATAGTCAGTAGTTAATAAAAAAATAAAAAAAACTTTTAAAAAACCACGTTTTCAACACTAAAAAACGTGGGGCGGGCGCTTTAATACTTTAATGTATCGTTTTCCTTAGATATTCAATAATTTAAAATTTCAAAGCGCCCGCCCCACGTTTTTTGGTGTTGAAAACGTGGTTTTTTAATTTTATTTTTTTCCTTTGATCACGCCATAACTAGAGAACGACATTTCCGATTTTATTAATATTTTATAAGTTTTCTAATACTTTGTAGAGAGGTTCTTACGGAAAAAAGAAAGCGCACACTATTTCAGAAAATTTTCAGAAAACTTATTAACTATTTCAGTATTACACGCGAGCAGAGCTGCGGGCAACAGCTAGTATATAGATAAGAGTATAAGTACACGTATGTCTATTTATGTAGAGCTCTTAATATAAATTTGCTTTGATGTTTGTGGGGTCAGCAGATCTGTTTTAACTTTATTGTTCGTTAATATAAACCAAGTGTAATACGGTACTGATTAATGAGTTATGTATGTTGCGATATAGCTGACTACGGAATCGAATACGGAATCGAATACGGAATCGAATACGCGTATCTGAATACGCTTATGCTTTCTGGCAAGGGATCAGTGGATGAAAGATTTAAAGAATGAGAATTCATACTGAACTGGCTGTACACAACAGAAAAAAAGCGGCTAAGTGCGAGTCGGACTCGTCCATGAAGGGTTCCATAGCAGCAAGTAACATAATAATGCTTTTTTTAAAGTTTTATATTTGAGTTGATTGAATGAATTTATGACGTATTAACAAAAAACTACTTACTAGATCTCGTTCAAACCAATTTTCGGTGGAAGTTTACATGGTAAATGTACATCATACATATATTTTTTAGTTTTAACATTCTCTTATTTTAGATGTTGCGGGGGGGGGGGGGGGAGGGGGGATACACATTTTACCACTTTGGAAGTGTCTCTCGCGCAAACTATTCAGTTTAGAGAAAAATTATATTAGAAACCTCAATATAATTTTTGAAGACCTATCCATAGATAACACACACGTATAGGTTTGATGAAAAAGAATGTTGAGTTTCAGTTCTAAGTATGGGAAAGCCCCTAAAATTTATTGTTTCTTTTTTCTATTTTTGTGTGAAAATCTTAATGCGGTTCACAGAATACATCTACTTACCAAGTTTCAAAAGCATAGTTCTTATAGTTTCGGAAAAAAGTGACTGTGACATACGGACGGACAGACAGACAGACATGACGAATCTATAAGGGTTCCGTTATTTGCCATTTGGCAACGGAACCCTAAAAATGTATCGGGAAAGACCACTGCTTGACCAGTAATAACGCGCAACTTACTATAGTCGTACAGATGACATTTAAAAAGACGCGCTATGGTTATACAGGTTGGTGTCGAATTTTTTTATCTCATTTATCTAGTTTCTGCGTCCCGTTACTAATTCCTAATTCAAAATTCATTCCTGCTTCACCCAACAACCGTGACACAATTTTTATTCCAGAAGAGGACGTCACAAGAAGTTGTCACAGACCGCCTAAACGTTCTAAACGGCTTGTCTAGAAAGCTATGACAAATTGATAAGTAAAATAAGTTTAGTATCGTGTCCCTTACTAGGTTTAGAAATTGCACAGCCGCAATATACTTCTGTGCACCCCTTCCAGGAGGATACAGACGTGGGTATATGTTTGTAATCAATGTACTTAATGTAATTTAGATTTACATCATCACTTCATCATTTGTATTAAATTCCATGAGTCATTGTTTACGGCACAGATAATAGATACAATGCAGATAAACAAAATTCCTGTAAGTTATGTATGATGTATATAGTATTATGTTCATTAAATGTTGTAAATATATCACATCATACCCGTATCAGCATAGCAAATTATATTGGCACTATAATTAATATTAGATATTATTAGATATTACTTATATTAACTAGCTCTTGCCCGCGACTTCGTCCGCGTGGAACTTATTTTGTTTCAAATTACATGGATTTTATTGTTTTTACACAGAATCCTTTTTTTTAATAATATTACCTGACCTGAGTTTCGCTTTGATAATAGCTATAAAATCCCATCGATTTCAGCCCAGCCACTTCGGAACTTAGCTGGAACAAACAGACAGTGAGACAGATTTTTAGACAACCCATGACCAAACCCAAACGCATTCAAAAAATTGTATAGTCCAATCGAAAAACGCGTGGCTTGGAAAAGCATTTATCGATGACGTTATATTGGAAGGCAGAATTACTAGCATCTAGAATGGTGGCATTTAGTTTTTGGACTCCTCCCAAGCCTACCTTAAAACGGTTTCAAAACTTGGGGCCAAGCATAAAAAAAATCTAGTGGGGCGGAAATCACACAGTGATTGTCAAACTTCGGGCCAAACTTATGATATTTTTTTAGGGACAATTTCTATGGTAGGTACCCGAAACCTTGAACGTACAAACCCCAAAATCTAATCAGTTCTTCCCATTAACCAAACAAGATGATTGGCGAAAGAATTTTTTAAATCGGATAAGTGGTTCTTGAGGTATTGCGTAAACAGACATCCAGACCAACAGACAGACCGACACAAAAATTTCTTTTTGCTTAATTAGACTTAGAATCATGTGAAACGTCGAGAAAAGTGATAAAAAGTGGGTGTAAGATTTTGTTTTTTTTTTGCGTGATTTTAAGACTTCGGTGTCCACCTGGTTGGTGGCCCGAAGTAAAACGAAAATCTGGTGTCTCGATCTTGCCACCGTTGCGTAACTTCTATGATCAGTGGTGGTATTCTGTAAGAGTGTTTATAAATCTCGGCAGCTTAGAAATTTGACACTCACTGCGGATTCAGCTATCAAGATGCATAAACAGAATAGCATAGCTGTTCCGAGTCTGTCCTTTGAATGATTTGGTGGTGCCTTAGGCCTTTGCCCTTGACATGAAATAAATGATAACTAATGCAATTTTATCATGGTCTTACATCTCGGCTATATTCTCAGTAAAACAGTCGACCAGTATCAAATTTAGATTTGTGGGTTTCGGTTTTAAGGTTGATAAAATCTTCATCAATTTAAATTTAATGTGCGGTTGATTCGATATTTATTCATTTGTTTCCAAACTATGCATAATAAATTATACCCTAAGCAAGTTATTAAGTAAAATGGGGAATGTGAAATTTATAGAATACATTTAAAAAAACTTAATGCGATTTTTGTTTTCTCCGGATTTATTCTTTTTGGGCTATTTTTGATTTTACCATCTTGACATGGTAAATTATTATCGTGCGGTTTTAGTCGGTTCAAGCCCGACATAACCGCCCCCGCTGGCACGCGGGGGGGTATCCGAAGGGATTTCCGCACGAAAAAAAAAAAAAAAAAAAAAAAAAAAAAAAAAAAAAAAAAAAAGGTAGGTATACGGTTACATATCCTTTGTAGGGCACACCAGATTCAGCGCATCGTACCACATGGCTGACACAAGAGACACCGTGCGGTATTAATCGGTTCAAGTCCGACATACCCATCTCACCGTTAGCTCCGGTGGGGTGAAGCCCGTGGCGGTTTCCGCAAGTAAAAAAGAAAATAAAGTTTTTATCGTTTTGTCTTTCTTTGGTGGTGCCGTTGCTGCTTTTGGTTAATCTTCTGCACAGGCGGCCTGCGTTTTGGGTTACTCAATTTCTCAATGTCTCTGTCTCTGTTTCTCAAAAACTCAACAGAGAGAGACATTGAGAAAAAATCCGGAAAAATTCATTCAAGCCTTTTGGCTTGAATGAATTTTTCCGGAGTAGTAATCCTAATCGGTAAAGACAGAAACGTTGTCTCATTCACTTTAACAGGGCTTCAAGAAAGACACCTTTAAACCTTTTACTTGGTTCTCGAGAAGAGGGTGTTTTCCTGGTAAATTTCGCCTTACGTAAGGCGTAAGGCGAAATGCCATCCGGGGTAGGCAGACTAGGCAGACACAACAGCCCTCCATCTGCTTCTGTCCTTACATACTTCACGAGCTTCGTTCACTGTCATTAAACTCTGCTGTGGCGTCTGTCTCCTCTTTTTTTCACGCCTTCACTTCCTATTAAGATAATTATGGCAGCGCAAATGAGAAATGAAGTACATAAGACAGCGGCATACTCTTCTCCCACCAACACATCACTTTTTGAGGTGGAGTTCACGAATATTCGTGGACTCCATACAAACCTCCAAGCCGTCCACCATCACCTTGAGACGGTACGGCCGGCACTGTTTTTTCTCACCGAGACGCAAATACGCCGCCCTGAAGATACGTCTTACTTACTCTACCCCGGCTATGTGGTAGAGGAAAATTTCCTTGCAAAAGCCGGGGTGTGCGTGTATATCAGGGCGGATGTTTGTTGTCGCCGCTTGCGCTGCCTAGAGGACCCATCCTTTTCTGTCCTCTGGCTACACGTGGACCATTGCTCTTCTAGCCGGGTTTACGTGTGCCTATACCGCTCCCATCACGGGGATACCGAGACAACTCGACTCTTCGACCACCTGAGTCAGGCGGCAGATGTTGCGCAGGAGCGGTTTCCGACCGCCGAAATGGTATTTTTGGGAGACTTCAACGCCCACCACGAGACCTGGCTGGGCTCTCTCAAAACTGACCATGCGGGACGGGCCGCCCACGCATTCGCACTGACGCATGACTTGACTCAACTGGTACAACAGACCACCCGGATACCAGACATAGCAAGTCATGAGCCTTCTCTGCTAGACCTTCTACTGACGACCCACCCAGCCCAGTACAGAGTTTCGGTACGAGCTCCACTGGGTTCCTCCGACCACTGTCTGGTCTGCGCCAACGTGCCAGTTACTGCACCTCCACAACCTATGGTGATAAAGCGACGGCTATGGCATTACTCGTCAGCGGATTGGGACGGCATGCGAGACTATTTCGCATCCGTCCCGTGGTCTAAGCGCTGCTTTGATGGAAAGGACCCATCGGATTGTGCTTCTGCCGTCGCTGGTGAAATCAGCTTGGGTATGGAATATTATATTCCACACACTGAGGTCACCAGCGCCCGCAGAACTCGGCCTTGGTTTGGGCGCGAGTGCGCTGATGCTGTTCAACGGAAACGGTCGGCGTACCGCGCGTGGACTAGGGCACGAGTCGAGTGCGATCCGAATGCAGGGCACCTCAAGGCGGCGTATAACAGGGCCACTAAGGACTGCAAGAGGGCATACGTCAGAGCGGATGCCCAGCGCATAGCACGGCTTGGTCAGCAACTCATGTCACATCCCGCGGGTAGCCGTGGGTACTGGCGACTGGCCAAAGCCGTGCAATCCAACTTCTGCCAGCCTTCGCTGCCCCCGTTGCGTTACCCTGACGGTTCACTGGCTCACGAGCCGCAAGAGCAAGCAGATATGCTGGTTAACCTCTTTGCGGCTAACTCCCGAATCGACGACTTTGGCTTGCAGCCGCCAACACCTGTCACTTGTGACCACTCAATGCCTGATATTCGTATCAGGCAATGCGACGTCCGCGCTGCACTACAGTCACTCGACGTCCGGAAAGCCAGTGGCTCTGATGGTATACCAGCGG
Organism: Cybosia mesomella; assembly: GCA_946251805.1. NCBI lineage: Eukaryota > Metazoa > Arthropoda > Insecta > Lepidoptera > Erebidae > Cybosia > Cybosia mesomella. The sequence goes on from OX276409.1 coordinate 17,564,122, forward strand.
TAGTTCTTAAAAAATGCGCAGCGGAGTTAGCTCCAACGCTGACGCGACTGTATCGCCTGTCTTATTCCTCGGGATTGGTCCCGGGGGCTTGGAAAGAGGCAAATGTACAACCGGTCCCCAAAAAAGGAGATCGGTCCGATCCGGGCAACTATCGACCCATAGCTGTCACCTCAGTTCTCAGCAAGGTGTTTGAACACATTATTAACGCACAGCTCATGCGTTACCTAGAAGATCACTCCATAATTAACGACCGGCAATATGGTTTTAGGCCAAAACGGTAAACGGGTGATCTTCTGGCGTACGTCACACATCTCTGGGGTGAGGCTATGGACAAGCATGGCGAGTCACTGGCTATCAGCCTTGACATCGCCAAAGCTTTCGATAGGGTCTGGCACAGTTCGCTTCTTGCCAAGCTCCCGACCTACGGTCTGCCATCTCGACTGTGCAGCTGGGTTGCCAGTTTTCTGCATGAGCGCAGCATCCGAGTCCTTTGTGACGGCCGGGCTTCTGAGTTCATGCAGGTTAATGCTGGTGTGCCTCAGGGGTCCGTCTTATTGCCCACTCTCTTTCTTCTGCATATCAATGATATGCTGTCCGTGGGCAGCATACATTGCTATGCAGATGACAGTACTTTGCATGGGCGTTATCTCGGACATTCAGCGGCCAAGCAGACTGACATCGAGGAGAGAAGACGGCAACTTGTCATTGAGCTCGATCAGGACCTAGACCACATTTCCCAATGGGGATCTGAGAACCTGGTCGAGTTCAATGCCAAGAAAACACAGGCATGCGCGTTTACAGCAAAGGTATCTCCTTTCCTTCCCCTCCCAACTCTTCGGAACACACCACTACCACTGCAGGACAGTATCAACATGCTCGGTATGGATGTTCGCTGCAAACTTAATAATAAAAATTACATTGAGAGCGTTATTAAAACAGCTTCTCGTAAACTCGGAGTGCTGAACAGGGTGAGGCGGTTTTTCACGCCGGGGCAGCGGTGTCTTTTATATAAGACTCAAATCCGTCCCTGCGTGGAATACTGTTCTCACCTGTGGGATGGCTCCGCTCAGTACTTACTAAACGCTCTCGATAGATTGCAGCGACGGGCAGTCCGGATCATTGATAGTCCTGAGGTCACCAGTTCTCTAGAATCTCTGCAGCTGCGTAGAGATATAGCCTCCTTGGCAGTATTCTATCGCATTTACCATGGTGAATGTTCCGATGAGTTATTCCAATTGATTCCTCCTTCTCCCTTCTTGTCCCGAACAACACGTGCAGGACTTAGGTGTCATCCTCATACAGTGCAATCGATACCATCGCGAACCAAGCGGTTTGGTGACTCCTTTTTTTGTCGGACCATAAAGCACTGGAACGCTTTACCCACTCACGTGTTCCCTTCTACCTACAATCCTGGGCTCTTTAAGCGGGGCGTGAAAAAACATCTGTTGAGGCCGTCTAGGTAGGGGCCACCATTCTAGGGGCAATCTCTAGAAATGGTGGCCACTACTTTTTGGACTTTACCTCAGCTTACCATCAGGCGGGGTACAGTCAATTGGACGGACTAAATATAAAAAAAAAAAAAAAAAATTCATGTAAGCCTGCCGGTTTCGAGTGCTTTTGACCTGCCCTTTTTCAACACCTCATTAATTTGATCAGTGTATGTTCTGCGAGGTCGACCCCGGCTCGCCTGCCCACTTACATCTGCCTAATACACTTGGTTATATACTTGGCAAATTTATTCGTTGAAATCAAACGCTGTCTTCATAGATACCGTTGCCTGACAATGTAATGAACAAATTACCGTTAAATATAAGTTTATAAGTCATTACCAAAAGATTGTGTAAAAGCGTTAAGGAAATCTTCAACTTTCCCTTTACCTGCGTCAAACGTACTGTAAAAAATCATGAATCACAATGCAGTTTCTTGTGAATCATGGACTTCAGTGAGAATATTAATTTATTGCACAATTGCTTATCATCCCAGCAAAATATTCATAACGGATGTGACTACACATAGTAAATATATTACGAGAAAGGAATGTCGATTTCATGTAACTCTACATCGGAAGTTGGCGAAATAACTAAAAAAAATTAGTGAGATTCTTTCTTGACCTCGGCCATCGCACCGGTTTTGCGAATGCGAGTTCAAATAAAAAAAAACATTTTTAAAAGCTATAACGGCAGGCGACCAAAGTATTCTTTTATAAATTTATCTATCAATCGCGATTTATTGGATGTTATTTTATATTTTACATTGATCCCGACGTTTCGGTTGCCTTTCAGCAGCCATGGTCACGGGGAGATTAAATTTTACTTTAATCATAATACAACAAGACTTCATGACACTGTGAGCTTATTCTGCGTAAATAGTAACATCAACAATTCAACATAGTTCGGGTACTTTGAGATAACTTACACTTCAAACTACAAGACAACAACCATCTTTAGTGTCCCCGTGACCATGGCTGCTAAAAAGCAACCGAAAGGGGGGGTCAATGTAAAATATAAAATAACATCCAATAAATCGCGATAGAATCCGTTAAAAATAGTTTTATTTCAGTGTGGTGACATTCGCGTAAACTTCCGACAATTTCATTTATCTATCAATTTCTTTTACCTAATTATCTTAAGATTTGTCTTGTCTTGATGACTGAAAATGTGCACTTATTTTATTAATAACATTTATGTGTCAGGATTAAATAAATACATACTGGTAGGTTTACAAATTCATTTGTACAGAGAGAATTATAACTATGATTAATTAAAAAATTTATCAAAATTGTTTTTACATAAATTTTCATTTGAAACAAGAACCAATACATAATTATTTAAACGTGGAAGCTAGAATTAATATCAGTGCGTGAAAATAATGAATAAAGTATAAAACTAGAAACTGAAATGTCCAGCTGGGGAGTGCCATAGTGCTAATTGATTGTTAAAGTACGTAAATAAAATCTGGTCAATTTTCTTAGATAAGAACTTCTTAAACACAATCGGCCTCTTTGACATAAGTCAACCGGGGCGCGGCGCGCGGCGATATACACATATTTTGTCGCAAAGTATTAACGTAAAAATAAAAAACAGTATAAAATATTAAAGATATCAAGGACACCTGTTAGTTGTTTCTTAACGATTAAGCACCAATAATATTCAAGTCGGAGGCTGCAGCCATGACTCACGGACTTCCCATGAGAGAAGACAATGAATCATTCGTACATAACTAATAGAATTCAATTGCAAATGTCAGTGGTTTATAGATTTTTTACAAGGATTAAGTTATATCGTATGCGGTAAAAACCTATTGATATACGATCTGAATAACTTAAAATGCTCATGATTTTTAGTCATATAAGGTATTGGTGCCTAGAACTTGTCTATGAAGTGGTATAGTTGAAGATTGTGTATTCCTGGTTCAAAGTTGACTACACCGATCTAATGGCATGGTCATCTTACTAACTGCTTTTAAATACTGTGGGTTCAAATCCAATTCAGAATATGGTTTGAATCTGAGTGTAAAGTGCCGTATGTGTTTATGTGTTGTGTCGTCTTGTACGCGTATTAACAAAAGCTTCTTTAGCCCAGCACTGGCATGGTGTTGGGCTAAATAAACTTCTGAGTCGACAAATTGTGAAAACGATCCACGTATCCATCTTTAGCCCAGCACTGTGTGTTGAGGGCACCGCACCCCTGAGATAGATAGATATAGGTTAGAGGTTGCATGAAGAAATAGGAGTCCCGCGAAGCGAGGCCGCGAGGATCCGCCGACATCGCTTACTAATTCGTAACACAGAATAAATAATAGTACAATTCGTAAGATAGAAAAAAAAACCTATTCACTTTCCACTCACACATAGTCGAAATCAAGTACGATTCCACTATCCTTAACAAAATACTGTTAAATTTTCAACATAACACATTTTTATTTACGGCGAAATGTCAAATATATCAAATTGACTCGCGATGCGGTAAGCAGCAGGGAAAGGCAGTGTGAGGGAGTGCGGGTCTTTACGAGCACCATTGGGCCAAAGAGGTCTCCGCAGAAGCTTCTTCCACCCAACATGGTGTGTGTGTTGGGCTAAACAAGAATACGTTTATGGTTTTCACAATTTGTCCGCCCGAAAGCTTCTTCAGCCCAACAATATGCAAGTGCTGGGCTAAAGAAGTATTTCTTACACGCGTCATATACGCTAAACACTTAATAACTTATAGCTATGATCACGGATTCAAGTCCCGTTTTGGATGTGGACTTTATGCATACTTTATGCCGATTTTTTATACCTTATAGCTAGTTTCGTAGGTGTATTTTTAGTTTGTAATAAAACGGTCGAATTTCTCTATGAAGTTCGTATCACTTTTTGCATTAATACCTACAGTTGTGACTTTTCCTTTGTCACATTTCATATTGTTCTATGTATTTTAAAAGACAGTACTCAGGGTAAACGTGAACATGGAGAGAATTAAATAGTAAAATAAAATAAGTGTCACTGTGACTTTTGGAATGACGTGTCATTATCGACATCGCACCTGACGTCATTGTGACACTATTGATGAAAGCTAACCTAAAAGACGAAATAACATTATTTGCTCATTGAAAAAATACGAGGTTTTTATCTTCAACAGCAACTTCACACGTTTTTTTTCGCAAAATTCTTTTAGCTATATTACTTTTCTAGTATGTATTTTATAATCAGTGTTCTGCTTTAACCAGTTTTGCCTTTCGCGATCCATGAAGATATTGATATTCAATAAATAAAATAGACTCATTAAAATAATTGTAGCTAAAAAATTTGGCTACGAGTATCGCAATGCGCGACAGATATTCGGCGAGTTTAATGACCGGAATATTACGTTGCATACGAAACATTTTGTACATTATATTGTTTGTATAAATCTTCGCAGGTATTACAAAATCTGACATTATTACAAATGCGAAAGTTTGGATTGATGTTTGTTAGTCAGTCACGCAAGAAGGGAAAACGGAAAACGGATAAAATTTGTTACAGAGATAGATTTTAGTCTGAATTATCATTTAGACTTTTTAAACTGGTAAAAGGTTCCTATGGGTCGCGGGAACTGGATCAGTAATTAATTCGGACTGAGCCGCAGGTAAAAGCTAGTATATCATATAGGTAAGCTTATTAAACTAAACCCTGAGGTTATCCTTTTAACAATGAGGTTATCCTTTCGAGGGAGTACCCAGGGTGCCCGGCAATGGACGCTTGGGAAGGACACCGTGTGGTTTTAGTCTGTTCGATTCCAACATACCCACCTCATCGCAGGCACCGGTGGGGTGAAGTCCGTGGGGGCTACTACACGTAAACAAAAAAGTTACGTATACGCTTCTTTCTGTTGGTGTACGTGTTGAATCCTCACGGAAGCCATTGATCTCCATCAATGGCTGGTGTTGGAGTGGTTATGTTGGAATCGAATGGACAAAAGCCAGTGTATTCCACGGGAGGCTCTAACTAGGGAGCTAGGGGATATCTTCAGGAACTCTTTCAGTCTTTAGCCACTTACCTTTCCTCATGCTTAGTAAAATTCTTCTTCCAATTTTCTTCTGATTAAATTTCGTTGTGGGTTCTAAGATAGTTCCACTATTCCTGGACTTCCTATATGTCATTCATTACTCGGTGTGTTCGTGAGTCACTAACTGTTGATCTGGTGTACATGAGTTACAGTAGTTGTCGTGCAGGAGGGATTGAACCCATAAAATAGTGCTTCCCTGGTTGCTTACGGCGCGTAGCATGTCATGTTGCCGTCTCAGACCGTCCTCTACCAGGGCGACAGGCAGTGCCATCTGTGACCCTCAGGTTTGATGATGATGATGATGATGCCTCCGACCGATTTTGGCCATGGCGACCACTTCGACTCCTAGTCGGCTCGGCGCTGATGCGCTCGAAGATGGCTAACATAGCCGATCTTCGCGGTGAACTCTCGTGCACACCGAGGGCACGTGAGAACACCACCTACGTAATGGTACTGAATAACAGCGGGTGGGCGGACTTTCAGCTCATCGCGTTTAGCGTCGAGGTCTGCCTTTCGCTGTTCCTCGAAATCGCTTACTCGTCTTTGCACCACCCTGCGCCATTCTGGACGTTGTGCTGCCAAACCTTCCCATCGAGGCGGCTCAATGTTGCATCTTTTCATATGACGCTTCTGAACATCTTTAAACCTGAGGAGTTGGCCGCCATGTTTCCGCTTGCCCTCTTCTAGTTCAGAGTAGAAGATGCGTTTTGCCACTCTCTCCTCCGCCATACGTGACACGTGACCGCACCACCGAAGCTGCCGACGCATTAAGTAGGCTTCAATGCCCTCAGGTTTATAGTCAGTAGATAACTAGAAGCTACCTGCATCGGGGATTATGCCCTTTATCCTGCGAAAGGTATCATTTGCCGGCGTAACTTACAAGTCATAAAACTTTAATCCAGAAATATGTCTTCATTTTTAGTCGTAAATATGAATAACCAATACTCAACGAGTAATTACTCTGAGCCATCTGCGAGCTAATTATGCTTGTAAGGGGGACTTTAGATGGTTCTTGGGACAACTACGGTAATTTGGGCACCTAGGATCTAGGATTGTTTTACAATTCATTTGTTATTCGTCTTTCACAAAGGTTAAGCTGCTCGTCATCATCCTTGTCACAGCTTTAATCCCGGTTGGGCCGAAAGCCTGCTTCAGAGCATCGTCTTTTAATCAGTAGGTATGTTCTAATGAGGGGTGCGACTGGTTGGATCACCTCCAAGTGTGGTGCACCCTGGGCAACGTGGGCGATGACGCATCATTGATTGCTCCTCTGGAGTAGCTAGCATCAACGTCAACGGCCAAGAGTCTGACCAACCGGCCCTTTTCAGGGCCAGCTGACCCCATTGCACGAGGGGGTCGGGGTATGGCGGGCCTGTTAGGCCCGCGGGTTGGTTGGTCGCTCCAGGTTCCTCTCCTGTTCTCCTCCAGCCTCTGCTGTTATCAGAGGGGACACTGCGAATGGCCCAGGGTCAGTCGGAGTGCGAGGGATATGCTCTATGGGTAACCTTACACCCCGGCGTCTGTAGACCCGAGACGGCGTGCGGTTTTAGTCGGTTCAAGCCCGACATAACCACCCCCGCTGGCCAGCGGGGGGGTATCCGAAGGGGTTATCCCTCCTAATGAGGGAGTCCAAGGTGTGGAACTGTTCTACGCTTACTAGCCTGGAATTGTGGTTTATTTCAATGACTTTTATGTATAAAGCCGTTTTGAACAAAAATGATGTCGTGGTTTTGGGGGTGAGGCGGGTATGTGAAAGGGATACGGGACGCAGAGATTAGATAAATGAGCTAAAGAATTTTGACACGTAAATGTATGGACATAGCGCGCCTTTTTATAGTGTCATGTTTGTGACAGCTACCAAAAGTTGCGCGTTGTTGATAGTCAATTCATGGTTATGGCGATACCTAATAGTTTATTCCCTACAGTAGTAAGCATTAAAAATAGCAGTCATTAGTTTATTTTAACGAATCTCATACATTTGACAAGGAACATGTTTTTCAAGTTTTTTTTTTCAACTATCTTAATTATTATTGTCCATTAACTAGTGAATATTGTTAAGAAAGTAACTTGTTACGTATAATCTTCTTAAAGTAAATCTAGCTATGCTCATCGTGTCAATAAGCCTGGATGGACCTGTTTTGAAGCAATGCTATTTAAATATCACAAGTCCGGCTTGTCCATACAAATGTCAACACCGGTAATAGAGTAAATACTACCTTTACGGCTATTCCGAGATTTATCATTACGACCGTAATCTGCAAGAGTGTTAGCAGTATTGTGGTATGTTGTTACTAACTGTTGCCATCGGCTTTGCCCACGTTTAATTCTGTTCCTGTTTCCACTTCCCATGGGAATCTATTCCAGAGATAAAAGCTAGCCTATGCGTTATTCCAGACTATAATCTATTACTGTAACAAATAACAACTAGATTCGTTCAGCCGTTAGAGCGTGATTGAGTAACAAATATCCAAACATCTTCACATACTTTCACATTTATAATATAAACCGTACCCGTGATGTTTCCTAAATTTTTCTTTCATAGAAACCATGTGCTGACCATAAGGAACAAAAAAAAAGAATTATCCAATCTGGTGCAGTCATTCAGAAATTATGTGCGTACCTACATGCATTTCGGTGATTCACTTTTATTTTAATAGATAGTAGGATAGACTAGGATACTATGGGTTAACCAACTTAACTATCGTTGCGTTCGAATAAGGGATGATGTAAGGCGTTATTATTCTAAGGTAAGGTGTATGAAAAATGTGAAATATGTGCGCTGAAATGTAATTCAATGAAGTGACTCAACATTAGTTCAATACTAATTCCGAATGTCACTAAAAGCCGAATAGAGAATATTATACCGTGAATACCAACACACTCATAATTTTGGTTGAATAAATAGGGCATTAAAAGGCTATTTATTAATGAATATACCTTTTAAGACAACACTGTGGCGTGGCGGCGCGGCGGAGCGTTCGACTGCTACGCCGGAGGTCGCTGGTTTGATTCGTGTGCATAAATATGTCTGTTGGCATTGGGCTGGGTGTTTCTATGTATAATTATGAATAGACCTATTTATAAAAAAACCGGCCAAGTACGAGTCGGACTCGCCCATGAAGGGTTCCGTAGTAGCAAGTAACATAATATAAAAGTTCTTGTAGTTCGTTCAAGCCACGCCCCGCGCGAAATATAATTTTTATTTACTTAGGCACCTATTACAGATTTATTATTAGAAAATAATGGCTCACGGGTTATGCAGAAGGTTTATGTTTATGAATATAAATGTTTTTATTTAATTTTTATATTTGAGTTGATTGAATGAAAGGTAAATTACGGTTTACGATTTATGACGTAGGTATTAAAAAAAAACTATTTACTAGATCTCGTTCAAACCAATTTGAAGTGTCTCACGCGACAATTATTCAGTTTAGAAAAAAATATATTAGAAACCTCAATATCATTTTTTAAGGCCTATCCATAACACACGAATGGGTTTGATGAAAAAAAAAATTTTTAAGCTTCAGTATGAGCTAAGTATAATTCACAAAATTTATTGTTGTTTTTCTATTTTTGCGTGAAAATGTTAATGCGGTTCACAGAATACTTACCAAGTTTCAACAGAATAGTTCTTATAGTTTCGGAAAAAAGTGGCTGTGACATACGGACGGACAGACAGACAGTCATGACGAATCTATAAGAGTTCCTTTTTTGCCATTCGGCTACGGAACCTTAAAAATAATGTATCTTAGTATGTAAATCTGCTTTTTAGAATCCATATTACAAGCTACGCTTATTTTGGGTCTAGATAGCGCTGTGTAGTTTGCAGCTGTGTGTTTATTTATTATTATTATTTATTTTTATCCGATCTTTCAGCCGTAAGGTTTTTGCCGTGCTCATAAATGAACATATGACCAACATATTTCTTTCTAATACCTGTACTTACGTCTATAATATCCCCGATAGCACCAATTGTTTATTCGATGCCGCGTCGTAGATAGCGAGCCTATTGCCGTCAGCTGGACACCCTTTGCCTGACTATACTTGACTTTTCTTTCTTAAAAAATACTCATTAATGCTCACCCGATCAGAATTGAACCCTGGATATTTTGCTCGCACGCAAGCAAGGAAACAATGAGACAGCATTTTTTTAAATGTAGGTCATTAAAACAATATAATTGTGACTCACTAAAGGTTCCCATGAGACCATAAGCCGTTGATGAGTCATCAGTGACATAGATGTCTTGTAATCTTCGTAAAGACGCGAATGAACATGTTCTTTGACTATGAGTTGATTTAAGTTTTAAGTATAAACAACGTGCTCGTGTTTCATGTAATTGAGATGTTGTTGTTATTTAGCAAACCTGTGCCCTTGTCGTGTACGAGAAGTCGAGGTAATCCAAAATGGCGTCGAATTCCAGATTTGAATTTTATTTATTCTACTCTCTCTGGTCCGTATCTACTTTTTTTTCTTATGTTTTGGCATTGCTTCCGTTGCTCATAAAGTCAGTGCCAAGTTTTAAGTGTAGCTACACTTCTTATTGAAGATTCCCGCGCTTTTTAGGGTTTAAAGTTTTAGCCTTATGGGCCAGACCACCGTATACCTGACCCGAGACAGCGTGCGGTTTTAGTCGGTTCAAGCCCGATATAACCTCCCCCGCTGACCGGCGGCCAACCGAGAGGTTATTGGCGCACGAAAAATAAAGAGTCCTTTCTTTTTACCTAAAGCGTTAGGGAATTTTTAAACATCAATATAACTCACATTATAGGGTTCAAAATGTTTAAATACTTGTCTTATCTTGTCTAGACTAAACAATGTACGCAGATGTTGCCAATCGGTCCAGATGTGAACTTCTTTATCCTATTGTTCTTACAAAAATACTTTTGCACGTGCATTACCTGCCTAATTTAAAAACTTGTAATTTTGCTAATCGCTCTCTTCGACAGATGTTTTATTGTTTAAAAACAAACTGTTCTTGTCTTTGAATTGAATGCTCTGTTTGTGGGAGCAGTAATAAAGAGTAAGATTTTTGGGAACAATTGTTTTGTAAACGTTTTATTGCAAATGTGTTGGTATTTTCGTACCAAAGTAGAATGTGCACAGGTGTTAAACAGATTGAGAATTTCAGCAAACTTTTTAGAGGGATTCACGTCTCTTTGGTGAAAGAATAAAGAAATTAAGAATTTTGTATTCAAAGAATTGTGTATGTTTTTTCATTGCACCGCATTTTACACAAGAAAAAATTAAGTTTTAATCCTATCTAAAATAAAAAGCGGCCAAGTGCGAGTCGGACTCGCCCATTAAGGGTTCCGTAGCAGCAAGTAACATAATAATGGTTTTTTTTTAATTTTTATATTTGAGTTGATTGAATGAAAGGTAAATTGCGGTTTACGATTTATGACGTATTAAAAAAAACTACTTACTTGATCTCGTTCAAACCAATTATCGTTGGAAGTTTACATGGTATTGTACATCATATTTTTTAATTAGTTTTATCATTCTCTTATTTTAGAAGTTACAGGGACACACATTTTACCACTTTGGGAGTATCTCCCGCGCAAACTATTCAGTTTAGAAAAAAATTATAATAGAAACCTCAATATCATTTTTGGAGAGCTATTCATAGATACCTCACACATATGGCTTCGACGAAAAAAAAAATTTTGAGTTTCAGTTCTAAGTATGGGGACCCCCAACATTTATTGTTTTTTTTCTATTTCTGTGTGAAAGCGTGCGGTTCACAGAATACATCTACTTACCAAATTTCAACAGCATAGTTCTTATAGTTTCGGGAAAAAGTGGCTGTGACATATGGACGGACGGACAGACAGACAGAAATGACGAATCTATAAGGGTTCCGTTTTTTGCCATTTGGCAACGGAACCCTAAAACAAGTTTTTTACCAAATGCGATAAAGTAAATGGCACTTTTTTCTAAAGATTTAGATCGGAAAAAGAGAACATCTAGGACGGGACTTGAACCCGCGACCAGTCCCTTACAGGGGGAATGTCACTTGTTAAAATAAATAATATAAGCTCTAATTTCCACACTAGTAATCATAGAAGAATTCCATTATGAATACCCTGGCTCAATCATTAAATCAGCTTTATGAGGGTCAAATTTATGTATCATAATATATTATAATTATATTACTACAATATAAGAAGTCATTTAAATTTAACCCACTAATTAGACAAATTGTGGTCGCGGCACTAGTGGGACCGGTGGGTGTCACGCGGTGCTGCGACGACAATCCTCTTCTGATGAGGCCGTCAAGCTGAGTGCCACCATTGTTAACATGGTACGTGTATGTAATGGTGACCATCTTTCCTGAGACTTTACTTCAGCTTACCATCAGGCGAGGTGAAGTCAAATTGACGTGTCCTAAATATAAAAACAAAAAAAAGTACATGACAAGTTTACAAGATATAGATCAAGTAATTGAAGTTTGCCTAAAATCTTTTGAGAGCTTTTAAATTGTGGTAACCCCCACGCAGAGTGCACAGCGAAGGGATTAGTCGGATTCAAAGTTACAAAAACTAAATAACCTAATCGAAGAACGGTTTAAAGTTAATAGAGGAGTAGAGTTTGTTGTGGGACGAATGATGAAAGAAATCACATCACACTATAATCTATACTGATATTATAAAGCTAAAGAGTTTGTTTGTTTGTTTGTTTGGTTGAATGAGCTAATCTTGGGAACGGTAAAATATATGTCTGTAGGACATAGGCAACTTTTTACCTCAGGAATGGGCTCCTGCGGGTCGTGGGAACAGGACCAGTATTTCAGGCGAGCGAAGCCGCGGGTAACAGCTAGTACAGTCAACGACAAAAGTTGGTTGACACTTAAATATTTACAAACATTTTTATACACCAATAGTGAATTTTTAAGTACTTTTATAATCCCCAGAGGACAAAGTTAATTAACTAAGTTAATTAATAATAATTAATTTAATTTAATAATGAATATTATGCATGTTTAATTTATTATTTTATGAAATTGTTAAGAGCTAAGGTGATCAATATAATATTTGTTAGGCGATTTCTGTTGTTGACTATACTTACATAAACTTATATAAAATGTAAAAGACATTATACTTATTTTTTGCGTAGTCGCGTAAAAATATTCTTACCTATACGGTACCGTTTCGAAAAAGGTTTCGCTATAGATTCCGGTTTAAAAAGCACAACTCCTATTTGATGTCCCGTACAGCATTGACCTAGGTCGCCTAGGACTTCCATTCCGTTAGTCTCAGCGATGGTTAACGCCTCGTGACACACGACTTGTTAGTATTCGTAGATAGCGGTGCGGGTTCGGTTCCCGCCACGCCTGTGACCTTTACATCATCACCTGATATAATGGACGGTTTTATCCTTTCGCGACTACTGTTTATTTCAAAATATGGTTACTATTGCCTATTTCATGGAATAAGTATAGTAAAAAAATAATCCACAAAATGTCTTTTTTTTAAATATACTGCTTCGTGTCTAAGCTAACCCATATAATTAGAAATATCTGGGTAAACGGTTTTTTCAACGTTGTCTAAAAATGAAACCTAGCTGGACCGATTTATCGGCCCAAAACCCTTAATACACTTAATGACATGAAAATCGTTGGCGCCATTTCCGAGATTCAGATTTGATACATTTATATCGCGCGTTTAAAGGTATTAGATGCAGTATGGGTGTATGGCGCCCCACCAAGACCCTCGAGGTCATGTTAACCTCATCTGCAAGCCGGTATACCTGCTAATTAACAAAGGGTCTGCTTTCCTCCCAGGGTTGAGAGGTCAGAAGGCAGTCGCTGCCAAAAAACCCGCATAAGCCGTAAGAAATAAGCGGAGTCCGAGCTCTGATGATGATAATTATTAATGTAGGTGCCTATACCCACATTCAGTCACGCCGCGTGGTTCGTTCTTCAAGTTCAAGTTTCCGCTCTGAAAGCGTTAAACACACAGTGTCTTCATCACTCGTAATTGCTATCCTCTCAGAATACCCTATGCAAGTATTGCACAGCAGCAAGAGTGACTCAATATTGATGTACGAGTACACACATACGCCAGCAACTACAAAGTAAATAAGTCCTAACCTACATATTACCTACAAACACAAGCCATTCTCCAAAACTATTGTAGGTGTACATTGATACTCGTATAGTCAGAAGCATTCCGATAGTATTGGTGCGACCTTTAAGGCCGATCAGGTCCTCTCGGTCGCGGCACTCCTGCGCAGAAATGCTCTCGCGGCGCGTGCAATTTGGTTAACTAAATAAATTGTTATGTCAATTATGTCAATTGACGGTGTCATAGAAGTATTTGGAAGGCTAAGATTGTTGTGACTCGTAGAAACAAGGCAGGGGCACTCTGGGAGTGCCAACAGAAGTGAAAACTTGAACAATTAAGTGAGTATTTTTTGAATTGTCATCATCCATCCCTCCCTCCCTTCCTCCATCCAATCATACAGCTACAAAGAAGATGGCGCTGTTAAAAAAATGAAAGCGTCTTAGTGACGTCGGCTCGGTGACGAATGATAAGATTTAAATAGTAACGAGTTTCATGTTTTTCGTTCACCTAAAAAGTGCTCAACGCACCAATAGAAGTTTTCACTTCAAAAATAATAGTAGAATTAAATAATCCACAGTAAAATATGCGTAGCATTGAATTTGGCACGGTTACACACAAAAAACCAACAGTAAAAAAAAAATATAGTGTTATTATTGCCTCTGTTACTATTACTGTCTAAATAGGTCAATAAATATTCGCACAACCTAATTCAAGAACACTAAACAATGATAAGTATCGTATTATTTGTTATTAATTCTGTAGGATTTATTAAATTTTTTGAGATAACAAAGTGTTACGTCAACGTTAGTTATGTTAAAATACGGAAACAAAAAGCAGCCATCTTGAACAAGTTGAATTCCTGAGACAAGCTCAGCCGAATACAAGGGATTTTCGATTTTGCGATTTTTTTTTGCGATTTTTTCTTTATCTTGCAATGGTTCACCCCAGCACGAATCTATTACCGAAAACAGCAACTCGATAGCTCATCTCCTTCATACCCAAAACCGTGACAGAAAATTGGCAACGACGACGTCGACGACAACTCGATAGCAATAGGGCTTTTCTAAAGAAAATCCCTAAAAAATTACAATTTCTGTGATCGGTCAGTCTGCAACAATATGCGCCGTGGCCAAAAATTTGAAAAAAGTTTTTTAATTTTTTTATGTTTCTTTATACAATTTGTCTAAAGAACCATAAATTGTATGAAAACCAAAAATTGTAATCAAATAACTTAAATATGACAACTTAGGTATATCCAATGCATTCATTTTTGTGCCTAGGTCCACTTAGGTGGTATCAATTAAACCAGAATTGACTTTCAATATAAATGTTAGCTTACTCAAACTTTAGCCATATTAACTTTCAAATAAGGATCCTCGCAAATACAGTTAGCGAGTTGTGAGGGGCTGAGGGGGGTGAATGGTTGCTGGAGTGGGGCGGGAGGGAGATCTGAATTCCGCAAGAACTACCTTCACCTGACCTAGCTTTGGCTTTTGGTTTATTTATGTTTTGTTTAAGTCGACAGAGTCAGTTAGTATACCGAAAAAGATGTATTTTACTGTCTTTGAATATCTGGTACTATGAACGAGCAATTTTTCATTATTATGTATTTACACATATATATTAAGTTTACACACTACACACTACTATCCCGGAAACCACTCTAACGATTTGCATGATAATTTGTATTAAGATATGTTTTTCCTTGTTAAGTTTTGCATAGAAAAGAACATGATACTTTTTACTCCGAAAAATTACTACTGGCTAGGAAAAAGGGGTTTGAATGAAGCCATGGGTATTAGCATTAATTATTTTAAGGTTTCTGATGGGTACATATGAATGCCACCCTGTGAAAACAGTAACTACGTTTCATTGGATCGTTTCGATATATGATTTATGAAGTTTCTACAGTTGAATGGCACCCTTTTTTTTTTTTTTTTTTATCGTGCGGAAATCCCTTCGGATACCCCCCCGCCGGCCAGCGGGGGTGGTTATGTCGGGCTTGCACCGACTAAAACCGCACGCCGTCTCGGGTCTTCAGACGCCGGGGTGTAAAGTTACCCATAGAGCATATGGGCCATCTCACCACTAACAGCATCGCTCATCCTGTCTCCTCTGAAAGCAGAGGAGTACGGAGTGCGATGTGTTCCCGCCACGTTGGGTATTGGCCGACGATCAATGCCAACCCTATGAAGGGGTGAAGGGGAAGCCATTGACCGCCGCCCAGGGTGTACCGGCCGTTCCGATTCCGTTCCCCCCAGACTGCAGCGGGATCGGAATCGGAGCGACACTCGAGGAGATTACCCAACACACACCCCAGTTGAATGGCACCCTAATATTTCTTCTAAAATTAAAGTAGCCGAAGTTACACCTTATCACATCAGCTATCTACAGTAAAAATCCCGTCAAAATCGGCTCTGCAGCTTCGGAGATTAACTGAAAAATAAACAGAAATACAGACAGGGAACTCTCATTTGGATTTATAAAAATGCTGTTATTTTAACATTACAAGCAGGGACTTCAATTTTATTTATTTGTATAGATGAATTACATGGTCTGGAAAACAATTCGAAGAAACTTGCAGCATGGCCACCATACTTATGGTGTCAGATTCAAATGGAAGGTCAGCAATGAACGGTTCCCTCTTAGATTTGTCGTGTCCAAGGTTCTACGGGGGATTGTAACAAGTCTAAAACTGTATCAATGTGCATCAAATAAATCTATTTGTATGCGTTTAGAAATGTTGAATCTTTAGGATAGAGGATGATTTAATATCTTATTTTAGTAAAGTTTTATTATATTGATACGAAAATTGAACCATGAAGTAATTACGTCAAGTAAAATTTAGTAACAACTAAATCATCAACATCATCCGAATACCAGTTCCGGTGGCCTTCAAAGCTTGCGCTTGGGAGCCTGAGTCCGGTATCCTACTCCTCTAATATTGGTATATATCGGCTTTTACGGGAGCGATGGCCGTTTAAACCCTCAACCCCGGAAGGAAAGAATGCGCCAGAGTCGTCAATCAGCTGGTGCACCGCATCGGCTTGCAGGTGAGGTTAGTTTGGGTCCCGAAGATCTTTGTGGGGTTCCCATACACCTCTTAGTGACAACAAAATGAAGTTGCATTATAAACAGAGACATAGAGCCATCAACAAGCAGGTGCGCGATGCACTTGCAGGCAGATCGCCTTGCAGGAGAGGTTGGGCTGGGCCCCAAAGATCTTGCTGGGTACATTTTTTTTTTCGTGCGGAAATCCCTTCGGATACCCCCCCGCCGTTCTGCGGGGGCGGTTATGTCGGGCTTGAATCGACTAAAACCGCACGCGGTCTCGGGTCTTCAGACGCCGGGGTGTAGACTTACCCATAGAGCATATCCCTCGCACCCCGACTGACCTTGGGCCATCGCCGGTTTCGAGATGGCCCCCTCGGGTTTGGGAATCACGGTGTCCCCGTCTTGCCCTGGTTTGGGGGAGGGGCGCTAGTCGCCCCACCGTCCGGGCCTGCTTCTGCTGGTGTGACAGGCGGCCTCACCTGCCACCCCCAGGCCTGCGCTCATGGAGGACGGAGGTCGTTAAGCGACCTCCGGCGCCTGAGTCGCCTGCGACGCGCGCGAGCATGTTGCGGGCTCGGTTTGCTGGGTACCTCAGTAACAACAAAATGAGGTTGCAATATCAATAATCAATATATCAAGCCGAAATAACATATTTACTCGTCCCTCAGACAGCACGTTAAGCTGTCGGTCCCGTTTTCTATGACAGTCGTTATGGGCAGTTGGAGCCCTAAAAAGTTCAAGAACTGTTCTAACTAACTTCGATACAAAAGAACTTCAATATGGCCAATGGCTTGTGGAAGTCAAATCGCAGTCGGTTCACGTAAAATATCGAAGTTCGGCCGCTTCGTAGTTAGATTTAAAATGCCGACCACAACAATTTTTTTTTACGTGTTGAAACCCCCACGGGCTTCACCCCATCGGTGCCGACGACTTGATATAGGTATCGGTAGGCTCGGAGGATGGTGACATAATATATCAAGTGATTGGGATCAAATTACCAATAGGTAGATATAGGTAGTTACGTAGTAGTTTCTATACGGATCGTAGCACATCACGGTTTTGTGTATGACTTGATGTTACGAGTGGCCATGAGTTTTTATTTCCGTGCTGATGTAGCGAAAATAAATATAAATTTAGCTTCTTTAATACTATGTACTATGTACTCTATTTTTTACACGTGGAAGCTGATTCAATTGGCCATGCGAAGCCATTGATTTAGTTATAGACTATTCTCTCATGCAATCATCTGTACCACTATGGCATAGGATTGAGAGTTATCTGATATACGAGTAGTAGCACTGTAGGACTGTTGCAGCCTTCTTAATTTAATTCACGGTGGTTCATTTCACAGGGTTGTTTTGATCTATGGCTTGTATAGTCTTTTATAGGAATCGTACAGTCACTTTCAATAGTAGTTTACATTCCGATTTACCTATAACTTTAGCCCTACAAAATCTAAAACCTTTCATAAAATAATATGAAAAACGTGAAGAATATTACATTTTTCATCCAAATTATTTACTGATTTATTTTAATGTAAAGATCGCTTGTAAATTTGCTACTATTCAGCCAACTTTACCTACTGAAATTCTCACTCAAATTATCTCATGACAGTCATGAAACATCATTGGCCTTTTACCTGTATTTACGCTAAGAAAATCATTTTCAGACAATAACTGACTTCGGGCGCACTAATTTCCAACCAAGCTGATGAGATATTACTAATTTCGGTCTCGCAGAACTTAAAACTTCGGTTAAATTTTGCTTGCGACATTTATAGACCAAGAATGTCTCAGACGGCCTTATTAGGCCGTTGTACACTGCGGAACTTGGAATAAATAAATAATTATTAGTAGAAGGTCCTACTATTCTACAACTAACGCATAAAGTTGCGAATGTGGTTTTAACAGCTAGCTGTTGCCCGCGGTTTCACTCGTATAAAATTCATATGTCGTGGCCGTAATTCACAGAAACCTTATTCCCGGGATAAAAAGTAGTCAATAATAAAGCTTGGCAAATTCAAGCGTGAATTGTTGGAGTGTTTGAGAGATTGGAGTGTCACAAAGCTATAGCATCATTAGGCATTTCATCAGCATGCTTTTATTGTAAACTATACCCCGCGGTTTCACCTGTCATACTCGGTTCTATTCGGACGGCCACCCGCTAGCGTCTTTCTGAATGTTTTTTCTTATTACTGAGAGTTGCAGCGTTGCAGTTAAATAGCCTGTAATCTTTTCTAATAATGGGGCTATAAGTTGCGTTTCAAGTATAATATGAAATTCATTATTTATCCTCTTTCTGAAATTTGCAAATTCCCTGTTACACAGTCACCATTTAAAACCAAACTTAGTCTAAACAATCAACTAGTTTTAACTAACTATTATAAATAATTCTGGAATGTAATTAACATATTCCAACTGAGATTATCTTGTATCAGCTTTTTATGAAATAGTATAAACTATATAGAGTGTTTCAAAACAGTGTCTTTTCTTCTTTGCAATACCTATAACATAACATAACATAACTTCACGCCTGTATCCTTGAATATAAAGACATGGAAATATTTATCAACACACGTGTTTCCATGTAAGCGGGGTGTGGAAAGCTCAGCTATCGAACTCGTCAAGTGGAGGACCACCTTTTTAAAATTGATTAGGCATTCATTCTTGAGTCTCAGGCGGGGTAAAGTGATATTGACATGCTCAATATAAATATATAGTTGCCCATTGATAGTTTACGGAATAAATATATTGCACCTACTAACAGTTGCCAGTGGCTCCACCCGCGTAAAATACTGATCCTGTTCCTGTGACCCACATGCGAAAAGGTGCGCTATCTCTACTACAGAAAGGTGCCAAAATTCATTGACTAATTTATCTGGTCTCTCGTCTATTCCCACTTCATCTTCGGAACCGTGACACAATTTTTGTTCAACAGTGAAACATCCTATACATAAAATCAAAGAGTTAGCACGTGGGAGGGACTTACTACTTTATGTGATTACATTCATGTTTTAACGTAATCGATTCAGATTTAGGAATCATTCGATACTTAGATAAAAGATTGTTTAATCGAATACCGTGTATTAAATCGCCTCTACCTTTGGATTTGATTTGTTGTTAGTGTGTACAAGGTTTGATTGCCGTGTGAAGACGTTTTTGGGATATATGAAGATTTAGTGGTCGAGGTAATTGATTCGAGTATTGTATCGATTTATTTAGTTTAGTATAATCGAGTCAGTTCTTTGGCTGGTTTCTTTTACTGGTTTTGTAAACCTTGAACCACAGGTTATTCAAATAATAATAGTCTCTTTTTGTGGTTCGGCCTTCTCCATAGCGTAAGATGACTTGTTTATTTAGTATTGCAAATATGATTACTTTATTAACGACTACCAAAATTAAGCCGTATTTTTTAAATAAATATTTCCCTAATGTCAATGCGCTTAATTACTTTGTATTTACATCTATCACGAATATTTTGATATGGTAACTAGCTGATGCCCGCGGTTCCACCCGCGCGGGGGTCGGTTATCGTTTCTTGGACATATCTCCAGTTCTATTTAGCCAATTACAATCAAACATACGGTGGATTTTATGTCTGACTAGAGCTTTCTAATAGAAAAATAACCACATCAAAATCCGTTTTTTTTATACCACTAAGGTGGCAGACAAGCACACGGCCCACCTGATGGGAAGCGGTTACCGCGGCCTATGGATGTGTGCAACACCAGTTGCGTTACAGTCGCGCTGCCGACCCTGTAAAGGAAAGGGGATGGGAAAGGAGTTTGGGAAGGGATGGGAAAGGAGTTTGGGCTCCGGCATTCTCACTCACCAAACGGAACGCAACAGTTCAAATACTGTTACTTGGCGTCGATATTCTGTGAGAGGGTGGTGCTTCCCCGGTCGAGTCGGCCCTATCATGCAACGGCCAAAATGACGTTCAGTAGCTTTTGCGTCTTTCGTGAATGAACAGACAGACAAGAATTCCACAAACATAACTCAAGTATTTTTTTTAAATCTCCAATATACAGACACAACTAATTTTCCATTTTATAATAGTACCTATAGATAGATAATGTAAAATCCGGGGGGATCCCAATAACATCTTCGGGACCCAAGCCATCCTCACTTGCTAACCGGCACACCTGCTGATTATCAGACGAGGCTCTGCTTTCCTCTTGGGGGGTCGTAACTCAGACCCAATCATGAAAGCCAAGATAACCTAAACCAAAAGGAGAAGAATGAGTAAGTGATTTTTTTTTCGTGCCGAATTCCCCCGTATACCCCTCCCCCAGCGGGGGCGGTTATGTCAGATTTGAACCGACTAAAACCACACGCCATCTTGGGTCTTCAGGATGTAAGGTAGCATAAGGCATTTCCCTTGCATCCCGGAAGTAAGCGGACCCCGGGCTCCGAGGTAGCTCGCGATGGTATCGATTGCACTGTATGAGGATGACACCTAAGTCCTGCACGTGTTGTTCGGGACAAGAAGGAAGAAGGAGGAATCAATTGGAATAGCTCATCGGAACATTCACCATGGTATATGCGATAGAATACTGCCAAGGAGGCTATATCTCTACGCAGTTGCAGAGGCCCTAGAGAACTGGTGACCTCAGGACTATCGATGATCCCGACTTCCCGTCGCTTCAATCTATCGAGAGCGCCTAACAAGTACTGAGCGGAGCTATCCCACAGGTGAGAACAGTATTCCACGCAGGGACGAACCTGAGTCTTATTTAAAAGACACCGCTGCCCCGGCGTGGAAAACCGCCTCTCTCTGTTTAGCACTCCCAGTTTACGTGAAACTGTTTTAATAACGCTCTCGATGTAATTTTTGTTTTCAAGATTGCAGCGAACCTCACCGCTTATACCAGACCCTATTTTGAGACAATAATGTTAGTCTAGTCTGCCTAGTTTTAACGATAACCCTCTCAGGGTTCCTTCTATGGCGGAGCGGTAGTGCGTTCGACAGTTACGCTAGGGGGCGCAGGTTCCCACCAGGCGAGGTCGCGGTGGCGGCCAAAGTCCGCCGGCAACCCTGGGGTTATCGTTTCGAGGGCTTACTCGGGGTGCCCGGCAACGGACACGAGAACACCGTGCGGTTTTAGTCGATTCACAATATAACCATTATTACGACATAACCGTTAGCCGAAGGGATTTCTGCACGTAAAAAAAAAAAGGGGGCGCAGGTTCGATTCCCGCTCAGTGCAAATATTTGTATGCATTAATACCTTTTTTTTTTTCGTGCGGAAATCCCTTCGGATACCCCTCCGCCGGCCAGCGGAGGCGGTTATGTCGCGCTTGCACCGACTAAAACCGCACGCCGTCTCGGGTCTTCAGACGCCGGGGTGTAAGGTTACCTATAGAGCATATCCCTCGCACCCCGACTGACCCTGGGCCATCTCACCACTAACAGCATCGCTCATCCTGTCTCCTCTGAAAGCAGAGGAGTAGGGAGAGCGATGTGTTCCCGCCACGTTGGGTATTGGCCGACGATCAATGCCAACCCTATGAAGGGGAAGCCATTGACCGCCACCCAGGGTGTACCGGCCGCTCCGATTCCGTTTCCCCCGGACTGCAGCGGGATCGGAATCGGAGCGACACTCGAGGAGGTTACCCAACACAAACCCCACCCCGACTGACCCTGGGCCATCTCCGGTTTCGAGATGGCCCGTACTTGCTCTCCACTGTGCCATCTGCTAATCAGAGGGACACGTGGAAAGCTTCCGAACAGCCCTCAACAGGGCCGTCCTCGCCTCGGTCGGAGTTGGCCGTAGGCGGCAGCGTCTCTCCCACCCTAGGAGAGAGGCGCTGACGTCTCCGTTGCCCAGGGTGCACCGCGTGGAGGTCCCCAACCAAGCACCCCAATGCATTAATACCTATGTATATTCGCACTGGTCTGGGTGTTACTATATAAAATATGTATGATTACAAAAAAAAATGTATCTAAGTATGTTTATCTGCATTCTAGAACCCATAACACAAGCTATGCTTACTTTGGATCTAGATAGAGCTGTGTAGAATGTTGTGGAATATTTATTTATTTATTTTATTAATTAACTACTTTTAATTTATTCACGCTTTCATTCACGTTCTCACCCTCCGAGGAGTGGGTTCACTTCGGTATGGTTGTTAGACCGACTCCTTAACTACAAAGCTACCGACGACGCGGCGACGTGTACGAAACGTAAGAAATATATTAGACAAGGAGCTTAGTGGACAGGTTAGCTGCTGTGGCGCGGCCATTAATATTATGTGTGAGGCAAAAGCTATGCAATATGCACAGTTAAATTTGCGAATATTGCCTAAGTTTAATCGAGATTGTTATTTGTAGGATGATTCACTACTGTTATGACATTATACTACCTTTTTTTTTTTTTTTTATCGTGCGGAAATCCCTTCGGATACCCCCCCGCCGGGGCGGTTATGTCGGGCTTGCACCGACTAAAACCGCACGCCGTCTGGGGTCTTCAGACGCCGGGGTGTAAGGTTACCCATAGAGCATATCCCTCGCACCCCGGCTGACCCTGGGCCATCTCACCACTAACAGCATCGCTCATCCTGTCTCCTCTGAAAGCAGAGGAGTACGGAGAGCGATGTGTTCCCGCCACGTTGGGTATCGGCCGACGATCAATGCCAACCCTATGAAGGGGTGAAGGGGAAGCCATTGACCGCCGCCCAGGGTGTACCGGCCGCTCCGATTCCGTTCCCCCCGGACTGCAGCGGGATCGGAATCGGAGCGACACTCGAGGAGGTTACCCAACACACACCCCACATTATACTACCTAAAATCTATGTATAAGTTGGGATTACCAATTAGCTAACAGATTACAAGAACTTACAGACCAATTTCATGTTTAATTTATATTTACTGTGAGAATTTGCGGCGCGTAATGTATGGTGTCATGTCACATAATGAAATAAATATAAAAATCACTATTCTGCTAACGTCGATTACATCGATTTGATGCAATTGTGATGAGAAGACTTCTATCGTTTTCCCATGGTAAATAAATTAGTATTTTTTATTGATGTTCACATCACAAAAATACCGTTTTAAAAATTTATTTTAAAACGGTATTTTTTTTTTGTGTACAGTGTGAACAGGTAAGTACCTGTTATTTTTAAATAATAAGATAAGCTTATATTAGGAGTGGGTTCACGTCGGTAGTGTACCGACCGAGATTCAAACCTGCGATCTCTCGTTCGCAAGTCTACCGCTTTATCCACTAGGCAGCTCCTGCCTTGGGGTGTGTGTTGGGTAACCTCCTCGAGTGTCGCTCCGATTCCGATCCCGCTGCAGTCCGGGGGGAGCGGAATCGGAGCGGCCGGTACACCCTGGGCGGCGGTCAATGGCTTCCCCTTCACCCCTTCATAGGGTTGGCATTGATCGTCGGCCAATACCCAACGTGGCGGGAACACATCGCTCTCCGTACTCCTCTGCTTTCAGAGGAGACAGGATGAGCGATGCTGTTAGTGGTGAGATGGCCCAGGGTCAGCCGGGGTGCGAGGGATATGCTCTATGGGTAACCTTACACCCCGGCGTCTGAAGACCCGAGACGGCGTGCGGTTTTAGTCGGTGCAAGCTCGACATAACCGCCCCCGCTGGTCGGCGGGGGGGTATCCGAAGGGATTTCCGCACGATAAAAAAAAAAAAAAAAAAAAAAGGCAGCTCCTGCCTTGAAATTGGTCAGGTATTACTACATAATTACAGTTTAAAAATATACCCGATTTTTGTCGGCATACCTTCATAAAATATTCCTTGATCGCCACTGATTCGGAACAACAGAAAACAAATTCAAGCAACAATACTTCACCCCGTTGTTTTTTTTTTTACGTGCGGAAATCCCTTCGGATACCCCCCCGCCGGCCAGCGGGGGTGGTTATGTCGTGTCTCGACTAAAACCGCACGGTGTCCTCCCCAAAGGTCCGTTGCCGGGCACCCCGGGTAAGCCCTCGAAAGGATAACCCCATACTTCACCCCGTAATCAAACATCTACAAACAAAATCAGTATATTTAATACATTCAAAGTGAACATCTTAGAAACAACTCGAAAGGTGGTCGAAAGTTACAACAGCATATTTCACGGCCATCTGCTTAATACCATCACTGCCGGCCATGTGTCCAGTGATGGTTAAAAAAAGCCATAGACAATAGGGTGAGAGATTTATAATATTCTGACATCTGGTCAGTTACCTGGCTGTATGAGGGCTGTCTTTGCTTATCGTTGTGGGGTTTCTAAAAATGTTAATTCAATTTGGTAGGTTGTAATGAAGGTATCCTTTTTTGAATTTTTGACAGTTTTATATTCAATACCGTCATTATTGGTTCGAAAGTTAATGTAGGCAGGTGGAAAAAACTTTGGGACTAAGTAATTTCTTAAGAAAATTTTATCAATTTTATGTACACGATATGCAACTGTTTATATATTTTTTTAAAACTTTGTAATCCCAGGTCTCGGTGATATGTTCATTGGTGACGTCTAGCTTTAAGAGGTCATCTCCTTATTGTTTGTGCGTAGATATTTTGGGATAACTCTCGCATTTGAGTACGTGACCTACAGATCAATATCCCATGTATGAGTCTTGTCTTTGTAGCTGTTTTATAGTTAAAAAGTCCAGTCAAATTAAACATCAAGTCAAGTTAAAAGTCAACATCTAGGTCGGTAATTGACCCCTTTCTAGTAAGATTATATAGAGAAGAAGTATATAGATCAGAATTCCAGTTGTCTAGGACAGATCCAGGTAGCTCAGTTAGTCATAGTATTTCCCTTAGAAAAGGATTGTCACGGATCCAAATCTCGTCCTGGATGTTGTATTTTTTCCGATGTAAATTTATAGCCTACTATCGGTTGCCTGCCTTTTCTCAAGCTCTATTCACTGTACTAAATTTCATTAAAATATATAATAATAATAATATTGTCGACATGTGGGATGTGGACTCAGCTATTATTGTACCGATAGTCGTGTCAGCACATGGACTCATCGCCAAGAGCCTCGATCAACATCTTATGAGGCTTTCGTTAGGCAGCTGGCTCAAAGGCTTGATGCAGAAGGCCGTTCTGCTAGGCACGGCACGCATAGTGAGGAAGTTCCTCTCCCTGGAGCCGTAACCACCGGCAGCTTGGTCCCTGTACCCAATGCCGGTGGAGCACTATTTTTTTAAAATATATATGTTTAAAAATGTAATTATATGTATAGAAATTAAATAAAGGAAATAATAATAAAAGATCGGTTCAGTGGTTTAGGCGTGAAAGCGTAACAGACAGACAGACAGACCGAGTTACTTTGGTATTTATAATATTAGTATCGATATAACAGTTTACAACCAAAAAAATGACACATTTCGGAAGTGTGTCATAGGCAGATGTGTGAGTGAAATTAAATTTTAATAACTATAATCAATTATGGATAATTTTCTTAAAATACGTCGAAAGGAATGTTGGTTTTACAGATCAACCATGACTTACCAAGTTCTTGGTTCCGTCCAGCTGGTCTAGTAGATACATTAAAGTCTTTGGCCCCAGCTGTTAACGTAAACCGGATCCACAGGAAATGGTATTGTAATCTACATTTAGTTTAATATCATTAGAATACGGGATCTTAGTAAATCTAAAATATTACGACTTTGACTATGACCAGAAATAATTTTTAGTAGGTCCTTCGTGTTTTTGTATATTTTCTGACCATAAAGGTGGTGGCAGACATTCATCATCAGAGTGCCCACAATATTTATGGTGAGCTCACTACTGGCTATATTGTCCCTCGGCTCATTAACGATCTACCTCCTAATATAAAGTCATGCAGCGCTGTGTCAGGTATTGGATGTAAACGAAAAGTATATTTTTTAAATTCTTTGTAGTGCTGGTTTCATTATTGTTATTTTTTTTCTTTCTTATAATGTAGTTATAATTTGTAATTTTTTATTTTTTATTTGTGGGTAGGTGGAGATTTGTTCTTCTCTGTTTGAATGTTGTCTTACTGTTATTTTTATAGCACAGGTATGAACCTTAGTGGTTTTTATGTTGCTATTGTTGTATAATAATGTAATGTTTTGCTTTTAGTAATAAATAAATAAAAAAATAAAAATTTCAAAGTCAAACATTTTTTGAGGATTATGAAATAATAACTGTTGCCCGCGGCTTCGCCGTGAAATAGAGATCCAGTGTCCTTGACCCACAGGACATATTGCCGGAATAAAAAGTAGCCCATCCGTTTATAATGGTTTTTTCTTTTATACTCAGTGATCATCACTAAAGATAATAAAGAAGAATATACAACCTTTACGACTTAAATAATTACATTTCTAATGCAACAAAGTGAGAAGGGTGAGTTATACTTATTAAGTGTTGCTATTAAAATAATATGAAGTAATTATGTATTGCCAATGTACTAATAAACGAGAAGTTGAAAAGATAAATTGCTCAACATTTATCAATAGGTTTAATTAGAATTATATTAGTTATTTTAAACTTAGATGAACAAATAGTTGATATTTATCATGGATCTCTGTTGAACAGATGCAGTTAAATTAGTATAATTTGTTTTACGCTACGTGTGCGCATATTTTATTACTCTTTGTATACGTGTATATCTTGTTATTATATTATTTATTCCGATTAAAAACTATGTGATTAAGATTTTCCGACTTTCTGATAAAGATCTTCATAATTTTTTTTTAAATTGCTTGTCTAGATCAACTTAGATGATTCGGAAATTTTAAAGAGGAAGGATGAAAGGTGATTGACGAAATAAATTTATGAGGTGAGGGTAAGTGAGTAACCCGCCTAAGGTCGACCTAGACGTACGTATGTCAATCAGATTGCCAAATCAAGAGTCTGCAACCGGTGATGAAAACAATTAATATGAAAGTAGAAAGGAAAGGTGAATGCCAATCATAGCATATGGAATGATGTGGTCTTTGCCTACCCCAATAGGAAAGTAAAACTTAGTGTACTTCGTTATAAAAGAAAAAAATAATATAATTGGATTTGATTGGACCAATTTTAAAAATAATTATGTAGGTAATTAATAAATAGTCTGTGTGTTAGTGTGTAGGTTATATTCTTATCTATTTTAATGCCGTATATATTTTCAAATTCAAACTTTGAAACATTTTTAGAATAGTTAAGCGTACATTTTTATTACCTTCACCTGTTAGTAAGTATATCTTGAAGGTCGAATGTAACTTCTAATAGTCGTATCGAATTAAAATTTTGTAGTATGTGACATCCGGATGACGATACAATAATTTAACACCATTGAGATGTTCTCTTGATAAAATTAAGATGTAGATAGCGGAACTCTTTAACGGCTACTAGTAAATCCTTTGAATTTGGGGTTTAATTAAACGAGTCCTATTATTTTAGTCCTCATCGTCCTCCGAGCCTTTTTCCAACACGAAATAGTCCAACGTCGATATTTTTCGTAGAGCAACTGTCATCTACCTCCACAACTTACTGGTGTTATCGAAATTCTGTAGTTAGATCAGGTTGTCGGAATTTTTAGAGCTTTATGAACGAGGGTCTGGTGCAAGCGTTCCTCTCGAAGTTGGGAGGTCAGCCGGCAGGTAGTGGGCTCGGGGCTCCAAAGTGCTCAATTTGGATGCTACCGGGACTAACGCTGTGATCATGATGATTGTGTAAGTTTATTATTTGTCACAAAATCTCTTTCGAGTCAAGTTTTAATAAACTCTTGTAAAACATTGCCAACTAATTAATAGCCAACTAACGAAAAGTGTTTTTTGTTGGTATGTTTGTGGCATATGCAAAGCAGGGCAGCACGTGCCGATGCATATGTTGCGGTCTGCCTGGCGGTCGTCGTCTGCGCAATCTTGCCTCTCAACTGACACTTGTATGTCATCGGTTAATAATCTTGATGATTATTCGCATGCTCGTATAATGTGCGATTATAGATATTTATAGTTATCTCATTTAAAAGCACTTGTATAAAATCCCGGTTGCTTCCAAAGCTTGCACTTTGGAGCTCGGTTTCTCTCTCATACTTATCCATTATTGGTTCATCTTGGCTTTTATGGAAGCGGCTGCCATCTGATAATCTCGAGAAGAAAGCCTTCGCCAGAGTCATGACCAGAGACATGAATCAGCAGGTGCGGGTACCTGGATGCAGGTCGGGTTGACTAGAGCTCCAAAAATCCTGGTGGGGTCCCATGAAGACTTGGGAAAATGTTATAATATAAAGGAATTAGTAACTAGTAGACTCTGGCTTCGCACAAAACTTCACTAGATCACCAATCTAAAGACTGCTAAAAGAATTGAAGTATATGCATTTTACTGTTCATAAATGTAATAATTCCATCAAAACATCACTAAAAGTTTCCCCTTATCTCATCGCATCGCCTTTACTCTCAATCGATGGCATCGCGACATATGACGCGTTGATGGGTTTAATTAAAAAAAAAAAAAAAGCAAAATGGCTGCTGTCACCTGCCGATGCCAAAGGTGTAGATTGCCCCTAAATTTTAAGTCCATTTAGTCCTTACACTCAAAATGTTTCATTATAAATCGTTTAGATATGAAAAAGAAAGGAATAAAGATATAGTAGCACGTGTCTTTTTTTCTCTTAAGCTTTTTTATTTTATGTAGCGTACATAAAATAAAAAAGCTAGCTCGAGCTTGAGTTTTTGTATTTTCTCATTGACTTCTATGTATACTTGAAAAGCCATTACCAGACTAGACTGGCTAGTGGCTGCACGCGTTTTTAGCGCCAATTGTCTTATTAAAAAAAGAGCTAATCATAGATTGTATTAAACCAATCACGGCAATCACGGGCTCAGAGACTCGCATCATTCGTTGAACAGTGATTTTATTGCTCTTTTGGTTGGCCAGTTAGTGCCCATGCGCGAACTTTTCGACGTTTGTTCTAGATTTTTCCAAATACGAAATTCTAAATTTATTTCCGGGATCCAACCAGGAGCCGTGACACAATGTTTGTTGTATTAAGCAGCTTTAGTATACATTGAAGTAATTTATTAAAAAGTGTAAATTAAGTGCAAACTTTACTATTATTAATACTATTAAACTATTTATTCGTCTTTACATGTCATTTAAACACACCATTTTATTTAATTTTTATTTAACCTAGAATTGCTTTGGATATGAGACCTATCAAATTTTTAATGGCTGCTTTTTAATAGCGTTGTGTGAATTGGTGTTTCATTTTCATTGAAGCCATTAAAATATAAATAAGTATTTATTTTTGAAGTGTAATACCTACTATGACCATATTTATATAATTTTAAAATACCAATTGCATGGTGGTTTTATCTGTCATGATGTCCTTGTAATCTATATAAATAAATACGTATCGCCGAAATGTATGTACGCGTATCTCTTCTACTTCTGAACGACTGTTCCAAATTGGATAAATCTTTTTTGTGTTCTTTATTATTAGGACAAGGTTTGTATCAAAAAAAAATGTTTGGAAAGTCCGCGGGAAAGGTTATAATTGCACCGGGGCGTAGCCAGGGCCCGCAGATAGTAGTCACATACGAGCAAAATCTTGAATAAAAAAACTGGTCGACTTGAAAACCTCCTCGTTTTTGAAGTCAGTTGAAAACACCGATAAACGTGTACATTTATTTCTAACTCAAAGTATGTACAGTATCCGGCTTTTACTTATATATCCCTTTAAAACCTTTTAAAACGCATCTGTTCATAAAAAATAAAAAACCGTTTTAACTTACCTAGTTAAAACTTTTTTAAAAGATATCAAGGTGTGACTCCCGATGACTCTTCGTCCCGTTGTACCAAATCAGAAACCGTACTTTACGTGTGGTGAAATATTTTCTGTATTTACAAAAAACAACTGTTCAGGTTTGTTTTCTTCAGACACACTACAAAGATATGTATTGTGATATCCACAAATAACGTTCCACCTTGAGTGTTGCCAGTTGCCAGCTTTTATAAATCAAAGGGGTGGCTTTTGTTTTAAAGGAACTAATCTTTTTGCTAAAGATAAAAGACTTGCATCGACAGATGTACGCGGATACGTCTGAAAATAATTTATCTGTGAAAGTAGTTATAAAACAAAGTTTTATGTTGCAATACACATGGCCCGAGTCGTGTTGACACTAAGTTGAGTTGTTCGACATAATGTGGATATCATTGAGCTATTAAATTTTATAGAATAAATTATATATCAGTCGTATATATAGGCTCTATATAAGGCATAATATATGTAAGTGGCCAGGCAAACCGGCGTCGACATCGCAAAACATACACTGATGTATGTGTGAAAATGTTAGAAGTACTCGAAACAACTGGCGGGCCCGGATGGAAAGTACCCGTGAATTTTATACATAAACCCAATATCGAAACCGGAGATGGCTCAGGGTCAGTCGGGATGCGAGGGATATGCTTTATGGGCAACCTTACAACCCGGCGTCTGAAGACCCGAGACGGCATGCGGTTTTGATCGGTTCATGCCCGACATAACCGCCCCCGCTGGCCGGCGAGGGGATTTCCGCACGAAAAAAAAGGCAGAAGACACAAGGCGTAAAGCATAATCAAACTAAAATCGTAGTATCGACGCGATTTCACGTTGTATATATTATATTATGTACGTGACGTCAAGCGAACAGAGTACTTGTATCGCGATTCAGTAATATAAAAAAATTACTTAAACCTCTGGAAGTGGTAGAGAAATGCACTGAGAGTAGCTACCCTACCTGAAGGTAAGGTTCATCGCACGACAGAAACAAAAAATAGTTAACACAACAATAAAACCTCAAGTAAAAAATTAATCCACATTATTCCTTTCGTCCAGAAATGTATAAACGTTCGCACTACAATATATCTGATCAGACTGTAATAAAAAGCCAATTAATTTCATTCGTAATAGTGTTTTATTGGGAACCTATTTACCTACATTTACATGTAAACACATACTGTAAATAATAGAACCATTTTAACAACTGTCTGTATTTAAGGCAGGTTTTAACATTTCATAATAGGTAACTAACTAATTGATATTGTATGAGTACAATATCAATTAGTTAGTTACCTATTATGATATACTACGACTAAAATAATAATAAATATTGTAGGAAGTTTACGCGAATATTACTCTGCGTTTTAATTTGAATTAGATTATAATTCAAATCAAATCAAAACGTAGTTTGAGGTTTAATATTAGACAAAGAGCAAAAAATTAACCTATGTTATGTAAATCATATAAAAGTTAATTGCCAAGCTTATCGTAGATTTTGATAAGACTATTTCTACATAACTAAATTACTTCTTAAAATCTAATCCCACCTTTATCTATACAAATAAATAAGAATTAAGTGTATGTTTGTTATATTAAAATAACTATTTCTTAACGATTGCATAATATAAATTTGTACACGGTACTTATAAACAATTTCTTTTTTCTGGCTTTCTGTCTGTTTGTTCCGAGTAATGTCTGAACTGATTTTTACTGCAGGTTACTGATATTACAAGGTGTACATCAGGCTACTTTTATTTTGGAAAAAAACAACACCAGATCGAAGTCCACGCGGACGAAGTTTGTATTCCATATACTTACATACGTTTACTCAAGTTTACGCAGTACTTGTTAAATATATCTTAAGATCATCAAACCAGTTCATGTAGTGACTTTCTGTTCATGTTTTTTATTTTTATATTTTTTATATATTTTTTTTTATTTTACCCGATATTTTTTTTTTGTTTCAGATACATATTTTGTCGATACCAAGTCATCTCACCAAATTCAGAGACCTAATTTTGTGGCACCTTATATACATGTATATACCAAATATATGTAATTAAACTATCATGGTAACTATCATTAGTATTAGAGTCAACGGGATATCGTATATGTGTTACTCAATCATCATCAATTTGGACCATAAGTAGAATAGGATCGGGAATAAGACAGGTTACTCCTTATCCGGGGGTTCCGGTGGCTCGCGGGAGCGGTATCAGTATTTCACGGTTGTTGAGCCGCGGGCTCAACAACCGTGCTTTAAAAAAGATAATATCGATTATCTTTTTTTTTGTATGTTTAATATATTTTAGAGAGATATTATTTATCTCTAATTTTAAATAAAACAGTATAGGACTACTTGGTATGGAAATCATGGTATTCTGTATTCGGTATGGTACAATACTCAGATTATTCTGTTCCAATAAAATTAAAAAGTTATGGATGTAGTTAGACAATTCCATATTAAATACACTACTGATTACTAAGTTTAGTTGATAAATATTGGGTTAGTGTTAGAGAACTCGGTTGATACTACTAACTACATATTTTACTCAAAACCACTTAAAACTTATTTGAAAAAAGTGTCTATGCATTTTATCTCGAAATCATTTTAATGTTATGAGTTCCTTTTATATATTTTTTTTAATTCACAACATTTACATGAAATTTTGAAAATAAAATGGATAATAGGACGCTGTTTTGAAAATTAACTTCAATGCTATTAATGTAGAGCGGATTTTGCCAATGAGCGGAGCCAATGCCAAATGAACAGAGGTATATAAAACTAAATTACGTTTTACTTAACAATTTTCACTGAGTTAAACGTGAGAATACGCCGTACTTGAACGGATTTTGACAGATGAAATACAGCCTTAAAATACAATACGTAGGTTCTGATCAACTTTATCTTCGAAGGTTTACAAAAGATCATTAGACAGTTGGTTTAAGAAACAGGAGAACAGATGCGTATGCGGTGGTACTGTGCACCAGGAGACCAGATGATGTCGGCGCGTTATCACAAAAGCACCTAACGGGTTCGAGCACATCTGCGGATTTGAGATGTTTCCGAATTATAAGGTATAAGCGGAAGCGATTTTTGTAAAACGCTGTTTATATGACAAAATCCTTAAATAATATTATCAAGGTCACAGTACAAAACGATCACAATTTTCGAGATTTAATTATGTTAACAAATATGATTTTAGCGCGAAAGGTGAAGAATTATGAACCAATGTTGTATATTCCAATTTGCATGAGCCATATTTTCAAAAATATTCGTTCTTGCCTCTTATCCAATACATAGCCTAGTGAGTGGGACTTGTGGTCTACGTCTTGTGGACTAGGAACACCGCAACTGCTAAGAAGTTACAAGTTACAGTTTACAGTTCAAGTACCTGTACAAACTATAACTTCGTTCATAGTGTTGTCAGGTATTCGTGGCAATAGTTTTTTTTTAATTATATTGCCACATTTTTTACATGTATTCCGATCAACTTAGCCGGAAAAATTATTCCAAAGAAGCTGTTAATTAATGCAAGGCTAAAATGTCTATTTTAACCAAACTACTACGCTAAAATATTTATTTTTAATTCTTTTTTCTATAATAATGGCTTTTCTAGAAATGTATATACAAACATTGGCATATAGCCTTTTTTAAATTTGTTGAAATTTCAACGGGGCCTGTCTACCTGGATCGTCCAGGTAGCCAGGACCCGTTGTGTTGTTGTTGATTTCATAAAGTTATAATATAAATTACCTAGGTATGTAGGTAATTTATGTACGAGACTTATGGTTGGTTGTTGATCTTTTCCAATTTAACCTATAAGAAATCAAAATTTGAAGTACTATTTGATAACTTAGACCATAGGCTAAAAGGCATCGATGCGCGGGAGCAAGGTGCTTCAACAAGTAACGTTTATAGAAAGGTGCACGAAACCTCTGATTCAATTCTGTGGGAAAAAGTATTTTGTAAAGTGCATGTGGAATATGACGATGTGGATGTTAGTGTGATTCAGTTCAGGTGGTACAGTCCTGTTTCCGGGATCAACTTTACTGTTACTGGTACATTTGGTATAAATTCAGCCATCTTTACGGTGACTAGATCACAACTTGCGTAGGTATCCAAAACATCGGGGTGCTTGGTTGGGGACCTCCACGCGGTGCACCCTGGGCAACGGAGACAGCAGCGCCTCTCTCCAAGGGCGGGAGAGACGCTGCCGCCTACGGCCAACTCCGACCGAGGCGAGGACGGCCCTGTTGAGGGCTGTTCGGAAGCTTTCCACGTGTCCCTCTGATTAGCAGAGGGCACAGTGGAGAGCAAGTAAGGGGGCCATTTCGAAACCGGAGATGGCCCAGGGTCAGTCGGGGTGCGAGGGATATGCTCTATGGGTAACCTTACACCCCGGCGTCTTAAGACCCGAGACGGCGTGCGGTTTTAGTCGGTGCAAGCCCGACATAACCGCCCCCGCTGGAGACCCCCCGCTCTCCAGCTTGGGGGGGATTTCCGCACGAAAAAAAAAAAAAAAAAAAAAGGTATCCAAAACATCTTAATGTTACGATTTTTACGGAAGCAAATTCAGTAGGAGATAACAACAGATGGGATATATTTTTTATTATATTACTAACGTAGTAAACAAACATACGGTTTTTCTGATAGTAAGCGATTACCGTGGTCAATCTATGCAAGTTAAACAAAAAATAACACCTGCAGATATTTTATAACCAAACAAGGTTATAAACTATCAGTGGTCAATTTTTATCACGGTAAATGACATGGCTTCACACATTTTTATTTATCTCATGACCCAATTTTGAAGTTCACCCAGATGAACGAACAGGCAAACGCCAATTGTTCAAATTCAAATATATATATATTTTTTTTGTTGACTTCTATGTGTAGCTATTACTAGACTGGTTGTACGGAATAGAAAAATTGGTATCGTGAAAGAGTACTAATAGACCAGCAAACCCGCGCAACTTTTTGCAGCTGTCATACAGATGAGCATTGCGGTATTTTACCTTTTCTTGGGTTTGAGTAAGCGCATAATACTCAAGCTGATGTTACTTGCCAACCATCTTTGCTATTGAACTTCGGCTGCTTTTTAGTTTCAATGGTTTTGTAGCTTATCCTGGATACCAATAGGCATCTATATTTTTCACAGTATTGAGCTAATATCACAGATTATTTAATAATAATAAGATCAAAATAATACGTAACTAAAAAAGCTGGGCGACTCTACTAGTCATTCGTACGTTACTAATAAAATTAAAAACTCATATAACTTGCAATCCTTAAAAAAGCGTAACGAACTACATGCGAAGATTCACCATTACACTTTTTGCAGTTTAAACTATTTTTAAACGAAAATAAAGGTCCAAAAAAAGATGGAATTTCCGAAAACATGCAAACAATATTCTTAGCTTCGTGACATCAGCTGCTTGTCAATGTAATTTGATAAATTGTTCAGCAAACAGAAAACAGTTAAAAAATTGCAAAAAAACAATACACGGGTGACACTAATCACGGAACGAATGATTTTTAAGAACGGATGTATGAACGAACGGAAATTGGCGCCTTTTTACGCTAACCAACCTATAAGACGAGCAGTAAATAAATATAATAGCTCTTATTACAAGGACATGAGGTGCACTTTTATGTGAGTAATTTGAAAATAGAGGTTAGAATATAGTGGATTAGGCATCTAAAACACAAAATGAAAAAGTTATGAGGTTTTTAAGTTTTGTAGGTCAAGTTTTTGCTATCAATTCATTATGCAGATGTGCTTTTTAAAAATATATGCTTCCGAGATACGGCAGATGTACGAAATGGGACCTTGAAGATGTTTGCCGAAAAAAAAACACAAACACCTTTACTTTTGGAGTCCATCAGGCATTTTTTTTTGGATTTTTTATATGATCCTCTTGTGATACGGCTTAGGTATATGAGTGTTTTCGCTTAACGACCTCCGTCCTCCATGAGCGCAGGCCTGGGGGTGGCGGGTGAGGCCACCTGTCACCCCAGCAGAAGCAGGCCGGGACGGTGGGGCGACTAGCGCCCCTCCCCCAAACCGGGGCAAGACGGGGACACCGTGGTTCCCAAACCCGAGGGGGCCATCTCGAAACCGGAGATGGCCCAGGGTCAGTCGGGGTGCGAGGGATATGCTCTATGGGCAACCTTACACCCCGGCGTCTGTTGACCCGAGACGGCGTGCGGTTTTAGTCGGTTCAAGCCCGACATAACCGCCCCCGCTGGCACGCGGGGGGGTATCCGAAGGGATTTCCGCACGAAAAAAAAAAAAAAAAAAAAAAAAAAGGTATATGAGTGTTTGTAATCTTTGAAGTGAGTACTTAGATAACAACGAATTTGAAACATGTGAACAAATAAACAGTGTACAAGTAGGAACTAATTAAATAACATCTGTATTAAAAGTATATTTCCGAAGGGTTATGCAGAGGTGTTTACATTCCACCACCTATATTTTTGGAGCTGCGTAATAGGGGATGCGTTTTTCATTTATTTTGCATAATGCTGGATGCAATTAAATCCTTGAGGCGTTAAATTCAACTATGTATTGAGAACAATGGCCATCCTTTTGAAAAATTAATCAGTTGGTAGGTAACAGAAAAATGATTAATTAATTTGGTAAGAATGATCTCTTTATATAAATCTATGTCATATTCCTAGAGTTTGTTCCCTATTAGCGACACTATCAGATGGTGTAGTAAAACAGTAGGTACTTCTGTATTTTAATTTTAATCAACGGATTCCATTCCTAGCTAGGAATATTGATTTTTCAAAAATCCAATGATGCACTTCGGTTCGTTTCTTGACGTCATGGTATGAGTACGAAACTATACAGTTTAGGTCTGCAATTGAATTGCTATTAAGATGACCGCTTAATAGTTAAAGGCTAGCCCCCAGACGGAAGTGGCTTCTGTGAATACCAAGATAAGTCAAAAAATTCTGTGAACCTCACCTCCAAGCCAACCTCACCTGGAAGCCGTGGACCGGTCCCTTACCGTTTCTCTTCATTTGCTCATCTTGACGTCTGTCCCCGATACTGCCGTCTGGCCCTTTAACCCCGAGAGGAAAATCAGCGCCAGAACTTCGTCCGTTAATTACCAGGTGTACCGGCTTGCAGGTGCAGTGGGCTTGAACCCCAAAGATCTTGGTCTCGAAAATAATTTAATGACTCAAGAATTGTATACAGTAACATTCATGTTTTTTTTCTATCCCCTGCCAACTACGTTATAAAAAGCTAAAAATATTGAAATATTAAAGCATCTTTTCGTGGAATTCAGCAAGCGTCTGAGGGGGGCAACTGATGATCCCCGTGCAGGCAGTTTGCAATTCATCGCGGAAATGCTGACTGCATCTTAGGCATCCTGCCTAGTGGACCCAGATTTTCAACCGTTTTTAGGGTTCCGTTGCCAAATGGCAAAAAACGGAACCCTTATAGATTCGTCATTTCTGTCTGTCTGTCCGTCCGTATGTCACAGCCACTTTTTTCCACTAACTATGCTGTTGAAACTTGGTAAGTAGATGTATTCTGTGAACCGCATTAAGATTTTTACACAAAAATAGAAAAAAAACGAAAAAAATTGGGGGTTCCCCATACTTAGAACTGAAACTCATTTTTTTTTTCATCTAACCCATACGTGTGAGGTATCTATGGATAGGTCTTCAAAAATGATACTGAGGTTTCTAATATAATTTTTCTCTAAACTGAATAGTTTGCGCGAGAGATACTTCCAAAGAACTCAAATATAAAATTTAAAAAAATGCATTATTATGTTACTTACTGCTACGGAACCCTTCATGGGCGAGTCCGACTCGCACTTGGCCGCTTATTAGTATATTTAGATTAGTTTAATTTACTTAGTTTAGTTTTAAATTTAATTGTATTTTTATTGACAAAATGACTTTCCAAGTTTAAAGCATCATACATAAATTTATAAAAAATTCCCACATGTGGAGACACTTAGTGGAGATCATAAATATAATGAATTTATAAACAGTTAACAGGTCCGCCGTGTTTCGCCGGAAATTCACATTAAAACGGCAGCGACAATATCACCTCCGGACTCGCGTCTTTAAATCTCAATGACAATGATTCTGGACTTAGCACACTGTTTAAAATAAATAACGGGTCTAAATGAAGTTTCCAGTCGACATTTTCCCTGAGGCGTTCTTGTTATGGCCACGCGCCCGAAGATAACCGAACACTTCCGAAGATATACGAAGAAGTTGCCAAAACAAACTCATGAACAAATAAATTTGAACTTTACTTAAAGTCGATGAAGTCTGTTTTCATTTGCAGTGAGCGTTTATAACTGAGTCTGTATAATAGTTAAAACCTTGAGGCATAGAGCAGATGTGTTTCACAGTTTTGGAGTTACTTTTGTATCATTATGTGATTTTTTTTTCATGAGGCATATGCAGTTTGAAGAAAGATGATCAGGTAAAAGAGGTTTGAGCAGATGCTTTCTCATGGCTACGTTGGGTCATTTCTAGCGTCATCCGGCGCGAGCGCAACTCATTTGAGGCAAAGATATAATTGTTATTTCTTCCGGTCTTATTTTGGTGTGAGAATGTAAAACCGGACCAGTGCGTGTTCGTACGTGTGATACATTATTATCTCGTGTAATGAGATATTTCTTAATTAATATGTCTTTGAGAGATTTAATTGACTACAATGGTGCAACTGGTAATATGGATTCTTCAGTTATCAGGTTTTTAATTGCTCTCAAGCTGTGCCTTATATCGTCGGGACGAAGGCACACGTCCCACCTGCCGCATGCTGGCAAGTGGTAATAGTTCTCTATAGACGCGTGCTTCCTTCTTTATATAAATTCTTTAAGTAAAGCGTGTAAAAGCATCTGTCGACACCGTCAAACTATGGACCACCATTGATGGCATCTGCAGTGGTGATTTCCAAGGCGAGGGGCTCGTGGTCAAGTGGTAACCGAACATGTTAGCACATTGCAAGGTTAAGCAGTACTAGTCCGGTTAGTCTTAAGATGAGTAACCATACTTCTCCGTGCCTCGGAGAGGCCAAGTCAAGCCATCGGTCCCGGTTGTCATACGAACATCTGTGGCATTCGTTATGGGTAGTCGGAGCTCCCCGAGGGGGCCATCTCGAAACCGGAGATGGCCCAGGGTCAGTCGGGGTGCGAGGGATATGCTCTATGGGCAACCTTACACCCCGGCGTCTGCAGACCCGAGACGGCGTGCGGTTTTAGTCGGTTCAAGCCCGACATAGCCGCCCCCGCTGGCCGGCGGGGGGGTATCCGAGAGGATTTCCGCACGAAAAAAAAAAAAAAAGAAGGGTAGTCGGAGCTCTAAAAAGTATCAATCTGATCTTACTACAGAACTTCAATACCGCCAGTGGGTTGCGGAAGTCAGATGGCAGTCGCTTATATCGAAGTTCAGCCGTTTCGTAGTTAGACTGAAAGCTGACCCAACTGAGTTGGGAAAAAGCTTGGAGGTCATCCTCCAACTCAGTTGGGGTGAGCTTTTGTCAGCATTGCAGTGGTCGCTTTTACCTTTTGGATTTAACTCGAGCCTTCCATTAAATGTACTGCAGTCAAATTTACAGACTAAACATAGACAACTGACAACGTGCCTTGGAATCGCATGCCACGGTACTGGAATCGTGTCGTGGAAACGTGGCCATGCCTGCATCGTTTGGCATAGTTCTAATTGTGTTTATTAGGTGGTAGTATCCTGCCTTTATTAACTTTTATGGGCCGGGTGGACCGGTTATAGTATAAGTATATCGATAATATCGGGATCGATGTGGCAGTGGTAATTGAGATAAGTAAATTCTGAAAGTAACGTATTTGATATTCTTATTTCCATAAAAAATAAATGAATAATTTGATTATATACAGCACTATCTTGTGTTATCCGTTTATCGTGTTTATTCGTATTCTAGAACCCACAACACAAGCTATTAGTTAAGCTATGCATACCTTGGGTCTAGATAGCACTGTGTATGTTTGTGCTCTGTTATGTGTCTTTGTACATACATACCTTTATTTTCGTGAGTCTGATGTGTCATGTTGAGGGTTCGCTGGTCGGGAGAGTTCGCTCCGTTCTCTCCTTCTCGAGCATTACTCCAAGAGGACGCTTCGGCGGCCTACACCCTGGCACTCCGTAGCATGGACGCAATCATCCTGCTAAGCGAGAGAACCCTCACCCTGATTGCCGCCTGTAAATACGTACCCACATATTATACATATAAACACCTAGAACAATGCAAATGGACATATGAATTAAGATCTAGTTAGTACTACTATAACGAGAAGGTATAATTTGGTCAACTTTCATTTGGATAATCGACCTCATAAAGCTGTCAATTGTTGTGAAATTTTAACAAAGACTGCCATGAAATTTTTTCGTAACTAACTCACCCACTTGTAGTTCTTGATCCCGTTCCCGCAACCCATAGGAATCTATTCCAGGGATAAAAGTGGTTTCCAAACAATAATAATCTATCCCTGTACCAAATTTCAGCCAGATCTGTTCAGCCGTTTTAGCATGATTGAGTAACCCTACACTCACGTCACCCTTTTCCGATCATCAAAATATATAATGTTAGGTTTGACGTGTAAGCTGCAAACAATATATCAGGCTAAATGTAGTCATATACGTAGGCTTTATTTTAAACGATGAATGTATATAAACAGATACTTGTTTTTACACATCATGTTAATTATAAACCTCGCACCATGCACCATCCAGACGACTCATAAATTTTTTAGCAAGCACGGCACGTACCAAATGTTGTACCCAGCAGCTGCAAGCTTAAGATCATTTCGCGAATTTGGTTCCTTGAGAGACAGATGCTGAACTAAAATTTGTGCACGCGCATCTCCTTTTGAAGTCATTTTCGTCTTAAGTAGGCCATTTTTGTATAACAGTACAGTCGAGCTCAAAAGTGGCTTAACATATTTTGATGACCATGTGGCGTAGCGAGCATTCGACTGCTAATCAGAGGTCGCAAGTTCGTTTCCCGCTTAGTGCAAATATGTATAATATGCATGAAAATGTATATTTACATTGGTTTGGATGTTATTATGTAAAATGTATGTAAGTATTTACGAAAAAAAATATCCAAGGAAGGATATTATTATTAGGGATTAATACACGAGTATCACACATTGAAATAAAGCATATAACACCTAATAGCTTTATTTCAGTGTGTATCTAAGTATGTTCATCCGCATTTTACAATCTAATATCCCAGATCCCTAATCCTAGAATATTTATTTCTTGTATTTAAAATAATAAAGTTATATTATCATTGTTGAAAACAATACACTTATTCTCTGAAGATTACAAAAATAATTATACATCAATTTGTTAATTGATTTATTTCAGTTTAAAGATCGTGTGAAAGTAGTTAGTGAGTTAGTGTTAGCAATCAGCTAGTGATCAGCACCTTTGACGACGACTGTACGTTCTGTCTCACTTTAAATGTTCTGCAGTCTGCAAACTTAAATGTACCGTTCACTTTTAAGCAGTTTGCACCTTACCACATGTAGATAGAGTTTAAAATCGCGTGTCCTGCTAAATTATTATCCATCGAATGTTTATTTGTTAGGTGTACTTTCCGAAACACTTGACACCTGACTTTCGTTCGTAAAATGATATAAAGGTGGAAGTTTTGTTTGCATTTGACAGTAACTTTGTCACGGTTAACTTGCCTGCATGCTTCAATAACTTTTATTAATAACTGACCTTGGAATTTGATGGACCTTTTAAAAGACCTGTCAGATAAAAAAAATGTACCGTTTGCCTATGGCTATTTAGGATACCAAAGTCGAATCGTTAAAAAAGCTATCACCTGCTCTCTGGCACGCTTTAAGTACGTAAATATGTTAATTGCTTCCTTTGTCAATGTAGATCTAAAACCAAATAGATAAATTTATGTATACGGAAATATTAAATGTACAACTACATGTACATTACCACATTGCAGATGTCAAGGAGCCCGATTCAGTAAAATTACGTTTTTAAAAACCGGTGATTACAAACCTTACGAAAACTTATGAAATTATAATTTCAAATCTAATTGGAAAGGTAATCAAGTTATGAGTGATTCTGAAGATTAGTTATGTTAACTCACGAAAACGTTTTTCTTTATCATCGAATTGTAATCACAGGCGTTACTGAATTGGACCAGGGACACTGTTGGGCATGGAGGTTAAGAGGTCGACAATGATATTGGAATGATGTCTCTCACATAAAAAAAATCGTTACTTTTGCCTTTTTATCTAAACTACTAGCTGTCGCCCGCGGCTACAACCGCATGATCGCGTTCCCGCTACCCATGGGAACCTATTCGGCCAACATAACCTATATAAGATATACAATTCCACCATACATCAGATAGCTTCTTACACCTCTACCAAATATAATAATATTTTAACCAATGTATACAAAAACTTAACAAAATTATATACTAAAACCTTCCTCGAGAACCACTATCCATTGGTGAAAACAGCATGAAAATCAGTGCAGTGGTTTTTAGTTGACAGACAGACAGTCGCAGCGGAGGACTTTGTGTTATAGTATGTAGTGATCGTTTTTTTATTTTTTGTATAAGCTGTCGCAGGGTGTATGAGGCCAAACTGAGAACTTCGGAGTCCAAGCCAATGTCACATGCAAGCTTGTTTTAATTTAGAATAGGTATTAGGGTTCCGCGTAAAAAAATTACCACTCGCGGGTATAGGGGGAAGAGTGCGTTCGACTGTGGTGTTATGTTATGGTCATGATAGCGCTAAAAGCGTACTAGGGAGCAATACTACCGTTCCGGTTTCTGTCTTTTTCCCATTCTCCTTGTCCCCTCCCTCTTCCCTATTACTGGTGCAGTAGCTGGTTTAGTATAAAAAAACTTTCCATCACCTTTATGGTGTAGCTCAGTGAATGTTTCGTAACCAACGAATTGTGCTCATTAATTTTTTTGCATAGATTTATAAAATATAACAAATAAAAACTATATATTTATCAAATTTTATTCTAATTTTATTTATCAAATAAATGCACACTTGTTTCTCTTCTATTATTTTTTAAATAAGCTGTGCACTTAGTAACCTCTAAAAATATACATTTAAAAAACGTACAAAAACTTAAAATTTATCCATTTATATAAAAAAATAAAACAATAAAATTATAATAAGATGTAAACGTCTCCAAGTTTCTCATCCATTACTTCGCGAGTTAGTTCACTTAGCAACATATAAAAAACAGATTTCACATATAAAGTAGTCCCAGTTAATGAAATAATAATGAAACGAAATTAATTTTGCAGAAATAAAGTCTTGTAAGATTTAGTTTTACGGGGCCATTTAATCACAATGCAATAACCCAGCTACTTAATTACATTAAAAACATATAAAAAAGTCTTATTATCAATTAGTATGTTAATAAGAGAACTGGAAAATGTCTGGGAGCGTTTTTTGCATTTAAAGTGTGAACCTCACATTACTGACATAGTTGCTGCCCGCGACTTTTTACGAGTTGCAAATATAATGAACATCCTAGGATGTTTATGGGTCTGTAAGGCCCACCAAGGTCTCCGGGACCCAAGGTTACATTACCTGCAAGTTAGGGTGCTGATTGAAGGACGAGGCTCCGTCTTAGGCTTCCGTATCGGGGTAAGGAGTCAACCGGTAGTCCCTCGAGTAAAAGCCAAATAAGTGAAATGATCTAAAAAAGAGCGGACCCTTTTTTTTTTTTTCGTGCGGAAATCCCTTCGGATACGTTATGTTATGCCGTCTCGGGTCTTAACACGCCGGGGTGTAAGGTTGCCCATAGAGCATATCCCTCGCACCCCGACTGACCCTAGGCCATCTCCGGTTTCGAGATGGCCCCCTCGGGTTTGGGAACCACGGTGTCCCCGTCTTGCCCCGGTTTGGGGGAGGGGCGCTAGTCGCCCCACCGTCCCGGCTTGCG
Source organism: Cybosia mesomella (assembly GCA_946251805.1). NCBI lineage: Eukaryota > Metazoa > Arthropoda > Insecta > Lepidoptera > Erebidae > Cybosia > Cybosia mesomella. The sequence continues at coordinate 17,608,458 of OX276409.1, forward strand.
TCTGCTGGGGTGACAGTCGGCCTTAACGGCCTGCGCTCATGGAGGACGGAGGTCGTTATGCGACCTCCGGCGCCTGAGTCGCCTGCGACGCGCGGCGAGCAAGTTGCGGGCTCAGCGGGCCGGGAGAGTTCTAAATCTCTCCCGGGCGCCATTTCCTTCGCGAGCATTACATGCTCGCAGAAGGAGGTGGCGGCGGCCCACGCGCTCGCGCTCCGCACCATTGCCGCAATCATGCTGCCGAGCGAGAGGACGCCCACCCCAATAGCTGCCACGAGGTCACGCCTCGGCGCCTCCCACGCCGGGCAGTCCGCCAGCGTGTGCAGCCCTGAGTCCTCGCTCGCGTCGTAGTTATGACACTCAGGCGTCGGCACCTTCCTGATCCGATGCAGGTGGTCCCCAAAGCACCCCTTCCCGGAGACCACCTGCGTCAGTCGGTACGAGAGGCTTCCGTGTCGCATCTCTAGCCAATCCTCCATGAAGAGGTTTACCGCCGCTATTGCGGCGTGCCCTGCGCTTGGTCGCCCAAGTCGTTCCTTCCACTCTACTACGATGGCCTGGCGGAGTTGGGACTGCACGGCCTCGATTTCTCGAGGCTCGGGGTTCCGTCCCTGCTCCCGAGCCTCCTTTCGCCACTGGTACAGTTGCGAAAGGGCTCTCGCCTCCAGGTCCCATCGCGGAGTACCGGCAAGGAGACTCGCCGCCTCGAAGGAGATCGTGCGGTACCCGCGGATGACCCTGATGGCCATCACCCGCTGCGGAGCGCGCAGCATCCGCACACTTCCGGCCTTCAGGGCCTCCGCCCATATTGGGCACCCATACAGGGCCATGGACCGCACGATCACCGCGTAGAGTCTCCTGCAGGAGTCATCGGGCCCCCTCATGTTGGGCAGCAGCCGCGCCAGAGCGAGAGCTGTGCCCTTCAATTTGGGGGCCAGACTTCGGATGTGCTCTCCGAAGTCCCATCGGCCGTCGAGCACGAGCCTCAAATATTTCATTTGGGGCTTGATGCCGATGCGACTTCCTCCCACGATGAGACTGGATCCCTCGGTTGGCTTGCTCGATGGCCCATGAAAGAACAGGGCCTCGGTTTTATGCAGAGCCACCTCGAGACCCAGAAGGAGCGGACCCTGGGTTGTAAAGTGCAAGCTTTGGATGCAACCGGAAATGACGGTCGGATGAGGAAGATCCTAGGATCACAGTGAAAAAAAAAGTAACAAAATAAATAAACAGCAGTTTGTTGTGAGAAATAACGAAGTATGAGCTTCATTATTTCTATATTTAAAAATCTATAAAAAAATCAAAAAGCGACCCAAAATTTGAAGCATTAGGAAGATAATAATTAGATAGAAAAAAAAAAACATAATTTGGAAGCGCATGAGCTCAGGAATGTGTTAATGAATGAATATTTAAAAACAAAAGACTTTTGTTTACTCACTACTAGACAGGAAGTTTGAAACAACAACTGTGTCACAAATTGGAAGTGTGCCGGAAAGGATAGTGTCAGCCTAGCAGAAGTAGGCCGGGACGGTGGGGCGACTAGCACCCCTCCCCTAAACCGGGGCAAGACGGGGACACCGTGGTTCCCAAACCCGAGAGGGCCATCTCGAAACCGGAGATGGCCCAGGGTCAGTCGGGGTGCGAGGGATATGCTCTATGGGCAACCTTACACCCCGCCGTCTGTAGACCCAAGACGGCGTGCGGTTTTAGTCGGTTCAAGCCCGACATAACCGCCCCCGCTGGCCGCCGGGGGGGTATCCGAAGGGATTTCCGCACGAAAAAAAAAAGGTGCTTAAGTGGTCTAAGATATGAAAAATGCTTAATTCCGCGCACGCTCAAACTATGGAATGATCTCCCTGCAATATGGGGTTCTTTAAGAAGGGCATTAGAAGGTTTCTATAGGGCCACACGTCCATAGACCACAGTAACCACTACCCATCAGGTGGGCCGTGTGCTTGTCTGTCACCTAAGTAGTATAAAAAAAGTATGCGAGTGCGAGGTAGTAAATAGAAAAATACGTGAACAAAAACTAGTTACCTACCTTTTTTTTTTTTTTTTTTTATCGTGCGGAAATCCCTTCGGATACCCCCCCGCCGGCCAGCGGGGGCGGTTATGTCGGGCTTGCACCTAAAACCGCACGCCGTCTCGGGTCTTCAGACGCCGGGGTGTAAGGTTACCCATAGAGCATATCCCTCGCACCCCGGCTGACCCTGGGCCATCTCACCACTAACAGCATCGCTCATCCTGTCTCCTCTGAAAGCAGAGGAGTACGGAGAGCGATGTGTTCCCGCCACGTTGGGTATTGGCCGACGATCAATGCCGACCCTATGAAGGGGTGAAGGGGAAGCCATTGACCGCCGCCCAGGGTGTACCGGCCGCTCCGATTCCGTTCCCCCCGGACTGCGGCGGGATCGGAATCGGAGCGACACTCGAGGAGGTTACCCAACACACACCCCAACTAGTTACCTACCTAAATCAAATTTCCAATAAGTGTTATAAATATATAAATATTCTAGGACATATTACACAGCGCCATCAAGAACCAAACTAAGCAGAGCTTGTCATGAGTTCTAGAATGCGGATAAACATAATTAGATACTTGTACTTGTAAATAAATACATATTATACATAGAAACACCCAGACCATTGAAAATATACATATTTGCAATGAGCGGGAATCGAACCCGCGACCTCTGACTAGGCAGTTGAATGATCTACCGCTACGCTACAGAGGTCGCCACAGAGGAGGTTATACCTTTTCAATTGGAGTGTATGAGGCCGCACTAAGATCTTCGGTGCCCAGTCAACCTTATCTATAAGTCGGTACACCTGCTGATTGATGGACGAGGCTGTGGCGGATCAGATGGCAGTCAATCCCTCGAAAGTCAAAGTTGCATGAAAAAAATCTTGAATTACTTACTTAAATTTTACATTTAAAATTTTAGATTTGCGTGATACAATGTAGTCTTTATTTCATTTTCATAAATTACCCTTCTTCATTCTCACAATAAAGCTTCTTTATCATAATTGTGTAATTTTTTATAATAATAATATTTAAATATGTATGGTGGGGGCACTGCCGTTCCCCCCAATTATTCGGCAAACTAGCTCAATATTTGGCTAAATGCGAACTTGAATAAATACGCCGAATAAATCTAATATGAATATTCTGTCAAAGATTCTCCGCATCTCTAATTCCTCGAAGTCTTGGACCAGCTTCTGACGATCATACACAAAGATAAGCAAAAAAACATTATCACAATCAGATATATCCTATGCATACCAACTATCTATATAAAAATAATCTGGTTTTATTTTATTAATTACATAGTTGCCGATTGCCGGTGGTAGCCATTTTGAAACGGTCATAAGTTCGTTTGTTTATGAGAGATGTGACACTTCTGTCGTTTTATTTTACTATTATTTAATGTTATAATTAATTTATTGCTTTATCTTTGTTTTATCTATTATAATTAATATTTTTTAAGATGTGTAGTTACACGTGTTGATAATGCGTCTGGGTGCAATTGGCATTTCTTGCGTTCATAGAATACTGCAACCGCTTACTGTCAGGCGTATTAAATTATAGGTAATTAATTTTATGTGTATGGGTTACACTAAAGTAATTGATGAAGTGCCCACACATGATGGGTAGATTATCCGTCTGGTTACCAGCTTTCCAGTTAGTAATAATAATGGGAAGTGAATATTATGTATGTCTGTTTAAAACTATGGTTCGAAACTTGTAGAACAATAAAAAAAATCGCCAGTTCGTATACAAATCTTAAGAACTATTGATTGATTTTTAAATACAATTAAGATTCACACTACAGAAAATTGACATACCATTCATGTTTTTAATCATTAATTAATCACGACACACCGTTTCGAAAGTATCATATCTCATATTTATTACAAATAGCTCACAAATTAAATTGGTTTTACTTCGTTCATCACCGGATGGATGTTTTAAAATTCAATCATAAAGTAAATAGTTTAAGATTGGCCAAATATAACCGGATTAGTCCCGTACCCACTATGTCACAAAAATGCGACACCTGCGACGCCTTACTGTGACTCTAATGAGAGGAAATATGAAACACATGTTAATTCACATTACTCTAAAGATATCTATTTTAAAATAGACATGTATAGCGTGTCGTCATCGCCGTCTCAATCGAAAGTGTTCCCTATGTATCGTGCGATGAACCCTTCACCTGCACAGTGAATCTATGGAAGGCTAGGATAGAGTTTAATCACTCAATCGATTACAACAAACCTTTTTTGTGACTCCGCTACTGAATGTCGAAGTTTAAAATGTCGACGTATGTTAGTTCTAAAGTACAGGATCTCGATGTACGCCAGTTCGAAAGTTCACTGCAGCGAAGTATGCAAGGCCGACGTATGAAAATTTGATAAAACATTTTCTAGGTGGTTAAAAAAAAAATAACCACGAAGGCTAACCTAACCTATCCGAGTCGGGGTACTCTGAGTCGGGCTGTTAACAATAATGACGTTGGTATGCTTTCGAACTAACGATACGTCGGCCTTGCATACTTCGCTGTGAACTTTCGAACTGGTGTACATCGAGATCCTGTACTTTAGAACTAACATACGTCGACATTTTAAACTTCGACATTCAGTAGCGGACTGCTTTTTTGTATGTACTGCACTGGTTGCTCGTGGGGCTTTCAGCTCTTCGGGGCTAACGGGTCTGTTGTGCGATGGTTTTGTTAAATTCGAATTAATTAAAATCACACTATTTTCAGGGGTGTATTTCAGGGGTCCTTTTTACGGAAATCCCTTCGGATACCCCCCCGCCGGCCAGCGGGGTCGGTTATGTCGTGCATCGACTAAAACCGCACGGTGTCCTGCCCAAGTGTCCATTGCCGGGCACCCCGGCTAAGCCCACGAAAGGATAACCCCAGGGTTACCGGCGGACCTTGGCCGAGGCCGCCCCACTAAGACTAAGACCCTTTGGACCAACCAGCCTCACCTGCAAACCAGTACACCTGCTGATTGAAGGATGAGGCTGTGGCGCAGGTTTTCCTCTTGGGGTTGGGACATCAAATAGCGTAGGCGACTCTCCTGCATTTTATCCGCGATGCTAAGCACCATGTTATGACAATATTTTTGATGCTAATTTCAATCAGTTAACAGTAGAGCCCAAAAATGCGAGTGTACATTATTATTTGCAAGTGTTATCATATTTACATGATTGCAAAATCAAGTAATTTAGTAAAAAACTGTTATCTATTGTATATGATTAATTGACATATGATTAATTAAAAATACTATCAGATCTGAATCCATATTTAATTAATTTCTAAAGTTTGATGATATAAAAACCATTGCTAACGGGTTTATTAATAAAATTTAATTATAAGCGTTGATTGAAGATGTTTCATTTATTGATAATGTTCCTTGCTATAACAAGTTTAGTGTAGTCTTACGCGTAAGCATACAAAATAACAAGATATTTCAAAAACAAATTTTTTAGATAATACATTTTCGAACTGTAGAGCTACGGCCAAAGAAAAATCTGTGCAGGTTTACACGTTTATTTGATAATGGGTTTACTGATACAGGGTCCTACTAACATCCTTGAGACCTAACCAACTTTCCCTGCAAGTCAGTGCACCTGCCAAACAACGGACGAGGCTCTGGTGCAGACATTCCTCTCAGGGTTGGGAGGTCAGACGACAGTCGCTCCTGGAAAAGCCGATACCTATACCAATCAAAAACATTACGCGGATCTCGGGTTCCAAAGTGCGAACTTTGGACGTAACTTGACGTAAATCGCTATGAGGTGAGGAGGATGATTTCAATATCAGTTATGTGGACAATAAAGAAAGAAAGAAATAAAACAAAACTATATTTTTATTACTATGTGCGATAGGTTAGGTTTTTTTTTTATGTTTAGGACACGTCAATTTGACTTCACCTCGCCTGATGGTAAGCTGAAGGTAAAGTCTCAGGAAAGAGGGTCACCATTACATACACGTACCATGTTGACAATGGTGGCACTCCGTTTGACCGCTTCATCAGAAGAGGATTGTCGTCGCAGCACCGCGTGACACCCACCGGTCCCACTAGTGCTGCGACCACAATCCCCCTGCCTGGCTATGCACTTGCTGACCCCTGAACGCAATCAAACCGAAATTGGATTACTATGAAGGGTTTTTCGCAATCGTGCACGGTGGTACCTACCCGGCCGAATTTTGTGACAAATTTGTGTCATCAAATTTCTACCACCAGTTAACTATTTTACTCAAAAAAAAAACTATTCAACGGTATTCACACAACTAATCACTGTAGTGTGTAAACCTTAATGTACTTCGATGTTATTCCCACAGATGAAGTACTTTCATGTACGGAATACTAAACAAATATTTACTACTACTCGGTTCTATTCGGCCAGTGCCCCGCTCGCGTGTTTCTGCCTTAATTTTGCTTATTGCTCAGCTCTTATGCGTCGTAGCGTGATATTAAATAACCTATTACAAAATGAATGTATATGATAATGAAATGCAAAATGAATTTTCAAATCGCACTGGTACTTCCAGATATTATAGGTCGTTCATACAAAAAAGAACTCTTCACCATAGACTAAGTACTGGGATGATAAAATTTGTATGTGTTTTACATCTGATATACCCGTTAGTGGCGACACCGTCTGCGCAATTCTGTGGAATTGAAGAAAAAAGTAAGCAAAAGCATAGATTAAATGGAGCTTTTTATATAGATTCATTGATCCCGGATATCATTGTTATAAAGCAATGACAGATAAAAGGGTTATGATGACAAAGCTCGAAGATTTAATAGACTACTTTTGCCGCGTTCAAGTTAATGTATATTTTGTTAGCCAATGGTGATAGATGAAGCCGTCTGTCTCCTCAGCAGAAGCAGGCCGGGGAGAGCGCGCCCCCATCTCCGGGGCAAGTTGGGGACACCGTAGTTCCCACACCCGAGGGCCGAGATCTTAAAGCCGTAGATGGTCCAGGGTCAGTCGGAGTGTGAGGGAATTGCCGTATTAGGCCACCTTACACCTCGGTATCTGAAGACCCGAGACGGCGTGCGGTTTTAGGTTCAAGCCCGACATAACCACCCCTGCTGGCGGGGGGGGGGGAGGGGTAGGTATCCGAAGGGATTTCCGCATGAAGAAAACAAGAAAACAAAAGGTAGGTACTACAGATTCCGGGGTGTGTGTTGGGTAACCTCCTCGAGTGTCGCTCCGATTCCGATCCCGCTGCAGTCCGGGGGGAACGGAATCGGAGCGGCCGGTACACCCTGGGCGGCGGTCAATGCCTTCATAGGGTTGGCATTGATCGTCGGCCAATACCCAACGTGGCGGGAACACATCGCTCTCCGTAGAGAGAGATGGCCCAGGGTCAGTCGTGGTGCGAGGGATATGGTCTATGGGTAACCTTACACCCCGACGTCTGAAGACCCGAGACGGCGTGCGTGTGTGTGTGGGAAGCCCGACATAACCGCCCCCGCTGGCCGGCCTGGGGGGTATCCGAAGGGATTTCCGCACGAAAAAAAAAAGTTGTTGTCTGAAAGAATGACAAACATCCATTCGCCTTTCACATATTAATCTATCACATACACATCTATTTCAAGCATCATCATCTCAGCGTTGTGTCCCGATTGAACCTGAGGCCTACACCTCGGAGTCCCTGGTCGCTTTCCCGCTTTTCCTTTTCCACTTTCCACATAAATAAAACTGAATCACCGAAATGTATGTTTGTGCCATATACTTATCATTATATGATAACAGACGGAATACTAAATTAAAATTTAGTCTATGATGCACGATCTCTTTCTTTTTAGTAGCTTGGTAATATGCGCTATCCTTTTCTTTACCCTATACATACACATTACTCACCCAAGCATACATATGGCGTTGATGCAATTTTTGTCTAACCAGTTATCTCTCGTCGCCATGGTAACGAGTGACAAATATAATAATAACAATGTGGTCTTTTACCTTAGAATCATAAGTCTGTGGTGTGTACGAGCATAACTTCCAAGATTTAAGTATTTTCGTGTTTGTACATGCAAATTTGCACAGATTTAATTTATTGTCTGGAATACTACTAGGCTAGTTTTATCCTGGGAATGGTACCTGTGGGTAGCAGGATCAGTATTTCACGCTGGCGAAGTTGCGAGTAGTAGCTAGTAAATCATATTTTCCAATCATCGAAACTGCTTCGTGATACAGATATTAAACACGATAATATACGTATGGTATTTTATTAAGTAATCAAATTCAATTTCGGATGACATTTCGTCCATGACAGTCCTGAGAATGTCGTCTCGAGTTTAGTGATGTGGCAGAGGTTAGAACGCAGCTGCGTTTATAGAAGCCAATGTCCTCTTCCGTCTTGACGATTTTTTGCATTTCCTTTCACTGTTCGCAAATATGTTTTGTTTGGCTTTACAAACAGGCTTTATTTTTACAATCCTTGACTTCTATGCATATCTATCTAATACCTTTAAACGAGCAACGAAAAAGAAATATATATACAGAAACCGGAAACGTCACCAATGATTTTCATGAAATTTAGTATACTGGGGATTTCGGGCTATAAATCGATCTAGCTATTTAGAAAACGTCAAAAAAAACACCCAGTAACCCTAATTGTGTCACGGTTCCTGGATGAGGCAGAAATCAATTTTGAATTTCGAATTTGCAACGGGACGCCGAAAGTCTTCTTCAATTAATTAATCGATTACAGAAATCGAAATTTCGCCAATCTCAAGTAAAATATAATAAATATTTATAAAATTATTAATGGTGGAGACGCCAATGTTAAGTTTTCTAAGCTGTAAATAGTCATAGCGCCCCTTTTTGTATTATAAAATGGCGCTTTTGACTTCTGTACCACAGATAAAAAAAGTCACGCATTTTTGTTAGTCAAGTAGTGGTCTTTCGCGATTTTTATTTTTTTGTTCTGTGCAGCCAGTCTATTAGTATCATGATAAGTGTACACAGCAGTCATTGTATGTTTATCAAAAATACCAATTACTATACTGACTGCCCTTTAACCTTATCCTTAACGTGCCGTACCTTACATACTTGGTGTATCATTCGCTCAGTACTCATTCGTTCTATATGCCCAAACCACCTTAGCATACACTCTTCAATTCTTGCTATATTATATACCTCTCGTATATCTCTATTCTTCTTATCTCAACTTCTTAAAACTATAACCGTTTGCCTAATTTTGTACTTACATACATACTTTTACGCTTTGTAAGCTCTGTGGGTACATACAACCATACTTTCAAGTGTTTACACATTAAATCTTGGGAATCGGCGTTAACTTATAAGATATTACTCCGTTAAATGTAATGAGCGTATAAGTTAGTAAAATAATCTTATCTTCCGCAGTTGTATACTAAATTTATATTTAACTAGCTATTATAATGCCTTGATGCGTTGCAATGACTCTTATCAAACTTTTTTTAATGTTTGGAGCCTTTACGGACATATGCGTTCACATTTTAAATGAGATGCGTTTTATATGTCCAGTTCCCGGTTTAAAACAGCGCCGCCGTTTGCCAACATGGCATTACATTGTGGAAAAAACTCCATAGTGTGTTAAAGAAGATTGTAGATCGAACACGGTTTTTGTGCTTAGTCACAGACACCGTCTCGTGGAAATAGGGCCTAACCTACCTTATCCAACTTATTCAACATCATCTTGGCGTTGGTCCGGTTGCGCTGATCTAGCCACCCACGAAGGGGATGACGTCCATGTGTGTCCGGACGTCGACCAATTGAGAGTATGAAAGGTGTGGTGCCCGCGTTAGTGGGCATGCGCTAGGGGGGGTGGGGTCACCATAGAAGTATTCCTGCATAGTTTCGGGCCCCCCCGACAAGGCGCAGAGTATGGCACACCGTGGGGTGGTCCGGTTGCATCCGAGAGTTTCACCTTGGAGCTTGGTTGTTGGACTCCGGTTATTACTTCTCCTCCATTTAATTTTGCTTATACGGCTTTTATGGGAGCAACGGCCGTCTGATCTCCCAACTTCGAGAGGAAAGCCAGAGCCTCGTCTGTCAATCAGCAGGAGTACCAACTTGCAGGTGAGGTTACCTTACCTAATTCAATTAATTTTTTAAGCATTTTGTATGCTTACTTTTTTCTTCCTTTCCTTACCTAAATTCCTATAATGACTTACTAACTTACACAATTGATTCTATGAGACCGATATTCTTAACAATCCATGGATTCTCCGTACGGGTGCCGGGTCCATCGCGTTGCTGAATTGGGAACTCGGGACAGTGCTTGGGACTTGCGACCCAAGTGTAGGTTTAGGGCCCTTTAGGGCCCAAGGGCCCTTTTGTTGATGTACATCAACACTCACCTTCACTACCCAAGTTCCCCTCCCTGCCTAACCAAATTTGATGCAAACCTACTAGTGCCGCTTTAGACATTCGTCCTAGTACTCGTAATTAGCCTTAACCTTATTGTAGCTCTCGATAGGCTAGATCTTTAAGAAGGTTATAGAGAGATTTTGCTGGTATACCTATCGCTCCCACTTCCACTGGATACAAATTAACCACGTAACCGTTTTTGATTAATTTGATTTAAAATGTGAACGCATATGTCCGTAAAGGCTCCAAGCCTTTACGGACATATGCGTTCACATTTTAAATGAGATGCGTTTTATATGTCCAGTTCCCGGTTTAAAACAGCGCCGCCGTTTGCCAACATGGCATTACATTGTGGAAAAAACTCCATAGTGTGTTAAAGAAGATTGTAGATCGAACACGGTTTTTGTGCTTAGTCACAGACACCGTCTCGTGGAAATAGGGCCTAACCTACCTTATCCAACTTATTCAACATCATCTTGGCGTTGGTCCGGTTGCGCTGATCTAGCCACCCACGAAGGGGATGACGTCCATGTGTGTCCGGACGTCGACCAATTGAGAGTATGAAAGGTGTGGTGCCCGCGTTAGTGGGCATGCGCTAGGGGGGGTGGGGTCACCATAGAAGTATTCCTGCATAGTTTCGGGCCCCCCCGACAAGGCGCAGAGTATGGCACACCGTGGGGTGGTCCGGTTGCATCCGAGAGTTTCACCTTGGAGCTTGGTTGTTGGACTCCGGTTATTACTTCTCCTCCATTTAATTTTGCTTATACGGCTTTTATGGGAGCAACGGCCGTCTGATCTCCCAACTTCGAGAGGAAAGCCAGAGCCTCGTCTGTCAATCAGCAGGAGTACCAACTTGCAGGTGAGGTTACCTTACCTAATTCAATTAATTTTTTAAGCATTTTGTATGCTTACTTTTTTCTTCCTTTCCTTACCTAAATTCCTATAATGACTTACTAACTTACACAATTGATTCTATGAGACCGATATTCTTAACAATCCATGGATTCTCCGTACGGGTGCCGGGTCCATCGCGTTGCTGAATTGGGAACTCGGGACAGTGCTTGGGACTTGCGACCCAAGTGTAGGTTTAGGGCCCTTTAGGGCCCAAGGGCCCTTTTGTTGATGTACATCAACACTCACCTTCACTACCCAAGTTCCCCTCCCTGCCTAACCAAATTTGATGCAAACCTACTAGTGCCGCTTTAGACATTCGTCCTAGTACTCGTAATTAGCCTTAACCTTATTGTAGCTCTCGATAGGCTAGATCTTTAAGAAGGTTATAGAGAGATTTTGCTGGTATACCTATCGCTCCCACTTCCACTGGATACAAATTAACCACGTAACCGTTTTTGATTAATTCGTTTGTGAGATCATAGTATTTATTTTCCTTTATTGTGTGGTCCTTCGGTATATTTGATTCCCACGGACCACAAGGACCACATATTGTATCGTTTTCGAAATATATTTTTTTGTAACGTGTTTCAAGCATTCTATTGAATTAACTAAATACTTGGAAGAATCCAATATGTAGTGCTTTTCTCAACCTGGGAATCAAACTCAAAACCTCACGATAGTCGCAATAGTAGGTCCAAAATGAAACCATGATACCAACGTGTCGGTATAAGTAAACTAATTAAGAATTATAGTCTATGTAAATAATTAGTATTGAATACATATTTTATCTGCGGTGGTATTAGTTTAGTATATTTGGAGGACCATTGCGTTGTCTTTGCCAATATTGCCTGATATCGAATTTCGACATAAAAAACAAAACGATATGTACTGGTTTGGGGTATAGAGTTTCATTTACTGTAACTCCATATTCTATACGTTCTTTGACAGGTGGGTAGCATATGATTTTATTAACACGACTTTATTAGCTTGGTATGTATGTTTGTGTGCAACGGAATCTTTGAAATCGATGTTTACTGCAGATAACTCATGTCATAAGGCGTAACATAAGCCACTTTTATTTTAGGTAAGGAATTAGGAAGTGAACATATTCCCGAACGTAACCTGCTAGTGCTAGATATGATAGAAAATATTTACACAGAATTAATATGCGGTACGATTATTAGTATGAGTAAAAGTATGTCATCATAAATTATGACGCTAAATTTTATGCAAATCAATATTGATCTGAAAAAACATCATATCCATCCTACTTGGAGGTTGTCGAACGAGTAACATACATACAGGCAGACTTCGTAACAGTTCAAGTGCGATGTACTAATTAGACCACGGCGTCGTTGCGCTTGCGCCGATCCGCTGTAGTGCCTCCCTCAGCGTTCTAACCTTTACTACAAACTTTTTACCTTGAGTTTTTGTTAGTCTGAGTTCAAAACATTATGACAACATTTGAAAAGTTTCTTACTTCATTTTTAACACATCTTTGTGTTCATCCATAACATCCCGGCTACATTCAAACCTTGCACCATAGAGCCCATTGACCAGTCTCCTGCTCCACCTTTACTTACTTTTACGGGAGCGGGCCCCATCAACATCTTCGAGACCAACCCATGTACACCCCACATGGGTTGTTACTTACTGACTGATGGACGAATCACTCCCATAAAAGCCGTGTAAGCCCTAAAAGTCGTAAAAACCATTTAAAAGGTGGTGAAGGTATAAACGAACCTCGGATGCAACATCAGCATCATCGGAACAACGCTAAGATTATCATAATGATGATGACCAACTGACAAACATGGTTGAACTAGGCTTGGGGGTCCGATCACTATACAAGAAAATGAAATATTGAAGTATCGCATAAGGAATTTCACCTCTGCCTATGCCTTCACGCGGATAAACAGGCGTGAAAACTAAAAAAGTATTAATTTTTGTTGATGAATTCCTTGTGAACGTACCTACTATTTTTAGGGATTTTCTTTAGAAAAGCCCTATTGCTATCGAGTTGTCGTCGACGTCGTCGTTGCCAATTTTCTGTCACGGTTTTGGGTATGAAGGAGATGAGCTATCGAGTTGCTGTTTTCGGTAATAGATTCGTGCTGTAGTGAACCATTGCAAGATAAAAAAAAATCGCAAAATCTCGCAAAAAAAAAAAAAAAACCCAAAATCGAAAATCCCTTGTATTCGTCTGAGCTCGTCTCAGGAATTCAACTTGTTTTCTAATAATCATTATACAAATAATAGTTAAATACATGTAATATGTCTAAAATTTGTAATTTAGTGTCATTTAAATGGAGGTAAACTTACAAAGAGGTAATTTAATTTGCTCTAAGAACTAGTTGTGGGCAAAAAATTAAAGTTCAAAGTGCCAATGTTTGTTTTTTAGCTAATTTTTCGAGGTCGTCGCCGAGTTCAGTGTAGTTCACACTGCTTTAAGGGTCTGCTTACACTGTAATTACTATCTATACAACTACAGTCATGTCGCGTCTGGAAGGAGAGTGAGAATCTGGTTAAGATTGATTTGTTTCGGTTTTATAGAGCTTTGATGCTCTAATAGAGTAGTTAAAAGTGTATTTGTAAAATATTATTACACTACTAGCTGATGCCTACGGTATATGTGTTATTCCGGACTAACATTCAAACATTTTCACAAACTTTCACATGTATAATACTAGGAATTCAGTGCAGGGTGCGACTGAAATGAATTAAGCTGAGCGAGCAGGACTCCTACTTGACAAATAAGGCATCTTACTACGGTCGCGCGCATAGCTAAGGCCACGCGCTCGTGAAACTGTTTTTCGATGATTATTCCTCAATGGTAGATTGTATTTGAACAGTTGACCCCTCTAAACACTCAGCGGTGTCTACACTATCACCATGGCAAATTTGGTCAAGATCGGTATAGTGGTTCCGGAGGAGTACAGTCTTGACCAAACGGCTTAGCCACGTATAAGAGCTTCACTTCGCTCAGCTCAACTAGCTGTTGCCCGCGGTTTCATCCACTTGGAATTCTATACCGTGCCCGCAACCCATGGGAAATATTTCAGTGTTAAACTTTTTAACACCTATGTGTTATTCAAGACTATAAACTACTGGACCAAATTTCAGCCCGATCCGTTCACCCGTTGGAGCGTGATTGAGTATGAAAATATTCAAATAGCAAACATCTTCACAAACTTTCACATTTTATAATATTAGTAGAACAGTAGGATTAGCTTCTTTTCTTTCGAGCCAGAATCATTGTCGCTTCCAAAGCTCGCTTTAGTAGCTTGGTGTCCAAACTAATGTTCCTGCTACTGAACTGCTACTGAAGTAAAAATAAATGCACTGAAAACTTTAATTAAAAAAAACGCTTGTCCTTTTATCTGTTTTATGGGAACTTTTATGGGAGGTTTTATGAGAACGACCTTTCCTCTCAACCCTGAGAGGAGCCTTGTTAATCGGCATCTGTACAGGTTTGCAGGTGGTGTATGATTAATTAAGACTTTGATTACATACATTGAAACTGTCACTATCACCTTATAAAAGTTTTCTTATAGCTCTCACAACTAGTACTGTTCTTAATCATAGAAAAACATAATATTTTAATATATTTTTTATTAATGTTTATGCTTTAGGTTAATTCTATGAAGGAAAAATATTATCTTTATATCTTTATGACTTGTATTGGCTATTTAAGGGGTATATGTTACACATAATTTATTTTCGGCGATGTTGATATCATACCGGTGATAAAGAGCTAGTGAAAAAAAGTGAAAAAGCGGCGATAGCCCAGTGGCGTACGTAACGGACTGCTGAGACGAGGTCTCGAGTTCGATCCCCAGTCGCCCCGCGCACCTCGGACTTTTCGTAGTTATGTGTTCATTCATAAATGGTAATTATCGCTCGCTTAATATTGTGCCCGGTAGATGGCAATAGGCCCGCCCCCTATTACATTGGGACCTTAAAATAACTGGCGAATCGTGGGTGTGTAATACACCTCTGCCTACCCCTTCGGGGATACAGGCGTGAAGTTATGTTATGTTATGTTATGATAAAGAGCTTACCGTAGCTTAGAAGCGCCCTACCATCATCCTTGAGGCCCAAACCAAGCTCACCTGCAAGTCGGCACCAGCTAAACAACGTACGAAGCTCTGGCGCAGGTTTTCTTCCCAGGGTTTGGAGGTCAGTCGGTAGTCGCTCCCCTAACAACCACCATACTAATCGAAAACAATAAGTGGATCTCAGGCTGCAAAGCGCAAAACTTTGGACGCAACTAGTCCCCTTTTTCGTTTTTTTTTTTCGTGCGGCAATCCCTTCGGATACCCCCCCCCCCGCCGAACAGCGGGCTTGAACCGACTAAAACCGCACGCCGTCTCAAGTTTTAAAACGCCGGGGTGTAAGGTTGCCCATAGAGCATATCCCTCGCACCCCGACTGACCCTGGGCCATCTCCGGTTTCGAGATTTCCCCCTCGGGCGCTAGTCGCCCCACCGTCCCGGCCTGCTTCTGCTGGGATGACAGGTGGCCTCACCTGCCACCCCCAGGCCTCCGCGCATGGAGGACGGAGGTCGTTAAGCGACCTACGGCGCCTGAGTCGCCTACTTACCTAACATCTCAAATACAGTTACTGAGCTCTAATCACGACAAAGATCTACGCTCAGCTAACAATCTTCTTCTCCTCTGTCCCACTCATAGTTCTACTCTAGTTCATTCGTCTTTCCTTGTGCAAGCTATTCTTCTCTAGAATGCGCTTCCTCTCGAAGTCAAGATGTCCACTAACCGTGCTACGTTCAAATATAAAGTACGCCAGCTTTATAGTAACTCAGGGTAGATAAAACATTATAACTACAATATTATATTATATTCAATGTATATATATTTATATGTGTGTGGTGTTGTATATTATGCATATAGTTATTTATTGTACCAGCTAATAATAATAATGTTACGTCAAAACCATACGAGCACCTACTTCAATTTATCTCTGCATCACACCAAGGTAGACTGGTGGATAAAGCCTTTGGCATTAAATCCGCCTTTGTACATCCCCATGAATAAAGTTTTAAATAAATAAATGATGATTATAGTGATGGTGATATCATACCATAACTTAGAAGCTTCGGGGTTCAAATCAACCTCAACAACTAGCAGAATTCACCTATCGATCAACGGACGAGGCTCCAGCGCCGACTTTTCTCCCGGGGTAAGGGGCTCAGACGGCAATTTACTGTTTATAAGGCACCTTACATTAGATTTTCTCTGAGCGAATTATTTATATGCATAGATATATCTCTTTGTGTTTGTTGTTGTGTCTATATTACCTATTATAAAAATAGACTAACAGTAACGAAGGCTACGTACTATATTAGTATTTCCATTAACTTCTCCAGCAAAGCTAAATCACCTATGCTAGGAGTTGTTTCACGTGGGTGGTATACTGAGTTCGAACCCACTGTTACATAGTTGAAAGTCCAATTCCTTGGCCAGTATGCGACCGTTGCGCGACTAGAAGTGTACAATAAAATCCTTTTGCTCAATCTTTTTTTTTTTTACGGATGGTTTGTAAGTGCAATTCGTGCAATTAATGAAGTTTTAAAAATGGGCAATCACATTTGATCAGGGCGAAGTCGGCGCTGTTTGCTAGTTGAAAATACAAGCCAAATCTCTTGTAGCATAATTACTTTCAGAATGTGACAATGATTGCACAAATTAACCAAGTTTCTTTTTTTAAAGCAAAACAAAAAATAATTCGAAATGTTCTAAATTTTGAAATACTAAAATCACTTGCTTTAATATCTAATACCTAAGTGTACCGCGACCCTAATAAACGCTTCGGTGACTCAGCCCCGTCTCGTCTCGTGCGCTTGCGCAACTCGCACTAACACACATACAAAACACAACCTACGGTATTCACACTAACTTATTTTTAGAATGCATCGACTCTAACAGACGGCAAACATTTCATTGCGGTTTTTGTTGGTTTTGAGTAAAATAGATTAAGAATACAAGCAGTAATGGTTATTAAATATGTGTAGATGTAATTGTATATATATTTATTGGTATTATTACGGATGTCAGTAAACTTAGAGCAGTTAAGCACCTGTTTACATATGAATGTGATGTTAGTCGGTTGTTATGTGTGAGATTTAATAGAGAGGTCTATGTAGGTTTTTTTTGTCGGAGCAAGTCAAACACTTTGTGCATAAGAATGTGTTACTTTATGTGGTACTTTATGTTTTAAGTGTTTATATGCTCTTTGTACAGCGTCTTAAAGTTTTTCTTACTGTTGCTGGTTCGAGTCCCGTTTTGAGTAGCAATAGTAAATATTTCGAAAATATTAGGTAAACAACTTGGATGTCACTTCAAGTTATTGATCAAAATATTTGAATATGTACTTCTGTATATATTCACACCTTTATGTCCTCGAAGGACTCCGTACTCCTCTGCTTTCAGAGGAGACAGGATGAGCGATGCTGTTAGTGGTGAGATGGCCCAGGGTCAGCCGGGGTGCGAGGGATATGCTCTATGGGTAACCTTACACCCCGGCGTCTGAAGACCCGAGACGGCGTGCGGTTTTAGTCGGTGCAAGCCCGACATAACCGCCCCCGCTGGCCGGCGGGGGGGTATCCGAAGGGATTTCCGCAAAAGGTAAACAACTTGGATGTCACTTCAAGTTATTGATCAAAATATTTGAATATGTACTTCTGTAGGTATATATTCACACCTTTATGTCCTCGAAGTATAAGTAATGGTATACATATTTTACACCCATATTTTGACTTGTCCTGTTTACTTAATTAGCCAGCTTATTATCGTTTATCGAGTACTTTTTTCTATCTCCTTGCTGCTACCCAATATCTATTTATCTGACCCTGGTGTCGAATCATCAAACTTGGGTTCTTGTATAAAGCAGTTGCACTAGCTACTACGAGGTACTATGCTCTTGGGGTGTGTGTTGGGTAACCTCCTCGAGTGTCGCTCCGATTCCGATCCCGCTGCAGTCCGGGGGGAACGGAATCGGAGCGGCCGGTACACCCTGGGCGGCGGTCATTGGCTTCCCCTTCACCCCTTCATAGGGTTGGCATTGATCGTCGGCCAATACCCAACGTGGCGGGAACACATCGCTCTCCGTACTCCTCTGCTTTCAGAGGAGACAGGATGAGCGATGCTGTTAGTGGTGAGATGGCCCAGGGTCAGCCGGGGTGCGAGGGATATGCTCTATGGGTAACCTTACACCCCGGCGTCTGAAGACCCGAGACGGCGTGCGGTTTTAGTCGGTGCAAGCCCGACATAACCGCCCCCGCTGGCCGGCGGGGGGGTATCCGAAGGGATTTCCGCACGATAAAAAAAAAAAAAAAAAAAAAAAGGTACTATGCTCTTGTGAATATCTTAAAATTATCAAAGATGGAATGTCATAAAAAAAGAAAAAGAAGAAAAAGAAATGGAGAAAAAAAAAAGAGGAAAGCGGACTCCACGGTGAAAGCATTAGAAGGAACCGGGACACACGGTAAGATTATGATAATAGGTGAGTCAAGTTTG
Organism: Cybosia mesomella; assembly: GCA_946251805.1. Taxonomy (NCBI): domain Eukaryota; kingdom Metazoa; phylum Arthropoda; class Insecta; order Lepidoptera; family Erebidae; genus Cybosia; species Cybosia mesomella. Next base: position 17,627,268 of record OX276409.1, read on the forward strand.
AAAAAACAAACTACTATTTCCAATTTTTTTCATGAATAACACTTAACCTCGTACTAAATAAAAGAAGACGAAAAAAAAAATCGGGTAGCAAACCGGCGAAAAAGGTTCCGCCGGGGGATGTTGCCCACGGCCACGTCCGCGTGAAATACTTAATCCTTACGTAATCCTATTCCCGCGACTCACAGGAAACTATTCTCGGAGATATATACTATTCCAGACCATCACTATCACTACGGCAAATTTCATCCAGATCCATTCAGCCGTTTTGCCGTGATTGAGTAACAAACATCCAGTCGAACTTTCGCATTTGTAATAGTACTACGATAGTGGGAAGTAAGATAGATAAGAAACCGTTATCATACAATTTGCTTCAAAAACTAATTCGTATTCGTATGTACTCGTATTTATCTGGAATCGCAAAAGCAGTGTGTGTGTAGGCGGTCTTATGACAACATTTGGTAACCGAATCTTGGTCCTGAAGATAATATCAGACGCCTAAGATAGAAACGCATTCTCAGATTACAATTCTGACAAAGTAAATGCAAGGCCTTGGATTGCCGTAGAGATACATATCTACTAAACTAGAGAAGTTGAAGTTGATGATTAAAATAGTAATTTTGATAATAGGTGTGTGTGCACCTCTAAAATCTTCGCTCACCACCCTCACCTGTTTGTAAAAACAACGCCAGATCACATCACTGATTCGCGTGATAATCCCGCTATCACTTCTATACGCATAATAAATGAATAATTGAATTGAAGCTGATAAGAATATTTGAAGAGGTATTACCTTGTCTACTTCTAAGGCAACAGATATAGCTCTTGGATATGATAATCTTTGGGACACTCATCTATACATCTATACACACAAATAAAATGTAAGTGTCTGTTTGTAATGTACCAGCTTGTCAATGAATGCATATAAATATGAACGTATACACGGTACTTAATTACTACGAAACATCTTTTTTTTTTAACTTTTGTCTGTCCGTTTGTCTGTTGATCTGAAGTTTAAATGAATTATGTTGATTTATTTTAATGTAAAGTTCGTTTGTAAATATGTTAGTGTTCTGTAAGTTCTGAGGGCGACTGTACTTGTTCAATAGAGCCACCGCATTCATGTCAGTAAAAGCTTGACTCTATCAATAGTATCAACTAATAAATAAAAACAAAAGCCATAATTGAATTAGCTACACCACTGCAATCTCAGTTTTGAATTGCAAACAGAACACACATAGTTACACAAGAGACCTTTTGAAAACAAAATAATTAATTTCCGCGTTAGATTACAAAATGATGTATCGATGATATTAAAAGCAAAAAGCTTTTAACACAGCACACTGTCTTTGCACAAGTGGGTAAAACGAGTCTATGATTAATAATGGCCATCGGATTGGACCCAAGGATAAAGTTAATGTTGATTTTAAATTGCTCATGACAGATTGCTCTGAGCAACAAAGGAACCAACCAATGGAATTTTAATACGTGTAGCTAAAGCTCCAATCGATGGATTTTACAGAACTGTTACAATCTTTCTGCTTTAGTGATGTTACTTAGTTGGCACATAATTTTGGTACATCTTCTTATTAATATTGTAAATGTGAAAGTCTGAGAAGATGTTTGTTACTTATTTCTCCAGTACAGCGGGACGCATTTGGAATAGCACATAGACTAGCACATAAAGCATAGTTACACAATATGTTATGTTTTTTTTTAATAATTATACCAAATTCAATATTCATAGTTAAGGTAGGACAACGGCTATCGAGTCAATTAGTTTAATACAAAAATTAATCCCTATGTCCCTTAGTCTCAGTGAAGTACTGGATTTCACTAATTATTTTTAGGGATTTTCTTTAGAAAAGCCCTATTGCTAAGGAGTTGGTCGACGTCGTCGTCGACGTCGTCGTCGTTGCCAATTTTCTGTCACGGTTTTGGGTATGAAGGAGATGAGCTATCGAGTTGCTGTTTTCGGTAATAGATTCGTGCTGGGTTGAACCATTGCAAGATAAAAAAAAAACGCAAAAAATCGACAAAAAAAATCGCTAAATCGAAAATCCCTTGTATTCGGCTGAGCTCGTTTTTGTAGTGTTTTGTTATTGTCTTCTTATGAAAGAAAAAGGTCAGTAAGTTCCGCGGAAAATATGAAAATTTTAAAAACTTAACGACCGTATTAACTTTTATAATGTAGCCTTATGACGTTTGACATACTCAACTGTAAGTCGTTTGTAATTTCAAATTAAATGTTCATAATTAAAACGGGACACCGACTGTCGGGTTAGCAAGCAAGTTATTGATGTGCAAACGTTATTTTTACCAATATTGACACCGATATCATGATTTGGATCGTAATATATATTGACTGTCTAACCCTTGCCATAGAACTTGGTATTTCGTAGAAGCTTTGGTATATATACTCATCCTATATTGCATCAGATTAAAATGTTTTTATTAACTTCCTCTGCGACTCGAAGATCTGTAATTCTGAATAGATGGGAATCTCGAAAGACGAATTTAACCTACTGGTAATTGTCGCATCGATTTAAAACTTTGTAGGTGACATCCGGATGACATACATTGATTTGATACCATCAAACTGATCTGATTATTGAGCCAGGATGTGTATAGTAGCACTCTTTAACTACTTCTAATAATATCCTCGAAATTACGGTTTATTAGGTTAGTATTAACGACCGTACATTAACATTTGGTAACAAACGTGTCTATCCGTTTCTTAAAACGAACCTATACTAATTATTACACTATACTAACTGTTGCTCGTGGCTCCGCTCCTTCTGATGGAACAGTACTTACTGAGTGTGAATGCTGTGCTTGAAGCCCTGGCTTCGATTCTCGGGCAAAGTGTTTTAAGGTTTTTCTGTTGGTCAGCAGCGGTACGAAAAGGTGGCCAATAACTTTGAACACATTTGAGGACGTGTAGTTACATAACATAACATAACATAACTTCACTCCTGTATCCCCGAAGGGGTAGGCAGAGGTGTATTACACACCCACGAATCGCCAGTTATGTTAAGGTCCCAATGTAATAGGGGGCGAGCCTATTGCCATCTACCGGGCACATTATTAAGCGAGCGATAATTAACATTTATTAATGCACACATAACTACGAAAAGTCAGAGGTGTGTGCCCGGGGCGACTGGGAATCGAACTCGAGACATCGTCTCAGCAGTCCGTTACGTACGCCACTGGGCTAGCGCCGATGTGTAGTTATGATAATATAAAAAAGAGATTAAGTATATCTAGCCCACCCTCACGCAAAAAACGCGCCTTGTCGTGGAGTCGCGGAACCAGCCCGAGATACCATACCATACCATGGTATCTACCTATACTATTATAAAATTGTAAATTAGTTGTATCTGTACATTGGACAAATTAAAAAAAAAATCTTGGATTATGTTGAATAAACCATACCTACTGAACACAAAAATTTTTTTTTAGGAATCCTTGTCTATTTGTCTATTAGATATTTCATTAGACTCTTTTTCTATTAGAAAATACTTGATCATTCAATCATCATCAACCAACCTTCGCGCGTCCATCAGCTAGTAAGGCTATATACTGGTTTCTAAAATTGGTACACTAGTACATCTGACACCACTATTCTGCTTTTCCTGAATAGTACGTAAACGTAACTGCAGATTTTAGTAATACTTTTTTAGTTTTAGGTCGAATATCTAGATACTTCTTATCGCAATTCATAGAAGTCTACACAAACTACAAACTATGTCGGAACATATAAACTGTCTATGACCGAAAGGGTAGACATAGGGTCGGTACTAACACCCTCATTCCCCACTATGTATTTAGGTCACATGTGTAACGAGGGTACCTATAGGTGATTCCAATAACATTTAATGGCGGGAATGCTTTATAATATATTTAAATCTAAAATAAGTGGAAAATTAAACTGAAACTCTTCGATGACTCAGCCGGTGCCTGTCTGTAAGTCATACAGGAAAGTCTGCAAGGTTACGCCCAGAGTCCCAAAGACTTCTTTGCGTGGTGGCTCTATGGGGCGTGAAGGATTACCCTAATATAGCAATTATTGTAGTAAATACCCTATAAAGAGTGACATACACTCATTATAGGGTCCCTACGAAACGACAGAGGCTTTGTCGCAAACTTTCTTTTCGGGGTTAGGGGTCAGATGTCCCGTTAGGGCCAACCAAACCAAATTAAGTAGGAGAGTCGACTCCGGGCTCCCATTTGCAAGCTTTAGATGTAACTAGGTTTGGCGCTTGGATAAAGAAAAATAGTTACGCTATAATTAATTCCATTTTCTTGGGACTGGAATTACGGCTATCCGCCTGATAAGAAATTCAATATGCTGTCCTAGTCAAATTTAACATTTAAAGAACCGTCAACCTACCTATGAACGCTCTCGAAATGTCACCTATAAAAAAATAATTAAAATCGGTTCATCCTTTCGGGAGCTACGATACCATAGACAGACACACACACAGACACGTCAAACTTATAACACACGTCGTTTAGGCATCGGGGGTTAAAAAAGAGACTACCTACACCTTCATCACAATCGTGAGTAAATTAAGAAACTTTGAATTGCTCTTAAAAAAAATAACACAAACTAGAAATCGTGCTCAATCGCCTCAACTAGGAAAATGAAGACGTCCTAATTTTTTTTATAGAAAGTTGAGGTCGATGAAGTTATGACTCGGAACTTCCATTTCCCTTTTAAAACGAACGAGGAAATATCAAAACATACTAAAAACCAACGAAAAATCTCAAAACATCCGATGCAAAAACAAGTTTTTATTTTCAAACCCACCGCAAACGTAATCTAAGTAAAAGGCTGCAAAATTGGACTATTGCATCCACTCTGTTCCGACAGACGATTATACATCGCATATCCGACTACGTTCCCACGGCGGCTCCAAACCTGTTATTATTAAAACCTACTCTATCATCCAAAGCATTTTCAACTTTTCTTACAAGAGTTACAGTTGATTTTAAAAAATCATCTCCAAGATCTACATAGAGTAGGCGACAAGGTAAAACCATTTCAATTCTTCCAATCTCAGAGTTTAAATTTGCTTGAGACGATATCAGAAGATGCTTGCCACAAGAGAACAATTTGAATTTCGTATTTGGACTCGTTGGTGAAGGATTTTAAGTCCTCTCTCTGTTGTTTAAGAGTTGTTTAACTTAAGTAGCGGTAAAATTTTGTTTTATAGTGGAGATATAAGCAGTGAACATATTAATTGTGCCCGTTACGTATCCGTAGGTAGATTTGTGTTGAATGAAGTATATTAGATGATAACTGTGTTTAAAATAAATAGTGCCTTCTTAAGATATGTTTTGGGAATCGTTTTTCATGTTTATGTTTTTACGAGGGACATTATTGTGTCAATTTCTTTAGGAAGGCACTTATGTAAACTTTTATTTATAGAAATGGTAATGATACTTATTTTATTAATACGTCTGTGTTTGATCACTGTCTTACCTTTTGGTAAGTTATGAAGTAGTCGACGATGTAACACGTTAGCACTCTAGAAGCAGGAGAACTGCTCCAGGGCTTCAAATTACTTTCTCTGGATGCTCTTTTTCGACTTCTGCGGATGAAAAAGAGCAGTGAAATGGTACATTTACCTTCATCAACTTAGCGTGGTCCCGGTTGCAATCGAGGCATTCACCTCGGAGCCTGGGGTTCGCTACCTCTTTACTTACTTTAGATGCGGCTTTTACGGGAGCGACTGCCGTTTGAACTCCTAACCCCGAGAGGGAAACCTGTACCAGAGCCTCGTCCGTCATTCAGCAAGTGTGCCAATTTGCAGGTAAGGTTAGCTTGGGCTACGAAGATGTCAGTGGGTTCTATTTTCACATATATTTTGCGCTATGAGCGCTATCTAGACCCAAAGTAAGCATAGCTTAACTAGCTTGTGTTATGGGTTCTAGAGTGCGGATATACATACTTAGATACGTTTTTTTTTGTAAATACATACATATTATACATAGAAACACTCAGAGCAATGCAAATTTTCATATTCATACACAAAAATATTTGCATCGAACTCGCGACCTCTGACTTACCAGTCGGCCGCTCTACCGCTACGCCACAGAGGTCATTGTGGACAAATTTTTAGGGCCATGTAGCTCATCATCATCATCCTCCAAGCTTTCTCACAACTCAGTTGGGATCAGCTTTTCAATCTAACTGCGAAGCTTCTGAACTTCGATATTTCTCGTGAACCGACTGCCGTCTGACTTCCACAACTCATTGGCGCTATCGAAGTTCTGTCATTAGGCCAGTTGTCGAACATTCAAGGTCTCCAGCTACCAGTGCCGCGTAGTCCACCGAGTCTACAAATTAATGGTCTTACTGTAATATTACCAAGTCTAATCCCAAATCTTGAATATTGACGTGACATATTTGAAATATCAAAGTTGAAATCCTCGGATATAAGATTAAATTCTTTGTTAATTAATTTCATTTGAACTTTCTATAAGAAATGTTTACTTGACAACTTTGCTAGATCTTAATTGACACATGCTTATTAGAAATCTATGACGTCTGTGTTCATTACAATCTATTTTAACACACAAGGTATCAAATATACTAACATTTGAAAGTGGATAGCCTTTTTCCCGTGCCTGTGGGCCTACCGTGAAACGAACATCCGCAATTGCGGACCGAAATTTTGGATAATCAGTACCATGAAACGCACTTATCGCGCAATCGGGCCCGAAGACGGCACCAGACAGTTCATTTGGCCTAAACCTTATCATGAAACGACCCAAAACCGCAAATTTCTGAATTTTGACAGCTCGATAAAAATGACACTATACGACTTATTTGAAAAGGTCGAAAGGTTATCATAATCCAATACAAAGGAATGTTTTTAGGGATTTTCTTTCTTTCTTTTCGTCGTCGTTGCCAATTTTCTGTCACGGTTTTGGGTATGAAGGAGATGAGCTATCGAGTTGCTGTTTTCGGTAATAGATTCGTGCTGGGGTGAACCATTGCAAGATAAAAAAAAAATCACAAAAAATCGCAAAAAAAAAAATCGCAAAATCGAAAATCCCTTGTATTAGGCTGAGCTCGTCTCAGGAATTCAACTTGTTTCAATATGTTGGTTTATTATAGTTATTTTTAATGGAAACGAAAACTTCTTTTAATATATTTGATTCCCTCCCGAGCATATTTTATGGTCCTGACCGAAAGAACGAAATCCGAAGTAACTTCATGCCTGCCCAAATGACACTTCTTTCGTTCGTGGGAAGCGGTTACCGTTGCCTATGGAAGTATGCAGCACCAAGATGTCACACTCGCGCTGCCGACCCTGTAAAACTTTCTTGAAGAACCCAATATTGTAGTCGTTTGGGAAAACCATAGCAGGGAGATCATTCCACAGCCTGCGTGGCGCGGAATGAATGCCTTTCATACCTTTTTTCTTTTCTTTTTTCGTGCATAAATCCCCTCGTATGTCCCCCCGCCGGCCAGCGGGTGCGAGGGATATGTTCTATGGGCAACCTTACACCCCGGCGTCTGCAGACCCGAGACGGCGTGCGGTTTTAGTCGGTTCAAGCCCGACATGACATGATGAAAGTGATTTTAATACCTCATTGTACACACTGTTTCCGGTTGCAACGTTTAGGGTTGAATTACCTGTTTGTGGCGAGCAGCGCGAAGATATAATTCTTTTTTCTATGATAGCATACAAACACAAGGGAAAACTTATGCTATGGTATTGATACCGCCAAAAGTCTCTCAACAAAATACCCGTCCAACAAATCTGTACCAGCGATATCATATTACACTAATCTTAGATCAAGGGTCAATTACGCCAACAAACGAACCGAACGAACAAGTGAAAAAATACATTCATACTTGTCATGCTTCTTTCCCAATGGGGTAGGCAGAGACAATTTACTACGATCCTGGTTTTCACTTTCGTTTCTTGAACTTTCATAGGTAGCCTTAAAATGTCCTCGATATGATGTAAATATAGTAATTCTATATATATAAAAGAAACTCGTGTTAGTGATGATGGCGATGAATTCGAGAACGGGTGAACCAATTTATTTAATAAAAAGCGTCGGTAGCTTAGTGGTTAAGGAGTCCACCCTACGATCGAGAGGTCCCGGGTTCGAATACTGGCCATTGCACTACCGACGTGAGCCCACTCCTAATACAAGCAATTAAGCTCAACTGGAGGGGTTAGAGTGAATATTAGTAATTTCGGTTACTAATATTCTTTATAAAAAAAAAATCAGACCTTTGGTTTTTAGGGATTTTCTTTAGAAAAGCCCTATTGCTATCGAGTTGTCGTCGACGTCGTCGTAGCCAATTTTCTGTCACGGTTTTGGGTATGAAGGAGATGAGCTATCGAGTTGCTGTTTTCGGTAATGTTTTCGTGCTGGGGTGAACCATTGCAAGAAAAAATCGCAAAAAGTCGCAAAAAAAAATACGCAAAATCGAAAATCCCCTGTATTCGGCTGAGCTCGTCTCAGGAATTCAACTTGTTTAGATTTGTCTTCGCCTATACTGTGCAGTTTTGTGTTTTTTCCACCGCCGCGCGCCGGCCAAAGTGGGGTAGTTATGTCGGACTCGAACCGAACAAAACCGCACGCCGTCTCGGGTCTCTAATGCCGAGGTGTAAGTGGCGAAATAAGGCAATTCCCTTGCACCCCGGCTGACCCTGGGCCATCTACGGCTTTGAGATGCCCCCCTCGGGATACTGTGTCTATATTAAAAACCCTGACTCACTCACGTTAAGTCTGTCAACATACCAGTTAGTGTCTCTAAAAACAATAAATATTATTGAAGATAAATTTAAAGTAACAAACAATAAACAGGACTTTAAAAAAATATTTTTTCTTGGGATCACCCACATAGGGGGGGGGGGGGCAAAATCTATGGGGCCCTAGCCAACGTCACCTGCAACCTATTACACCTGCTGATTGATGAACGAGGCTCTGGCTTTCGGGGTTGGGAGGTCAGGCGGCAGTCGGTCCCATAAAAGCCAAAACAGACTAATAAAAGGAGGAGCAGGACCCTGGTCTCCAAGCCAATCGCCATCTCGACTCTATGAATAGTCCCAACCTGTTCTAAAGCTTCTTTTCTAATTTAGAGGCTTTGCCGACCACGTTTTTTTAACGCGCTGATGTAGCGCGTCAACGATAAGCGCCTTCTTTGCGCGTTCTTGACGCGTATTAGCAGACAGTGTTGCAGTGCAGATGTTTCCAGGTAAAATTTAATGAGGAATGCTCTACTCTATACGAGATACGCTCAGGTGTCCCACAGGGCAGTATACTAGGACCTGTTATCTACCTGATTTACATAGCAGACCTTCCCACTGATATAGACACAATTACCGCAACCTATGCCGACGACACTGCTATCCTGTCAGCTCACTCAAACCCAGAAATTGCTTCATCGCAGCTGCAAAATCATCTGAACAAAATAGAGAAGGGTTCAAACAGTGGAGAATAAAAGCAGTAACATTATACAACGAAACCATCCCACAAGAAGACCACGCCAGATATTTAGGTCTACACTTGGATCGAAGGCTTACTTGGCAGAAGCACATCTGGACCAAGCGCAAACAACTGGACATAAAACTCCGCAGTCTATATTGGTTAACATGTCGACACTCCCATCTAAGTAATGAGAGCAAAATGATGGAATACAAAGCCATCATTAAACTAATCTGGACATACGGCATACAATTATGGGGAACGGCTTGCAATAGCAACATTAACATCTTTGAAAGATTCAAGAGCAAAGCACTGAGAAATATGTTCGGCATCCCCCAGACTATAAGCAACAAATATATGTACCTGGACCTCAACATACGCACGGTAAAGGAAGAAATAAGTCAGCATAGCCAACGATACCAGGAAAGACTCGCACAACATACAAATGAGCTGGCACAGGCGTTAAGTGGAGTAGGAGGCCAACAACACACAAGGTTGAAGAGATATGATATCCCCAGTATCACAGGGCGATTCACATAGGGAAAAAGAGCTATACCACACTGTTGGAAGCTCTCTGAAAATAAAAACACAAAAAATAAGCTTGAGGCTGGACAACACAGTGGCTTATTGTTCTGAAACAGATTGCCATGAAGCGGAAAGAACAAAAAAAAAAAAAAAAGCAGACAGTAGATACGAGTAGTACAGACCGACGTTTGCTGAACGTACTGATTACTACTAGTTAAAAACTTAAAAACCGAAGTGTCTGGGGTTATCCTTTCGAGAGCGTACCCGGGGTGCCTGGTAAAGGGCTCTTGGGAAGGACACCGTGTGGTTTTAGTCAGTTCGATTCCGATATACCCACCTCATCGCTGTCACCGGTGGGGTGAAGACCGTGGGGGTTTCTACACATAAAAAAATACCCTTAGCAGTATAAAACATGGTTGTCCTGTAACCTGGAAACCGGTCTCATCTCATCTATAATGGTGGCCTTTATTCCTTCACGTACAGCTTTACCATCAGTTTAAGTAAAGTCCTACTGACGTGCAACAAATTAAAAAAAAACATACTAACAGTTTGAATAATTGTTTCTGTCACGGAGCTGGATATAATATGTTACATAAAAGTTAACCTTTTGAGCCTGAAGGCCTTACTCATGGGTCCGAACATATTTTAATGTGTGATGTCATTTTCCGTCAATGTATTAAGTATATCTAAGCGGATATCATTGAACAAAGAAGATTATATTTTATAAACAGATAGGTATATTATGTCACTAAATATTCCCACGGAGGTATGTAGTACAAGTTTTAATAATTATAAAAATTAAAAACAGACTGTGGAACTTTTTGAAACAAGAATACATTTGGCGCCAATAGTATTCTTTTTTATTTCATACTAGCTGATGCCCGCAGACCCGCCCGTGCGGAGGTCGGCTATCGTTTTTTGACATCTCCGATTCTACTTAACCAATTGCAATCAAACTTTTAAGCCTGACCAAGCTCTTTCTAATAGAAAAAACCACATCAAAATCCGTTCAGTAGTTTTTTCGTTCATCGCGAAGAAACAGATAAACAGACAAGAAGTGAAAAAAAATCTTTTTGAGTTCAGAATCGTTCAGAATTCAACATAACCCAAGTATTTTTTTAATCTCTCCAATGTACAGACACAACTAATTTACAATTTTATAATAGTATAGATAAAAGAAATCATCTCAATCAGTACTCTACTCCAAAGAAATCATCTCAAGCAGTACTCTACTCCATAGAAATCATCTCAAGCAGTACTCTACTCCAAAGAAATTCTCTCAAGCAGTACTTTAATCCAAAGAATGTCTCATCATCATAGTGTTAATCCAGGTGACAACCAAAGCTTGTACTTTCCTGGGTTCCGCAATACTACTCTTTCTCTTGATTTGGCTTATCTTCGCTTTAGCGGGGGCGACTACCGTTTGACCCCCCAAGCCCGAGAGGAAATCCTGCACCAAAGCCTCGTCCGTTAATCTGGTGTATCAACTTACAGGTGAGCTTGGCTTGGACCCTGAAGATCTCGATGGATTGAATTTCGTCTATTATCACTATCATTACAAACAATACTCATCTCTAAAGAATGTCTTTTTAGGGAAAATTTGCAAATTTAGCTCAAATCCCACCATTTGACAAACCGTAACAACGGAATAGCTTTGCATGAATAATTTTTCGGAAATTATTCCACACGGCTTCTCAGAATCATCGTATCACCTATTCCGCGTTCTTCAACCTTACAGATACGTGACATGAAGAGGGAAACAGTAATACTCATGCATTTAGCCTAAAACATACGAAGACAGGGTTGACACATATTTCAGTAAATACTTTTGAGTTACGGAGTTACTACAACTGTGCTTACGTTTAGTGAAATGGTGTGGAATGAAGCAGTTTATCTTCTTCTTCTTCTCTTTATATATAAAAATGAATTGCTGTTCGTTAGTCTCGCTAAAACTCGACAACGGCTGGACCGATTTGGCTAATTTTGGTCTTGAATTATTTGTGGAGGTCCAGGGAAGGTTTAAAAGGTTTGTCATCGATTGAGGCAGTACGAAGTCTGCCGGGTCAGCTAGTCGTCAATAAAATATACCTTTACTACAGCATGTCATCATCACTGTCGTCTCTTCGATGACTTCAAAAATTATATTATCAGTCCTGTATTTAATTTGTTCTAGTGTGGAATTGACAGAGGTCATTAACCTTCGAGAATATTGTAAAGAATTTTCAAGTTTCAAAATGTTTTCTCACAGTTATAACAAATGATAATTTTAATTAATTTACAAGTTTAATAATAGTCAGAATCACTAGCGTTATAGATTACGATCTCGAATGGGCACTGTTTTGAAAAATTAATATTATTTCGTCCTGTTTTGTTTCTAGCACAGATAAAAAAGTAATTTAGGATAGATATAATTTTGATTTAATTTTTTATTGTTTTGTTATGAATTTCGATTTTTTTTAGGAATATAATTGCTACTTGTTACTATGAATAAATATAAATTATGTATTTACATAATTTATATTTATTTATTATATCTATTTACATAATATAACATAACATAACTTCACGCCTGTATCCCCGAAGGGGTAGGCAGAGGTGTATTACACACCCTCGATTTTTATTTTACGATTTAGATATAATAAATTTTGGTTTTCAGGGTTCCGTACCTTAAAAGGTAAAAAAGGAACCCTTATAAGATGAGTCTCTTGTCCGTCTGTCTGTCTGTCTGTCTATCCGTGTGTCACCATCGAGTTTCTTAAGAACGGGTGGACCTAGTAAGTTGAATTTTATACCTTATACTGGAGTCTAAAGTCCCTATTAGGTGTATAAAAATCAAGGTCTACACGATAAAAAGACATGGGCAAATTTATATTTTCGCGAAAACCTGTATGTACCATAATTTTCAACTTTTTATTTTTTGGAATTTTCCCTTTACCTGTGCTGAAAGACCTTGCTTTTAACCAAATTGACAATTCTAGGTCAACTGGAAGGATTTGGGTCGAAAACCTATATGTTAGTTCCCGTTGACCTAGAATCACGAAATTTAGCAAAAATCAAGGTTTTACAGCACAAATAAAGAAAAAATTCCAAAAAATAGGATTTGAAAATTAAGATGAATTTTGATACTTTCAAGTTTTTATAGATAATGGTAGGGAACCCTTCTGGCGCGAGTCCGACTCGCACTTGGCCGGTTTTTTTGTTATTAAGGTGAATTAGTCAGGAGTATTTTTATCTATGTTGGGTTTTATTTTGAAATTTTAAATTTAATTTTTTAGGGCGTTCTTCCTAACCGAATTGAGTCGATCTTAGCCGGACTCTCACGCCTTGTTCCTGTTGCAACCAACGCTTCACCACCGAGTTCGGAGTCCACTGCCTCATTCTCCTCCTTTCGATTTGAATCCTTCGAAATTCTTCTTGCATTTGATACCTTTTTTTTTTTTTTTTTTTTATCGTGCGGAAATCCCTTCGGATACCCCCCGCCGGCCAGCGGGGGCGGTTATGTCGGGCTTGCACCGACTAAAACCGCACGCCGTCTCGGGTCTTCAGACGCCGGGGTGTAAGGTTACCCATAGGGCATATCCCTCGCACCCCGGCTGACCCTGGGCCATCTCACCACTAACAGCATCGCTCATCCTGTCTCCTCTGAAAGCAGAGGAGTACGGAGAGCGATGTGTTCCCGCCACGTTGGGTATTGGCCGACGATCAATGCCAACCCTATGAAGGGGTGAAGGGGAAGCCATTGATCGCCGCCCAGGGTGTACCGGCCGCTCCGATTCCGTTCCCCCCGGACTGCAGCGGGATCGGAATCGGAGCGACACTCGAGGAGGTTACCCAACACACACCCCATTTGATACCTCAGTTCTTGGCACATGTTATAGGCTAAATTATAACATCATGCTATGAACCTCTGGAGCCAAAGAATCAGAAAGATAAAATGAGAAGGACGCAGGAGGGTAGACGATGCGACGCGGTAGAATAGAAACAAGTTCAGCGAGTGAATCCGTGGGGTACATCTAGTGATTAACATGACTAAAGTTTACTTAAGGACTGTATGACAAATTTTTAACAGTTTCCTTTTCTAGTTACACAGCCCTGTATGTGGCGGAGTTTTCGCCTCGATCTATGATAGTTACGCATGCTAATTTGATACACTGTCAGCATATAAATGAAAGGTTAACGTCTTAAAGGTCATTGAGTATTAAAAATGGGGTTTTATACGTTCTAGCTAATTGTTTGCACTTTATTTTATGTAATATAAGGTAAGGTAAGTGGTAGTTACGTATTCTTCTCTAGACTGGGCAGAAAGAAGTTGATTACTAAATTTATATCTGCTTTGGTAATATTTCGATGTTAGTTTTGCAAGTTAATTAAATGAGAAATTAAGATCGTATAATTATTCAGCGCAGATAGATAACGATATGTAACGAAACCTGTGTCCGATCAGTGAAGGTGTCTTAGATAATATATTATTGGTTGCGATTTTGTTGCGCATCTCACTAAACTACCACTAAAATGTTTTCTTACATATTTGGTGGTTCATAGTTTCATGAAACTTTATTCTATTTGACACCGGATTAAATACTGACTTTGGATGTAAGCCGGTACATCTTCTGATTGTCGGACGAGACTCTTGGGGTTGGGAGGTCAGATAGCAGTCACTCCCATAAAAGCCTAAGTGTAAGTATAAGTTAAATGTAAAGAAGGAGCCCGGGGTCTGCTTACTCCTTGTAGGAATATTTGCTTGAAGAGAGTGTTGATTATATTATTAAGTAATAATTTTAAGCGTCGATGCGACTAACTTATCACCTTGTCCTCAAGTGACGATTTGTGTTAAGAATTTAACGAAATTCTGAAGTAATTAACATGTTAACTTTTTATAAGTATTAGCGTTAACGGGATATTTATCATGTGTTTTTAAGAGTGTCCGATATTTCGGCACTGTTGCAAGCGCCATGATCACGGAGGAAAGTGAAAGGAAGGAAAGGAGTAGGAAGTGCAACAGTGCCGAAATATCTGACACTCTTAAAAACACATGGTAAATATCCCGTTAACTCTAATACTTATGTTAGTGACCATGATAGTTTAAATACCTATGTTAACTTTTTGTTTAATGGGTTAAAAATGTTCGGTAATCTTTAATTAATCTTACTAACTTTAACATAAATGCTCATCTAACATATAGTGAGGCTTTGTACACATATAAGTATATATATGTAAGTATACATAGTCTATAAAATTCTGGCGCCTACGAGGTTCTACCGCGGTACTGGCGTAATATTATGACGCATCAAGGCAAAGTACTTATCATAATGTTAGTAATTACTTAGTGAGTTTAATATAATGTCTAGGCTTCATAAATATTGTGTTACTGTGGTGTGTAAGACTGACTGATACACCACAGAAGTAATTACGACTTGATCACGATTCTGAATTCTATGATTTACATGTATCGTCCGATCGACGTACCAGCAAGATAAACAATTCTATCAAGTGGGTGGTACTTAGATGGGTGGCAATTCAAGCGCAGAACTCTTGCTTCAAGTCTTAAAAATGAAACTGTAAAATATATCTGTAAATACGTACTTATAGTATGTAGCGTTCCCTCGGCGCACTGAACGCACGTTCATTCATTACTCGCTTTATTCCGGACTGACGTTACACCTCCACCCTTATTTAATAACTGGGTATACATTTTTCATCCCTTAAGAAACTAAAATACTGAATTACTTAATTTTTTTTTAATCCGCAATCAGTAATCTAGGATTATAATCGGATTTGTTGAGTGGGGATTTTACATGAGGATGCTGACAGTAACCACTGACAGATCCATTAAAATATAGTTTTCCTCTTCAGTCTTGAGGTACTGTGGTGTCCGAACCTCGTTCCACACCACGGTTCGATTACCTGGCCATCATGTGTCAGAGTTTAAATAAAAATACTGTGTCATTCAAATTTAGTTTAGGGAAGAAAAAACAATTGCTGCGTGGAGCTGCATTCGGCTGTGCGGCTGACAGCGGGCGACTAGACGCGCCGCCCGGGTCCGCCGGCCGAAGAGAAGATATAAGTGTATTTAATTTAGGCTCAGTCCTTGAGCGGAGTTCGCGATTCCCTAGTTCGCATAAAGATAAATATATACGCGTAAAAACCTCCCTAAACTCGATATAGGAAGCTTTGTTGAAATAATAAATGCTCATATAAATTTCTTCCTCTGTGTTTATCTTATTATCAACACGAGGTATTGTGGCGTCCAACCCCCGGACGCTACAGTACTTTAGTTAAGAAGTTCTGGAACAAGAGGGTTTGGGTGAACTGAGAGCCTTAACGCATATTTAGCTTTAACCGTTGCGATTTCTTCGAAGATTGTTGGCATTGAGAGATATTCGTGGATTTCCTCGTTTCTAGTAAACCACGGTGCATTGACAATGTCCCGAAAATTGCCGTTCTGGCCCCTTTACATGCGCATGATACTGCTTTAACTGGCTGTACTCCAAATTTGTAGCCCATAGGACCAGGTTGGCTTCAAGATACTGCAGTATATGACGAGCTTGTTGTCAACTGAGAGGAAAGAGTTTCTTCCCATCAGCCAGGTTAACTTTCTATATTTCAGGATGAGGGCATTTATTTTGTGTTTGATGTGTTCACTCCAGGTAAGTCTTCTGTCAATATGGAATCCCAAGTATTTAACACATTCAGAATGGGGGAGAGCACGGTCATTACTTAATATTAAACATTTTTTTTACCAACCATAATATAATACAATTAGCAGTAGGTACATATGAGATTACTGAAACGACAGTATAAAAATACAAATAATATGCCTACATATTTTAATCTATTTGACCGAAGGGATGGGACGGTTCATCGGTAAGTCCATTTGTGGATTTTCCAAAACGTCCTCAACTCGTTCTGGTTCCTGTGCACTAACACCTTGTCTGTGTTTAGGTCACTTACAGTTTCTGATGCTTCGATTTCAACTGACCTATCCTTTACCGTTTCCGTTAACAAATTCTTCACGACCGACCTTATATTTTCAATGATGAACATTCAGACTTAAACATTCTAATCATCTAGAACACAAATAAGCTATCACTTATTGGTAGTCAAATGTACAGACATTGCAGACATAACATGTACATTTAGTGCCGGCTTCACAAGGCAATAGAGTCAACTAAAAAGATTATATTTGTATCTTTTATCTTTGCCTGCAGACCGTGCCGAATTAGCTTTTCTATTCTTTAAACATAACATATACCTAGATTTAGATCGGAAAAAGAGAACATGTAAGACGGCCCAAGACGTATATCTCGGACGTATCCAGGTAGCGCTGTTGGTCATACTATTTCCCCTGTAAGGGACTGGTCACTGGTCCCGTCCTAGATATTCTCTTTTTCCGATCTAAATCTATAGGAAAAGTTAGCATAGCATACTCATTGCTTCAAAATTTCATTAAATAACATTAACATTTAGTGCCGACTTCACAAGGCATTAGAGTTAACCAAAAATCTATCTTTGCCTGTAGACTGTGCGGAATTGGGATTTTTAAATTCTAGGCAGATATCAAAGTCTGTATTTTGTAGTGTCAAGGACTTTAAACCATAGCATGAGGTCCAAAGGCTACATAGCATACCTATTTAAAATTAGATATAGTGATGACGATTCGTTACGGTTCGTAGCGAGCCGAGGTGAAGAAATTAAAATATTTTAGTACAGGCTTCGTTGTACAGCTCAAGAGATAATTTACACAGGATAGTACGTTTGAACAAAATGTACAGGGATACGACTTTTAATTAAAAAAAAGAGGATTTAAAACATTAGAAGATGACATGCTTGCCAATGATCTCACTGCAAAGGACGCCTAAGACCTTGCGAAGTGGATGAGAAAAAGCCAGAAAGCGGCAGCCGAGGTAAAGAGCGGGTTCCGACCCGGTCCGCCTAGAAAGAAAGAAAGAAAGAAAAATGTTTTATTGCGGATTAGGTACAAATACAAAAGACAAAATAGCAAAACAAAAATAAAAACGCAGCTACTCTGGCGGCGAATGCTCGTACCACCTTGACCAAGAGGCGCTATAAATATATTATTTATCTGTGGTAGCCGCCACCTGAGCATACGTATGACATTTTACGTATGACAAAATTGTCAAGCATGGCAGCATTGACAACTCAACAACGTGTCTTATTACGTGGCAATTTATAACACGTGTTAAATGGATATTAAATCAATCAATATTAAAATAGAAACAGTATTAACATTATGTAAGCCATGTCCGCAATAAGGGATTGACACTCAGCATACACTAAGGTGGGTATCTACCACCCAAGTACTGATTTTCAGCGTCACCCCATGTGTGCCACCTGACGTCGTCAGGCAATATCGCTCCGTATATAAGTCAACAACAAACATAATTCCCTACAAGTAACCTAAGTATCACGCTAAAACAGTAAGTAATTTTACAATATTCCAACAATAAAAATTAAATAACTTTGACAATATTTAACATTTCCTTAAGGTACATTTATACATATAACAATCACAACTCAGCCCGCCATACGTCCCATCAGAGGCTCCGCACGCCCAAACAGTGCAGTTAGAACCCAGAACAAAGACATGCATGCACAGACAATGCCGTCAAGTGCCGTGAAATGCGACTCTGGAGTGATCCAGTTGATGGGCCAAAACATCCTAGTAAAAAGAAAGGATATGTGCTAATGCATACTCTTTTGATGTTGTAATAGTAATGCTTTGTACTTGACTTTAAAACTGTGTTTGAATTTTAGGTCCCTAAGAGGTGGAGGCAGATCATTCCAGATTCGCATTGCTGCATATTTTAGGCAACCTCGGAAAGCTGTAGTTCTATGCCTTGGCACTGATATTGTACTGGTTGCAGACCTGACAGGGTAAGGGTAGTGGGTTTGTCTTAAACATATTTTTTCATATAAGTAATGAGGTTTTTTGCTTCCCAACAAGTCAAATAGCATGGTGGCTAGATGTAGCCTTCTCCTGGCCTCCATCTTCAATATGTTATGACTATTAATATAAGGTGTCACATGTTGGCGTCTTGGTATGTCAAAACAATATCGGGCACAGGCATTTTGTATGCGCTGTATAAGATTATTAGTTTTCGCAAGTAAACATGGGCCATATACTGTGTCACACACTACTCCTCGTCCTTCCGATTTAACTTATGCGACTGTTATGGAAGTGACTGTCGTCTGACCTACCAACCCCTATAGGAAAGCTTGTGTCAGAGTCTCGGCCGTCAATCAGCAGGTGGACTGGTTTGTCGATGAGGTTGGATTAACCCCGAGGGGTTTTTGGCGGGGTCCCGGGCTCCCTACCTTTTTGTTTTTTTTCGCGCGGAAATCCCTTCGGATAACCCCTGCCGGCCAGCGGGGGCGGTTATGTCGGGCTTGAACCGACTAAAACCGCACGCCGTCTCGGATCTACAGACGCCGGGGTGTAAGGTTGCCCATAGAGCATATCCCTAGCACCCCGACTGACCCTGGGCCATCTCCGGTTTCTAGATAGCCCCCTCGGGTTTGGGAACCACGGTATCCCCGTCTTGCCCCGGTTTGGGGGAGGGGCGCTAGTCGGGCCTACCAGTAGTAATTTTTGCCAAAAGTAATATATGTTATTTTTCTTTTGATTTAAACAGAAATTAGAACCTACAAACTACATATCCGCCTCATAACTTTGATTACTAGCAACATCTGTAACGATAGCACAGTAAATTGAGTATTACCATATATTTACATAATTATAAATATTCTCATAAAATTATAGTTTATACCGTCACAATCAACTTTGTCGTATGAAACAGAGCATAATGTTGTGGTAATTAGTTGGTTATGACAGCCGGACTGATGGCATACACTTGAGCGCATTCGGGCACTTAAACCCATCTCGTTGTGCATATAATATGTAAATTGACCATTTGCGCACAATAAAGACTTTACTGTTGATTTTAACGATATTGTGTAGGGATGCCATAGAGAAACTTTTAACCTGTGAGTGAGATACAACTGTGAACAGATTTCAGAATGAAAATATAACAATTTTTTCCTGCGTAGAATCTCGAAATATAGTTCCCTCGCCGTGGGCATGTTAATGTGGCTTTGTGGGAGTCAAATCTACTAAAACAACATTAGACCAGAGTCTTGGCCTCCTTTGCCGGCTACCCCACCTGTTGGGAGGACAGCAATTCCTCCTTCCCTGTCGAGAAAGAGGGTGATACACGAGTTGAACATTTGCGCACAATAAAGACTACTGTTGATTATAACGATATTGTGTACCGATGTCATAGAGAAACTTTTAACCTGTGCCTGTGTGAGTTTTTTTTTTTTTTTTTCGTGCGGAAATCCCTTCGGATACCCCTCCGCCGGCCAGCGGGGGCGGTTATGTCGGGCTTGAACCGACTTTTTTGTTTTTTCATGCGGAAATCCCCTCAAATATCCCCACGCCGGCCAGCGGGTGCGGTTATGTCGGGCTTGAACCGACTAAAACCGCACGCCATTTCGGGTTTACAGACGCCAGGGTGTAACGTTGCCCATAGAGCATATCCCTCGCACTCTGAGTGAGTGCCTCCTCATCATCATCATCATAGCGATTTTCTAATTGCGTCGCAAGTTTACACTTTGAAGCCCGAGGTCCGTTTGTAGTTTTTAAATGGTACGTCCCGAGAGGAAAGCCTGCACTATAGACCCCCCCTTGGTTTGGCAGCTGCACTGACTGGCGTGACCTCTTATAGCACGTTAATTAGGTGACGGGCTGCCGAGTGTGCCACCTTCAGGTCATTCAGGGTATTTATTATAGAGAAAAAAGATGATCGAATCGCTGACGCAGTACGTATGTTACTTCACTTATTACTTTATTTATTGCATGATATATTATTGTTAGAAGTTTACGCGTATATCACACATTGAAATAATACTATTTTTAGGGTTCCGTTGCCAAATGGCAAAAACCGGAACCCTTATAGATTCGTCATGTCTGTCTGTCCGTATGTCACAGCCAGTTTTTTTCGAAACTATAAGAACTATGCTGTTGAAACTTGGTAATTAGATGTACTTATTCTGTAAACCGCATTTAAATTTTCACACAAAAATAGAAAAAGAGCAATAAATTTTGGGGGTTCCCCATACTTAGAACTGAAACTCAAAAAAAAAAATTTCATCAAACCCATACGTGTTGGCTATCTATGGATAGGTCTTCAAAATGATATTGAAGTTTCTAATATAATTTTTTTCTAAACTGAATAGTTTGCGAGAGAGACACTTCCAAAGTGGTAAAATGTGTTTGCACCCCCCCCCCCCCCCTGTGACTTCTAAAATAAGAGAATGATAAAACAAAAAAAAATATATGATGTACATTACCATGTAAACTTCCACCGAAAATTGGTTTGAACGAGATCTAGTAAGTAGTTCTTTTTAATACGTCAGAAATCGTAAACCGCTATTTACCTTTCATTCAGTGAACTCAAATATAAAAATTTTACTTGCTGCTACGGAACCCTCCGAAGTCCGACTCTCACTTGGCCGGTTTTTGGACAGATTCTATTGCGATTTATTTGTTATTATTTTACTGGCAACCGAAACGTCGGGGTAAGTGTAAATAATAAAATAGCAATTAACGACAAAATCCGTTAAAAATAGTTTTATTTCAATACTGCATGATAATTGAAACCTCAACCATCGATTTCTCTCATATAATAAAGCTGAAGAAGGCTGCTCTCAGCACGCGTAGGCGTCAAGTACCAAAACCTCTTGGCAAGCACACACTTGTTATATTAAGTTATTGTATTTGCTTATAAAATAATAATATTATTAAGTAACGGTAGTTTGTTGCCTAAAGCGATTGCAATGAAACTTTGACATGTCGCTGTGCGCATAAGTCGTGAAGTTTCTAGGTTAAAATAATTACGTCATCATTGTCATCACAGGCGTATTTTGCGGAAGCAACTGCCGTTTAACTTCCGACTCCGCGAGGAAATCCTGCGCCAGAGTCTCGTCCGTGAATCAGCAGTTTACCAGCTAGCAGAGGGCCATTCTCGTAATAAAAAGTTGATCAAAATTAAGTTTTATTTTCATTCTTTTCAACAGAATTTTGTTATGCGAACATCTTTTTTGACATATTTATGGGACATCGCCATGACATCGAGACTAGATTCAGATTGAATTTTGAACATCTCTTTGTTACGAGAATTGGCTCTCTGGTAAGGCTGGCTCGGGATCAAAAAATTTAGTAGTAGTACATACTGTTGCTTGCCATTTCTATTATTTAGAACATAACCCTTTATGTTCTAAAAGTCAAGAGACAGTGTAACATTATGTGCAGCCCTCTGCACATAATGTTACACTGTCTCTTCCTCTTTGGCATTCGTTTATAAGTTTCATTTGCTCGGTTTTTTAACGTTTTCTAAGAATAAAAACCTAGCTAGATCAATTTATCGACCCCAAAACCACACATGCGATTTACAAAATTTCATGAAAATCGTTCCGAGATTCGAGATTCAGATTACATATACGAGTATACATACATATATATCTATATATATAAAACAAAGTCGTGTTGGTGATGACCGCGATAAACTCGAGAACGGTTAGACCGATTTACTGGTGGTAGAAATTTGATGGCACAAATTTGTCACAAAATTCGACCGGGTGGGTACCACCGTGCACGATTGCGAAAAACCCTCCATAGTAATCCAATTTCGGTTTGATTGCGTTCAGGGGTCAGCAAGTGCATAGCCGGGCAGGGGGATTGTGGTCGCAGCACTAGTGAGACCGGTGGGTGTCACGCGGTGCTGCGACGACAATCCTCTTATGATGAGGCCGTCAAGCTGAGTGCCACCATTGTTAACATGGTACGTGTATGTAATGGTGACCATCTTACCTGAGACTTTACCTTCAGCTTACCATCAGGCGAGGTGAAGTCAAATTGACGTGTCCTAAACATAAAAAAAAAACATGATCATTGATTTTTTAGATTTGTCTCCGCCTGTACTGTGACTTTATTGTTTTTTTTTTGCTTTAATCCCCACAGTTATCCCACAGCCGGCCAAGTGGGGGTAGTTATGCCAGATTCGAACCAACCAAAACCGCACGCCAAATAAATGCAATAATGCAATAAATAATGCACCAATAAAAAATTGCCAGCTTAAAGGTACAAGATAGATAGAATGAGTGCTCAATCGCAACCATAGAAGCCGTAGAAGTCAAACCAAAAGGAAGGGGGGGGGGGGGCGGGGGAGAGAAGGTGTAAGCGGACCCCAAGTTCCGAAGTGAAAGCCTCGGATGCGACCAGGAACAGCGCTAAGATGTTGAGCAAGCAATAATAGTACAGGCTCTAGGAGATTACTACCAACCCTATTAGAAACAACCTTGATGTTAATACGAGTGATTTATGTCGCAATTATCGTTTAGATGTTAGATCCTTCAGTTGGAAACAATATGACGTGATAGCAGCAAATTATTCAGGTACAAGGACCATAGCAGTGTAAGTGGAGCGTGACCCGTGTGGCGTGGGGGTTGAGCGTTCGACAGCTGTGTCAAGGGTTCGATTTCCGTTGAGTGAAACTATTTGTGTGCTTGAATATGTCTATTTTGCATGGTTTGGCACTAACAGCGTCCACTTTTGCACTTTGGAGCCGGGGGTCAGCTCGTCTTATTATGAGTATCTCGTAGGTTAATGTTCTGTCTCTTTCTTTCTATGCGTTATCCTTCTGGCGTGTTCTAATTTTGGCTTTTACGGAAGCGACTGCGGTTTGACCGAGTCTGCCCTCGAGGTTGGGCCTTGTGAGGTACGCCTGTGCTAGAGTCGCGTCCAAGTGTTACGGATTCGATTTCAAGATCGTACCAAGTGTTATGACGTTTTTCTGTTCTGAAATTGTATACTTACTATACTGTCACGGTGACTACAAAATAGTGACTGATTTACCCACTATTGCATAATAGTGGGTCATTCGGGCTTATATCAGACCCACGCACACAGGTCTCATATAAGCACCACATTCATATACAGGTGGCGAAATGCGGATACTACCTATAGTTAAAGCACAGAGGTAGCTTATAATTAAAAACATTAACCTATGACATGCCAGTGACTCAACCAGCTTACAAGAATAAGACAAAGTCAAATGTCAGTCTTGTCTACGACAAAAGTAACACTTCAATTTAACGGTTTGTAATTGTGCGTCATGTAACCAACCTGGTTTGCGCCACAGACATAGAGTTAGCTAGATCTATACCTATCACAAACCCGTCGTCCCAGCATGTCATCAAACAGTGCCCCCGTGCCAGTCGATACTCAACTTAAAAATGCCGAATTAAGTAGTAGATCTTTTAGCCAAAAAAAATAAATTCATTAAACGTCTAGAGGTAAGTAAGTACAGGTAAGGTAAGTTCTATTATAACTTGTATGAAATAAAAAAGTACGACATTCTTAATAAATATTTTTTTATTTGTGGTTGAGTGGATGATTAAAATAAATTAAAATACTAAAATGAGAACGAACGTAATTCTTGCAAGCTCTGTAAAATAATTTATTTCAATTATAGACAAGTACGCTTTTTTTTTTTTTTTTATCGTGCGGAAATCCCTTCGGATACCCCCCCGCGTGCCAGCGGGGGCGGCTATGTCGGGCTTGAACCGACTAAAACCGCACGCCGTCTCGGGTCTACAGACGCCGGGGTGTAAGGTTGCCCATAGAGCATATCCCTCGCACCCCGACTGACCCTGGGCCATCTCCGGTTTCGAGATGGCCCCCTCGGGTTTGGGAACCACGGTGTCCCCGTCTCGCCCCGGTTTGGGGGAGGGGCGCTAGTCGCCCCACCGTCCCGGCCTGCTTCTACTGGGGTGACAGGTGGCCTCACCCGCCTTACCCCAGGCCTGCGCTCATGGAGGACGGAGGTCGTTAAACGACCGCCGGCGCCTGAGTCGCCTGCGACGCGCGGCGAGCAAGTTGCGGGCTCGGCGGACCGGGAGAGTTCTAAGTCTCTCCCGGGCGCGCTCCGCCACCTCCTTCGCGAGCATTACATGCTCGCAGAAGGAGGTGGCGGCGGCCCACGCGCTCGCGCTCCTCACCATTGCCGCAATCATGCTGCCGAGCGAGAGGACTCCCACCCCGATGGCTGCCACGAGGTCACGCCTCGGCGCCTCCCACGCCGGGCAGTCCGCCAGCGTGTGCAGCCCTGAGTCCTCGCTCGCGTCGCAGTGATGACACTCAGGCGTTGGCTCCTTCCTGATCCGATGCAGGTGGTCCCCGAAGCACCCCTTCCCGGAGATCACCTGCGTCAGTCGGTACGAGAGGCTTCCGTGTCGCCTCTCCAGCCAATCCTCCATGATGGGCCTTACCGCCGCTATTGCGGCGTGCCCTATAGACAAGTACCCAATTGAGCTCACTGATGTGTTGCGATTGAAATTTTTCCGTTTATCGCGCAGTATCTAGCCCAATCCAAGTCTGTGGTTTGTACATGTACATACAATGTTTGAGTCAACATTACTGGAAAATTGAAGAGATGTGTTCATGCGATGTCACATAGGTGTGGCTCGATCCGTAGGATATATATACATACACTCATCATTATCACCTCGAGTGAATATTCACAGTCAGTCCTATCAAGATCTTCGAGGAATAAGCGAAACTCACCTGGAAGTCGGTACGCTAACAGCAGACTGATGGACGAGAGGTTCTGGTGTAGGCTTTCCTTTCGGGGTTGGGAAGTCAGACCAAACAGGGGGAGTGGGCGACCGGACCCCGGGCTTTGATTGCAACCGGAATTGATGCTCGGAAGCGATGACCCCGGTATGTTGTGTTTTACTTCGACGGGTTTCCGTCGGCAGATGTCTTCAAGAACCACCTTTTTTCTTTTGAGTATGCAAAAAATGAGAACAGTATTCGCAAAAATATATTATGTAGTACGTGGTCAACTCAGAATAGGATTGCACTTGCGACAACTTAAGTTGTGTTTGTACTGCCAGTAGAAAAATACAGAAATAAAAAAGAAATGTTTTTACCATTATTGTATTTTATGTCCTCAGATTATAATATATTGTTACATAACATTGTAGACTATTTAGCTATTTAGTGTAATTATAAATTACAACTTAGTGTAATAAGCACTTAATAGAATTATTTTATTACACTATATTTTTGAACCTACATGTGTACTCCCTATTCACATACATTTTAAATTATTAGAAAAAAGTAAGACTGCCAGATGCACTAGCATTTTCTAAAGGGGCCTTAATCAAGGCGTATGGGTCCTATTGGCATCTTTGGAGCTCAAATTGAAAACGGAGTTGTCGACCCCATCCACTTGCCGATCAACAGACGAGGCTCCAGCCCAGGCTTTTCTCTCAGGATTGGGATTTGGTCGGACGGCAGTCCCCACCGTAATAGCTGAATACCACCAAATACAAGGAGGGAAGCATATCGCGGGATTTTTTTCCTCATGTGGAAACCCCTGCGGCCTCCACCCCATCGGTGCCAACGAAATGATGAAAATAAGATGGGTGTTTCGGAATCGAACCGACTAAAACTACACGGTGTTCTGCCCAAGTGTCCATTGCCGGGCACTCGGGGTACGCCCTCGAAAGGATAACCCTTGGGTTACCGGCGGACTTTGGCCGCCATGACAGCCTCGCCTATGGGCTCGGATTTGAAGTAAAGGCGTCGGATATAACCTGGGTCCTCTCGAAGCGATGATGATGACCAGTTACTATGGTGGATCATATTTCTTTGTTACTTTTATAGTAACAAAAATAGCTGGTGTTAGTCATAGTATGTAGTACAAAAAACTAAATTCAGATTTAAATAGTCGTCGCTGATTATACCTACGTACCTGGTGTAATGGCAGCAAAAAAGTTAGATAAATTGAAATAAAACTATACACACTTTTTTGCTCACAAAATTTTTGCTGCTTGAGTATTTTAACAAGTAGGTAGTTAGTAAAATAATAGCCAAAAAAATAAACTACTGTTACAAAAATTGTGGGAGCGACATTGAAATAACAAAACAGTGAATAGCATGCAGACATTTGCGATTTTCCTTGGACTTGTTTCTTTGTCCAATTGTATGACTGGGAACATTGATATACAATATTATGGCTAATTATGCTGACAGTCTTATTCTCCTACTTAAAACTGATGAGGCGCCAGCCTGTGTGACGTAGCGCTGTCCATTCGACGTTAAGTCAGAGGTCACAGACACGATTTCTGTTGAAAACAGATATTAAATACTGCTTGCATTTCTTTATATTTTTAAGGTGGTTCAAAAAGTTCGCGGTTTCGACTAGAAAACCAAATATACAATACGTTTAAAAACATTTTTATTTTTCGATGCGACGTAATCTCCGTAGAGCTCTAAGCTTTTCTTCCACTTGCTCTGCAAAGCTCCAAAAATATTTTTGAAGGTCTGCAAAATACTGAATTTTCATCGAGTGAATAAACCAGGAGACACAGTAGTTTAAAACCGCATTCACTCATTTGAGCCATGGATTCAACAGATATGTGACCGCGCAATATCCTGATGAACCAACAGTATTTTTGCTGAGTGCTCCTGGCCATTTCTCTTTAATTTCTTTACGTAATCGATGCAATCGAATGCAATATTATCCCATGAAGATACCATTAGAATCCTAATTCCCTATTCCACCATCCCAATTCTTCTGGAGTCGGTTCACCAGATTTTTTCCATTGTTTTTAAGATCATTACAGTTGTTTTGACTCTGGAATATAAAGACGAAACCATAACCCATTTTGTCCATAGTCTGAAACATGACAAAAAAATCTCGTAGTCGTATGTATTTTCGAATGCCGTCCTTGCGACGCACACTGCTGCGAAAAAAAATTCAAGTGGTACGCCCTTGCGAAAAGCCGTATTGAAAATCGCTCGACGTTATCGAAATCCATTGTTGCGATGTGTGCACAGAATATGGACGCCAAGTAACAGTATTTGAACTGTTGCGTTTCGTTTGGTGAGTGAGAGTGCCGGAGCCCAAACTCCTTTCCCATCCCTTCCCAAACTTCTTTCCCAACCCCTCCCAAACTCCTTTCCCATCCCCTCCTAAACTCCTTTCCCATCCCCTCCCAAACTCCTTTCCCATCCCCTCCCAAACTCCTTTCCCATCCCCTCTCCTTTACAGGGTCGGCAGCGCGAGTGTGACGCCACTGGTGTTGCACACGTCCATAGGCCGCGGTAACCGCTTCCCATCAGGTGGGCCGTGTGTTTGTCTGCCACCTTAGTGGTATAAAAAAAAAACCAATACAGGGGCTCGATTCAGAGAAATTACGTTTTTTAAACTAACGAACATTGAAATCTCAAAATCTAATTGAAAACGAAATTAAGTATCACTGGTAAATGTTTAATAACCTCACTAAAGTGAAGGTAGGTTTTGTTTTGACAAATCATACTCAATTCTAAAATATTTTTTACAGTTTTTCTTAGGAAACGAATCGAAATCACGCGGTTTGAAAACCTGGCGTTACTGAATCGTGCCCCAGTTCAGAGATGGAGTTATACACCGCGTATAGCTCCATCTCAGTTCCTCAGCTGAACTATAACGCTTTTGAATTGCTATAAGAGCAACGTGGTGAGGCCCCTAGTTGCTACCAACGTCACCTGCAAAAGAGTGAAAAGCGAGAATGAGAAAATTGAAAGAAAATGAGTAAGACTTCACAGTTAAATAAAAGGGGGGTAATACCCTAAAAAGAAAGAGAGAAGAAGACCCTAAGAAGAAATATTCAACATTCAACGCACCTGAGTATTCACACTAAGGCTCGGGCTGTACTTCACACTACGATAAAACAATCTAAAGTGTTAATAGCGTGAATAGCGGTATAAGTACTATAGATCATTCTCCAAATCCTGAAGGACTATTACCGACGCATTATAAAGTACTAGAAAGCAGACAAAATCTGAGTATTAACTTGACTGGAGTATCATATTGTCAGTCGTACTTGAAGTTAAAAAGCCCTAAGCTAAAAGTGGGGTGTACCCACAGTATAAGAGTAAACTAGACATCGTGTGTACATTAAATGGTATGAAAACCCAGCATGTCATTTACCCCGGTCGAATTGTGTATGAATTTATCTACATGCTTTATCTCTTAAATGGCCTGAAACTATTTTCTATACAATCGCGCGAAATTCTGATCCCGGTCACATAGGATTGAAAAAATACGACATGTTCTCAGACCTACCAAATATACACAAAAAAAAATCATAAGATTCAGTCAAGCCGTTCCAGAGGAGTGCACATTACACTGTGAGCCGAGAGATTTTTATATATAAGATTGGTATAGAAATGGACTGAAACTCTTTTCTATAGAAAGAAAGAAAAAGAAGAAAGAAAGAAAAGACATTTAATTCTGGACCCGCACAATGAACATAAAGCATATTAATAAATAAATATCTTGAAACCTAAAACCCCATCTCAGCATAGATATGCTACGCATAAATAAAATAAAATACAATAATAATAGGTCTTTCTGTACCTATTAAATTGCCGAAATTTTCATACAAATTCATGAGTTCGTTATTCCTGTAATTTAATAGCTATTTCCATTATTTATATTTTGTTTGAAAGTCGATTTCAAGATTTTACAACTCTGTATTAAATTTTGTTTTTATTGGCCGCTTGATAAATTAATTCGATCTTCAAGAACTATCCATTTTGATGATAAATTTCGCATTACTTAACAGCTGTCACTTTTCAAAAATGTAATAAAAGTTGCTGTTTGTTACACAAAAAAAAACATAAAATTTGAATGTGTCATTCCTAAAAAATGCAAAAATGTTCCAATTTCTTCAAAAAAAACGGCAATTTCATATGTAACGACCTAATACATCACCAAACCATTAAACTATAATATCTTGATAGGGATTGTCTATTATCAACAGTCTGTAGCTCTGTGCTCCCGCGCAGGGCCAGGCATAAAGAAGGAAAAGAAATATATTCTGTTGATTTAGTAACCCTGTACTCGGCCTATCAGCCTTAAACGATTAGTCGTTATATCCTCGAGACTTATTTAAAACCCCTGCACTTAGTTGAGTACTGTTGAAAACTTTCCAGAAGAGTTTCGGTGAGTACTGTTGAATTTTTCAATGAGAACGTACGTGTTGAAGTGGAGATAAGGCTAGTGGTGCTTGATTGTTTATCTGTTCGTTTTGAGCAGCATGATCTAGAGAACTACAGTTTGGCACGTGCGGAGGGGACGACTTCCGATTGCTGTCAATGTTTGTATGATGCGTTTTTTAGATAAGGTTGGTGTTTGTTAGTAGGTACAGCAGCCAAACTCCTAATCAATCTATATTTAGCAACTTTACATTACTAGATATAATTTTGAAGTGGTTCTGTCTCCTGCAATTTAGGTATCATTATTTCCATACCAATCCGTAATACCGTACCAAGTCTTTCACGTAATTACTGAGACAGTCCGCGATATCCGCATCTGGGGCTATCGCTATTATCATCATCATTTTACCTTGGTTCCCGGAAGTGTTCGAGGGATATGCTCTATGGGCAACCTTGCACCCCGGCGTCTTAAGGGGGGGGGGGGGGACGTATACGAAGGGATTTCGGCAAGAAAAAAATAAAAATAAAGGTCCGCTTACTCTTTCTTATCTTTCTTTGGAGCAACTCCGTCGCCGTCTAACCGCCCAAACCCTCGAGGGAAGCCAGCACTAGGGAGTCATCCGAAAATCCGCACGTGTATCGGCTTGCAGGTGAGGTTTGGCCCCGTGGGTCTTGCTGCGGCCCCATATAACCTCCTCCTCCTAAGTCTATCGCTATGTTATTTAATAAATTGGTTGCTTAACGACGCTAGGTTCTATGAACACTTGTAGTACCCGAGTTGACAATAACCGGTTAAGTGTAAAGCTTTCTCAGAATATCCTCTCTCTCATTAATTACTGGTGTTAAACGCTATTTATCCGTCATTCCGCTTAAAGTTTTGCTACAATATCATGTAGGTAACCTTAGATATGTTTTCACACGATTTTGAAAAAATTGTAGAACAATGTCTCCTGTGTTAATTACTTACAATAATACAACAACTTAACCTTCTGGTGATGACCGCTGACAGTTTCATCACCTCTATTTCCAGAAAACCCATAACACCATTCTCAGCAAAAAAATCTGCAGGTAAGCTAGAACAAAACGATCACCTACATATTGACAAGGTTACTGGCGATGCGTACGCGCAGTCACGTCCGTCACCGGTCCCACGATCAGGCGGTGACGTCACATACCCACTGTTTATGTATGTCTTATATCTAATTGAGTATTGCGGTAACGTAATGTAAAATTTGCAAGTACGGAAGTAAGGACTCATTAATTTACAATTTATGCGAACTAAGTGGAGTTACTGTTGTAACTGTGACTTATGAGGCACAGTGGGATATTATTGAGTTTGTTTCTGTGTTTTCGTAAGGTCTTGGGTTCGGTTCTCATGTATGGTAAAGTGCTATTGAGTTTTTCTGTAAGGATTTTTTAGTAGAGTCAGAAAATGAGCGTGGAATCATTTGTTTTTTTTTAAGTTTTGACGTTTTGCGACCACACTCTAACGGCCTGTGCAAGTTAAAGTTTGCACTTTGGAGCCTGGGATCCGCTTATTGTGTTGATTGGTATGTCGGGTTTTCCGGGAGCGACTGCCGTCAGACTTCCCAACCCCGAGAGGAAAGACTATGTCAGAGCTTCGACTTTTGTTTAGGAGATGCGCCGACTAGCAGGTGAGTTTGGTTTCACCCTAAACGGATCCTGACTGATATGTATTAAGTTTATTTGGACATAAAAAGGTATTAGACATGAACCTTAATTTTTCTGGTCCGATTCCTGGGTTAGGCAAACATTGTTTCAATGTTATTAGGAAATTCAAAGGTGGCAAAACATGGCTCTGTCACTGTTTAATTAGATGTCACGACCACGACCAAAAAAAAATCTTACTGTCATTTCTGTCCCTCAATCAGACTTTAAACATGTCAACAAGCCTTTAGAGTACTCACAACAGTTGTATGAGAAACATACCCAACAAAAGACAATCTAGAACACCCAAATCACACTGGACAATAAACAAAAAAAATAAACATATGCCACTATTTACACTATGACGCCGGCTAACAATTGAGTAGACACTTCACTTAAAGTGTTTTTGTAAACAAAATCGTAAGTATTGCTTTTAGGTGACACATAAATTAAGATGAGCGATATTGAACTTCAATGATGTTTATTTAAATTGTTTATAGATTTTTGTATTGTTGTTACGTTTTGCATAACAAATAATTGATGATTAAGGCTTGCGACAAAGAGGTTCGGTTTGAATCCCAGCTAGTACAGGGGCCAATGGGGAGAGTTCATAGGTCCATCTCTCTCCCTCACCTGATCTGAATTGCTATAAGACAGAAACTTCACAATTTATAACATAATACTAGTTTTATTAAAATAAAGTTATCTAGACACAAAGTAAGCAGAGCTTATAATTATAATGCCTTATAGTATGAGTTCTAGAATGTGAATAAACAGACGTATATTATTATTATTTTTGTAAACATGTAGAAGCACTCAGACTAATGCGAATATTTATAATCATGCATACAAATATTTACTTGAGCGGGAATCGAAGCCGCGAACTCTGACTTAGTAGTCGAACGGTATTCCGCTAGCCACACAGGTCGGCAATCAGAACTCAAAACACTAAACAAAAACAAAGAATGTTTTAGTAAGTATACTTCCAAAAATACAAGTTGTGCAGCAAGTTATGAACATGTTCGACTAAGTTTTCTTTAATATTACTAATATTACTTTCTCATAGGAGTATTCACTTATTTATTATTTAGCGTAACAACAGTATGTTCCATTATCTTATATCAAAAGGGGGTTCGATACAGCACTTGTGCTAACGAGGTTAATTTATCTCAGCAATGCAAGCAAGAGTGCGGACTAATCAGCA
This sequence comes from Cybosia mesomella, assembly GCA_946251805.1. Taxonomy (NCBI): domain Eukaryota; kingdom Metazoa; phylum Arthropoda; class Insecta; order Lepidoptera; family Erebidae; genus Cybosia; species Cybosia mesomella. Next base: position 17,660,195 of record OX276409.1, read on the forward strand.
AGCGCAAACAAGAAAAAGCATGAATTCTGTCATATAACGCGTTACACTTGTGACATATATTATTATTGAGATAATATCAACTTTATTGATTACGTTACACTTACCTTCTTGCCTGACGAGCATTCGCTTGCAATGTAACATTTCATATACAATTTTGTTACAAGTTGTATCAAAATATTACGAACATTGTGCATTGAAATGCTTGGTTCTCCTACCTCATTGATTGAATGCTCTGATTTACTCACTACAGGTTACGCTCTGTAACGTGCGGTTCGCTTCACTCACTGATAAATGCTCAACTCTGTAACGTAACATTACAGACGATTACTCCAGGTGATGCAGCACCTTTACTGACTGCCTTACGAGGAAACAAAAAAATTGAAAAGTTCGACTGCCGCTAATTTTACGTAAGAAGCATAGCAATTGCAAAACGGAGGATTGACACGCATAAACCATATGGTGGTACGGGGCATTCAAGTTAAGTTCATTATTAATAAAAAAATAGATATTCAATGAGATACATTGTATCACAATGTAACCTTACGTAGGGCTGGCAATACGTGCCTACTTTAAGAAAATTTAATCTATACTATTATAAAAATAGTTGTATTGTGTTAAATTAACGATTCTGAACACAATATTTGACTTTGACTTTGACTTGGTCAGATTTAAAATCTTCCGCATGTTTGATTGTAATTGATTAAGTAGAAATGGAGATATAACCAGAAAACGATAACTTACTTCCGCGCGGGCGGAGTCGCGGGCATCAGCTGGTAAACAGTATTCTCGATTTGGGGGCCAGGCTAACCTCACATGCAAGTCGATACACCTGCTGATAAACGGACGACGCTCTGATGCAGGTTTTCTTTTCGGATGGGTCAAAGAATGTCGTGTCAGGGTTGAAAGGTACATTGCGACTTAGGCGGGAGTTAGCGCACGTCATGCACTATTATTTACTAATAAATTTTAAAATGGACAGCCTTTCGGTGCGTGAATGTATCCACTTCTATGTGCCGGAGCCCACTGGCCGGCGGGGGGGTATCCGAAGGGATTTCCGTACGAAAAAAAAAAGGTACATGCGTGGCACTGGACGGCGACAATATCAGCTCTTGACTTGCCCACCAGCTTGGCGCTTTTTGGCATGGAGTAGCCCTTCTTACAGACTTGTTCAATACCAACAATGAGTTTTGGAAAAAGAATCCAGATACGGACATATTCTATGATAAGCCAGGTGTCTATGGTAGGTAAAACTGTGAGAAAAAATTTGTGTAACTTATAGTATTTGTATGCCTAAAATATTACGTATTTCATCGTATTTTTAATAATTTTATAATTTCAAGAAATGTACAATATATATAATTAACTTCATGTAATGTATATTTATGTAACTGACTGCAAATAAGCGCTTTGGTGCATACTGTAAGCTTATATTGCTAAAAATGAATGAATAAATGAATCTAAAAAAGGGCAGTCCCATAAAAGCCAAGATAAACTAATAGTGGAGGAGTAGGAGAGTGGACTCCGGGCTTTTTGATGCAAGTTTTGGATGCAATGGGGAATGTCGCTCGGATGATGATGATAATGATTTATGAGAGGTATGACGTAATTGAAGCCTAGGCAAAGACTGTGCCTAAGGCACAATCTTTGATTCAATAAGAGACTCTAGAATATACTATTGATATTGTAAATGTAAAAGTTGTTTGTTAATTCTTAGGCTCTACTCGTATAAAGAGTGATATTAAAAGTGGAAGGAGTTTCAATTCTGGATTACTTACTATTAAACCGGAATATTTAGGAAGAAATAAAGTACAGCCAACGACAAAAGCGACTGAACGAATTCTACTTTGTTAATCACTTTAGCTCTTAACCCTTTCATAAAATAATAAACAAAACATGAAATATATTAAGTTTGTCATCTGGGGATAATAAAACTACCAATATATTAATTATTAGGATCATGTATTTCAATGGAAAAAAATGGTTGTTAATATTTAAGTGTGAATCTATTTTTGTCTTTGACTGTACATAAATATACTACGGGACATAATATCTATCTATATTACTATAAAATTTAAAATAATTTGTGTCTGTAATTTGAGATATTAAAAAAAACTTGGCTGTTAAATGAACGATTCTGAACACAAAAATTTTTTTTTTTGAATTCTTGCCTGTTTGTCGGTCTGTTCGCGATGGACGCAAAACGGATTAAAGAAAGGTCTTAGTCAGACTTAAAATCTGGCGTTTATTTGATTGCAATTGGTTAAATAGAACCGAAGACGCACGTGTACCAACTTGCAGCTTAGGTAAGCTTGGGCCCCGAAGACCTTCTTGGGACCCCTACACCAGTAACGTAATCTAGTCTACGTAATTAGTGCGGTTTGGGGCAGCCCTAGGTTCCCTTCGACACTACACTTTCTATAAATTAACCCATCTATGTAATCATCTTCGCATTGACATAATATGCTGCAATTATTGCATTTTTTCAAACTATAGTGTATGAACTTTATATAATACTAGCCCGCGTGTTGCCCGCGGCTTCGCCCGCGTGGAATATTGATCCCGTTCCCACTACCCATGGGACCCTATTCTACCATCACAACCTACATAAGATACACAATTTCACCATATATCAATATGTTATATCTCAAAGGGCAGCGTTTTCGTTGAAAGCTCCTAGACGGCTTATTTTTTTCAACTCTTCCAACAAATATTATTTTATAGCCAGTGTATACAAAAACTTGACAAATTATTGAGCTGAGCGAGCCAAGCTCTTATACCCGGCATAGCCGTTTGTTGGTGACTGAACTTCTCCGTAACCACTCTCGCGATCTTGACAAAATTTACCACAGTGATAGTGTGGACACTGAGGAGTGTTTTGAAGCGAGATGGTTCATGTCCGATGTACCATTGAGGAATAATCACCGAAAAACAGTTTCACGAGCGCGCGGCCTTAGCTAAGCGCGCGACCGTAGTAAGATGTCTTATTTTCAAGTAAGAGTCCTGCTTGCTCAGCTCTATTTATTTCAGTCGCACTCTGCACTGAATTCGTAGTATACTAAAACCTTCCTCGAGAACCATTTTATCCATTAGTGAAAACAGCATGACAATCGGTGCAGTAATTTTTGAGTTTATTGCAAACAGACAGACAGACGCGGCGAAGGACTTTGTTTTATAACATGTAGTGATAGTAATTGCAACGGACTTGGAATTTGCAATATTTAATAAAAAAAGCAATGTAATGGCCTATACTATTTTTTTTTAAACTACCTACTTGTAATGTGGTATAGGGCATCATCAAGACTTACGAGGCCACGCCAACTTCACCTGCAAACCTGTACACCTGCTGATTCACAGATGACGCTCTGGCACAGTGTTTCCTCTCGGGGTTGGGTTAGGTCAGACGGTAGTCGCTCCCGTAAAAGCTATATACGTCAAACCAAAAGGGGGAGAAGGAGTAAGTGGACTGGATTTTTTTTAAATATAGGACACGCAAATTGACTTCACCTCGCCTGATGGTAAGCTAGGTACACAGACAAGAATTCCAAAAAAAAGTTTTGTTTTCAGAATTGTTCATTTAACATAACGCAAGTTTTTTTTTAATATCTCTAATATACAGACACAACTAATTTACAATTTTTAAATAGTATAGATAGATTGATACAAAACGAAACTTAGAAAATAAAATCTGAAGGCTTGAGACTTTATTTCGGATTCGAATGAAATGAAATGAATTCGGATTCCCGTTCAGATGGTGATGATGAAAAGTGCACAGGAGAGAGAAGTGTGATCACATCCCCGATAATTTTCAAAGAGAAAACTAAGCACAACGATTGCGTTGTGCTTATTTTCCACCTTACTAGTATAATAAAAACATAATAAAAAATAAATCTAACGATGGTTATGAACACATTTTTCCTCATAAAACTGTTGTATCTACGATCTACTCGATACAAGATATCATCAGAGCCGTCAAAATGTTTTGTACACCAACATTATCTAGAATCTCTTGCATACTTACTTAATAGAGGAAATCGCCAATTGCATGAAACAATGCTTCGTGGTGTACCCTGTTCACATTTGATCCAACATTGGTGAATCACTCTCCTCACTTAGACTTATGGATTTCAATACAAGAGTGATGCAGTAAGGAGGTTTCGTCACCAATATTGGCGTTGTTTGTTGGCGATACTTGAAGATTGTTGTCTTTAGTGTACGTCTATTTTGTCGTTATTTAATGAATTTAGAGGTAATGTTGTTTTTCAAAGAAATTGTTTCTTTGTAAGAGAAATTATTGTAAACGGTCGAAGAACTATTCTGACATAAGTGCTAGGAAATTGCATGTACGATTAAATTGATTCGTATTGTGTTACATAGTGGCGTATTGTATTGTGTTACTCTGGGATGTCACACGTGGTTAACTAAGTCACAGCTCTGCTCCTATACAGCATGAATTCTTGACACTAATCTAACATATCGCTCATCCAAAAGAGCAATAACACATATGGAAAAATTGACGTTTTGACACAAAAAAACCGGTAAACGGAATTAGAATAGACTGGATGAGCGACAACATCGCGTCGACCAGACAAACATAGTGGGCGAAATTTAGGTGTTAACACATGTCCACACCTCGCAAGCAGACCATTTAAGAAATATCACATGGGTGGAAGATATTATAAAGAAAGTAAGACTGATGAGGTGGAGATGGACAGGAATCATGACAAGAGAGAGACAAAATGGACCAAAATCATAACAGAGTGGCAACCACGCGAGTATAAATATAAAAGAAATAGAGGTAGACAGGCAAGAATATAGACAGATGATATAAAGAGAGTCGGAAACACTACCTGGTCAAGAACAGCCTAAGATAGAATAGAATGGAAGCAGTTGGAAGAGGCCTATGTGTCATAGAACACGTTGACACTAAACCAGAAAATACAATGTGTACATTTTTAGAGGTTAGTAATTATATAGATTGTATTGTGTGATAAGTTTGTGTTCTTAAGGCTTAATTACATCTCTGTCTACCCCCTATTATATTGTAATCACTGTATTTTTACCAAATCACAAGTAGAACTTCAAGCTTACTTCTAGAACTTTTAAATTTTGCAACTTACGTGAATTATGGTAGTCAACATCATTCTGTCTGACATTTAACTTTTATTTGGTTACGTAAGTGAATGACTGAATTAAGTTTTGATATGAAATAACACCGTAACAGTTGTAATCACTATCTACCGTAGGTTAGATCGTTAATTGTTCAGTTTAATATTGATCCAGGCCCTCAAACTCAATAAAATGCGTACAATAAGGCTGCCTCAGTGGAGCAGGCGTAGCGACTTTGAATGTTGTACCGGTTTGGGTGAAATATTATTGGCTTTTACTGTTGGAACATTCTTAGTTCTAGAGCAGCACAAAGTATACCACTGGTGAAAAATGTCGACTTCATTAAGCTAGCCCCTCATTGAGCCGCAGCCCCCCTCAGTTTCGGGACCAGACTTCGGAGATGAGGTCCGAAGTCCCATCGGCTATCGAGTACGAGCCCAAAGGTACTTCATCGTGGGCTCGATGCCGATGCTTACGCCCCCTACGGTTATGCTGGTTCCCGCAGATGGCCCCCTCCGAGGCCCGTGAAAACACATAGCCTCGGATTTGTAGAGAGCCACCTCGAGTCCCAGCCGCTGTATTCGACCCACGACTTGAGCAACCCCTGCCGTGGCCTTCAGTCCCCCGCTTCGGTACGTGGCTCCCCGCGCCATAACGAGGGTGTCGTCAGCATAGCAGACTATGCTGAAACCCTCGAGCAACGCATCGCGCAGCACCCAGTCGTATCCGATGTTCCACAGGAGTGGCCATAGGACCGACCCCTGCGGAACACCGCACGACACTTCTCGCCGCCCTGGCCCTAGCCAGCTCGGGTAAACTATGGCCCTCTCGGATAGGTAAGCCTCGACAATGCGGCGGAGGTAAGGAGGCACTCCGTGATACGCGAGCGCCTCCCTAACGCAGCTCCAGGGTAGGGTGTTGAAGGCGTTGGCAATGTCCAGAGACACCGCCACCACCACCCCACCCCGCGAGACTACTTCCTCCGCCAGGCGCCTAACGCGCATGATCGCTTCCACGGTGGAGCGCCCCCTGCGGAAACCGAACTGGTTGTCTGCCAGATCTAGCCCCACGTTCGTGAGATGCTCGACGAGGCGAGGCCGAGCGGAGTCTGCGGCGGGGACGCCACAGACTCATCTACGCCCGGGAGTACCGACCTCCATGATCGGGGCCTGAGGACGGCAGTTGGCCGACTCGCCGTCCTTACAGAAGCAGGCCGTGGCGGAGGCGTGTCGTGTGTGCCCTACACACGCTTGCCAACTCACCGAAGCGGGATAAAACCCGACCCCACCAGGCGAGGCCGCGGTGGCGGCCAAAGTCCGCCGGCAACCCTGGGGTTATCATTTCGAGGGCTTACCCGGGTGCCCGGCAACGGACACTTGGGGAGGACACCGTGCGGTTTTAGTCGAGACACGACATAACCACCCCCGCTGGCCGGCGGGGGGGTATCCGAAGGGATTTCCGCTCGTAAAAAAAAACAGACGTTTATTAAATTTATTATACTTCTAACATATATACTACGATGATTATCAACTTTTTTTTCCTTTTTTTATATTAAAATAAATAAAAAACATGTTTATTCGTGAAAACTTATAAATGGCCTTTAGCCATATATTATTTGCGAATATGAACTGTATTAGCTATAAGTTTTACAAATAAAATAAAATAAAAATAGAAAGCTGATTTCATTATAGTTAAATTATTTGAATACAAGATTCAGTTCAGGATACCCTTACCGTATTAAAAATGGCGCCTTTACCATCGTATATCAACGCGTCTAGCCCTCAAGTAGGATGGTCCTCACAAATCAAAGACCAAAATCAAATACTTTGAACCAATCATAAATGAAATAGAAAGCATTCAACTAATAATTATGCATTAATAACATCACAAAAATTGACTCAATCCTTCCCTTTCAACTTTCAACCCTCAATAAATCAACCCGTTCGACGCCAGATTGTGCGTGCGCGCAATACTTGCACGTGCTCGCCCCGCGGACTCGTTATTCGAGTTCCAATTTCCGACGCGCACTTCCTATCACCCTTTCGTGTCAATCGATTTGTATTATTATCTGGATGTGGCCCAACAACGGTGATATTTAAAGTGTTAAGTGATAAGACAACTAAAAATATATAACTTCTTATATTTACATTGCATTCACAAATAGTATCATCATCACAGCGTTCCCGATTGCATCTAAAGGTATCACTTTAGAGCCCAGGGTCCACTTTTCCATCCCTTCCTTCTACAATTTTGTTTAGTTTGGCTTTTACAGGAGCATCTGCTGTCTAACCCTTAACCCTGAGAGATAAGCCTTCTTCAGGTCCTCATCCATCAATCAATAGGTGCAACGGCTTGCAGGTGAGGTTGGTTTGGGCCCCGAAGAACTTGGTGGGGTTCTATTCACCTAAAACCATCTTAAACATGTCTTAACAAAATGCCATACAGGATTTTTAAGGAAACCTAAGTCTGCCATTCGGTTAAGTTGCAGTGCTAACAATTTACGGAAACGTCATTTTTTCTGTTTTATATTATTCTTACAAACTTGTCAACTTTATGTCGACTCCCGCGCATTATTTATCACAGGAAATTGGTAGATGAAGGAGACCTTCGCAGTAAAAATCCTTGGTTAAAATGATGATAGTTTTGAAATGTTGCCAATTGAAGGCTCTTGATTTCGTAATAGGCATGACATTTTTATGAACGTGAATTTTGAATCTGTGATGTAAGCTACGATTGCAAACAACTATTGCTCATCACGAAATCTAGGCTGTATTTAGTTACGGTTTATAGATGTAACTACAAAATTAAGCTTGTTTGCTTCTTTGGCCGCAAATTTGCTATAAGCGTGATTATTCTGTCAGTTAAGGAAGTAGTTATAACTGATCGTTGCAAGACAAATAACTGTTTGACTTAATGTTGTAATGCAACTTTTTTGTCATTAAAAGGACCGTCTATTGTGTTTGAGCACTATCTCACTACCATAAGTATTAGAGTTAACGGGATATTTACCATGTGTTTCTAAGAGCGTCCGATATTTCGGCACTGTTGCAAGCGCCATGATCACGGAGGAAGTACCTCCGTGATCATGGCGCTTGCAACAGTGCCGAAATAAATTCTTCCTCCGTGATCATGGCGCTTGCAACAGTGCCGAAATATCGGACACTCTTAGAAACACATGGTAAATATCCCGTTAACTCTAATACTTATGTTAGTGACCATGATAGTTTAAATACCTATATCTCACTACCAGCTCAATATTGATGGTCATTGATGGAATACGCTTGCCTAGAAGCTACGTATTCATTGGTGACTTAAAGACTTGACTTCATAAGCATCTCACAGACAAATTCATTAGATACAACTGAAACCAGAAAATTATGTGTAAATGTATTTAATTGCAGGGCCTGGATGTTCTTGGTTTAAGTAAGCTCTTTACTTACCATCAGTAGGGTAATAATTCATGGGATTGACAGTAGTTAGTGATGGGCTATCCGCCTAACCTATTGTTGCTCTATGTATTTGCACGAACACTCAATGCAGTACACGGCCTAAGTCGCCTTGTATGTACAACACTTACAGGAAGATAAAATATGAAGTGGCCTTGTGACCGGGTTACATGCACCGCCTAAAAGGCTGAGCGCTTATTAAACACAAGACAGTCTTCAGACAGACTATTGCTCCACAGAAACATATGAAAGTGCGCACACTTCAATCTAAACTGTTTACAAGATTTGCACCGCGACAAGTCTGTCTTAAGACTGACTTGTCTCTAATCTGCGCTCACCCTTAGATAATTATAATACATTCGTTGTTTACTGAAGCATTTTCACACCTTCGCACAGCGAATTTAAAAGGCAAGCATGGAGCATATAACCAGTAGGGCAAGCTATATCCTTCCTTCTGTGATTTAACAATTACATTACCGACATCATCATACACATCGAATATTATTCTGCAGACCTACATTTGGATTTATATTTACAACTTTTTGGTAGGTATACGATGAAATGAGTTTTGCATCCCAATAAAACAAAATTAAAACATCATATATTAATCTCCCTAGAATCAATATTGCCACATCTAGTGAGGGTACACTACAGATTCACAGCAACTAAAATAAAAAAAATAACCTATTGTTCGATCATGTTGCAACAGTTCATCTTTAATTGGGTCATTATCGAGCCGTGTTTAACCCTTCACTGCTAAAGAAAGGGTAGAAAGCAGATGCATGATTTTATTCGTGGATCATTCACGTGTTCGCTTTTGTTCATTTACTTAATTGGATCGTTTTGTTTCATTTTATTGATAACAGCTGCTTTATTATTGATGTTAAAGATAAGACTTATTCTTATATCTATATAAATAACATATTTATCATCATTAGTGATTTAAGAGTCGGCTTTACGATCGAGAAGTCCCGGGTTCGAATCCTGGCCATTATACTACCGACATGAATCATTTTTTCACCAAGTAACTTAGCTTAGCTCGAAGGATTAGAGGGAAACAAGTCATTTCAGTTACTACTATTCCATAAAAAAGCGATGCCCCTGTGTAGAGTGGCGGTAGTGCCTTCGACTGCTACGTCAGAGATAACGGATTTGATTCCGTCTTCGTACAAAATGTGAATGTATGAATAAATTAATTTTAATCTATGAGTTTCATGAGCCTGTCATCAGGAAGTATGTCCGGTCCGCCAATTGGCGACAGTATGCCCACTTTTATTATGACAAGCGAAATTGGGTGCGCACCTGTGTCTACCCCCTTGGAGTTACACATTCGTGGTAGTAATTTTTTTTTTCGATACAGTTCATGCGCAAGAGTCGAGTTGAAGGTACACACTAGTATTATTATCTGAACTATTCCATCGTTAACACCGCATAATTTCAGCAACTTTGCGAAATGGCATCCACTAATTGTCTGAGTATTGTAAATCACATTCTTGGTTAATTAAAACATTATGCATGTGTGAGTGTGCAAGCGCAACTAACTACTCGTGTGTGCGGTTAAGGCGCGCATGCGTGCGAATTGATGTAAGAATGATTTCTCAGTTATTGCTACAAGGAAAAATACCAGTAGCATACTTCACCAAGGACTTTGATGATGTTTATTAATATTTATCTATCAGAATTAATTCTGTTCACTAGTTCTTGTACGATCTATGGCTGTCGTTACGGGTAGTTCGAGAAAATGTCCGACAACTGGTCTAACTACAGAACTTTAACATCGCCAATGTGTTGTGGAGGTCAGCAGGGCAGTCGCTTCACTGGAAATATTGAAGTTCGGCCGCTTACACTCAGAATGGGACCCAACAGAGTTGGGAAAAAAGGCTCCGAGGATGATGACTGGTTTTTGTATGAAAAATCATTAACAAGTGTACAGTAACATCAATTTATTACACAATAATATGTCCAAAGTAATCAAAAGGACTTGCCCAACAGCACACCTTAGACTTCCTAGTTAGCATTTCCCCGATTGCTCAGGGCTCTTGTATTGGTGACCATACTTTTCTGAGCCTAAATGATGCTGAAAAAAACATGAATTATCCGGCCGGAGACCACGGATGTTTGGGTCATGGAAGTGACAAAAAGTAATCAACGCACGAGCGTCGCCGTGATGTACCTACAAGAAGTGCATAAAACTGGTCGCCTGGTGAATCGGGGCTCGGGGATCAGACGGCAGTCGCTCCCGTAATTGCCAAAAGAAACCATATTGTGGAAAAAAAGAGTGTGAGGGTGGACCCCGGGTTTCAACGTGCAAGCTTTGGATGCAACCGAAATTGGCACTTGAATGAAGAAGCTTGTTAGATTATTTACTTTTTTATGTAGTATGTCTAGGTACTCGTCAGAAGTATCGAGTATGACAATGTCTCTACATCACATCCGATACTAACATCAGTACAGTATCGATACAGTTAATTCGATATCGTGTCCTCTGAACATAATTGACCTTGGATATGGCTACCGAATGGGTAGTTAGCTAGCCGTTATAGAACAGAAGGTGCTGTACATAAAATCTTTCGCAGATAAAGTAATTTCTGAACAAGAAAACGTAAATTTTTATCGGTTGTCCACCGTTATTATTGTACTGCCGAACTCTGAAAAGAAACGGACTTTTTAATGTACTCGAAATAACTGTATCTGCGTGTATTGTTAGATTCTAGTTTACATTTTATTGTTACTAAGTTTACTAACCTCCTTTCTATTTTTTTCAAGGAGTAAAATAGTCATCATCGTCTTAGCATTGTTACCGGTTGCATTTGAGCACTCCGACTCCGAGAGCTGCCACGAAGGTCCGCCTCAGGACCTCCCACGCTGGGCAGTCCACTATCGTCTGCAACTATCGTCACAATTATGGCACTCAGACGTTGGCTCCTTCCTGATCAGAAACTGGTGGTACCCGTAGCTACCCTTCCTAGAGATAACCCGGGTATACCCTAAGAAAGGGATTCCCCAGGAATCCCAACAGGCATTGTCCGTCCATCTATGGTCTAACAGGCAAACTCACTGTGAAGTGCAGCGGACCCTGCCCCCCTTCGTTGAGGAAGACACTCGTGGAACACGACGCACCGCTGTCTTGGGCCTGCTTTTGTTCGGCTACGGTCAAGGGTAACTCTTCCCCTTCGAGTGAACTACTGTAACTCCTCTGCAACAACACTGAGTAGGTAATGACACTCGGTAATTCGATTCCTAACTTTAAATTAATTAGGTAAATTGAAGTAGTTGGTAATATAACAAATCCAACATTCACGATTATAAAAGTAAAAATGCATCATTGAAACATGTTGAAACCTTTCAAAGACGTGTGAATGCAGTCGTTATCGTTCAGGATCGGCTTACGAAAGCGCTGCGCAGGCGCAGCGCTCGTCGCAAGCAGACCGCGACGTGCCGTTAGCATCAGTAAGGGGGCAGGCAGATAGGTAGGTGAAAGTTGTTATGCAATTGTTACATAGATTTTCGTAGGATAAGTGTTTAGGTAATCAGTTACACGTTCTGAAGTTTTACATGACCATTTTTATAGTTTACATGCATATACTTACGCCGTTATTTCCCTGAAGGAGTACGCAGAGGTGTATTTCCCACACACCCACATTTCATCAACTATGTCGTTCAATTTAGCTCTGGTTCTTTGTAGGTATAACTTTACTAATCAAATGAAAATAAGCTATGCCTGAAAGTCCCTGGTGGACTATACCTGTACGGATTCTGTACCTCAAAAGGTTAAAAAAAACTTATAAGTTCACTCTTTTGTCCGCCTGTCCGTGTATCACCACCGATTTTCTCAGGAGTGGATGGAAAAAAAAAAAAGTTGAAATTTTACCAGATTCTTCAGAATCTGGTATAAATTTCAACTTTCTTTTTTTCAGCTTCAGCGTATAGTCCTTATCAGGTCCTGAGTCAACACGATAAAAAGACATGGGCAAATTTAGATTTTCAGGCAAACTTGTAGGTACCATAATTTATCTTAATATTCAACTTTTTATTCTCTCTTTTTATTTTTCAGAATTTTCCCTTTATTCATGCTGTAAGAAGTTGCTTTAATTTTACCGTGTTGACTGGTTCATTAACCAATAAAAATGATAAATCTTTTATTATGTTGGTATAATGGGTAGGTACGGAGCACTTGGCGCACGAGTTCGATTCGCATTAGTGATCCGGTAGTCAGTTAAAAACCAAGAATGTCGCAAGTAAATGTTAAATCGGAAGCCATTCCTTCAATGCTTCATTATAATTCCTTTTAGAAATGAAGAAAGATTACAGAATTGTTCCGTTTTACCAATGCGGAACTCTAACGACAGTTAGAAGCAATTGTCAACCGTTGGTGCAATCAGCGCGACGATCAAATTGTGTAGAAAATTGTAACTGCAGTGCTTAGCAGGGGTGCTATTTGGTGCTGTATGGCATTACTGATCACTGAAGTATGGAATGAATGTGTGACGTTTTATAGGTACCACTTAGGTAGCAATGAAGCACATTACCCGGGTCACGATACGCTGAAGGTAAGAGTGTAAAATGAACAATAGAAAGATAATTTGAGAAACCTTTGGAGCGCATCCCAATCTCACCAGGTAGTCGGTGGAACTGCTAGAGAAAGGACGAGGCTCTGGCACAGGCTTTCCTCTCGGTGTTGGGCGGTCAGAAAGCTGTCGAATCTGGAAAAGCTAACATACCAATCAAAATCAATAAGCGGACCCCAGGTTCCAAATTGCGGACATTGAACGCAACTTGGAAATCGCTATGAGGATGATGATGAATGAAATAGAGTGAAGTCTACAGAATTAATCTTTAGACTTCCCTTACAATTCTACAACATAAAACTACTCTGCATTCTGTAGAATCTATCTTGTTTTGCGTGTGGAACACTCTGGGGCTTCTTTTTTTGCGTGTGGGAACCCTCTCGGGCTTCACCTCACCGGTGCCAACGATGAGGTGCTGAGTCGGATTCGAACTGACTAAAACCGAACGGTGTTTCGTCATATCGGCCTGCGTGGCCGTGGAATCTTGTGTGCCTTAGAGAAGATATCCCAGAGTCTATCTTGTCAGGGAATTGTTCTATGTACACCTCAATAATGTCTGAATTATAACTTAAGCAAACTACACGCGTCTTGAATACATATAATAAATATCTCTCATTAACTCCTCTCAATATTTACTCTAACTTACATCTTAACCGCACGTAAGTAATAATAAACATTGATATTCTGCCTGTGATGATTCAGAGTCTCGATAGCTAATACCTAATATATCATTATAGGAATTTTAGCGGCGGATGTGAAGCAATGCAAATAGGCATCAAGGATCCTGTGTTTGTCTAAAGTTGAGGATGTAAAGTGGTGTGATTATTTTATTGACGCAAGTATAAAAATTTCTATGTAATTGTTACATAGATTTACCTATACCTACTGGACAAGCTGTTGCAAGCAAAAATTGTGTCACGCCTCGCTCAAGAAAGTAAGGCGGGAGTGAGTTGTATATTTCGAATTTAGAACGGAGCTGTATGTGTAGCGTGAATTTGATATTTGAGCTCTTTTCGTTGCTCCATCAATATTTCACAATACAGGTGCCAGCAATTTCCTCGACAAAAGATAGCGTGTTTTGGAAGAGCTAAGAGAATATGGGTGGACTGTGTGGAAGATGATATGACCGGGAAAAGAGTGGGTGTTGAGTTGACTGGAAGCAGATATGAATTGAAAAACTACATTTGTCGAGCCGACGCGATATAAATATGGGATGAGGGCAGAAAAATGATGAGGTAACGGTGTGATGGCATACACAGAAGTCATTACGGCTACTAATTAAATTTTACTTTTAGGCTTGTGCTCTGTTGAAAATTATAATGTCGTCGTACGTGACTGTTTTGTGTGACGCGACTCACGTGATCAAACCTAATATGCGAAATATGGCTATACTAGTTTCCTTACTATACTTAGTAGGTTCCAAAAATCTTGAACAAACACCCCCTGTGCACTAACTGGTCAATCAAAAAAATAACAATAAAAGGCGCGCCTCCATTCATCGAACCTGCGCTTTTAGCGCGAGATTTTTAAATTATACCATAACGAGGTTTCAGAGCACTTTCACTTTTAAAATCAATTTTTTGTATTCCATGGCCTTACTGGTTACGTCAGCGTTCATCAGAGGGTGACGCTAGACTTGGATAATCCACCAGTTGGCATTGTTTAACTGTCTTAATAAACAGATAAGTCCTTGTCAGCTGCCTAAATGTCAATGTCATAAATGTCACAAAATTTCCTTTATATACTTTGATTAAGTCATTACGATGTTGGGTTCCTTAATTTGGATTGACGTAAATATACTGTGTCCAACATAATTCATATTGTTTCTGAAATTTAAATTTGAGGAATTATTAAAAGTAATTATGGTGTCTCTAATGTAAAAATAAATATTTACATGTACACTGGGGGAGTGGCTAGGGTGGAAACGCACGGGAAACGCATCGTTTTATATTATCTGTGGTGTCACTTGCCACTATCTAATACTACCGAGATGTTATTTTATTATCCACGTTGGTTTAATTCAATTAGTAGTATATAGACCTGTACAGTGTCCATTTTGTTGGTACTAAAGTAACCATAAATGTCAAGTATGCAAAGTAAACAACATTTTTTTTGTATGATAGCAAAGCATGTTGTTTAAAGATGCTTCAATCAAAAATATGTTTATTATAACGACTAAAATCATGGAATCATTAAATAATTAAACCTAACCCAAGTGCCCACTGATTGTACAGTCAACGACCAAAGTGTTTTAACACTTAAATATTTACTAACGTTTTTTACATTGAAATACCTGAACCTAGTAATGAATATATATGTAGTTTTATAATTCCCAGAGAACAAAGTTAGTACATTTAACGTTTTGTTTATTATGTTATGGAAGTTTTCACAGCTAAAGTGACTAATAAATTAGTATTTTTTAAACCACGTTTGTCATTGACTGTACATAATAATCAGGTTAATTTATGTAAACACTATCTGTGTATCGCCAAATAACAATAATAATAATTAGTCATTTGATAGCAACTGCCCACATCTACTAAGTGACTATGTATGCAGTCGTCCAACACACTAACTACATTATTATTCCATCCTATCAAATTAATAGAATTGCATATCTATGACTATGATTTTACTTTTGACATTATTACAACAACGTACAGTGTACGGGTGTATTAATAGTTCTGAACTTAAAGTCCCAACGACAAAATAGATTTAAAAAAAAAGAATCCTTACTATGAATTGAAGTTACGGAAGGATTATGTTCATTAAATTAAAATTGCAATGATTTTTAGGTATGCAGACTATTTGTACGGAACAAAAAAGAATCTGCAATTCGTTTGGTCACAATTGCCATCAAACAACGCGTAACTTTGTAGCTGTAATTATATAATCACTATCACGTCTACATAACTCGTCTAGGCCTAGTCTCTGGGACGGGAGCGGGGGGAGTATTAAGGGACCCCCTTAACACTCCCCCCGCTCCCGTATCAACGTCTAAGGCTAGATATTTCCATTATCATTGACATAAAATAAGAATAAAGCAAAGGCAAGAAATAATTTAGTTTTTTGTGGAAATGGAGGCGGACCCAGCAGTGGGACAAAATGGGCTATATTAAAGTAGTCCACACTGACAACGATTTACTTTCAGATAGAC
This sequence comes from Cybosia mesomella, assembly GCA_946251805.1. NCBI lineage: Eukaryota > Metazoa > Arthropoda > Insecta > Lepidoptera > Erebidae > Cybosia > Cybosia mesomella. Next base: position 17,676,472 of record OX276409.1, read on the forward strand.
CACGTGGCGTACAGTCAGTGGCTAAAGAATTATGATATCACAGATTCTACAGATTCTACATTTAAAACTCTGAATGGAAATTATTAATTACATTTGAATAAACTTTTTAAATTATTTATAGTTGAATAGCATATTCATTAAAAATATAAATTATTTTACTTATAAACATTTTTTAAATACTCATGAAAGTGATCATCAACTTTTGATGCTCATTGTACTTATTTTTACCTTCCTAATAGAAAACCACGTAAGAAGTATCCATAAGTAACCAAGGAAATGATACATAACACCACGGTTCAATACAAACAAGTTTCAATTGAATTTCGTAAGTATAACAAAAATCTTCGAAGCGAGTGGTGCCAACAAGTGACCACGTAACATCCTTGTCTATGGGCCTTAATAAACATCACCTGCATATATCACCTGTCAGTCATGACCTCTGCGATTACGAAAAATTACTCAAAACTTAGTAAAGACGAAAGGCCAACTTAAATTGGCGGTTGAAAGGTAATGTTAACTAGTATTCTGATGGATCCGATTACGTAAGACCCCTATGATTAGTAGAAATATTCGAAAGGTAATAGAGGTGGACGGATCAAGTTTAAATGGTGGTAATGTAAGCTAAGTGCGGTGGCCGTGGTTTGCCCGTTCCGGTGGGGTACCATGATATATGAGCTTCTTTTTGTATTGCGCTTGACCTACGTTATGGGGAAGAATAAAAGGTTGTACGTATAGAAACTGTGGCGTATTATAAAAAAAGCAGAATGTCAACAGTCGTTATAAGTTTTGGAATTTATAGACGTTTAATTATCAAGAAAAGAAAAGAAAGAGACAATTATTTAAAGTAAGATCAGTAGGAACAGTGTAAAATGTGTAAATGTGTAGATACACATAGATGTTAATATGAAAATACAACGGTTGAGATTTAAGAGCCCACTAGAGGATACATCTAAATTGAAACTTCACGAACTGCAGTTCGTGAAGTTTCGTTTCAATCTCAATTCAATCCGCAGGGCAGTTTGTGACAACCTGAACAGTGACCGGCGGTTCTGATTCATCAGAAACTTATTCTGTCCTATCGTACGCATTATTTACTATAAAACCACTCACTTACTGAGAAATAAATTACAATAATACCATTCTAGTTATTATCAAACACACAAAAAACATGTATGATATAATTCTTATAAACTTAGGGTCATAAATTCATAAAATTAGTCTGAGGTTGAATTTTGTGGAAAATAAAATGTTGTAATTAATTAAATTAATGAACATTCGTAATAAAGACAGTGAAGGCAATACAAAAAGTGACCGACTCTTGTTTTCAGTGTTACTTTATTTACGTTTCTTTTATTTCTTATCCATAACATATAAAAAAAAAAATTGCCCAATTTTTCTCCATATAAACTTTCCTTATGCCAAATCTTACACTCATCCGTGAGCACAATATTCTTAAAAAAGCATTTCGATGGTTTCACTTCACGTAACAACAAATAGATTTGTGACCTTATTTCTAAAAATAGTTACCATGTTTATAAAATGTTAAAACTGGTTGAATAAAACCTTAGGCCCCATCCAAGTTAATTTACCACAGTACCAACATGATGAACTTAATTAATAACACTGTTCATTATTTTCTTGTTGGCCACCCAGTTTTGGGTAAAAAAGCTCATTTGAACCAGATTGAGTCTGGTTGATTTTGATGTTTTCTTCATAATTTGATACCAAACTAATGGATATGTTTATTTAAGGAAGATGATGAGATAATTTAGAATTTGTGATAAAGTTTGTGAGTGTTACGAACAAGATACTCAAAATTTGTTTATAAGTACAAGGAACATAGAATTATTGTATGCTTTTGTGATATAGTATTAATTGTCTAAAAAAATGTTATTCGTCGCTCCCTTAGTAATGTGCCCGATAGATGGCAACAGGCTCGAGGTGTGTAATACCCCTACCCCTTCGGGGATCCAGGTGTGAACTTATGAAGTATGTTATATTTATTTGTCTACTATACGTTCTACTACTACTACTATTATTTGTTCGTACCCGGCATCACATGGCTGCCGACATTTCCCATGGCTTTTGAAAAAATTTCTTTCATGTAGACCTTTTTTCTTATTCTTTTTGTACACACAAGAAAATGATTATAACATAAATAATATTTTAAAAAAGATGTGCAAAGGCGAGCTTAACTCTCTCTCCCAGCAAACCATTGAGTAATAGAGGAAGACTAGTTTAAGAAAGGGTGTGAAGTGTACATTACAAGATAAAAAGAAAAGAGAAACATGCTAGTAACCACAATACTGATAATAAAAAACCTTGACTTGTCACAACAGTTACAAACACAACAATAAATAAACTCTTACAGATCTGCTGATGGCCACGGTTCAGCCCACGTGCAATACTGATGCTGTTCCCGCAGGTTATTCCGGATCATCTCCATTTCTATGCCAAATTTCATCTGGATCGGTTCAGCTGTGAAAATGTAATAAAACCACAAAATTTCACATTTATAATATTAGTAGGTAGTAGGATTAGTTTGTAAAATTACAGCTTCTTTCACAAAGTTCTAGATCGAATACCTGCAGTATTCGATCTAGAACTTTCGACATAAACTTATACGACAGGCAAGTATACATCTTTGGAACAACTACTAGATTATTAACTAACCTAACCTTTGATTCACTGAATGAAGAAAGCCGATTAGGTATTTAACATCAGAAATTACTAGTAATAAGCAGGTAAGTCGTCTCCAAAAGCAATTAAAGACAGTTATAAAACACATGCAAAGATAAAGAAGTTGTTTGTATGTGTGAGTGTTAGGGTTGTCAAATGCATATTAAGATGTATGAAAACTCAAATGATTTTTTTCTACTAAGTTTAAATTGATCTGTTTATTATTCAATCAACTAATGTTTGAATGGTTTGACCTCAAGTGATTATATGCAAATATAAGTATAATATTTATTTTAGTGAAATATTGGTTCTTTCAGTGTATTTATTTCATAATTGTATTGTCTAATCTGAATGGAATAAATAAGCATTATGTTAAAATCAGTACATTATAAAACAGTCGTTATGTTTGAAAGCCCTAAAACTCATTGGGTTACAAAACACAGTAAAATACATAATATGATTTTATTGAAGTTTATTGCAATCACCACGTTATTTTCAGAAGAAACCATCAAATCTGATTGAGGAAGTGCTCCGCTCCAAGCTCATGGTACGCCTGTTTGTGGTTTCTATGTCAATGCGGCTAAAAAATTTATGAAGTCCTTCGATGGTACAATCATTCCTCGCAAACACGGAATAAACCATCTAAAGGAAATGCCCTTAAATCTCTTTAGTTTCGGCCCATCACGTGCCACAAAACAGTGTTGTGATTATAGCTTGACAAATTCATGCGTGACATTCCCATGGTTCGCGTGTGATGACAGGCGTAAGGCACCTTCAATGAAACTTACGTGAAAGACGTGGTAACCTGACGGCGGTCCCGCGTGCACGTTTAACAACCCCCCTGTCTTGCCCCTCTCACCATAATACCCGCGCGAACCATAGGAGTGTCGCGTAGGAATATGCCAAGCTATAGTCATAATTTTTAACAGTGAACAAGTCTCCAAGTAAATGTCAGTTGCAATCGCATTGCGAATTATGTTGAAAATCTTTACAGCATTGTAGCACTCAAGCCGTAGCTGCAGGGCACTTACTATCAAATTTATATTCTATACGAGAAACACATCCTTAAGGCCCAGCCAATTTCACCTATCGGTACACCTGCTAAATTACAGACAAGGCTCTGGCGCAGGTTTTCCTCTCAGGGTTGGGAGGTCAGACGGCATTCACCGCCAGAAAAGCCAACATATTATCAAAACAATAAGCAGACCTCGGACTCGGACTGGTAATCGTTATGAGCATCATAACGATTACCAGTCGATGATTCCATGCGGGAAAACCACATACTATGAGGTATAAGGTTCGCGTTCTCATGAAAAATGAAGTATTTTAATTATTGCGAGGCATAAGCTAGTAAAAAATATTGATTCCTCATATCGTGTGAGTGGCAGCCCTAATGAATGTGAAGCGCACGCGACGGGCGTGGTGTACTGGTAGCGTAACGTGTGCGCCGTTCCGGAGCGTGCGCGCATGCGCCAACCTCCACCGGGGCTGGAGAAATGGTCGACAGTTCAACTGTCAAATATACCATGGACATTAGACATTTTTATAACGGGGTGGTTTTGTATCGAAGGTAGACTGAACATAGATAAAGACATACAGAATGGACGCGGGCCTAGAGAAGGCTGAGCGGAGGGGTTAAGGGGTGCGCGGGTGGTTACAATGACGCGTCTACGAAGCACGTCCTTTAGTTTGTCCAGCGCCTAACACACAGCAAGGTTAAATAATAGACATGGTAGTCTTAGGATGGGTGACTGTTCTTAACACATCGTGTGCACCCTCTGTGCTTCGAAGAGAACGTTAAGCAGTCGCCGCGTCAGTCCCGGTTGATTCTAGAACCCATATTACAAGCTATACTTAGTCTGAGATTAGATAGCGTTGTGTAGTATAATAAAATATTTATTGTATTGCGGAGATTAAAATTTATGACTGGGTTTCTGAGTAACTTGGGTTCCCACTCAACGTCTTTGAAGCTCACTCCAATCTCACCTGCAAGCTGGTACATGTGCTGATTGACGGACGAGGCTGTAATGCATGTTTTCCTATCGAGGTTGCGGCGTCAGGTGGCAGTGGCCCCCGTAAAAGTCAAGAGACAGCAAATAATAAAAAGTAGTAGGAGTCCAAGAGTGGTAGCAGTCCCCGCGCTCCTCAAAGTGCAAGCTTTAAATTGAACCTGGATTGACGCTCGAATGATGATGATTCTTGTTAACCACTTCGCGTGGTTATTAACCTTGGTTTAAGACTGGAATAGGAATAAAAATAACACAGAATCATTCTTTGTAGACCGGATGGTCGCCTAAAATGGGTTTTTATATGTACTGTGGGTTAAAATGACATTGCATGTCAAATAAATAAACGGCCAAAGACAATCAAGTATAAAAACGAATCATAGTAATGTTCTGGAAGAGTTCTTGACCCCGGTGTCAAGGGCGTGGCGGTTGAAGGCTGTATAATGTATACAATTTGGACGTAATGAATACAGAGTGTAGAAAAAAACAAAGGCTAAGTCATCGTAGTTCTGTGCTATAAAGTCATAAAATAAAAAAGTATAAAAGATTTGATTGCCTTGTTGGTCCAGTGGTTAAAGTTTAGGATTATATTTAAATTAAATGGGTACCTCGTGGATTCGATTCCCGTGTTGAATAGGTGCTATTTTTCGGGTAGGAGTGGAGGATTACTTGGGTTAGGAGGGGGTCCACATCGGTCGTGTAATGTTCAGTATTCGAACCCGGGATCTCTCGATCATAAGGCCGACTCCTTAACTACTAAACTACCGACGCTTTATTAGCAGGTAAAACTGCAGACATCGTAAAGGACCCCAGACTTTTTAATCATACATTATAATCTGACCTCTCAAGCTCTAAATCAATTAAGTGTACCCTTAAATCATGCAGCGGGAAGCCGTTGCATATCATGGGTACCCATCAGTAATAATACCTTAACGAACATCAATTAACTTAGTGAATATATTAATATGAATATTCATCCAGCTTACATGCACATGGGCTCATTATTTCATAAATTCCTTTCGGGGGTTAATTTCGTTACAGTTTTGGACGCCACTGCAAACCATTTGAAAACGCAACGTTTTTAATTAAATATTTTGTTAAAATCGGAAGAAACTACTCCTGGAGTATTACGGTACAAATTCAATACTTCGGATCTATAAATTGAAGTAAGTTAAAGCTTATAACCGAACAACAGTTAACTTTCCGATTTAAAATTTAAAGGAAATGCTACATTACAAAAACATACTAAATGCTCGAAAATCTCATTAGTCTGAAAATCAATAGTTAATTGCTATTAAAAAATGATTTGAAAACTACTTTTGACTAGTCAAAAGTCAAAACTAATTTTGACCAGCCTACATTACTTAGCTTTGACTAAAAGCGTTAGTCAAAACTGCTTGTGTACACTAGAGAATTTCTTCAAAGAGCATACAATAAGAATTATACAGGATAGACATCGTGCGTATGCGTTTACTGGAGCTGCAAACGTCTGTAGATCAGAATTTCGCCTTGCTAGAGCTTTTTTACAACCTTAGTAGTATTATAATAGTTCTAATATCGCCGGCTTCTGTAATCGTAGTGAGGTCACAATACGTACCAGTTTTCAATCTCGTTATAAAAGCCTACTTCATTAAAAATACGAGCTTCTGATTAAACCTGCGCTAAATTGAAAAGAAAGGGGACCACTGTATGATTCCCTTGCGTGACAGTCTTATTTCAAAATCATATCAGTACTGTTGAATAGTTAAAAACCATTAAAATCGCGTGTGAGTAGCGAACTTTAAACGCCAAAACTGTAGGAATTTAGCGTAGATACAAGCGTATAGTACTAGCAGGGTACCAAAGCTTGTAATGAAATAAATATTCTAGAGCATATCGCAAAGCGTCATCTAGACCCAAACTAAGTACAGCTTGTGATATGGATTCTAGAATGGCGGTGTACCAACACCTACGGTGCCAAGCCAACTTTACTTACAAGCCGGTACACCTACTGACTGACGGACGTAGTTCCTTTTGGGGTCTGGAGATCAGACGGCAGTTGCTCCTGTAAAAGCTATAAAGCCAAACCAAACCTTGTAAACATCATCATATTGGGATCAAACGCTAATATGACGATGATGTTTTAGGTATAACAACTATGAACATAAATATATAGTTTATTTATCCGCAATCATCATTACATCGCCCAGGGTTCGGCAGCAACCAGGAATGGTTGCTGCCGAACCCTGGGCTATAAGCGACTGCCATCTGACCTGGCCTGGGTTAGGAACCCCGAGACGAATGCCTGCGCCAGAGTCACGTCGGTAAATCAGTAGATGGTACCGGCTTGTAGGTGAAGTTAATTTGGCTCCGAAGGTTTTCGAAAGGCCCCAAACACATATTTGCAGTAGCGTCCTATCGCATTTTGGTATCGTACAATCGAATCGAATCGTACAAGTAATCATGAATTTTGATAATGTTAAATTCGTATCGTCTGGAAAATAAGGAAAAAATTATATGACTAGGTCAATTTTGATGCCTAATCTAGCGTATGATTTATAGCTAACCTAGATACTGTAGAGACTGCGATAGGTGCACGGCGGAACCTCTTTAGCAGATGATTAGAGATGTTCATCATAAAATATTAAAATAAAAAAACTGAATGGTGACTTGGGAAAATAATTTGATTCGAAATACAGACGCTTCAAAGCAAAGTCCTACTTCTTGGGCTGCTACAAAACTTACCGGCTTAACACTTGCCTCCAAAGACCTGTATACGTATGTACCTACGTATGTCCTTTAATTTTTCTACTAATCGGATCGCTCGGTACCATTCTAGAGACATCCTATGACGGCCTCTAACTGACTGTGTTGTTCTTGTACAACTAAACAAATAAAACTGACAAAATGAAAGTAATTGAGTTAACATCACAGTGTAACATTTGATGTTGAAGATGGGCGTCCTAAATGCTTACAAGAAATTACATAACGTGTACGAACGAACGCGTTTACTTTGAAAGTGTTTGTAAACGATCTGATGAGTTATTTATTAGCTTATTAATATGTAAATGTATATATGTTTGAACATTTAGAAAGTAAATAAACTGGGGCAAGATGAGCAGTAGGATGATTTAATAATATAATTACGTATGGGAGAGTTTTAATGTGTGTTTAAGCTTTGCACGACTTTGATTTTAAGTAGTTCCACCTCATTCTTATTCAGTACACATGAGAAGATGTCTTGAAACAAGTTTCAAAAAGCGTTTTATTAATTTAAAGATACATTAAGTAATTCTCGGTATCAAAGTGACAGCCGATTAGGAGTATGTACTGTACCCCGCTTTTTGTTTATTCTTTACTTTTAAGAGGGATCTAAGGAAACGTGACGTTCGCAGCTCAACAAACGATGTTGTTAAAATTTTCCGCTGGTTTAGATTGATTAAGTGTCTTATTATTAAAAATAAATAAATAATAAATCCACTTTCCTCCTTAGCAAACAGGAGACAATTGAGAGAAATAGGCTAATTCCCTATACTAAAAAAAATAAACCTATACAGACATAAACTATGATGGGCCCTAAGTGGGTATTTATTTCCAATAATGTGAATGTGAATAATGTATGGAAAAACTTTATATTTATTCTTTTTTTTTTATACCACTAAGGTGGCAGACAAGCACACGGCCCACCTGATGGGAAGCGGTTACCGCGGCCTATGGACGTCTATTTCTAACTCTTCCAATTGTCTTTTGATTCATTTTGATGCTGGTTCAAAGACAGTTTAACTTTCCTGGGACTTCCCGATTGTTATTAGGTACTCGCTGTTGGGGTGTGTGTTGGGTAACCTCCTCGAGTGTCGCTCCGATTCCGATCCCGCTGCAGTCCGGGGGGAACGGAATCGGAGCGGCCGGTACACCCTGGGCGGCGGTCAATGGCTTCCCCTTCACCCCTGCATAGGGTTGGCATTGATCGTCGGCCAATACCCAACGTGGCGGGAACACATCGCTCTCCGTACTCCTCTGCTTTCAGAGGAGACAGGATGAGCGATGCTGTTAGTGGTGAGATGGCCCAGGGTCAGCCGGGGTGCGAGGGATATGCTCTATGGGTAACCTTACACCCCGGCGTCTGAAGACCCGAGACGGCGTGCGGTTTTAGTAGGTACTCGCTGTTTTGTATGTCATTACTGTTCTGTTCTGTTCTGTACTGTGTGATCCTGGTGTAAGGGAGTTACAATACTGGGAATGAGGGTGAGACAAGTCAAAAAAAAATATCGAAATTTGTTTACTACAAATTGCATTAATACCATATTGGTAATGGGTAGGGTCGCAGAAAATGTGGCATAGCATGACAACGGGGATCTAAAATTGCGTGACGTCTTTATGAACTACTTACCCACTTTATACTTACTATTTACCAGGACTGCCAAGGAAGGGTTATGTTTTTCGCTCGCATCTTGTATGTTTGTAAGATTCTTTATTACCGGGTATCTTCCAAATGGCTGGATGAATAGTAACAGTTACAGTTACAGGTATCGTTAGATTCATCTTAAAAACTCAAGTCTTCTTAGATAGGTGTTTTAGAAAAGAAAGCAATATAAATATATATTTCGGCACTAAATGACAAGTTGTTATTTTTTTTTAACCTATGTTATTCAAAATGAATACAAATATATATAACCTAACATAACATAAACTCACGCCTATATCCCCGAAGGGGTAGGCAGAGGTTCTAGCACCCACGTTTCGCCAGTTTATGTTTTAGGTCCCAATGTAATAGGTGGAGAGCCTATTGCCATTAACCGGGCACTTATAAACCTGCGATAAATACACACATAACTTCGAAAAGCATCGAAAAGTCATAGGTGTGTGCCATGGCCTGCCTTGCATGGCATGCCTGGGATCGAACCCGAGACCTCGTCTCAGCAGTCCTTTACCCATACCACTAGGCTACCGCGGTTTTTTTAAAATATGTATATGTTAAAACTAAAAAGTATAGTTTTTTAAGACTCTACACTCATTTTTGCAAAATAAAAAGTCATAATTTGTTAAGTGGCAATATAAAATTATGTCCTGATCACTATTACTTCAAATTATTAACGACACTCGGAAAGCTTGCATAGTAAAGTTGGCCCGGGTAAATCGTACCATTGTTTATATGTTGCGACACGACATTGTTTTCCACGGCACTAGCAAGGTCGCAATATTTAGTAAAATCAGTAAAACTTGAGAACACGAAACCAGTACACGGCCACCGCAGCCTGATATGAACGCTTGCAACACCAGAAGTGTCACTCCGGTGTTGCCACCTGTAACTAGGTGTGGGGAGTGAAATTGAGAGTAAGGGAGGTAATGACAAATTCTCTATTTTCGTCGATATTAAGTCAGCGGGTGAAATAGCATCCAATAAGTTATTTAGGGCCCAAGCCAATGTCACCTGCAAGACGGTACCTACACCTGCTGATTGACGGCAGCATTTCTCTCGCACCCTGACTGACCCTGGGCCATTTCCGGTTTCAAGATGGCCCCCTAGGGTTTGGGAAACATGGTGTCCTCATCTTGCCCCAGGAAAGAGGGGGTCACGTAACGCGCCGCCACCCCAGCCTGCTTCTGCTAGGGTGACTGGCGGCTCCACCTGTTCCCCCCAGGCCTGCGCTCATGGAGGACGGAGGTCATTCAGCGACCTCCGACACCTTAGTCGCCTACGCTCCTCACGGGCTCTGCGGATCGGGAGTCCCTCCCGGACCCCCTCCACCACGTCCTTCTCGAGCATTACTTGCTTGCAGAAGGAGGTGGCAGCGGCTCACGCACTTGCACTTCGCATCACTGAGCGAGAGGACTCACCCACTTCGAAGGCTGCCACAAGGGCCCGTCTCAGCACCCCCACGCTGGGCATTCCGCTAGCGTGTGCAACCTCGAGTCCTCGCTTGCATCACAATGATGGCACTCAGGCGTGGGCTCCTTCCTGATCTGCCACAGGTGGTCCCCGAAGCACCCCTTTCCAGAGACCACCTGCGTAAGCCGGAACGATAGGCTCCCGTGTCCCGCCTCTTTAGCCAGTTCTCCATGATGGGCCTTACCGGGAGGAGCCTAGGCTTCAAAGTGCAAGCTTTGGATGCAACCGGGGTTGGCGCTCTGGTGAAGGAGACTTAAAATGATTGAGACACAATATGAACACAAAATGCAACACGTACAATTTTTATTCACTGTATTACCAATTCATTAATTTTACTTTCGTCAGCAAACTACACATTATCGCCCAATTTTTTTGAGATCCATACTCGGAAGGTAACCAACGGTAGTAGGTAGGTAGGTACTAAGGCTGGCTTTCACTACTGAAAATCCGTTTAACGAAACTGTATTTTCCTGTTATACATACTCGATTAAATTAATGAAAATTGAATAAATGTAGTTATGCAGTTTAAACTGAATTAAACACGTTTATGTTCATAATCCAGCCTATGACATGAAAGCATGTATCTCATAAACCGCAATAGACAGATGAAATTCTACTAATGCCGCTATAACAATACGTAATTTAAAAATAATTTTACAAAAGTATTTAAAAAGTACATTTATAAGCAGTATTATATCATGTATGATGGTTCGTACCACTTCGCGTACGACTCCAACTCGCTCTTAACCGTTTTTTTGCTATAAATCGTAAGAAGTATTGCACACTAATGTGCAATTAAAAATACATTCTCTTATATTATTTTATGTATGCAATACACATTTACGAATTCGTACAGAATCGTGATCTATCTTACACAATGAGTAAACGCCTACGCTGCGTAGTGCGTGTGCACGCATGTTGGCGCCGGTTTCGTGGAAATGATACTGAGCAAATTTCGTGTAAATATTTTGCAGAAAATCTTGCAAAAAATTCCATACGATTTGCACGACGCGGTGCACTGGCAGGCGTGACACGGATAACGTAGCGCAACCCCTAAATTCTAGAAATTACATTGCGTGATCTTTTTATCAGCAAATGCATGTTTTGGCAATATAAAAATATGATCTATATGCTTATTGGAGCGTGGAATTGTGTAATTTTTGCGTTGTTTATGATCTTTTGAGTGCCTTATAGAGGTGATTATATTAGCAAATCGCATGATAATAATTGATTTCATAAAGCACTATAATATGCATTTATATGCAATCTGTATATAGCACACATACACGTTAAGAGTTATAAGTTAAAAACAGTCTATTCAAAAAAATAATCAAGTATCAATTATTAGCTGTACACGTAAGTTATTTTGATATGCCTATCAAGTAATTAGTATAGTACGCAAAAAAAGTGCATCTAGATAATTTTTAACTATCATCACATATATTTTTTCATATGATCCCTAATTTAGTTAGTACTTGTATATACATTTATTATAAACTTAATCATCGTCCGTGACCCTCGTAAAATATACATATCAAATAACCTTCCTCAAAGCAATAAAATATAATAAAACCTAACGACATATCACTTCCTCCCGAAATACCCTCAAGATTGTATAAAAGAAGGGTAAAAAACTTTAAACAATGACTTGTGGTCAGCCCTTAGATATTCTGATAACTCAAGTAGAACGTGTGGTTTGGAGTTATGTAATTTGATCGTTATTACTATGTGTTATGGTTGAATTTTGAATGTATTGGCAATAAGACGAAGGGTCTTAAGGTCTACCTTGTCGGAGTATGAGTTTTACGATTGAGTTCAAATTATGCGATTTATGAAAACACATGTCATGTCATGGAATTTGAATGTTGAATTAAGCTGACCAATTCTCCCGTAGAGGAGTCCCTGGCACGGTAGGTCGAGAAAGAGGAGACTGGGAAAAAGAAAAAATACGTAAGGCTTTTGACACTATTTCATGCCGTACTGAACGGAGCGAAATGTGCTTTTGGGGCCCATCCAGGTCTTTGGGGCCCAAGACAAAAACACCTGCAAGCCGGTACACCTGCTGATTGATGAATGAGGTTCTGGCGTAGGCTTTCCTCTCGGGGTTGGGTGGTCAGACGGGGAAATAGCGCCGGATGAAAAGATGAGGATGACAAGCCGTATGAAATGTGGCATCTACGTTATATCGGTTTTATTTATATAGGGTGGATGGTCTGGGAGAAGTATGGTGCCACCACTTAATATTAGTGTTGCCCATTGCAAGACCAAGACGAGACTTGAGCCAGTCTTGGTCTTGGTCTTGCACCGATACCCCTGGTCTTGGTCTTGGTCTTGGTCTTGCACGCTCAGTCTCGGTCTTGGTCTTGGTCTTGCAGCAAGAGTCTTGCGAGTCTTGCAAGTCTTGCACTTATCAATTGCTTAGTGTGATTTAGTAAGATATGAAACATCGTAATGAAGTATGGAAACTTGAGATTACATTGACATAGATTCCTATGTCAATGACTTGACATCATTTTTTAAATATTGTCAAGATAAATAGTGATAGTAATCGTAATCACCATATATGGAAGGAAACATAATAGAGACAAAGTATGCAAAATACTATTTATTGAAATTATCAATTTTAAGCTCAAGAAACAATAAACATGGTAAATATCAGGTAGATTTTTAATAATATTAATAATAAGAGAATTATTATAATAATTCTTTTCACCAAGAATTAATGCAAAGTAACCACCTGGCTGACTCATCACTTAACCTATTTCTGTGTTTTCTTATTACTAGTGATGCTTTAGAAAATAATCTTTCAGCGGGTACTGAAGTTGCAGGTATTGAAAGAAAATCACGAGCCATCTTGGATAAAATCGGATATTCCGTTTCATGCGTCCTCCACCACTCTAAAATGTCTTCCGAGCTGGTGGCTCTCGGCTTACTTAAATACTCCTCCAACTCGTCAGTTTTCATTAAGCCACAGCCAGATCCTGAAGACGTAGAGGGACCTGTGTATAGCTTCTCGAAATCTATTATGTCTTCATCTTCAATATCTTCATCATGATCGTGAAGAATATTTTCAATATTTTCATTGTTCTGTGGAGACTTAGACATAAGGTTTATTGTACTTTTATATTGCGTATAAATTTCATTGAATTTGCGCAGGCTTTCTGTTTTTATTTGCTGTCCCCACGTAGTCATTTCGAAAGTCTCAGCTTTGTGCCTAGGGTCTAAAATTAAACTTGTACAGTAAATCCAGTTGCTCTTCTTATAATGCTTAAGCATTTTATCTCGGGCTGCTTGAAAACCCAGAACGAGCTTTTCGTCCACTTCGGTTCGATTTGGTTTCTCGTCTAATTGTTTTGCCATGGATTCAATTTTATCCAGTAAAAGATTGAATGACACAACGACTAGCGGTATTGTAACATATTTTTCTCCACCAAGTTTAGTTGATAAAACTTTAAAGTTTATTAGAAACTTATATATTTTGTCGAGTATTCGCCATTCAATTTCCGTGATTTGAAAATCGTTTAATTCGCTGACAGAAGTACACAATATGTTAATACCCATTCGGACTTTTATACCAAATCCAATCATATCATGTGTAGAATTCCATCTTGTTGGACAGTCAAGTATGGGATTAAGATCAGCTGGCACACCAGATGCTTCACAAGCAGAGTGGAACTTTCTTTTTAAGATCTCACTTCTTTTTATTTTACAACAAATACTGCGTAATTTTGTAATCGCTGTACGTGAGTCAGCAATATTTGGAATATGTTCTTCATCTTCTTCACTTTCCTCTTCATACTGCTGTTCTCTTTCTGCATTTTCAGTGTCACTATGTAATGCTAAAGTTTTTAATAAATCTTGTACACCAAGGTTCAAAATGTGAGCAAAGCACCGGAAATGTTGATTGTCTGAGTCAAAATGTGGCATTTGTTTGCCAAGTTCAAACATAAATTGCGTATTTGCACTAGCGTTGTCGACCGTAATACCCTGTATTTTATCAACCAAATCATATTCAACTAAACATTCGTGGAAAATAGTTGCAATATCTTCCCCAGTATGTCGACCGTGTGAAGGCATAAAATCAAGGACTATAGATCGATATTTCCACTCGTTGTCTATATAGTGCACAGTGACGCCATAGTAACTCCTACCAGCAATAGAGGTCCATCCATCTATGGTAAATGACATTTTGCACGAGTAATGTTGTAGTCGGTTCTTAACATGAGATTGTAGTTCTTCAAATCGCTCTTTAATCTTCCGTCTGAGAGTTGACCTTTTAGGAAATACCATCATCGGGTTCGGGCAAATGGATCGAAAATATTCTTGTGTATCTTCATCATCAAAAAATGAGAAAGGAAGATATTTTTTCACAATCTAATCAACTGTAGCTGCCACAAAGTTTTCTCTGCGGTTTCTAGAAAGTGCTGGCTGAAATAAAATAATAAAACATATTATGATAATTATATGATACAATACAACATCAATACTATGAATATTTTGTTTGTTCGTCGTTTAATTATTATTAATTAACAGCTTTTCACTAAATGTATTATGATAGTATACAGAGTGATCAACCCAAATGGGTCAGTGGGGAGAAGTTAGAAACTATGAGATATAGCGAGATTTGTTATTAGCAACCATGGCTTCGATTTTGGATATAATAATAATGACAGTCAAACTTTTCTTCTAACTTTCATACATAACCGGGAATCGAACCCGGTCGAAGTCTCTGTAAACAAATTCAGTTAATAATAATGACATTCAAACTTTTCTACTAACTTTCATACATAACCGGGAATCGAACCCGGTCGAAGTCTCTGTAAACAAATTCAGTTAATAATAATGACATTCAAACTTTTCTACTAACTTTCATACATAACCGGGAATCGAACCCGGTCGAAGTCTCTGTAAACAAATTCAGTTAATAATAATGACATTCAAACTTTTCTACTAACTTTCATACATAGGTAACCGGGAATCGAACCCGGTCGAAGTCTCTGTAAACAAATTCAGTTATTTTCGTTATTATTGTGAGAAGCGTCGATAGCTTAGTGGTTAAGGAGTCCCTTACTATTGAGAGGTCCCGGGCTCGAATTATAGCCATTACACTACCGAATGTGAACCCACTCCTAGCACAAGCAATTTAGCTTAGTTGCAGGGGTTACCGGGAATATTAGTAATTAATCGGTCATAATTATGATTCATTTATCTGCATAGACCACTTTTTTATCTACATCGATATTTATGCATTACAAATTGTTTTGTTGGCGCACCAACGCAATTTGTAATGCATGGCGAGATATACGGCTCTGGGTCAGCCGGGGAGAGAAATGTGCACGACAATCTCCCACGCACAACCAATGACATGGGGCGGAAAAAAATGTTAAATAGGTATCTACCTACTTGTTACCAGAATTCCCATACTTTTATATGTTTTGTTGTTGGTAATTAGGTAGGTACCTAACTATAATTACGTATATTAACACTTAGGTAGGTATTTTTTCTTACCTGTCTATTTTCTCCATCTCTCATTAAAAACTTTGATATGGGCCCCTTTGTTGGCTTTTGCTTGATTAGTTGACTTGCAGGAAGTAATAGTCGCGATTCCTTCTCGTGAAAAGACAGTAGATGCTTCCTTAATCCTGAAGTATTTCTGTTCTTCATTTTGATTTCAACTTTCTTATGGTGGCATAACTTACATGTAGCAGTTTCAGTGGCATGAATTATATCGAAAAACTCATCAAATTTACTTTTTAGTCTTTTAGACCTAGTCCAACTCTCACTACTCTGACTAGAACTATTTGAATCTATGTCACTCATTTTAAAACCCGGTTGACTCTAAGCGCAGCTTAATCAAAACCAAAATGCATTTTTATCATGATGAACGCCCTTATATACAGCACATGCCGAAAGGCCAAAAGATACCTACATAACCTACGTTCGGCATCTATTGACAAAAATAATATCCTTCCAAAGACTATAAAAACAGAAACGTAATCTTAACGTAGTATCAAATTCCTCAAATCCAATCTCTGCAATCCGAGCAAAACAATAAAGTGACGGAGGTAACTAAGTGAATTCTATCAAAAGAGGAACGAAATTATTATTAATTGACTTCAACCCACCTTTTTTTAAGTTTTTTTAAGACTATTGCACTAAGCACTAACCCTATTAGGTAGGTTAGGTACTATCCCTGTGATCAAGTAGGTATAATACTATAACATCTATCTATCTTTATGGTGTGGCTACAATATTCATTGCAAGGACTATTGCAGGATTTGCAGGTTGCATGACAACTTGCAGGTTATCGTGTCCGTTCGTTATGAGTTATGACACTTTTGAGCACCCAGAAACTTAATTTAATTAGTCTTTGAAATGTCGGATACCTTTGACTTCAGAGCGGCAAAATCAAAAAAGAAATTCACTTGTCGCAAACTCTTTTAATATACCGCCACGTCTTTGTCGGTAAATATCAAAAATATCGTAGATTTATTGTATTATATGTATTAGCTGTACAGGGGTGAATTCAGGCGGAAATAGAATCTGGATATTCACTTTTTCCGATTTAAATCCATTAAATTCATGGAAATAGAATAATTGGATCACATAAAGTATAACTTTGATTCTCACACAAAACTCTATTTATTTTTAAAGCATTTATGTATCGATTTTATTTTAGTGATAAATAATTTCTGAGAAGTAAACTCATCATCACATTCATTGGTCACCTCTACAATTGGGCTGTTTAATTTTACGTAACGTAAGTATTTGCCGTGCTGGTTTGGTTCCCGGTGGAGTAGAATAGGACCACCCCATCTCTTTTCATGGGTGTCGTAGAAGGCGACTATGGGATAGGGGCTGTTCTAAATCCGACAATAAACACACAGCCCAAGACAAAGTGCCCAATCGACAAAATGTTGGTGTTAAATACTCCTCTGCCTACCCCTTTGGGAATTACGGGCGTGAGCATATGTATGTAGGAATGTGTATTACGTATACAGTAATATACTTATATTACTGGTGGTAGAGCCCCGCTGGAACCGTTAGGTGTCAGCATGAATGGGCCGGCTCGACCGGGTAGTTACCACCCTGGCACAGAATATCGACGTAAAATAACAGATCTACTGTTGTGTTTCGTTCGGTGAGTGTCAGTTCCGGAGGCCCAAACTCCCATCCCTCCTCTTCCTCTCTCCCCTTCCGCCTCCTTTATCCTGCCTTTCTCTTTCCACCGTCTCCTTCAGGCGGTAACGCGTTAGTAGCAGCCTTGGTGTTGCAAACGTCTATAGGCTACGGTGACCACTTTCCATCAGGTGGGCCGTAGGCATGTTTACCGCCGTAGAAACATAAAAAAAAAAACAGACGTAAACTGATTTTGATGAAACTTTACAGTAATATTAGGTACCTACCTACCTACCCACCTACATAGGCTAGATTTTTTGCAATAACCAACGTACACGTTCAGTGCAGTAAATAGTAACAATATTCAATTTGATAATGAATTAGTAGGTACCTACCTAGTAACCTACCTTGTATTTCAACACTATTTACACAAATAGCAATTAATGAAAAAATAAATATATTTATAATCGTCTTATTCGATTCTGATTAATCAGTAAAAACGCGCCCAATCCGTCCCCTTTCGCCGGTGTCCTTTGACGGCAGCCATAATGTCGTTTTATCTCTATATTAAAATCTTTATTTTAAAGCGGTATCTCTTTGACAAATGTTACACGTGGAGAGTAGGCATAAAGCTTTAGCGTGGCAAGTACATACATTTCCATGTGCCAAATAGGCAAAAATCGGCGGTATAATGGTATACGTACCTACAGTCAGTGATAGTTGATGAATCTTGAGACCTTTAATAGGGGCTGTCAATGAAATAATAGGTACCTACAACAAATGCATAGATCGATAAGTGCAAATAAGTGCAAGTCCTCTTTGTATCTACATGAAGCTTAAATAAATATAAAGGACTTCGAGTCTTGTGTCACATAAGTAAGTAGGTAGGTACCTACTTTACATTGAAACTGCATATTCTCATAATAAGCGTCACGTCGTCGGCGGCGGCGTCGCCAGAACAGAACCGAGTGTCTTTAAAAAACGTTCGTTCCTCTGCCGAATGATAGTGGCTAGTGGCCTACCTACTTCTAAAAATATTAAAACACAAACCATTCATATTACACAGTAATTTAAAACAATTGAGGGACACGCGCCTATTACAGATTATGAATTAAAAAATCGTGTGTGTGTGTGTATCTACTTATTCTCGGGATAAAAAGTAGGTAACCTATGTGTTATTCTAGGATCGAGGCTCTAATGTAACTCTGTACCAAATCCAGAGCCGTTAGCCGTTAGAGCGTGATTGAGTAACAAACAAACATACAAACATCTTCACAAACTTTCACATTGACACTGCGCAAGTCGCCGCTCGCGCTGATTGTCGGTAACTAGTAACTACCGACAATGAGCGCGATTAAGTACCTAGTGTACCTACCTGCCTACGATGAAAAGAACTTCAGTCGTTGGCTAGCGCGGCTTGTGCCACGTCTATATTGGCACGCACGTCAGACATCGGGTCGTACGGCTGCCAGTGGTATGATACATAGGTATAACAACATGTGGCAATTTGTCTCTAAGGGAAAATGGAATAGGTACTAATTACCGCCTGTGCTCTTCATTAACTAGGGCTTTAGGTTCAAGGTCAGTGAAGTTTCCTTTCTATTTACCTACGCTAAACATAGGTAGGTATAAAAACATACTACAAAAAAGCAACAGGTAAGTATGGTGGTAAGTACCTTATTTCATCATCATTCTCTGAGCCTTTTCCCAACTCAGTTAGGGTCGGCTTTCTAGTCTAAGTTGCGGCTAACTACGATATTTTCCGTGAAGCGACTGACGTCGGACCTCCACAACCAATTAATTGGCGATATCGAAGTTCTGTAGTTAGACTAGTCGGACTTTTGAGGGCTCCAACTACCCGTAACGACTGTCACAGATGTTCGTATGGCAACCGGGACCGACGGCTTAACGTGCTCTCCGAGGCACGACCAGACCAATGCAAATACCCATTTTCATGCACACAAATATTTGCACTGAGCGGGGATCAAACCCGCGCCTCCTGCGTACCGGTCGCGTTCACTACCACTACGCCACGGAATAGGTAAGGTACCTACCACAGCCTCCGTCTATCATTCTATCAGTAGGTATAGACGTAGTAGGTACCTAGGTACTATTATTTATTCTGTGGTATAGAAACTAAATACCTAGTACCTACATACTCAGGTATTAAAAATGCTCAAATCTCAGTTTGACTTCACTGCAAGACTGCAAGAGTCTTGCAGACGTCGTCTTGTCTTGCGCAAGTCTTGCAAGGGTCAGTCTTGGTCTTGGTCTTGCAAAAAATAGGTGGTCTTGGTCTTGGTCTTGGTCTTGCAAAACTGCAAGACCAAGACCAAGACTGCAAGACTCTTGTTCTTGCAGTCCGATTTTGGGCAACACTACTTAATATGATTGTATGATCGGCCTAGACTAGAAATTAGAATATTTTATGTGTTCAATTTTACAAACTTATCTAAGTACTAGCGGCCAGGAACCAGACATCACCCAAAAATAAAAATAAACAAATTACTCGATTTCACCGTTACGTACCGGTTCCAATTATAAATGTAAACAAAAATAAACTTTAATATTGAATTTTATACTTTTTATTTCAAAAGTTAAGCACTTTTCATAGAAGATATAGAAGTTCTATTCAACTGCTCATCCCTTATTTGCCTCCTTAGGAGTGAAATTTCGGAAACCGCCGATACACGTGTACATTTACTGTCTGACCAGAAGCAGCAAACTGAAACGAAGCTTCGTGCTTCTTATATATGTATTCGTTTATTTCTGAAAGAAAATGTGTATGAAATTTCAAGCTTTGCGATAAACTTTCAACCCCTATTTCACTCTCTTAGGGGTCCAATAACTTTCAATATGAGGGAGTTCCATACAAACGTTCATCCCTTATGTTGCCACCTAAGGAGTGAAATTTCCAAAACTACTTTCTTAGTGGATGCCTTCAACATAAAAAGCATCTTGCCGAAGTTTCAAGTTTGTAGGTTTAGGATCTGCGTTGATGAATCAGTCTGTTAGTTAGTCAATCAGGACAAGTAATAATATATGTATCTATATATTTAAAACAGTGACCGCGGTAGCCTAGTGGTATGGGTAAAGGACTGCCGAGACGAGGTCTCAGGTTCGATCCCAGGTATTACCATGGCACACACCAATGACTTTTCGATGCTTTTCGAAGTTATGTGTGTATTTATCGCAGGTTTATAAGTGCCCGGTTAATGGCAATAGGCTCGCCACCTATTACATTGGGACCTAAAACATAAACTGGCGAAACGTGGGTGCTAGCACCTCTGCCTACCCCTTCGGGGATATAGGCGTGAGTTTATGTTATGTTATGTTATATTTAAAACAAAAATATCTAACAATATTTTTAAATATTGTTGCCATCGTTTTTTTTTATAAGATACGTAAACTTTAATGATTTCAGCAATTGATTATTTACCTAACATGATTTGAATAAAGATGAAAATCCAACGAAGATCATATATGGTTACTGTAATAGGGGATAGACAACCCTATCGTTCCGGTGCGCAAGCGCAGTCAGTAATGAGCAAGTAAACAGTGACCGGCGTTTGAGTCGATTTCTGACTTAATTTAATTTTCAATGTGTGAATTAGTTAAGAATATTGTTAGAATTCTTTCCTTAACATCTGGTGGAGTCCGTCCAAATGTATATTTTTGGTTCTTTTGGTGTTTTGAAAAGGATAAGTGCTTCGTGATTTTTAAAAGGTTTCGTCCATTTGAATGCGTTTTTATACGGTAGCCGTAGTCTAAAATGAAGCGAAATCTTTTTTCGGCTAGTAGCCGCAACGGACACAAATTTCTACTGCCATATATATATTTGCATTGGTCTGGGTGTTTCTATGTATAATATGTATTTATTTACAAAAAAAAAGTATTTAAGTATGTTTATCCGCATTCTAGAACCCATATGACAAGCTCTGCTTAGTTTGGGTCTAGATGGCGTTGTGTACTTTGTCCTACAATATTTATTTATTTTATTTATTTATTGATCCGAATGGACATTTTTATGTCACCATCAAAATATTAAAGCTATTTGCACTATGCTAACTGTATAAAACAGCTTTCATATTTTGATGATGTCCGAATTGTCAGTGAAAAAGAAATAAAATCAAAAAGTGCCAATACGGAAGTGGCCTTAGTTATATATTAGTGGCCCTAACGTCGGCTAGCCCTTTTTTTCAAATAAACTTTTTTGTCCGTCGTTACGTCATAGTCTTGGGTTTACAGGGACCTACCAACACCTTCGGTGCCCAAGTCATCTTTTGATTGACGGGCGAGGCTCTGGCGTTGGTTTTCCTTTCGGGGACAGATGGCAGTCACCCCCGGAAAACTACAAAACGTCAAATAGATAATGAAAGGAAAAAGGAACGGGTTTAAGTCGAAGTCATGTGTCCTACGAACTCACGGGTGCACAGGGCCCTAACAAGATTTACTGGTGGTAGAAATTTGATAACACAAATTTGTCACAAAATTCGGCCGGGTAGGTACCATCGTGCACGATTGCGAAAAACCCTCCATAGTAATCAAATTTCGGTTTGATTGCGTTCAGGGGTCAGCAAGTGCATAGCCGGGCAGGGGGATTGTGGTCGCAGCACTAGTGGGACCGGTGGGTGTCACGTTGTGCTGCGACGACAATCCTCTTCTGATGAGGCCGTCAAGCTGAGTGCCACCATTGTTAACACGGTACGTGTATGTAATGGTGACCCTCTTTCCTGAGACTTTACCTTCAGCTTACGATCAGGCGAGGTGAAGTCAAATTGACGTGTCCTAAATATAAAAAAAAAAAAAAAAATATCTTCAGGGCCCAACATACCTTACACCTGCTGATTGATGGATGAGGCTCTCTGGCGCAGGCTTCCTACTCGGTGTCGGTGAGCCAGACGATAGACGTTCCATACAAGTCAAGATAAGCTTTGGAATAACAGGAAGAGAAATTGAGCGTAGAGCTCCAAAGCTCAAGCTCTGGATGCAACCTGGACTAACTCTGTTGATAATATAATATCTCCCACAACCACATCTACAACGCTCTAAATTCAGCCCTGTCTACGTATGCATTTATAACTCATTACTATGTTTTTAACTCTACGGTATCTGCTAGAATTGTCATTCATTAAGTCAAATCGTGGTGAAATAATTTGCATGTGTTGTGTTGTACATAGTTCCAACCACACTACTGATGGCGCCACCATCAATGTGCTTGTCAAAGTACACACGTTCAGAATATATTAAATGATACGGATTCCCGTATTGAGTATTCTTTACAACACACGACTATTACATTAAAACGGGCATTAAAAAGAGTGACAACTGTGAATGAAAATGAACGATATATTACAGTAAAATTTGTAAATAAGCAGGCCCATTACTCGTAGTTCGGAGAAAGAAAAATCTGTACAAGAAACGTGTATATTAAAAAAAACATGACGTGAATCGTGTGTAATCGTAGTAAATCTGTTTCACATAACTCTCATACAAATAATGTTAAAGTATTAAACTCGTCTACGTTACGCAGACATAACAATTATATGACTTATTAGACTCGACAATCTACAATTTTTGCCTTAGGTATACCTTTTTGTTTTTTTTTTCGACCTACCATTGTATTAACGTGTAATGAATAATATCGTTAAAGTGTCGTATCGGAAAGTGTAAACATTATAGGTTTTCATTCTAACATGTTAATAAATTTAAATTCAGATCGTAATTGGGATTGCAAAATATTCAAATTCTTCGTGTTCAGACTAAGAATTATTTACACCATTTTTTAATATGAAGGTCGACATTGATAAAATTACTGGAGTTGTACGTGTTGATTGTAGAGTGTAATAAATATTTAAAAAAATACTGCTGTTTTGTTTTTAAATCTGGTACCTTATATTATGCTGTATGTTTGTTTTATATATTTTTCATATCTGAAAATAGGCTAGAAGGGACGTCTTTTTAGGGTTCCGTTGCCAAATGGCAAAAAACGGAACCCTTATAGATTCGTCATGTCTGTCTGTCTGTCTGTCTGTCCGTCCGTCCGTCCGTATGTCACAGCCACTTATTTAGTAAACTATGTCCCCCTTGTAACTTCTAAAATATGAGAATAATAAAACTAAAAACAATATATGATGTACATTACCATGTGAACTTCCACTGAAAATTGGTTTGAACGAGATCTAGTAAGTAGTTTTTTTTTAATACGTCATAAATCGTAAACAGCAATTTACCTTTCATTCAATCAACTCAAATATAAAAAAAATATTTGCTGCTACAGTACCCTTCATGGGCGAACCCGACTAGCACTTGGCCGGTTTTTTAATGTAGGGCGTGTTAACATTTTTTCACCTCGCATGAACGTAAGCTAAAGGGGAAGTCTCAAGAATGAGGGCCACCTTTGCAGATACAGATAACGCCGCAATGTAGACCCTCACTTTGATGCCCTCATCAGATGTTTTTTCACGCCCCACTTAAAGTACGCGGGATTGTAGGAAAAAGGAGTTCTCTCCTGCTAAGGGTGCATTTAACTGTCGTTAAATGGTCTCGGGGATCATACTCGTAACATCTTTCTCTTGAATTATTATCACCGCTTGATTAAATAATTCTAAGGTGACTATCTACGAAATACGAACATGCAGGTCTGATGGTAAGTGGCTATCGTAAAATATGAACATCATAAAAATATAATAGTGGGATCAATGGTGTTTTTTTTTTATCGTGCGGCAATCCCTTCGGATACCCCCCCGCCGACCAGCGGGGGTGGTTATGTCGTGTATCGACTAAAACCGCACGGTGTCCTCCCCAAGTGTCCGTTGCCGGGCACCCCGGGTAAGCCCTCGAAAGGTAAGTGAGTAAATTTTTCTTCTTTTACGCGTTTGCCTGTTTTGTCGTTCCTAAGTGATAGCTTCGAAGTTCGAAATCGGGCTAAGTAAACATGGTGTCTTAGACTTCATATCTATTATCATGATTTACGAACAGTTTCAATGCAATAACACATTGGTGGAATCTAGAATCAAACTCCGAACATCACAATCCCATAAAATATAAGCGCACAACTATTCATTGTTTCTGTCTACCCCGGAGGAGGAGGAGGAGGAAGAGTTGATGGCAGCCATCGAGAAAGAAACGAATGGTTATCTCCTCGATGGTGAGAGCATAATGTTATGATTCAAATTTGTATTGAAAGGAAAACAGGATAAGTGGGTACTTTATATTAGGTCGTTACATTTGAAATTGCCGTTTTTCTTGAAGAAATTGGAGGAAACCCAATTTTCAGTACTAACATTTTTGCATTTTTTTTAGGAATGACAAATCCAAATTTTATGATATTTTTTTTGTGTATGAATGAGACAACATTAAGTTAACAAACAGCAACATTTATTACATTTTTGAAAAGTGACAGCTGGTAAGTAATACAAAATTTATCATCAAAATGGATAGCATTTAGGAAGTACTGTTTTTGAAGACCGAATTAATTTAATTAAATTCTTAAGCATTTTGTATGCTTACTTTTTTCTAAAGATTTAGATCGGAAAAAGAGAACATCTAGGACGGGACTTGAACCCGCGACCAGTCCCTTACAGGGGGAATGCTCTGACCAACTGAGCCACCTAGACACGTCCCAGATATTCGAAATTCTCCGATATAGCATATACGTCTTAAGGCGACGTTGGAGCCATCTACCGTAATTCTTGCGAACTATGGAAACAATGAATAACTTTACAGTCATTTTTAAACATTGTTTTTTGATGACTCCGCCTAATTAATTCATTATTTCCTTAAGTTTCTTAAATTTCTTAAATTACTTCCTTTAAGTTATTCATTGTTTCCGTAGTTCGCAAGAATTACGGTAGATGGCTCCAACGTCGCCTTAAGACGTATATGCTATATCGGAGAATTTCGAATATCTGGGACGTGTCTAGGTGGCTCAGTTGGTCAGAGCATTCCCCCTGTAAGGGACTGGTCGCGGGTTCAAGTCCCGTCCTAGATGTTCTCTTTTTCCGATCTAAATCTTTAGAAAAAAGTAAGCATACAAAATGCTTAAGAATTTAATTGAATTAATTAGGCGGAGTCATCAAAAAACAATGTTTAAAAATGACTGTAAAGTTATTCATTGTTTCCGTAGTTCGCAAGAATTACGGTAGATGGCTCCAACGTCGCCTTAAGACGTATATGCTATATCGGAGAATTTCGAATATCTGGGACGTGTCTAGGTGGCTCAGTTGGTCAGAGCATTCCCCCTGTAAGGGACTGGTCGCGGGTTCAAGTCCCGTCCTAGATGTTCTCTTTTTCCGAATTAATTTATCAAGCGGCCAATAAAACAAAATTTAATACAGAGTGGTAAAATCTTGAAATCAACTTTCAAACAAAATATAAATAATGGAAATAGCTATTAAATTACAGGAATATCGAACTCATGAATTTGTAAGAAAATTTCGGCAATTTCATAGGTAAACCTATTATTACTGTAATAATTTCTTATAAGAAAAAGAAAAACAATTTAAAACGTAAAGATGTCGCTCGTTCTCGAGAACTTTAAACTTTAATTTAGATTAGACCTTTAAAAAAAGCTAGTCTTTCTTTATTAATATAGAATTAAAAATAACAGTAATTAAACTCATATGTAACTTCTGTCAAATAACATACCTAATTATCAACTGCAATATTTATTAGCAATAAAACAAATGTCAGTGCGCCCCAATTCCGGACCTGAACGTATAAAAAATAAAAATTTATTGGTCTAAATAATGGAAACATGCATCGGGCCAGTTCTAATTATTGTATTATTCGGTGGCAGGTGGTGCTCAAGGGGTAATTTATACCACTATTACTAATTTTACGGGTTTGACGTCTGACAGGGTTAGCTTCGATGTTTCTGGTTCGTTGGTTCATTTAGTATACGATTTAAGGGATAGGCAAGTAAGTTAAGGGTTAAATTTCAAGATGTGTGATGTGTAAGCGTGAAAAAATCGAATAATATGATTAAGTGGAACTATAATAATGAATAAATTGGGTGGGCAACATTTCCTATAAATTTAAATCGTAAAAAGTCAATATTCAGGACGGGAATTGGAGAAACTTTCAAGAGGGAATACTCTGTCAAATGGCCTACTTATATATGCCCTGGATAGCTGGAATTCACGTCTATCTCCGTCTTAGGATTCACAACGGCAATGCAATAGTTGAGGATCGAACTCGATCGAGGTCGCCTCTTAATCACAAGGCCGAAACCTTGGTCACCAGCCCACTTAAGGCTTCTTTTATGTATTTCAATTTATTCCCAAAAACATAATGTATGTATTCGAATATTTTCTTACTTCCTTCATTCATAGATACTACCTAGAAGGATTCGATTCCATAAAATAACACATTTTTTACACTTACAAACTCCATAAAGTCCTTAAAGAGACCTTGACCGATGCATTCTATTCATTTGCATAAAGGATTCATACTTCATTTCCTGCTGTCGGGCATGGGTAGCCGGGCGGGGTCGCCACGCGTCGCCTGCTAACTGCAACAAAAATTAAAATAAACCTATTGCCCTCTTTTGTTTCATAATACGGTCCAAGGGAGACCAGGCTAGCGTTTAGTTATCAACCTATATTTACATACCGACAATAAAGTGCGGTTTGGTACGTCATCGGTGAGAGTCCGGCCAAGATCGATTTGCTTCGCTTTTGTAGAGAATTCTCCGATTATTCCGAACCTGACCCGAAAACCTGACCCGGTCGCGGGTTAGGTTAGAAACTTGAAAAAAATCGTCGGGTCAGGTTAGGAAGAGGCTTACGTTCGGAACAAATATTACATTTTTTTTCAAGTTTCTAACCTAACCCGCGACCGGGTCAGGTTTTCGGGTCAGGTTCGGAATAATCAGAATTCTCTTTATTGTACGTCGGACTGAGTTTGATACCTTCACATCACTTCTGAGTTTTACTTGGATTAGTAGAAATGAAGTTTTTTTTTGGATGCTTTTGGGGCCCAATCCAACGTTACTAGTAAGCCTGTATGTACACTTGCTTATACCACTAAGGTGGCACACAAGCACACGGCCCACCTGATGGGAAGCGGTTACGGCGGCCTATGGACGTGTGCAACACCAGTGGCGTTACACTCGAGCTGCCGACCTTGTAAAAGATAGGGGATGGGAAAGGAGTTTGGGAGGGGATGGGAAAGGAGTTTGGGAGGGGATGGGAAAGGAGTTTGGGAGGGGATGGGAAAGGAGTTTGGGAGGGGATGGGAAAAGAGTTTGGGAGGGGATGGGAAAGGAGTTTGGGAGGGAATGGGAAAGGAGTTTGGGAGGGGATGGGAAAGGAGTTTGGGCTCCGGCACTCTCACTCACCAAACGGAACGCAACAGTTCAAGTACTGTTACTTGGCGTCGATATTCTGTGAGAGGGTGGTGCTTCCCCAGTCGAGTCGGCCCATTCATGCAACGGCCGAAATGACTGTTGCTTGACTCTACCACCTACAGAGGTCAGACGGCAGTAGCACCCATAAAAGTCTTATAAGACAAACCAAAATGAGGGGAAGGAGTAAGCGGATGAAAGCCTTCGACGTGACCGGGAATAATACTGTAATGTTGATTAAGGTATTTGTTTATATCAAGCACATATATTATAAACACACAGAATCATGTGCAGTCATCGATGCGAATAGTTTTTACAAAACCAATGTTGCGTATATAATGAGATCATGCTACGAAGCAATATATTCTTAAGGAGCCGTCTAAATAGGTTTAAAAAACCGTTTCCGGTCACAACCGTTAGTTTTTTATATGTCAATAAACTCAAACGTGGTGTAAGGAGGCTAAAAAAATATAATTAGTATAAATTTGTCGGTGTTCAGTTATTTATGAGTATAAAGATTAGTGGTGATAATAATAATAAATGGTTTCGTTTCATACTGATTTTGCGAATTACTTGCTCTTAGAAATGAATATTGAGATCTAATTGAGGATATTTTTATTGAAGTCCGCGAATGCTTGGAAAGACTCGTTGCGATCTGCAAAGAGTAATCATTGAAGTCTTAGCAGCAGATAATGCTTCAGCGTTCTGGCTAATCGTACGTGAAGTCAATAGATATTAAAAAAAACTTATGTTAAGTGTACGATTGTGAACATTGTTTATCTGTTTGTCTGTTTGTTCACGATGGGCACAGAAACTACTGAACGGATTTTGATGTGGTTTTTCCTATTAGAAAGGTCTTGGTTTGACTTAAAATTCGCTCTATGTTTGAACGCAACTGAATAAGTAGAACCGGAGATGTGACCAAGAAACGATAACCGACCTCGGCGCGGGAGGAGCCGCTGGCATAAGCTAGTTAAAAATATATTTATTATATTTCTACATTGCTTTAGACTTCAGAAATATATATTTCGGCTCATTCACGATACATTCTTTATAGATTAGTACGTTAGTCAATCATTCCATCTACTGAATTAACGGGTTAGAAGCTTTAGGACTACTACTTGATAAGACAAGGATCCATCCACTATTTTTCCAGAAAAAATTAATACAAGAACTTAATTGTAATCATTGAAAAAAGTTTTTGAAATGAGTTTGTCGTCGTAAAGTATTTCTGCGGCTTTTCAAACGTGCATTATAAAACTGTGCCATAAATATATGTGCTCGATCGACCGCCAAACAATCGTCGGCTGCCTTTGGTAAATGATAGTGTGTCTATATCTTAAAGTCCGCTTATGATGCATGCAGACTGGCTACTGTGGGCTAAGTACGACGAGCTTATAACAATTCAGTTTTGGGCAGCGGAGCAGAGGGGAGAGATGACGCTATACACGATGTATAGCTCCATCGCGCTCCCTCGGTGCCGCTGAATTGAACTGAATTAGGTTTAAAGACATTTATTTCTCATAAAAACATAAAGTTCACTTAAAATGAGATTACAATAATTTAGAAATTTACAATAAATATTTTCCTCTATTCTGCCTACTTTAAATGATTACATTTTGTTGTACATAGTTTTTGAGTTTACCCTTATACACACATTCAAATTATCAATATTTTTAATGTTGTTAGGTAGTTTATTATAAAGCTGTGCTCCATCGAATAATATCGTTTTTTTACCATAGTTAGTACGTGGACAAATTAACTGAATATTGTCTCTGTTTCTTAGCAAGTGAATTGATTCCCTCTTAGATAACTGTATATTAGTTTGGATCAAATTTGTTGTAATTTTTTTAACTAAAATGCAGGTCGTGTATATGTATAGTTGTTTTATGTTTAGTAATTTTGTTTCGTGATATATTTGCTTTGTTGGAGTCCGATAGTGATAGTGAAATAGTGCTTTTATTATTTTATTTTGAGTTCTTTGTAAAGAAATTAAATTTGTAACGGCAGCTGTACCCCATATTTCAATTAAATAAAAAAATTTGCTATAAGCGCCTTTGCGGTTAGCCCACCGAAGTTACTTTTTAAATTATATCCATCCACCCCGTTTTTTGTGTGCTTGTTGCCCTAGGAGGCTTCCCTCCTAGGGCTTCGCCTCACCAGAGTTAGTCATGAGGTAGGTATATCGGACTCGAACCGACTAAAACCGCATGGTGCTTCGTCACGTCAGCCTATGTGGTCGGAGAATCTGGTGTGCCCTAGAAAAGACATGCCAGAGACCCTGGGCGGCCTTGTCCACCAACATTGGTTACCCCGATGTGTTGATGGAGAGAATTAGGTACTCTTTTGACGCTCCTGTATTACTTGCAATATTTTAATGATACACCACTCCAGACCCAACTGAATAATTACTCCGTAAAAATTATTCAGATCAGTAAAGTCGTTTAGCCACAACACGTGTATAACACCAAACGGATGGGCAACACACATAATATTGCTACAATATTCAAATAGAATATCGAAAATTACAAATTTAACAGTTTAAGTATAATTCGATTTCGATATGTAATTAAGATAAGCAATATCTAAAATAAATAAAACGGTTTTCCAGATTTACCAGTAGTCCAATTTGGCGAGTGGTCCTATATATCATACTTTCCCCTAATAGCAGTTACCAAATATACTATGTAGTACATAGTTTTAGTAAGGACTGCTAAACTATGCGCGATAAGGTAAACGATACTTTTTTCCAGCGACAAAACCTTAACTATTAACTGTACCAGTAGTAAACAGTATTTAACGTGCTTTGTGACGTCATGCAACAGGTCAGGTTCTGGGGCCATACCAAGACCTTCGGGGCCAAGCTAACCTGCAAACCGGTACAGGGTGCTGATTGACGGACAAGCCTTTGGCCTTTTTTTTACGTGCGGAAATCCCTTCGGATATCCCCCCGCCGGCCAGCGGGGGCGGATATGTCGTGCATCGACTAAAACCGCACGGTGTCCTGCTCAAGTGTCCATTGCCGGGCATCCCGGGTAAGCCCTCGGAAGGATAACCCCAGGGTTACCGGCGGACCCGTCTAGGCCTGACAAGGCTTTGGTCTAGGCTTTCCTCTCGTGATTAGGAGGTCAGCCGGCAGTCGCTCGCATAAATGTCGTATAAATCAAACCAAAAGTAGAAGAAGTAAACGGACCTCGGGGTCTGAGGTGAAAGCCTCGGATGCAACCAAGTAAACCTCTAAGATGATAATTTTGGAATCAACCCAATTCTATAATCGCATGTCAATCTGTAAAAATGAATCGACAGATTCGGCTACTAAAAATCACCAGTTTGCTCCACACCTAATGAACTTGTACAGTTATCTACATAAATTATGTAATAAAATTAAATTGCTAAAGTAGATAAATTAATTGACTCCGACCCAATATATACGTGAATACCTTGCTTTAATTATTCCGTTTGGTTCGAATTATGACCTCTAATTTTATTGCGATAAGTGAAGAGAATTTCATAGGATTTTTTTATGTAGGGCACGTCAGAATGACTATGCAAAATTCTATGCACTATATTCTATGACTATGCAAATTCTATGCACTACATTCTATGACTATGCAAAAAGACAAAATGAAATAGGGGTGTTGTGGGAATATAATGTCTGCCTCGATTCAGCTGGTTTTCGAGCATGTATGTTGTGGTGTATGTAATATAGTATGGACTATATTCTATGACTATGCAAAAAGACAAAATGAAATAGGGGTATTGTGGGAATATAATGTCTGCCACGATTCAGCCGGCTCCTAAGCAACTAAGGCGCTACGCTGTGCCCCACAAACTCGCTTGCCGGATGGTAAGCTGAAAGTAGATACCAATAAGCTACAATGGCAGCTCTCAGCCAGACGGCCCACTTAAAAAGGAGCCGGGATTGTAAGAAACTTTTTAACACTTTAACAAAAAATTTAACCGCCGAAAAAACTGAAAAGCAAAAAATAATAAACCTTTTTTATTATTTAACCTTAATAACTAACTTCTTAAAGTATTGTATCTAAGTATATATATTTTTGTAAATAGTTGAGTTTTTAATTAACCTTAATAACTAAGTTCTTAAACTAATGTAAGTATAGCTAAGTAATTTTGAGTCGGCGCCAAACTATTATCACTAAATTACCTTAAATTTTACTAAATAATCAAATTTATTTAACAATGCAACATGAAATCTCCAGATAAACATTAACATTCCAAAAAATAGGCTTTGAAAGGAAACCGTTTATCTTGTTACACGCATAATATAAGAAGAAAATAATTTGGACGATGATGACTAATATTATTTATAGCTAACCCGTCCCAGATTCGCACGGGAAAATTGTATGACCAGATTGCAGCCACCTACTGGGTCCAACAATTTTACTATGCCTATAACCTTCGCACAGGTGCAAGCAATAAGTTGACAAAGTTTTATTACAATCTGATGAACGGTACGGCAGCGCATAAATAACAAATAAATAAATTATTAATTCCATTATGCATTTTAGGTGTAGTGTTATTATGTATCACTATTTCATCGTAAAATAATCCTTAAAGGAGATATTATCAATAAACTGTTATTAGGCCTCATTTTTCCAATATGGCAGCGCGAGCGGCAAAGAAATTCATACAGAGCTCGCCAATGAAACTCCCGCAAAACTTTTTATGTAAAAGTACCAAAAGACTATTGTTTGTAAAATATATGGATAAGTAAGTAAGAAAGAGAATCACACTTATGAAACACACATACTTTGCAATTACTCATTACAGTTATTAATAATTAATAAGTGTGGGCGATTAGCTACGTATAATAAAAATATTAGTTGTTTCACATTATTTACTTATAACTTACTTATTAACTTTATAACTTCACGCCTGTATCCCTGAAGGGGTAGGCAGAGGTGTATTACACACCCACGATTCTCCAGTTATGTTTAGGTCCTAATGTAATAAGGGGCGAGCCTATTGCCATCTACCGGGTACACATAACTACGAAAAGTCAGGGGTGTGTGCCCGGGGCAACTGAGGATCGAACTCGAGACCTCGTCTCGGCAGTTCGTTACGTACGCCACCGCGCTTTCGCCGTATATATTATATATAAAATAAATATCTTTATCTAATTTTATTGCATTTAACCTCACTATATAACATCTAACAACGTTCTTTTGAACCAAAACATATGTATATCTTTAATTTAAATGCATTTATTTAAATAGAGCATCATAATTATGTACTTTTGCATTGAAATATATGCATATATCAATAATTTTAATGCAAAAAATATTTAAATGGAGCATACAGTTTTGTTTATTTTTACATATACATGTATATTTATTTATTGCAAGATTATACTCTTGTGAATGTTAAATATCTAACCGTGGGAATTTCTTATGAGTTAGATCGATTTTGAATCGGTAAAAGTTCAAAGAAGCTAGTGAAAAAGCTTCATTACGTGTCATATTTAGATTATTTCACTTTGCAATCAACAATTTTTCCTTGTGGTTATGTAAAAAATACAATTCAAACAAATTAAATCACACGGTTTACCATTATCTTGGTCTACAACTGGAGGCCCGTCTCTCTGTGGTCTGCTACAGCGTGGTGTTCCTCTACATCAATGGTTTACAACTAAGCATAATATTTATTTTATTTCAACTCCATGCAACATCTTATTAAGGGCGGCAAGACTTGCGTAACCACAAGATAAGACGCTTATGGAAACCGGTCATCATTTAGCGATTTAACCTAGCTAAGACCTCCGAGGTCAAGCCGGTGTAGCTACTGATTGACGAACGATTCCCTGGCGCAGGCTTTCGTCTACGCCGCTACCATCAAAGAAGTATAGCCAAACCAAAAATTAGGAGATGGAGTAAACGGACCCTGGGCTGGAGGTGAAGGCCTCGGATGCAGTTGGTAACAGCATTAAGATGATGATGGAGCACTTTCCAGAGACATCTCGTCTTCGGTGGGACGTGTGAATACCATTCGAATAGGAGCTGGGGTTTCCTCTCGCTCGCCTCTGCTGGTGAAATCCGATCTATGATAAACAGGTGTGTAGCTAATATTTTCTGCAACTTTTTTGTAGGTCAATAACTGCTTTTTGTTTGAAATCTTGAAATTAAAAAACCTGTATAGATTTTTAATTATCCAGTTAATAAATTCATAAACCTATCAAAACGTCTATCAATGAATAGTTTTGTTGAAGTTTACATTTTTTAAATAGGTCGCTATACAAATTCCTTTGCAGATTTCCAGGGTGAGTTCGAGTTGGGGTGTGTGTTGGGTAACCTCCTCGAGTGTCGCTCCGATTCCGATCCCGCTGCAGTCCGGGGGGAACGGAATCGGAGCGGCCGGTACACCCTGGGCGGCGGTCAATGGCTTCCCCTTCACCCCTTCATAGGGTTGGCATTGATCGTCGGCCAATACCCAACGTGGCGGGAACACATCGCTCTCCGTACTCCTCTGCTGTCAGAGGAGACAGGATGAGCGATGCTGTTAGTGGTGAGATGGCCCAGGGTCAGCCGGGGTGCGAGGGATATGCTCTATGGGTAACCTTACACCCCGGCGTCTGAAGACCCGAGACGGCGTGCGGTTTTAGTCGGTGCAAGCCCGACATAACCACCCCCGCTGGCCGGCGGGGGGGTATCCGAAGGGATTTCCGCACGATAAAAAAAAAAAAAAAGGGTGAGTTCGAGTCATTATAAACATTTAATACCTACTCACCTTCTAATTATGTGCGTAAATAACTAATTAAATCTATGTTCTTATGTAGATGTGTATCGCTTGTAAAGTGTATCGCGTTGTTTGACAGAAGTTATAAGTACTTTGTTCTCGTTCGCACTCACTGATTGTGATTAGTGTATGTCATGTTGCACTCTTGCTAGCGTTGAGATATTGAGATATTTATCTTGATTTTGAGTTATTCTTTTAAACACCAGTGCCGTATCTCATCATCGACATCCTAGCGGTAGGTCTCAGTTGCACCCAAGGTATAGCTTTGGACTTTTTTTGTGACTTATTTAACCTTTACGGTAGCACCCGCCAGGAGAGGAAAGCCTGCCCAAGAGCTTCATCCGCCAATCAGCAGGCGTGTACTGGTTTAACCCTGAAGGTGTTGCTGCCAGCAGTCCTGCAGTCCCATACACTCGCCAGCGTCGGTAGCATAGTGGTTAAGGAGTCGACCTTACGATCGAGAGGTTCCAGATTCGAATCTCGAAAAGCCGACGTGAACCCACTCCCATCACAAGCAATTAAGCTTAGCTGGAGGGGTTAGGGGAGTACTAGTAATTTGGTGTACAAATAAAATTTGTCTAGTCAATCAAAATGTGCATAAATGTCAGTAGGACAAACACACATCTCAACAGATTTCTAACGGTAATTAATTAATGCTTACATTTAAATATTGCGAATTTGTGTTCATAAAGTAAATCAAGACCATTCCAAATGCATTTTTTTTATATAATTTGACAAGTTTCCCACGATAGAGCCACCGCGTCCGAATACTGTTAGATAATTATACGCAATTAAGGATGCAACGTTGTAACATTATTTATGAGATGTTTTATCTGACAATTTAAGACAACTATTTAGTTGAAAATCACACAATACGTAATAATGATAGCTCGTCGCTTTGAATAGACTAAGCAGAGGCTCGATTCAGTAAAAT
Organism: Cybosia mesomella; assembly: GCA_946251805.1. Lineage (NCBI taxonomy): Eukaryota > Metazoa > Arthropoda > Insecta > Lepidoptera > Erebidae > Cybosia > Cybosia mesomella. The sequence continues at coordinate 17,712,180 of OX276409.1, forward strand.
TACGTTTTTTAAACGTATGATTTCAAAACTAACGAACATTAATATCTCAAAATCTAATTGATAACGAAATCAACTGTGAGTGGTTCGAAATGTTTAATAACCTGACTAAAGTGAAGGTAGGTTTTGTTTTGACAGATCATCGGATCGAAATCACGCGTTTTGAAAACCTAGCGTTACTGAATCGGGCCCCAGCATTGAAATGAGTACCTACAAGATTGTACCCAGCTCATTAAATTCGAGGGCGCAGGTTAGGAGTTAGTTTCCCTGAATTCATTTAATTTCTATATGTGACGTAAGACCAGCTAGACGGTAAGAAGCTTATAGATTAAAGAGAAGCTAAAGGTGAAGTTTTAGGAATGAAGATCACCATTACAGATACCAATAATGCTGCAATGGTAGTCATCAGCTTGATGGCCTTATCAGATGCATTTTTTACACTGCGGTTAAAGGACCCAGGATTTTAGGAAGTCGAATCATTATTATATCAAAGTCCCGGTTGCATCCTTCTTGCAGGGGTGTACTACGTGAGTTCGCCAAATGGAAGTGCGATTAACGATTGTGTGACAAAACTGTACTGCGACTCACCATAGTTCGAATGCACGCTAGTGCGCGACACACTGTAGGTCGCATTACTCTAGTGCGACTAACGATTGTGCCTACGATTGTACCTACAGTGTCGAACTCACGTAGTTACACCCTTCTTGCAGGCCTTCTTCACCTCAGATTACTACTCCTCACATATAAATATCTTCGATATGTAATAAATGACAGAATGTAAACAAAATAAATTTGTGATGAATAACTTTTTTTTTTATACTTGTGAAAACCCCCACGCTCTTCACCACATCGGTGCCGACGATGGGGTGGGCGTGTCGGAATCGGACCGACTAAAACCACACGGTGTCCTCCCCAAGTGTCGAAAGGATAACCCTAGGGTTACCGGTGTAAGCTAAATATTTTTGTATCAAGCAAGTAGATATATCATTATTAGAACTCACCCTTTAGGGATGTTAATTGATGCCTAATTAGGCCTGTAGCGAACGATATTACTATAATATGTACAAATCGAGAAATATAGAATCATAAATTAAACTTAAATGTCTTCTGTTAAGCGTATGTCTTTAAAATTTAGAAATTCTATTTAATTGGACGAGTTTTGTCTATAGGCCAAGGAAAAGAGTCTGTTTGTTAATTAAAAAACGATCTCATTATGTTTATAAGTGGCCGTGACCTGAACATAGCAAAAATTTTAATAAAGCATAAACTCCCACATTTGAAATAACTAAACAAGGGTTAGTCGACGATAGGGACCCAAATTTCCAGGAATACTTAACTGTTACAAAATAGCTTTAATATTTTGATGGTGCCCGAATTGTCAGTAAAATATTTTTAAAATTACTAGTATCATTTCGGACAAGTGCCCATAGAAATTTGTGTCCCTAACGTCGGCTAGTCAAATAGGCTAGTAAAGGTTAAATATGCGTGTCAGTGGTCTGGTCTTAGTCTCTCACTCGTTACGACTGTATAAAAATTAATAATACTGACCCTTGTATTGAGCATGAAGGTATTCCTTTTAAAACAGTCGTGACAATATTATACATAATTGCATTAAATATAATGTAAGCGAGTACACGTTGCATAAAATTCGCCCCGAGCCGTTCAAATAGTAAAACACTTGATTGATAACGCCAGAGGTGAACGTCGCGCCTGATGATAACGTTAGAACAGTAAGGATAAGACCGAGAAAAGAACTATCTTATTGCCATACTTCCCGTCTTATTCAAATTGACGAGAAGGCCAATTGTCTTAATCTTAAACCATTGAAATGAGATTTATTATGAATTGACTGAAAATAGATATTCTGCTCATAAAAATACAATTCCGCATTAATAGAAATAAATAAAAAATAAATATTCTACGACATTCTAAACAGCGCTTTCTAGACCCAAAGTAAGCATAGTTTAACTAGCTTGTGTTATGGTTTCTAGAACGCGGATAAACATACTTATATACATTTTTTTTTTGTAAATACATACATATTATACATAGAAACACCCAGACCAATGCAAATAGACATATTCAAATATGGTTTTAGTATAATCTGAGTTTAGTCACATAACGACCGCTGGGAAAAACGATATCCTCTATCAACTGACTATTAAGTAAGTGGAATGTTTTGAGTTCAATGTCAAACTGACATAATTAAATCTTGACTGTTATTTCATACTACTTTGTTGTGCTTTAGTTTGAAAAGCCCCGCGACACAGGGATGGTTCTATGATGCATCTATATCTTCTTCTTCATCGAGTCATGGGCTATTAATATTAAGTAGATTTTGTCGGTCGAACAATTATTCACAGCCACAGCGTTGTCATAGAAAATGTGGAGGGGTACCAGATGTAAGAGAGCAAATGGGAAATGAACTGGCGTGGCGCTCAGTCAGCTTGTATAAGTTGCATACATTGCAGCCGCCGCCGCCCGCTTTAGCAGTCATCATGGCAGTATACTGGTATTGCTACCATAATGAATTTTATACATTAATTAAATTGACTATAAATCAAAATTTAGATGTACCCCTTTTGAGCACAAGAGTTATATTATTTTATATTATAATGACTGACCCTTCCTTCCTGAAATTTTATAAAAACGAAACTAATCCAATTGTAGACTACTGGGTTTATTAATTGTATTATGCCTAGAAACTTCGCACGAGAGCAATAAGTTGACAAAGTTTTATGGCAATTGAATGAAAGGCACGGGATAAAATATGAACTAATAAATGAACAAACATTGATTTTTATAGAGCTGAGCGAGCGAAGCTCTTATACGCGGCATATCCGTTTGTTGGTGGCTGAAGTCCTCCTTAACTGCTGGCGCGATCTTGACCACGGTGATAGTGTGGACTCTGAGGAGTGTTTTGAAGCGAGATGGTTCATGTCCGATGTACCAGTGAGGAATAATCACCGAAAAACAGTTTCACGAGTGCGCGGCCTTAGCTAGGAGCGCGACCGTAGTAATATGTCTTATTTTCCAGTAAGTGTCCTGCTCGCTCAGCTCAACTTATTTCCATCGCACCCTGCACTGAATTCCTAGTTCTTAATTCAATTAGCAGAAATAGCAGTAAAAAGGTCGGCATAAAATAAACTTCTCATCAAGTCACTGCATTGTGACATGTCTTGTCTGATTTATACTAATACATTCAGTAGTTGTCTTAATTGAAATTTATATCTAACCGTGGCATAAAAAATAAATGCAGAGAAACAGCTGCACTATTTCCAACTTCTAGTTTATTATTCTTAGGCTTAAAATTCATTAACCACACACACTAGACTTACCTGCATCTCATACATGGGATTAAGTGTTACCCCTCGTTTACGCCAAGGTATAATACTTGTATTCTGCAAGTTTTATTATCAAATCAATTCAACTCTTTATTCGCTGGAATATGGCATATAATATTATTAGATTTACAATCCTAGTTCAAATACATTCTACTATATGATGGCGTACAAATAAATTTGTCATAGCAACTTATTTTATTTCGATCTAATAATATTTAAATGTCTACTTATAATAATTATTAGAATTGTAACTATACATTTATTAAGTATAAATTTCGATTTTGATGATCCTACATACTATATTATTTTTTATTTAACAGTAGTTTAGTTGTCTCTGTTGTGACTCCTCTTCAAGGAGTTCTGGTTACGCTAGCAAGTAGGTAGTATTATAGCAGGGGTTTTCTGTCTTATGGAAATACTTTTCTAGTCCCTTCCAAATTAAAACAGAAAATCTCGTTCAATCAAATCAGTAACACGGCATTATGTACAATCTGGCCCTATTTTTTTTTCTTGCGTATACCCCCTGCGTGCTTCACCTCACCGGAGCTAACTGGACTCGAAATGCACGGTGTTTCAACACATCCGCCTGTGTGGCCGGGGAATCTGGTGTGCCCTACGAAGGATATTCCAGAGACCCATCCGGCCCTGGCCCCAGCACTGGGTACCCCAACGTGTTGCTTGAGATCTAAATCCCCACCTTTCCCATAGAGAAGTGCGCGAGGAAACATAACGCGCCGCTACATTGGGCCTTCTTACGCGCATCACAACCTCGCAAAAGAAGGCAGAGGCGTTCTACACACTCTCGCTACCGACCATGGCCAGCACCAGGGTCTGTAACGTGACACGGTGCCGCTCCATCCCCTCTGAGCACTCCACCAATGGTGGTGGTGGCAGTTGGGCGTCGGCTCCCGGCCTATACGATGCAGGAACTCACCGAAACAGCCATGTCTGGTGAACACCTGCGTCAGCCGGTAGGAGAGGCTAACATGGCGCCTCTCCAGCCAATCCTCCATGAAGGGTCTTACCACTACAATCGTGCCCCCCTAAAATCCAACCATACGTACTGATCGATCTCCTGATCTCATGGGGGCGGATCCACCTTCTCCCTTCCTATTTCGAATAACACATGCAGAATTGAGGTATTACCCTCATACGGTGCAATCGATACTATCACAAACCCAGCGGTTGGGTAATTTTAAGTGTCAAGTAAAATTATACTAGGTCTGCAAGGCGAATCGCTGCTTGCAATGTTTAGCTGAGTGAGACATCGTGAATAAGATTTTAAATATTTTGAACAGTGATGATTCCTCCGTGGCAAGTCCGATTTTGAAAATTCTTTTCGAAAGTCACAACTCTGGACATGCTTTCTGAGCGTGTAAAGTTTGGTCACAGTGTCTCGAGCGGTTATTATGTAATTCCATCTGGATTTTTTTTAACGGTGATCATTCCTCTGTGGTAGCATTAATTTTTTCAAAATATATCCATAAGCCTTCCTCTGGTTGACCTCTTTAATCATGCCAAATTTGGTTCTGATTGGATTAGTAGTTTAGGAGGAGACCTGTGACAAAGAAAATCCTGAAGTCTGGTATGAGGAGCTTTCGCTCGACTTCGTCTCACTCAGCTCAATTATTCTTGTTTCATAATTTAACTTGACATTGGCGACATTGCGGAAATTCTTTTGATTGCAGCAGCCACTAATTATAAGAACCAAAAGTACAAACTGCGAGAAAAGAATTGAGTAATAAAAACTCTACCACTTGGATTTTTCATAGTTTAAAAATAGATAAATCCATGTTAACCTAACGTATCGTGGCTGGTCCGGTCGCACATCGGTGCCCACAACCAATTATCATATCGACTTTCTCCAGAGGTTAGGTGCATGGCAGGTGACTTGCTTCATCTGTTTCAGTGACTTTAGTGCTTAGTTAAGCACTGTTTATGTAAGATGATGAGGTATACGTAGAACTTACGCGGGGATCGTGCGGTCCATGGCCCTGTATGGGTGCCCAATATGGGCGGAGGCCCTGAGGACTAGAACTGTGCAGATGCTGCGCGCTCCGCAGCGAGTTCTGGCCATCAGGGTCATCCGAGGGTACCGCACGATCTCCTTCGAGGCGGCGAGTCTCCTTGCCGGAACTCCGCCATGGGACCTGGAAGCGAGAGCCCTTTCGCAACTGTACCAGTGGCGAAAGGAGGCGCGGGAGCAGGGATGGAACCCCGAGCCTCGAGAAATCGAGGCCGTGCAGTCCCAGCTCCGCCAGGCCATCGTGGTGGAGTGGAAGGAACGACTTGGGCAACCAAGCGCAGGGCACGCCGCAATAGCGGCGGTAAGGCCCATCATGGAGGATTGGCTGGAGAGGCGACACGGAAGCCTCTCCTACCGACTGACGCAGGTGATCTCAGGGAAGGGGTGCTTCGGGGACCACCTGCATCGGATCAGGAGGGAGCCAACGCCTGAGTGTCATCACTGCGACGCGAGCGAGGACTCAGGGCTGCACACGCTGGCGGACTGCCCGGCGTGGGAGGCGCCGAGGCGTGACCTCGTGGCAGCCATCGGGGTGGGAGTCCTCTCGCTCGGCAGCATGATTGCGGCAATGGTGCGGAGCGCGAGCGCGTGGGCCGCCGCCGCCTCCTTCTGCGAGCATGTAATGCTCGCGAAGGAGGGGGCGGAGCGCGCCCGGGAGAGACTTAGAACTCTCCCGGTCCGCCGAGCCCGCAACTTGCTCGCCGCGCGTCGCAGGCAACTCAGGCGCCGGAGGTCGCTTAACGACCTCCGTCCTCCATGAGCGCAGGCCTGGGGGTGGCGGGTGAGGCCACCTGTCACCCCAGCAGAAGCAGGCCGGGACGGTGGGGCGACTAGCGCCCCTCCCCCAAACCGGGGCAAGACGGGGACACCGTGGTTCCCAAACCCGAGGGGGCCATCTCGAAACCGGAGATGGCCCAGGGTCAGTCGGGGTGCGAGGGATATGCTCTATGGGCAACCTTACACCCCGGCGTCTGTAGACCCGAGACGGCGTGCGGTTTTAGTCGGTTCAAGCCCGACATAACCGCCCCCGCTGGCACGCGGGGGGGTATCCGAAGGGATTTCCGCACGAAAAAAAAAAAAAAAAAAAAAAAGGTATACGTAGAACTGGTTAATTGAAAATTGAATTTCGTGATTTAGGATGGTAACTATCTAATATTAGAATGGATCTGTTTATTATGACTGTAATGTTTATATATGTTTGTAAGTGATTACGTCGGTATTGCTATAATGGATAATTGTCAGTCCGTTTCAATGTAAATAAGTTTTATTTAAGTTTGATTTGTATACTTAAGTATAATTAACTGGTGATGTGATAAAGAGTGAGTTGAATTGTGAGTTTTTATTACCGGATCCATTTCTCGCATATATTTCCTTGCGAATCTGTTTGTAAATATAGACCTTGACGTTCATAAGTGTTACTTTGTATCCGAAATAATAAATCCTGGTGGGCCCTCATCCCTATAGAGATTATAGTCTGGAATAGCACATTAGCTATTTTATATTTAGGACACGTCAATTTGAATTCACCTCGCTTGATGGTAAGCTGAAGGTAAAGTCTCAGGAAAGAGGGTCACCAGGGTCACAGGGTGTTAACAATGGTGGCCCTCAGCTTGACGGCCTCATCAGAAGAGGATGTCGTCGCAGCGTGACACCCAACGGCCCCACTAGTGCTGCGACCACAATCCCCCTGCCCGGCTATACACTTGCTGACCTCTGAATGCAATCAAACCGAAATTAGATTACTATGGAGGGTTTTTCGCAATCGTGCACGGTGGTACCCACATGGCCGAATTTTTTGACAAATTTGTGTCATCAAATTTCTACCACCAGAGTTATGGGAACGGGATCAGTATTCTGCGCGGGCGGAGCCGCAAGCAACAGCTAGTGTATTATAATGATACTTCTAGGAGGCATCAATTATGTATAAATTTAAATAAACTAAGATTTTAGCTATCAATCTTTAACTCATGAGATAGCTGACCGCATCCTTATTATATCGACATAAAAATAGCTAAATATCTGGAAGTCAGAATGGTACATCATATTTATTTTAACAAACTAATAATTACCAGTGGTTTCTCCTCTTTTCAGGATTAATTTTCTTATAACACAAAGTCGTTGGAAATGTTTGTTTGGAATTTGTAGTTAATCTATTGCAAATAATGCCATATCAGCTGTTATCCGCGGGCGAAGTTTGGAATTTTGTTGCCGTTCCGGCTTCACTTAGGAATCTATTCCAGGGCCTATGTATTATTCAAGACTATAATCTATGGCTGTACAAAATTTCAGCCAAATCCGTTCAACCGTTAGAGCGTGATTGAGTAACAGACATTCAAACATCTTTACAAACTTTCACATTTATAATATTAGTCGGAGAGTAGAATAGGATAGTAGGATACGATAGTGGGATAGGATAGAAGGATAGGATAGTAGGATAGGATAGTAGAATAGGATAGTAGGATAGGATAGTAGAATAGGATAGTAGGATAGGATAGTAGAATTGGATAGTAGGATAGGATAGTAGAATAGGATAGTAGGATAGGATAGTAGGATAGATACCATTTTACTGGTGGTAGAAATTTGATGACACAAATTTGTCACAAAATTCGGCCGGGTGGGTACCACCGTACACGATTGCGAAAAACCCTCCATAGTAATCCAACTTCGGTTTGATTGAGTTCAGGGGTCAGCAAGTGCATAGCCGGGCAGGGGGATTGTGGTCGCAGCACTAGTGGGACCGGTGAGTGTCACGCGGTGCTGCGACGACAATCCTCTTCTGATGAGGCCGTCAAGCTGAGTGCCACCATTGTTAACATGGTACGTGTATGTAATGGTGACCCTCTTTCCTGAGACTTTACCTTCAGCTTACCATCAGGCGAGGTGAAGTCAAATTGACGTGTCCTAAAAAAAAAAAGTATAGTAGGATAGTAAGATAGTAGAATAGGTTTGTAGGATAGGATAGTAGGATAGGATAGGATAGTAGGATAGTAGGAAGTGGGAAAGTAGGATAGATGTTGCCCGCGATTCCACACGCGTGGAATTCTGATAACGTTTTTACATTCGTAGCTTTTAATTATTTAAATCATATAGTATTGTGTTCCGGTCTATGGGGCCCCGCCGAGATGTTCCGTATCCAAGCAAACCTCATCTACCAAACCGGTACAGGCTTACTTCTCGTGGTTGGGTGGTCAGACGGAAGTCACTCTCGTAAAAGTCAAACAAAGTAAATTATTAAAAGAAGGAGTACGATAGCAGACCTCGAGCTTCAAAGTGCTAGCTTTGGCGTTCGGATGAAGAAGAGTAATTCGTTGAAAACACCGAAGATTTGAGTTATCTATGTAGGTAAGTATTGATAGCCAATAAAATTTTGGTGTTTTAAATTGTGGAAATAACAATTTCACGATAATATATCTTTGTTATCATATATCAATATCAGATCATAGCCCAGATACATATTATAGATGTTAATTTCTATCGCCATTTGAATATTAGCATAAAATTGGCAACAAAAATTATAATACGTATAAAAAAACCGGTAAAACGCGAATCGAATTTGCGCAAAAACAAATTTCTGATCACAAAAAGTGTACAAAAGAATTGCTTTTTATCTACTTACCCATTTTTGTAATTTGTTGTATAAATTTATTCTTTATACTTTCACGTTCCATGGTCATTTATTACTATCTGTTCCTCGCGACTGTGCCCATGTCAAACCACCTTCATTCTATTGGTTATCCCGTTTGCGTCCAAAGCTTGCATCCTGGAGCCAAGAGTCCGATCTCCCTCGCATTCTCTTCCTGATGTGACTAATTTTTACACTTGCAGTCTTCTTTTTTTATACTTGTGGAAACCCCCTCGGGCTTCACCCCATCGGTGACGACAATGGGGTGGGCGTATCGGAATCGGACCGACTAAAACCACACGGTGTCCTCCCCAAGCGTCCATTGCCGGGCATCCCGGGTAAGCCCTCGAAAGGATAACGCCAGGGTTACCGGCGGACCTTGGCCGCCACCGCGGCCTCGCCTGGTGGGGTCGGTTTTATCAGACGTATGTAGGGCCCTTGCAGTCTGACCTCCCAACCCCGAAAAGAAAGCCAGCACCAGAGCCTCGTCTGCTGATCAGCAGGCTTTTTTCTTTTTTACAAAAAAGTTTCAACTATCAAAATAGGTCAAACGAAAAACCAATTAATAAACAAGCACGAAACATCCTAAATCCGTATCAAAATGGAGTTCAAACAGATTTAGCTAAGTAAATGAAAGCTATAAATTTTTTAACATAATTAGCAGAGGAAATTTGTTGCTTCCGCATCTCAAGAATCTGTGGTGCATCAATAAGCAATCACTTAGCATTGTAAGTTAGAATCATGCTTAGCTTATGTTACAACAAGAGTGCTTAAGCAAGTTACGACAGCGACAGGTTAGGTTATAAAGGGACGTTGACGAGATTGAGGTACAACTTATCAATCTTTATTCTGGAAAACAGTGCTGGCGATTAATGTATGTAAATATACAAGGAATTTTTTTTTTTATTTCAATGTTAGACTTGGAGCCCTTTTAACAAATTAAAAAATAGAAGTTGGTAAAATGTGTATTACATGTTCATAAGGATTCAATTTTATGCCTATTACAATAATTATTTTAATAAAATTTTAGCCGCAATTTATTGTTCGATACCCAAAACTTAGCTCAGGTAGGTAGGTAATAAACAGCGGCGTGACGTATCCTAAATATAAAATAATCATAAAATCTGTGGAAAAAACAAAGATTAAACAACTTAACATAAACTCGTCATACATTTATGTAAATGGTTATTGCAAAACGAAATTATTCAGTGGAATTGAATGGCATTCAATACCACATTCTTAACCTTCTATAAGTTATTATCTACGAAGATTATGTTTGACCCGTAAATTTAAGTTTGTGGACATCAAAATGATAGATTTATTAAAAAATACTCTAGCGATAGATTAAATTTGTCATTTTATTTGTTTTTATATGAGGCTTAATTACATATAATTTCTCCTTTCGGGGAAGGACAAGGTGAAAGGGAGAATTTAATTGGTAATTAAAAAGCAAATAATTAATTAGGAGGTTAAGGTGGATCAGGAACCGGTACTCGTCCTACGTTTGAGAAGGCATGCGGGTGATAGGAGGCTATTCGGCGTATGCCACCGTAGAGGTACTTCTGCTTGTCATCGTTAAATTGATAGGGCGACAGCACGAGCCCTTTCCTCCCACCTGACGCAGGTGCTTTCTCCATGGCTGCTGGCAACCTGCACTAAAATAATATATCCCGATATCTCCTAATACTAACCGAAACAGTCGTAATAGGAGTGTGTGATAAATATAATTGGTTTTCTTGTTTTAATGAGATGTTAAAAAGGAAAAAAAAGGAATAATGTGGCAAGGTGCGGTAGTTGGAGAACAGATTGCTGTGGCGCATGTCTCGAGTGGTCTATGGCCAGCAGTGGGGGCAACTGACTGATTAAAAGATTTAATAAATATTAGGATTTGAGAAATATTTTGGTTGAGGTAGAGAAAAAAAAAATGAGATTTCGAATTAGATTCTTAACTGAAATTTTTATGCACACTGGTAAGGGCATGCTTTGAAGTGGGCCGTGAATTTTTGTCTAATAACCTTTTCATACCATTTTTAAATGTTACCATATCTGCAATTTCATGGAGATGGGTGAGGGGACACTGGTACTTATTTTATATTTTACTGTTCTATGGAAGTTAACTCTTCATATGTCACTTTCTTGCAGATTTATTATTTAGTGAGTACCTTTTTTCTTTTTCTTTTTTTTTCGTGCGGAAATCCCTTCGGATACATACCCCCCCCCCCCGCCTGCCTGCGGGGGCGGTTATGTCGGGCTTGAACCGACTATTTAGTGAGTACCTTTTTTTTTTTTTTTATCGTGCGGAAATCCCTTCGGATACCCCCCCGCCGGCCAGCGGGGGCGGTTATGTCGGGCTTGCACCGACTAAAACCGCACGCCGTCTCGGGTCTTCAGACGCCGGAGTGTAAGGTTACCCATAGAGCATATCCCTCGCACCCCGGCTGACCCTGGGCCATCTCACCACTAACAGCATCGCTCATCCTGTCTCCTCTGAAAGCAGAGGAGTACGGAGAGCGATGTGTTCCCGCCACGTTGGGTATTGGCCGACGATCAATGCCAACCCTATGAAGGGGTGAAGGGGAAGCCATTGACCGCCGCCCAGGGTGTACCGGCCGCTCCGGTTCCGTTCCCCCCGGACTGCAGCGGGATCGGAATCGGAGCGACACTCGAGGAGGTTACCCAACACACACCCCTATTTAGTGAGTACCTAACATTATCGCAAGTTGTAAATATTATAATACCCAATTAATTGTCTACCAATATTGTTGATATTTCCTGTAGTGAAAAATTTCGTGGAGAATGATCATGAAAAAAATCGTAGCGGTGCTTGGCTCTGTTCGTTGTTCAGTATGACAAATTTAAAAACGGTGAATGCTCTCTGTTCTGAGCAGTGAACAGTTCCGTCTACAGCGGCTTTAGGCAACAACTCTCTAAAACACAAAGTACTATCTACTCTAAACGTATGCTTATTCTATGTAAATTACATACTTAAGTAATAAATTCCGTTCAAGTTACTGTTGATACAATAAGTTAGGGTTTGGGCGCGAGTGCGTTACATTTCGTGCTCTCGTTGTGAACTAATTGTAACTAATTATTTGTACGTTGACCCTATGAGAAATGTTTGATGAAATTATAAATGAGTGAAAGGTGCATAACATAAAAATTACCTACTTCCTCGTTAGTCGGAGCTCAGAGTCCGCTTTACAGGAGCAACAGCCGTCTGCCCCCAACCTCGAGAGTAAAGCTTGAGCCAGTTCATCAATCATCAGGTGTACCGGCTTGCAGGTGAGGTAGGCTGACTGTTGTCTTAATTGTTTTTCTTGACTATAACTTATAACACTTTTTACACTGGTGGAACTGTAAAGTTGTATGTCTTACAGGAGAGCATTTTTTTTATTTCTCGTATATTTAAATCAGTCACTTACTACTGCAGTATTAAATTCTAGACTACGTTACTAGCTTATGATTTAAAGTTAGCACTTACAGCAAAAAATAAGTTTGCTCACTTGTTGAAGAAATAGAGTACCTATTTCAAATTGTAAAAGGGACTATTTCCGGTTCACTGCACTCGATAATCAAAATTCAGTCACCCCATCTAAACTTAAAATAAATTTGATCTACTTTCTGCACACTTGTGCATACACTATGGTACATATCCAATTTCAAAACCCATTCCATGATAACACCCCTAAGTTAATAATCCACTGACGACATGCTTCTTAAATTAAAATACATCTTCTATACGACACTGCAATGTATTCGTAAAGATCTATGCAATACAGTAACATGATACTAAACGGATAGCATCAGTAGCGATCAGTAATGTCATATCTTGTATCCATTGCGTGCTTACTTAAACATTTTATAAAGTGCATTCTTGGTAGAACAGCAATCGATATAAAACATCTGATATTTTATGATGCAGTAGAAAGTGTAAACTGAGACAGACAGAGGATGTCGGGATGCGAATTGATACCTGTGCGGATACAGGCCAGGAAGTGAGGGCGGAAAGGCAGGAGAGAACCTGGATGTCAGTAGCCTGATAATTTCTTTTGCTCTATATTATGTTAACCGACTTCAAAAAAGGAAGAGGTTTTTATATTTTTTTTTAAATATTTTTGTATGAATGTCACGCGATATCATCGTCGATTGGGATCAGATTGTAATTTTTTTTTACCTCTCGTCGTAAAATGGGAATCCAACCCATGAAATCATTCGACCATTCGTGAAGTCCATTTAAAAGAATCACCGTCATGACGAGCAACTGAAGATGTTTGACTTACTTATATTTTTTTATTCACTTCCTTAAAGAGTTCCTCAAACAATAAGGGTAGCGCCATATGTTGTTATGAAAATAGATTCATAAAAAATCTATAATGAACATAATTCCCGTATAAAAGGGTTACTTAAAATAAACGACGACGTGGGGTTATTCTGAAAGACGATATTGCACCGGGACTTTTTTATATAAATAACATTTTTCATTTAGATTTGATAACAATTAGCCCGGGTGTGCGTTGTTTTATAGACAATTGTTTTAAATAATTTCGTTTTACAGAAAATGTTTCGCATAATTTCGTTTCATAGAATAATCAATATACAGAATACTTACTTTAAAGATTTTTAAATCATTGATTTTTGTTTCACATAAAGTTTAACATTAGAATAATCATATAGACTAACAAATCAAATATTCTTTATCATTATATTGTTTATTTAATATAAACTTATTACCTAGAATAACATATTATCAAAGTGACAGTTTCTAAACGTTTCAATTCATACCGTTCATTTCAGTCAAATAATTTACAGGTGAAGCTATACTATTTTTTTATATAACGATAAGTTAATACAATAAACGATTCCGGGTGGTCCGATTTCTGGGTGATTAAAAAAAAAAATTTATACTGGAGATTGATGGCACTTGGTGGAACTTGCTACACATATTGAATAAATCACTTGTACTTTTCCACAATTATTTATTTATTTGAACCTTACCGGTTTCACCTTACGGCATATAATGAACATAATATAAATAAATCACTTGTACTTTTCCACAATTATTTATTTATTTGAACCTTACCGGTTTCACCTTACGGCATTATCAAAGGTCTACAATGTTGAAAAAAACATTGTAGACCTTTGATAATGCCGTAAGGTGAAACCGGTAAGGTTCAAATAAATAAATAATTGTGGAAAAGTACAAGTGATTTATTCAATAAAAAAAAATAACCACGAAGGCTAAGGCGGGAGCTCCGCTCCGCTTCGCTCCCGCCTCAGCCTTCTAACCTAACCTATCCGAGTCGGGGTAATCTGAGTCGGGGTGTTAACTATAATGACGTTTTATTAACAATTTAATAACAATTTGATTTTATTTTATTTTACAGAAGAATTCAAGCAAACAAATTTACAACAAAATATGCGACAGGTAAAAAATTCTATATTGATATGAAATTATTCAGAAATTAAATTACTACAAGTAATCGGAAAAAAATTTAAATTGTAAATGTTACAGTTAAAAATAAATGTGATTTGGAAAATTAACATAACATAACATAAACTCACGCCTATATCCCCGAAGGGGTAGGCAGAGGTGCTAGCACCCACGTTTCGCCAGTTAATGTTTTTTTTTAGGTCCCAATGTAATAGGTGGCGAGCCTATTGCCATTAACCGGGCACTTATAAACCTGCGATAAATACACACATAACTTCGAAAAGCATCGAAAAGACATTGGTGTGTGCCATGGTAATACCTGGGATCGAACCCCAGACCTCGTCTCAGCAGTCCTTTACCCATACCACTAGGCTACCGCGGTTTCATTTCAAATTCATTCAATTGTGTTTCTGTGAAATATGTTTCATTGTAGTAAATTGTTTTTGAAACAATAATATTCGAAATAAAAATATAAGGACCAAATATTATATGAAACATTTTCTGTGAAACGAAATTCTATGAAATTTCTTTCTGCGAAATAAGGGGCTCCCCAATTAGATATTTACGCTTAGGTACATATTATTGTTGATTACAATATAATAACGAGCTGATACAACTATCGCTTGCGGTTTGTCTTATAAATCAGATTTCAACAGAAAACTGAATAAAAAGTCGGTGATCGAACAGAACGAAGAAATGTATCGGTACCTATGTGAGCTTAATTTAAAATAATACCTCAAAATATTACGTTATTCAATTAATACATATAACTTATCGAGTTGTGTAGTAGTTATAACAATATAAACGTTGTTATATTTGTTTATACTGGAGATTGATGGCACTTGGTGGAACTTGCTACACATATTGAATAAATCACTTGTACTTACAAGTGATTTATTCAATATGTTGTTATATTTTAAAATATTGTGCATTAAATAAATTGTATCCGATATTTAAATTAAATTTAAACTTGTAAATAAGTTTGATAAACTCAACATCAACATATTAGGATTCCGTTGAAATCACTCAGAACATCGTTTGTATAAAACCAAAAAAGTATAACAATGGTGCAATACTATTTAGTTTTAATGTAATTATAGTACACGAATAATTATATTTTGAATGTGGAATATTATGTTTGTATAAATAAGTAATATTCTATATCATCTAATTATATTTACTTTAACTTCAACATGTTGTTTTGTTTATCAGAATCAAATCCTTACTGAATCACTTATCAGAATAACCCTCACGTTTGATAAGTGAGAGTCGTCTCAAATCTAAGGTATGTAGAGATGATTTATGCGTACAGTGTGTTCCGTGAGCTATTCTTGTCACTCAAGTACTTAAGTATTTTTTAATCTAATTGTTTTATAATAAGTTTAGAAGTTAAATTGTTAAGACCGGATGCTGTCAATGTTATCTTTATATAGTTACTAGAACATCTTAATTTGGTATTTTTAACAGTGTTTATAAATGGGACTATTTAAGCCCATTATGTATACTCTGTGTACATACATATAAATATTTTTAAAAGGCAACATGTTTGTTGGCGGTGTGTTTCAAGTCTCTATGATCCGACACACCTTGTCGGATCATTAAGACGGCGGACCCAGACTTTTCATCGAACGACAATTAGTCGACATGACAATTCATCGACATATTACGATTGGTCGAAAACGACAATTGGTCGACATAACAATTCATCGACATACAACTGGTCGAAAACCCCATTGAGCGACAGGGATAATTAGTCTACATACAATTGGTCGAAAAGTCAATTGAACGACAACGATTACTAGTCGACAACTCTAGTAGGATAGTATTGTGTTAGGTCACTTGTGATAATGCACGTAGAAATTGGAAAGTCCATCGAAAACATTAACTTATAACTAAGATTTATAAAAGAAAATTATCTACAGGTAACTAATATACTTACCTAACCAAAACGACATCAACGAGTTTAATAATTGATAAAGTAGAGTAAACCACTATTTTTCGATCAATAATAATATAATATTCGACCAATTGACTTGTCGGTTAATTGTCATTGTCGACCTAAGCTCATGTCGACCAAAAATGTGTCGATTAATATGTCGATCAATTGTCGTAAACCTAAAACTTTTTTTTTAAGAATATTAATAACCGAAATTACTAGTAATCCCCTTAACCTTTCCAGCTAAAATGAATTGCTTGTATTAGAAGTGGGTACAAGTCGGTCGTGTAGTGACCAGGATTCAAACCCGGGACCTCTTGATAGCAAGACGCTTACATTACATACCTTTTTTGGGCAGTCGTGTACATAACATAACATAACTTCACGCCTATATCCCCGAAGGGGTAGGCAGAGATGTGTATTACACACCCACGATTCGCCAGTTATGTTAAGGTCCCAATGTAATAGGGGGCGAGCCTATTGCCATCTACCGGGCACATTATTAAGCGAGCGATAATTAACAGTTATTAATACACACATAACTACGAAAAGTCAGAGGTGTGTGCCCGGGGCGACTGGGGATCGAATTCGAGACCTCGTCTCAGCAGTCCGTTACGTACGCCACTGGGCTATCGCCGCTTTTTTTCGTTTACATGTCGTGTATGACTATTATTGAGAGTTCTATGGCAGAAGATGAGTTTACCATACGCTGATTTGAAACGTTAATGTTTAACACCAGATGCAGAAAAAGAGAAAACATAAAAAATAATAACATAACATCCTTATTTGAATAAAACTTCAATCATCTAAAATTTCGCCTATCCACGAATATTCCCACACAACACAAATCTGTCAAGCGCAGATGTTCTATATTTTTTACAATAAAACGGAAACGGAAAGACAAGAAATCGCTCGATCTCACTCTAACAGCCTTCTATCCCTCTTTACGTCTTCCCATTTTTTTCATGGTGTATCGTTTAGGTTTTTCGTGCACAGATTGTGGTCTGTTTACCAGCTGCCTCGGCAACTGACTGTCATATGGTGCCTCGTTTGATAGTGTAACTTAAGATCAGGGTATTTTAGCAATTTATACAAATGTTATAAACTGACAGCCTGATCTTCATGTCAGAAAAAGTTAGGAGTCAGCTGGTATCGCTGAATTTATTGAAGCAAATTTGTAAAACTGACGGCCACTATGGCGTGGCGATAGACCGATCGACTGCTGCGTATCAGAGGTCACGGGTTCGATTCCCTCTAAGTGCCGTTATTTGTATGCATGACTATGTCTATTTGCATTGATCGGGGTGTTTCTATGTATAATATTTATGCATTCACAAAAAGGAAATATATTTAAGTTTGTTTATCTGTAATCTAGGACCCATATTATTCTTTTTTTTATTTTACGACATTCTACAAATCGCTTTCTAGACCCAAAGTAATCATAGTTTAACTAGCTTGTTTTATGGGTTCCAGAATGCGGATACACATACTTATATACTTTTTTTATAAATACACAAATATTATACATAGAAACACCCAGACCAATGCAAATAGACATATTCATGCATACAAATATTTGCACTGAGCGGGACTCGAACCCGCGCCTTCTGTCGTAGCAGTCGAATGCACTACCGCTACGCCACAGAGGCCGTCAGTTATTATATCTAGATAGCGCTGAATAGAATCCTCTGGGGTTATCCTTTCGAGGGCTTACCAGGGGTGCCCGGCAACGGACACTTGGGGAAGACACCGTGTGGTTTTAGTCGATACACGACATAACCACCCCCGCTGGCCGGCGGGGGGGTATCCGAAGAGATTTCCGCACATAAAAAAAAGGACATTATTAATTGGACATAACGACAGAATGGAAAGTACAAAACAGTTTATGTTCTAAGAAGCAATGAACTGTTGACTTTTTTTTAATAGAGCTTGTCAATATCACTTCACTTGATGATAAGTTATAGGATATGTAGGAAGCTATATAGGAGGAGATAGATAAGTGTATAGGGCCCCACCACCGGGGTCCAATCCAACCTCACCTGCAAGCTAGTACACCTTCTGATTGACGGACGAGGCTCTGGCGCAGATATTGTCCTGGGGGGTAGCCGCTCCCGAAAAAAACAAATTGAGGAAAGGACGTGTGGTAGAACGGACCACGGCTCCAAAATGCAAGCTTTGGATGCTACTGGGAGTAGCACTCGGATGAAGAAAAGAGAACAATGATCAATAATAAAATGCTCGAGGGTTTTTCACGACCCGCTTAAAGCATCCTGGATTGTAGGAAGACACAAACACGTGTGTTGGTAAAAAGTTTCTAGTCATATAAAGCTGGGTACCGAATTGTGTTACGAGGCGTACCGCGTAATGCAACAGGTTACAAAGTGAGTAGTGAGGGGTGGTTCCAGAAAGTTAGTATAAAGTTATCCACCGGCACATTTTTGAACACTGCTCGATGGTGTGAAAAAGTCGGTCCGCATCTGTCAATCCTTGCGGAAGGAAGTCGGAAACACCGTGCACTATGGGACTATGGGAGTTTTACAATGTGTGGCTGGTGAAATCATTGTTTACGAAACATGTGAAATGCAATATGATGCAATGTGTTGTACTTGTAACGGATGCTACTTGTGGTGACTAGGTGAACTTGTTATCATGGATTTAAGTTATTTTTTAATAGCTGGCCCTCCCCGGTCTCCCCGTGGTGTATTGCGAACCCTCGTTGCACCCCTTTAACCCAAAGGTACATATTGCCTGTAATTTATTCGTTTTCATATAATCTATGGGAATCTGCCGGCTTTGTTGACATTTATGACACTCCTATCCTATATCCTATGACACTCGCAAATAATGTAGTCTACTATTGTTAAATTAGTTTTCAAAATCGGTTCAGTAGATCCAGAGTTTACCACCTTTTTTTTCGTGCGGTAATCCCCCCGGATCCGTAAAACCCCCGCCGTTCAGAGGGGGTGGTTATGTCGGATTCGAACCGACTAAGACCACACCCCGGCTGACCAAGGGCCATCTCCAGTATCGAGATGGCCCACTCGGTTTTGGGAGCCACGGTGTCCCCGTCTTGCCCCCAGAAAAAGGGGAGCGCGTAGCCGCCCTGGCCTGCTTCTGCTAGGTTGACAGGCAGCTGCACCTGTCACCCCCTACAAACTGACAGACTTTACCTCTTTCTAATATTATTAGATGATATTAAGGTAGCCTACCAGCACACGAACTTATCTGATGATAAGTGCTCACCGTGGTATCATTTGCGCGTTATCACCTTAAAAGGAAAACATGTAATCAGGCTTGCATTGTATATTCTCGCAAAGGTATATTCGCAAAGGTATAAAGTTTTTCCATCATGTTAGCGTTATGTCCGGTTGCATTCGAAGCTATCACCTTCGAACCGGTGTGTCCGCTTCCACCTTATCCTCCTATTGGTTTGGCTTATACGACTTTTATGGGTGCGACTGCAGCCTGACCTCTTAACCCCGGGAGGAAAGCCTGCGCCAGAGTCTCGTCGATTAATCTGCTGATTAATCCTTAGGCCCTGAAGATCTTGGCCCCCATACACCAATAGGCTATTTATACCGAGAATTTGTTCCTGTGTTACAGGAACACGTTCAGAAGTAAATAGCCGAGAGTAACAACTCAAACTTTCGTATTTAAATTCCATCCATCAAAGTAAGTATACAGCCTAATTACAAAAATATTTAGCTCTAGCGTATATTTTGACAGGCGCATTGACATCCTCTCCCACAGTGTCGTGGGAGCGAGATGAGTAAACAAGAGGACAGGTTGTTGGCTCACCGTATCGTGATAGATCACAGGACAAAGGTCAATGAACCTGAGATTGATTGAGTCTGACAATGTGAGTACTATTTTTATAAGTAGGACAGATTAATTGCTGGTAGCTAAAATAGTTTTAATTTCAGCTTCTTTTAGGTTCTTTATCTCAAAAGAAAAGAACGGTCATGAAGTTTAGCAGAAAGTAAGGTCAGGGTAATGTTTTAAAATCGTAAATATGTAGCAACTTATTATTAATGTAATTTATTTCAATCAATCAATTATAGCTTATTGCGGTTCACTGCTGGACAAAACCTGCGCCTGGCACCCATATAGTGGAATTCGGCCAAGGAACACTCAGTGCACGAGACCAACTCGCACTTGACCAGTTTTTAATTTTAGAACAACACACGTTATACTCAATTAATTTCATTGAGTAAAACGAGAAAACTCAGGTTTTACGTTGGACAAAGATACTGTAAATTCATAGTTGCGAAGTTCAATATCGCGATGTACGTTACAGCGAAAGTTTACTAATGCGACGGACGTTGTTGCGAAAGTTCATTATCGCATTGTACGTTACAGCGAAAGTTTACTACTGCGACAGACGTTGTCGCGGAAGTTCCATACTGCGATGTATGTTACAGCGAAAGTTTACTATTGCGATGTACGTTATCGCGAAAATAGTGCAATCGGCAGGGTTAGGTTAGGTTAGAACTGTGACCACAACAAGCACGAGGCGAGCGAGCGAAGCGAGTGTGCCGCGGCAGTGGCCGTCGAGTGCCAGACCAAAAACAAAATATGAAAAAAATCAAATAGCATTAGTAATTTAGGAAAGTCAGGGTTGACTGGCAGAATGCATTTACACTGATCAAATTGGTGATTTATTGAAAAATGGTAGGTGAGTAGCACACGAAACCGGTTGACTTACATGTCAGGTTTTATGACACTAGAGGAACCTCATGAAGAGTGTAAGGTCCGAAGCAGACGGAGGCTGTTGTCTCTGTCTAGACCGAACGGGAAAAATTCTTCAAATATTCATACATTTTAATTTCTTGTACTCGTTGCTGACGCCCAATGAAGGGAGGCGCCGCCGTGAAGCTTAAGTGCTTCTATAATATATTTCCTATCATTGTGAAGTTAAATATGTAACCCGCCTTGAGACATAAATTTTGTGAACAAACAAAGAATACAAAAAAGATTAATTAACTTTATTAATACCATATGATATCTTCCCGAAATAACGCGATGCCAAGGTAACCCTTTCAGATGTTTATCGTAAAGGGGTGAACATGTTTAGTAATGATTTATTCATGACGAAACTGAGTATTTTAACTAAGACTTGTTAGCAGCTGTTTGTCTTTGAGATGGGTTTTTTAGGGTTGAAAAGGACTCATCTGTCGGCGGTGTCCTTCCGTTCATCTTGACGGCCTATGGTTTAACAGACAAGCGTGTTTAGTAATTATAAAAAAATTTGACCCACTGATCGAAAGTCGACCATAGTCTTTTTAGTAAATCTGAGGATATTATGAATACAATTTGCATGTGTTAAATAATTTTCATAAATATTGTATCTATCATTTTATATGTTACAAACTTTTCTAATAGTAACCCGTTCGTGCTGGTAAAAGCAAGGTTCTACTGCCAACGAACATAACATAACATAACATAACTTCACGCCTGTATCCCCGAAGGGGTAGGCAGAGGTGTATTACACACCCACGATTCGCCAGTTATGTTAAGGTCCCAATGTAATAGGGGGCGAGCCTATTGCCATCTACCGGGCACATTATTAAGCGAGCAATAATTAACATTTATTAATGCACACATAACTACGAAAAGTCAGAGGTGTGTGCCCGTGGCGACTGAGGATCGAACTCGAGACTTCGTCTCAGCAGTCCGTTACGTACCACACTGGACTATCGCCGCTTTTTCAATGAAAATGTTTCAATGAAACACAAAAGAATAAAATCAGTTCTTGAGGTTAACACAAACTACATAAGTTAAGTCATAGGATTCGACCTGCTTTCTAGGGCTACCACATTTAGACCCCTAATGGCCAGACACCTTCTTACATTTTACCTCTAACCGGGGGGGTCTCACTACCGGGGATGCCCAGGACCGTGTAAACTGGAGGAGTGGAATCCGCAAGGCGGACAAGGATTCCGAGGTGAGAGCACCGAATACGACCATAACTAGTGTTGCCCAAAATCGGACTGCAAGAACAAGAGTCTTGCAGTCTTGGTCTAGGTCTTGCAGTTTTGCAAGACCAAGACCAAGACCAAGACCACCTATTTTTTGCAAGACCAAGACCAAGACTGACCCTTGCAAGACTTGCGCAAGACAAGACTACGTCTGCAAGACTCTTGCAGTCTTGCAGTGAAGTCAAACTGAGATTTGAGCATTTTTAATACCTGAGTATGTAGGTACTAGGTATTTAGTTTCTATACCACAGAATAAATAATAGTACCTAGGTACCTACTACGTCTATACCTACTGATAGAATGATAGACGGAGGCTGTGGTAGGTACCTTACCTATTCCGTGGCGTAGTGGTAGTGAACGCGACCGGTACGCAGGAGGCGCGGGTTTGATCCCCGCTCAGTGCAAATATTTGTGTGCATGAAAATGGGTATTTGCATTGGTCTAGTCGTGCCTCGGAGAGCACGTTAAGCCGTCGGTCCCGGTTGCCATACGAACATCTGTGACAGTCGTTACGGGTAGTTGGAGCCCTCAAAAGTCCGACTAGTCTAACTACAGAACTTCGATATCGCCAATTAATTGGTTGTGGAGGTCCGACGTCAGTCGCTTCACGGAAAATATCGTAGTTAGCCGCAACTTAGACTAGAAAGCCGACCCTAACTGAGTTGGGAAAAGGCTCAGAGAATGATGATGAGATAAGGTACTTACCACCATACTTACCTGTTGCTTTTTTGTAGTATGTTTTTATACCTACCTATGTTTAGCGTAGGTAAATAGAAAGGAAACTTCACTGACCTTGAACCTAAAGCCCTAGTTAATGAAGAGCACAGGCGGTAATTAGTACCTATTCCATTTTCCCTTAGAGACAAATTGCCACATGTTGTTATACCTATGTATCATACCACTGGCAGCCGTACGACCCGATGTCTGACGTGCGTGCCAATATAGACGTGGCACAAGCCGCGCTAGCCAACGACTGAAGTTCTTTTCATCGTAGGCAGGTAGGTACACTAGGTACTTAATCGCGCTCATTGTCGGTAGTTACTAGTTACCGACAATCAGCGCGAGCGGCGACTTGCGCAGTGTCAATGTGAAAGTTTGTGAAGATGTTTGTATGTTTGTTTGTTACTCAATCACGCTCTAACGGCTAACGGCTCTGGATTTGGTACAGAGTTACATTAGAGCCTCGATCCTAGAATAACACATAGGTTACCTACTTTTTATCCCGAGAATAAGTAGATACACACACACACACGATTTTTTAATTCATAATCTGTAATAGGCGCGTGTCCCTCAATTGTTTTAAATTACTGTGTAATATGAATGGTTTGTGTTTTAATATTTTTAGAAGTAGGTAGGCCACTAGCCACTATCATTCGGCAGAGGAACGAACGTTTTTTAAAGACACTCGGTTCTGTTCTGGCGACGCCGCCGCCGACGACGTGACGCTTATTATGAGAATATGCAGTTTCAATGTAAAGTAGGTACCTACCTACTTACTTATGTGACACAAGACTCGAAGTCCTTTATATTTATTTAAGCTTCATGTAGATACAAAGAGGACTTGCACTTATTTGCACTTATCGATCTATGCATTTGTTGTAGGTACCTATTATTTCATTGACAGCCCCTATTAAAGGTCTCAAGATTCATCAACTATCACTGACTGTAGGTACGTATACCATTATACCGCCGATTTTTGCCTATTTGGCACATGGAAATGTATGTACTTGCCACGCTAAAGCTTTATGCCTACTCTCCACGTGTAACATTTGTCAAAGAGATACCGCTTTAAAATAAAGATTTTAATATAGAGATAAAACGACATTATGGCTGCCGTCAAAGGACACCGGCGAAAGGGGACGGATTGGGCGCGTTTTTACTGATTAATCAGAATCGAATAAGACGATTATAAATATATTTATTTTTTCATTAATTGCTATTTGTGTAAATAGTGTTGAAATACAAGGTAGGTTACTAGGTAGGTACCTACTAATTCATTATCAAATTGAATATTGTTACTATTTACTGCACTGAACGTGTACGTTGGTTATTGCAAAAAATCTAGCCTATGTAGGTGGGTAGGTAGGTAGGTACCTAATATTACTGTAAAGTTTCATCAAAATCAGTTTACGTCTGTTTTTTTTTTTTTTATGTTTCTACGGCGGTAAACATGCCTACGGCCCACCTGATGGAAAGTGGTCACCGTAGCCTATAGACGTTTGCAACACCAAGGCTGCTACTAACGCGTTACCGCCTGAAGGAGACGGTGGAAAGAGAAAGGCAGGATAAAGGAGGCGGAAGGGGAGAGAGGAAGAGGAGGGATGGGAGTTTGGGCCTCCGGAACTGACACTCACCGAACGAAACACAACAGTAGATCTGTTATTTTACGTCGATATTCTGTGCCAGGGTGGTAACTACCCGGTCGAGCCGGCCCATTCATGCTGACACCTAACGGTTCCAGCGGGGCTCTACCACCAGTAATAAAAGTATATTACTGTATACGTAATACACATTCCTACATACATATGCTCACGCCCGTAATTCCCAAAGGGGTAGGCAGAGGAGTATTTAACACCAACATTTTGTCGATTGGGCACTTTGTCTTGGGCTGTGTGTTTATTGTCGGATGTAGAACAGCCCCTATCCCATAGTCGCCTTCTACGACACCCATGAAAAGAGATGGGGTGGTCCTATTCTACTCCACCGGGAACCAAACCAGCACGGCAAATACTTACGTTACGTAAAATTAAACAGCCCAATTGTAGAGGTGACCAATGAATGTGATGATGAGTTTACTTCTCAGAAATTATTTATCACTAAAATAAAATCGATACATAAATGCTTTAAAAATAAATAGAGTTTTGTGTGAGAATCAAAGTTATACTTTATGTGATCCAATTATTCTATTTCCATGAATTTAATGGATTTAAATCGGAAAAAGTGAATATCCAGATTCTATTTCCGCCTGAATTCACCCCTGTACAGCTAATACATATAATACAATAAATCTACGATATTTTTGATATTTACCGACAAAGACGTGGCGGTATATTAAAAGAGTTTGCGACAAGTGAATTTCTTTTTTGATTTTGCCGCTCTGAAGTCAAAGGTATCCGACATTTCAAAGACTAATTAAATTAAGTTTCTGGGTGCTCAAAAGTGTCATAACTCATAACGAACGGACACGATAACCTGCAAGTTGTCATGCAACCTGCAAATCCTGCAATAGTCCTTGCAATGAATATTGTAGCCACACCATAAAGATAGATAGATGTTATAGTATTATACCTACTTGATCACAGGGATAGTACCTAACCTACCTAATAGGGTTAGTGCTTAGTGCAATAGTCTTAAAAAAACTTAAAAAAAAGGTGGGTTGAAGTCAATTAATAATAATTTCGTTCCTCTTTTGATAGAATTCACTTAGTTACCTCCGTCACTTTATTGTTTTGCTCGGATTGCAGAGATTGGATTTGAGGAATTTGATACTACGTTAAGATTACGTTTCTGTTTTTATAGTCTTTGGAAGGATATTATTTTTGTCAATAGATGCCGAACGTAGGTTATGTAGGTATCTTTTGGCCTTTCGGCATGTGCTGTATATAAGGGCGTTCATGATGATAAAAATGCATTTTGGTTTTGATTAAGCTGGGCTTAGAGTCAACCGGGTTTTAAAATGAGTGACATAGATTCAAATGGTTCTAGTCAGAGTAGTGAGAGTTGGACTAGGTCTAAAAGACTAAAAAGTAAATTTGATGAGTTTTTCGATATAATTCATGCCACTGAAACTGCTACATGTAAGTTATGCCACCATAAGAAAGTTGAAATCAAAATGAAGAACAGAAATACTTCAGGATTAAGGAAGCATCTACTGTCTTTTCACGAGAAGGAATCGCGACTATTACTTCCTGCAAGTCAACTAATCAAGCAAAAGCCAACAAAGGGGCCCATATCAAAGTTTTTAATGAGAGATGGAGAAAATAGACAGGTAAGAAAAAATACCTACCTAAGTGTTAATATACGTAATTATAGTTAGGTACCTACCTAATTATCAACAACAAAACATATAAAAGTATGGCAATTCTGGTAACAAGTAGGTAGATACCTATTTAACATTTTTTTCCGCCCCATGTCATTGGTTGTGCGTGGGAGATTGTCGTGCACATTTCTCTCCCCGGCTGACCCAGAGCCGTATATCTCGCCATGCATTACAAATTGAGTTGGTGCGCCAACAAAACAATTTGTAATGCATAAATATCGATGTAGATAAAAAAGTGGTCTATGCAGATAAATGAATCATAATTATGACCGATTAATTACTAATATTCCCGGTAACCCCTGCAACTAAGCTAAATTGCTTGTGCTAGGAGTGGGTTCACATTCGGTAGTGTAATGGCTATTTTAGGCCCTAGGCACAAAGCTGAGACTTTCGAAATGACTACGTGGGGACAGCAAATAAAAACAGAAAGCCTGCGCAAATTCAATGAAATTTATACGCAATATAAAAGTACAATAAACCTTATGTCTAAGTCTCCACAGAACAATGAAAATATTGAAAATATTCTTCACGATCATGATGAAGATATTGAAGATGAAGACATAATAGATTTCGAGAAGCTATACACAGGTCCCTCTACGTCTTCAGGATCTGGCTGTGGCTTAATGAAAACTGACGAGTTGGAGGAGTATTTAAGTAAGCCGAGAGCCACCAGCTCGGAAGACATTTTAGAGTGGTGGAGGACGCATGAAACGGAATATCCGATTTTATCCAAGATGGCTCGTGATTTTCTTTCAATACCTGCAACTTCAGTACCCGCTGAAAGATTATTTTCTAAAGCATCACTAGTAATAAGAAAACACAGAAATAGGTTAAGTGATGATTCAGCCCGGTGGTTACTTTGCATTAATTCTTGGTCAAAAGAATTATTATAATAATTCTCTTATTATTAATATTATTAAAAATCTACCTGATATTTACCATGTTTATTGTTTCTTGAGCTTAAAATTGATAATTTCAATAAATAGTATTTTGCATACTTTGTCTTTATTATGTTTCCTTCCATATATGGTGATTACGATTACTATCACTATTTATCTTGACAATATTTAAAAAATGATGTCAAGTCATTGACATAGGAATCTATGTCAATGTAATCTCAAGTTTCCATACTTCATTACGATGTTTCATATCTTACTAAATCACACTAAGCAATTGATAAGTGCGAGACTTGCAAGACTCGCAAGACTCTTGCTGCAAGACCAAGACCAAGACCGAGACTGAGCGTGCAAGACCAAGACCAAGACCAAGACCAGGGGTATCGGTGCAAGACCAAGACCAAGACTGGCTCAAGTCTCGTCTTGGTCTTGCAATGGGCAACACTAACCATAACGCGGGACCAGCGCGAAGATGATGATGATGATGACCTTCTTACATTTTCCTTTCAATATTTTACAAAGTTTTGCAATCTGCCAAAGTGGACGGTTAATTGAAATAGGCTCATTCCCGATCACAGCTAACATACTTAGAAAGTGAAATATAGGTGTATAAGCCTCTATCCGGCCATCTGTGGGTATATATAGGTGTGTGTACATATGTGTATATAAATAAACTCTTCATCATCATAATATTGCTATAGATTACTTCCGAAAAAAAAGTACAACGGAAACTGTAGTTCAAATATGACCAGAATTCAATAAAAAAATAATAAACAAAAATGGTTTCGTAAAAACAGCATTTTGTTTGTAGTAACACGCAAATAACATTGAATTCAACCCTCCATTTTCGCAACCCACCTGTTGGACGATGTGATTTCATAAACCCTTGAGCAAAAATGAACCTTATTGAGCCTATAAATTCAACCTTGCTTCGGTCAGAATTTAGCAGGTGAAGGTAAAAATACATTTTTATTTTTACTGTAATGTTTTGAGATTTACGATGGGGTGTTAGAAGTAAATGAAACGATCAAAAGCGCTAGAGACTGATAACTATTTCATTTATTCTAACTGAAATTATACATGAAAAAGTGAGTTCATTTATTTCTCTATAATCACGCAAAAGCGGCTGAATTGTTTTTAGCTGATTTTGACTTTAATAGAGGTATCAGTTATGAAAAAAGGTATCTTAGACAATAATGGTTTTAAAAGAAGTTTCACTACACAACTACCAGCATATTTAAATAAGTTTAAAAATCTGAAGACTTATAATTCAAATATACAGATGACACACAAAATACTGAAGCGTACTTAATCACGCAACGTGCATTAGCAGAAACAAACCCTTTACCATCAAAATAACCCTAAAATAACCGTGTGACATCACCGTCTGTCGCGAATGGCTCCGCACATGCCAACCCGAAAATAACTAACAATCTGCCATGCAAACATATGCACTTCCGAAAATGTATAAAAACTAAAGAAATAACACGCGATTCTACGACAGCCATCGAAGTGTTAAGTCTTCAAATATAGGACAACTGTTTGAAATGCAACGGAGCAAATAATTAAAAGGAACTGGCTATAGTAGTGTGTGCCGCGACTTCGTCTTGATTAAAATTGAATCACCATGATCTGGAAACGAATATTTAAATGGATTTTAAATCTTTGCAATTGTAGACATAAGTATTAAAATGATAATGATATTGAAAATAAATACTAGATAGTGATATAGTCACTTGAAGTGAGGAAATAACTTACAAATATATTCATTTAACCAGTAAGTATAATTCAGTGTAAGATAATCGTACGCAATCACTATTAAGTAAACTAGGAATTCAGTGTACGGTGCGACTGAAATAAATTGAGCTGAGCGAGCAGGACTCTACTTGAAACTCTACTACTTGAATAATAAGGCATCTTACTACGGTCGTGTTCATAGCTAAGGCTGCGCGCTCGAGAAACTGTTTTTCGATGATTATTCCTCAATGGTACATTGTATTTGAACAGTTGAACCCTCCCAATCACCTGATATGAAACAATCGATTAGCCTATTGCAGTCTACTGCTGGATACAGACATCCATGAGGGAACTTGAACCCGTGACCAGTTTCTTTCGAACCGAAAATACTTCCGTTAGTTTGTTAGAATTTTTCGTTTGATTGCTCTAACATCGCCTTAAGACGTATATAGACGAGATTTTCGGCTATCCAGGATACGTCTAGGAGATCAGAGTATTTCCTCTAGGAAATTAATGGACGCTGGTTTAAGTCTCGTCCTCAATAATTACTTTTCTCGATTTAAATCTAATAAATTAATTACAAATTAATACATTTGTACAAAATATGTCTTTTATAAAATAACCTCTCTTTTAGTAGGTGCACAAGATACACCGTTTGCTGAAAACGAGACAACGTTTATAACAAAAATATATTTTGTAAAAAGCGGACAGACAAACCACTTTTATATATAGAGTGCACAGATATTAAAGAAAGGGTGAAGATTCTTCTTTCCGATTTCGAAGGGGTTTTTTAACACACAAAATGTTGGGGTCTTTTCGTCCAGGTGCCTAGTCTTTACCGGAAATCTGTGGCACAACCCGTTCACGGCGGAAACAGCGGTGCATCCCTTGCCTTACAAGACTTCAAAAAAACTTCCCTTAGGTTATTTTATTACCAATTTATTTAAGAGGTTCTTAAAATATAATATGTATTTTTAAGCCGACACACAAAGGGTTAAGTAAAATAGGTTTAGAAGAAAGCATTAGAATTTTTTATTTTAGCATAAAAAAGTAGTAGTGTACTTTGGCACGAAATACGAATCTATATCAGGTCTAAGTCTACCCGTTACCATGGCTGCTGAAAACCAACCAAAACGTCGGGATCAGTTTAACTAATAAAATAACGCTAAATAAGTCACGATAGAATCTATATTTTAAATAACACAGATGATTTACTTACAAGTATTATTATCATCATAATCACCCGAGGGCCAACCCCGGTTGCAACCAAAGCTTGCATTTTGGAGCCCGGGGTCCTGTAAAAGCCAAGTTAAATAAAGAAAGAAGTAGAAATAGTCTACTCGTTTCTTTCCCCACAAAATCTTCATCGAAAGGTTTCCATTTTTCTCATTGGAGTCCTAAAAACAGATATTTAAGATAAGGTTTCGTTTTAGATCTAGCGATTATCATACGATTATAGTACGATTGATGTACCTACGTAATAAACAGAATGTATCAAAAACTATTTTTAAGAAAAGCGAAAGTAAAAATACAATTTAGCATTTTTTGTTACTTCATTACGCCGCGATTCAACTGATTTAAGTAAAATTTGGGGAGGAGACGGCTTTTACCTAATACATAATATGCATACTCAAAATCATTTATTCATTTTTTAATTATAAATCGTGACTTTTCATTTTACAGTTCATAAACGTGCTTTGCTTTTTAAATGTAATTTCGATGAATCTTAACAGCGTTGCAAAATTAGAAGGTACAAAATAAATGTGTTATTATAAAGATGCATCTCTAATGATGCTTATATCTGAAAAATAAGTCAATTGAGTAAAAATAAAATATTGGGATATGAGAGTCTAATCAACAAGTTAAAAATGAAAAAAAATAGGCATTAAGCATCCAAATAATATGAGCGATATCTTGTTAGATTTGGAATGACCTATAGAAAAAAAAATTCTGAGGGCTAAACAGCTCGGAATAAATAAGGTGAAAAACAATAGTATCGAGTTTTTTAAATTAATTACTCGATAACTATTGAAAATTATATCAAATCTTTCAATGAAAAATTATATTCAGGGATTTTAAAATTAAGTATACTTAAGAAATTCTGGAGGTCATTCCGACGAGGATCCAACGAGGTATCGCTCGTTTTTCTAGAAATTTTATGTCTATTTTGATTATTACCACTTTTGTGCACGTCTGTACCATTTTCTTCAATTTCAAATATGCGTGCGAATCGCCACAATATTTTACTAGAGGTACCGATTCGCATGTTAATAAATTCAGGACGTGCAAATATTTATTTTGAAAAAGGTCGTTTCGCACGGGAATTTCGTACATTTTAGTGCGAATCGACTACTAAGTCGTTGACCCGACTTTGAACCTCAACTTTAGTTGAAAAAGGTATTTATACCTTCATTTTTTCGTTAAAATAAATTGATCCTGATTTAAATAAGCTGAAGTGAAAACCATTATTACTTTTCCATTCTTCTTCTTCTCCATCTGAGTGCCAATAGAGAATCTAGCCTCAAATATACCCCGATCCTTGACATCTTTAACACCTAGCACCATTGTACACAAAATTGACACCGCGGATTCCTTCGCAATATTCAAAGTGAGCGACTCTGAAGTGGAGTCAACTATCATGAATCTCAAACAAGATACTGCAACCGGATGGGATGGAATACCGGTCGCCCTCTTGAAACTCTGTCGGAATACATTAGTACCCCTAATTACGCACATTATAAATATTTCGATAGCAAGCGGAGTATTTCCAGAATCTTTCAAGAGAGCTCTGGTTCATCCAATACACAAAAGTGGAAACAGAGACTGTGTCAACAATTATAGACCAATTTCAGTACTATCTGCATTGTCCAAAGTTATGGAGCGACTAATTAACAGTCGCCTTGTGAGTTATCTTAACAAACTCAGCATCATAGCTAATAATCAATACGGCTTCAGAAAAGGTGTTTCTACTGAAGACGCCGCTCTTGATCTAGCTGAGTTTGTAACACGTAAACTAGACGACCGCCAAAAATGCATTTGTATCTTCTTGGATCTAGCCAAAGCATTTGACACGGTCTCTGTTCCCACACTTCTACAAAAATTAGAATCCATTGGCATTCGCGGGAAACCCCTAGAACTATTTAAAACATACCTACAAAATAGACAAATAGCCGTCAAAATAAAAAATCACATAAGTGACTACCAGACCATGTCCTATGGAGTTCCACAAGGCAGCGTGATTGGCCCAACCCTATTTCAAATCTACATCAATGACCTCTGCACGCTGTCCCTTAAAAAATCTAAAATTATCACTTACGCTGATGACACGGCGATAATAGTACATGGGTCCACTTGGAATGAAGTGAAAGATAGCGCCGAAAAATCTATTCAGTTGGTATCAACTTGGCTGCGCCATAACCTTCTTACACTAAACGTGGCAAAAACCAACTTCATTCCCTTCGCAATAAGCTCTAGAACGGGGGCACCAGCCAATTTCAACATCACCGTACACTCATGCACCGACTCGAACACCTGCACTTGCGCGACAATAGCCCGTGTCAACCACACCAAATACTTAGGTGTAGTGATTGATGATGGACTGTCGTGGTTCAACCATATAGACTATATCTCCACAAAAGTGAGAAGACTTATTTACATTTTTAGGAAACTTAGAGACATCGCCGACCCTAACATCATAACTATGGTATACAAAACATTATGTCAGTCCGTCATCACCTACTGCATCGTGGTGTGGGGCGGAGCCGCCAAAACAAAGTTACTCGACTTAGAGAGATCACAGAGAGCTGTCCTGAAAGTCATGCAGAATAAATCTTTCAGATTTCCTACTAACGAACTGTATGCAATCTCCAAGGTACTAACTGTGAGACAGCTCTTTGTACTTCACGCTACTGTCCGTATACATAGAAAAACTCCACCACCCGACTCATCAAAAAGGAAAATCAGAACCACATGCACACCAATCAAGCACAGAACCACATTTGCACAACGTCAATACTACATCACAGGATCATTTTTATACAGAAAAATTTCAAAAGTAATTCCCCTGGGACAACTAAATCAGCGCGAGATAAAACATAAGGTTCAGAATTGGTTGCAAAACCTTGATTACGCACAAACTGAAGTTTTACTCTTTCAGCTCCTATAGGAACATACAGACACGCGCACACATACACATACCACACACACACTTACACATACCACACACACACACACACACACACACATACACACACACACACACACACACGCACGCACGCACGCACGCACACACACACACACACTACACGATTGTACATATTTTATTATTATAATTCATAGCCATTGTGCCATTGATTAGTTAGTCATGAGATATAGGACACGCATGTTTAATGAAATTATTGTATAACAGTAACGGCAGAACACTGACTCCTAAGTCACAGGATAACCTAGTTTGGGAGCCAGGGTTTTTTAATTTTATGCATTACCTTAACTCCACTGTATTGTGTTTACCATCTAAGACATGTTTTATAAGGAATATGGCATCAATAAACATATTTTTTTTTTTTTTTTTTTTTTTTTTTAATACCAGTTTGCAAACTGGGGCACTCTACTCCTCCTTTCTTAATATAATTCTATCTTAACTTTTCGATTATCGTAGAAAATTTATTTACATAATAAATGTTGAAATTTCGTGCAACTTCCCCCTCGAACTTGATCGAACGATTATAAATATGTACCTATACGAAAGATTAAACATAATAAAATAATTTTGTTCAAAGTTTATGTTGAAATAAAAACAAGCGTTAGAAATACGTCTTTATAATAATTGATAAAGTAAAAAATGTTGTTTTTGTTTAATTTGACTGAGACAGATGCGGCGTTGTCTAATGGATCGAGTAGTGAAAGTGATGTGTGCACTCCGACCTGACCTATCGTAAGCGGTTCCCTATTCTGGCAAATTTATTTCACTTTGTTTAAGCATTATACAGAAAGTAAAACTTTTTTTTCTGTCATGTTTCTGTTTCTTCGAAACCCATCCATTTTTTTGTGGAAAGAAAAGTCATCGTTCTATGTATCACTAATATATATAAAAAAAAACAAACTCTTTTTACGTTTAATGAAATTTTACAGTAATTGGTATGCCAAAACTTTCTTCTTCAGGTAGCTCAGTTGATCAGAGTATTTCCCCTGTAAGGGACTGTCCGCGGGGGTGTGTGTTGGGTAACCTCCTCGAGTGTCGCTCCGATTCCGATCCCGCTGCAGTCCGGGGGGAACGGAATCGGAGCGGCCGGTACACCCTGGGCGGCGGTCAATGGCTTCCCCTTCACCCCTTCATAGGGTTGGCATTGATCGTCGGCCAATACCCAACGTGGCGGGAACACATCGCTCTCCGTACTCCTCTGCTTTCAGAGGAGACAGGATGAGCGATGCTGTTAGTGGTGAGATGGCCCAGGGTCAGCCGGGGTGCGAGGGATATGCTCTATGGGTAACCTTACACCCCGGCGTCTGAAGACCCGAGACGGCGTGCGGTTTTAGTCGGTGCAAGCCCGACATAACCGCCCCCGCTGGCCGGCGGGGGGGTATCAGAAGGGATTTCCGCACGATAAAAAAAAAAAAAAAAAAAAAAGGGACTGTCCGCGGGTTCACGTCCCGTCCTGAATGTTCATTGTTTCCGATCTAAATCTCATAGTACGTGTTTTGAAAGCAATCTCGAATCGAGATCGCCTTTACATAGTTTTCAACTACCAGAATGATTGGATTATCTAGTGGATTCGTGTGATACAAAGTGCAGTTATAGCACCATTATAATACATTCCACACTTTGTAGAATCAATCAACAACGAAACGATAGCTTTTAGAGTTCTTTAAGTATTTAAATTGTGATTTCAATGTCCGTAATAACTATTGATATTGGCTATAAGTAATGGTAGAAAGTCGTGCGAATAGGAAACATAAATATTGACTGTATGGTGTACTAGCTATGTAGTATTTAGTGTTATGAGTTTGATTCCAGGTGTTACAATTTTAGTTTAGTTTAGTTAGCGAAACAGAAAGGGATAAAAGGTAGTTATCTAAAAACAATGTTTAAAAATGATTGTAACATTATTAAATGTTTCCGTAAGTTCGCAAGAATTATGGTTTATGGCTCCAGCGTCCCCCGAGACGTTTAATATTTCTGAGAATTTCGAATATCTAGAACGTATCCAGGTTGCTCAGTTGGTCAGAGTATTCCCCCGGTAAGGGACTGGTCGCGGGTTCAAGTCACGTCCTGCATATCCACTTTTTCGGAACTAAATCTATAGGTCTTATTATTGATTGTACTCTGCCTGGGCGCAAAATATCACTCAAACCCACAGCACCCTTCCGCAGTCTATCCCTGCTACCTTTTTTCAGATCATCAGTCACACCCTTCGTTTGCCGATTCGGGGTCTCCATTCTAGGAGTCGTTTACTCCACTTGTCATCGGTCCTTCGGCAGGTGTGACCAGCCCATTGCCACTGCAGCTTCCTCATTCTGCGAGCTATGTTTCATTAAGCTCGAGATTTAGCTCTTCGTCAGACGACCTGCTTTTATACAATCTGACAAGGATAAATATTGATGTGTGATATAGAACGATATTAACGGGAATTAACACAATCATGGTATAGGTATAAGACGAGGCTCTGGTATAGGTTTTCTTTACGGACTTGGGCATTAGATGGCAGTCGCTCCCGTAAAAGTCGAGATAAGTCGAAACAAGAGAGATATTAGGAGAGCGGAGACCGGTCTACAAAGTCTAAGCTTTGGATGCAACAGGGATTAAAACTGTGATGATGATGTTAATGACATAGTTGTTAGTTATAGATCAGAAATCATGACAAGAAAATACCTCAAATTTGCAATACAAATTCCATACGGAACCTTTCCCACTCGTTACCAAATCTCTTTATGCCGCTCTTCGGTACATTAATCATTGATATTAACATTTTATGTTATGCCAGTTAATATTACCACTTAAAATTCCCACTAAAACGAATCTTTTAACTAACACTTAACATCTATAATATAATACTTCATTACCATTTCAAAAGTATCTTGTAGTATTAGTTACTACAGGTAGTTACCGTATTTTTGATTACGTCTTTTATCCATCTCGAAACCGGAGATGGCCCCGGGTCAGTCGGGGTGCGAGGGATATACTCTATGGGCAACCCTACACCCCGGCGTCTTAAGACCCGAGACGGCGTGCGGTTTTAGTCGGTTCAAGCCACATAACCACCCCCGCTGGTCGGGCGGGATTTCCGCACGTAAAAAAAAGGGTACTTTAGAAGAATTTTCATTGGTTTTAGGGTCGCCAAGATCTACAGGGTCCAAGCTAACCTCACCTGCAAGTTGGTACACCTGATGATTGACGGACGAGGCGTCTGGAGCAGGCCTTCATCTCGGGGTTTGGGTGTCCGACGGCAGTTGTTCCCGTAAAAGCCTTGATTAGCTAAATCATGAGGAAGAGTAGGGATCCAGACCCCGGCCTCTGAAGTGAAAGCTTTGGATATCAAACATAAATAAGCCGTAATTTCTGAATAAATTATTAATAAAATAAAATAAAATATTCATAAAATGAAAACTACTGTGCCAGACTATGTTAATTTTTTACTGAAACAAATGGCAACTATTCCGCATCAAAATAAAGAAGAATCACGTAAATCGGATCATAAATCTCAGCGTACATACATAAAAAGAAATAACAATCGAATTGAGAACCTCCTCCTTTTTGAAGTCGGTTAATAAACCGGTACTCACTTGATGATGATACAAGTGCACACACAAACAATCTCTCGCCCTAAATACATATACTTTCTTATATAAAGTAAAATGTATGTTAAGTAATACCGATTTTAACCTTCCAATAAAATTTACCTCGCGTTGCATTCACTCGTTTGTAAAATTGTACAATAGGCGTTCATTTTAGACAAATAGGTAGGTCATGTTTTATTACTCGAATTCGGTACAGCGATAGTACAATGATTTTATACTATAAAATATGTAGGTATGTGTGTTTATGAGAGCTGTATACAACAATTGTATGTTGTTGACAATGTGTGTTGCCAATCTAACAACTTAACTTATTACTAAATCTATGAAAATAACCTGACCTGAGCCATCTTTCGAGATGGCCCCCTCGGGTTTGGGAACCACGGTGTCCACGTCTTGCCCCGGTTTGGGGGAGGTGCGCTAGTCGCCCCATTATCCCGGCCTGCTTCTGCTGGGGTGACAGGCGGCCTCACCTGCCACCCCCAGGCCTGCGCTCATGGAGGACGGAGGTCGTTAAGCGGTCGTAAGCATACATAAAGACGTTAAGTTGTAACACTGTGGCATTATCTTCTGCTTTTCGTACACTTTATTCCCCGCTCATACTCCTATTTGGTTTGGTTAGCTTTTGCGGGAACGACTGTATTCTGAGCCCCCGATCCTCTAGAAGAAAGCATGTGCCTGAGCCGCGTTCGCCAATCAGTAAGGGTTGGCTTGGAACCCGAAGACTCAGAGGGGTTAATACCTACACATAAGTTACTATATCTAACTAATTTAGTATGTCAGTAGTAGGTAATCATTTTATTATCATTATAAACACATAATATAAAAATAAACATGTACGACATTCTACACAACGCTATCTACACCCAAAGGAAGCATAGCTTAACTAGCTTGTGTTATGGGTTCTAGAATGCGGATAAACATACTTAGATCCATTTTTGTTGTAATTACGTACATAATAAGCATAGAAAACATAGACCAATGCAAATATTCATATTTTTGCACACATATTTGCACTGAGCGGGAATCGAACCAGCGACCTCTGAGTTTGTGGTCGAACGTTCCATTGTTACGCCACAAAGGACGCGATATTTATATCACCAAAATGAAACAAAAATATACAAGTACCCACATCACTGTGACTAGTTCGAATTCCCCACACATGCGCCAGCGCAGTCGATATACAGTTACGCGCAGATTAATGCTCGCGCTCTGACCTCTGCCCCTGGACCTGTGAATAAACAGCATCTGTCAATATTACTCCATGTATCATAGGGACTACTAATACGTACCTATATTTGATTTGAATAGGTACTGTTGCTAAGAAGGAATTTGCTTTTTGAGCGGCTCAACATCGTTTCAATCAATCAACCAGACGCAATCTACTGCAAATGGTTCTCGTTGCCAGTGATATCCATTATAATTTACAATTCAAGGCCTAGAACTTATTTATAACACTTGTAATATATGTAGTATGTATGAAAACAAATCTTGGAAATCGTATTAAACTATTTTTCTAATATTAGTCTAAAAAAAGGTACTACTAGACAAGTTGTTTAGAACAAAAATCGTGTCATGGTTCCGGGCGTGAGGGGGAAATGAATTTTGAATTTCAAATTTGGAACGGGACGCAAAACCCCTTGTAGTCCATCGAAAAGTTACATTTGGGATTTCAAAAGTCAGAGAACGCAATTTTTGTTTTTTTTTTAATGGCTAGTGGGGGTTAGTGTAAAGTTAAATCTAAATTTGTAGAGTCGCAACCATTGTCCCGCGACCGCAATCTTGAGAAAAGGGGTGTGAATTGTCTATACGCTATAGTGGGCAAACAATTCGTTATACAGAAAATTTATAGAAATAGTTTTGTGACAAATTAAATTGTTTACAACTTTGATTCCGTGACTTTTAATCGTAGAACCAAAGATACCGAAGTTATTAACGAAAATAGATAAAAAATTGAGAACAAACTCTTCGTTCTTTGAACTTGATCAATTATTTTCAAATATAATTTATTTTTTGGGGTTTTCTAGGGTGAATGGGATCCTATGGAGATAATCGGAGCCCAGGGCAACCTCACCTGCAAGTCGGTATATCTGTTGATTGCTGAACGAGGTTCTGGAGCAGGCTTTCCAGACAGGGTTGTAGGGTCAAATGACAGTCACTTTCGTAAAAACCAAGATAAACCAAAGCCAATTATTCATTCGAGCGCCAATCCCGGTGCACCCAAAGCTTCCAATTTGGAACATGGTGTCCGCTTTCCTACTCCACTTTTCCATAATTTGGAGATGATGGCTTTCACGAGAGCGACAGCCATTTGAATCCTCTCCTAACCGCGCGAGGAAAGCCTGTGCCATGGCCTCATCCAGTCACCCGGGCACCCCGCGTGTGCCCTCGAAAGGATAACCCCAGGGTTACCGGCGGACTTTGGCCGCCATGGTGGCTTCGCCTATGGAGTCGGGTTTGATCTCGCAATGGTGAGTTGGCAGGCGTGTGTAGGACATTGGTTACCCTTTGCTCTACAACTAAAAACACCAAAACCAAAGTTGTAGAGAATTTTATATTGCAACAAAACTGCTTTTTTTTATATTTATTATTACTATCACCTCGCAGCTTAAGCTGGAGCCTATTTTTGCAATTTTTACAGTTATTTCACTGTATTAGTTTGCCTATATATCTCAAAAGAACCCTCAAGAGGTCTATATTAACAATCGTCATTAATTCTAATATCACGCATTAATTCCGAGTCTCCATTGTCATACCAATTCTCGCTTGTATTCCTCTCGTACTTTCATTTCATACCTTTCATACTTGTGGGATAGGGGGGTATCTATCCTTCTAATTTATTAATTTCCTAATTCTATTTATATATTGTCTTGTCTAAATCTGCTTATATTTCATTGCCTATTGTTATAAATTATTATATCCGCTGACTGTACATTTCCCTAAATCGTCCTTGGTTTAATCTACTTTGAGATATTTTTCTAAATATCCACTAGAGATTATTTATTTGCAATTTCTTTTATTTACT
Source organism: Cybosia mesomella (assembly GCA_946251805.1). Classification (NCBI taxonomy): domain Eukaryota; kingdom Metazoa; phylum Arthropoda; class Insecta; order Lepidoptera; family Erebidae; genus Cybosia; species Cybosia mesomella. The sequence continues at coordinate 17,752,002 of OX276409.1, forward strand.
AATACTACTGCTACACTACTACTAACAAAACTGCTTTTACAAATTTTCTGTGCGACGTATAATTTTCCGATATAGTGTAAATCTGCTTATATATAGTGTAAAACCCATTCGCACCCCTTCTTCAAGATAGCGGCCGCGGGACAAGGGTTGCGACCCTACAATCTTGGATTTAACTTTACACTGACACCCTCTAGACATCCAAAAAATAAAATTGCGTTTTCTGACTTTTACACGCTAAGCCTTCAAAGATCCCTGGGTTATCCTTTCGGGGGCTTACCCACGGTGCCCGGCAATTTACACTTAGGAAGGATACCGTGTGGTTTTAGTTGGTTTGATTCCGACACACCCATCTCATCGTTGGCACAGATGGAGTAGAGCCCGTGGGGGTTCCCACACGTAAAAAAAAGAAAGCCTTTAAAGATACAATATTTCAATGGACTACTGCTGTTCTAACATCTTCAGTGAAGTTTTAGATAAATGAGTTAATTAATGTCAGCAACGGCGTTATGGCTTTCAAAAAAGCAACCGAAACGTCATCGACCTAGGCGAACGTATGCCAATCAGATCGAGGACATTATGAAGAAATGCCAGGTCAGAAGTACCAGTAACCGGCGTGCATGTATGAAAACAATTATGAAAGTGGAAGAAGCGAAAGGCGTATGCCAAGATCGTAGCAAGTGGAAAGATGTTGTCTCTGCCTACCCCAATGGGAAAGAGGCGTGACTATATGTACCTATGTATGTATGTATGTATTAAGAAAATTACGATGAAGCAACCGCAAAGATCGAACTGATGACAAAAAGAAGTATGTTCGGCCTTACCTCGTACACTTTAAATGAGTTCCTTTACATATGAAATGAGTTAGCGTTCAAGTATTATTATAATTTTAAACATCAAATTCATGAAAAATCTTGTGAACCTTTCCAATTATTTCCAGTACTTTGTTAATTACTAAAGACCAACAAACTTGTCTTTTAATTTTGTTTTATGCCAGCTGCACACGTTGGGGTAACGTGCGTTAATACGCACCGAACTATGAAACTACCGTAATTTGTGTAAACTTATATTATGGTTTGTAGAATATACTGTAGGAAATCCATAGGAGGTCCATAGGAAACTTGTGTCCTCAAACATTTCGTCGATCACTGCGGACGACATTTTCTTTCTATATTATGATTGTAAGATTGTATGGCAGAAGTCATGCTTTGTCCTTTGCGTTGCGTTGCTTTGAGTTGTGTTTACGTTCACTGGTTAGTTTATATCCTGTTGCACTCACGCATTCAAAGCTAAGCAAATTTGCTTAACTTTGAATGACCATATTTAAACCTCAAGACCTATTACTTTGTTATAATATAAGATTATTAGTTGTGTTGTAGATATTCACAATATTGCCGCATATTGGACCAATATACACATTCGGCTTTATATTTTTAAATATACTTGCCCAATGTGCCCCGACGTAGATAAGTAGCTAATTTTCAAGCGGAAATCGCACGTATAAATTTCTTTTTCCTAAAACATTATTAGTTTTATCTTTATGAGGCTTTTAGAGTATTTAATGCAAAAAATTAAACCACTTCGACACAGTTGCAACTGTATAATTTAATTATGGGTGAATTTGTATTCTAATTACATCCCGGTTATGGCAGTTATTGTACGCGTGATCGATACGAATAAATAAAGCAACAGCTTTTTACTAAATGAACAATTCACAAAGAAATAAAGTAATTTTTAAAATATTGAATTCGGTAATCCCTGAAACGGCTGGGTCATTTCTGGCGGGCCTTTCACTGGCATATAGTATTAAGGCGTAACTTGGACTTTTCTTATAAAAAACCGGCCAAGTGCGAGTCGGGCTCATGCTTGAAGGGTTCCTTACCATTATGTATAAAAACTTATAAGTACCAAAATATACCTCAATTTTCAACTATTTTGTTTTTTGGAATTTTTCCGTCATTTGTGCAAATTTTCCCAAATTTCGTGGTTTTCGACCCACAATCTATAGGCTCCTTTCAGTTGACCTAGAATTGTCCATTTTGGTTAAAAGCAAGGACTTTCAGCAAAAGTAAAGGAAAAATAACGAAAAATTAAAAAGTTGAAAATTAAGGTAAATTTTGGTACCTACTTACAAGCTTTCGCGAAAATCTAAATTTGCCCATATCTTTTTATCACGTTGACTCAGGACCTAATAGGGACTATAGACCCCAGTATCTGGTATACATTGTTAGGCATAAACTTGCTAGGTACACTCGTTCCTCAGAAAATTGGTGGTGACACATGGACAGATAGACAGATGGACAAGAGAGTGGTTTTATAAGGGTTCCTTCTTTACCTTTTGAGGTACGGAATCCTAAAAAGACGTCATATGAACCATTGATATCGAATATAAATAAATTCGCTTCGTAGAGATTCCACTAATACAGTTTTAGTTTGTCTACAGGCCCAGGGCTTGTTGCTGTTGCCTATTCCGGAGGGAGGAAGGCTAGGGAACGCTTTTTTTTATTTTATTCGTGCGGAAATTCCCTCGGATACAGCGCCGAACAGCGGGGGTGGTTATGTCGGGGTTGAACTGACTAAAACCGCACGCCGTCTCGGGTCTTCAGACGCCGGGGTGTAAGTTGGCCCAAAGGCATTTTCCTCGCACCCCGAAGGACGTATTTATGCAGTAGTAGTTACTACTGATGACATGTATCTATCTATTATACTTGAAAAATGTGACTGAGATTATGGTAACGCCCCAATTATTAATATGTATAAGCTATGATTATAGTGTAGGAGAAGACCTTTCAATTAACTCAGATCTAATAACTTGATACCGAGCAAAACCGGAAGCGTTTACATTCAGAACTTCATTCATAAAAATTATTAAATAGCCAGCGTAAAAAGACACTTGTCCTTCTATACATCACAGATCTTCTACAACAAATTTCTATGAAATAAAATATAAGATGGGTCAATATAAACTGGTTATGTGGTACTAGTGCGAAGGTTTTTTTTTGTTGAAACTATTTGGATGTAGGACTTCCGATTCTTCCTTTTGATTGAAAAAAGGTCCTTTTAATGCACATGTGCTTTAGAACACGTGCTGTACGATTGTGCTTTTTTCTAACATTTGATTTGATTATGGTGATTTATTTTGTTTGGGTTAATATGGATACGACTTTATTTTTCATTCTCGTGAATAAATTGTCTATTAAGAAACTATACACACAGGGTTAGGCAGATACCAATTGTACATTTAAAATTTCCTGTGTTAATATTTAAAAAAGAAAGATCAAATATCTATCGATACTAATAATTAAGCTGAAGAGTTGTTTTTACGCGTTTATCTCTGAAGCTACCAGCGACATTTAGAAATTGTTTCTGTATTTGATAGCTCAGTTCTTGGGCAAGGTTATGGTCTATTTAACTTCACCCTTTGACCCTTAGGAGGCTAGCGATAAGAAAAAAGGTTAGTGTCTTACAGCTGTGAGCGGCGAAAACCCTGGCAACTTTTAGAATATTATATGACAGTTTAAAAGTTAGTATAAGAAACCACTATGGGTTGCTAATTACATGACTTAACCTGTGGCCGTGGCCAATAAAACTGGTCGAAACGTCAGGCAGTTTAAAGGAATTAATACTTACCACCTAAACCATGATCGTATAAAACTCCCTGAACTTTGTAAACCATAAAACGTGCAAATTTAGTAGTTGGTAGAAGCGAATAATACTTTAATATTATAATAAAGAATGTACAAAAGTTTTTACTTAAGAAAATTATTTACATAAGACAAGATTAGATAAGTTGTGAATATAGTAGTGAATTAAAGGTTACAATGTCAAATGTTATCTTCTATATATTAAATGAGATTGAATATTTTTTCTAAAAAATAATTGATTTGTGTTTTAGGAGAGATAGCGATGCCGAAAATGTGATTTTTAGAATTTTTGTCTGTTTGTCATTGTCTGTTTGTCTACAGGGACGCATTTATATTAATAGCTGAAATCTAGACTTTGTATATATTTTGCTAAATCTAAGAATATATGTGTTAGAGTTAAATGTAATATGTTACATATACTTTATATATCTTTATCTCTATCACATATATTCTGATGTATATCAGAATAGAATCGATGTATCATTTATCACTAAGGTTTGTTGGACAGTATCAGAAACTCATATGAGCAGTCTTCATGGCTGTTCATGTATGCTGATGATATCGCTCTGGTGAATGCGGACAGGGGCAGATTGAAGCAATGTGTAAAGACGTAGAAGGAGGCACTTCAAAACGGTGGTCTAAAGTAAATTCTGGCGAAGAACAAGTACTTGGTTGAGCGCACGGATCAGTACCTTTTCAAGAACCTAACACTAGGACGATGAGTAAAAATAAATACATCAGTTAGGAAGAAAGGAAAGAAAGAAAGGAAATATGCTTATTTTAAGGCCACGCACATGTGTGCAATGTAGCAACAAAATATATATATTACAAACTGATATTCATTCTTACGAACCGCTTCTCCCGCTCATTTATAATATATTGACAACCCGCCCTCGTTTCGCTACGGTTTATATGTGTTATTTTTTAACTCAAGCCACATAATATATGGCCTGCTAGCTGTGCGCCCGCGTAGAATTCTGATACCGTTCCCGCAACCCATAGGAAGCTATTCCCTTGATAAAAAGTAGCCTATGTGTTATTCCGGATTATAATCTATCCCTGTGCCAAATTTCAGCCAGATCCGTTCAGCCGTATTTGCGTGAAAGAGCAAATACGACTGAAAATAAACAAAGATACACACATACATACATATTCACAAACTGCATCGGGCACAAACCCTTCGGGGATACAGGCGTGAAGTTATGTTATGTTATTCACAAACATTCCCGTTTATAATTAGTAGTTAAGTGAAAAATTTTGTCCAATAAGTGGTTTCGAAGATTACCCTCAACATATAAACAAACTCACAAAATTAACCTCTATCTTTACAATATTAGTATAGGTTATGATTTTTATACTACTAAGATGGCAAAAAACACATAGTTCACCAAATATATTACTTAAAACAAAATAATTTGATTAAAGCGACGTGTCCACATTCAGCTCCACGTAATCGAAACCCAACTTGTTATAACCGAACTAGCTGTGCACTTGGTGGACAAAAACACTTTAAATGACAAAATAAAGGCAAGACTGCACTTCCTTGTTTTTGTACGCGGCGCCGGAGCAGCTGCCGAAGCACGTGCTATGCTACAGCGATGCAGAATACGGGCTAGGACCACACAGAGGAGCTTATTGATAAGAAGTTTCTTAGGTATTAGTGTGATAAGGGGTTTTATAGAAAATCTTATTGCTGGTTTATCTTCGAAATATCTATCTGTCTATCTTCTTCTTCTCTTATATATAAAAATGAATTGCTGTTCGTTAGTCTCGCTAAAACTCGAGAACGGCTGGACCGATTTGGTTAATTTTGGTCTTGAATTAATCGTGGAGGTCCAGAGAAGGTTTAAAAGGTGCTATCGATTGAGGCAGTACGAAGTCTGCTGGGTCAGCTAGTATGATTATAAAATTGTAAATTAGTTGTGTCTGAATGAACGATTCTGAATACTAAATATTTTTTTGGAATTCTTATCTGTTTGTCTGTTTGTTCGCTATGGACGCAAAAACTGCTGTAAGAACCGGCGATATGAACAAAATAACCCGCACGGAGGTCGGCTCTACTTAATCAATTGCAATCAAACATACGGCAGATTTTAAGTCTGACCAAGACGCTTCTAATAGAAGAAACCGCATCAAAATCCGTTTTGTGGTTTTTGCTTCTATCAAGACAAACAGATAAACAGACAAATAGGCAAGAATTCCAAAAAAAAATTTTTCTGTTAAGAATCGTTCATTTAACATAATCTAACATAATATAATCGTTCAACAAATCGTTCAAACAGTTAACATAATCGTTCATATAATGTGTACAGACACAACTAACTAACAATTTTATTATGATAGACATAGAAGTAGTATTTTTTTTTCAATTGTCCCTTTCTTACAGGGACATATCAAACCCATTTTGCTTTAAATTTAAACATTGATTGACAATAAATTGATCAAAGTATAGTAGCGGTCGGTAGTTGGTATGCTGAGCCAACCCGGTAGCACCCAACTCTTGCACTTTGGAGCCCGGAGTCCGTTCTCCTACTCCTCCTTTTCCTATGGATTGGTTTATCTTGGCTTGGCTTTTACGGAAGTGACTGTTGTTTAACCCCCCAACCCTGAGATGGAAGCCTAAACCAGAGCCGTCACCGTAGTCCATCAGTCAGCAGGTGTACGGCTTGCCTTGGACTTGTCCCCAAACACATACACCATAAAAAAAGTAATTTAAATATATTCAATGTTACATCACTGTCTGGGAAATTAATTTCATTATGTGTACTACAATCGTGTTGTCTCTGCCAGACACACACGTCTCATGAATGTGTAAACTTCCTCGTGGAAGTCAAATTTAAACACGTGGAAGTATGTAACAAATCAATGGAATTGATATAATTATTGATAACAACAACGTCACAGTCATAAAACTTTTATACTCTCAATTGAGCGACGTTCAACCACACATGGAACTCGCCTCCTTGGGTGGCCAGATCGGAGCCACTCACACCCGCTACACTACCACCAGCTCAGGGCGCAAATATTGACGCCTCCGCCGCCCGGCTTGCTGGCGGCAGATAGGATCAGCGAGGGGATCTCCTTCCTGATTTGCTACGCGCCATCCATCTGCGAGATAACATCCTTCGCAGAAGGTCGCGACCGCGGTGAAATTGCTGTCACTGACTGTCATAGATCGGATGATGACCGCCAGCGAGAGGTCGCCCTTTGACGGCAGGGAGGGCCCGTCGCTGCGACTTCCAAACCGGGCAGACCGCCAATGTATGTTGCACCGAGTCCTCAATACAGAATCAGTCATATAACTGGTCTTACTACAATACTTGGATATCGCCAGTGGGTTGTGGCGGTCAGATGGCAGTCGCTTCACGGAAAATATTGAAAGGTCGGCGGCCTCGTAGTAGTACACTAGTTACACTGAAAAGCCTACCCCAACTGACTTGGATAAAGGCTCTGCGGATGATATAAACAACGACAGTCATGTTGATACCTTTTTTTTTTCGTGCGGAAATCCCTTCGGATACCCCCCCCCCCCCCGCCGGCCAGCGGGGGCGGGGCGGGGCTTGAACCAACTAAAACCGCACGCCGTCTCGGGTCTTAAGAAGGGTGTAAGGTTGCCCATAGAGCATATCCCTCGCACCCCGAAGTCATGTTGATACCTAAAAGAGTTGTAAGTTATTTTTTAGATTGCATCATCCCATCTTAACCTACAAGTATATTTTTTATTGGCTTCAAGTAATACTGAAGCAAGCTGTACGGAACAAAAATTCAGTTGTTGGCAACTACGAACAACTAACACGCAAGTTTTTGTAGCTGTCATCTGTAAAGAAAAAAATCATTCAGTAACTCATTATCTAGTTTATGCGTTCACCCCTGAACTGTGACACACTTCTCTTCTAAACAGGTTGTCTAGTAGCATAAATTAAAGTCAATGGCCTATTTGATTGTTCTTTAATAAACTTAAGCATACCTTCAACATTATGAGTAGGTAGGTAAATAATTGTAGTCAAAACTATGCCATGAGAACCTTTGTCAAGGCTGATTCTTACTTGTTCGTAATAGGTGTTGCCACATTCAGTACCGGTTTGCCCTTAATTAGCTAATATAATAATAAATTTGGTTACGTGTTATTCTAAGTAAATTGTTTAAATATCCTTGTGAGCAATAACATTATTTCTAATATTAAGTATTAAGGTATACGGAAGATAAAATCAAAAGGAAATGCCCCGCAGCTATGGCTATTCAAATTTAAGAATATTTGATACGTCATGGTTAGGTTAGGAATAGTTCTGGCTAGGAATGAATGTTGATTAAATTTTGCTTTGCCTAAACTCGTGTTAGTTAGGTTATGATTTTAAGTCAGGTTAAGAATAAATAGGTCCAAAAGTTAGTAAGTATATCTATGTATTTTTTACCATATATCCTAAGTCGGAGTCTGGGATCTGTAACACAGGTTTATCTATTACATACACAAAGAGATGAGACTTGATTTAACTGAGTAACATGCAATTTGTACCTTACCTTTGTGAAAAAGAAATAACATACCATAACTACACGCTTGTATCCCCGAAGGGGTAGGCAGAGGTGTATTACACACCCACGATTCACCTCTTATGTTTAAGACCCAATAGTATAGCCCCATAAGTATCGAGCACATTACAAAACAGAAATAAATCTTTATTATTAACTTTATTTATCAAAGTATATTATCATCATCAGCGTTGCGTTTTTCTAGGTCGCATCCGAGGTCATCACCTCGAAGTCCAGGGTCCGATTTTCAACTTTTACTTCTTCGTACAGTCGCACAGTCTTTTGGTTTTATCTAAGTGTATGAGTTCACTATTCTTATTAGTGCCCTTAAACCACCAAACAGATGTTAACAGATATTCGTGTCAATTAATTAATTAATTCGAAATATGTTATAATGAAGTTAAAATGGCAGCTACCGAGAAACGTATGTTATTTATGGTGGAGGATTTAATAAAATATGGAAGCTATAATTGCGATAGCATTCTCTTGTGATATATTAATGGGTACTATCGTGAATGGGGTGAAGGTCTTGGTGTTTTTTACTGTTTATAGAATTAAATAGCTGGTGCCCGTGACTTTGCCCGCGTATAATTCTGATCCCGTTCATCTAGGGGTATAAAAAGTAGCCTACGACCTTTAAATTTCATAAGATCAGGTCAAGCCGTTTCGGAGGAGTTCGATAATAAACACTGTGACGCGAGATTTTCATTTTTTCGATACTTTTGATTTCTTCTTTGTGCGGAAATCCCCTCGGATACCCCCCGCCGGCCAGCGGGGGCGGTTATGTCGGGCTTGAACCGACATAACCGCACGCCTTAAGACGCTGGGTGTAAGGTTGCCCATAGAGCATATCCCTCGCACCCCAACTGACCCTGGGCCCCGCCGTCCCGGCCTGCTTCTGCTGGGGTGACAGGCGGCCTCACCTGCCACCCCCCATATTTTAGATACCTAAAACGGTGTGGTCTAATATTAGACTGTAATAAGTGTCTCTCTCTTTATTCGGAGGTCAAACAATTCTGCTAATTCCATAGTGGCATTCAAAGCTTGTACCTTTTTTTTTGTCGTACGGAAATCCCTTCGGATACCCCCCCCCCCCCCCCCCCGCCAGCCAGCGGGGGCGGTTATGTCGGGCTGGAACCGACTAAAACCGCACGCCGTCTCGGGCCTACAGACGCCGGGGTGTAAGGTTGCCCATAGAGCATATCCCTCGCTCAAAGCTTGTACCTACTTTAGAGCCTAAGGTTCGCTCTCCTTCGAGAGATACAAGATCTTACCTTTTTCTTTTTTTCGTTTAATGTACTAGTAACCGAAATTACTAGTATTATCTGTATACCTCCAGCTGAGCTAAATTGCTTGTGTTTAGGTCCACATCGGTAGTGTAATGGCCAGGATTAGAACCCGGAACCTCTGCTTAGTTACTATTTGGCTTAAGTAGGTAGGGAGGGACTCCCATCTGACCCCCTAAACCCGAAGCCAAGGCCTCGTCCGTCAATCGGCAGGTGTTCCACTTGCAGGTGAAGTGGGCTTTAGTCCATATCTATATTATTAAAAAATTATAAATTAGTTTTGTTTTTACATTGGAGATATTTAAAAAACTTACTTGGGTTATGTAAAATGAGCGATTGTGAACACAATAATACTTTTCTTGAAATTCTTGTCTGTTTGACGAGAATTCAAGTCAAAAAAGTACATATACCTAAGTATATATTTTTCCTGTGGGTGTTTTGTATGAGCCAACGCCTGAGTGTCATCACTGTGACGCGAGCGAGGAGTCAGGGCTGCACACGCTGGCGGACTGCCCGGCGTGGGAGGCGCCGCGGCGTGACCTCGTGGCAGCCATCGGGGTGGGAGTCCTCTCGCTCGGCAGCATGATTGCGGCAATGGTGCGGAGCGCGAGCGCATGGGCCGCCGGCACCTCCTTCTGCGAGCATGTGATGCTCGCGCAGGAGATGGCGGAGCGCGCCCGGGAGAGGTTCAGAACTCTTCCGGCCCGCCGAGCCCGCAACATGCTCGCCGCGCGTCGCAGACGACTCAGGCGCCGGAGGTCGCTTAACGACCTCCGTCCTCCATGAGCACAGGCCTGGGGGTGGCAGGTGAGGCTGCCTGTGACCCCAGCAGAAGCAGGCCGGGACTGTGGGGCGACTAGCGCCCCTCCCCCAAACCGGGGCAAGACGGGGACACCGTGGTTTCCAAACCCGAGGGGGCCATCTCGAAACCGGAGATGGCCCAGGGTCAGTCGGGGTACGAGGGATATGCTCCATGGGCAACCTTACACCCCGATGTTTTAATTGCGGTTTTAGTCGGTTCAAGCCCGACATAACCGCCCCCGCTGGCAGGCGGGGGGGGGGGGTATCCGAATGGATTACCACACGGAAAAAAAAGGTCTGCCTCGGTCAGGGATTCTGTTTTGTATTGCCGGGGGCCTGGATATACCAATGTATAAAATATTTACATCTGTTTAACCATAAGATACATTTAGTGATATTAATTAAAGAATAGATTTAATAATAGTTATTTATGCAACTGTGGTATAATGAGGGGTATTAAAACACGAATGTGGGTTTATCACACGAAGCGAAGCTGAGTGTGATAATAGTATCACATGAGTGTTTTAATGCCTAATTATACAGTTGCATACAAGACTTTATCTACACCCATGATAAACTAATAATACATCTTCAGAGAATGATGAATATTTGATATTTTCCAATTCATGAAATCTTGGTACGCCTTTTCATACTGTTTTCTAGATTTTTCCGGTAGTAATTTGTTAGAAATGTCCTTTGCTGCATTCGAAATGTCTGGAGGTGTGTTATCAAAACTTGAATCGCTCATTTTCGTAAGTAAACAAAACAATTTGCAAAAATAATAGCGACGAAAAATAGCGGGAATTCGAGTTCCAACGAATAAGCTTTAACTATTTTTTTACGGCGCGCCGCCGCGCCGCTGTGGTAGCGCAATGCATGAAAAGCATGGGTGTAGATAAATTAATTTATCTACGCCCATGCTTTAAATCCTCTATAAAAGATTCTGAAACAGTTAGCTTATTGCCAACATTAATACATCCAATGTCCTAATAACCATAATATCATCCGAACGGGTGTTATAATGTTGTATGAAATTTCATAATAACATTCCTTTCGCTTTTTCAATGTCTTCCGCGCAAAGGGTTACTCATCAGAAAGCCAAATTCTTACCACTCGATGCGTGGAATCTGCATATGAGTTTCAAAAAAAGAACTGTCATTCATGCGCGTTGCATTGCACTACCACAGCGGCGGCGCGCCGTAAAAAAAAAATTAAAGCTTATTCGTTCGAATTCGAATTCCCGCTATTTTTCTTCGCTATTATTTTTGCAAATTGTTTTGTTTACTTAAGAAAATGAGCGATTTAAGTTTTGATAACACACATCCAGACATTTCGAATGCAGCAAAGGACATTTCTAACAAATTACTACCGGAAAAATCTAGAAAACAGTATGAAAAGGCGTACCAAGATTTCATGAATTGGAAAATATCAAAGGGCAGTACATCATTTTTATAATGTTAATCGCATTATAAATAATGTAATAATGTAATACTAACATAGCTGTAAGTTAATGATTGTTACTAACCTTATGTATGAGTCTTAGTTACTCGGGAATAAAGATTTTATTATTATTATCATTCTCTGAAGATGTATTATTAGTTTATCATGGGTGTAGATAAAGTCTTGTATGCAACTGTATAATTAGGTATTAAAACACTCATGTGATACTATTATCACACTCAGCTTCGCTTCGTGTGATAAACCCACATTCATGTTTTAATACCCCTCATTATACCACAGTTGCATAAATAACTATAGTGACACCAACAAATTACTCTTCTGATAATGATCTAGACATTCACTGAAACGTTATACTTTATCGAATAGTTATAGAACTAAATATTATTATTGATCTTTACGTTATAAAATATAATGATTTATAAATTCACTAGCTGACCTGGCAAACTTTGTTCCACCTTGAAATCCAGTTATGTGGGTTGCTTCATCAGCTGAATTTATTTCGTGAATGTCTCCTTGCACCTCGGCATTAAAGACCCGAGTCGGTGTGAAGTTTTGGTCGGTTCGAGTCCGACATAACCGCTCCTGCTGGCCGGTGGGAGGGGGTGAGGGGGTTTTAATCGTTTCGACTTCGAAAAAACCCACAAAATGGTACAGTATAGGCGGAGACTAATATAAAAATAATCAAAGGTAATGAAAACCCGGTCCACCAGTTCTTAAGTTTATCTCGGTCATCACTAAAATTACTTTGTTTTATGTATTATATATGTATAGATATTTGATTTTACTACCAGTTAGCGTTTCTCCTCCGCTTTTCTTCTCTTTCTCTTCATTTGGATTATCGGGGCTTGGGACTACCGTCGGGCTCCCCATGTTTGTCAGAATTTCTTAACAGATAATTAAGCGTAGCGAGCCGAAGACGAGCGAAGCGTCTTTGGTTTCAAAGTTGCATTTCAAACAAATGATACTCCTCCGAGATCGTTTGATCGATCTCGACCAAATTTGCCACGGTGATCAAGTAGACATTACTGAGTGTCGTAAGGGGTCGAATGTCCAGATCGGTCTTACCATCGAGGAATAATCACCGAAAAACCAAATCAATGGAAAAAGTCGACCGGTCACGTTGCGCGTTGGCCTATTGTTGGATAGGCAAATCTCGCTACGCTTAAGTTTGGGTTGATTGTGAAGCTGGTAACCGTCCTAGTACTATAATATTGTGCCCCAACCCGTAAGGGAATCCCATGGCTCCTACTCAAGTTATCGAAGTACAAGCAATAACCGATGGAGCACTTAACTATTACAACGTCAATACAATTGGATATCGATATAATGTTAGTTTTTATTTTATTTTATGACATACATTTCGACGTATTACTGGCTAGTTTTTGCCCGCGGCTCCGCCCGCGTGGCAATCTGATGCCGTTTCCGCAACCCATTGGCACCTATTCCAGGGATAACTTGTAGCCTATGTGTTATTCCAGGCTATAATCTAACTCTATACTAAATTTCAGCCACATCCATTTAGTCGTTTGAGCGTGATTGAGTAACAAACGTCCAATCATCCAGCCACAAACAATCCAACAATCCATCGAAAAATTTTCTCAACTTTCACATTTATAATATTAGTGGGAATAGTAGGAAGTAGGATTACGTTTGTGATTGAAGGACGCTTGCAATAATATGGTTATCTATAGGAGAGGAGGGCTTGATCCCCAAACAATGCGTTGCATACATAGAAACACCCACACCAATGCAAATATGTATATATTCATGCATATTTGCACTGAGCAGAAATCGAATCCTCGACCTCTGACTTAGCAGTCGAACGCTCTACCGCTACGCCACAGAGGTCTTCAATATAGACAGATATCTCCTGCAACGTATTTTGTTTAGCGATTGAACAATTAGGAGCGTTCTGTGGCATCTTTCAATAAATTTATCTCAGTTAACACATTTATGCGGGCTATTTCATTTTTCGCAATAAATAAAACTCAATGTTTTATTAAAAAACTAAATGAAAACCTATCACGTTATTCAAAAACTGAACATATGGGATTCGAATCTTTTTTTGAAAAAGGTGACTATAGCTGGATGCAGTGTAGTTGATATTTGATGGTGATATTGATGACTACTTTCAAAAATATTGTTTCCACGGTTTAGTTCAGATCATTTATTTGCGTGGCTAGTAGGTAAGGTAGTATTGTCTCCACAACTTATATAGATTATGTAAATATAATCGGTAACTATCTGTCTTTGATAAAACAAATTAGTCAATTAGTATAGTAGCTGTTGCTAATGGCTTTTATATGAATGTATAAAAGAACCCACCCACGATTCGCCAGTTATGTTTAGGTCCCAATGTAATAGGGGGCGAGCCGTGGGTGTGTAATACACCTCTGCCTACCCCTTCGGGATACAGGCGTGAGGTTATGTCTTTTTTATGTTTTTATATATAAAAGAACTTAGTGGTGAAATTGCATACACCTAGCGTTTGACTAAGAAGTTATATCGAAATCGAATCGGCTAAAACCATTGATGTATTGCCGATAGAGACAGTTTGGCCGAGCGATCGCCATATCTGGTGACCTAGTCATTTTAGAGAAAAGCAAATTCTTCCCATTTTTCTTTTCACGATCCAATGACGTGCTGTCTTACTTGTTATCTTTAGCATAACCACAGAATAAATAATAGTACAAGGCATAACTCTAAAGTAAAACGTTGCTTCGCGTTTTGAAAGTTTTACTATATTTCACGTAGTTGGTACCGAAGAATCTCCGTTTCTAGACTGGGTTGGGCCGAGTGCGGTTTTCAATCAGGCCATGTCTAGTACTCACGTTTTGAGATGTTACCCAATAGACCACGGTGATTTCTTTGTACCTACTCCATATGCTTCCATTTATATTTCACATAATTAAAAGTATCAAAACAGTTTTTGATTCACCTGATCCACACGACGCGTGACAATGACAGCACGGCTGAATCCCACATGTTTTGATTTTTTACGAAATATCTTTGAAATATTTTTCGAAAATCCATTAAAAAGTGGATCTATAAATCATGCCACATCTGCCGTTGCCAGAGGCATTAATAATGTAAAAAAACGTTTTGGTTCTCTGTATTGCGATTTGAAAATAATTACAACGACAATTTAATTATAACTTGGACATTCGCGCCAACGACGCAGGCGCATGTTGATTTGTTCATTTTTGTGTTGAAGTGTCATTATTCAGAAAGCGTGAAGTTACATTAACATTTCTTCAAAAAATGTGATTTAATGAGTCATTATTCTCTTTTAGTGATGGAATATTGTCTGTTTATATGTAATTTGAATTGACAATGTAATGCATGTAAGTAAATACTTAATTAAATTATGACAATGACTTCTCCAACTAAGAATGATTTTATATTTCTAAATATTATGTACTTGCGCTATAATAAACATGAATAAACCTATGATAATTGAGATTTTTAGTGAAATGTTGAAGCATTATTGTGATAATTAAGCTGAGCTCTGTGGTTTTCACTACGCTCAATTTACTGAACTTTTTTTTAGTTATAGGTACTCAAAGTCACTGTAATACTCAATTTCGAAGTTCAAAATAGCGATGAACTGTAGCCCTAAAGTACCAAAACGTGACTCACGGTAGTGCGAAAGTGCGCCACATCGATACCCATAATTTCGAATGTTTTCTTATGTTCTTAGTGGTTTTCTTACATCACTGATATCGGCAGGGTTTGGTTAGGTTAGAACTGTGACCACAACAAGATAAATAACTCGATGTGTAATACTTTCGCACTCCCGTGCTTCGCGGTGGAAAACATTCGAAATTATGGGTATCGATGTGGCGCACTTTCGCACTACCGTCAGTCGCGTTTCAGTACTTTAGGGCTACAGTTCATCGCTATTTTGAACTTCGAAATTCAGAATGACAGTCACTCAAAGTAATGTAAAAATAAATAAAATGATGAAGACATCAAAATATATCATTCTTAGATACAAAAAATTAAAATTTAGCTTAAAAATTAATAATTATATTTGAATCAAAATTCAAAGATCGTGGGGTCCAATCGGCCCCGTTGACCCGAAATATCTTAAATACCCGAAATGCACACATTATAAATAAAGCTACACGAAAATTAAACAGTTTCAAGATAAAACTACTTATTTTTACTATTTAAGATTACACGGTCAGCTAGTTTTAACTTGAAATTGGGCAATTTTGCTTACTAAATTGGCCAATTTAACTTTTTTAGAGGACAATGCTGGTGATAAATAAAGTCATTATTACGTGGATGCCCGAAAATAAACACTTCTTGACAGGAAATCGATGAGGTCGAAGGAAGCATTAGTCTAATAAAAACAAATTAGTTGCGATGTAAGATGGTTGCTTTTGGAATGGTGGACTTAGGCTGAGCGCTCATTAGAGACAAGACAATCTTATCTTAAGACAGACTATTGCTCTACGAACATATGAAAGAGCGCACACTTAGAAAACTGTTTCATAAACAAAGCTGTTAAATACCTACAAGACCTTCCCGGTAACAAGTCTGTCTTAAGACTGTCTTGTCTCTAATCTGCGACCACACCTAATTAAAGGATAAACTGCAATGATAGCCTGTGTGTCGTGGCAGTGTCATAATCCTTGCTATACCAAAAAATAATTCCAGTCCAACATTTTGCCGAACACTAGGATCCGACTGAATAATAGACCGCTGGATCGGGGTCGTGGAGCTTTGGAGTCCGGTCACCTATAAATACAAAAATTATTTTCATAACTATTTTGGGATCACAAATAAAATAAATAAAATATTAGAAGTTGGCCGTCGATGACCGCCGGGACCGACGACCTTACTCAGTCAGCGAAGCATGAAGGGTTGTGATTTATTATAATCTACTAACCATCTGTGGAAACTAAGTGAAAAAAGGTTAGTACCGTTCGTGTTTGGACAATGACGCTGATAGTGCCACGCTCAGAAGAATAAGAAAAAAAGGACTTTATTTTTTCTTTAGCATTGATCAAAGAAAATTAAAAATAATATTCTTAAAAGACACTTGGTATACGCGTATGCTCACCGGGCGGGCTAGTGATGTACCTTTGATTATAACGTAATTTAGTGTGATGTAATAAAAATGCGCATTATAAAACAATCATGTGACTGCTAGTAATGAAGTGGCAAGTGTGAGTTGAACACGTAATGAGACACCATTTTATAAAGTGTGTCGTGATGATCGCGCTTTTTGTGTAGGTACCATAATAGTAAGGTTTCGATTAATCTTGTTTCACTACTATTATAGACGCAAAAGATTGGATGGCTGGATGGATGCCGTTGAGTATGATTGAATAATAAACATTCAAATATCTTCACAAACTTTCACATTTATAATATCAGTAGAATTGCAATTACAATAATCTGTACTGTGATTTTTGACCACTGAGCTCGGAGCGATGGGGCGATAAGCTTTCCGGGATAAGATGGGGACACCGTGGTTCTACCCCCGAAGGGGCCATCTCAAAGCTGTAGATGGCCCTGGGTCAGCCAAGGTGCGAGAGAATTGCCTTATTAGGCCTTACTTACACTCCGGCAATAGAGATTCGAGTCTGACATAACCTCCCTCGCTGGTCGGCGGCTGGGGGGTATCCGTGGGGATTTCCGGACAAAAAACGGCACCTGCTACCCTCGCCGTTTCTCTGCTGCGGTTTCTGTCTGCACCTAGGAGTCCCAATTTCTGATTTAAAACTGTTTCAAGAATATGTTTTTATGCTTCGTTTCTAATATGGAATAAACATACTTTTCAAACGTTACCAGTATCAAACTGCTATGATATGATATATAGAACTAACTACAGCGCACCCGATGACCCTTAACCCATGTAGACAGTACATTCAAAATTATACCCATAAAATTACCCACTAAGTACTGGCATTACAATTACATTTAGATTGATTACTCATCCTTGTCTATGAAAACGACATCCGAAATTGGATTTACTAAAAGGTCAGCGCAATTTATCTGCTAATCTCATCCCTAGGAATGTCGGCGCAACGCGTGACGTGCCGACAAGCCAACGACAAGTAAATTAGCGCGTAACTTATCGATAATAACGGACCATATTAAATGTGCAATCCCTCACTAGTCTCTGATAGGATGACCATGTGTTCGAATTTTATTTGTAAGAAATTTTATATTAGTATGACATTGACCTTGACACATTAGAGAGGTCGCTCGCTTTTTTTCACCTTTTGATTCCTTCTTTCCTAAAAATTGTTGTGAAAGACATGAGTTATATCATCATCATCACGCTTCGGAAATAAAGTACGTTAAAATGATGATCATGGAGTACGCACAGACTCAAAATATTTATGTTTAGATCATGAAATCCATAGTTTTACCAGTTAACTCCCTGGTTTATGGATTAAATATTTAGGCTGGATTTCGTGCCAATCCGTTCAACTAAACTGAGTTTTCACTTTTTACTAAAATGTATTAACGTATAGTTTAATTCACCTTAATTGCATTACTTGGCTATCGTTAGTGAAATCCACTTTTAGACTTCCACCTAATAGTTCAACAATGGTTATGATTTAATTTCATAGGATTAGAAAATTTTTGAAAATGTATTAATAGAAAATATCCTCATTAATACATAAAACTTGGTTACCATACATATATTTATAATACAGCACACATATATAACAAATATAGGCTTTATTACCTTGTAATAAAGGTGTAGAACAGATATAATGACATTGAAGCATTCCTACAAACATTTTACTGATTTGTCTGTAACATCTTTATTAGTGCGGATTGTTTCTCACGAGTACAGAACGCGTGGGTAACTTTTTATAATTTATATTTACGTATAAGTTTGAAAAACTTATTAGGTCAATGCAGATTATTACATTTCGCGTATATAATGAAACTGGACATCAGTCATCATCTTCTACCTTTTTTTTTCGTGCGGGAACCCCCTCGGCTTCAATTCCCCCGAGCTAATGGTGAGGTGGGTATGTCGGATTCGAACCGACAAAAACTGCCGTCTGAGTCCCAGTGGAAAGGCTGCACCAGAACCTTGTCCATCAGTCAGTAGGAATACCGGCTTGCAGCTCAGGCTGGCTTACATCCTTAAAGGTATACATACCTAACCCTGGAAAGTATACGTCGATAAAGGTGTTTCAAAGTGTACAATTCATTGATTTCTCTCGTACTAGACCAATAAAGCAATTTAGAACAAAAATCATTCTACGGTTCCTGGGTGAGGCACGAATGAATTTTGAATTTCGAATTTGGAATGGGGCGTAAAACCCAGATGCAATACCCAATACCAACAACAACGTGCCAACCCAAGCGCCGTGGGTTGGCACGACAGAGCGCTCTACAACACCGAAGTAAGTCGATCTGAGCCGGACTCTCTCTCTCTTTTTCCCGATGAGTTAATAATGAGTTAATGAATTTCGACACAATTTTTTTTTTTTAATATTTAGGACACGTCAATTTGACTTCACCCCGCCTGATGGTGAGCTGAAGGTAAAGTCTCAGGAAAGAGGGTCACCATTACATACACGTACCATGTTAACAATGGTGGCACTCAGCTTGACGGCCTCATCAGAAGAGGATTGTCGTCGCAGCACCGCGTGACACCCACCGGTCCCACTAGTGCTGCGACCACAATCTCCCTGCCCGGCTATGCACTTGCTGACCCCTGAACGCAATCAAACCGAAATTGAATTACTATGGAGAGTTTTTCGCAATCGTGCACGGTGGTACCTACCCGGCCGAATTTTGTGACAAATTTGTGTCATCAAATTTCTACCACCAGTAAATCTATCCACTATTTGTATAGACTAGGCATAGCGCGCCTTTTTGTAATGACCTGTATTAAATGTCAATGGGCTCAATCAAAATAAATATCATACCGAGTTTAGAATTTGACATACACATAAAAATTAACACAGATTATAAAATAGAGAAAGCGGTACAGACTGAATGGACTCGTTAAAAAGTTTCTCCTAAACAATACGTAATTAAAATAAATAGTTATATTTTGTAAAACTATGAAAACCAAGACAAATAGAATTTGCTATGGCAACACTATTGAATTCACTATAAATATTAATGACTAAAAAGTAGGTAAATCCCCGTGTAAAATTACGAGGTCAAAGTATCAAAAAGTTATGAAAGACTATTTTGATTATGATGTGTGAAAATTATGAATGACCGTTCAACACTTTCTGTTTTGGTTGCACTGGTCTTCCGAGAGGGCCATCTCGCAACTGGAGATGGCCTAGGGTCAGTCGGGGTGCGAGGGATTTGCTCCATGGGCAACCTTACACCCCGGCGTCTGTAGACCCGAGACGGCGTGCGGTTTTAGTCGGTTCAAGCCGGACATAACCACCCCCGCTGACCGGCGGGGGGGGTATCCGAAGGGATTTCCTCACGAAAAAAAAAAAAAAATTGTGCACTGGTATACCATGTTAATTTACCCCAAAGAATATAATATTCTAACAACTATTTGAGAACAAGCACCATCAACGGTCATTTTTAATTAACTGCAATGGCAATGATTTATGGTTCTTAAAGGTATAGACTATTTAAAAAAATGTATCTCAACTTCATAACGTAAATAACTAAAAAATCGACGTATGCAATAGTATAATACCTGAAACCAAACTTAGACCGACCGGTAGTCAATGTAACAATTTGCGGCATTATTAAGTCTAGGTACTTAATAATAGTCGGGGTGCGAGGGATATGCTCTATGGGCAACCTTACACCCCGGCGTCTGTACCTAATAATAATAATTACTTATTATAATTTTTTCCAAAATGTTCAATCAATCAGACTAGAAATTGCAATACTAGAAATACTAGATTAAATAGAGATAAATTGAATAAAATTATGTTTAAAAGGTTTTATAGGTACCTACATCCGGGGTGCGAGGGATATGCTCTATGGGCAATCTTACACCCCAGCGTTTGTAGACCCGAGAGAGCGTGCGGTTTTAGTCGGTTCAAGCCCGACATAACCGCCCCCGCTGGCCGGGGGGGGGGGGGTATCCGAAGGGATATCCGCACGAAAAAAAAGGTATAATAAGCTTGCTTTTTGTTATCTTCCGGTTCGTAGAGTTTATTGATCTAGTAGCATCAAAAAAACTATTAAAAATAAATTTAAGACTCAATTTAGATAAAACCAAATTTATGACCTTCGGGCAAAAAACCAATCAAAACCTAATGTACGGTATCAAGAAAAGGTTATATCAGAAACTAACGTCACTCTGTCAGTTCGTCCGTCTGATTTGCAGTGAAGAGAACCCCTAAAAAACCGAAGCAAGCCAGATTTTAGCCGAAATGTTACTGAATCTTGAATAAAACATGTGATGGTTATATTCCACTGCTTTGAATACAGGAATTCCATATCAAGCCAAGCATCTTGGCTTGAATGCCAAAGACCTGCGGGCACGTTATTTAATTTAGAGAATACTTACATTCAGTTGTAGATATAAATTTCATATTTGTCGACTTGCGACTTGATATTTAGTGTGGCGAAAGATCGGTCTTATGCTAGGTCGGGCTTACCCGGGGTGCCCGGCAATGGACACTTGGGGAGGATCGGCACCGATGGGGTGAAGCCTGTGGGGGTTTCCACAGGCTAAAAAAAATACTTCGCGGTTTTGATTCTTGCTCAGTACAAATTAATATCTTTTGGCATTGATCTGAATGTTTCTATGTCATCACCATTATTTTGGCGTTATTGCCGGTTGCATCCGAGGCTTTCACTTTGGAGCCCGGGGTCCGATTACTCCTTCTGCTCCTTTCGGGTTGGCTTTGGCTATTATGGGAGTGACTGCCGTCTGCTCTCTCAACCCCAATAAGATAGCCTGCATCAGAGCCTCGCCCGTTAATCAGCAGGTGTACATACCGGCTTGCTGGTGAGGTTGGCTTGCCAGCGAAGGTCTTCGTGGGACCTTATACACCCGTGTATTTACACACATTTACAATAAAAAAACAAAGTATGTTTATACAGATTCTAGAATCCATTTTTTTTAAATATTAACAGTGGATATTACTAGTATTCCCCCTAACCCTTCCAGCTCCAGTGCCGTTACACATTACATTACACTATCCTAGCCATTGCTAGGATTCGAACCTGGGACTTCTCGATCGTGAGGCCGACTCCTTAACCACTAAGCTACCGAGGCTTGTGCTACAGGCTTGAATCTAGATAGCGCCATATAATATCTCTCAGAATATTAATATGAAAGGGAAGGGACCAAGACGTGTTCTCCATCAATTTAGTCGAGATATTAAATATTATCTTGTTTAATTAATTAAAAAACTACAATGTTATTAGTCATGGTTAATTAACGACAAATAACTTTACATTCACGGTACTTATTATGCAAATTTTTAGATAATCAATGAGTAGATTCAGGAAACAGGAAGCAAGTTAGACGTCAAGAGAGTAATGAAAAAAAACATGGCGTCGTGTACGGTACGATGAACTCTACATCATAGACGGAGCTATTGTGAATATTGTGATATTGTGCTTTATGGCGGGAGTGCGGCGACGATCCTCATTTTTCAGGATCGATAGAATAATCAGGACATGACTGTGAGATGTCTGATATTTCATACGATTTGATGGGTAGCAATTTTACAGGTTTATAATAATTGAATCTGACTGCAGACATAAACATCATACAAGCTGCTGATTGCCGAACGAGACTCTTTTTTTTTTTACGTGCGGAAATCCCTTCGGATACCCCGCCGCCGGCCAGCGGGGGTGGTTATGTCGTGTCTCGACAAAAACCGCACGGTGTCCTCCCCAAGGGTCCGTTGCCGGGCACCCCGGGTAAGCCCTCGAAAGGATAACCCCAGGGTTGCCGGCGGACTTTGGCCGCCACCGCGGCCTCGCCTAGTGGGGTCGGGTTTTATCCCGCTTCGGTGAGTTGGCAGGCGTGTGTAGGGCACACACGACACGCCTCCGCCACGGCCTGCTTCTGTAAGGATGGCGAGTCGGCCAACTGCCGTCCTCAGGCCCCGATCATGGAGGTCGGTAGTCCCGGGCGTAGATGACGAAGACTGCGAAACTCGGGGGGCAGGGTTCTCTCCCGCTCCCTCTCCGCCGTCTCTTTCGCGCGCATTACCTGCTCGCAGAAAGAGGCTCTGGCATAGGCTTTCCTGTTGGGGGTCAGATGGCAGTCGCTTGAGAAAAAGCGAGATAATTAGATTTATGGAAAGTCGTAGAAGGAGAGCCTTGACTTCAAGCGCAAGCTGGGGATTGGCGCTCGGATGACGAAGCGAATACGTAAATCTGACTCTATTAAATAATAGTATTTTCTCTTTCATAAATACCTATGTAGGCAACGAGCAAAGGAGAACACACGAGCAAACAAAGAGTGTGAGAGGGAGAGGGTCTGGTGGTTTGTTGACCAAGTTTATTTTCTTCGGGGATCGATAATTTTTAATTGTAGAGTTGGTCACCACATCTGAAGTACTGGCACCATCCCATAAAATTTTAGACTTGCACTTAGACACTTAAATTTAGTAGATGGTAATAGGATTCATAAGAACATTATTGTGAACTATTCTACCAAACCCAATTACTACATTTGTTTTAAATCGTATTTCCTTTGTCAATGCAGCGGAATATCCACTCTATTCATATCGGTATCATCCCGCTGTAGAACGGCACTGACTGCACGCGCAATAAATCCTAGCTACTGCTGTGGAAAGCAGCAAACTTATCGATGTATAAACGTTTGCATGTGCAAGGATATCGAAGTATCGATGTTCGGTATACGAACATACAGTCACAAAACTGCGCGTTTGATGCTTTGTAAGATTAAAAGAAAATGTATACTTATTAAATTTATTTTATTTTACAACTTCGTTTCGGCTTATAAGTTTGTTTTTTTATAATTTACCTAGATTACCTTCTAAATGGTGGAAGAATTTTCCAATAAGTGCAGTGGTTCCAAACTAACAAAATTCGGTCTCTCTTTATAATATTAGTAACTTACAGCCATTGAAATAAAACTATTTTTAACGGATTCTATCGCGATTTATTTGATGTTATTTTATATTTTACATTGATCCCGACGTTTCGGTTGCTTTTCAGCAACTTACAGCCAGTAGAACAATGGTACTGCTGAGAGTTTATTAAGGTCAATTAAAAGTTTTCCCTAGGTCATCATCATCACAGCTTAAGTCCCAGTTGCATCCAAAGCTTGTATACTGTGGAGTCCAGGGTCTGCTCTCCTACTCTTTATCTTGGATTTGGCTTGTCTTGGCTTTTGCAGGAACCTGGAGAGGAAAGCCTGCGCCAGAGTCTCGTCTGTCAATCAGAAGGTGTACCAGCTTGCAAGAGAGGTTGGTCTGGGCACCGAAGATCTTGGAGGGCTTATACAACCGCTATGTGATAACCATTCGTTCAAAAGTCATATTTGTTCTACTTCAAAATTTCAAGAATACCGTTATTAGAGATTGTAATTGTGTTCAATCCTGTTAAAATAGGGAGTCGAATTTAACTTCATCCCTCTCCCTACGAATTTAAATGAACATTTTTATTCATTTGTCATGTGATTCGTTTGAATTTATTCTCTTTTATTATAATTCCAACAATGGAAATTCAATACCGAATTATTATTGAATCTCTCATATAGATTATGTCAATTTGAACCTTATGACCTAGTTATAAGAGTGTTATGTGTATTTTAGAGATTAAGTCTTCGGCGATAATAGATTTCGGTTGAAATTTTGCACGGTGGCATTGTAATATTTAAAGATATTCTCTATGGGTATCTTATGTCTATGGAAAGAAAGAAATGATTAAATATGAAGAAAAGGGAGCATAATCTCTTAGATGTATTTAATGTCATGACATAGTATTGTATTCGATGATAATAGGATCCATATTATAATTTAGGCTACAACGGACTGCAACTGATATCCGGGATTAGAATTCCGGATCAAGCAAAATGTTATTGATTTTTTCCAACATGGTAGTCAAGGTAAATCACGCAGATCAGATTATGCTGATAAAGTGGGTGATATTTTGAAAAAGAGGGCATGTCAAATGCAATCAAAATCCCCCAAGTCAACTAGGTAGAATCAACCGAAACGGGGTTACAGGCCTTAATTTTACGTGTGGAAACCACCCACGGGCTTTATCCCACCGGTGCTAGCGATGAGGTCGGTACGTTGGAATCGAACCGACTTAAACCACATGGTGTCCTTACCAAGCGTCCATTGCCGGGCAACCCGGGTATGTCAATTTATAAGTTGGGCCCAAGAGACTCCCTCCGAGAAAAGTTCTAAGAAATAAACATTCTAACTGTAGTGTCTCAATATATTTTTTAAAATCTTTTTTATTTTAGAAGAAACATTTCCAATTTTTTAAGACTGTGGTATACATAACTTAAATACTAGACATAAAAACAATCTTGTGGTATGTAATAGTCGACTCCACCAGATCAGTAATTCCTTTCAGGGTAACTGTATACGCTACTACAAGTTCTAGTGAATCTACCTCTTCATAAATTTAAAAGCCACAAAACTAAACTCTGACAAAAAGGCTATTATAAAATTCAAGACTATTTAGACGACAAACAAGCTTGGATATGAACTGTTTGCTCTCTCACTATTCTACTCAAACGAAATATTGTAATTAGATTAAGTAAACATGTTTGTAAATAGACCAAAAAAAACAGCCCGTTGAGTTTTCTGCCGGAGTCTTCTCAGGATACGGCCGCGTTTCGAACGGGTGGTCCATTTGCCAAACATTAATTTTTTTGACTTTGACTTTGTCCACGAAAGGATAACCTCAGGGATCGCGGTCTCGCGTTTGGGGTCGGGTTTGATCACGCGTCGGTGAGCTGGCAGGCGTATGTAGGACACTCGTGGCACACCTCCGTCTTGGCTTGCTTCATTAAGGACGGCGAGTCAGCCGACTGCCGTACCCAGGACACGATCATGGAGGAGTCCTGGTCGTAGACCTATAGTCAGTAGTATGTATATAAAATATTATCTTGTGATTTTTTTTTTAGTTTCTAAATGGTAGTAAATAACATACATATACTCACCCCTTTCTCTGTCCGTGGTAAGCAATGACATAAGTCAGTAAACCGGTTGTGTCCTCACACATGAGCTTCCTCTACTTTCATCAAACCTTTCTGCGGTGGGCTTACATCACCGGTTTCGGGTTCTTCTGAATATATTCTAATAATAATTCTAATATTTTTTTCAATAGATCATCAATTTGATCAGCGCTACCCAAAATAAAAATAAGCGTAGTTTCACTGCTACACTAGGTGGGTTCGAACCCGCATCCTTTGATCACAAGTCCCACATTTTAACGATTTCGCTGTCGCCATTTTCATACTGTAAATGTTTGTGCTTAACAGATAAAACAGTTAAAAAGGGTTAACCAAGTAGGTACCAGATGCATCTTGGGCGTGGCAGGTGAGACCGCCTGTCACCCCAGCAGAAGCAGGCCGGGACGGTGGGGCGACTAGCGCCCCTCCCCCAAACCGGGGCAAGACGGGGACACCGTGGTTCCCAAACCCGAGGGGGCCATCTCGAAACCGGAGATGGCCCAGGGTCAGTCGGGGTGCGAGGGATATAGAACTTTACACCACGGCGTCTGTAGACTGGAGACAGCGTGCGGTTTTAGTCGGTTCAAGCCCGACATAACCGACCCCGCTGCCTGCGGAGGATTACCCGAAGGGATTGCCGCACGAAAAAAAAAATGTACCAGATGCATCCAACTTATTTAAAAATGTTTATATCAATACGCGAATTAAACAAAAAATCAAAACATAAAATCGCGACAGGTGTTGCAGGGAATTACAATAGGGGAACATTGCAAGGGGTAGCCGGTTCGATATCGGACAGATGCGGGCATTACCTGTACTTTATTTGTCCAACAACTGTAATAAAAATGATAGCTGTCAAACTGTGGTAAGTCTGTGGTTAAGTTAGTCAAGTTCTATATTTGAATAAAATAAACATACAAGTCACTATACCAGCGGCACACTATGATGGCCGTTTTGACACGTTAAAATAGTGATGTGAAATGTCAATTTAAAATAGAAAAACAGCATAAATACGAAGTTGTGTCGCACCTCACTATTGACAATAAAGAACAAAAATTGACTCCTTCAAACTTGGTATTTATTTTTACGAAACTTCATGAGCGGATAAACGTCAAAACGACCATCATAGCGTGCCGCTAGTTGAACGGTTAGCAATAGGAAAGTTAGTACAAGCTTTGGATGCAACCGTGAGTGGCGCTGTGATGATGAAGAATATTTCAATAACCTGGGTAGTTTTGGACGCATATATGCGTCCAAAACTACCCAGGCAGGATAATGACGTAGAATAAAGGCGCCTTTTGATCAATCTTTGTAGCCTGTATGGCTACAAAGATTGATTGGTAGTACCATAGGTAAGCAGTGGTGGTACCTCGTAAAAATGAAGGTGGCGATGAATCGGTTAATGTGTACAACCGCCACTGCAGTCTAGGAGGTACTTAGGTAACCAATTCTATAAATATATCCTACCATTATCCATTCGAATTAATTTCAGGCTTTCGCTTTACAGCTTTATGATTAATTCTTTTATCATCCGTAGCACAAATTGCATCGTTAAACCAACTAATAGCAGAGCAAATTGTCAGCCATTTTCTTTTCTATAACATTTATCTAGTTATAAAAATTTTAATGCCCGCGTTTTGTATGATCATAAATATTACAATAACTTTAGTGTTGCGTCTAAATCTTTGTTATTCATAAAAACTAATATTAAAAGCTGTCGGTATATTGAGAGTTTAGGGTTGGCAAATTAAGGTTTGATTTTAAATATTTACTATTTTTTATTCTCGAAGCATTGACTTCTATGTATTCTGCAAGTAAAACTACTTAAAACAAAAAAAAGTTATGTCACAGTTCCTGGCTGAGGCGGGAATGAATTTTGAAATTCGAATTTGATACGGAACGCAGACTAGATAAATTGATTTTTTAAATGACACCTGGTAAATAGGCCAAGATAAATAACTACCTCACTATACGTGCCGCGTCGAGGACTCTGACAGCCTTCTTTATCAAGCTTTTGACCCAATGACCTCTATACTCTTATAAATAAATACTATTATAAAATTGTAAATTAGTGATGTATGTATTTTGGAGATTAAAAAAAAACGTGGGTTACGTTAAATTAACGATACTGAACACAAAAAATTTCTAATTTTCCTATTGGAAAGGTCTTGTTCAGACTAAAGCTGACGTATGTTTGATTGCAATTGGTTAAATGATATGACAAAAACCTATAACCTAGCTCCACGTGGGCGAAGCCCGGGCATCAGCTAGTTTTATATTGTTATCATACTAATTCCATATCATGGCCCATACATCCTATGGGGTCTTACCAAGACGGACGGTGCTTTGGCGCAGGCATTCTTCTCGGAGTTCGGACGTCAGACGGTAGTCGCTCTCAAAAAAGCAAAGATAAGGCAAATCAAGACCATATGGGAGGAGAGCGGATTCGTACAAGCTTTGAATACAACCGGGACTAACGCTGTGATTATGATGTTACCATAGGAGAAACAAATAGGAGAACGTCGCCTAATTGAGAGTTCTTTAGTGCGGGACCCGTGAAACCCTGCGGACACGCGCTAGGGGGGGTCGCCATGGAAGTATTCTTGCATATTGGAACTATGGCTCCCCCCCCCCTCCCCCTCCGACAAGGCGCAGAGTATGGCACACCGCAGAGGTTTTAGTGTATGAGAGCCCCACATAACCGCGCGGCCTCCACATGTCGCTTAAGAACCTTTCCCGTGTCGCAACAAAAAAAGTAGATACAAAGCATGAGTATCTATAACTTGTTTTTATCACGGTTTAGTATTTTTATCAGCCCTGTTCTTGACCTACACGAGTCATTGGCGCAGTGTACCATACGGCCAGACGGCCAACTATATAATTACAGGGCACAGTGACAGATTGATACGGCAAAAAACTAAAACTTATTAAATGATTTTGATCTGAGAAGACTCAGACTGTTTAAGAGGAATAGACATTCCTCCAGCGTAAATAATTTCTTTTGTATATTTAATAATATTAATCCAATTTCAAGAACGTCCAAGCCAGCGTCGGTCCAAGACGTATAATATATCGGAGAATTTTCGAGTATCTAGAATGTGTTCAAGTAGCTCAGTTGGCCAGAGTATTCCCCCTGTAAGGGACTTGTCGCAGGTTCTAGACCCTTTCTGAATGTTCACTTTTTGTTATTTAAATCTATAGGAAAAAGTAAGCACACTAATTGCTTCAAAATTTCATTGAATAATAGATAGATAGATAGAATAATAATAATCAAATTTTATGTTTGTATGTTCCAAAATTAGGTCTCCGGATTTACTGGCTGCTTTGGTGTAGATATCTTTAGAACTGCCTGGCATATCATCCAATGACCAGAGGGCCAATTCTCGTAATCAATCTAGTCTCGATCTCATGTCGATCTCTCTAATGTTGACATTGGGTGACAAAAGGTGTTGTCGTAACAAAATTTTCAACATTTTCAACAACATTTTGCTATGATAATGCCTTTTTTGACACATGGGAGATCGACATGAGTTTGAGACTACACTGAGACTGAATTTTGAACATCTTTTTATTACGAGAATTGCCAGCGCTCCTAGGGTCTACCCCCCCTTTCAGAACCCAGCGTAGGTGGCATTTTCAGATATTTGTTACCCACTTAATCAGCCAACCGACGTTATGCGTCAGCTGCACCAGAGAAGGCGAATCTCGCGTAAACATAATTATAATTGTATAAAACTGTTTTAATTCTACATTATTCTAAAACATGTTTTCAGAGAGTGGCATTATAGTAAATATTTAAGTATAAGTTATAATTACCAATCAGGTGCAACCTGTGAACTCAGTGACTACAATCTGAAGCATTCTCACGAAAAAACTGTCTTGATTTGAGTGCTATGATAGGATCACGAACTGCACTTACGTCTTAAGAGAATGTCTGTTACCGACACGGTTGCTGTATATATTTTTGATTGACAATCTCCTTGCTGATTCCATTAACATGTCATCAGTGGGGCTGCAGAAAGGCCTAGAAGATTTTGTAACTATTTTCGCTTAACGATACATACTCACGCCTCTATTCTCAAAGGGGATATAGCAGTGGCATTGCCCCACTAGACCCTGAATATCCTTCAGTCGATGTTTAAGATAAGTAGCTAACCCATTCTGTTTTCCTCTCATTCCCGAGTCAGTGAACCTGATGGTGTCAGTTTTTTCTTATGAGCTATGCTCTCTAATCTCTTTAGTTAAAGGGAGTTTGTTTATTTGTTATTCAGTCACTTAAAATACGGGTGGATATTTTTTGGGTGTATGATGGCGCAACCAAGACGTTCGGGACCAAGCCAAATTCACCTGCAGCCGGATTAATGAACGAGGACTAAGACAGGCTTTCCTCTCGTGGTTAGGAGGTCGAAAGTCATTCGCTCCCGTAAAAGATGTATAAGCCAAAACCAAAAGAGGAGAAGGGGTAAGCGGACTCCGATCTCCAAGTTGAAAACTTCGGATGCGACTGGGAAAAGTGCTAAGATGTTGATGAGATTTGACTGTAATTTTGCACCAGAAGAATTTATACCACGCGGCTCTACCCGCGTGGTTTTAATTCTGCTGGTGGTCCGCGTCTAGCAACAGATCATAAACATCAGACAAAACAAACAAAATATTCGTTATTGCGAAAGATTACAACATTTTTTCTCAGCTCCTTGATAGGATGACATTTTGATTTAATATTATGACTATTTTACAAACCACAGCTCTTTTAAATCAAACCATATAATTATCTCTATCGGTAGATAAAATATTAAGGTGGCATTAAAATATATCATTTTATGGATCATTTTGTTTGCGACTGACTATGATGTCATTATGTTATATAAGCCAATTTAAAAAAGTACGCCACTTATGTGGCCTATTCTGTGAACAAAGTCTATTGAAAATAAGTCGTTCATGAAGGAGCAGGTTCATTCTAAACAGCAAAAAGGTCTTCTATCCAGGGTCATCCCCTAGAGACGATTAACCGATCCATCTTGACTGCCTACACGTTAGTTCATCAGCGCAATATAAACGTCATTGTGATGATAAGGAAAGGTCAGTTGAATCCAAACTGATTATAGTTGGAATTACTTATGTGGTTAGAATGGTTGCTGTCGGTATCACCTGTCAATTCGAAACTTTAATACAATAATTTGGGATATTACTCGTGGTTGAACTGATTGGGCCCGATTATAAGATGATGGCAACACTAGCTGTTTAGGGCAGTTCAAGTTCCGGAAAGGTTCAAGTCTACAGTGAACAGGTTACTTCTTGGCAAGCGTACTCCACCTCAGACCACATCATCACTTACCAACAGGAGAGATAGTGGTCAAAAGCAAGCCTATTACAATTAAAAAAAATGCCCGCTTGAATTTGGACTCATTTGATTTAATTTTTTATTTGTTCCATTTTGTAACGTGGGCATGAAGTTGCTTGGTACTCTTTAGTCATTTAACATCATCTTAACATGGTTGCGGTCGTATCCAAGGCTTTCACCTCGGAGCATAGGGTCCGTTCACTTCTCCGAATTTCGATTTGTCTTATCCTGGTTTATATGCGAGTGACTGCTGAACCCCGAGAGGAAAACCTGCGCCAGAGACTCGTGTACTGGCTAGGAGGTGAGACTGGCTTGGGCTCTGTAGATCTTTCTGCCGGCCCTTATACACCTGAAAACTGGAACTCTTTAATAATAATATATTTATTTTTACAGATAATTAAATCCATCTTGTTAGTAACATTTTTTACTTAATCGCTATGTTAGTACTTATATTCTACTACAGATTTTGTTTTTTTAAGGATGTGCCTCAAAATATGGCACTCATGGTTTCTGTTTACAAGAACCATGAGCATACTGTTGCGACTGCCGCGCATTCCATACATCATCGACGTCATTTTCTTGCGCCAGACAGCTGTAAAGCTGTCGGTACGAGCGTGAGCGAACATAGCCGACGCGCTACAGAAGCGCGGCAGCCGCAACAGCGCTCTGAACGCCTTATTATACTGTATACGCAGGGCATTGACGGAGCGCTGCGTATAACTGACCCACAGTGCACTCGAGTACAGGGACGTGCAGTAGGCCTTAAAAAGCATGATTTTTACGGTGTCTGTACACCGAGCAAACCTGCGGGCCAGCATATTCGTCCGCACCGCCAACGCCCTGCGTTCCCGTTCGATATCTATATCGTCTTTGAGGTCTTGCGCAACATAGTGTCCAAGATATTTAAAGACGTTGACTTGACGAAGTGGTACTCCATATATAGTAACCTCCGGTACCATTTCTGGACGCTTGTTGCCCACGGCCCCAAAGACCATGAATTCTGATTTTTTGGTATTATATTTAGTAAACGCTAGTAAACCCCTCGAGTTTGGGTTTGCTTGACTGGTTTGGCACACTATGTAGCACGAAATATCCCTCCCAAGTCATAGTTAAAGTATGCTATGAGCTGAATGATATAAGTGAAAAGAAAAAGCAGATAAAAACGTGGTTCATTATGTTTTGGTTTATTTATTTCAAAACATAACTCATTTGAACGATGTAATGTTCTTCAAGGTCAGCCCAAATGAAAATAAACAAATAGTTATTTTTTCTTTCTTACTATTTTCATTCTAACGTGTTTCAACGTGTGGAATGATGCTTGATAAATTCTTTAGAAATTGAATTTTAAAATTAACTGTCTGATTGACCTTCACCATGACTCGGATGTTATGAAATAAATGAAAATAAATATCATTTTCCTGAATAGTTGATTTACTACATCACTCAAATCGGTAGAAATTTTTAGTAAATGTTGCTGATGTAATTAATAGTAGCAGAATCTTACTTCCACTTGCAGTTCATTTTAGACTAGCTGTGCCAACAACTTGGTCCGCGTGGACCTAGATATATAGGGCCCCAACAAGACCTTTGGGACAAAACTAATCTCACCTGCAAGCCGGTACACCTGCTGATTGGCGGACGAGGCTCTGGCGCAGGTTTTCCTTTCGGGATTTGGAAGTCAGACGACAGTCACTCCCAAAATGTCGTATAAACTAAACCAAAAGGAGTAAGCGGATCTTTGGCTCCGAGATGAAAGGATCGCTACAGCGAAAAAAGCTAAGATGATGATTGTAGGATTCCTATTGGTATTCGAAGGTTATCCGCAAATAGCTACTGTACAAAACGTAACTTACTGCTGCATAAATTGCACCAACGAACTTATTACCTTATTATGTTCTATATTTAAATGTAATGCGCAATCTTAAGATAATAATCGTAATTACGCATGTGACTATGCGTGGGTAATGTTCTTAGGTATTACGTAACTGTTGTTCCAATTTTGAATAGTCGCATTTCAGTACAACTGAGTCAAGTTCGTGTCCATCATGCTGGGTATGCTCATTTCAGAATTGTTTTTCTATTTCATTTACTATTGAAATAACTTTTTTATTAAATTCATGTCCTAGTTCTTATAAATAAGAATAAATATTGTGGTTTCTTCTCTTCTGATTAATTCGTAAAAAATATTTTTGGGGTTTTTCATCTCTAGATTGTTTAAGAGCCTAAATAAGTATCTATCCAAAGCTGACTTTTATCAAAGAAATAAACGTGGTGCAGCTATATTTCATATAAATTAAACTAGTTAGACGATACGAGTAGGTTGAGGTGAGCATTTTCTAGATTCAGGTGTAGGTGTAATTCATGTGTAATCAGAAATCAAATAGTAATATCCAGTTTAATAGTCCACGTATATATTATGATCGGGAAAGTAAGATCACTTCACCAATTAAAACCAATTCATAGTAAGGTTTACTTATATAAGTGACGTTAAAAAATGATACTCAAGAAGGAAGTCTACAAGAATCATGTTATTTTTTATTTATTGATCTATTACAGAAACATAGGTGCTAAAATAACATTTAAGTAAGTATTTGATTACAACGCGTTTCGCCATTTTATCAACATGCAAATATGACAGGTAGCAAAATTTAATAATATAATCGATACTGAGAATGGCCTACGCCCAAAAGTCTATAACAGAACATACTCGTAGTATAGTGATTTAACAAAAATCAAATAGGAAATATTCAAAGATATCAACACGGAATATAAATTCAGTGTTTTTAAACTTACTTATTAGGGATTCTAGTGTCGGCAAATTCTCACATTTCGTGAGCAGTCAAAGTAATCAAAACTAAACTATATTAAAAAGGCTACATTATAAAATTCAAGAATATTTATTTTTATACGACAAATAAGTTTGGTAATGAACTGTTTACTCTAATATGCTACTCATATATAACATTGTAATTAGCTTAAGTAAACAGTAAAACGGCCAAAAAAAACGCCGCTGAGCTTCTTGCTGGAGTCTTCCCAGGTTTGCTACAGTTTTAATGTTTTTGACGTTTTGTAAATTCCATTTTAATGGTTAACATTCAGAAGTATTGCGTGGGGAACTCCCGCATCCACATCCTCCATGTTCGAGACATCGCAGATAAAATGCAGGAGTGTCACCTTCGCTGGTACAGCCACGTTTTGCGCAGCAGCAAAGCAAAGCAGAAAAACGGACTATGGACTCCGAGGTATTGCCTGGGATGCAATCGAGACACAACACTTAGATGATGATGATGATGATGATTCAGAAATGTTGGTAGCTTGGTGTTTAAGGAGTCAGCTTTACGATCGAGAGGTCCTGGTTTCGAATCCTGGCTATTAAACTACCGACGTGAACCAATTTAACTTAGCTGGAGGTTCAGACGGAAAATCTAGTAATTTCGATTACTAGTACCCGTTTAAAAAAACATGTGTGATACATACATCGTTACAAGCTAAGGATAGCATAATAATTATTACATTACCTTCAATAAGTAGGTATATTTAATTTCAAATACAATTTTAAATTACAATCAAGGACATACACGTGGTGCGTTGTTTTTGCAAAACATAACATCATCAGCACTTAGTATTATCGCGTTATCTGATCCACGATTCAATAAATAAGGAGGATCGTGATTTCCTTACCTCTATGTACATATATCTTGGGCACTAAACAGTTGAACCTTAAATAGGTACCACTAGATATGTGTAAGTAGTCAATTCTGTAAGCATAAGGACGAATTTCACATTTCCAATTTTCGTAATTCTAAACGAACGTAAAGTGACTGAATTAGCATTGAATTAAGAATTGACAGAAAATAGGTATTCAGCTCATAAAAAGTACAATCTCGTATTGGTATGGTTTAAGTGTAATGTCAATATAATCTCAGTTACTTATCGCTAGATGTTAAACTTGACGTATAAAAGGACAATAGAATACGGACTACGTTTCGTTTGCATTACCATATCGATTATAAAGTCTGTCTAGAAAAATACCGATTTGCACTTTTTCAACTTTCGGTCACAATTCTATTTAATCACATTCTAGTAAATGTTGGATGTTGAAAAGTTTGTAACGAGAATACCTTTTATGTCAGTTGTGAGATTGAGATTAGAACGGAACTGAATTTTGACCATATTTTTATTATGAGAAATTGAACTTCTTGGTAATTGCTATTGTTATCTCTTTGAACTAAAAGTACTTTGATTCAATTACTGGACTCATAAGTGTATGGAGGTATGTCCTTCTCTTAAGTCAGTCATTACGAACATAACTATAGTGTGACGTACTCATATTTGCCATAATTATTTGTCCACATCCGAATGCCTATTGTTTCTTGTTCTTATTTACAAAACATGGCGTTCCAATATAGACTCCCGACACCGTGACGTAACCTTCTGACGTCACGTTCCTTGTACGCTTTCGTGTTTTGAAAGCGGCGCGTACACAGCTGAAAGATAAATGTCTTGTATATTTAGAGACGGAAAAATGTGACTGCAAATTGATTCATTATCAAAAACTGTGACTTATGGCGCTTTAAAGAATGTATTTATTTAAAGAAAGTTTACAGCTCTTTTCTGAATGATGTATGTATTTTAATATTAATGTAGGTATAGCATGAGGAAAGCTAAAGGTGTTCGACAAGTGCGTCCTACCTGTCATGACTTACGGTGCCACTTAGTCCGCGACTTAAGTCGCGCAGCGGGCTATGGAGCGAGCTATGCTTGGGAATTCTTTGAAGGATAAAATTCGAAATGAGGCCACCCAACAAAGAACTAAAGTCACCGAAATAGCTCGCAGAATAAGCAAGCTGAAGTGGCAATGGGATGGCCACATCTGCCGACGGACCGATGGCCGATGGAGCAAACGAGTCCTAGAGTGGAGACCACGAATCGGTAAACGGAAGGTAGGGCGTCCCCCAGCAAGATGTACGGACGACCTGAAAAAAGTAGCTGGGATAGACTGGATGCGCAAGGCGGAGGATCGGGTGTGGACTGCAATAGGCTAATTGATTGATGGGGAAAGCTGGTGTAATGGGCCCAAACTAGCATCACCAGCAAGCTGGTACACCTGCTGATTGACGATGAAGCTCTGGCGCAGGCTTTCCTCTCGGGGTTAAGAGGTCAGACGGCAGTCGCTCCCATAAATGCCGTATGAACAAAACTAAAAGGAGGAGAAGGAATAAGCGATCTCCGAACTCCGACGTGAAACCCTCGGTTGTAAACGGGAATAACGCGAAGATGATCAAGATTACCCCTTATTGCGTTTAAAAATGGGATAGGAGATATATTTTGACACCATTTGGTAAGTTTAAGCCAATTAAATCAATTTTTACCCACCTTGACGTATAATTTCCTCAAATTCTTAATTTTCTATACTAATATTATAAAGAGACAGGCCGATTTTTTAGTTTATTTATATGTTTGGGGTAATCTTCTGAACCACTGCACTTACTGGAAAAATTCTTTCACCATTTGAAAGCTATGTTATCCCCGATGGACATAAGCTATATAATTGTTTACATAGCGATGGCTTGAGTTAAAAAAACTCATGTAAACCAAAGCGAAGTGGGGGCGGGTTGCTAGTAATAAATAATCTTGGACCATTCGGCGACCACTACTATGTATACATGTGTGCACATTTTACAGTAGCAACATCTGAATTCTACCCTTATATCTAACAGCGAGTGGCCAACACGAGATAACGATCTATATAAATAACGTTATCAGACGGGCAGCAGCTGGTTGTCATAACAACTTTGTTACAAATAAAGGTGTTGGCAGACAACCGAGCTGTCCGACACTATCGGATTGTTACATCTTTTTATCCGTTTAACACAATTTTGTAGGATTTGTATGAGACTGTCGCGTGCTAAAGTGTTAAGAATTGTATTAATATTAAACAGTTTTGTTTGATCTTGTTTTTAATCTAGATCTAAGGTCTGTCGTCGAAGATGATACGTTGATATCTATGCGTACCTAAACTACCTAAAAATGGAGTATAACGTTTCCAGGGTCCATGTATGTACGAGTATCTGAGTTTTTTTATTCTACCATAACTATTAAATTCATGAATAGTTTTAGATCTATGGTATCGTCAGAATCTTTATATAATTTCGAATAACGCTGGCTATATTTTTTTTTTTGATGTCTGAACGAGAAGTGACTGCACTTAAGTAAATTCTTTTTTTAAGGAACATTACTTATTTATTGTCGTATGAATTGTGCCTGACTATATTTAAAAATAAGTATTAGTAGTAGTACTTTACTTAAATTATGGGCAATTAAAGCAAAGAATTTGTAAGTAAACCATAATTTCAAAAATAAGTGACTAAAGTTGAAAATTTATAAATCCTATGCAATACATTTACACATGGTTTCCATTTACCACACTTTCTTTTTCATTCCAGAAAAATAACTGGAGATACTATTTTTTAGGGATTTTCTTTAGAAAAGCCCTATTGCTATGGAGTTGTCGTCGACGTCGTCGTCGACGTCGTCGTTGCCAATTTTCTGTCACGGTTTTGGGTATGAAGGAGATGAGCTATCGAGTTGCTGTTTTCGGTAATAGATTCGTGCTGGGGTGAACCATTGCAAGATAAAAAAAAACGCAAAAAATCGCAAAATCGCAAATCCCTTGTATTCGGCTGAGCTCGTCTCAGGAATTCAACTTGTTTTGAAATAACCAAGTTCCATTTCATTCATATCATTACATACATACTTCAGTATAAGTTCAATATAATTTAATGTTCTCTATCAAGTTGTACATGACTGTACATAAAAGATATCTTAACTCGCGCGCATGATTTGCAAACCGCATCGTTTTATTTTTAAAAGCATTCTGGTAGAACTTCGTTAATGAAGTCATTAATTTCATAAAATGATGAATGATCAAATACAGCTGACCGCTGAAATGTTTGATAAAGTGTTACAGTAGGTACCATTGTTTAATCTTTGTTTGCCCTATTTTCCTATCTCCTGGTTGATCTAAAGTACATAATCAACTTTTTTACTCAGTAGAGATCTGCGGTAATAACCATAATCATTATCATCGTCATTATCAGCGCTTTGGCACGTTTTGGCAACACATTCATTATGCATGTAACTGAGGAGTTGAACTCCCTTTTTAGGGTTCCGTTGCCAAATGGCAAAAAACGGAACCCTCATAGATTCGTCATGTCTGTCTGTCTGTCCGTCCATATGTCACAGCCACGTTTTTCCTAAACTATAAGATCTATGCTGTTGAAACTTAGTAAGTACATGTATTCTGTGAACCGCATCAAGATTTTCATACAAAAATAGAAAAAAAACAATAAATTTTGGGGGTCCCCATACTTAGAACTGAAACTCAAATAATTTTTTTTCTTCAACCCTATACATGTGTGGTATCTATGCATAGGTCTTCAAAAATGATATTGAGGTTTCTAATATCATTTTTTTCTAAACTGAATAGTTTGCGCGAGATACACTTCCAAAGTGATAAAATGTGAGTCCCCTCCCCTGTAACTTCTAAAATAAGAGAATGATAAAACTAAAAAAAATATATGATGTCCATTACCATGTAATCTTCCAACGATAATTGGTTTGAACGAGATCTAGTAAGTAGTTTTTTTAATACGTCATAAATCGTAAACTCCAATTTACCTTTCATTCAATCAACTCAAATATAAAAATTAAAAAAAAAACATTATTATGTTACTTGCTGCTACGGAACCCTTAAAATGGGCGAGTCCGACTCGCACTTGGCCGCCTTTTTTTTACGTATGGAAACCCCCACGGGTACCACGTCACCGGGGCGATATAACGTGGCTATATCGAAATTGAACCGACTAAAACCGCACAGTGTTCCACCTCGGTTCCTATTGTAAAGGGGACCACGGGTATACCCTAAGAAAGAAGGAGTGGAACTGTCTGCCTGAGTCGTCTTGAGTGAATAGATTTCTTCTAAGCAAACGTGTTTCAACGCAGACCACATCATCACTTACCAGCACGGGAGATGGAGATCAAACGTGACCCCATTAGTTATTAAAAAAATCCAAAGCTTGCACTTTGGAGTCCGGGGTCCGCTCTTCTACTGTTTCTTTCCTTATGGATTGGTTTATCTAGACCCCCAGCCCTGGAAGGAATGCCTGTACCAGAGCCTCGTCCGCTGTTCGGCAGATGTACTGGTTAGCAGGTGAGCTTATCTTGGGCCCCAAAGTGGGGCCGCATACATTCGTTAAGTGACTAGAGTTCAACAGTTAATAAATCCCTGATGCCATAGACAAAGAACCATCCATTAAATTTGATATATCGTATGTAATTTTCATCAGTTCCAAAAATATCGTCCGGGGCAACGCACGGGTTGGTAACCTTGCAAAATGATTACAGACACATAAATAAATCCACTTTGGTCCGTGATGTTGTCACTCTTGTAATAACTACTTCGTACAGTTAGGCTTATATATAACTAACTGTTACCGACGACTTCACCTGCATATAACACTGATCCTGTTTCTATATGACTATAATCTATCTCTGAGCCAAATTTCATCCAGATCCGATCTGCCGTTTTCGCATGAAAGAGCTAATCAACATCTATTCATTCAACATCTTCATGGCTACGGAGCACTTCCTGCTGATTTTAGATAGTTATGTGTACCATATATACATACATAAGACAATATTCATTAATTCGGTTCAGTAACGCCACTGATTACTTTGCTTCAGTGTAATGGCAATGGCACCCAACTGTATTTTCACAGTTACTAGTCAGTTATCTAAGTATAGTAATACTATTTCTTCCTTGGGCTCCTCGAGGGGAGGGAGGTAGTAAGGAGGTGCGGGGGGATGTTCCCATAAAGCACGTCGTTAGTGCGTCCAGCCGCCAGAACGCGATGTAGGAAGTCACCGCTTAGTCGCGGACTTATGCTGGCGAGTCAAACGGACAGTAAGAATTATAGTTGTATATTATGTCCAACCGAACATCTAAACACATTTCGTTGCAATCGTATACACTATAGTGTCTTGTATCAGACACAAGTATCGGCAATCAGCAGTAAAGTCGTATAATTAATAATGTATAATATAGGTACTTCATACGCAGACACATTCACGTTCAGTTGATGATTGTGGACTAAGCCGTCAGTCAGTGACAAAAAATGTCTACATTACTTATACTTTTATTCTAATTTATTTTAATCGAACTGTCAAGCATTAGTTCAGTTCATAGAGACGGCCTCTGTGGCGTAGCGGTAGTGCATTCGACTGCTACGACAGGGGGCGCGGGTTCGATTCCTGCTCAGTGCAAATATTTGTATGTATGAATATGTCTATTTGCATTGGTCTGGGTGTTTCTATGTATAATATGTATGTATTTACAAAAAAAGGTATATAAGTATGTTTATTCGCATTCTGGAACCCATAACACAAGCTAGTTAAACTATGCTTACTTTGGGTCTAGAAAGCGCTGTGTAGAATGTCGTAGAATATTTATTATTATTTATTATTTTAAATTTCAATTCTGTCCAAACTAATAATAAACTGAATTAGAACTTTAGTTGTTGGGTAAGTGTT
Source organism: Cybosia mesomella (assembly GCA_946251805.1). Lineage (NCBI taxonomy): Eukaryota > Metazoa > Arthropoda > Insecta > Lepidoptera > Erebidae > Cybosia > Cybosia mesomella. The sequence continues at coordinate 17,792,742 of OX276409.1, forward strand.
TGAAGTTGAACGTGAGACAAAATAACAACGGGTCCTAGTTACATTTAGCACAAAAACCTTCTAGTAGGAATCGTGGGATCTGTAGTTCATATTAAAAATTCACACACTGAGTTAGGTGCATATTTTTAGATAAATGTCTATAGATTGCATAGAAACTATGAGATTACAATTATACCCAAGCGACTTTATGAGATGTCCTCTTCACTCCTGTGTACACGCGGTCACGGCAGGCGCCTCTCTCGATACACGCTCCAAGAAATCCGATGTTGCCATCATTTGGCCGACGTCGTCGCTGGTCGTCGGCCACTGTCCCTGTTACCGAATATAAAGCGTAACAGTAATGTTCCATTCATGAAGAAGTCATACCTACATACAATCACGCCTGTACAAATCCTAAGGAGCAGACAGACGTATATTAACAAACGGTGTCTAAGCCACTAAGCAAATCTTTAATTTATTGTGTTGTTCGTTTGGAGCAAACCTTCAGTACAATACTTCGAGTACCTCAACATCATCATCTTCTTCTGGTTCTCTGCTGCATCCAAGATTTGCAAACATACTAAATATGTGTACACTTTACAATATAGCGTATTAATATACGGTATGTATTTACTGACGTCACCGAATTAACAACCTAAATAGGTAATTACAGAACCTAAAAGTTCACCGCGTAAAAAAATTTTACAACTCTCTTTGACAGTTTTCTACTCTGTAAACGTACTCCAGTCATATTTCAATTTCTTTTTATGAAGCCCACAACTATTTAATTATAATAATGTAATGGATCATGTTGAATATAATATCATTACCATAATTGCAATACGCGAATTGCATGGCGACTTTAACACGACCACATTCCGACACACGTCTTGTTCGGCGCTAAAAATAGTTTTATAAATTTTGTCTTGTCAACCTGGTTAATGTCTCCTCATTGTTTAAATGCAGACGTACTCGTACATATATAGATTCCAGTTTTATAGATATCCAGAATTAAAAGCCGCGTAGCCTAGTGGTATGGGTAATGGACTGCTGAGACGAGGTCTCGGGTTCGATCCCAGGTTTCACCATGGCACACACCAATGACTTTTCGATGCTTTTCGAAGTTATGTGTGTATTTATCGCAGGTTTATAAGTGCCCGGTTGATGGCAATAGGCTCGCCACCTATTACATTGGGACCTAAACATAAAAAACTGGCGAAATGTGGGTGCTAGCACCTCTGCCTACCCCTTCGGGGATATAGGCGTGAGTTTATAAAAAAAAAAAAGAATTAACTTACACATAAATGGAACGTATTCTACACTTAGCAATCTAGAAAATAAAACAAGTTTCTAGTCTATTTTACTCAAAAAAAAGTTTATTTAAATAACTTTGAAAATAACTAGTTATTCTTAAAGTAGTTACTTGTAATTGATATCGATTCCTATCATTGGTGAAATCAGCTCTATGTATTTAATATGATTTTAGGTTATCATGGTCATTCACATTACTATTATTATTATAAACGGAGTAATTACCATGTTCATGTTTTTGAGCTCGCGATATTTCGGCACTGTTACACGCGCTTTGATCACAGAAGCTCGTCATAATAATAGTAAAATATTTTATAATCTAAATCAAGCCATCAATCAAGCAATTAGCCTATCGCTGATATAGGCCTATCGCAATGTGCCCCACAGCATGGACTACGGGTGCTCAAGTAAGAAGTCATTAAATGCATGCAAAATCAAATTATGAGACTGTATTCAAATTTGGAACGTAAGGACAGAATCAGATGGCGGGCTGTTGTCTCTGCTTACCCCGGAGGGAAAAAGGCGTGAGTATGTGTATGTATGTATTCAAATTTGAAATTATAAAAATAAAATAAGGGGGTCAAAAATAAATCTGTACTTATAAACTGTTTAGTTAGCTACACTAATCAATGCTGAGGGAAAACATTTTTAGATCTCTATAATATCAGCATTTTTACTGTTATGTTTGGGAGCCAAGTAGAGCCGGTGTCTGAGTGACCTCGGCTCGTAGGGTGCAGTGTGTACTCGTATTATCTCGCACGAGGCGCGTACCGGCGCGTGCGCACCACGTGGACATACCAGCTAGAAATAGTGATGGGATACCGTTTTTTGGGCGGTAGATTTTTGTAGAGTTCTAGATGTGAGTACAGAAGTTTAGGTGCACGTATTTGATCAGTATGTTAAGTAAAGTACCTTTGAAGTTCAAATACATACATTTACTCACACCTTTTTCCCTCCGGGGTAGGCAGAGAAAACAGACCGCCGTCTGCTTCTTCCTATTTCACAAGCTTCCTCTACTGTCATCAAACCTTTCATGGAAGCCCGCCGGTTTTGAGTGCTTTTAACCTTTCCTTTTTTTCTAAACCTCGTTAATGTGATTAGTGTATGTTCTGCGAGGTTAAAAATTGTAATAAAATAAAGTTTGCCTGTATTAATATGCTTTTGTTTGCTATTATCGGACCTATGAAGTAAAATAGACTGAATTATGGTGTAAAATATAAAATACTATTGCTCTAGAAATAATAAAATGAAGTCCTTAGTATAATATTGTAGAGAAATGATCTTTAAGCGTTAATTTATTTATGTCAATATTTTTTCATATATGAAATACAATAAATACTATTATTCTAGAAGTAAGAATTATAAATTAACATGGAAATAAATCTGCAGTATTTTACCTCAAAACGCAACTAAAATATACAATATAGAAAGTACAAATATTAATACATAAATATTAATTACCGGTCGCTCATACTCATGCTTGCTCGCTCTCACTCATACCTATATCACCTTCTCTTTCCTCTTACGTTTAGTAACCACTGCATACAGTCTTCCCTTCCCACATAAATATACCAATATACCAACTGGCGAAAATATTATCACACTAAACGTTACACCGATTATCTGGATTGATTAATACATCAGTCAACAAGAAGTAAATATCTAGTTTCGCAAAAATATCAAAATGCGTTTTCGAAGAAAGGTCTAAGAAAATGATGTCGTGGATTATGAAAACATAATAACTGACTAAGATAACTTTCACATCACTATTTACTCGTATATTCATGTACCTATTCACCACTGGTTTAACGATTGGAAGAAACATCTACTTTCTGAAAGAATTTAGCTACTTGGATATAAATCAGTTCAAAATAACGAATTGGTAAATGAACTACGTTAATCAACTAAATAACCATATTACCGATATCAGTTTGAAAAATTTATCGGCCCAAAGATAAATAGATATTGTTCTTTTTAAACAGCGTTTTTCGTAATCCATAGACATTGATCACATCACTATCACTTACCGATATACCGGGGGGATCGAGTAAACACGCGGAGAGGGGTACCTAACCTTGATGTCAGCAGCTGCGTTCTGGTCACCTGCCTCCCGACGCCATATTGTATATCCCGACGAGCAAACAAGTACATACACATTATTTTTTGTATTCATAAAAATTTCGACAATTTCATTTTAAAGTTCATTTTATGACATTTATTGAACCGTACTTTAGCTTTTTTTATTTTTAGAACGCTACAGTCATCTTGGAGTTGGACGATGCACGTGTTTATAGCCAGTATGCTTTTGTTTTCATTTTTTAATAATAAATTCAGTAAGAAGTGTTTAAAAATACTTTCTAAGTTCGTCATTGATAGTTAGAGTAATTAACACAGTACCTATCGAACGTTTGCTGTCATTCGGAAATAATACCTAGCATCAACTAATAGTTTTAATGCTTTTGAAAACCATTATATAATTATAATTGAATTGCACTTATGATACATACATACTCACAATTTTCTTCCTAGGAGGTTCTTGGAAGAAAGTTGTGAGTATTTGTATGTACCTAGGTAGAGACAGATTGGTAGAGACCATTTGCTTCTTCTGTCCTTACAAATACCACGTAAAGTAAGGCTCGTTGATAAAAAGCCAAATACTGATGTATCTACATGAGAGCAGTGTGATTCGGAGGAAGATGTAGTGATGTAAATTGTAAAAGCCATACTGAAGTGATTTGGTCACGTAGAATCAAGTATATAAGGTAAATATATGTCGGCAGGTTAGTCGGAGTCGACCTCGCTGATCAGAAGCATGATTTAATTTCAAATTTACATTCCATAATTGAATACAGCATTCGATTTTAATTTTTGAAGTTTTTGGCCTAGTTACAATAACTTTAAGCCATGTCTTTATTTAGTACAGCATTCGATATTCGAACTCAGGTCCAACTTCCCAAATCTAATGTTCGAAATCGGAATCGAATGTGAAAAACACCTTGCCGCAAAAAAAAACATGGCTAATGCAAAAGACAGGTGTTGCCAATGAATAAACAAGGACGGGATAATTCGATACAGATATTATTATCATCATTAAGAAACACTCGTTCACTTTGATTGAACCCGGATCATTAACATTTTATAACTAAATTTAGCATTGAATTCAGATTGTTAAGGTTCAAAATTAGAACCGAAGAGGTAAATTCTACTAATATTATAAACTAGCTGTTGCCGTGTGGATTTCTGATCCCGTTTCCGCAACCCATGAGAACCTATTCCAGAGATAAAAAGTACCTAGCCTATAATCTATCCCTGTTCCAGATTTCAGCTACATCCGTTGAGTAACAAACACCCAAACATTTTTTTTCATTCACATCATACCTACTACATTAAGAGTGTGAGTTTGTGAAAACCTTGATGGTAAATACCCATTCTTCCGTTCATCAACATCTGAAGGAAATTTGACTCTAATGGACGCTTATTTAAATATTTCGACATATCACGAGTAACAAATAAGGTCACTCCCATACATTTAGGATTCTTGAAGGTTCGTTCCGAAGCGATTCCACTAGTAGAATGTCACTTTATCTACAGGCAACGCCTCCTTGTACGATGACCTCCTACTGTTACGACGACATAAGGCGCCACGCTTCTAGACCCCATGGCTGAGTTCCGGTTAGAAGACTCCCTACATTAAAGGAGTGCGTGTTGTGTGTTCCCCTAAGACTGTCAACCATTACTCATTGCGGATGTAACTTAAATCTGATTGTGGTAAAACTTGGGTCCCGAAAAGGACCTTGAACTATGTAATCATGCATAATTTGAATGAACAATGACGTTAACACCTGGTCTGGCTGCGCGAAAAAAACTTTCTTCATGGGCTATCACATGATGGAAATTTAGAAATATTTTGCTACTTTTTATATAACTATTATATAACGTTGAGAACCATATAATGTAAAACAAATATCATTGACTTCGTCGGAAACATAAAAATGTATCTACCTTCATGTAGGTAATTACTTCTAAAAACCAGACCACGCAAATCAGAAAAATATTCATACATTCAAGTTCTTCATATATTTGAGGATAAAATTGACATATTTACTTTACAACTTTTTTATGTTTGGCAGTAAAATGTTCGAATGTACGGATAGATTCATGGAATACCGACATTTCTCGAAGAGTTTTTTTTTCCGGAAATTCTTATTAAGCACGTGATCATGTTCTGACGGTATAGTATGATATTTTTATAGTTTCAGCTAAAAGAAAAGTCGTATTTTTTATTATAGCAACATTTTTCATGTAGTAAATGAGCCAAATTATTGAGTTTCAAACATAGAATTGAATTAGAAACGGATAAATGTGAATATGAAACGGTTGATGAATTACTGTTTAGATATGCTGTGTTAGATATTATTGTACATCAAAATTAGCACATTTGCGTATAACCATAGGTTGCTAGGAGTCATATTACTAAGACTTCCCAAGTCCTCTCTTCTACTACTCGAGCGCCAATCCTGAGCTCTCCTACTCCTAACTCTATTTGTATTATTTTAGTTTTTGCGGAAGCAAATGCCATCTGACCACATAACCACAAAAAGAAAGACTGCGCCAGAGCCTCATCCATCCGGCTCAGATTAACACAACCTGATATGCGCGCTTGACATGGTTTACGAATGCTTGCAACACCAGAGGCGTTGTTATAAAGGAGAAAAAAAGGAGGGACTAGAAAGAGGATATGCTGGAAATGGAAAGGGAGGGAGCCAAAGCCTTCGCAACTCACTCAAGATGAATAAGCCACACGGTCGTGCTGATTCATTCGTACTGAAAAAGACTCTACCACTCACCTAATGATGGGGAACTCAACCTAAAACTCATGATGGAACGTGAGAAAACGTGGAAACTGTAGGCCTCTAAATGGACAGCACAAAATTCATAAACATAATATTTTTAAATATTTCGTCACCAATCGTACAAATTACGTTCCTTTTTCAAAAACTCGTACTAATTTTATCTAGTGAAACTGAAACACTGTCATATTTTCAACTATTTCGTCATAAATCGTACGAATTTCGTTAATTTACCAAGAACTGTAAAGAGTGTTATTGTAAGAGATATTTTCGTACGGTATTTCCGCACCGGGTGTAAAAATAAAGCTATGATTAATCGATATTCTCGTTAAAGTGATTAATGATTACTATAAAGTCTTTTTACGTTTTATTATGACAAAGGAGCTTCGTGCTAAGTACTTAATTGGTAAATTGTACACCTTGTTCCATTTAATTATATTCGAACACTGTTGCAAGTAAGATTAATATTTAAGTCTATTGCTTATCAACTGAAATGATGTTCACATTTACATTGAATTGAATGATTCATATAGATAGTGAGCTACACAATATAAACACGCTACAGAAGGCTGGGTTAAAACAAATTGTGAATATGCACGCATATATTGACATATATCTCAATCTAACATCTCAACATAGCTCAATAGGCAACGGTTAGACAGTCAATAAGCCTCTGTGGCGCAGCGGTAGTATATTCGACTGCACACATAATATTTGCGCAGTAATACTGTAACAGGTGACGACCCCATTACAGCTCGACTGCTAAATCACAGGTCGCGGGTTCGATTCCTGCTCAGTGCCAATATTTGTAGGCATGAATATGTCTATTTGCATTGTTCTGGGTGTTTCTATGCGTGGTATGCATTAAAAAAAAAGTAAATAAGTATGTTTATCCGCATTCTAGAACCCATAACACAAGCTAAACTATGCTTAGTTTGAGTCTAGAAAGCGCTGAGTAGACTGTCGTAGAATACTTATTTAGTTATTTAATATCGTGATATCGCCATCAATATAGGTACGAAATGCATTTGGACATAAATATTTATTGACTGCCTAATAATCTCTACCGTAGTTGTCTCCTTCTTCATACCAATCTCGGTTGCATCCAAACTTGTACCTACTTTCCACTTTCCTAATTTTTCTTTCCATTATTTGGCGTATTTACGCTTTTACAGGAGCGGTTGCTAGTTGACTGATAGAGAATACCAATGGCATTAAGTCCGCCAATGTACAGGCAACGATAGAAGTGGATTAACACTCAAATATTTACAAACGTTTCTTACATTTGAATACATGAACTTAATAATGAATATATTTGTAGTTTTATAATCCCCAGAGGACAAAGTTAATATATTTCATGTTTTGTTTATTGTTTTATGAAACGTTTAAGAGCTAAGGTGATTATTAAGTTAGGATTTGTTAAGCCACTTTTATCGTTGACTATATATGGTGAAGTATAAAATATTATCATGATCCCAGCAGCTATCCTGGTTCAATCCAAAGCTTGCACTTTGAAGCTTGGGGTTCACTCTCCTGCACTTTGTTTTCCTAGTGTAGCTTATCTTGATGTTAACAGGAGCGACGCCGTCTGACTAGGTGGTCAGTCACATCCTTAGAGGAAAGTCTTCTCCAGAGTTTCGTCCATCAATCAGCAGTTGTACTGTAGTGTTCGGACTCCTTCGAAAACTATAGTTAGTTGCCTGGCCATCATGCGTCAGCGTTATTAAAATAAAAATGTATATATGTTTTTGAAATTGAAAAGGATAGGAAAACCCAAAAGGGTTTGCAAAGAGTAGGAGTCAGCGGGTGACCAGAGGCTCCGGCCTTGAACCGCCATACGAAGAGAATATCAAGAAGTAAAAAGTGCATTAGGCTCAAACACTGAGCAGAGCTCGCGACCCTCTATAGTTCGTTTAGTAAATATAAAGAATATCGCGTAAAGCCGCTGAAACACGTTGATTAGAGTTATATTTATGAATAAATATATTAGTCATATAAAAATCCTTGTGTTATAATTTAAATACCATTAGTGATCAACAAGAAGCTGTGCAGTCAAACCCCAGACTCCACAGTACCGATGTAAACAGGAATCGAATTATTATTATTGTCGAAAAATATACCTTTTATAGTAATATAATGAATTGCATAAATTTAATAATATTCTTATTCAAATTGTTAAAAAAAAATGTTCCTTTTTTTTTCAATTTATCGAACCACCCAAGTTTGAACTACAAAAATCGTGCCTAGTAGTGATGTCACAACTTAGTAGCGCGTAGTACAAATGTATGGAGTGCAAGAGAATATCACATTTAGTTGCGTTTATATGTGTATTGTGCATAATAAAATTAATTTAAAATTTCTTAAGGAAAATTTAAAAAGGAAGTTTATATTTTGACCTATATTGAGGACTAAAAATAATGAAAAGTTATATTTTCAGTGTAGTTAGGCAATATCTTATTTTACAAAGCATATTTTTTCAGAAAAAAAAAGGAATAAAGCGGTATTGGTAAGAATCTGACGACCATGTCAACATCCCTATAGGGGTACCCTTAGAGGGTAGTAAGTTTAGTTTCAAGAGATGCACAACATTCGGCTCCATTGTGACCCATAAGTTTAAATCATTTCATTGCTCTCTTGTAAATTGTTGCAAACTGTATTTCTTGTTTACTGGATCTTATACAGTTGGATAGTTAAAATCTGGACTATCCAAGTGTAAAATACCATCTTTGCCAATACAAATAGATAAATTACACGCACTATAGGTCTTCAAAAGACGCTATGTATAGCTACCGTTAACGAATTTCTTGAGAAAATCGTGACAAGAAACCTTTTTAAGCCTTTTTAGAAAAGGGTTGAGGCAGATGCGAGAAGGCAGATGGTGGAATTAATGATTTAGCTACTGTATAAAGCTTTCTTTGTCGTAATCACAATTGGTTATTTTAATAGTGTGAAATAATTTGTAACTACACTCTTCTATTAATATTATGATTGCGAAAGTGACTTCGTTTATTTTTTTATTGTTAGCCTATTATCCAAAAACGTCTCATTCTCATTGATCAATGCGTGTTCTGTTGCTCTCGTGGTAGGCTGATTAGCCAAGTTTTTATTGACCGTTTTAAAGCGCTAGTGCCGTATTTATCTATCTCTCTTCATCCGAGTTCCAATACCGATTGCATCCAAACCTTCCAGTTTGGAGCGTGGCTCAAACTTTCTATTATTTGCGTTATTTTGGCTTTTACAGCAGCGACTGCCGTCCAACGTGACCTCCCAACTTCGTGAAGGAAGCCTACACCAGAGCCTCGTCCATCAATCAGCACGTGTACTGGTTTGCGGATGAGGTTGACTTCAAACCCTCAGACCTTCTTAACTATAGGAAACTGATGACATTTTAGTACCTTTTAGTACCTTCTTTTTTTCGTGCGGATATCCCCTCGGATACCCCCCCCCCCCACCCACCGGCCAGCGGTGGTGGCTATGTCGGATTTGAACCTACTAAAACCACACGCCGTCTCTTGTCTTCAGACTCCGGGGCTTAAGATGACCTGCGTCAGTCGGTACGAGAGGTTTCTGTGTCGCCTCTCTAGCCAATCCTCCATGATGGGCCTTACCGCCGCTATTACGGGTGCCCTAGTACCTTTTAGTGCCTAACCCAAGCGACTAACTATGACCTCAAACGGGAAATACCCTAAATAGCCATTGCAAGTGACTTGATATAATTGAATAAAAGCACGATAAACGATGTATAAGATATTTTTATATAATTCCCACATAAACATTGAAATAAAATACAATTAAAATTACTATTGGCGTCATGTCTACGTACCTGCGTGAGATCAGTAGACAGCTAAATTATTGTATTTATTAGCAATACAGTAGATCTAACAGATTGATTTGATACCTTCATATAAGAATACAGGCAGTTGTCCGTCGCTTCGCTCGTATGAAACACTTTGCGTAGTTCCTGGTTGCATTCAAGGCTTTCACCTCAGCCCAGGATCCACCTACTCCTTCTTCTACTTCTGATAAGGCTAATGCGTGTGACGAGTGACTGTCGTCTGGCCTCCCAACCCGACCCTGCTTTATAAATATTACTTAAGATGATCGGTACGCAAACAAACCAACAAGCTTGTAATATAATCAAATCGAGAAATCAATGATTATTATAGATATTATCGGCATGCGGTAGTAATGTATATTGCAATGGTTCTAAAGAATCATTATGTATAAAACCTTATAAAGAAGTACAAGATAATTACACTGAATTATATGTAAACCTTATATATAATGTTAGTACCTAATATTATAGATATATAACACACATAATCACAGGTATTCGTCCTCATAATCACAGCGTTAGTCCCGCGGTTGCATCCAAAATACACTAAAATATTTACAAACCTTTGAAATTAAACCAACTTTTTTAACGGATTCTATCGCGATTTATTTGATGTTATTTTATATTTTACATTGATCCCGACGTTTCGGTTGCTGCAAGACAAACTATAGACCACCACCATCTTTAGTCTCCCCGTGACCATGGCTGCTGAAAAGCAACCGAAACGTCGGTGTTCAATGTAAATAAATCGCGATAGAATTCGTAAAAAAAATTAGTTTTATTTCAATTAACAAAACTTTTTTACATTGGTATACATGGACCAATAATTAACATATTATTAGTTTTATAATCCCCAGAGGACACAATTAATATATTTCATGGTTTGCTTATTATTTTATGCAAATAAGGGCTAAGATGATCAATTAGACTTAGAATTTGTTAAGCTATTTTTGTCATTGACTGTACTTGTACTTCAGAGCCCGGAGTCTGGTCTCCTATTCTTTCTCTTGATTTTCTTATTTGGCTTTCGTGAGATCGACTGCCCGGGTTTGGAGGTCAGACACCTCCCAACCCGGGTTGATATGGTTATGCCTGAGCCTCATCCTCAATCTAAGTATAGATGTACCCGGCTTCCAGGTAAGGTTGGCTTGGGCTCTGAAGATCTTGATAGGCCCCAAAAAATTAGGTCACTGTCTTCTTTACTCACTAATCTCCGAAACCGACCAACTGATTTTGATTATTTTCTTTGGTTCGGTATTAGGATATAGAATAGTTTTATTGTACCACAGATTACATAATATTATTCTAAGTTGTACAGACTTTATGAAGTACCTAGCTGTCCCCCGCGGCTTCACTCGTGGCATACTTCGCGCCTATGCCACCCGTTTATCCCAAACATGCCCGTAATTTACTAGTTCTACAATAATGTATGGAAATTCGCTCAATTTGTTAATATTTAGATAACTGCTCCGCTCTCCTGGGTAGTATGATATATAGCCTATGACCTTTCTCGATAAATGGGCTATCTAACAATAGGCTAATTGATTGATTGATAACATAAAAAGATTATTTCAATTCGAACAAGCAGTTCCTGAGATTAGTGCGTTCAAACAAACAAACTCTTTAGCTTTATAATATTAAGTATAGATAGGTCCGCGGAGAAATCGGGAATTGCTTAGCTGTCAACGCCACTGCGTTACTTCACTTAATAAACTATCAACACGAAAATTAATTACCTGATACATGTAAGAGAACAGAATAACTCAATATAACTTTACCTTACTTGGAAACCGAACCCCAAACATCATGCACAGAAGTCACTCTCGCTACCGCTTAGCAACTGAACCAGTCATAATAATAAATATGTGGTTTAAAAACCCGTATTAATCGCTCCTTTACTTTCGCGCATGCGCTAGAGTTCACTGCAATATTTTGTGCGCGAGCGCAAACACCTGTACGGAATGTAACGGTACGCGGTTTCTTACACAGCAATTAAACAAATAAGAAATTTGTTTAAACATTCTTGCTTAATTAATTAAGAATGAATTGTTAAGCCTTAGGAGATATTATAAGGGGTAATGGACTGCTGAGACGAGGTCTCGGGTTCGATCAGAGGTTTTACCATGGCACACACCTATGATTTTCGATGCTTTTCGAAGTTATGTGTGTATTTATCGCAGGCTTATAAGTGCCCGGTTAATGGCAACAGGCTCGCCACCTATTACATTTTGACCTAAACATAAACTGGCGAAATGTGGGTGCTAGCACCTCTGCCTACCCCTTCGGGGATATAGGCGTGAGTTTATGTTATGTTATGTTATGTATTATTTTAAAAGTGGTGACCGTGTATACCAAGAATAAGACCGATGTAATATATCGCAGCCTTATCGCACTATGGCAATCGCGTACTAGCTACTATTGGATGGAAAAAAAAAATCGGAATTCATATTTTGGTACTTTGGGGTACTTTGTTAATTTAGCCAAACACTCTTGATTTTTTATAGTTTTCTTTCTTATTTATCTTCACCTTAGCGACGACCTCGATTTCATCCGGGGTTTTCACCTTGGGCCGGTGGGCGAGGGAAGTGCCATATGGGGTCAGCTTAAACCCCGACCGACTGAAGACCAGAGACAGCATGCGGAATTGCGGCAGTCGATTCTAGTCCGACATAATCTATGATTTCCGCACGGAAAAAAAGGCTCTCATCTTGGAGTCCGAGATCTGCTTTCCTACTTATTCTCGTATTCGGTATCCCTGGTAGTAAGACCATTGACCCGCATTAAGTAAGTCAGCACTTCTTCGTTGTTACCCCACCTACATGGTGCTGGTACAACTCCATGTGGTTTTGGTCGATTCGATTCAGACGCAGACCCTGCATCGCTGCTAGATCGTACCACGCAATCAACTTGGCTGGAATGTCATGTCCTCTCGACAGCTCTCTCTATACTCGAACTTGTACATTATCTCCTGGCCTATGTGAGGTAGATATTCCTAAAGCAGTCGTGAAAGGGGAGTTCCTGCATCGCTCGGTTGTTGTTGCCGCCATGTCGCCTCTCCAGGAAATCCTTCATGACGGGTCTTAACGTTATATTACTTTATATAACTACGGATGGTGTCGATTATTATTGAATGTTGAGCAAGTTTGCGGTTTACGTAAGTTATAAGTCTCTTAAACATAATAATTTGCCTATGATTTGTTTTTCTGTTAAAAAAGAATTGGAAATTTATTTAAATATGGATATCCGCATTCTAAAAGTCAAATTACATGTTTTATTTATTTTAGGTCTAGATAGTGTTGTGTGGTATACCCTGGATAATCATTAATATTATTATATGTTAGTTTCTTCTATCCTCATATTATGTTCTATCACAATTCCTTTCCTGGTTCCCGACAAAGTTAGGTAAATACTAAGGAATCTTCTCGCTGGTGTCGTACAAGGCGACTAATGAGAAAGGTTGTTCTGCATCCGGCATTAAACATACAGACCTTGAATGAGAGACCAGTAGATGGCAATAGGACCGTATGCGAATACCCCTTTATCTATCCCTTCCAGGATAAATAGGCGTGAGTATATATATATATCCATTTTTGGTATAATCTTGTAGAGTGGGTTCACACACATTAATTAGTATTATTCTTTATATGCCCTCGAGCCAAATTAAATTACTTTGGTTAAGATTGGTTTCCCGTCTAAGGTGGTGTGTAGTGGGTGGGATTTGAACCCGCAACCTCTTAATTGCGAATACACCACTGCCGCTTTAACTATATACTTCCTTGTCAGTTCATGATTTGCAAGCGCAAATACTCCGTGTTACAATCACTGAAAAGTGAAAATTTATAACAAAGATAATGACGCAGATACTGCTGTTACAAAACTCTCTTGTCTAGACTAAGAATTGCTAAAATTTTTGTTTAATACAACAAAGAATGAGTACTCTTATATCACAAATCATATATAATTCAACCAATTATAAAGTCTAAATGTGAAATAGAAAGGAATATGTATCTAAATTAAAATATACAATTATTTTAAAGACAAATGAAATCCTACTAATATTATAAACGGGAAAGTTTGTTAGTATGTATGTATGTATCTTTGTTGCTCTTTCACGCAAAATGACTGAACGGATCTGGCTGAAATTTAGCACAGGGATAAATTATAGTCCGGAACTTTTTATCCCGGGAATAGGTTCCCATGGGTTGTGGGAACGGGATCAGAATACTACGCGTGCGGGATAAATATTCTACGACATTCTACACATCGCTATCTAGACCCAAAGTAAGAATAGCTCAACTAGCTTGTTTTATGGGTAGAATGCAAATATATATATACTTAGATACTTTTTTGTAAATACATACATATTAGACGTTAGTACAATATGTATGTAGATAGCTTAGTTAAGTAAGATGCGCAACAGAATCAGTTTCAATATCAGCCTTATGTCACAGACTTTTCCTATGGATTTAGTTCGGAAAAGTGAACATCCACGACGGGATTTGAACCCGCGATCAGTCCCTTACAGGGGGAATACTCTGATCAACTGAGCTACCTGGACACATCCTAGATATTCGAAACTCCGATAGCGTCTGAAGAGTCGCCCCGAGACGTATAAATACGTTTTGGGGCGACGCTGGAGCTATCTACCGTAATTTTTAAGAACTACGGACACAATGAATGATGTTACAATCAGTTTTGAACATTGTTTTTAGATTACTCTACCACATTAGGTAATTCAATGAAATTTTGAAGCAATTAGTATATTAACCTTTTAGATTTAGTTCGGAAAAAGTGAATATACAGAGCGGGACTTGAAATCTATAGGAAAAGTTAGTATACTGATTACTTAAAAATTTCATTGAATTTTACAGACTGTGTCGCTAGCGGGCATGAACCTCGTCATTAGGGGTCGGGCCATTGCCCACCATTGTCTCATTGACCTAGTGGGGACTGGTAAACTTCACATACTTTCGAGATCATTAAAGAAAGACATCGCAATGTTTTTCTACACCATATAAACTACTTGTAATAATTATTCCAATTATAGTATTTTCTTCAAAAAATTCGTGATATGGAGTTGGGGACTGAAATCAAGCATAGCTTAATTAGTTTGTAATATGGGTTCTATAATACGGATAAACATAAGTAGGTAGGCAGGTTTCCAGACAAATATATATTCATGTAACTATACAATATTTTCACTGAACGGCAATCGAACCAGCCATGACGTAGCAGTCAAATAAGGCTCTGCAGCCACACCTCAGAGGTCATGTATACTTATTGATATTATAAAGCTGAAGAGTTTGTTTGTTTGTTTATTTGGTTGAACGCGCTAATCTCAGGAATTGATTTTTTTTGTGTTGGAGAGCCCATTTATTGAGGAAGGTTATTCAAAAGGTTAAAGGAAGGTTAGCAAATTTCCAAATATAAACAAATTACGGGCTTGTATAGGATAAATGGATGCCACGGGGGCGAAGTATGTTACGGGCAAAACGGTGAGGCACAGCTAGTCAAATTAATAAAATAAAAGTAAATTGCATAGTAGCTAGCAACAATTTTCACAACTTTTAACTTCTTTTTATTCAAAAGTAATAAATAGGTCAGTGTGTTTCAAATTTACGAGGACTATTTATAAGAATGTTGTTGCTATAATGCCTTAATGACAACAACAGAGTCGGACAATAATTGCAGCTTGTGAAGTTTTTACGCATTCGCATCTGCTGACCCTATACGGTGCAATGACGCAATAATGTAATTACGAAATTTAAAAAAAACGATAGCTCAGGATTATTAGATATTTCTCTATGTTTCCTTGTTGAAACTAAACTATTTTTACCTGATTCTATCGCGATTTGTTATGTGTAACACTGGGTGTGTGTTTACACTGGGGTAAATATCACGTGAGGAACTTTCGCATCCGCGGCAGCTCCCATGTACGTGACATCGCTGATCCAACGCTGGGTTGTCACCTTCGCTGGTGCAGCCACGTTTCGCGGTTGCCTCCGGACTACGTGAGTAACAAATATCTCGCCATGGCACTTCCACCGGGCCCCGGCAGGAGGAGGAGACCCAAGAAGTGCTGGTTTGACGTCGTAAGGGATGCGACGATGACGTGGAAGCGCAAGATGGGGCAAAGTGGAGAAGGAAAAGCAGACCCCGGGCTCCGAGGTGTAGGCTTCGGAAGCAGTCGCGACACAACGCTGAGATGATGCCCTTCCCAATATCTGCGGAACTTATTTCAACCTGTACAACCGGTTCACCTGCTGATGAATAGATGAAGCCCTGGCGCAGGCTTTTCCCTCGGGGTTGGATGGTCAGCCGGTAGTCGCTTTCGAATGATTATAAAAATACTATTACGACTGCAAGCTATATTTGTTTTAACTAATTGTGAGTAAAGTTTAACCAATTTATAATAACTATAAACACAAGAGCTTAAAAACTCGAACAGGATTAAACCACTCAAGTTATGGGTTCCCTTGTTACACCAATTTTGGTACATATTGTTTACAAACACCAAAGATTGTCTCGAATGTTGGTGGGTGGTCTACCACGTGCGTTACCCCTAGCTTCCGGGATTGTGTTTGTGTTATTAAGGGCACTTTATAAATCATCGTGATAAGTAATCATTTATCAAATGGATATAAAAAAACATCATTGTTAATGGATTACATAATTTCTGTATTCAGATTACTATATCTGATGGCAGTGATGTGGTATGTGATGTGTGATGCCTAAAGACCTAATCTGCAGATATGTCTTTTTTTTTTTCACCGTTAGTCCCACGATTGATGACCGACAAAAAACAATGGTCTACTTTCCAAATCGCCTAGTTAATTCTTTCCGTAACTTGACATAATCCTTACTTAACTCTTGTCTTTTATAAGTATATAACCACGTTTCGATCGCGACTTCAAATTTCACCCGCTTCAAATTTGTATAGTTTGTGATGCCTAGCAGATACAGATGAAATCTAATCTGCAGATATTTTTTTTATTTTTCTCGTCTATACTAACAACGATAGTTAAAAACTATCCAAATGACTCCTCAAGAACAAAGAAATCACCAAAATAATAAAAATCAATCCCATCATTAGGAGGAAGATTAATTAGGAAAATACGCACGCCGGAATTTTATTTATGAAGATCTAAATTTATTGACATACCAATCTTTAAGGTCAATAAATTTAAGATTCTTCAATATGTAACCATTTCACGCCATTAGTTATGATAGCACACAGTAGCATTAGTACATTACTTCAATTGATAGGTTTAAATATGTTTTTATTTTTAAACTTATCAGAAATAAGCACAGGAAAATTTATTGTGTAAGCCCTTTAAGACGCTAGTAGCTTTTTTTATTAGTGTTTTATTTTATTTCGAATGTTTAATATCTTTAGAATTTAAAATATCATACTACTAGCTACTACTACGTTCATAATGTCTTAATTAGGCCTCGGATTTCTTGAAATTAAATGAAGCAAGTACCTGGCCATAACACCAATACTTAACTACCATCTGCCATACCGCAGGAAGGCGGCAAAATTAAAAAAAAAAACAGAACAGATCTTAAAAAACAAAACTATTTTTGACTACTATTGTAGAATGTGTAATCCTCAACCAGCTGCTTCGTGTTTGCCATCATCAAAAATATTCATTTTACGGATTTTCTAAGAAATCACGTGCGGCTCCCATGATTTTTTTTCCAAAAAGGTGTCATATGTCTACTTGTGCGCGCATGCGATTTTTTTTTTCATTGAAGCACGTGCCGTTTTTTTTGTAAGGCTTCCTTATGCCGGTGCCTTACAGCTGTCGTGGCAAGCTGTGGTTTTCGGCATAACCCGGCAGAATTACAATAACCAACCAAGGGAACATGTTGGATTTGCCGAAGACGTTTTGAATTCGGCAGGGTTCTGTAATTTGCAACATGATGCTGTTTCTTGTACCTGCCATGCATCTGGTGCTTTTTGGTGCATCAAAAATAGAACGCTAATGTTTCGAATATTTTGCAGCCGTCCAGAAATCTGCCTTTCTTAAGACACGTATTTCCGCTGAACCAATTTCCGTATCAAATATCGTTCGATTCATGTCCGTGATAGATTGAATGTGGGCCAAGCTGATGTCAAAACTTGACTTAAGTTACTGACAATAATAAATTCCAAACAAATTGCATTGCTTGAAATGCGGGTAATAGTTATAGATTTGTTTATACTAAGTACATACTAAGTTCTATATTTTGTTGCAGTTCCGTACAGTCTAACACAAAAGTTTTATACAACACTGCAATTAGAGATCACTTGATTTAAAACCTTCCATAAAATACTAAGCAAATATGAAATATAGCTGTGCCCTACTGTGCTGTACTTCGCCCCCGTGGTACCCATTTATCCTAATACATGCCCGTAATTTATTCGTTTCACAATAATTTATGGAAATATTGCCCGATTCGTTGATATTTATGATTACTGTTCCACTCTCCTATGTAGTAGCGTGATGATATATATCTATCTATTTTCTATCCTCCGCGATAAATAGGCTATGAACGCAAAAAAGCACTTTTCAATTCGAACCAGTAGTTCCTGACATAAGCGCGTTCAATCAAACAAACAAACAAACTATTCACCTTTATAATATTAATAATAAATAGTATAGATATTCATCTTATCCTCTGAGGATTGTAAAAATACTTTGGCATCATATTAGCCGACTACAATGAAGCCAAAGGGCGTAGTGCATTTTTGAACGTTTTGTACATTATGTATAAAACATTCTGTGAGGCAGTAAGTACCTTATGATAGTGCAGTGACTGTCAGGATAAAAAATGGAAGGAGAAAGAAAATCCAATGGCAAATCTCTTGAATATTTTTCCTGGTCATCCCTCTAATAATAATTCATAATTGTACATATTTTAAGCTCTAAAATGTATTTATTTTAATTTCCAATATTAAATCTGTGTTTCGACTTCTTTAACATTATTATCATTATTCGCCTGTACAATACATTAAAAGAAGTTTCTGTTCTGGTCATGTTCATTCAGTGATGATATGTATGTATAATATGTCCGACCCTATGTTCAAACTTAGTGTGTGTATGTATGAAACGCATGTTCCAGTAGCAACGTAAAAGACACATCTGTAGGTTTTTATAATCATGAAATATATCCAACGAAGTACTTAAGTGCCATTGCAAACAAGTACCTGTGTACGTAAAATCATAAAATTCATTTTTTACGTGTACATTATCGCAATTAACATTCCAAAGTATGCTATAAAAATTACGCGCATAATTTCAAAATGAACCTGCCCAATATTACGAAGATTTTGAGCGTGTCGATAATGGCCTTTTACAGCTGCAGTGGTAGTTTTTATCACATATAATAAATGCAAAATAATAATAATATACTTACTATAAAGCTGCCTTACTACATGTACGTACAGGAAGCCGTACTAGAAAAGACCGCATCATTAATAGGACTTTTTTTTAGCAAATAAGCCTGATATCGTGCTGCTGGACCGGGCACAGTCACAGGTATTTCTTATGGTCATCACTATCCCCTATGATGAGAATCTCGTCCGCGCCGAAGCAGACAAAAAGACCAAATATCTGGAGGGTGGGTCCCAGTTATAATCTCAGCCAATGGTTTGATCCTAACGAGCCTCTCTACCCATCTTGAGAGGCTCAGTATCAGTGGGCAGTCGGTGGCGGCCGCGATGCAGAAAGCTGTCTTGCTCTACAATGCCTAACACCCTGGCCAACTGTTGCCTACCTCGTGGGGGCTTTTTTTTTTCTTTTTTTTTTTTACTTGCGGAAATCCCTTCGGATACCCCCCCGCCCACCAGCGGGGGTGGTTATGTCGTGTATCGACTAAAACCGCACGGTGTCCTCCCCAAGTGTCCGTTGCCGGGCACCCCGGGTAAGCCCTCGAAAGGATAACTCCAGGGTTATCTTGCCGCGTCTCCCAAACTAAGGGGGAGGCGTGAAGTAGTTGAATGAGAATAATTATATTTATATTACACGATTGTTATATTCAGACAGACAAGGCTCTGGCGCAGGCTTTCATCTCGGGGATGGGGGTCAGACGGCAGTTAATCCCGCGTAACTAAGTTAAAAGTATATGTATTTACAACGTGCGTTTAGTTAGTTCCAATCTCTAATGCATACAAATATTTGCACTGAGCGGAAATTGAACCCGTGACCCTAGTTTTAGGAGTCTGATACTCTACTGCTACGCCACAGAGATCGTTTAGTGAAAGAAACGTGTAACAGAATTTAGGGTTAGGAAGTTATACAAATACAGTGTCAGGTCAAGTAAAATAGGTAAATTTATTCTAAATAGAGTGAATAATTATTATGGCGAAAGAACAAGGAAATATATAGTGCCAAGAGTTTATAACAAGTATATGCTATTAAGAAATGATTTAAAAATAAAAAATAAAGCTACATTTAAAAGAAAATAGCATAGTTATAGTTAGTTAGGTATATAGTACAATGTATTCGAGATAATAATTTTAATGCAAGGAGATAATAATTAAATGTTGAATGTATCAAGATATAATTATATAAATTGGTTGGATTGGATGGGTAGACTTAAAGTAGATATAAGTAGGTATGTATAGAAAAATGTATGAGCGAACGCCTACAAACTGCCCCAGCAGTTTGGCGAAGATAACTTTTAAGAACATATGTATCTATTTTTATGAATAAACAATTAAAAACAATTAAAAACAAAAAAAAAAGAAGACCTCAAACATTCCCCTAAGTTTAATTTAGATTCTTAAAGTGCCCCTAACATTATCAACAGAAATGACTGACAACCAAAACTCACAAGAATAAAACGGCTACCATTCCGTTACGCCATTGATTTTTTCATAACTCATATCCTGGATGACAATGGTTCATAAAGATCTGTAGACGATATGATCTTGGGTCAACAATCGACGGCTGTGGTTGCCTGTCCCATCGAGATATATATCGATGAAAAAATTAATCGATTTAGAGAATGATCGAGTTCAAACTCAATGAGAATAAGCGATTGTAATGCCATTCGTTCCTTTTTATCTTCGTATCATAATAGTGGGACTATTGGAACCATATAAAGTGTGTATTGAAGTTGTTAAGAATTACAAACAAAGTCGTGATGAAATGGTAGCCAAAGATTTACTGTAGGTTACATATAAGAAGTATGAAACCCGCGCATGTAATTTTTTTGTTCACATTGACGACGTCACGCGAATCATCTAGCAATACATACATACACAAAACCTGGTGTTTGCTTTTCTATTCTCTGTCTCCACTTTGCACAAATCTTCAGCATCCCTGGTACTTAGCGACACCATAGACACGCATATCATCCCTTACGACGTCAAGCCAGCACTTTTTGGGAGCCTCGGAACAATTGGCATATTATGGTACTTTCCAATCTGTGTACTCAAATATCAGTTAACAGTAGATGAAACTCGAATGAAAAATGCCTCCATACAACTCACATAAAACAGAAGTTAAATATACCTAATAATATTCAGTAAACAAAGAAAAAGTAATACCGTTACTCACAAATAGACTCAATACCACAAACTCGCACAATTGAAAACTTGAAAACTATTATTAATCTACAAGTGGCTAAATCAAAACCACTCAATACTTAACCTTATTTTTACGGCAATAAAGGTTTTTAATATGTGTTATAGTTGTAAATAGAAGTTGGTATTAATGGGTAATAGGGATTTAATATAGTGAACCAAAATCGTCCTTCTTTTATGCCATTGTCTGGTTAGATATTCCTACAAAAGATTGCGTTCTCTTTCTTGGCGTTGTTTGATCTTCACTTGAGTAGTTGATATATTACCAGTGCCAGGTGATCTCCTTTTAGTGGTTTTCATTATTATTTTTCAAAAGAAGTTCTTCGAATGCTTTGTTGGAAACTTGTTCCTGGATTGGTGATGCTTTCGGGCAAATTTAAAAGCGTAATGTTGCGAATAAAATTTAGCTTAAAAGTAATTTTTATCGTCCAGTCCAGACAAAAAGAAGTAAAGCTAGATGGTAAGATACTGTAAGTGTAGACAGTGTAAAGTATGAAGACCACCATTCTAGATGCCAACACCGCAGGGTGAATATTGACGTTTCTTATAAAACAATCTATACAAATAAATAAAATAGACGTATCTGTCTGTAACGTTAAACTAATAGCTTTTTAATAAATGCATATGAGTGTGTACGTAGGTACATAGGTACCTAGCTATTTACCTAAAACAATCTGGTTAATCTGTGCCGGGTAATCTCCGAAATGGCTGGGCCTATTTTGATGGTATTTTCAATGCAGATTGCTGTTATTATAAGGCGTAACTTAGGCAACTTTTATTTTGGAAAAAGGTATTAGGGTTCCGTGCAAAAAAATAAAATCCAGATCTATGTCTACGCGGACGAAGCCGGGTGCTTTGGTGTACATTAGGGAAGATCTATATCCAGTAGTGGACTGCAACAGACTAATTAATTTTACATAATAATCATTTTCACTGGTTTATTTCACACTTTTGCCTATTTCTTATTAATTTGCATATTATTATTCCTCTTTATTAACTTTTAAATAGGTACAGAGTAACCTTACACCCCGGCGTCTGAAGACCCGAGACGGCGTGCGGTTTTAGTCGGTGCAAGCCCGACATAACCGCCCCCGCTGGCCGGCGGGGGGGTATCCGAAGGGATTTCCGCACGAGAAAAAAAAAAAAAAAAGGTACATATAATTGCATTTTTAAATATATATATAAAAAAAAATACAAATATATTTAAAAATATAAAAACATCGGCATCAGGTACAGGGACCAAGCTGGTGGTTACGGCTCCAGGGAGAGGAACTTCCTCACTATGCGTGCCGTGCCTAGCAGAACGGCCTTCTGCATCAGGTCTTTGAGCCAGCTGCCTAACGAGAGCCTCATAAGGTGTTGATCGAGGCTCTTGGCGATGAGTCCATGTGCTGACACAACTATCGGTACAATAATAGCTGAGTCCACATCCCACATGTCGACAATCTCATTGGCCAGGTCCAAATATTTTGTTTGTTTTTCTTTTTCTGCCTTCATGAGATTCTCGTCATGGGGGACAGTGATATCAACTATCATTGCACGACGCTCTAATCGATCCATTATCACTATATCAGGCTTATTGGCAATAATAGTCCTGTCAGTGATAATAGATTGATCCCAGTACAATGTGACACGACCGTTTTCGAGAACTGGGTCGGGCACATACTTGTAGTATGGCACCTCCGAAGTCACAAGATTGTATTTAAGGGCAAGTTGCTGATGTACAATCCTGGCCACTTGGTTATGTCTGTGCAAGTACTCGCCGTTGGCTAGACGAGAACAACCGGAAATAATGTGTCTGAGTGATTCTCCGGGGCGATGACATGCCCGACAGATGTCAACCGTACCGTCCTTCAGAATATACTTCCGGTAGTTGTTCGTCATTACAACTTCGTCCGTAATTGCAAAGATTAAACCTTCGGTTTCTCCAAAAAGATCACCGAACCGTAGCCAAGATACAGACGCTTTTAAATCTATATCGGGCCCATTTAAGGCCCGATAGAAGCGTCCGTGTAGCTCTTTGCCCTTCCATACTTCCCTGCGATCAGCAGTACCAAGTACTACAGGTTTGCGCCAGTTCTCTTTAGCCAACGCGAGAGGGGTTAGGCCATTGTCCACTGCGACCACATCGCGATGCATATCGGAATCTACACGTAGGAAATATTCTCTAAGGTTGTATATCTCGCGGTTATGAAGGGTCTTGGCATTTAAAAAACCACGACCGCCCAATTTCCGCGGGATATACAACCTCATTACCGATGAACGTGGATGGTGCATTCGGAATGTGGTCAGCAGTGTCCGGACCCTCCTATCTAGAGCATCCAGTTCAGTCTAAATCCATCTGAGTATGCCGAAGGAGTACATCAGGACTGGCATGACCCAACCATTATTATTATGGCTCACGTGCAAAGGTCACATACCTACACGAAGTAGTTACCTATAACTGTCATATACCAAATATCATAAAGCAAATACCTCGTTTGACATAAATTTAAAATAAAACACTAGATACGTTGATCTCAAGCGAAGTCATTGCTATTAAAATTAAATGAAAGGCGTGAATGAACGTTTTAATTTTAAATTATATATATTTAAAGAATGAAGCAATTTATACTTAATAATTTGATGAGCTTTTCATTATGTCAATCAATGTGTAATTTACGTATTCTGTTTTTTTAAATTACTTGGTTCCGACCACTGAGTGAGCGATATTTATAAGCGATAATTTCTGCCATTTAGTCATGTTAAGGTATGGTTTCGCGAGCTGGTATCCGCAACTCCACGACAAGGCGCGGTTTTTTGCGTGAGGGTGAGCATTTCACTCGATCCACCCCAACTCATTGAAGAACGCCAGCAGGCTATTCACGCTGCTGGCGATCTCCCGGAGCGTACCGTCCTGTATTTCCGAGGTACTTAACCTGTATAAGGCGGTTGCAGGGCAGTGTAGGAGCACGTGTGCCGCTGTTTCTTCCTCTCTCATGCAGGCTCTGCAGAGAGGGCTTGTCGGTGATTCCTATAATATAAAGGTGTTTATTGAAGAAGCCGTCCCCGTGATGGCAGCTGTGGCCGTGCGCAGTTGCCGTTTGGTCAGTTGTCGAAGACGCCTGGTCAGTCTATTTTCAAGCACGGGGAGTGCTTCCCTCGCCTGTCTGCAAACTTCCAGATTTATCCAATAGCTGTTGTGTTGATCTCTCGTTCGTTTGTTATGGTTCGTAGGTATGCAAAGGGGATCGGTATTATGGGCTCAGGTCCCATTACCACCATGTCAGATCCTCTTCTGGCAAGCTCATCTGCTGCATCATTGCCGCGCGAGCCGCTGTGGCCCTTAATCCATTGCAAGGTTATGTTGTTGAAATGGCCTATTTGGTTCAGTTTACGATGGCACTCCAATATTAGTCCCGAGTTTATAGTGTGGCTGTTTAAAGCTTGCAGCACGGCCATGCTGTCGGAGAGTATGTGTATTGAGTGGCCTTCCACTTTCCTGGCCATTACCGCTGAAGCTGCCAGGGTAATCCCCTTGCATTCAGCTTGAAATATTGTGCTGTGGGTCCCCAGCGGTGATGAAATGGATACATTAAGGTCCTCCGAGAAAACGCCGGCCCCGGTGCCTGTACCAGTTTTTTGATCCATCTGTGAAGATGCGTAATTCCGTTGGGCATAAAGCCTCACAGCGGTGGTCCTCATGAAGTTGGATATTGTATTTTTTTTTGTATTTTTTTTTTAGGCATGTTATCAAAATATTAAAATTATCTTAAAATATTATCAAAATAATATTTTAAGCTCCAAAATATGTATATAGTAGGTACTTACCTTTTTTTTTTTTCGTGCGGAAATCCCTTCGGATACCCCCCCGCTGGCCAGCGGAGGCGGTTATGTCGGGCTTGCACCGACTAAAACCGCACGCCGTCTCGGGTCTTAAGACGCCGGGGTGTAAGGTTACCCCAGAGCATATCCCTCGCACCCCGACCGACCCTGGGCCATCTCCGGTTTCGAGATGGCCCCCTTACTTGCTCTCCACTGTGCCATCTGCTAAAGGTACCTACTATTAATATTGTCAGATACGCGGGAAGGCTATTATGTAGTTTTAATATTTTTTTGGCGTTTTTGTATCTGTCGTGAACATGGTTCATCTTTTATTTTATTTTAGGTTTATTTTAGTTATATATAAGTACAAATGTCCTACTTTCATTCTCTTACCTTTAAAAATGAATAGTTCTACACTACGAATTTTGCAAGATAAATAAGAGCTTATTTTTATGAATGACTTCTGTCTACCAAAGTTTTTCTTTCTAAATTAAGTCTAATAATGGCGAAATCTCCAATTTTTTGTATTATAACCGATAGGCCATTTCTAATATCGTGAACTAAGTTTGAAGAATACACGATTTCTTACTTTAACATTCGATTTCTACATGATATTGGCAAAATTGTGGTAACTCTACCACAAAATCCATAACCAGGGAAGAGAGAGAGAAGTTGAAGTTGATTGCTAGCTACCTCTTTTGACCCATTATATATTATATATAACCTTAAGTTTGAACAAAATATATATCCAAGTTTTTTTTTGTGTTTCGAACGTTTTTATTTGATATCAAAATAAATAATGTAATTGTTTTAATCCCGCTCACTTCAAAGCCCAACCTAATATCTGTAATCCCGCGTATCTATCAATCAACCAATTTCCTATACGATCTCTGCCACTATTGACATAAAGTCCAAAATCGAATACAATTTCATATATGTCTGTATATCGTGACACAAAGCATTTCTTAACAGTGATTTAACATTAAGACCTAACGTTATACGCTATTTAACGATGTTACACACAATAGCATATCATTCATTAATATAGCACGCGACATAGTTATTGTTCGTGTATAATTTAGAGATCCTTACAATCAACTTAGTTAATAGCTGAAGAAACGTGTACCTTTTTTTTTTCGTGCGGAAGTCCCTTCGGATACCCCCCCCCCCCCCGCCGGCCAACAGGGGTTGTTATGTCGGGCTTGAACCGACTAAAACCGCACGCCGTCTCGGGTCTTAAGACGCCGGGAAATATTAAATAATCGTAGGAAAAAACCAGTGTTATACCTTTTCCAGTACACAAAACCGACTGAACGTCCTTGACCCATACATTTTCTCTATACTACAAGTAGCTGTAAAAAATAAATGTTTTGGAACAAACTGCACAGCAGTATCTAGACCCAAACTAAGCATAGCTTCTAATAATGGGGTCTTGATTCCATTTAAAATAGCTTGTGACCACGGCCAGTGTAATCTGTTTTAAAAGACTGGCAATTCAATGGTGTATATATATATACCAAGAACGCGTTTATTACCAATAACATTGTTTTATAACTTAACTAAAAAGAATTAAAAAAAGAACAGTTGCTCCAAAAGGATTACAAAAGGTTCTCACGATTTGAAAGGATCTGTTTTGAACAGGATATTACCTAAAGGCGGTTTACGTAAATCGCTTATACATACTACAGTTTACACTGTACCCAAATACAGATTGAAAACCTTACTTACTTGTGTATTGTTTATTTTAAAATGCCCATTGCTTTTCATTGTCTATCGTTAGGTATGCTACGGTGTCCGCTTATTGACTGCAGCATATATACCTACTCACGACTCGTGTATTCCTGAAGCATTGAGTACAGTTATTTATAAGTGTTTTTTGTATTTACACTCATGGTTTGCCAATTTTTTGTGGTCACATCGAGGGGAATTCGCCAATGAGGCCAGAGTATTGCCATCAACTGGTTACTTTACTT
The DNA here is from genome assembly GCA_946251805.1 of Cybosia mesomella. NCBI lineage: Eukaryota > Metazoa > Arthropoda > Insecta > Lepidoptera > Erebidae > Cybosia > Cybosia mesomella. The sequence goes on from OX276409.1 coordinate 17,820,069, forward strand.
CGTGCGTTTTTGTTTCAAAAACTTAGCCTGAGATACGGGTGTGAGCACATAAACGATACAAATAAAAAATAGAATATCAATAACCAACATTTCCGGAACATTTCCGTAGTTTGGGGAAGATGTCTTTACGGAACCTTTAATATACTAGCCATGTCGCTCTTAACACGCGATCTTAGATTCGTCACACAAATTGTTACAGTTTTTATGAACCATTTTTTTAACGGTCATATGTAGCGTTATTTTAAATACAAAACAATTTTCTGGCTGTGTTGAAACAACTTGGGATAATTTCTGAGGAACCGCGACGCGCTTGTGCGTTCTCAATGGTAGATTTTTATTTATCACTATCAATCAATCAATTAGCCTATTGCAGTCCACTGCTGGACATAAGCCTCTCCCATTGTACGCCATAGCACCCGATCCTCCGCCTTGCGCATCCTGTCTAGCTGTCACTAGCTTACCTTTAATTTACGCGGTTGGAAAGTAATAGTCGGGATAAAAAGGAGCCTATGTTACTCATGGATCATGTAGCATTCTAATGGTGAAAGAATTTTCGAAATCGGCGCAGTAGTTTTGGAGCCTATTTAATACAAACAAACAATCAATCAAATCTATCCTCTTTACAATATGAGTATCGACTAGCTGTGCCCGCAACTTCATCCGCGTGGATTTAGATTTTAAGCTTATACTACTAACTATTAGGTAATCTGTGCTTATAACAAGGGTAACAAGGGTAATACTGACAAGGGTGTACAGGGTGAGATGAAAATCTATAAAACCGAATCAAGGCCGGTTTCTGAATTGCGCAATTGAAATTGAGTCTACTCAACGCCTATTTAAGCACATCGCGCAGTACGAACCTGCGCGTACTTAAGTAGGCATTGACAACAGTCTCAATTCAAAAATTCGTCATAAAACTCTGTCTCTGCTCTCTGTATGTTGGTCTTGTTTTTTATTTCATTTTGCGCCTCTTCCTGTAAGGCGTTAAACCTTTCATGTAATGATATTAAATATTTTAAGATTTTCTAATATTTTTGCTTCTTCAGCGAAAGAGGTGTAAAGGGCCCTCTACCAATACCCTTGACTTTGGAGGCAACTGCGAAATTGCTATGAGGAGGATGATGTTTAAGCTCTTCAGCGTAAGAAGAAGTACAGATCTTTATATTACAAAAAACTTTGAATAGCGTCTATGGCCGCCAGTGTATTGCTATTAACAACTCAACACGTGTGACCTCTGCGGCCAGACATTTTTTATTACAAACTCAAAATGTCCTACATGAATAAGAAACTCTCATAGCTTCAATTTTGATATCAAACAAATCATGCAACTATACATTGTCGCTGTTGGGTGCCAATCAAATTCATACAGTCTTGTCAAAAATGTATTGTAGACGCAATTTCCTTTTTAATTTAGTGCCCAATGCGAACTTTTGTGTCGTTACCTTTCATTTTTTGCGTAACTCAGGTAACTCGTGAGCACGTGTTTCAAAGACTTCGCTCCCACGATCTTTGCGCAAACGCAAAAGTAAAGATTTTTTTAGATAATCCTTGAGAAAAAAATTGCAAATATGCACGTGCAAATTGCAAACCTTGGGAATCAGCTGATTTTATCCGTATCATCACTAGTTTTAATCAAAACTAAACTGTTTGTGATTGATATTTGGTTGAAATTTCAATGTTTTCTTTGATTGTAAACAATGTCATATGAAAATTTTTCTTACTTTCTATAAATTATCTGATGTATGCAGAATGCACGTGCAAGTTTGAAATCTGTTACGAAATTATAACGTTTCCAAATTCATTTATTTTTACAGTATCGAGGGGGTAAATTGGCATAGTCTCCGCTCGATGGGCGCGGTTAGCGATGATAATAAACACACGCAAACCCAGATATCAATCGTACTGCTGTAACTCCATTTCCACGAATCAGGCCACTCCACTCACCATGGAAACAATTTCCATTTAAGTAATAATGATGTAAGTAATAACGGGGTGAAACCTACGGGGCTAAGTATGCTTTACTTGCAAGCCAGTACACCTGGTGATTGACAGACGAGGCGCTGGCTCAAGCTTTCCCCTCGGGGTGGGGAGGTCAGACGACAGCCCCTCACATAAAAGCCGTATAAGCTAAACTGAAAGAGAGACGAGTAAGTGGGCTCCGGGCTCCGAGTAGAGAGCCTCGAAACAACCCTAAAATGCTGATGATTAAAAAGCTAGCAAGCCATGCATTTTAATTAAATACTCATGATTAATTAAAGACATTACGGCCCAAGAGGCCTATTCATCATCCTTGAAGCTGAAAGCACGTAAGTGGATAAGTTTTTAAAGCAAATAATAGTTTAGCAAGTCGCGAAACTTACTACTTAAGGGACGGCACTAACTGGAGGTATAAGACCAAGACTTGAGAATTTATATATGACGAATAGAAATAGAACTTAACTTAATACGCATAAAATTTAAACTTCAATATTCAGCTTTATTTATGTGTGTACGGTTTCCGTTATTGAAATTCGATTTTTATCTTAATGGCGTAAGTTCTATTTCTGTTTGTCACAAAAAAATCTTTTGCCGTGCCGTGTCGTCAGACAGTGCCGGCCCTAAGGCTTTCACTAAGTTTAATTAACTTAAGCCTGACGGGTGTTATGAAGAAAGATAAGTAGTTGGAACACTCATTTAGGGCTTAATATACCCAGAAGCTACTTAAAAATATACTCTGAAGTTAGTTAATACTTATTTGCTAAGTAGTTCACAGCTATAGACGAATAATAATGACGTAAATAAGAGTAGAAGACAAGAGTCGAGAGAACGAATAATAAAAAAATGGCAATTATAAAAATCACAGAAACGTGTACGCGAACCCATTTAGAGAATATAATCTAAATGGGTTCGCGGTTCTGCATACACGTTTTGTATAATAATGTCCGTCGTTTATAAACCGACTTGAAAAAATCTTTTAACATCGAGTTTAGCTCCCCGGTGCGGGTGGACCACGTGAATCAAGTTACGTCCACAAATTAAAGAAAAATAAGTAATTTTTTTATTAAAAGAAACCCACTTCAAGAACCAAAAATACGCGTCAGACATTTCTGTTGAAATTGGTGCCAAGTCAAATAGGTATTACACCGACTATTGCACCGACTTCAACGGAAAAGTCTTGTTTTTTATATTTTGAATTAAATCTGTAATTCAGTTATTTTTCTTTTTTCATGGGCAAATTAGGCAACACACTAATATAATGAATGGAAACACATCGCAGGGACAGAGAACTGGGCAGACTTGGCTTCTCTTGGCTGTAATGCTAAAGTTCTTCAAGATATCAGCTGGTGGCAAGGTCCGACGTGGCTACGTCTAGCGCCGCATGAATGGCCGCAGTCTGATGTAGTATTTGATGAACAACAAGTATACCTGGAAACTAAGAAAACTGCATGTATGAATGTGAGTTCCAATGAAACATTATTATTATCAATATTACAAGCATATTTTTCAAAGTATTCAAAACTAGTACGAAGTATGGCATGGATATTAAGATTTATAAATAATGTGCAAAATAAGGATACTAAAATTAATTCAGACTTAACAAATAGTGAGTATATGAAAGCAGAAAGGTTAATAATGAGATTAATACAACAGGATGATCAGAAACTGGCAGAAAATGCTAAGCTGACATGATTCTATGATGACGAAGGTTTATTGAAAATTAAAACTAAACGTACCCTGTCGGATTTCCCAGAAAGTATCAGAACACCTTATCTGTTACCAGCTAAAAATAAAATTGTTATTCTGTTAGTTAAACAAAGACATGAACAGCTACAGCACGCTGGTCCTGATCAGCTCATTGTAGATATGAGAGTGAGGTTTTGGATAATTGGAGTACGCCGCTTTGTAAGGTCAGTTATATCCAGTTGTGTAATATGCAGGCGATATAAATCCAAACCTTCACAAGCACCAACTGCTCCACTACCTTTAAAGAGGATAGTGTGCACTGCACCTTTCCAAACAACAGGAGTAGATTTGGCTGGCCCTATATCTTAAAAATGGCGATAAATGTTGGGTAGTACTTTACACTTGCACTGTATACAGAGCTGTGCATTTAGAAATTACAAAGTCGCTGTCCACCGAAGCATTCATTATGACTTTAAGGAGATTTATATCACGTCGTGGACGAGTTGATTTAATAATGTCTGACCAAGGCACTAATTTTCATGGTACTGGGTACTTTCTTCTCTAAATTGGGAAGAGGTTCAACGTCAATCAACAGTACGTCGTATATCCTGGAAAATCAACCTTCGGCCGCCCGGTGGGGAGGTTATTGGGAGCGATTAATTCGTATAATGAAGGACTTATTACGTCGTATCTTAGGCAAGGCTTCAGTGACATATGAAGAGCTGGAAGAAATTGTTTGTGAATGTGAGGCTGTCATAAATGGCCGACCGCTTACTTACATTAACGATGACAAGGGTGAATGTCTAGAACCATTGACACCAGCACACTTCATTCAACCATCACCTGTTACTGATGTTACTGATCTTAAACAAATTGAAGCTAAAAGTTTGAATAAAAGGTTGCAATATTTATTAAGTCTTAGAGAGCAATTTAAACAAAGGTTCAAAATGGAATATCTTATGTTGCTGGTACAGAAGGGAAAGGAAGTTAAGGATAATTTGAATATAGGTGACATAGTATTAATAGAGACTGATGAGAATGTCCAATGGGTATTATTGAACAATTTTTTTCCGGCAAAGATGGAGTATTGACAACGGCTAGGGTAAGGACATTCATGGGAACAAGGATCCGTCCTTTACAACGTTTGTTTAAATTAGAAGTTTCAGCTACATCCACAGGTAAAATTCCAACTGTAACCAATATTCCTGCTAGCCCCATTCCACAGATATCACAAGATGATTCTCCCACTGTTGAGAGATGTTCTGAGGAATCGCCGATGCCACAGTACACTACCAGAAGAGGTGGAATAGTGAAAATACCAAGTAAGTTCTATATCTAGTTATTCGTCATGTAGCATGTTGCACCAGTCAACAAACCATTATAAATTATACAAACATTCGAATGCTAATGTGTTCAATTATTGTGTATGGTACTTAAACGCGTTCTACTGATTCTTACTATGCTTTGGTGTCATATTAAAATATATATGTACAATGTGTTAACCAGTCACTGGGATGGAATTGTATTAAACTAGTTTTTACTGAATTATTACTGTGCTTTGTGCAATATTCAAATATGGGTACCTATCATGTAAAAGCATAAACACTAAATAGTGTGTTGGTGCTTCATTTAGGGAATACATTTCGATCCCAAGACACTGTCGTAGGGCTAAATGAAGCACAAGTGGTACTTGTGCGTTGTGCACCTTATGTGTGGGTGGACATTACTGTTTAGTTAATATATTTTTTCATGCGTACCGCGTTAGCCTAGTGGTATGGGTAATGGACTGCTGAGATGAGGTCTCGGGTTCGATCCCAGGTTTTACCATGGCACACACCAATGACTTTTCGATGCTTTTCGAAGTTATATGTGTATTTATCGCAGGTTTATAAGTGCCCGGTTAATGGCAATAGGCTCGCCACCTATTACATTGGGACCTAAACATAAACTGGCGAAATGTGTGTGCTAGCACCTCTGCCTACCCCTTCGGGGACATAGGCGTGAGTTTATGTTATGTTATGTTTTCATGCTCATTTTTTTAATTTGTATCGCCATCTGCAAAAGCTAACAAAGAATTTTGTCATTAGATTGATTAGTACATAATACTTTGATGTGTATTCATTTCTATTGTATATTACTTTTGTTTTGTTTGTGGAGGATGTTAAAGATTGATTAGGCAAAATCGATACTAGGCCGAATGAATGATGTCTTCTGAGAGTTACGGACTGAATTTAGACAGTACAATATTTCGATATGTAGCGAACTTCGAAAACACATATTTCGACAAGTCATTGCTTCAACAGACAACTATTATACAATACACACATTCGAATTACCACTACTTCAACAGACGATTATTCGACAGACAATACTTAGACAAGACACAACTTCGAATGACCACTAGTTTGACAGATTTTTTTAACATTCTCCCAAAATAATAATGCTCTGAAATGTATTAAAAATTGTGCCTACCTAATTAAATATGTACCCAATGAATTGAAACATCAATTCCGGCGCTTCGCCGGCCGCTCGGTTCGCTCGCTCGGCTCGCGCTCTGTTGGGGTCACAATTCTAACCTAACCTAATCCACTTTACTTATTTTTGGAATATAATTTTAAAATCTGTCGAAGTAGTGGTCATTCGAAGATGTATCTTGTCTAAGATACATCTTCGAATGACCATTTTCAACTCCTTACCCAAGGGAATGGCGGAACTACTGCGCTCAAAATTTCTACGCGCATTATGGGAGTGGTTAATTAAGCAAAGCTTTTACGACACTTCAGATTTCCTGAAGAGCAGTTCTTGCGGTTTCGGTGCACATTGATTAGGAAGCATTGTTTCACATGTAATTGATAATTTATTTGACTTCGAAATGTTTAGTTTATTAAGATTGTACTATTGCTTGCTATGATAATCTAATCTTGTTAACTGTTCCTAACATTTGACATATTTTGTAATTTCGATTTTGACTTATTTTAACTTTTGAGATGTTTACTTTAATTTTCATGTTTATTTAATATCTTGGTCTCAGTATGCAAATTTGTCATTTTGATTTTGACTCATTTTAACTTTTGACATGTTTGCCTTAATTTTACATATTTATTCAATTTCTTGGGCATAATAACTGTCAAAAACGCTTATAAATATAGTTTGATTTGATAGATAATGTTGCATGCGGAAATTTCTGTGAAACATGCTGTACACCATTATATGTTAACATCTTTATACCTGGCTATGTTTTGTGCAATAAATGAATTTACTTACTTACTTACTAAGTATTGTCTGTCGAATAATCGTCTGTCGAAGTAGTGGTAATTCGAAGGTGTGTGTTGTCTAATAATTGTCTGTCGAAGCAATAACTTGTCGATCTATGTGTTTTCGAAGTTTGCTACATGTCGAAGTATTGTACTGTCTAAATTCAGTCCGTAAATGGTCTTCTGAAGCGACAATTGAACTAAGGTGTTGTTCTTTTATTTCCAAAATCCATATTGTCTAATAAACAACCTGCGTACCCTTTTTTTTTTTTTTTTTCGTGCGGATATCCCCTCGGATACCCCCCCGCCGGCCAGCGGGGGCGGTTATGTCGGGCTTGAACCGACTAAAACCGCACGCCGTCTCGGGTCTGCAGACGCCGGGGTGTAAGGTTGCCCATAGAGCATATCCCTCGCACCCCGACTGACCCTGGGCCATCTCCGGTTTCAAACAGCCAGTATAGGTAGGTAGTTTATTGATTTTTACAACCGGTTTAATTGTTTTCAAAATCAAAATTTCATAATGAAGGTATTTTATATTAATTTTTATATGTAAACGACTGAGATTTAAACTTAATGTTTTTTTTAGTGACAGGTCCAGTTATTACTTTTAATAAAATTAATTTCATATTTATATGATAGGTAGATTTGGTATTTAATTGAATTTTTTAATAATTTATTTTATCTCGAGGTTTTAAATGAGCAATTCTTTCAATCAACGATTGTATATAAAAATCTGAATCTCGGAAACATCTATAACGATTTTCATGAAATTTTGTATGCAGTGGCTTTCGGGGGCGATAAATTATTCTAGCTAGGTTTCATCGGAAACAAAACCGTACTGTATAAAGCCTTCATTCTACAAGCCATTTGACTATCATGTCATAATTTTATAACCGTTTATCAAATGAATTCATTCTCTGTGTAGGTAACAAATAATCGTTCATAAATCTAAGTAGACATACTGAATAAACACCGTGACAAAGCTTCTTTCAACGCACAACATCTTCAACAATCAGCCGTTTCTTAATTTTTTCTATGACTTGATCTAGACAAGGACGGAAACATGTGTCTATACCGTTGAAAAGAGATAGATGTATGATCGATTTAAGCGATGCAGCTGCTGTATTCGCCAGGTAGCTTGTCTTTCTGGAAGAATCTTAGCCTGTTTATTTTTTGAAGAACTTTGAATTTCAATACGTATGATAATATTGGTAACGGGTAGTTGGCGGGAATACTTTTGACAGCTGGCCTCTGCTCCTGAGGCTTGAAAAAATAAGATCTGTTTTTTAAATAACACATCATGTTTTAGTGAGAAGACTTAGTTGAGTCAGGGTAAATACCCAAAATATCTGCCCGTATTTTTGAGAGATATCCTTTTTGGCCTCTTGTCAGTGTATAATGTATATCCCTGAAGGTCTTAAGTACTAGTACATGTCTGTATTAGTAATTAGGACCCAAATTTCACCTCCACGTTTTTTGTTTCATGTAACAGGAGGCCCTTCGGGGATACAGGCGTGAAGTTATGTTATGTTATGAAGTTATGTAACAGGAGGCGAGCGGGAGCCTATTACCATCAACCGAGTACTTTTTCATGTGCTGTATGTTTGCTGTTAGATGGAGAACAGTCCTATCCCTTATTTATTTTGTACGACTTCCACAAAAAAGATTTAGGTGGCCGCCGAGAATACCTATGAGAAATGGTACATCAATAAAAAAATTGTTGCTAATAACGCTCATCCTTTCTCTATTATTATAAAGAGGACACAAAGAGAATGGGGAAAATATAGTAGACACCAGCGAAAATGGCACCGGTATCGCAGCGTCTTTTACAAAACGTCTGTTGACATTACTAAGTATGAAGAAAATTACCAAAAGGTTTATTTGCTGCAACTCTTGCAAAGTTAAGATATTACAAATGTGTGAGCAGTAATTCCACTACCTATTTTGATATTTTCAGCTATTTTCAAGCGATTGGTGAAAAGAAGCTGTAATTCGCACTATTTCTAATGACATGGGAACACGATTGGTATGTTCCTATATATACTACGCTTGTTATGCTGAGAAATAACGATAAACAAGAACTTACTAAAAAGATTATCTTATCCGACTACTAGCTTTTAATTTTTTTATAAACACAACTCAAACCTAAAGGACTAGGACTTACAGTATAAAGTATCTAAATGGAGTCAACACGGTATCAGAATCGTTTAAAGTAAGCGGAGCAACAACCAGACACGTGAAAGAGACTTTATAAACTTCATACTATGTACCTACCGATACATAATTAATTTTAATGAGCCAATATAATAACTTTCAATTTCGTTCACAGACTTATTCATCCATTAAACATTAAATGATAAATTACAGTAATCATTCGTTAAATGAGCTCGATTATTGTGCGCCAAATTAGACCATGGGAATTCACATCTAAAGGAATCAAAATGACTATAAATGATTGATATCGAGAAAGTAGAAATCATTCCAGATCTATCGAAGATGCTTTCTATATGAGATCATTAGTCAACAATAAAAGAAACTGCTTTTAATGTTCCAATTGTAGTCATACATATAAGCGAAAACAACTGCAAATGGCTTCTCCGAGAAAATAAATCAAGCTAACAATCTTAACGCCGGACAGACAGTAAGTCATATTCCTTATCAGGCTATTGTGCGGAAGTTAAGAATTCAAACAACATCGACCAATCACGTCGGACCATCTGCCGCGACGGCGCGTGCGCCGATCTTTGATCGATCGCGCATTTTTGCGCGTGTGTGCGTGTTCTTACACCATTTTTTGTATGTACGCACGGAATCTATCGTTTTGTGTGAGCGTTTCTAAGATTTGGCAGATGGCACGTGCTCGTCTATGTTCCCTTTTCGTACATCTGTCGTTTCTTAGACCTTTTTTTCTTAATCTTAGTATTTTTTTGTGATTTTCCTCGAGCATGTGTCGTTGATGCTGGGATGCAAATATGACGTTTTTGATTAAAAAAAACTGGGATTTTATTCGTGTAAGCAACACATGGTGTTTGAAAAAATAAATTGTTCAGTACAAGTGCAGTGTGAGTCGTTTGCCATCTGCTTGCACCTTATTGAAAAGGTACGTGATAAACTTTGGATGCTTTTAATCTGTAGGCAGATCAAGTTTTCTATTCAAGAACAGGTAAAGAGACCTTAGTACTTTTATCAACGATTGTTAAGCAAGTTAAAGGTGAACAGTACATCCTTCAATAAATCTAAAAAGCCTTAAAACCCCATAATATAAAGAAAGATTTCTATGAGACAACTGCAGGTTTTAGCGACGTTTTATTACAATAGAACATTAGATATTAATAACGAAGAGTTCACTATTCTCACCGGGTTCCATTTGAAATATATCTATTGTTTTTGTTGCTGATAACTGACGTCGTGAAAGATGACATGCGTGCCAATGGTCCTGAAAATAGGGATGCCGACACCGTGAAGGAGAATAACCAGGAAAACGGATCCCGGGCTCATTCGCTGGAAGCTTTGATGCATCTGGGATGAACGAATGAATGGAAAACTAGGATGGATGTTGATGATGAATTCCGGTAATATATTATTCTGGATTCACGAGATTAGATTCTTTTAGGTTATTTTTACAACCAAATATTACACATCCTCTTGCATCCCATGGTACTCGTGCATTTCGACATACAATTTGTTGATTTGCATTTGACATCATTCACAGGGGAGGTTGAGCGAGCTACTTATAATTATCATAAATTGATGTTAAAAAAAAAGGATTAAAAAAACATATTTTTAATTTCATTTGCGTGTTATTTATGAAGCTAACTTCACCGATTGTAATCAAAAGTGAAGTAATGAAAAGTGAAGACATAAATAAACATTGTTATTTTAATTATGTTTATTTTCAAGAAAATTAAGTAAGTATACAATTTATAATATTTATTAATCATAATTAATATTGCGTGCGTATTATATAAAACGTTTAGAACATTGAATCATACTATGCTCGATACATTAGAAAGTCTGCCGCTTTGACAGTTTGACTAGGGTAAGACCTGTACCTTCCATTCATCCAGGCATTATGTAATAGGAGCGATAATGATTCTATTAGCTAAATGGTAAATAGTTTTTTTTTATTCATCATCCCTGAGTATTATATAATAAATATTCTACGACATTCTACACCGCGCTATCTAGACCCTAAATAAGCATAGCTTAACTAGCTTGTGTTATGGGTTCTAGAATGCGGATAATAATACAGATTTTTGTTTTTGTAAATACATTCATATTATACATAGAAACACCCAGCCCAATGCAAATATATATTCATGCAAAAATTGAAGATACAAGTTTTGCATATCGCCGTGGACGAATTTTCGAAGATATTTTCGCGATATATTCAACTAACATAACATAACATAACATAAACTCACGCCTATATCCCCGAAGGGGTAGGCAGAGGTGCTAGCACCCACATTTCGCCAGTTTATGTTTAGGTCCCAATGTAATAGGTGGCGAGCCTATTGCCATTAACCGGGCACTTATAAACCTGCGATAAATACAATTCGAAAACTTCCTACACAAATATACATACCCAAGTTTGTATATCTCTGAAGGGGTAGGTGAAGGTGTACATTATCATTATTATTAGGTATATTCACATGTGGCCAACAATATTAATGATCCCACGTGAGCAATTGTCGTCAGTCGCATACGAGACTTTGTGTTACAACTGAAAATATCCTCTCAGAGAAACGCAATCATTTCATCGCTGGGAATCAAACGCAAGGCCTCGTGCGCGTTTACTGCTAACAGTAGAGGAAGTAGTAACCGACTAAGGTAATTTAAACCCCTAAAAATCTTGTGTCTATACAAAGGTTGAATTTTTTCAGTATTTTACAAGCTGAAAGTAATCTTCTCAAGTATCATATCAAAGTATAGTATCACATCAGTGTTCACTTCTCAAATACCAGAAGGTCTACTCTACACATGTTTAGCGGAAGCCAGAACCATCCCACTTCATCCCTTTTGAAATCCGACTCCAAGGTCATAATGCACCTTCTAAAGTACCTGAACGAACAGGAAGTGGTACAAAGCGATTGCGCAAAAGCAATGCTGAATCTCATCTGTTCGCTTCCGGCGGATACGGAACCGCCTGCGAGCGCCAGGAAGCGCGCAAAAACTGCGCGGGCGCAGGTTGTTCTGCTCCTTTGTTTATGAGTTGCATGAGTACTTGTGTGTTGTTAAGTGGATGAATTTGCAGGTGATGAAGTTATGTTCCTGTTTATGTATGTTTAGTGACTTGCGAACTGTTCTTTAGCTGTATTTTAAATGAAAATTTTATGCACCTTAACTTACTTTTGGTCACAATTCAAAAATGTGTTAGAGAAATTTATATGTTAACTGATAATATGTTAAGTACAAAAGTTAGTTTATTTGTTAGTTAAACACGCATGAAAAGCTGCATAGATTTGCCTGTAATTTTGCACGCAACGGAACAGAATCTCAGTGGCCCAATGGTTGCGACTTCCATATCGACCAAAATCGGCAATTCGCTGTAATAGCAGCTAGATCTAAGAAAAGTGTCTAGTAGATTACAATTAGCTAACCACCTATTTTGTGGGACCGAAGATACTACGATTTAGGTTGAACAATTCTCTAATAATAATTCAAATAACTAATATCACACAAATCCAACATTAATATAGAGATAGTTGCTACCTTCAACTTAAATCACATTCACACAGACTGGCCAGTAATTAAAAAGCATTGAGGGAGTAAAGAGGTTGCATGCAACCTCATTACTGTGTTACATGTTATGTTCCAGGTTATTATAATAACCTATGTAAATATAGGGTCACGCAAAAAATTACTTTGTATGATATGAGTGCCTATATTAAATACAAATGGTAATTCAGCAAGAAACACTGAAGTTAAAAATTGGACTAAGTTACAATGTAGCATTTATTTGAAGGTCTGCAATTGTATTCATATAAAACGAACTCGTCACATTGCAGTAAAGAGGGGCTGGAACACGGCTATTTCTCAATGTGAGCTTACAATGTTTTGCTCACAATGGTCTCAGAAAGAAAGGTGGCTGTATCAATACACCATATGCTGTAGACATCAAGTACTAACAAAATTTACTTGCAATTAAGTTTTGCACTGTTATTACATTTTGTAATAACCTATACTCGGAACTCCAACGCGAAATACTGATACCGTTCACACGATCTACAGAAACATATCTTTTCCCGGTATAAAAGCTTAAGCCTAAGTAGCCTATGTCTGTATTAAGGGCAACACCAAATTCTTCGGAGCCCAATTTAACCTCACCTGCAAGTCTCTAATTCGAACTTGATTGGGGGTGATTGAAGCCCTACCAAGATCGCCAGAATCTAAGACAAGCTCACCTGCTAGTCGTTACACCTGTTAATTGAGGAACGAGGCTCTGGTGCAGACTGCCTCTCCCGTATTAGCCAAAATACCTAAGCTAAATATGGAAAGGAGTGGGACGCGGACCCCGGGCTCCAAATTGCAAGCTTTGGATGTAGCCAGCATTGGCGCTTGATTGAAGAAGACCTAATTCGAAATTGAAGATGCAACTAACATGTCACTAAGATTGAAATAAAACTATTTTTTCATTACTCATACTCTGAAAGTAGGTCTGAAGTTGCCTGAGGAGCAGGATGAAAGTAATACTTTTCATCCCTAGGGAGAATCGCTTTCAACTGACAGCTGTCAAATTATTAAAAAAAAACTAATTCTATTTTCACATTTTTAATGTACCTACCAACTTTCTATACAGCCACTCATTTACAGCGCGATGTAAAATTAAAATAAAATAAAGTTAAGTATTGATTAAAGAATATATATTTTTTAAATAACTTCACTTTAGTTTAGTTTCAACAATTTCCTTAAAATAACATAGATTTAGGCAAAATATTTACCATTTTTTCAATGATGAAAATGAAAAATAATGGCCGGTCACAGAAAAAAAAAACAAAAAAAATAGGCGGAAAGCGGCAATTCGATCTTCATTTGTTTTGCGATTTGAAGGTTTTACTCATTTTTACTCATTTTTTCTTTAGCTAATTCATGTTTTTATTTTTACTTTCCTTGTATTCGTAATGAAAAGCACAGTGTTTACCTCGGGTTAAAGACTTATTTAGTCACTCGAACTATTGGCGCCCTCACTTCGTTCGGGCACCAAACCTCGTCTCGGGACTAAATAAGTTACTTTCACCCCTAGGGTAACAATGTACTATTAACGGATTCTATCGCGATTTATTTGATCTTATTTTCTCGTATCGTAGTCTCCCCGTGACCATGGCTGCTGAAAAGCAACCGAAACGTCGGGATCAATGTAAAATATAAATTAAGATCAAATAAATCGCGATAGAATCGGTTAATAATAGTTTTATTTCAATGTGACATTCGCGTAAACTTCCAACAATATCATGTCACTAAGAGTTGAAACTTATAAGTCGCGATCAAAAACTCGGTATTTAATTAGCGATCAATATCAGCCTGACTCTCAACATGTCTCAAGATATTTTTAACATACAATGTGACAAGAAAACAATGTGTAAATACATTATGTATCATACATTCATTCATTTATTCATACATTTCAGTTGTTATTGTCTTTCATTAGTATAATTAATGCTACCCAGTAGCTAAAGCAGTAAAACTGCAGGCGACAAAGATAATAAACATTACAGTTGTGTTCTCATCGTACTAAAATTGAATATAAAACTAACAGTTAATATGTAATCACTAATTAAAAACACACACGAAACATCCCGCTGCGCATCTCACCTCAACGAAGTATACAGTACAGCCAGCCTACAAAAATTAAATGTCAATAGGAACGAAATATTCCGTAGTGCCAATGTACAGAAATGAAGTGTCAGAAGTTACCATTACTGGATAAATGGTGAAATAATGTCTTAACAATTTAAAGCGTCGGCCATTTACATTAATTGTATTTGAAATGACCGCCATCATATTCACCGCGTGAGGGCCGTAACTATATTTCATCTACTAACAGACCTACTCGAGTTTTTTTTGTGTAGTAGTGAAGGCCCGTGCATTGCACACGCGTATGGCCAAGAAACCCGCCATAAATATTGGACAACACCTAATCCTTAGCTTTTCGAAATAAAAACAACTGTACATCTTTATGACGCAGTTCTTTCGATTGGTATCTATTAAGTTCTGTAAAACTCAAATAAGACTAAAGTATTTCTGTGTATACATACAGCTGCCTGTCTTCGATATCAAGATATTAACATCTACAATGTGGTCATTTAAGAAACGGTACACACGTGTGTTTGTGTCATGTTAATAAATAATAAGTTACTGTTGCCCCAAGCCAGTGGCCGTGCTATAGCACTGTGTATTGTATAAACTCATGCCTGTCAGAACTCTAAACCAATCACATAAGGAAAACCGTCTTATGTCTCTTATATCAAGCACACAATTTGGAACAAAAAGTATCCACCCCCTTCTCTTCTATTCTACCAGGTAGGCTGAGTGCTTACGTTACCTTTGCTTTTGGTCAGGGCAGCTGTCATGACTGCGCTGTTTCACAATTTTCTTCTTCAATTTTTTTTCAAATACTAAATTGATTACATTGCATATATGTAGATAGATAGATAGATAGATAGATACTCTTTATTGTACACCAACCAAAGGATACAAATTACTAAGATACTTAGAAATAAACTTGTACAATGGGTGGTTTTATCGCAATTTGCGATCTCTTCCAGACAACCTTTAGATGGACTAGATTGCTAGAAATGGGTAGTTATAGTGGTGTACCTTTTTTTTTTTTTTTTTTTTTGAATTTCCAGAGTTAAATTTTCCGAAGATCTCAAGTATCTCGTATGAGTGTCGTGCATAAATTTGAAGCGATTTTTAAGATAGAGAGGAGCAGCAGGGTGAAACAAGATATTGAAGAGAAGAGAGAGTATATGAGTATTCCGGCGAAGGCGGATTGGCAACCACTTGAGTTTAATACGAAATTCGGAAATGTGATCAAATTTGCGCAAGCCAAAAATGAATCTTATACAGAAGTTTTGGAGCCGCTCAAGTTTATCAAGTTGGTCCTCATTAAGATCAAGATAGCTGACATCAGCGTAGTCAAGAATAGGAAGGAGTATAGATTGCGCTAGTGCAATTTTAGTTGCAGTTGGGAGGAAATTACGTAATCTCCTTAGAAGCGCGCTATCTCCGGTAGCGAATACTTTGCGACTAATATTCTGCACCTGGGCCGACCATGACATGGTTTTGTCAAGGTATATTCCCAAATTCTTGACTGTATCGCATATAGGAATAATACTGCGATCAAAATAAACCTGGGGCAGTACTAACCAGTCCACCCTATCCAACAGTCTGGAGCTGCCAATGACAGTAACCTGAGTCTTACCAGGGTTAATACTAAGTCCATAATTTGCAGTCCAATCACTTAGACGGACTAGATCTGCATTAATCATGGCAATACCATTAGACAAATCGTCCAAGCCCGCTTGACAGTAAATTTGTAAATCATCTGCATTAAGGTGGTAGGAACATAGAAGTCGATTAGAGATAGAGTTAATGAATATTGAAAAGAGTAAGGGAGATAAAACGCCACCCTGCGGCACCCCAGCAGCGGTATCAGACCAAGATGAATAACTATCATCCAGTCGGACGCGCTGCCGGCGTCCAGACAGGTAACTTCGAAACCAGTCAATAGCCGATGGAGATATGTTGAGAGAGCTTAGTATGGCAAGGAGAACGTCGAAATCCACAGTGTTAAAGGCGTTGCTAAAGTCCAGTAAACAGATAATTGTGAGATTTCCCTTCTCCATGCCAGACCTAATGTCATCAGTAATGCTAACAAGGGCGGTCGTGGTACTGTGCCCCGGACGGAACCCGGATTGAAACTGGTTGAGTAAATTATTTTCACGAATAAAAGAACTAAGCTGGTTTTAGATGAGACGTTCAAGAACTTTAGACAAGAAAGGTAAGATAGAGATAGGACGATAATCGGTAAAAAAAAGCAGGTTTAGAATTTTTGGGTAAAGGGATAACTTGAACATCTTTCCATGTAGTAGGAAATATACTTCTAGAAATGGAGTGATTCATTATATGAGTGATGATGGGAAGAATGTCAGCCAGTATGGGGAGCACCATGTTCGGCTGATAGAATCAGCACCAATCGCATTCGATGAGATGGATAAAATACTCTTCTCAACATCACAAACGGACAATTGACTAATTGACAAATTGACAAATGGAGAATAGTCAGGAGTTGGAAGCGATGAAAGATGATTAAGTGTATTAATTTTAGCTGTACTGCTAAAATTAGACGAAGTGGAGAAGTGCCGGTTAAGGGCATGTATATATGGTACTTAATTTAGCTACAAGCTAAAGCTTCAGGAGATAAATCTCGTCATTTCTTCAGTTAGAATATTTTTCAATGGCCCAGAAGCGATATAAACAGCTGAGCTAAGGTGTAGGTTTTATACAAATTGTGCTGGCAATGAAATTCTAATTACATTGTCATATGTATTTTAAATTATTCATAAATTATAAGTCAAAGGGAAGATCACTTTTCGGACCACTTTACCTTAATATACATTACAGTATTAAAGCTTCTGCAAATCAGTTGGACATCATTGAACAATAAAAAGGTATAGTTATAATTGCATCTACAGACTCCAGAGCTATAAAATGTCAGATTTCTGAATTTTTTAGTTACTTAAACAGTTCCATTCTTTAACATTTTTATAACGAAGACTTTCGTTACTGTAGTAGAACCTCAAAGTAAGATTTCTCTTTAAAATGATACTTTCAGGGTAATATAGGGCTACAAAAGGCTTGTGAAAAATGTACTGTATTTGGATATACTCATAAGTTATATTGCAATATTTTATTGATCTGATGTCCGCAGGTAGAGTTAAACATTACTTGAATTATATCTATTAAGAAATATTAATTCAGTCCGATAAGATTCGCGTTAATATTCCCACTATCGTTTTAGAAATTCAAATATTATGATAATTTATGATAACTTCCTTCAAACAGAAGCAACGGAAACATCTTATATCAACCGCTTAGAGTTCGGCTAACATCTTAAAGGAAAATAAGCAAAAACAATATGTAGAAAAACTATTTTGGACAAAACAGTCGTGACATCCTCATTTATAAATAGGCATCGTTCCAAAATTAAATATTTAAATCGCTACCATCGCGGCCGATTTAAATAAAGATCCAGCGGAAGTACAGGTCTTTGTTTTTTTTCCTAAATCAAGTAACACGTAGAACAGATTCATCGGTGGTCAACCCATTACTCGGCTTAATCTAAAAGCGACAAAATTGACTATAAATACTACCAACTACGCCTATATAAAAATAACAGACGTGAACTTTTTTAAGGTCGTTCTCAATCACAAAGTACGTGACAGCGTTAAGGTTAATTTGACTGAATATCGTAGTGTGATTTTTTATCTGTATTCTATAGGATCCAGAGCTTTTTATAAACATTATACAATTTTATGCACGCGGTAGGTACTTTTTTCTGTTCAGTATTTTGGGACTCTAGCTAGACTATAATATTCAAATTACACGTCAGAATTTTATTTGAGTAAAATACTTAATAAGATTCTTTGCTAAGAAAAAATGGAGCATCGCGTTATATGATGTCTATAATGATCAATAACCCTTCATCGCTCGTGATGCAACGGACTGAAAAAAGAAACAAATTACTGCGTCGTGATTCTACCACTTAATAATCGTAGTATACACGGTATCTCACGACTACTTTAAAATAAAAAAATATAGGGTGAATCCATCAGTTAACAAGCATCGTTAGATTATTTTTGTTTCTGTGATTTAATATTAATTTAAGAGTCAAGCATAAATTATATTAAAGTATTACATTTGAAAATATCTGCTATTTCTTACGATGTAATAATAATTAAATATGTTTAGCTAATATAATTAACCCCCTTACATACATGAGTACTTAATATAATTTATGGGCAGTACATTTTTCTGTACATTCATAAACCTACTACTGGGCTATTAACTGATCACTAGACCCTATTCTATTCATAAGAATATCGGGTCGAACGATAGGTCCGTCCCAAAAAAGAACGCAGTGATTTTTTTGTCGAAAGCTGCGAACGGCCAGCAGGTGTAATCCACTATAAGGATTTGAAAAAAAGAGTTTCGAACAGAAGGCCTTTTTCCCACGCCCCTATCGATATTTTGAATTTCGAACGTAGTATTTAAAAAGTGGAATAGTGATTGTGCATCAAGTTCAGAAGAAGATTGATTGAAGAAAAATAATATACGCTAGAGCGGTGTTTATAAAATAATTGAAAAATAACAGTTATTAATATTAATATGCAAGATAAACTATGGTTATTATTTATTGAACTAACTGACTTTTGAGAATGAAGTAGGTTGTTAGTTATTTATTTATGTAAATGCGGTATTTTGCATAGATCGTTTTTATAACAAACTACATATAGTAAATCACCACTATAGATTAGTTTATTCATATACGAGTATATTAATATACATCATATTTATATAAATGTGATGTATATGAGTATTATTGTGATTGAGCATCTAAAAAATATGATATTACATCAAAGTAGTCAAAATCAAAATTAGTAGCTTTTGTGAAATGAAATGGCGAATTTTGCATTAGGTTGTTCCCAAAATTGTTAGCGACAGATTAATAAAATCTGTTTGTTTTTTTTTGCCAAATGGCAAAAAACGGAACCCTTATAGATTCGTCGATTTTGTCTGTCTGTCCATCTGTATGTCACAGCCGCTTTATTTCCGAAACTATAAGAACTATGCTGTTGAAACAGCGGTTCACAGAATATATCTACTTATCAAAAGTAGATGTATTCTGTGAACCGTATTAAGATTTTCACACGAAAAAGAACTGAAACTCAAAAAGATTTTTTTCATCATACCCATACGTGTGGGTTGTCTATGGATAGGTGTTTAAAAATCATATTGAGGTTTGTAATGGTTTGAACGAGATCTAGTAAGTAGTTTTTTTTAATACGTCATAAAACGTAAACCGCAATTTACCTTACATTCAATTAACTCAAATATAAAAATTTTACTTGCTGCTACCCTTCATAGGCGAATCCAACTTGCACTTGGCCGGTTTTTTTCTTGCCTAATTTCAATAAAAATCTCTTTGCTGAAAAACATTGTGCATCAGCGTGTATTTTTTTAAAGTAAATCCGTCACTCTTTTGTTTGTAACAATTTTCATTTCACTAACACTGAAACTTTAGTCTTTAAGTTTTATGAAATCTAGTACCTAAAAGGACATACAACTAGGGCCATCTAGCGGAAGTATCAGAACCATGGCCATCCACTATCAAAACGAACTCGAAGTTATCTATGAATATTATTAAACTAAATATAAGCAGGGTTTTGTTCAGTACTAGTTATTTTCATGATTGGAAGCTTGCGTATTTACAATATGTAACAAAACTAGTGTCCGATCCGTGAAGGTTTATATGGGTATCAATATAAGGTTTTGTTTATGTTATCCTTTCTGGAAAATAATTCTTAAAAGAATTACCCCACAAAAACTGCAATCAAATTTAGGTCGATGCGAAGACTTGCATGGCAACACAGGTCCACTTTGTGAAAATACCCTCTCCAAAAAAGAATAACAAAGGTTTAGCGGTGCAGCCAGCGGGGGGGGGGGGTGGATCTTTCACGGGCGCAGCTAGGTTTAAGTTTCGGGGAGGGAGAAAAACAGAGGGGAGGGGTAAGAAAAAGAACAAAAGAAATGTGCATGAAACCCTGCAATAATAAAAATGCGTATTCCTGCTCAGCCTTACGATCGAGGCGGACTCCTTAACCACTAAGCTACTCACGCTGTGGGCAATTTACAAATTGAATTGTCACTATAATAATCATATTGAATTGAATGATCATTTCATTGATAAATTCATGGCACTATAAATTATGATAAAATTAAATAATAAAATTTGTAAAATTGATACGACATAAATTTTAAATATTACGAATATAATGAGTTCTGTCATAATTTATGAGTTAGTTTAAACACACAAATATAGACCCTAATATACACACAAACAGACCCTGACACACACATACAAACATATACCTACAACCGTAAAAGTAGGTGTTTACATTCCATTGCGAATTGTAAGTAGCGATCTGTAATAAACAGTGCTTATTACACCGTAGTGTAAGCGATTAAAATAGTTACATCTGTTCATTATTTTACTTTCAATACTCATCCCGAAGGGTTGGGCAACAACGCGAGTTCAAGTCGCATGCTGAATTTACTGAATTTACTTACAATTCGCAATGGAATGTAAACACCTACGTTTACATTCCATTGCGAATTGTAAGTAGCGATCTGTAATAAACAGTGCTTATTACACCGTAGTGTAAGCGATTAAAATAGTTACATCTGTTCATTATTTTACTTTCAATACTCATCCCGAAGGGTTGGGCAACAACGCGAGTTCAAGTCGCATGCTGAATTTTTCCAAATTAAAGTTATAGTCAGTCATAGTTGCCAGTCAAAGCATTTCGTTTACTCAATAACCTGTAGCGCTAGCATGCTTAAAAATTAAATTTTAAATTTAAATAACCCCCGATATTGCTAAGAACACTTCCAACTAATTCAGATTCTAAACAAATAATACTAGATGATAGTAACAAATGTGAATTACATTTACTATGTGGTTAAAGTCGTTTTAAGATGACTAAACAAACAATTAACAATTTTTAGATTAGTGTTTTATAACAGTATATTCGGCATAATTGTTTACATACGTTCTTAAATGAATTCTTGTCATGTTACGGTGCGGTGTCACAGCAGCCGCTGTCTGTACACAGTTGGTAAGAAAACATGTCGAACATGACGCGGCGGCGGGGGGCCGTGACATTTGGTTGACGCAAAAAAATAACATCCCAGGACGGATGCTATATCGAATGCACCGTTATAGGTATTGGCTAGACCGCCACATTATCATCGAGTACTTGGGCACTTAAAATTTACTAAGATTAAAAAAATTTTTTGGAATTCTTTAACTAGACGGCCTGACGACTGATTATTGACATTATGATTTATTTAACCCTCCAATCTCCGAAAAAAAAACTCGCGCCAAAAAATCTGTAACAAAATACCCGCGCACGGTTTAAGAGACTAATTTGCTGATGATGGAGGGAGATGGTCAGTTGGTTATGGATTCGAACCAAACTCAAACTTAACACAAGTTATTTAACGACCTTAGCTGGAGGGTTTAAACTACAATACTGATTAATAACAGCATACATACATAATCACTCTATTCACGCTTTAAATAATAGTAATGATTTCGGTTACTAATATTCCATTGATGGACCAAGTGAAGAACATCGTGTTAAGGGAGTTTATATTGACGAAACAGATTTATGAGGGGATTCCCCCTAAAAAGTTTTCCCGAGCGACTAAAATATGGGGATTTCAAGAAGGTTTTTACAGGGTCGGTAGCGCGAGTGTGACGCCCCTGATACGAGGGTCAAACTGAAAGTTCTTAGAACTGGCCACTTATAAACAATATAATAAGAAATAATTATAAAATTTGAAAATAGAACTCTTTGCCAATATTACTGAGTATATATTTCATTCATTTATCATTTGTTTTACGATTTGGCGGCAAATTGAAAATTGTCTGTGTCACGTTAACATGAATTTAACACGAGAAAATTTTCGTGCAATGATTTTTTATGACTTTCGATGTCATTTAAGTCAACAAGAAAGTTATGATAGACTACGATTGGCCTTTCACGATGAAGCCCCATCTCGTGCGACTGTTTACAACTGGTTTAATGAGTTTAAACGTGGTCGCACTAATCTCACTGATGATTTACGTGAGGGACGGCCTTCTACGGCGACGACTGAAAATAACATCTGTGTTGTGCGGCGTATGATAGAGACTGACAAAAGAGTGACCTATCAGCAGATTCGGACAAGCTTAGGCATCGGTATGAGTCAAGTGCACAAAATCCTCCACGAACATTTAGCGGTCAGGAAGCTTTGCGCCCGGTGGATACCTCATAATTTGACTGAGGCTCAAAAACTCCATCGTGTGGATTGGTGCCGTAAAATGATTGAAAGATTTAACGGAGGTGACTCTAATGCTGTGTTCGACATACTAACAGGTGACGAAAGCTGGATTTACTGTTATGATCCTGAAACCAAAAGACAATCTGCTCAGTGGGTGTTTCCTTTCGAGGAGTTGCCAACTAAAGTGAAGAGAGATCGAAGTGCGGGAAAAAAATGGTGGCCTCGTTCTTTGGAAGGATAGGTCATTTCGTAACAATTGTGTTAGAGGATCAAAAAACAGTTTCTGCAGAATGGTACACTACCAATTGTTTGCCACTTGTCTTGGAAAAAGTTCGAGAGAAACGACCTCGCAGTAGGATCCTCCTTCACCACGACAACGCCTCGTCGCACACCGCCAAGCGAACGATCGACTATTTGGCGACATCAAACGTTGAATTACTGGGTCACCCGCCGTATAGCCCCGACCTCGCGCCTTGTGATTTTTATTTATTTCCAAAAATTAAAGAAAAACTTAAAGGAAAGCGGTTTATGAATGCTGAAGAAGCGGTGGCTGCGTATCGCGATGCCATTGAAGAGACCCCTAAGGACGAGTGGGCAAAGTGCTTTTCCCAGTGGTTCCATCGCATGCAGCGGTGTATTGACGTGAATGGACAATATTTTGAAAAGATATAATAAAACTAATAACTGGCTAATGTAATCAGTTTTTGATTTTCTAAGAACTTTCAGTTTGACCCTCGTATTGCACACGTCCATTGGCAACGTTAACCGCTTCCCATCAGGGGGGCTTCTAACGATAAAACACCTTCTAAAACACCTTATCTACAAACAACCTATACTTTGAATTACATTTTACTCAAAAAGATATTTCATTCATGCATCATAAGCAACGCCGAACCGGTTGCCTTTTTGACATGCTATTTAATATCTAGCCGGTGGACATTTTTCTTATACTCAACAAATTAATGTAGAACAATATTTTACTGCACTATAATGACTGACGTTTACTACAGTAGTAGTATGAACCATGGTACCATCTGCCATCCGTCCCGTTACTCTCTCAGGGACGTGCGCGTGCGACGCTAAGTGAAAACATGACGATCGATACTTTTACTTGCTTTTTTTTCCGTGTACCTACTTTGTATGTGTGGAAATTAACTGCGTAATGGCAAGTGAGATTAAGATCGCGTTTTCTAAGTTATTGCTGTGTTTATGGAACTTTGTTTTTTAAAGTGGGAGAGGGAATTTAATGCTTCGTACTGATACTGTGTATAGCGCCATATACCAATATGTTTGGGGACTAAGAGAACTTCACCTGCAAGTAGGGAACCAAACTGTAACTACACTGTAACCAAACTGTTTTTTTTTTTTTTTTTTACGTGCGGAAATCCCTTCGGATACCCCCCCGCTGGCATGGCCGCTGGCCCGCTGGTTATGTCGTGTCTCGACTAAAACCGCACGGTGTCCTCCCCAAGTGTCCGTTGCCGGGCACCCCGGGTAAGCCCTCGAAAGGATAACCCCAGGGAAACTGTAACCCTAATAAAGTGTTTTAACACTGTCTTTTGAAACTGTTTTAGAAGAAATCCATATATAAATGTAACAGATACGAAAGTGTACCATATTCAAAGTGGTACGTTTTATATGTGTTAATAAGTGTAACAGAAATAACGTCCTAAAGTACTTGGGGGTGTACAAAATACCTTTATTTATAAATTTAGATTATAAATATAATAGGATAGTAAATTTGGCAACGACGCATTTCGGTTAACATTCATTAGCACTGTTAACAGATTAATATCTGTTACATATATATACATAACGGTTACACAACTGAAAGGGGTAACGATTAACAGATTCAATAACACATTTATAAGTGTAACACTTTCATTTTGTAACCTTTTCAAAGGGTAACCCATATAATTATGTAACCTTTATGAATGTGTTTTAAGTCCCTGCCTGCAAGCCGGTACACGCGTTGATTAACAGATGAGGCTCGGAGGTGGTGGACCATACGACAGTCGCACTAGTAAAAGTCAAGATAGCCCACATCAGGAGGAAAAGCGCAACCCGCGCCCGTCACCATCGCAATGGAGCGTTGCCGTGGACTTCATAGCTTGTACTTTGGAGACTGGCTCCACCATCTTAGTCTCTCTCTTGGTTCGGCTAACCTTGACCATCCTCCCCCCTTTTCCCTCCCCCAATCCCGGGAAAGCCTGCGCCAGCGCCAATCACAAGGTGTACCGGTAAGTTGGTGAGGTTGACTTAAACTCCAAAGATCTTGGTGAGGCTCCCTTACATCCATTTTTTTTTACGTGTGGAAACCCTTCACCCCATCGGTGCCGACGATGGGGTGGACGTGTCGGAATCGGACCGACTGAAACCACACGGTGTCCTCCCCAAGTTTCCATTGCCGGGCACCCCGGGTAAGCCCTCGAAAGGA
This sequence comes from Cybosia mesomella, assembly GCA_946251805.1. Classification (NCBI taxonomy): domain Eukaryota; kingdom Metazoa; phylum Arthropoda; class Insecta; order Lepidoptera; family Erebidae; genus Cybosia; species Cybosia mesomella. The sequence goes on from OX276409.1 coordinate 17,845,533, forward strand.
TAACCCCAGGGTTACCGGCGGACTTTGGCCGCCACCGCGGCCTCGCCTGGTGGGGTCGGATTTTATCCCGCGTCGGTGAGTTGGCAGTCGTGTGTAGAACATAATGTAGAAATATGCGTATTGACTTAATTTGTTTGCCATATTATAAGATGTTTAAATACGGAACTGTTACAACCAATCACACTAATAATATATGTTTTGAAAAATTTATATAGACGACAATATTATTAAAAATGCTCAACCATAAAATGAACAAAATTGGCTTATGAACAATGCAGATAAATTAATGACAATGTAACCTGGCGCTCTCCCAACTTTTGCTGACTCTAGTAGCAGTTGACTATGGCGCACTCCAGTTTTACGACCTAGGACAATATACAGCAACTTTCTATTAGTCGCTGGTTTAGTCACATGTGTAATGTTGTATATACTACATTATATGGGTATATACAGATTGGAAAAGTTAATTATGTCCCAGCTGACAATTTCGTATTTTTTTAAGATATTGCAAAACGGTAAACTGATAGGAAATCTGCATCACTTAATCTATAAAATTACCTAAAACAATGAAAATGTAAAAAATGACTTGAAACACGGCATAATATGTTCACCATTTTTACTTTTGCAATTCCCATATATTTATTAAATCACAGTTAATTTACTAGTCTGCTCAGTAGAAAAGTTAAAACAATTAAAGTTAGTAAACATTAAAAATAGTTTTTGAAAAAATGACCAGTGTTGACAATCTGTACTTTGCGGTTCCCCAATATTTACTATGGCACGGGTTTTTCACTAGTCTGATGAGTAAAAAGCGGCCAAGTGCGAGTCGGACTCGCCCATGAAGGGTTCCGTAGCAGCAAGTAACATAATAATGTATTTTTTATTTATTTTTGTATTTGAGTTGATTGAATGAAAGGTAAATTGCGGATTACGAATTATGACGTATTAAAAAAAAATTACTAGATCTCGTTCAAACTAATTTTCGGTGGAAGTTTACATGGTAATGTACATCATATATTTTTTTTAGTTTTATCATTCTCTAATTTTAGAAGTTACAGGGAGGGGGGACACATTTTACCACTTTGGCAGTGTGTCTCGCGCAAACTATTCAGTTTAGAAAAAAATTAGATTAGAAACCTCAATATCATTTTTAAAGATCTATCCATAGTATGGGATAGATGCGTTGTTTTATAGACAATTGTTTTAAATAATTTCGTTTTACAGAAAATGTTTCACATAATTTCGTTTCATAGAATAATCAATATACAGAATACTTACTTTAAAGATTTTTAAATCATTGATTTTTGTTTCACATAAAGTTTAACATTAGAATAATCATATCATAGACTAACAAATCAAATATTCTTTATCATTATATTGTTTATTTAATATAAAACTTATTACCAAGAATAACATATTATCAAAGTGAGAGTTTCTAAACGTTTCAATTCATACCGTTCATTTCAGTGAAATAATTTACAGGTGAAGCTGTACTTTTTTTAAATATAACGATAAGTTAATACAATAAACAATTCTGGGTGGTAATATTTTTGGGTGATTAAAAAAAAATAACCACGAAGGCTAAGGCGGGAGCTCCGCTCCGCTTCGCTCCCGCCTCAGCCTTCTGACCTAACCTATCCGAGTCGGGGTAATCTGAGTCGGGGTGTTAACTATCATGACGTTTTATTAACAATTTAATAACAAATTGATTTTATTTTATTTTACAGAAGAATTCAAGCAAACAAATTTGCAACAAAATATGCGAAAGATAAAAAATTCTATATTGATATGAAATTATTCAGAAATTAAATTACTACAAGCAATCGGAAAAAATTTAAAATTGTAAATGTACACACATGTAAAACAGTAAAAAATAAATGTGATTTGGAAAATTATAAAGGTGGTTTAATATTCTTTTAAAAATAATTCTACAGTTTAATAAGTTTGTTAAACAAAAAAATGTGATTAAAAATTCATTCAATTGTGTTTCTGTGAAATATGTTTCATTGTAGTAAATTGTTTTTGAAACAATAATATTCGAAATAAAAATATAAGGACCAAATATTATATGAAACATTTTCTGTGAAACGAAATTCTATGAAATTTCTTTCTGCGAAATAAGGGGCTCCCTGTACACACGTATGGGTTTGATGAAAAAAATATTTTTGAGTTTCAGTTCTGAGTATGGGGACCCTCAAAATTTAATATTTTTAATTTTTGTTAGAAAGTCTTAATGCGTTTCACAGAATACATCTACGTACCAAGTTTCAACAGCATAGTTCTTATAGTTTAGTAGAAAAGTGGCTGTGACATACGGACGGACGGACAGACAGACAGACATGACGAATCTATAAGGGTTCCCTTTTTTGCCATTCGGCAACGGAATCCTAAAAACACATTTACTATGGCATGGTTTGTTCACTAGTTTGAAACTTAGAAGTCTACTAAGATTTTTGAATTATTTTTTATAAATGTAAAAAGAACTAAACCTAAGAGATAGAAAAATATTTACATACATGCGTCATAGAATTCCTCCGCATCATCACCGACTGGTAATGTTCCCAGAAGACTGGCAGCATTGCCACGTTGAATGGCAATGCTAATTCTTTGTGCAAGATGAAGTCCAGCCTTCTGGTCACATGTAGCGTCGATCAGCCGCTTTGCCAAGTTTTTGTAGACAAAACGGGCACTTGGACCCCATGACCCCAACGTCTCAACCCCAAACGGCTCAAAATCATAACCCACTACTAGATTGGAGTATTTTTTATTCACAGTGGAGCAAATTTTTTAGATATGTATTGGTAGATTTTGCTTACTAAACTGAATTTTCACGTTTTACCCAAGCACGAATTTCTATTGAATAAAACGTAAAATACGTGCGGAAACAGTTAAACGGTGTAAATGTGTGGGAGCCGAAAAGGCGCAAATTGTGAACACATGAAACCATTTTATTTTTCACTTTTTTAATGTTCATTTTATTTTTTTAAGTTTCTTCTGATCAGATTAGTGAATAAACCGAGCCGTAATATTAGTGCTGAGCCATAATATGTGAACTGCAAAAGTACAAATTGTGATCACATGCCGATATATTTTTTTAATATGATTTTATAGATTAAGTCATCCAGATTTCATATCAGCTTAAAGTTTTGTAATATCTTTAATAATTACGAATTACGGCTGCAGCCGCTTCTTTAAAAGCCGTATAAGCAAAATCAATAATAGAAGAAAGAGAAAGCGAACCTTGGTCTCCGAGGTGAAATGCAATCAGGAACTGCACTGTTGATGAGTGTGTGACTACAGTATAAAACGAGTAGACAGCCTGACAATACCGTGTTGCCTCCTATGACAGCTGACAAGAGCCTGTACTCGAAACCGGAGATGGTTCTGGGTCTGCTGGGGTGCGAGGGAAATGCTTTATGAGCCACCTTTAAACCGGATTTTCAAATCCGATATGACCACCCCCACCAAACAAAAAAAGGGTCATCATCATCATCTTAACGTTTTTCCCCATTGCATCCTCGGGAGCCCTGGGTCTATCTCCCCATTGTGGTTTGGCTCATTTGACTTTTATGGCATATCTAATTACACATTCTGAACATCTTGTAAAAACTTCAGCAGCAATTTTGTTAAGGCCTTATATAATTGTACGTAATAATCAAAATTAATGGCACAAGTTTTAAATTACCATGAGAAGTGCTAACAACGGCAAATTAAAATCATATCATATATATAAATAGTAGTTCGCAAGAATTACGGTAGATGGCTCTAGCGTCGCCTTGAGACGTATATAATATATCGCAGAACTTCAAATATCTGGGACGTGTCTAGGTAGCTCAGTTGGTCAGAGCATTCCCCATGTAAGGCAGTCCCTTACATGGGGAATGCTCTGACCAACGCGTCAACGCGAATCAGTATCGCGGGTTCAAGTCCCGTCCTAGATGTTCTCTTTTTACGGTCTTTATAAAAAGGAACATTAAGCATACTAATTGCTTAAAAGTTTCATTGTATTGATTATATTACTATCTGATATTTTTATGAGTTGTCTATGAACTGATCTCGGTTACTTACAATATTCTTGTCTTCATCTACCTTAGTTTCTTTCTGTCTGCCCTACTGATTTGGTTAAACATTTGCTTGACTTTCGTATTGAGACCGTGGTAAAATAAAACTTGAGTCAATTTAGGTTAACTTAGTTGTCAAACTTAATTTCATATGCATAAAATACCAATCTCCGGTTCAATATCTGAGCCGCCAATCCCAGTTGCATCCAAATCTGGTATTTGGAGCTAGGGTTCCGCTCACCTACTACTTCATTATTAGGATTATTTTGACTTTTATGGGAGCGAATGTCGTGTGACCCTCAGCTCAAAGAAGAAAGCCTGCGCCAAAGCCTCATCAGTCATCAGGCAGGTGTACCCGCTTGTAGGGTTGAGCCCCGAATACCTTGGTGCCAGCCCCCTACACTTTGTAAATTAGCAATCTAGAGTAACTTTTTCTCATCCATTTTGTTCACTCTTTCTGAGAATCTCTACTCTCAAAAGGAGTAAACATACTCTATGTGGAGTTTTGGATATTGTTCTCAATATCCAAAATTCCACATAGAGTGATGATATTGTCAACAGGGGACCTACCATTGTTCCTTGCGCAACTCCTATGCATTTTAGGTATATTAGCGTTGCCAAACACTAGTATAAGTAGTTACAGTAGCCACTTTTATATTTATTATATTCTAGGATAATGAGACAAACGCCTGTATGGGTTACAGTATTTATTCGCGGTTTAAATCTATAATAATCTAGGAACCAATACTGTTCATCTTTGTCGAGATGTTATCGTTTACAACATTCATTCGAACACACACTTGGCGCACCGGCGGCCAAAAACTAGTAACTTATAATTGCAATCATTAGGAAGTCACGAGATATTTGGTCGTTTCCTGTGATATATTTTACGAGCCGGTCTCTAAAACTGTATGATGACAGGACGTAATATAAGTTGATGATACTGTATAAAGTTAACCATCGAAAACTGGTAATGTTTCGAAATTGATTACAGAATTCTTCAAATGTTAAAAGCTCTAAAATATTGAAATGTAAAAGCGAGTTCTTTTACTATTGTGCCATGTAAGTATACTATTTATAATTATTGTTAAAGGTATTTCCTTTTATTTTGCAACATTTTTGAGATTATTAGCTAATCGCTTTTCACGCCGCTTTTCACCCCGGAGAGTGTGAAAATATAAAAGGAAAATATAAAATAATATAAAGGATTCTCCAGTTGGTTTTGGTATTGGGTTTAGTAACCCCAATACCAAAACCAACTGGAGAATCCTTATATCGAAAGATGTCTCGAAGATGCTATCAAATTTAGACATTCAATAGTTCAGAATGTTCCGCAAACATGACGGTAACCTTCAACGGGCACTCAACTCTGTTTTAAAAAGACGAAGTCACTGAAGATAAGATCAACAATAATGTATTAGCTTGAGACGTGAGAGTAATGTAAGACTATACTGCACAATTATGAGGAGAGTTCAAGATTTTGGCGGGAGAGCGCAAGGCTGCGCGCCTAGTATGGCGTCCACCTGCGCACGCGCCACCTGCCGAACATCTGACACAGATGCAGGTTAGAGCTGTTATATTAATAATATCGATATTTTGTAGATATTTAATGTTAATAATAAAACTGTTTAATAAAATATTGACTTTATTTGTGGTTGCTATTAAATAACAGGGTTTTGTTAGTACTTATTTAAATAGGATTTTTATAACCAAGCAATTTAACTTGCCTCTACTTACTGCTACTGATACAGGAAAGTAACAGTTTCATGCATTTAGTGTTTGATTTCGATAAGTAAATTAAATTCTTCGGATTTTTTAAAGTACCTTTGACCCATACCTATTATATTACTACCAAATGGATAATTCTGCCTAACGTGCTAACTGTACTATACTGCCTACCTTGCTGTTTTAGGTAATGAGTAATTTGTTAAATTACTTTTAAAATGTATGTATATAAGTAGATAATATATTTACTATAGTTCAATATAAATAGTAATGATGATTAAGATATTGCTGTAGTGATTATACATTAACATACAAAATTGAAGATTTTAACTAATTGTATAATTTTTACATAAAAGGCTTGTAAATCTTATTATATTGTTAATCCTTTTATTTAATAATGCTTAAATCTATAATTAGAACTAGAAAAAAATGGTTATCCTATAACTGATTATATCCCTAAGGAAATGACATCAAATATATATATTAGTATATAAATATGATGTATAATTAATATAATGTATAATAAAGCTGAAGTAGACCTATTTAAGATACGGCCCGTTATTTTTACAATAACAACAAAGTTATTTAGAACCCAAAACCAAATTCATCGAAAAATATATCGATGCATTTTATCGATATGCTGCAATCCCTTCTCACTTCTCCTCACGCATCTCAACACTTGACGAATGCGCTTTAAATTGCATGAAGTGTCCTAATTACTGCGTTCATTGGATGAAAGTCAAGTTAAAGGCTTTACTCGCTATCTCTGATGGGACATTGGCGACATTCCAATATACTTACTGCTACGTGAAATGAAAATCTTGTACTCATAAACAAGAGTAATGAAATTCATTAATAATAGTAACAGCGATTAAGTCGAATTACAATAATCAGATTATTTGTTGAGTAAAACATGAGAACCCAGTTTCGTTGAACATGCAATCAATTATTTTCACCGATGAAATCCAACCACGATATTTAACAAAACTAGATGTAAATCTTTTTATTTAGACACCGTCCCCCTTAAACTTAGATTTATAACATTCCAAAAACATGTTTGAAAGTTTGAAAGTTAGTCAAAATAGTTGTACAAAGATTAGTAAAGAATTCAAACTGGTAAGAGGTATTTTTGGTGTGGTATTTTCCACGGTTATCTTAATCTACTCGGGGGAGGTCGGTCAGACGGCAGTCACCCTCATTGAAGCCAAAGCCAAAGCCATAAGTCAAATCTAAAGGAGGAGGTCTCCAATGCAATCGGGAACCACACAAAGATGATGATGATGATTCTTAAATCATATTTGTTTTAAGTTTTACGAATTCAATAAAAAGTGCTCCTGGCAATAGTTCTAATATCAGACACATTCGGGAGTTTACTTCGACTCCAACATAACCGCTTCATTTTAACGTTGGGACTATTAAGCTTCCGTCCATGAGCGTTACTTAGTGCCCAAAATTAATAAAGTGTTCGATTTAAATTGTCTTCGGCGAGGACGTTCCCACACGAAAATTTTAAACAAATTTCTCTCGACTATTGAATACGTCATTGCCGGACGTCGAATGAGCAAATATCTATCATCCAGACGTACCATCGACTACGGAAGTGTAGTAAATCTTTTATCAATTTTATGCCACGGATGTATAAATACGGCCTTACCTGTTTCTTATTACAATATTTGCCTAGATAGTAACTAATCGCGAACGTTTAGAATAGAATGTACGAACGGAACGTCATGAGATGATGAATGATTGAATAGGATCCTGCATTAACTGACCGATGCTGAACTGACTGATTGTGTTAGTCAATGTGTCAAAACGACTGACAGATATGTCAAACGCCATAAGGTTACATTATGAAAGTCGTTAAGTTTTTCAAATATACTAATTTATTTTCATATGACATTTATTTTTATTTTACAAAAGTGCGCCACTTCGAAAAACAAAATTTCGAATGTGTTCCACCAGGATGCACGTTAGTGCGAAAGTATTACACATCGATTCACACATTGTCGAATATATTCCAACGCGATACACGTTAGTACGAAAGTTCAGCAAAAGCGAAGGCATGCTACTTACTGCTTTACACAGCAATATTATTATTATTATGTCCAGCGGTGATCAGCCCTACCTTGGTTGGCCATTTCACCCATTTCTCCTGATCCTCCCTTTAGGAAGGATGTGGCTTCCGGCAATGACGGCGTTCCGTCGAACCTACCTGTATCCTTGCAAAACCTTACGATTTTCGAATGTTTTCGACAACGTGCATCGCTGTCGAAAACATTCGAAATTATGTGTATCGATGTGGCGCACTTTCAAACTAAACGTGAGTCGCGTTTCTACAGGTCATCGCTAATTTGAACTTTGAAATGCAGTATGTAATATTCCTCCCTTACATTTTTGGATATTTATTTTTATTCATGGAGCATTTGATTAAATTACCTATATATTGTTTGACTTTCCTTACTAAACTATATTTTCACGTTTTATTGAATAGAAATTCATGCTACATGTGCTAATAATACAGTTAAACCGTGAACCCATGATTGTTTTTAATGTTAATTTTATTTTTTTATCGTTTCTACTTATCAGACTAGTGAATAAACCTTGCCAAAATAAATATATAGGAACTGCAAAAGTACAAATTGTGATCTAATACCGTTTACCGTTTTACCTTTTTTTGGTTTCTTGTAGATTAAGTGATGCAGATTTCATATCAGTTTATAGTGTTGCAATATCTTTAAAAATGACGCAAAATTCGGCTGGACACACTTTTAACGTTTACACCCTGTATATGTCTAGGGTAATCTTTTACACCACTGAACTTATTGGAAAAAATCTTTCACCATTTGAAAGGTACATTATCCCAGATGGACATAGGCTAAATTACGAATGCATGAGTTAAAAAAAACTCATATAAACGGAAACGAAGCAAGGGCGTGTTGCTACTAGCTAATAAAGCAGACAGTGAAAGGATGGGTGCCAGTTTGATTTTGGAACTCTGAGCGAAACGACGCAGAAATTAGAAAATTAGAATTGTTAACAGAAATTAACTCAACGTCATTATCCATCTACCAATCCCGGGCGCATCCAAGGATAATTTCTGAAGGCCAAAAGTACAATAACATACAAGCCGCGGTAGCCTAGTGGTATGGGTAAAGGACTGCTGAGACGAGGTCTCGGGTTCGATCCCAGGTATTACCATGGTACACACCAATGACTTTTCGATGCTTTTCGAAGTTATGTATGTATTTATCGCAGGTTTATAAGTGCCCGGTTAATGGCAATAGGCTCGCCACCTATTACGTTGGGACCTAAAACATTAACTGGCGAAACGTGGGTGCTAGCACCTCTGCCTACCCCTTCGGGGATATAGGCGTGAGTTTATGTTATGTTTAACGCTTCTGAACATTACGTTAAGAAGGTACCTACGAGAATTCACTTCTTAAAGATAAAGGCAAGTATGATTTTTCTAGTCCAAATAAGCCTTAGGCTATCCCAAAATTGTGTCCGACGAGTTTCAAGATTTTTCGTACCTATATCTCTCATCCCTGTCACAGGTGGTTTCTGACATGCCCCTCCCCCTAAGATGTGACGTCACATATTTTGCAATTTCATATCTAGAGACAGCCAACACGATACTGATTTAGCGAGCATAAATTCCCCAACGAAGCTTTTTAAACCTTGAATACCATGACGATAAATATAATACTTTTATATACCCGACTACTGCGCCAGCGAGGGTAATGTGTTACGCGCGTATGTATGTATGTAGTTTTCTCTGTTCCCCTGTATAGGCCTAACAGCTGGACGGAATTCAATGAATGAGTGGTATGACAGGTATTCATCTCCCGAGTGTCATAAGGTACATTAAATATTATCTTTTATTTTAATCGACTAGGGTATCGAAATGAAGGAATATAGAAGGCGATTACAATAACTAAAAAATATAAAATAAAATAAATGCTAAAAAAATAAAAACCCGACTGCTACTGAAAAGACCGAAATTAGTTTGTTAAATTGTTTTTTTGATTTTTTTATATTCATTCTGTCAATTGACTACACCCGGTAGAAGCTAAGGTGAAGTCCAGAAGATACGGGCTACCATGCCAGATGCTGACAATCCTAATAGGTGATCCCCACCTTGACGGCTTCGACAGATGTATTTCACACCACGTTTAGAGAACGTGGTATTATAAGAAGGAAACACGTGTGCAACCAGAGAATTCCAGTTGTTTACCGTGCATCAGGGAAAGGAAGTACCGAACCGCTTGGTCTACTTTATAGACACCGTCTGTGGCGTGTTTTTTTTTTATACCACTATGGTGGCAGTCGTAGCCGTAGTGCGTTCGACTGCTAAATTAGAGGTGGCGGGTTCGCTTCCCGCTCAGTGCATATATATAAATTTGCATTGGTCTGGGTATTTCTGTGTATAATATGTATTTATTTACAAAAAAAGAATCAAGTATGTTTATCCTATATATATGTATATTGCCAAGTGACGTCACTTATTGGGATCCATATGTGATGTCACTGGTAGAAGGAGTCCTACCCCTTATAATGCAATATCACACATTGTCGACCATCTTATGACCCTAATGTGGAAGTATATTTATAGCTTAACCTTCTAAGTCTCTTAGATCTAATAAAACGATGAACAAAAACTAGTCAACGTAGCACCAACACAAGTGAATTAATTTGGATTCATATCGCGTCCCCCTTAGCACGTTTCCCATATCGAAGGAACTATAAATATGTGCTCAGACAAAGTAAATTATAATATGCAATATGTTGGATAAAAACTATATCGAGTGCTACTTTGTGTTTTAAATAGAACTATTTAGAATTCAATAAACATTTACATGCATTCTCATGACTTCGGAGTAGGCAGGGACAATAAACATCATCTATTTGTGTACTTACACAGACACCTGCAGTGAAGACCTGTCTAGGAGTATCAGAATTGGAAGGGAGAGGTCTCACCATCTTCAGGACCCAAGACAATCTAACCTTCAAGCCGGTATACCCACTGATCAACGGATGAGGCTCTGCCGCAGGCTTTCCTCTGGAGATTTGGAGGTATGGTATGTATAAATAGAAATGATGCACTTGGTGGAGTGTGTCGTTGAGTTGCATAACCTAATTCCTTCAAGCCCATAGTGAGACTAATTCCATCATAGAACGACCAGACGTACGGCGATGCGCCGTCAATCTGTTGTTTCCGAAAAACTATGAAGAGTAAATAGACCATGTGCCTATTTGCTACCTCAGCAGTCTATAATGCATACATCTTTTTACAAGCTCAAAACTCTTATGAAGGCCAAGCTATAAGGGATATGAGTTAAGCAATAACACAATTAAGTTCCAACCTGTCACTACACATTGAGATGTCAACCATATTTGGTCAGGTGTGTGATTGCGCTAGCGCACCTTCCGGCACACGGAGAACAATGGCCGTTCATTGATAAATAGGTTTATTTAATGTGTTAGACAAATAACATGTTTTGTGACTTATGTATTTGAAAATGGGGGAAATGGAGCATTGGAATTTACACCTTTTTTTTTTTTTTTTTTATCGTGCGGAAATCCCTTCGGATGCCCCCCCGCCGGCAAGCGGGGGCGGTTATGTCGGGCTTGCACCGACTAAAGCCGCACGCCGTCTCGGGTCTTCAGACGCCGGGGTGTAAGGTTACCCATAGAGCATATCCCTCGCACCCCGGCTGACCCTGGGCCATCTCACCACTAACAGCATCGCTCATCCTGTCTCCTCTGAAAGCAGAGGAGTACGGAGAGCGATGTGTTCCCGCCACGTTGGGTATTGGCCGACGATCAATGCCAACCCTATGAAGGGGTGAAGGGGAAGCCATTGACCGCCACCCAGGGTGTACCGGCCGCTCCGATTCCGTTCCCCCCGGACTGCAGCGGGATCGGAATCGGAGCGACACTCGAGGAGGTTACCCAACACACACCCCTTACCCAACACACACCCCTGGAATTTACACCTACACGTGTTTTTTTGTTTATAATATTTTTAAAAGAAATTCGACGCTTTTGATATCAATACTAATAAATAATATACTAGGACATTTTTACATCTAGACCCAAAACAAGCATAGTTAAACTAGTTTATATTATGGGTTCTAAATCGGATACCCTCCCGCCGACCAGCGGGGTTGGTTTCGTCGGACTCAAACCCACTAGAATCGCCCGCCATCTCGGGTCCACAGATGTCATCGGGATGTAGGGTGGCCATAAGGCATTTCCCTCGCTTCCTGGCCCCGCCCAGGGTTTCCGGCTTCGAGATGGCCGCATCGGGTTTAGGAAAAGTCTTGCCCCCGGAAAAAGAAGGCCGACCCAGCCTGCTTCTGCTATGGTAACGAGTGGTCCTACCTGTCACCCCCAAGCCTGCGCTCATGGAGGATGGAGGTCGTTGAGCGACCTCCGACGTCTGAGTCACCTCCGCGCCTCGCGGGCTCTGCGAATCGGTTGAGACCTGTGACTCTCCTGAGCCCGCTCCGCCACCTTCTTCTTGATCATTATTCGCTCGCAGGCAAAGGCATACCACGCGCTCGCGTTCCGCATCATAACCGTGAGCAAGACGCGGAGCGAGATAATTCTCACTCCAAGTGTACACCCACTTATACTTAACTAGCCTAATACACCCCCGGATAAAAACAAAAGGATACAGTAAGGTTCACAATAGAAAAATATTTTGAGTCAAGCAAAGTCGCAGGCTTAAAACAAGTCTAATTTGTATCTAGTTTAAATAATGGCATGCAAATGTATCAGAAAAAAGAAGCTCTTATTCTCAGAGTCGTACTCACCCACGTCACCCACCTCGACAAGCTGATGGTTCCCCCTTTATTACCTCAGATTATCAATACTTTGCTCAAACATCCGATAACGGCATCACCGGCTGCAGTTTAGAATCCCAAAATTATATTTTTATGCTACTTTGATGGAGTTATAGTCAATGATGTATTTAAACTAGCTGCGACCTCGGTGTAGCGGCAGAGCGTTCGACTACTAAGTCATAGGTCGCGGGTTCGATTCAGTGCAAATATTTGTATGCATGAATGTGTAGATTTGCATTGTTCTATTTGTTTCTATGTATAAGTAATATAATGTAGATTAGATTTTGATTTCGATTCAGTGTTCAAAATCTTTGGCACTGAGTTCTGAAGTTTCTGAACTGAAAATCGAATGAATGAAAACCATACACCAGTATCAGCAAACATTACGTCGAAAGATTGTCAATGATCTTTCCTATAACAGTCTAATAGAGATGTAAAGGATAATTTTATTCTTTTCTATTCTTATCTATTCTAAAGGGCATCTTTTTCTTTAAAAACTAGGACCCCTCCTTCTTTTTAAACAAGAAGGGGCAAAGCTACCCCAAGATTATTGTGACCCAAACCAACCTCGCCTGCTAGATGGTCTGGTGACCAACAGATGATGCTCTGGCGAAGGTGCCCTTTACGGGATTGAGAGGTCAACGGCTGTCGCTCGCACAATGTATTAACATTGACCAAATTACCCAAATCTTAAAGCATGCGGACCCCGAGCTCCGAGGTGGAAGCCTCGGATGCAACCAGGATCAACGCTAAGATGATGATGATGATGATGCAAAGAAGCAGGGGAGTTACCGTGAAATGATCATTCAAAAATTCAGACCTGTACTAAACACAAACGATTTAGCATTGAGCCACCTACTACATCCCTATGAAACCCCCAGCATATGAGACCCGAGACGGCGTGTGGTTAATTCGAGTCCAACATAATCACCCCCACTGGACAGCAGGCGGAGGTTTTGGTGGGGATTCCCGCACTAAAAGAAAAAAAAGGTACCATAGGAGATTTGAATGTAAGTATTTTAGCATTATCCATTGTTGGTGTCTATAATGGCCTTGATTCTTTAGTCCTCACCTGTAGCTTCCTACCATGTAGACTTGAAGTCTCTGAGTGAGGATAATTTAATTGACTGTCACGATTAAATAAATTGAAATCATAAGTCCTACTCCAACTCAAAGAGATTAAAATGCCATGGGAACTTTAAAACAATGTCATGCAAAACAGGAAAAACAGTGACAATCGATGTTATGCTACTGTCAATTAATATAAGCCATACTAGCCATATGGTGTATAATATTATGTAAATTTATATATTGATGATTTATTAGACGTCATTCCGAAAACCTTCACCTTTTAAAAAAATAATACTTCTCATAGATAACGCTGATTGACCAAAAGGGCGGACAGATTATAAGTATGGGAATACAAACAAGCAGGATGTCAATTAGTGGATAGGTAGTAACTAGCTTTTGCTCGCGACTTTGTCTGCATGGCGGTAGTGCTTGCCTTTGGAGTTGCAATCAGTCACGATTATAACTTACCATCAAAGAGGCCGTGTGCTTGTTTTGACTATAACATGTTATAATTACAACTAAATAACCCGAACATGGTCCTTTTTGAATATATAAGGTGTCACAAAATTAGGTCTCTGAATTTGGTGAGATGACTTAGTATCGATATATTAACAGGGTACTGTGACACTCACGCAATAAAGACACATCTAAGGACATATCGTTCATGAAGATCGTAGAGTCGTTTGGTAGTACGTAAATACGAAACGACTCTAAGAACAAGAGTCACATAAGCACATAAACCTTATTTTTTGGTTTACTGCAGTAGGATAAAGAAAGACGGATAGAGTTCATTTTGCTTTCTACTAAATATTGTAAATGTGAATGTTTGTGAGTAAGGTTAATCACACTCAAACGGCTCAACAGATCTGGCTAAATTTTGGTACAGGGATGGATTATATTCTTAAATATCATGGCTTCAAAGGGGTTGCGGGAACCAGATCAGAATTCCACACGGGCGGAGCCGCGGGCTACAGCTAGTTTATAATTGAGCGAAGTTCGTCAGAGCTTTCCTCTGTGATAGACGACTCATGTATTTCGTTAGGCCATCTTCTCCTCCCAAACGGCTGAACCGATTCTTATGAAATTTCGCACAAGCAAAGATGTTACTGATGGGAAGGACATAGGCTATGTAATTAAAAATTCATGTGTACCACGGAGGAATAATCACCGAACAAAATTTTCAAAATCTGATTTCGTAATTATGGTCAAGGTTAGACACACGGTGTTAGACAGGCGCCAAAATGCGTAACTTTTAAAGTGAAGTCGATCAAAAAAAGAAATTTTGAAATGTAACGTACCACGGAGGAATAATCACTGAACAAAATTGTCAAAATCTGATTGCGCAATAATGACAGTTCAGGTCCAATTGCACTGATGATGGTTATGTCGGGACTTTCGCTCAATTTTTGCAGGAGCAGAATGTATTGCAGACCTAGCATTAATTAGTGTAAATTAAAATATTGCTTGAAGTTGTGATAATAAGGATTATGAAGAGAACCCTGGACATAATTTATTGGCTCAATTTTATTAAGGTGCAAATTTTACGGACATCGGAAGTAACAGATAGTGATATCATACGATATGCGCTAAATGGATATAGATACGCGTTTACGTGGATATCATTATTTTGTAAACGTGTGTGCGTACCATATGCTACGTAGAGTGAATGAGTACACTAAGTATTTATTATACAGTCTTCTTAGTATTAGTTTAACACACTCAAGTTATAAGTTAGCTCTAGAACTTTACACAAAATAAACAACAAACATTTAAAAATGTTAAATTTGTTATCTGAAGATTACAAAAATAGTTATAATTCAATCGATATTTATTTCAAAGTAATGAACGTTTGTAATGTTAGTGTTCAGCAACTTATGAGGGTGACTATACATATAAGTTTGTAAGCTAGCAAGGTTAACCTCACAGAACAAGAACATACAATAATCAAATCAGTGGAAAGAAATGGATACCAAATTGATAGAACACAACGAGGCTCTGGCGCAGGCTTTCGTCTCGAGGTTGAAAGGTCAGACGTCAGTCGCACTCATAAAACCGTATAATCTAAATCAGAAGGAAGAGAAAGACTAAGAGGACTTCGAGATGAAGCTTCGGATGCACCCGGGAACAGCGAAGATGATGAGAATAACTTCAATACCGACGCAATCATTAAAAATACACAAATTCAAGGGATTCTTTCGATATACCTGCAGACAGCTGATCATCATTTCAGCCGTAGGAAGTCCACTGCTGAACATAGACCTCCCTTCCATTTTGACCGGTCTGTAGCGGCCTGCATCCGCCGAGTCCCTGCGCTCTTTACCAGGTTGTCTGTCCACCTTGCGGGAGGCCTTCCTACACTGCGCTTGCCAACACGTGGTCTCCACTCAAGAACCTTTCTGCCCCATCGGCTATCCGATCTCCGAGCTAAGTGCTTCAGCTTGCCACTTCAGCTTGTTGACTCGCTCTGCTATGTTGGTAACTCTAGTTCGTCTACGGATCTCTTCATTTCTGATTCGATCTCGTAGAGAAACCCCAAGCATAGCCCGTTCCATAGCTCGCTGTGTGACCGCGAGCTTCCTTATGAGGCCCATAGTGAGAGCTAATATAAAGCTAATATATATATAATAATATAAAGCGATAATGCTAATATAAAGTTAATTTCTCTGCTCAAAGGAAAATGCCAATTTAAACGTATATACTCGGATGTTCGGGTTCGTTGCCTACTTAACAGTGTGCATGAATGCTAAAAGATCACCAGAAAGATAATATTTAGTGCCTGTATACCGCGCTATCATAATTATATCAACGTAAAGTCGAAACCACCCCTTTAGAGGGGTTAAAATGCACGAATTGACGGTTACGATGATTCAATGATATTCACAATTTAGTCCCACCTCTTTAGTTTCGCTGTTAAAGAATCATCCCTTTAGATAGAACCTTCTCTGGCCCAGGTGGAAGTCCTTAGTCTTAGGTTAATACTTCAGGCAGAAATCGACCGAACCAAGGAAGCAGGAGGAAAAAAGGTTCCTTAGGTGATGCGGACCAGCGGTGTGAATGTGGCGATACTTCACAGACTATAGCCCACTTGCTAACGTGTGCTATGCCCAAACCTATACATGTACACCGAGAGAACTCATGAGCGCCTCTGCCAATGCAATGAAGGTAGGAGAATACTGGGAAAACCAAATTGTATAAGCGATATGCCTTCGATAGGACAGAAGAAGAAAACTAGACAACCTAGTCTATCATTATACGTTCAAAGGTTTAAAAATATCCAACTATAACAAAATTAGTGAATGTGGATGAGGATCAATGGATGTTTGTTACTCTTTTATGCAACACTAAAATTATGGACTGAAATAGCGCATAAGCTTATCCCGGGAATAGGATCCTGGGGATCGCGGGAACGGAACCAGTATTTAATTGGGCGGAGCCGCAGGCAACAGATATTACATAAACTTTTAATGCTCAAGAAAAAAGCTTTATACCTTTATTTAATATCACTAGCTGCGCACCCTGGCTTCGCCCCGCTGCAATAATAGTACCTTACCCGTGGACTTCCCTAAATTTTTCTTTCATACAAACCTTAGAATAGAATTATCCAATTTGGTGCAGTACATTTCGACGATTCATTTTTATTGAGATAGGTTACTAACTAAAGGTATATTAATTGTAATCGTTAACGAAACCGAATATTTTTAATTCCCTCTGAATTGTACCGCTAAGTAAATCAGAGCGTCGCGGTCACCGCTGTCGTTGGTGCGCAATGCGATGTTAGCGTGGCGATTATCGCGACATCTGCTGGGAACATCGGGATTCACACAAAGCTCTCGGTTACAATTACACCTTTTTTTTTTTTTTTTTTTTTCGTGCGGAAATCCCTTCGGATACCCCCCCGCGTGCCAGCGGGGGCGGTTATGTCGGGCTTGAACCGACTAAAACCGCACGCCGTCTCGGGTCTACAGACGCCGGGGTGTAAGGTTGCCCATAGAGCATATCCCTCGCACCCCGACTGACCCTGGGCCATCTCCGGTTTCGAGATGGCCCCCTCGGGTTTGGGAACCACGGTGTCCCCGTCTTGCCCCGGTTTGGGGGAGGGGCGCTAGTCGCCCCACCGTCCCGGCCTGCTTCTGCTGGGGTGACAGGTGGCCTCACCCGCCACCCCCAGGCCTGCGCTCATGGAGGACGGAGGTCGTTAAGCGACCTCCGGCGCCTGAGTTGCCTGCGACGCGCGGCGAGCAAGTTGCGGGCTCGGCGGACCGGGAGAGTTCTAAGTCTCTCCCGGGCGCGCTCCGCCACCTCCTTCGCGAGCATTACATGCTCGCAGAAGGAGGCGGCGGCGGCCCACGCGCTCGCGCTCCGCACCATTGCCGCAATCATGCTGCCGAGCGAGAGGACTCCCACCCCGATGGCTGCCACGAGGTCACGCCTCGGCGCCTCCCACGCCGGGCAGTCCGCCAGCGTGTGCAGCCCTGAGTCCTCGCTCGCGTCGCAGTGATGACACTCAGGCGTTGGCTCCTTCCTGATCCGATGCAGGTGGTCCCCGAAGCACCCCTTCCCTGAGATCACCTGCGTCAGTCGGTAGGAGAGGCTTCCGTGTCGCCTCTCCAGCCAATCCTCCATGATGGGCCTTACCGCCGCTATTGCGGCGTGCCCTGCGCTTGGTTGCCCAAGTCGTTCCTTCCACTCCACCACGATGGCCTGGCGGAGCTGGGACTGCACGGCCTCGATTTCTCGAGGTTCGGGGTTCCATCCCTGCTCCCGCGCCTCCTTTCGCCACTGATACAGTTGCGAAAGGGCTCTCGCTTCCAGGTCCCATGGCGGAGTTCCGGCAAGGAGACTCGCCGCCTCGAAGGAGATCGTGCGGTACCCTCGGATGACCCTGATGGCCAGAACCCGCTGCGGAGCGCGCAGCATCCGCACAGTTCTGGTCCTCAGGGCCTCCGCCCATATTGGGCACCCATACAGGGCCATGGACCGCACGATCCCCGCGTAGAGTCTCCTGCAGGAGTCATCGGGCCCCCTCATGTTGGGCAACAGCCGAGCCAGAGCAAGAGCTGTGCCCTTCAATTTAGGGGCCAGACTTCGGATGTGCTCTCCGAAGTCCCATCGGCCGTCGAGCACGAGCCCCAAATATTTCATTTGGGGCTTGATGCCGATGCGATTTCCTCCCACGATGAGACTGGATCCCTCGGGTGGCTTGCTCCGAGGCCCATGGAAGAACAGGGCCTCGGTTTTATGCAGGGCCACCTCGAGACCCAGCCGCCGGATCCGCCTAACGACTTGGGCAACCGCGGTCGTGGCCTTTCGGGTCGCTTCGCGGTACGTCGCCCCGCACGCCGTCACGAGCGTGTCGTCCGCGTAGCACGTGACGGCGGCACCGCCTACGAGCTCACCGCGAAGCACCCAGTCGTATCCGATGTTCCACAGGAGCGGCCCCAGGACCGATCCCTGTGGAACACCGCACGACATTTCACGCCGACCGAGACCGGTCACGGTTGGGTAGATGACGGCTCTCTCCGTCAAATACGCCCCGACTATGCGGCGGAGGTAGAGAGGCACTTCGTGATACACGAGCGCCTCCCTAATGCAACTCCAGGGCAAGGTGTTGAACGCGTTGGCGATGTCCAGGGACACCGCCAACATCACCTCACCCCGGGCTACTGCATCCTCCGCCAGAGCCCTCACGCGCATGATGGCATCCACGGTGGAGCGCCTCTGGCGGAAGCCATATTGGCCATCCGCCAGGTCCGGCCCCACTCTTGAGAGGTGCTCGACGAGGCGCTTCGCAATTACTCTTTCAAAGAGCTTGCACACCTCGTCGAGCAACACTATGGGCCGGTAGGCGGACGGCGAGTCCGCCGGGCGCCCCTCCTTTCGGATGAGGACCAGTTTCCCCGTCTTCCACAATTTCGGAAACTGGCCCCGCTCCAAACATGCGCTGAGAAGCCCTCTCAGTCGGGGCTCGAGAGCGTCGTCGACTAGAGCTAGGACCCACGCTCGGCCTGGAATGCCGTCGGGTCCCGGGGCGGTGTGTTTGGCTCTTAGCCTTCTCACCGCCAGCTCTAGTTCTACCCAAGTGACCTCGGGCACGTCGTCGTCTTCCACGTCGGGCGCCATGCGCAACCGAGGCGGAGTCATCCGCGGTGGAACATGTTCCACCGCCCGCGCTGGGAACAGGGAGCCAACAACTCCTCCGAGCAGATCCGGCTGGAGACACCGGGTTAACGGCGGGGCCTTGGGGCGCAGCTTGCCCCTCACCATCCGGTAGGGCCGCCCCCAAGGGTCCCGCTCCAGCGTCTCCAGCAGCTCGCAGAAGGCGTCCCGTTTGGAACGCCTTATCTCCGCTCGGAGGGCTCGTCTGGCCTCCCTGTATCCCTCGTACAACTGGTTACAATTACACCTCGCCTTCAATTGACGCATAACATGCGAAGTGAAGGTAAATGGGTTAATTATTTATTTACAAGTTTTATTTTTCTTTCGGAAACCTCCGTACAACTGCCTCATCGAGAATAGACTAAAGATCTATGAGTACTACAGGGAGAAGCGAAACGTATCGAAGCCTTAGCTCCCTTTTTTGGAGACCCTGTCCTTTTGGAGGACTATGAACCCTCCACACCTCTTAAGAAGCCCTTGAGCCCGCCATGATTACGGATTAAATCCACTGTTTTCTTGATATTTTTTCTTAAATACATATTATCATATTTCATGTCAAACGAGATGTTGAAGATATGTAAGTTCTATTATTGAAATAGTTAACTCTCCTCCCTTTAGGATGGAATCATCAGAAATGGTAACTAAGACATCTCGAAGCCAGCAAGCATTTCCTTCGTGGGCATACCCTCCCCTGCTAATAGATCTGATATCGGAGACTGTATGAGTTTAGTCGTTTTGACGCCAACATCGTTTTTTTTTTTTGTACCCACATAGAAAATTAAATGTATTTATGAGTACGGGTTTTGAATTATGGGTTTAACCATTATTTGGATGTGGGATTCTCATGGTATAAATTGATATCGTCAACCTATTGACGTCACCATGATCACCGAAAAAATTAAAAATTGACAGACGAGCTGGGGACGCAACCGTGACATTGCAAATAGCAGTATTTGCAATGTCGCGGTTGCGTCCCCAGCTCGATCATGGTGACGTCAATAGGTTGACGATATCAATTTATGCCGGGAGAATACCACTTCCAAATAATGGTTAAGAAGTCACGAAACATTCCCAGTTTCATATCATAAAAACTCAAATAATAATCGATTAAAAAGTAATTGGTCTCTACGATGGTAGCACAACTATAAAAGTAAATTACCGACGAGCTGAAAAAGTATCTGAGATCGACTGGATGCAGAACGTGGAAAGCCGGGTTCTATAGCGCACACTGAGAGTGGACTGCAAATAGGATAATTGGTTGAATGGGTAGAAGAACAAGCACTAGGCATATGCATATATAGCGGCGGTTAGGCCCATAGGATTGGCTAGAGAGGCGACACGGAAGCCTCTCGTACCGACTGACGCAGGTGATCTCCGGGAAGGGGTGCTTCGGGGACCACCTGCATCGCATCAGGAAGGAGCCAACGCCTGAGTGTCATCACTGCGACGAGAGCGAGTCCTCTCGCTCGGCAGCATGATTGCGGCAATGGTGCGGAGCGCGAGCGCGTGGGCCGCCGCCACCTCCTTCTGCGAGCATGTAATGCTCGCGAAGGAGAGGGCGGAGCGCGCCCGGGAGAGATTTAGAACTCTCCCGGCCCGCCGAGCCCGCAACTTACTCGCCGCGCGTCGCAGGCGACTCAGGCGCCGGAGGTCGCTTAACGACCTCCGGCCTCCATGAGCGCAGGCCTGGGGGTGACAGGTGAGGCCGCCTGTCACCCCAGCAGAAGCAGGCCGGGACGGTGGGGCGACTAGCGCCCCTCCCCCAAACCGGGGCAGGACGGGGACACCGTGGTTCCCAAACCCGAGGGGGCCATCTCGAAACCGGAGATGGCCCAGGGTCAGTCGGGGTGCGAGGGATATGCTCTATGGGCAACCTTACACCCCGGCGTCTGTAGACCCGAAACGGCGTGCGGTTTTAGTCGGTTCAAGCCCGACATAACCGCCCCCGCTGGCACGCGGGGGGGTATCCGAAGGGATTTCCGCACGAAAAAAAAAAAAAAAGGCATATGCATATAATATTATGTGCATGTTTTCTTACAGCGACACAATGTAACTGTATCGTGAAACAAAACTTAAGTAGTTCAAATCTTCGTAAACAGTCTTGTTTTCTTGAGACAGCCTAAGACATAGACATCACAGAATTATTCCATGAATTTCCACGTCTCCGAAAACGTGCTGATAAGTAGCAACCACTCGATAAAGCAAAAGCTCGTCTATCACACTCAAAGAAACCGTTCTCTCAATATTTTGTCAAGTGGATAACAGGCGGTGTCAAACTCCAAGTCCAACTTAATCCACGTTTATAATAATATCTAATCCTAACTCGTCAAGACTAGCGTCGGTAGTATGTTAGCAAACAGTTATGTTTACATATCGATACAGTATCTGTTGGCAATACATAGATAGTGTTAGATAGCACAAATGGTCAGCAACCTGCTGATTTGGTTATCGCAATGTGACTGACGGTAGGCAGGGAAGTTGTTATACTTAATGTGTTTAGATTTAATAGTATTATGCGACGTGATAAAGTTTACTTCGAATCAATTTAAGGGAAGAATACCGTTCTCTCTAATAATGTAAGCGGTAAGTCATTCATACCTCAATTAAATAAATGAAGTACCTATATGGACGAAAAAGCTTCGTGCGGATTTTAAAATAGGACAGAATACTTATAGATAATACGCATTCTACTTTAAAGAGTCTATGGGAACTTATAAATAATATCACGGCCCAAGTCAACCTCACCAGCAAGCTTGAGCTGCATTTCACGAAGATGAACATGCTGCGGTGGATGTGTAGAGTCACGTATAAGGATCGCGTGAGGAATTCCCTTATCTGCGGCAGCCTTCATGTCCGCAACATCGCCGACAAAATGCAAGAGAGTCGCCTTCGCTTTTGCGGCCATGTTTTGTACCGACCGCCAAGCTACGTGGGTAACCAATTTCTGGACATGCCACCTCCACCGGGCCCCAGTAGGATGGGCAGGCCCAAGAAGTGCTGGCTTGGGGTCGTAGAAGATGACATGCATGTCAATGGTCTCACTAGGGGATCACCATTTTAACCTGACCATTTTGGTATTTATAATGGTGGCCTTCCTTCCTTACACAGCACTAACAACTTTTTAACATCTAGTTAGTTTTAACAAGTACTATATAAAAAAAGTTTAAATAACAGCTAATTAAGCAATTTGACATGTGTGTCACCGTCAAAAAAAATAACTATATTTTCCCACAGATTATCAAGAATGTTTCTTTTAAAAACTCAATTAACTGTCATAAACCCAGGCTCTAATTAAAGGTTGTATAACTGATCGTTATCTGTTCTTTCAAAATTAAAAAATTAAACTTGGCATCCTGAGGTTGAATCAGTTGCAGGGGGCGTGGTGTATCCGGCCTGTTATCACTTCCGGTCTAGCCACTGTTTAATTACAAATATCTTTTGAGAGTGATAACGTGTTTTTTTCTACATCTTTATCTGTTGATTTAAAGAATGAAAGTTTAGGGCGACATGATATTGTGTTTTTATTTTCAGGTTGAGGTCTTAAGTATCGATTACGATGTATCGATTCTAGCAATGAGTTGCCGATATTATCATCATCAACTTAGTGTGATCTCCGGTGGCATCTAAGGCTTTCACCTCAGTGCCCGGGGTTCACTTACTCTCTAATTCAGAGTTGGGTTATGTGACTTTCATGGGAGCGACTGCTGTTTGATCAATGTTGGCTTGGGTCCCAAAGTTCTTGGGCTTCTTATACCCTGCCACATTGCTAGACTAAAAGTGGTAAAAGTGCCAATCCATGCACAGTAGGTTTTAGCAACCTACACATTTTTTCCGATGTTATCAACTGAAAATTTACCAATTTACCCCTACTAATAAATTCCACCCAAGGTTGTCTGGCAGAGATCGCTCTTACCGAAACCTAAGATAATTTGTAAAATAATAAGTGAAGTACAAAAAAGAGTATTAAAAGTAAGAAAGAAAGGAAAAGATTTATTCCGTAAACTGCAACGCAGGAGCATAGCTCCCATTATAAAATTCGATGATATTCGATTCATATTCTGTACACTGACAAACTACAGACTAATTATAACTATTACGACTGTTTTTATACATCTGGCAACACTGTATACTTTTTTTTCTGCATGTTGCTTAGGTTAAACTTAAATGTCTATGGTTGCATGACTTGAAATTAAAAGTTAAAAAACGCATATTATTGTATAATTACTTAATTTAATCACTGCGGTGCAGTTTCCAAAATGTATTTAATTATATATAACTAACATTTTACACTCGGTACACATATATTTATTATCATCATTATCTCAGCGTTAGTATCAGTGGAATACAAAGCTTGTACAGTCAATGACAAAAGTGGCTTAACAAATTCTAATTTATTAATCACTTTAGCTCTTAATAAACCTTGTATTAAATAATAAACAAGACACGAAATATATTAACTTTATCCACAAGGGATTATAAAACTACATATATCTATCTATTGACGGCCTCTGTGGCGTAGCGGTAGTGCATTCGACTGCTACGTCAGGGGGCGCGGGTTCGATTCCCGCTCAGTGCCAATATTTGTATGCATGAATATATCTATTTGCATTGGTCTGGGTGTTTCTATGTATAATATGTATGTATTTACAAAAAAAAATGTATATAAGTATGTTTATCCGCATTCTGGAACCCATAACACAAGCTAGTTAAACTATGCTTACTTTGGGTCTAGAAAGCGCTGTGTAGAATGTCGTAGAATATATCGTAGAATATATTGATTATTAGGTTCATGTGTTCCAATGTAAAAATACGTTTGTAAATTTAAGTGTGAATCCACTTTTGCCGTTGACTGTACTTTGGCGTCTGGTGTCTGCTCTCCTACTCTTTCTCTTGATTTGGCTTATCTTTTGCGGGAACGATTGCCGTCTGACCTCCCAACTCCAAAGTCAAGCATGCACCTGACCCTCGTCCGTCAATCAGCAGGTGTACCGGCTAGCTGCTAGCCAAGTCAACCTTATCGGCTTCGGTACTAAAGATCCCAGTGAGGCCCCAATATACCCTTGACTCAATACACATATAGTCAAAAGTGGTTGGAAATCCCGCAATGATCCATGACTCATTGGCACTAAATAAAGCCCCCAAGAAGAACTAATCATCATTGCAAACAGGAAGCATCTTTACATACTTAATAAAAAAAAACACTACATCCACGCAAAATCTAGTTTCGAAGATCAATCACGGATATATAAATAGTAGGGTAGATTACATAATTATTATTGTATAACAGATACGACACATTTGAAATTAACAAAAATACCTACGATTTTGTTGACACACTAATTGTTGACCGTTGTGCCACCCTTGTGAAATGCTGATCCGTTCCCGTTACATACAAGAACCTTTTCTCGGGGTAAAGAGTTATGACCTTATGTATTATTCCAGACTTCCAGTTATTCTATATATTCATCGTCGTCCTCCTTTGTCCAGCTCTGTTGGGGTTGGTTTTTAATCTACCTACTAAACAGTCGAACTTCGACATTTTCTGCGAAGCGACTACCATCAGACCTCGACCACCCACTTGCGATGATTAAGTGGTTCTTATGTCTTAAGAATGTTCACCCATCCTAGGACTTACCTGGTTAATATTACTTTTTTTAATGATTATTATTACTCTTACAATGTATACACATGTGTAGATATTGGTCCTACAAAACTGTTTGTACAATTTGTCTGCAGGATCTAGTGATTTAACCTTGCAAGAAGTTGGTTACCAGTAGGTGGCCTTCATTCTTGAGACTTAACTTACAGCTTCTCACCGTCTTGTCTGGCAGGGTGAAATCATTTGACGGGTTCTAAATAGAAAGCCTTACCTTTTTTTACTAGCTAGCATTTTCAATCATAAACTTCATTAATCCTAGTACAGTTTATGTAATGTCTACACACAGTAAGGCACAATTTACATAACTAATAAGATTTCGTACTATATTCTGATTTGATTTTAAAGGTCTCGTGGGCTGTAATTGCCATTTTACCATTAGTGACAACTGTAAAATATGCACTTATGCAATTAATTGCATTTGAAAACGCATTTAGACAATGATCTTAACTAAGACTAGCTGTGCCCGTGATTTCGTCCACTTGGATTTGGGTCCGGGTTTTAATTTTATTTGCGTGGAACCCTAATTACTTTTCTACAATAAAAATAGCCTACTAACGCCTTATAATAGTTGATACCTGCCAGTGAAAATAGGCAAAATCGGTCCCGCCATTTCATACCAACTACTTCGGAGATTACCCGGAACAAACAGAAAGACATACCTTTTTTTTTTTTTTTTTATCGTGCGGAAATCCCTTCGGATACCCCCCCCGCCGGCCAGCGGGGGCGGTTATGTCGGGCTTGCACCGACTAAAACCGCACGCCGTCTCGGGTCTTCAGACGCCGGGGTGTAAGGTTACCCATAGAGCATATCTCTCGCACCCCGGCTGACCCTGGGCCATCTCACCACTAACAGCATCGCTCATCCTGTCTCCTCTGAAAGCAGAGGAGTACGGAGAGCGATGTGTTCCCGCCACGTTGGGTATTGGCCGACGATCAATGCCAACCCTATGAAGGGGTGAAGGGGAAGCCATTGACCGCCGCCCAGGGTGTACCGGCCGCTCCGATTCCGTTCCTCCCGGACTGCAGCGGGATCGGAATCGGAGCGACACTCGAGGAGGTTACCCAACATACCTACAAACAAAAAATTTATAAATTGTATTTTTGTTATAAGTATCTTATATTTACACTCATTTGCATTATTTATTAAACACTAATATTTTAATATTACAAACAGATGATTGAATTTTATTTATTTGTAGGTACCTACACTTGTTTGATTTTAATAATGTAAAATATTGTCTAGTTTGTTAGTCTGTAGAAGATATAATAAATCAATGGTCCCAATTAATTATAATAGGAGTAATTACGCAAATTAGGCATAAACCATAGTTTTCATTAACTGTTGATCTTTGGAAAGTTCACACGCCGGAGGTAAGTATGTATCACGCCAATTTAATTGTGAATTAGACCTGTCTGTTGCTCCTCAGTGGTACAAGAGATCAAATGCCTGATAACACATATAATAAACTTACAAAAAAACTGTTTTAAGTTCGATTATTGCGTATAACTGATATAGCCCTGACCTTTGTCTTCGCGTTCATACAATGTGGTTTATTAGCTGTTTTTGTTTTAATTTTTGTATTGACGGGTAATGTTTTGTACTTATAGTTTAACATTAGTTAGAGTACACGGTTTCGTTTGTGCAAAGTGTAGCATACTCACTATTAAATCTCACCAAAAACATTTTCATGTAAAGTTACGCCAAGACGAGAATTGGACTTTCTAGTATTCTCTTGATCGAATCTATTTAGGTACAAGAATATGGCGAAATGCTTCGAGAAAAGGTTTTGAAGGAACGTTGTCTCGTCTTAGTGACTATTGAATTTTGCAATATTATATTTAACTAGCAGTTGCACTTTGTTTTATAACACATCTAGTGAAGTGAAGTGACTTCGATTGCTATATTTTTATACATCTGTATCATTTTTATCTAGGAATCTTTTCAAACATTTAGATGCTTTTTATTGATATAATTTTTAGGGAACGCAGATGAAGTATGATGAACACTTATTGATCTAATTTTATTTTTTTATCTTTATTTTAAAGAGGGGTTGTTTGGTTTGTTGTTAAAATGTGTATGTCACCCTCATAGGGGCGGGGTGTGTGTTGGGTAACCTCCTCGAGTGTCGCTCCGATTCCGATCCCGCTGCAGTCCGGGGGGAACGGAATCGGAGCGGCCGGTGCACCCTGGGCGGCGGTCAATGGCTTCCCCTTCATGGGGTTGGCATTGATCGTCGGCCAATACCCAACGTGGCGGGAACACATCGCTCTCCGTACTCCTCTGCTTTCAGAGGAGACAGGATGAGCGATGCTGTTAGTGGTGGAGGTCACCGTAGGGTCCTGGGGGATCCAGGGGCGGGTTGGCCCACTGCTAACGCAGGGGCCGACGGGCACTTGTGCCGCCGCCGGCGAGGGAGGACTAGCCATCCTCTCGCGTTCCGTAATCGGTAGGTGATCAGCAACGACCTGACTGGTGGCTCCAGAAGGGTACGCTGAGAACTTGCTGACCGGAGGGCTTGCCTTTATTGGCCGGCTCACGACAAGGAAAAGTCTATAACACCCGACAGCGAAGTCGTTAAAACCTATGGATACCAGCCGACCTCCATAGTATATAGGCTTATCCAGGTGCAGGGGGCTCCGCCTGGATGGACCATCTTTCCCCCATACTCGTGGGACATATTATGGACAATAAAAACCAAAATGAAAAATCGGACGGAATAATTTACGACAACCAAGGCGCGAACAACGGAAATGATACTGACGGTGTGGTAGTAGTTGGGGGTGAAGAGGAGGTGTGCTTGCGGTCTCGCACGCGGTCGAAGAAGGCCGTCTTCGCCAGACCCGCAACTCCACTTCCTATGGGAGAGGGAACGGACGCGGAGATTGCGTCCACGGCTGGGACTGACAGTGAGTCAGCTCCCAGCCAAATGGAGATCGAAAGTCTCCGTCGCAAGAGGCCGCGCTCGCGTGGACCCTCTCTAGTCCGGAGCAGAAGCTCCTCCGGACAGAGGGCGGTCTCCTCGAGCGAGGACGATCGGCCGGCAAAAGTTCTGGCCACTTCGGCGGGTAGAGGACAGAATGCCGGCCTCTACAAATTAGGAAGCCAGGCACCAAAGCCGCCGGTGCACGTCCCACCGCTCCCCAGTGGCAGGGACCAAGGTGTCCCCGCTGCGAGGGAGCTCTTATCGGCGCTAGCCCGGATCTCAGACACCATTAAGGGTGCTAAGAACGTGGCCGGGAAAAAGAAGACGGTGGCGGAAAACGTTGCCGTCGCCAGGACGGCGCTGGAGGAGCTCTTGGCTAGGAGCGTCTCCGAGGAGGAGGTGAAGCTCAGGGCCCGGGTCACAAGCCTGGAAACTGAGCTCGCTAACTCCTTGGAGCAACAGCGGGTCCTCCGGGAGGAGGTCAGACAACTGACCCAGATGGTCAGGGGCCCCCCGGAGGCCCAGAAGGCCCCAAGAGCCCAAGAGATGGCGGTCCAGCCAAGGGCTCCTGCGCCGTCAGGAGCGGCACCTAAACCGGGGACAAAACCGGCGCCTAAGGTGGCAGCCAAACCGACGTCCAAGCCGGTGCCCGAGGTGGAAACCAAATCGGCGCCGAGTGTGACTCAGCTCCTGGCGGCGATCGAGCGGCGTCTTGGTGTATTGGAGGACCGGGCGTACCGTCCTCCGCTAGCGCCGCCCGCTCTATCATTTGCGGCTGCTGCTGGTGGGAATCCTGGCCCCAAGACAGGGACTGCTGTCCCTGCGAAGCCAACGCCTGCCAAGCGCCCAAAGGGGAAAAAGCACGGCACCCCGGCCCCCGCTAAAACCGCAGCTCTCGCTACACCCGAGCATTCCTCCAGAGGAGAGGGATGGGAGGTAGCGGGAGCCGCGAAAAAGGCAAAAAAAGCCGCCAAAAAGGCGGCCAAGAAGGCGGCCAAAGCTGCTGCGGCGAAGGCGCCGAAGAGGCTCCGCGCCCCACGCTCCACTGCCGTCGTCCTGACGGTGACGACGGAGGGTGCGGAGAAGGGCGTGGGGTACGCCCAGGTCCTGAGGCAGGTAAAAGCCTCGGTGGACCTCAAGGCCCTCGAGATTGAGGGTGGGCTCCGGTGCAAGACGACTCGCACCGGAGCTCGCCTCCTCGAGGTCTCCGGCGCCACCAGCGGCCCCAAAGCGGACGCCCTAGCGGCCAAGCTGAGGGAGTCGTTGGACACGGAAGCCATCCGCGTCACCAGACCCAACAAATGCGCAGGTTTGCGCATTTCGGGTCTGGATGATGCGGCCACGACGGAGGAGGTTATCTCCGCCGTCGTGGAGGCGGGCGGCTGCCCCCGGGATCAGGTGAGAGCTGGAGAAATCCGCTTCAGCTCCACCGGTCACGGCACGGCAGTCGTCAACTGCCCCGTCGCAGCGGCGCAGAAGATTGCGGACGAACGGAGCCTCCTCGTTGGGGGCTTCCTTAAGGCGCGGGTGCAACTCCTGCAGCCCCGCGAGACCAGGTGCTTTAGGTGCCTGGCCGTGGGGCATGTGGGAGTGCATTGCACAGCGGAAGACACCGTGGGGGACCGGTGCTTCCGCTGTAGTCAGCCCGGGCACAAGGCTAGCACCTGCGTAGCTCCGCCGCGCTGCTACAAATGCATAGCGGAGGGTAAAGCGGCGGAGCACCGGGCGGACAGCCGATCCTGCGCCGCCTCGAGGACAAAGCCCCGTTCGTCCGCAACGGGTAGTGGGGGTGCCGCTCAGGAGCGGCCACATTCCCGGCGGGATGCGGAGATGGACGTCCATTAATGGACACACCAATCCGCATCCTGCAGGCGAACATAAACCACTGCACCGGTGCTCAGGATCTTCTGTACCAGAGCATCGTGGAGTGGTCTATCAATGTGGTCGTGGTCGCTGAGCCGTACTGGGTCCACCCCGGAAGCCCGGTGGACCTGGACGGCGTAGCGACCGTCTTCGGGGGGTCCGCCGCGGACACCTCGCGCCTTGCATTCATTGCAAGGTGCAGAGGCTGTGTCGCGGCGGACTATGAGGGCTTGGCTGTCGTGGCCGTCTACTTCTCGCCAAGCCTTGACCAGTACGAGCTTGAGCTAAGGCTCGCTGAACTGGACATTGTTCTCGCTGCGTGCCGTCCTCGTCCTGTCTTGGTCCTGGGAGACTTCAACTCCTGGTCTCAGGCCTGGGGCTCCCGGGAAACCAATGACAAGGGGCGAGTACTGGAGGACTGGGCCAACACCCGTGGTCTAGAGGTCCTCAACCGGGGGAATGTCGCCACCTGGGAGCGGCGGGGGCTCAGTTCGGTCGTGGATGTCGCGTTCGCGACCCCTGCTCTCGCCCGCCGCGTCCAGGGTTGGCGCGTGGTGGAGGAGGAGGAGACGGATTCCGACCATAAGTACATTCGGTTCAACGTCTCCCCTCCAACTAACCTGCCGCCGACAATCGCGAATCCCCCGGATCCACGTTGGGCGCTCAGACGCCTGGATCGGGAGGCTCTCCTGGAGGCATCCATAGTGCAGGCCTGGATTCCGTCACCGGCCAGGCCTGCCGATGTCGACGCAGAGGCGGAATGGTTCAGGAGAGCCATGTCGCATATCTGCGACGCGGCGATGCCTAGGGTTAAGCCCGGCCCGGCCAAGAAACAGGTGTACTGGTGGTCAGCGGAGATCGCACAGCTGCGAGCAGCGTGCGTGACCGCTCGCCGCCAGTACACCAGGTTTCGCCGGAGGCGTCGCCGACCAGATGATGCGGCAGCCCGAGAGGCGGAGCTGTATGAGGCGTACAAGGGGGCCAAGAGGACCCTCCAGGAAGCCATAAAGCAGGCCAAACGGCGGGCCCGCGAAGAGCTGCTGGAGTCTCTGGAGCAGAATCCATGGGGGCGTCCTTACCTTGCGGTCAGGGGCAAAATCCGCCCAAGGGCGCCCCTACTGACCCAGAGCCTCCAGCCGGAGCGGCTGGAGGGGATACTGGGCTCCTTGTTCCCAGCGAGAGCGGAGGAGCATGTCTCTCCGCGTATGGCTCCGCCTCAGGCACCTGACGCCCATAATAGCGAGAGCGATGTGCCCGAAGTCAGGGAGAGTGAACTGGGGGTAGCAGTGCTCCGGCTTAAAGCCCGGAAATGCACTGCCCCCGGACCCGACGGCATTCCAGGCCGAGCATGGGTCCTGGCCCTGGAGGAACTAGGGCCTCGACTGGTGGCGCTCTTTAGCGCATGCCTCGAAAGGGGCCAGTTTCCAAAGGCTTGGAAGACGGGGAAACTGGTCCTTATCCGGAAGGCGGGGCGGCCGGCGGACCAGCCATCCGGTTACCGGCCGATCGTGTTGCTCGACGAGGTGTGCAAGCTCTTTGAGCGGATTATTGCAGAGCGCCTCGTCGAGCATCTCACGAACGTGGGGCCAGATCTGGCGGACAACCAGTTCGGTTTCCGCCGGGGGCGCTCCACCGTGGAAGCGATCATGCGCGTTAGGCGCCTGGCGGAGGAAGTAGTCTCGCGGGGTGGGGTGGTGGTGGCGGTGTCTCTCGACATCGCCAACGCCTTCAACACCCTACCCTGGAGCTGCGTTAGGGAGGCGCTCGCGTATCACGGAGTGCCTCCTTACCTCCGCCGCATTGTCGAGGCATACCTATCCGAGAGGGCCATAGTTTACCCGAGCTGGCTAGGGCCAGGGCGGCGAGAAGTGTCGTGCGGTGTTCCGCAGGGGTCGGTCCTAGGGCCACTCCTGTGGAACATCGGATACGACTGGGTGCTTCGCGGTACGTTGCTCGAGGGTGTCAGCATAGTGTGCTATGCTGACGACACCCTCGTTATGGCGCGGGGAGCAACGTACCGAAGCGCGGCACTGAAGGCCACGGCAGGGGTTGCTCAAGTCGTGGGTCGAATACGGCGGCTGGGACTCGAGGTGGCTCTCCACAAATCCGAGGCTATGTGTTTTCACGGGCCTCGGAGGGGGCCACCTGCGGGAACCAGCATAACCGTAGGGGGCGTAAGCATCGGCATCGAGCCCACGATGAAGTACCTTGGGCTCGTACTCGATAGCCGATGGGACTTCGGACCTCATCTCCGAAGTCTGGTCCCGAAACTGAGGGGGGCTGCGGCCGCGCTATCGCGGCTGATGCCCAACATTAAGGGACCCAACGCCCCCACTAGGAGACTGTACCTGGGGATCGTGCGAAGTATGGCCCTATACGGGGCCCCCGTATGGGCGGAGACTCTGGCGGCCCGCAACGTGGCTGTTCTTAACAGCCCGTTAAAGGCGATGGCCGTCAGAGTCATCAGGGGGTATCGCACGATCTCCGTCGAGGCGGCATGTCTCCTAGCTGGGACCCCTCCATGGGACCTGGAAGCGAGAGCCCTTGCGCTGCTGTACCAGTGGCGCAAGGAGGCGCTGGAGCGGGGCCATAGGCCGGAACCCCGAGAAATCAGGGCTCAGCGGTCCCTGCTCCGCCAGGAACTCATGGAGACATGGAGGGTGCGACTTGAGCACCCAAGGTGGGGGGAATCCACCATTGCGGCGGTGAGACCGATCATGAAGGAGTGGTTGGAGAGGGACCATGGGGACCTCTCCTACCGGATGTGCCAGATGGTTACCGGACACGGGTGTTTCGGTAAGTATCTGTGGCGCATCCACCGGGAGACAACGCCGCAGTGCCAGCACTGCGAGGATCCTGGCGAAGACACGGCGCTCCACACGTTGGTGGAGTGCCCTGCGTGGGCGAGTCAACGCCGGGATCTCGTTGCGGTCCTGGGCGTGGACGTTCTCTCGTTGGAGACCATGGTGAGGGCCGTGGTCTCCGACGGGAGCAAGTGGCACGCCGCCGCCTCTTTCTGCGAGCAGGTAATGCGCGCGAAAGAGACGGCGGAGAGGGAGCGGGAAAGAACCCTGCCCCCCGAGTTTCGCAGTCTGCGGCGAGGACGCCGCAGACTCATCTACGCCCAGGACTACCGACCTCCATGATCGGGGCCTGAGGACGGCAGTTGGCCGACTCGCCGTCCTTACAGAAGCAGGCCGTGGCGGAGGCGTGTCGAGTGTGCCCTACACACGCCTGCCAACTCACCGAAGCGGGATAAAACCCGACCCCACCAGGCGAGGCCGCGAAGGCGGCCAAAGTCCGCCGGCAACCCTGGGGTTATCCTTTCGAGGGCTTACCCGGGGTGCCCGGCAACGGACACTTGGGGAGGACACCGTGCGGTTTTAGTCGAGACACGACATAACCACCCCCGCTGGCCAGCGGGGGGGTATCCGAAGGGATTTCCGCACGTAAAAAAAAAAAAAAAAAAACCCTCATAGGGGCAATGCTTACATACAACTTACAATCTACGCTTAGTAGCTAAATTTACCTACATGAACCTAAAATCATCACATCTATACTAGGAATTCAGTGCAGAGTGCGACTGAAATAAATTGAGCTGAGCGAGCAGGACTCGCGCTTAGCTAGGGCCGCGCGCTCGTGAAACTGTTATTCGGTGATTATTCCTCAATGGTACATCGGACATGAACCATCTCGCTTCAAAACGTCAAGATCGCGAGAGTGCTTACGGAGGAGTTCAGCCTCCAACAAACGGCTAAGCCGCGTATAAGAGCAAACATATTGATATTTAATTATAACTTAACTCCGCCTCATTCCGTACACATCCCACTAAAATATGGTACACGTCCTCCGGAACATTGCGCTCGCCACAATTTAGCGATGGCACTAAGATCTTACTTGGCTAGCCATTGATATATAATACTATACACTCACTCAATCCAGTTAAAAAAGTATACCAACGTGTAGAATGAAGTCACAATAGGGAATTTAGTTTCGTTTTTTCTGAAAGACAACAGTTTTTTTGTCTATTGTATTGCTTAGTTATTCTAAAACACAATAGAAATTATTTTACTTGTGCTCAGCCTCCGTAGCACGTTAAACTCGTGTCTCTCGAGTCTCACTGACCAATGAGATAAGTATGGGGGGAGGGGGACCTACTAAAATCTTCCAGGCCCAAGCCAATCAAAATTGCTACCCGGTACACCTGCTAATTAACGGATGAGACCCTTGCGCAGGTTTTCTCTCGGAATTGGGTTGTCGGATGGCAGTCGCTCCCATAAACGCCGTTTTAACTAAATAAAAAGGAGCATCTATTCAGGTCATACTTATCATAAAAATGCATTGTGATGACAATGCATTTTTATGATAAGTATGACCTGAATAGACTTAATTCCTTCATATTCTTTCAGTTCTGATGAGAACTGAAAGAATATGAAGGAATTAAGTTCCGTATAATAAGAGGAAGTGGTTGTAGTTTGCAAGATTTGACCTTCACAAACTAATATACCTACAAACGTTGTAAGTTAATGAACTTGAGATTCATAGCCTTACGGGAAATTCATATATCGCACTAACACGTAGCTGAGTAAGTAAAGGGTCTCTCATAAACTCCAAGTGCGATCCATGATCTTTTATCCTTTAGGTGCAAATCTAAAGCCGCTTAGACTTTACCATAATATTCGCATTTTTCTGGCTTAGTCTGAGAGTGGTCTATGAATCTCGCGCAGAAACATGTTTATTAGATCATTTCAATCATGATAATCATCTTCTGCGACATCAAAGTTCTAAATAGCTTAAACTTAAAGGACATCCTAAACACTTTACAACAAATTGATTTTCCTGTGAATTTCCTTGTCGCTTCCACCCATTTGTTTTTTAATATTCATCGTATTAAATAAATTGTAACTAACAAAAAAAATTGTTCAAAGGAAGTCATAAAATTAAATTCTAATCCATTAGGATTAGCTAAGAGCTTTATAAGAACACTATATTAAGAATAACTATAGTACTTCGTTCCGTAGGTAAGAAAAAATAATAATTTGTTTGATTACTTATAGCGCCATCTAGCGCCGAGTAGCCGTAACTCGTGTATTTTCCAATAATTTATGTTGTTTTTTTTATTTATTTTGGAAAATAATTGTAATGGTTTACTGAAATATGTTAATAACGTATGATAAGAAAGGTAATAATGGCCACAAAATATCGGTCAATGATGTGCTTTTTCCCGTTGTTCGTATAAAAAACTTTTTAGACGATTGATAGCTTTATGTCATCATGGTTCTAGAATGCGGGTAAATATACATTTTATACATAGAAACACCTAATTATATGGAATATGCGTATACATACATACAAAAAATATTTGCACTAAACGGAATCGAACCAGCGACTTCTTATTTAGTGGTTTAGTTCTGATTTAGTAACACGCTGCCGCCATGTCACACATATCGTCAGACGCTGTCAGAAAAATACATAAATTGATTGATCGAGTGTTTACTAACTAAGCTTGTTCTGGTGCGATACCTTTTTTTTTTTTTTTTTTTTTTTTTTTTTTTTTTTTTTTTTTTTTTTTTGCGGAAATCCCCTCGGATACCCCCCCGCCGGCCAGCGGGGGCGGTTATGTCGGGCTCGAACCGACTAAAACCGCGATATCTACCGGTATCTGGTGCGATACCTTTTTTTTTTTTTTTTTTTTTTTTTTTTCGTGCGGAAATGCGATACCTATAGACATTTTTTTTCATGTTGGACCCGTCAATTTTACTTTACCACGCCTGATGGCAAACTGTGGAAATGTCCGATAAGTCAAAGTCAAAAACCATTTATTCTGTATAGACCATTAATACGGCACTTACAAAACGTCATATTTTTTTTTTATCTAATGTTTGGCAAATGGACCACCGGTTCGAAACGCGACCCTGGCCTGAGAAGACGCCGGCAAGAAACTCAGCGGGCTGTTCTTTTTTTTGGTCTATTTACAAACATATTTACTTAACCTAAGTACAATATTTCATTTGAGTAGCATAGAGAGAGAGCAAACAGTTCATATCCAAGCTTGTTTGTCGTCTAAATAGTCTTGAATTTTATAGTAGCCTTTTTGGCAGAGTTTACTTTTAATTTGGCTTTTAAATTTATGAAGAGGTAGATTCTTCATTTCACTAGGAAGCTTGTTGTAGAAGCGTATACAGTTACCCTGAAAGAAATTACTAATCTTGTGGAGTCGACTATTACAAACCACAAGATTGTTTTTATGTCTAGTATTTACGTTATGTATATCACAAAGCCTTAAAAAATTGGAAATGTTTCTTCTAACATACAAAAGATTTTCAAAAATATATTGGGAAACTCCAGTTAGAATGTTTATTTCTTTGAACTTTTCTCGGAGGGAGACTCTTGGGCCCAACTTATAAATTGCCCGCACCGCCCGCTTTTGCAGTACAAAGATTGTATTTAAATCTGCGGCATTATCTACCCCAAAGGAGAATTCCGTAGCTCATAATACTATGGAAATAACTGAAATAAACTATTCTAGCGGTATCTATGTCTGTTAAAGTCCTAATCTTTTTCACAGCGTAGGAAGCAGAACTTAACCTACTAGCTATTTTTTCAATATGTGATCCCCACTGTAATTTAGCATCGATACTTAAACCTAAGAACACGGTTGATTCCACATGACTCAACAACTGTCCATTAAGTTGTACATTGGTTTTCACCTGTGTAACATTAGGTAAGGTGAATTTAATACATTTGGTTTTTTTTCATTAAGGCATAGATTATTTATATTAAACCAATGAACCACTCGTGAGATTGCGTTGTTCACTTCGTCATAATTATCTAATTGTCTTTTAATTTTAAATATTAAGGAAGTATCATCAGCAAACAAAACAATACTATTTTTATCCCTTACGTAGCAAGGGAGGTCATTTATATAAATTAAAAATAAAAATGGTCCAAGTATCGAACCCTGTGGAACGCCCATCGAAACCAAAGATAAGTCAAAAGGTCGAGAGCCTTGTTCCTTATTCCGTAATAATCTAATTTCCTGACCAATGTATCATGGTGGACGCAATCTAAGGCTCTGGATAGATCGCAGAAAACACCTAATGCATCCTGCTTATCCTCCCAGGCCTCGTAACATAACATAAGTGGTAACCACAATTCCAGATGCTATCCTTAAAAAGGTGGTGACCTTGACGGCTTCGACAGATGCTTATTCACGCACCAAAACAACAAAAAAAATTGATTAAAACCACACGGTGTTCTGTCACGGGAGCCTATTGCTAGGGAACCCGGGCATGCCCTTGGAGGGAAATCCCTAGAATCCCCATTGGGCTTTGGGTGGCCCTTCATTGAAATGCGGGGGTGAGCCTCACCCAACTACGTTGAGAAAAATGCGCAGAACAGGACGCGTCACTGTCTTGGTCCTGCGTCTGCTGGGGCGAGGGGTAGCCTATCTAATCCCTTCACCCTCAGACCCACGCTCATGGAGGCCGGAGATTCTTTAACGAAATTACCAGGCACCCGGCAGAATGTGTTAAATATTAGTAAAAGAGGGCTTGCGAAAATAATGGATATACTAAATACAGCCGCATTTCAAAGCTGTCTTTTATTTTTCTTCTAGTAGGAGCCCTAATTGCCTCTCTCACAGTTTTTAGATGGTATGCTTGTTAGCTCCAAGTTAAAGAATAAATTTAATATTAATGTACGTATCACTCGTAAAAATATGAGAGCAAGTTAGTGAGTTATAAACGCTTTTAGGATTCCGTGCCTTATAAGGAAACCTTATAGATTCACTTTGTTGTCCTCTGTCTGTCAACACATTTTCTGTGTGTGAAGCGAAGCATATTTTTTACACTCGTAGGGGAATCAATAGGGTACGACAAGAAGCAAATTCTTATACATAGCACAAGTAAAAAAAATAACATTCTAAAATCCCAAAAATGTTTATCGTAAGTATATAGGTGTGTAAGTACTTCCCAAAAAAATTTTGACGGAATCCTCACTTGTGTACACAAGTGTCCGACGACTTCCAATTGATCAGGTATTTTTTATTCTACAGATGCAATATCACTCAATGTCGTAAAATAAATAAATGTATATCTTACGCAAGGCGATTGGTTCGTGGGAGTGTAGGTAATTTAATATGCAACGCCTAGTCTAGACATTATTAATAGAACATGCATATTTTTTCAATCACTCGTAAAACATTCGTGTTTGTGTAGTCTCCTAATTGAGTACACTTGCCAAGAAAACACCTCTCACTCGTGGTTTCAAGACTTTTATTCGACCATATTTAAAATACACTGAATAAATTACACTAACTGGAAAATAAAGTGTGTATGAGACCCCAAAAAGACCTTTGGGCCCAGACTTCCTCACCTGCAAGCCTGCTACCACACCTGCTGATGAAGGTTCTGGCGCAAGCTTTCCTCATGGGGTTGGGAGATCAGACGGCAGTCGCTCCCATAAAAGCCGTATAAGTCAAACCAAAAGGAGGAGAAGAAGTAAGCGGAACCTGGGCTCCGAGGTGGTCACAGGCGGAATGACTCAGTGGTGCACGCCCTCCCTGGTCAAGTCCTTGAGGTAGAAGGTTCTGTATCCACTTGCACATTCTCGATATGTTTGATATTTTTTTCAACATGTATCGTCTCATAAAGTACAAACAGTGTCACTGTTCCGTAAGCAAACAGACGCGTTCTCGGGTTTTCCCGACTGCGCCTAAAATCGAAGTTGTCTGTTTTTTATCACTGGATTCCACGCAGATAGCCGAAACGTCAGGCAATTCAAAGGTATGTATATATACCTTTTTTATTTTATTTTTTTAAACACCGTCTCGGGTCTTCAGACGCCGGGGTGTAAGGTTACCCATAGAGCATATCCCTCGCACCCCGAGTGACCCTGGGCCATCTCATTACTAACAGCATCGCTCATCCTGTCTCCTCTGAAAGCCCAGGGTGTACCGGCAGCTCCGATTCCGTTCCCCCCGGACTGCAGCGGGATCGGAATCGGAGCGACACTCAAGGAGGTTACCCAACACACACCCCTATGTATATATACCTATACCGATTCCCGGCGGAATAATATAATCGGTGCATTTGCTAAACAACGGACGGATAAAGATAGTAAAGGCAGTCGCCCCCGGAAAAGCCGACACACCAATCAAAAACAATAAGCGGAATGCAAACTTCGAATACTACTGAGAAATCACTATGTGAATGATGACAGTGTTTGCTTTCTCAGAGAATATAAAGACATTATATTGTAAAGATTTTGACCTTAAAAGAGAACATCTAGGACGGGACTTGAACCCGCGACCAGTCCCTTACAGGGGGAATGCTCTGACCTACTGAGCCACCTAGACACGTCCCAGATATTCGAAATTCTCCGATACATTAATTCGTCTTAAATCCCGTCCTAGATGTTCTCTTTTTCCGATCAAAATCTTTAGAAAAAAGTAAGCATACAAAATGCTTAAAACATTTAATTGACATTATATTGTATAAATTATTTTTGTGTTCTTTATGTCGTATACCAAGTCCTTAAAAAAGAAATAAGTATAATATTTTTTAATATTTTAACTAATATTATTCAATACTTATTCATATCGACTGAAACTAAATCACTCAAAACTGCAATAAAAATATAGACAGACAAACGAGTGCATATAATATTTTTTCGTTCCCGTGTATTTACAAGCAGTTTACTTTTAACATGAATACGATGATTGTCCTGTTTTATTGCGTTACAATTGTGCACCCATATATAATTCAATCGCATTTGGTTAAAGACGCACCTGCACGCAATCTGTTCTAAGTGAGCTGTGATGCTGTAACTTTTGGACGTGTTAATAGGAGCATTTTTTTTTGGGTTCCGTTGCCAAATGGCAAAAAACGGAACCCTTATAGATTCGTCATGTCTGTCTGTCTGTCCGTCCGTATGTCACAGCCATTTTTTTACGAATCTATAAGAACTATGCTGTTGAAACTTGGTAAGTAGATGTATTCTGTGAACCGCATTAAGATTTTTACACAGAAGTAGAAAAAAACAAGAAATTTTGGGGGTCCTCAAACTTAGAACTGAAACTCAATAAAAATTTTTTCATCAAAGCCATATGTGTGAGGTATCTATGGATAGTTAGGGCACGCCGCAATAGCGGCGGTAAGGCCCATCATGGAGGATTGGCTAGAGATGCGACACGGAAGCCTCTCGTACCGACTGACGCAGGTGATCTCCGGGAAGGGGTGCTTTGGGGACCACCTGCATCGGATCAGGAAGGAGCCAACGCCTGAGTGTTATCACTGTGACGCGAGCGAGGACTCAGGGCTGCACACGCTGGCGGACTGCCCAGCGTGGGAGGTGCCGAGGCGTGACCTCGTGGCAGCCATCGGGGTGGGAGTCCTCTCGCTCGGCAGCATGATTGCGGCAATGGTGCGGAGCGCGAGCGCGTGGGCCACCGCCACCTCCTTCTGCGAGCATGTGATGCTCGCGAAGGAGATGGCGGAGCGCGCCCGGGAGAGGTTCAGAACTCTCCCGGCCCGCCAAGCCCGCAACATGCTCGCCGCGCGTCGCAGGCGACTCAGGCGCCGGAGGTCGCTTAACGACCTCCGTCCTCCATGAGCGCAGGCCTGGGGGTGGCAGGTGAGGCCGCCTGTCACCCCAGCAGAAGCAGGCCGGGACGGTAAGGCGACTAGCGCCCCTCCCCCAAACCGGGGCAAGACGGGGACACCGTGGTTCCCAAACCCGAGGGGGCCATCTCGAAACCAGAGATGGCCCAGGGTCAGTCGGGGTGCGAGGGATATGCTCTATGGGCAACCTTACACCCCGGCGTCTGCAAACCCGAGACGGCGTGCGGTTTTAGTCGGTTCAAGCCCGACATAACCGCCCCCGCTGGCCGGCGGGGGGGTATCCGAGGGGATTTCCGCACGAAAAAAATAAATAAAAAAAGGTATCTATGGATAGCTCTTCAAAAATGATATTGAGGTTTCTAATATTATTTTTTTCTCAACTTTTGTTCAGTTTGCGCGGGAGACACTCCCAAAGTGGTAAAATGTGTGCCCCCCCCTGTAACTTCTAAAATAAGAGAATGATAAAACTAAAAAAAATTTAAATTACCATGTAAACTTCCAACGATAGTTGATTTGAACGAGATCAAGTAGTTTTTTTTTAATACGTCATAAATCGTAAACCGCAATTTACCTTTCATTCAATCAACTCAAATATAAAAATTAAAAAAGAAGCATTATTATGTTACTTGCTGCTACGGAACCCTTAATGGGCGAGTCCGACTCGCACTTGGCCGCTTTTTTTATATATGCACGCATTTTCATTGATAGGTTCTGTTGAGGTTTATTATCTGATGCGTATAGGACTACATGCATTTTGTTTCGCGTGTATGCAAAATGAATAAATCATTTGTTAATAGAATAATATTTTATCTGCACCCTTAGTATAAGCTTGTCTACACACCAAAGCTGACGGCGTTGCGGCTTTGGTTTTGCGTACCGGAATAAAACACACAAGCCGGCGGGTTTCGTCTCCGGACCGGCGGCTTTCGTGTGTAGATAGCCGTGGGTAGTAAACAGCCTAATGCTTTATTTTAGCCCGTTGGATGCTACCCGGATATCGGTGATTTTTTTTAAAGTGGGTTTACATTGTTGTATCTGGGGTTCGAACTTTAGCCATGCAGTATTGTTGCTGCTTATAACACAGATAAGTCATTGATCTGGAAAAGGACATAAAGTTTCCTTCCGGTCTAATAATATCTAGACAGCGCCATCTAGACCCAAACTAAGCAGAGTATGTCATATGGGTTCTAGAATGCGGATAAACATATCTTTATATTATCTCATAAAATATATTATACAAATAAACATTCAGTCTAATGCAAAGATACATATTGGTGCATACAAATATTTGCACTAAACTGAAATCGAACCCGTGACCTCTAGACTGCTAAGTCGAACGTTTTACAGCTACGCCACGAAGTCGTCAGAGAGAGAGAGAGAGAGAGAGAAGTATAATATACCTACATACTCTACACGAACGGGGTTGCGGGTAACAACTAGTATTATAATATACATACCACAGTCATAATATAAATATTAGTATGTGCCAACTGAGATCACGAAAACAGGTTATTTCGCATTAAGTAGTAGAATTCTTACGTACTAAGGGTACATTAAATAGCAAATAGATAAAGATCCATCAACCTTCTCATTTAGATAAGCATGTTCAGTTTTACAATTCTCTCCTTTATAAAACAATGTCTCTAAATCGCTTTCCCTAACTTGATAACAAAAAAAAAACAAAATCATAAACTCGTTTGACCATTACCAACGGCCATTTTTTTTACGACAAATTGTTTATGCCGTCGTAATATCGTAAAGGACGGCTGCACTGAAAGGGGTAGCAATCAAATTACTACCCCTTGACGCGGGAATTTCGTGAGCTCGGACGATACTATGCAGAAAGGTGCAAGTCTCAGAACGTCTGTTAAACTTTTTAATTTTATGAAGTTCATAATTTCATTTTTATGAGTTTACTTGAGTGCTATAACGAGTGTAAAAGCTGCGGTTTGGTATATTGCCGTACTAAATGTGCAACAATAATCATTAACATCAGAGTTAAGAGCTTGGGGTAATAGCAGTTTATTACTGAACATTGGCCTCTTCCATGGAAAGATTTTATCAGTTTTTCTAGCTGATAAGACTGCCCACGAATCTGACATTATTTTTAGTATAAATAAATATTTATTTAAGTACTTGCCTATATATAAATAATCTCTGCAATCAGCCGTTCTAAAACTGTTTCATATTCAACTATGCGTGCATTACCGGCCTCGTTGTCCACACTCTCAACCGTAAAACGCGCACAAGAGAGCTTTTAATACGTAAACTGGCTATTTTAGAACTTTACAACAATAAATCTCTCGAAAACTGTGTTAAATAATATGTTCTTCTTATGCAGCATATTAGTTTTCCAAATTTTAACAATGTAGGTAGGTTCAGCAGTCGAGCAGGGATAGGTATCAGACAGGCCGAGTAACTTTCGCATTTATATTGTTATGATAGATAATGGATTATAGAATGACCAGCAACTGATTGTTCTTTACCGAATGACCCTTGCCTAAATCCAACAGGTTGATCAAAATCTTTTCTTTTTGTCACTTGTAACGGACAAAATAATTCAGTAGTCATTTTGAAATGCGACTATTTTTAAACTGACATATGGTTAGTTGCACGTTACGATAAGTTTTGAAAACATTATAAGCAATTTAAAGAAGGTATCATTCATCAAAAAAAAATAACAACTCGTCCCTGGTGATAAGATGTCAGTTTTTATTATATAACTATAATAAAAAATAATATAAGCCTATAATAACTGTAACTTAACAACACGTATAATTACGTCAATCTAATTAAACATTTTTTAATTTTAGTTATTAATAATACTTACCAATAGTCCGTGTTCCTTTCTCAACTTGTCCTTTCGGTGAGTTTCCCATTTTGTCCAGTCCTGTCCTGTCCTTAGCGGTGCGGTTCCATTCTGGACCACCTATCCTTTTACCCAGACGCACGTATCGCGTATGTTTCTATGGTTGTTTGTCAATTTCTTTATAACCATCTTCCAAATGGCTGGATGTATAATAACATTTATTACCTGATCTTTCTTTCCAGACTTATACACAGGTATTATCATAGCTTTTTTAAGGCACTTAGGGAAAACACCTGTCGATAGACATTTCTGGAAGATATTAGTTAATGGTGCAACCATTAACTAATATCTTCCAGAAATGTCAGTATATGCCTGAATTTTTTAATGATTTTATTTGATATGCAGTCCCAACCAATAGCACAATCATCTTTGAAATTCATGATTAGCCTTTAATTAATACGTAAACTGGCTATTTTAGAACTTTACAACAATAAATCTTCCATTCTGGACCACCTATCCTTTTACCCAGACGCACGTATCGCGTATGTTTCTATGGTTGTTTGTCAATTTCTTTATAACCATCTTCCAAATGGCTGGATGTATAATAACAATTAAGGTATTTTTAATATACGTATAATATACGATAATTATAAGATAACTAGCTGACCCGGCAGACTTCGTACTGCCACAATCGATAGCACCTTTTAAACCTTCTCTGGACCTCCACAAATAATTCAAGACCAAAATTAGGCAAATCGGTCCAGCCGTTCTCGAGTTTTAGCGAGACTAACGAACAGCAATTCATTTTTATATATAAGAGAAGAAGAAAGAAGAAAGAAGAAGAA
Source organism: Cybosia mesomella (assembly GCA_946251805.1). Classification (NCBI taxonomy): domain Eukaryota; kingdom Metazoa; phylum Arthropoda; class Insecta; order Lepidoptera; family Erebidae; genus Cybosia; species Cybosia mesomella. The sequence goes on from OX276409.1 coordinate 17,890,116, forward strand.
TATACGTAATCTTATAACATATTTTTTTTTTGTAATTGTGGCGAATTTTTTCACTAAATTAGGTAGGTGGTTATTTTTTGTCTAGTAGGGTGTCAAAATGAAGGAATTTAGAAATACATTACTAATATATATATTATGTCACTGTGTAACCCTGACACAATTTTTGTTCTAAACGGCTTATCTAGTATACATAGTTTTTATAATTTAAGTTACCTTTTTTTTTTTTTTTTTTTTTTTTTTTATCGTGCGGAAATCCCTTCGGATACCCCCCCGCCGGCCAGCGGGGGCGGTTATGTCGGGCTTGCACCGACTAAAACTGCACGCCGTCTCGGGTCTTCAGACGCCGGGGTGTAAGGTTACCCATAGAGCATATCCCTCGCACCCCGGCTGACCCTGGGCCATCTCACCACTAACAGCATCGCTCATCCTGTCTCCTCTGAAAGCAGAGGAGTACGGAGAGCGATGTGTTCCCGCCACGTTGGGTATTGGCCGACGATCAATGCCAACCCTATGAAGGGGTGAAGGGGAAGCCATTGACCGCCGCCCAGGGTGTACCGGCCGCTCCGATTCCGTTCCCCCCGGACTGCAGCGGGATCGGAATCGGAGCGACACTCGAGGAGGTTACCCAACACACACCCCAATTTAAGTTACCTGAGTTATAAGATGTAAAATGTAATGTGTTACAATTAATTGTTAATGATTAATATGTATTTTAAAATATAATTTTAGATTTTCGTAATTTTCGAAATTTTGTAAATTACTCTGCATGTCTTCAGGGTGGTTGCAACTGCTCACTGAAATACAGGCTACTAGCCTAGCTCAGTGAAAAAGCTGCCAATTAGATGCTATATAATACTCTGCTTACGTATGCATAAGAATTAAGAATGTAAGAATTAGAATTTATTATAAGGCATAAATCATGTATCATGCTTTTTTTGGAAATAAATTATTATTATTCCCTTTATTTAACTTTAAATACATGTAATTATATTTTTAAATACATTCTATACAATATATATATTTATATATATATATTTAAAAATATAAAAAATAATGGCCCACCGGCATCGGGAACAGGGACCAAGCTACCGGTAGTTATGCATCAAGCCCTTGGCCCAACAGACTGTCTAACGCGAGCCTCTGGAGATGTTGTTCGAGGCTCTTGGCAATCAGTCCGTGAACCGATACAACTATCGGAACAATAATCGCCGAATCCAATTATAGTTGTCATTACGCGTAACCATGTCGTTGTTAGTCTCCTCCACTTCTAACGGGTGATTTTATTTGTTTGGTTTTTCATTTAAAAAGAAACACAGGAAAATTTTGAAATATTTAATCAAAAATAATCCTTGCTATTTATGTTTTAAAGATTATCTCATATAAATGTTGGGACTATGTTTTAGGTGATCCATACGTGAGTTCAATTTTCCAATCCAATTTGGAAAAAGTAACTCTTTTTCGAGTATATAGCCGATATATAGTTCGAGTATATAGTTTCATCACCGATAAAACGTATGATGTTATCTTCTAGGTTATCGGCATAAACAAGAGATTTAATGGATGTACTCCACAAAAATAGTCCAACGGAGTCAAATCGCCAAATCTAGGCGGCCAATTCACTGGTCCAAAACAAGAGATTCCACTAAATTCTAACATTGGATTTCACGTAGGATCACCTAAAACGTAGCCGTGGCTAAAATTTATATGAAATAATCTTTAAAACATAAATGGTAAGGATTGATTTTGAGCCGCCAATTTTTTTTTTTTTTACACTTTTCCTATGTTTTTTTTTGTAAATTAAAAATCTAAGACAAAAAAAAACACCCGTTATTACACATAAATATTTTTAATAACCTCGTGCAACCAAGAAAGCAATATACCTATACAGTTCACCTGGTGATAAGTGGATACCGAAGCCGATGGGTGCTAGCAACAGAAGTCGTTCAAAATGACTTAACATCTGAAAAAACCTTGTTCACACACTTCACTGTCATTAATATTTTTTTATTACTAATGACTGGCGTCGTGCTGCCCTACACCTGTAATTAAGGGATAATAAAAATGTTTTAACTTATTTAATTTTAAAAAAAAGATCGCGTGTAGTGAATTATTACTGGTTGAATGTGCATTGTTTTTATTTATTTTATTTATTTATTTTGGGATCACTTTACAACTTTTCGTTTTGTCTGTTATATTTGTTTAGCCTTTTATGCTAGTCTATCTATCTCTCTTTATTCATAATATAATTACTTGTTCCGACTGACTGATTGACTACCTGAGTGACTGCCTGATTGACTGCCTGATTGACTGCCTGATTGACTGCCTGATTGACTGCCTGATTGACTGCCTGATTGACTGCCTTATTCATCATCGCAGCCTAAATCGCTGAGCCTACTAAATTGAAATTTCGACAGGAGATGCTTATTATGTTTTAGGCAGCATCCACTAAGAAAGGATATTCGTAAATGTCATTCGTAAGGTAGCAAAATAAGGGATTAACGTTTGTATGGAAGGTAGTCATTTTCAAAGTTAGAAGCACGAAATTTTATACAGCTACATCTGGTTAGAAATAAATGAACACGTGTGCCAGACCTATATAATAAATGAAGACCTAAAAAACATAAACTGGCGAAACGTGGGTGCTAGCACCGTGGGTGAGTTTATGTTATGTTATGTGTGCCAGCTTCTTTTTAAATTTTACCCCTAAGAAGGTGAAATAGGGGTTGAAAATTTATACGGGAAATTCGTTACTATTAAAGATACAAGCATGACAATTCATATACCTACTCCCGGGTAGAAATAAATTAATACGTGTATCAGCGTTTTTGTTAATTCTACTCCTAAGATTGAATTAGGGGTTGAAATTTTATATAGGAAGTTCGTCACTTTTGATGATAGAAGCATGCAAATTCATATACCTACTTCTGGCTCAAAATTAATGTAGATACATGTATCGGCGTTTTTGAGAATTTCACCCCCAAGGGGGTAAAATAAGGGATGACCGAGTGTATGAAAGTTCGTCATTTTCTTAGCTACTTCTGGTTATAAATTAACGTGTATTGGAGTTTTTCAAACTTTCACCCTTAAGGGGGCAAATAAGGGATGAAGGGTTGTAAAGAAGTTCGTTATTATGGAAAGTGCTTAACTTTTGGAGTAAAGCATAAAATTCAATATTAAAGCTTATTTTTGTTTACATTTACAAATGGATCCGATCTCCGGAATTAGGCTAGTTAATTTATTCCGTTCAGTTCACATGACAATAGCGTAATAATAACATAATCTAGATTATAACCTTACACCCCGGCGTCTATAGACCCGAGACGGCGTGCGGTTTTAGTCGGTTCAAGCCCGACATAACCGCCCCTCGCTGGCCGCTGGGGGGGGGGGGGGTTATCTGAAGGGAATTCCGCACGAAAAAAAAAGGTATTTAACATTATTTTAAATTAGATTGTATGTCTGTACTATTATTAACCGACTTCAAAAAGGCTTCTCACCTCGGCTAAATGGTTCTTTTTATTCTTTACTTTAAGTATAAAAAGAGATAAAGGGCTGTATGTGACTAAAAACCACGAATCCCGTTTCTATATTCATTTTCAAAACCCAAAGCAGTATCCTTGAGAAACATAACATAACCTGTATCCCCGAAGGGGTAGGCAGTGGTGTATTACGCACCCACGATTCGCCAGTTATGTTAAGGTCCCAATGTAATAGGGGGCGAGCCTATTGCCATCTACCGGGTACATTATTAAGCGAGCGATAATTAACATTTATTAATGCACACATAACTACGAAAAGTCAGAGGTGTGTGCCCGGGGCGACTGGGGATCGAACTCGAGACCTCGTCTCAGCAGTCCGTTACGTACGCCACTAGGCTACCACTGCTAAATAAAATGAGTACAGTTTAAATATTTACTAGCACTTTGAAGTTGTAATCACCTCCGCTATGCATCGTGCAATGTTGTTGCACATCCTACGTGATATTGTCCTTCGTATTGGTAGCATACGTTATGCCTACTAATACATAGGCTTCATGGGCCCTGCCTCGATATTACAAGATCGTGTCACGAACTTAGGACTTCCAGCAATTTAGGTACAACGGAAGACTGCGGTTATAAGGGCATCGAACTGGCCAAGGCCGATATACATTATTGAAATTGGAAGGAAGGATTCGATGATGGAATGGACTTGGAGAAATTAAATTGTGCAATTCCAGTGCACACTCACCAAATTTCATTCGATAAAACAACGATCGGCTTGCCACTTTAATACTCTAAACTAACTTTTCACAATCCTAGTCATTACACTAACGACGTGACCCCACTCTAAAAAAAAGCGGCCAAGTGCGAGTCGGACTCGCCCATTAAGGGTTCCGTAGCAGCAAGTAACATTATAATGTTTTTTTTTAATTTTTATATTTGTGTTGATTGAATGAAAGGTAAATTGCAGTTTACGATTTATGACGCATTAAAACAAAACGACTTACTAGATCTCATTCAAACCAGTTATCGTTTTAAGTTTACATGGTAATGTACATCATATATTTTTTTTAGTTTTATCATTCTCTTATTTTAGAAGTTACAGGGGGGGGGATACACATTTTATCACTTTGGAAGTGTCTCTCGTGCAAACTATTCAGTTTAGAAAAAAATGATATTAGAAAACTCAATATCATTTTTGAAGACCTATCCATAGATACTACACATGTATGGGTTTGATGAGAAAAAAAATTTGAGTTTCAGTTCTAAGTATGGGGACCCCCAAAATTTATTGTTTTTTTTCTATTTTTGTATGAAAATCTTAATGCGGTTCACAGAATACATCTACTTACCAAGTTTCAACAGCATAGATCTTATAGTTTAGGAAAAAAGTGGCTGTGACATACGGACGGACAGACAGACAGACATGACGAATCTATAAGGGTTCCGTTTTTTGCCATTTGACAAGGGAACCCTAAAAAAGCAATTTAGCTTAACTGGAGGGGTTAGGGGGAATACTAGTAATTTCGGTTACTAAGAACAAAAAAGAAAAGAAAAAAGAACCAGCACTTGAATCATCAATTTTAAAAAGCAAGGTGTTATTTGTAGAATGTGTGTTGCTATTCAACCCTTTCTGCAGATCCGGTGTTACCCTTTGAAAGCCCATTCTTATTAACTTTGAAAGTCCAAAATTCGGGAAGTTATTTTTTCTAATACATTCATTAATGCGCAACGTGGCGATGCTAGGGGCACGTGTGCACGCGGCTGCGTGTTGCCATACGTTCGTGATGCGCCGTCAATAAAATAATAACGTATAGCATGCGCCCGCGCAGCCCGTGCCGACACTAGCCTTATGTGAGACGGATTTAGAAATGTAAATGTTTAGAAAAATTTACTAAGGTTTATTTAAGGTTAACTTTGGAGCTTTACCATACAATTTTATCATATAAAATTTTATAAAATTGATTTTATTATAGTACTTAATAGGTTTATATTTTATTTCATTATTGAAATCGTATGAAGGATTGCGAAATAATTATGTTTGACGTCTTCGCAGCTTTATAATACACAAGCGGTGGCTATAAAGCACTTTCTTGACTATCACAATTTTACATACCTTAATCAGAAATACTTACTTTCGAAAGTATTTACTTTATTTCTTTATAAACATAATATCCCAAGTCCGGCCCTTGCATCGTCCAACAGCGGGCGTCGGTGTTATTCCACAAATTGTATAACACAATGCCACAGTGGGACGGAACTCGAAGGTGTTAAGGACAACCCTTTATCTAGCCGCTGGCCGACATATGCCGAGCGTTTCCTATTGCTTGTGCAAAAGGTCGAATGTGGGCAGGTAATAGAAAAAAAAGGAATATTTTTAGTACCTACTTACTTTGTACAGTAAGTATACAATGTATAAATGCAAAATGTAAACCTAATACTTAGCACGAAGTTGTATGAGGGCCCCACCAAGATCTTCGGGGCCCAAGCCTACCTCCACTGCAAGCCTACACTTGCTAATCGACAGACGATGTTCTATTGCGAGTTTTCTCTTTAGGTTGAGAGGTTAAATAGCAGTCGCTCCCATTAAAACCAAAATAAGTCTAATCAAGAGATAAGAAGAGCGAACTCCGGGCTCCAAAGTGAAATAATAATAATCTATATATATAAAAATGAATTGCTGTTCGTTAGTCTCGCTAAAACTCGAGATTGGCTGGACCGATTTGGTTAATTTTGGTCTTCAATTATTTGTGGAGGTCCGGAGAAGGTTTAAAAGGTGAATAAAAATGGAAGTTGTTATCGATTGAGGCCGTACAAAGTCTGCTGGGTCAGGTAGTAAAAAATAAAAATCTATCTTCTTTCTTATATATAAAAATGAATTGCTGTTCGTTAGTCTCGCTAAAACTCGAGAACGGCTGGACCGATTTGGCAAATTTTGGTCTTGAATTATTTGTGGAGGTTCAGAGAAGGTTTAAAAGGTTTGTCATCGATTGAGGCAGTACGAAGTCTGCTGGGTCAGCTAGTAAAAAATAAAAATGTTTAATAAAAAAGTACACATTTTAAACGGATGTTTACAACTCTAAAGTCAAGCAGAAAGGAACATTGAACATACGGAAACTGTATTCCATACTAGGTTAATGCCTGTATTATGGAAGACAGCAGTCCAACATAGAAATATGCAATATAAAAATAAAAACATTACGAACGATATATATACATACTACCATGGAGTACAAAACGCCAGCGAAAAGGAAAACATGGCAAATATTAATTGTCGGTCTGACATACCAATGCTCTATACGAAGCACATTCGCTCTTTTGAACGTCTACAACAAACACATCTAACACATAACGTAAACTGTCTTCCCTTTGTGCAACGGTGCATGTCATTGTTAAACGCAAAGGTGCATATCAACTCGTGCGCAACTGACGATTGCGCGAAGCGCAACAAATCTGCGTAGACGCACATTTTGGCGCAATTATGAATGTTTAGTTAAATGTCAATTGTATGGATATTGGATAAAGATCAGGAAATGGTTTGATTGATGTACCAATGTTCTATTCAGGTCCGTAAAAGGTGTTAGAGAAATGTATGCAGACTATCATTTTCATAGCCCTTTAGAACCATAGGTTAATTAAATATTGTAAGTAATTTAATGGCATGAAATTAATAAATACTTCAAAACTGTCTAGGGATATTTCAGTCTTTTAAAGATAACTAAAAATGTACAAGGTATTTACCTAAGACACACTTAATATTTATATCAAACTAGCTTTTGCCCGCAGCTCCACCCGCGTAGATGTCGGTTATCGTGACAAAACATAGCCTATGTCCTTTCCCAAGGTCTAATCTACCCCTGTACCAAATTTCAGCAAAATCGATTCAGTGGTTTAGGCATGAAAGCATAACAGACAGACAGACAGACAGACAGAGTTACTTTCACATTTATATATTAGTAAGGATTACACGTTATTTTAAAATCTGGCAAAATACTTATGTAATAAAAACGAGTATTTTTAATATATTTCACTTTTGTGTTAAAAATAACAGAATATTCATTCTAGATTAAAGTTTTGGTTTATGAATCAGAGTTCACAATAAAATAAAAACCTTAGGTAGGAAACTTAATATATCAATTAATCGAAATTAATAATCTGCAAAAAAAAACGGAAATTAACTATGCATTGACAGAGGTTTTTCGTGCTCAAAATACACCGATACCTAAATATAGAAAAAAAATCATATAATACATTAAAACTTATTTACTTAGTGTTTTTCATAGTTTCTAGTCACACAAAATATAATTACCAATATTATCTAACCATGGGCACTCGTGATAAGCGTTGAAACCGACATGATCCGAAATTTCCATACATGTCTGTGTGTGTATCTCTATGTTATTGTTCTTGCTTTAACTTCTCTATATATTTTGTGATCAATGTATAGACATAAGAAACTCATCTTATGCGTATGATTGTAAGATGAGATTAAAGTTTAATTTACTATAAACACTTTCAAAAAAACTGTCATCGTGTGATGCGACTATTAAAAACTACTAACGAACAAAATCCATATTTAAAAAATCAAAATATTACAATTTTCATATTTTCCCATATAGTTCATAGTCAAAGTGCCATAAAGACTATTACACACGTCAAGCACCGGACATTAGGCCGGCAACACAACGTCTTATGGCTTGACTCGTTACCGACCCTTAATTATAAAGACAGAGTCACAACTAAAGCTATAAACTTGTGGCACTGAAGTGTCGAACTGCACTTCACCACAAAAAAAGCTTATTTATGTGCACGAAAGTCTACAATTAAATACCACAAGTACTACGAGAACTCCCCATTAGAGCTTTTGAGCCCAAGCTCAAAGCGTAGTTACAAGAAATAAACTTCTACACAAAGAGCATAGAAATTTGTAATAGATTCTGTTTTTGTCTTGTTATTCAATTTACTAATTGTGACCATGAAATATGTACATTCGACAATTCTTAATAATATTTTGAATTTTTTTATGCATGCTAACTTTGGTGAAATACGCCACACTACTAACGGTGAATATTATGTCATGCAATAAATTTTTGCAAATAAATTATCAATCATTCATTTATTCAAAATGATTGAATAAAATATTTTCTTATTATTTTTTTTACACTGAAAGTTAACTATATTTAGGCTTCAGTCAGCAAATCTATAGAGTAATAAAAAATATAAAGCTATTTTCACTTTTTGCTTTGAAAACGAAATTAGTCTGAAATAATCTAAGAATTACATGTGAAATTCGGTTTACATATTGCACTAAATATGTTCCAAAGGCAGTGCATGTGGCGACTTGATAAGAATATATTGAAGATATTGTCACATTCAGAGAAGAGGAGAGTGGGAAAAAGGATTGGGAGATATGACCTTTGGCTACTTAAAGGAGTTATTAAGTTAACTGGCCCGACTACAGCAGTCCCTGTCCCTATTCGAGTCGGCTTTTTCTTATAACTAAAGTATAGCTCTACCACCTGCCAAAAAACTATAATTGATGAATAAAACGACGATTCACGCTTACTGAATACACCAATTACCTTCATCATCATCCCAGCATTAATTCTGGTTACATGCACGTTAACTTTGAAAGATTGCACTTTAGAACTCGAATTCCGCTCTCCTACGCGTTTTCCTCCTGATTTGCTTATCTTAACTTTTATGGGAGTGACTGCCATCTGAACTCCAACCTCGAGAGGATAGCCTACGTCAGAGCCTCGTTCGTTAATCAGCAGATGTACAAGCTGACAGTTGTTGATGACTTGGGCCTCGAAGAATTAATCGCCCCAAAATACACTACATATCTTATAGTTTCTAGTATCTTGTAAAACCAAGCTATTGTCCCGCCTTTAATGGTACACCGCCCTAAGGGCAAGGACTTGGTATGACCCTAAAACTCACAAGCGACAATTTATATCCACATCATAATATATCAAACTGAAAATCAATGAATAAATATGAGAATATGTACAAATACTGCTAATAACTTACCAATAAAAGTCATCAACGATACTTTTAACCTTTAGATAACGAAGTATCGACAGTCGATGCATTTTTATCGGTGAAGTCAGTTAATGTTGTCAATAAAATGGTAATGAGCAATAGCCGGAGAACCCACGACACGATTTATCATTCATAATTAAATGCAATTTTTACATTTAAATATTGATAAAGGTAAAAAAATGTGTATATTTTCTTTTGTAAATCACTTTTATCATTAGTTTTAATTGTAGAATAGAATAGAATGTATTTTATTGTACACCAACAAAGAAGTTTCACAAGTATTTAACTATAGCTAGTATGTAGTCTAAACTTAGGTATTTTAAAGCGATCTCTTCCATTGAAATAAAACTATTTTTAACGGATTTAATCGCGGTTTATTTGATGTTATTTTATATTTTACATTGATCCCGACGTTTCGGTTGCTTTTCAGCAGCCATGGTCACGGGCACCATGGCTGCTGAAAAGCAATCCGTTAAAAATAGTTTTATTTTAATGTGTAACATTCGCGTAAACTTCCGACAATATCACGATCTCTTCCAGATAACCTTAGCATGGATTTGGTTGAGCTAAAGTAAATAACTATATAGTGGTGTAGTTGTAGTTTACTTGCTCGAAATTAGTTACCTTACTGACACCTCATTACGTTAATACAAAGTTTAAAATTTAAGATTGAACATTTTTTCTCAATATTTTGTTTTTGCCTAGATGGTAAAGGTCTGATGATGAATACAAAAGGTTGTGATAAAGGCTCTCCTAGGCTTTGAAATGAAATCTTGATCTGCATAATACCAGAAGGCAGATGCTCCCGTGTAAACCATGATAAGCCAAATCCAGAAAACGAGTCGGAGAGTGGACTTGCAAGTTTTGGATGCGACCGAGACTAATGCTGTGATGATGATGATGATGATGAAAAATAATAGATATTGAAAATCTACTCATTGAAGAGGCTAGCAACCCACTAGAATAAGGTTTTGTAACAAAATTGCAAAAAATTGCTAACTAATAACACGAAATAAAATATAATATATTTAAAAAAAATCATTAAATAATAATTATTGTTAAAAGTCATACACTTAAATTATTAAATTGCTAATCGTCGATAGGTTAGTGGTTAAGGAGTCGACCTTACGATTGAGAGTTAGTAGAAATCCGGAATATTTATAATACTAATTTAAGCGAATATAACTAACCACCAACTTATCTATACATATTTCACATTATTAGATAGGAAGAAGGCACATATCTACCTACAATTTTTACCTTTATATATCTTTAAAAAACAAATAATTTAACATAGCTTTTTAAATCAATTTCTACTGTAAAGATAGAAGATAGTTATAGTGTTTAATATTGCCAGCAGAGTGGCTGAACATTTTACTGTTGATAAGCGATGCGCTATCTATGTTAATATTATCTATAGTCATAAGCATTATAAAGCAGAAAAGCTTGGGTTTAAACGCGCTATTAACTGTGCAGTTAATAGCATGGTCACCACTGAGATGGTCAAGTTCAAGTTCAAATAGGTTTTATTTTTTTCAAAACAGACGGTAGTTGAAAATGTTTTTGCTTTAAATCTAAACTTTGCGTTTTAAACAGCTACTACTAGCTGTTGACAACAAAAAATCCTTTCAACTAAACTTGGTCTCATGTTTGCTCAAATGAAATCCATTGAGTAAACCGTAAAAACGCAGTTTAGTTTTAGTTCATCTCGGTTTCTGTCTCTGGTGAAATGCGGTCTTATAAAATTGCTTGTCATCAAAATAAACACCACAATCACATTATCATATTTGATTTACTCTCTAAGCCTTCATAATTATATGTTGTAATCAAAATAATTATCTACATATAAGCATATAACTTATTGAAAATATCTTAATAAACAGTGATTATATAATTAAGCGATTAATATGCAAGTGAAGTCGGGCGGCGCGTGTAGAGACAGACGCGTGCGCAGAGTGCACGTGGGCGATGAGCGTGTGTCGATAGAAACACAATAATATAAAAATGTCACATTGTAAATTACAGTTTTAGTGGTTTTGTTTTAATTAAGAAATTATTGTAATAAAATCACGTTTATACGTGACTAAATTGTTAAAATTCGACCGGAAAATGTGGGTGGATATATATTGTACCTATAGTTCTTCATCGAGTTCAAATGGATAGGGTCAAAGTTTAATTAAAACGTTTTGACGGGGTATTTAAATAGTTAAACTTCTCTAGTTCTCTCTCATTACTGATGAATATTACTGTACATATACTGTTATTATTGGTTGGTTTTGCACCATAAGGCTTTCCTTTCTTTAGTCATTCGATTCTCTAGTTTTATCTATGTCTCTCTTCTCGTCTGCTGTTGGCAAAGTGCGAGTCGCACCTTTGGTGATACGAGTATTTCTAGGCCATAATTAGGATACCTTTAGGTTTCTATTCGCTATACTCATAAAAATCTTTAGAAACTTTTAAGAACATAATGGTGCACTTTCAGGTTTCCGTCACTTTAAGGCTATACGGAAAAAAAAAATTGCGACCTTACCAGCAACAATGCACCTTTTTTGGTTGCTATCATACCTACTGATGATGACATTACAAAAAGGCGCGCTATTCAGGTAGGTGTCAAAAATTAATTCATTTATCAAGTTTCTACGTCCCGTTCCAAATATGAAATTCGTTCCCGCCTCACCCAGGAACCGTGACACATTTTTTATTCTAAACCGCTTGTCTATTAGATAAACTAGGGTTGTTCTCACTAGTTCCAGTCTCAAGACCTAATGAGATTTTTTTTTCTTACTTGTCATCATCAAGCTGATTGGAACTAGTGAAAATAACTTTAAAAAACCACAGTAACATTATTAAAAGGCTTTACAGCTGCTACGTATAGGCTTATAAAATGTTATAAGGTAAGTGTGTTTATGGTTAGGTAAAACATCACTGTCCGTGGGTCCGTGAACCTTAACCTTGGATAGGAAACAGCCATTATAAGCACGCGAGTGTTGCAGATAAGGGGAGAAGCTTGCTGAACTCGACTTAGGTCACATGGAATTCAAATAACACTTCTCACTATTATAATTACAGTTTTCAACATTGAGTTCATACGCATCTTTCCCGGGGAAGAATAGAATACAAAATACAAATAGAATATTAGTATGATACAAAATACAGAGGACTATCCATCTCTTTCTTTTCTTTTTTTAGAAAGAAAGAAACATTGATTGGTTGTGGTCGTAAACAACATAATATACATTTTAGATCGAAAGTAAACATACCTAACTACGTTCTATTATGGGTTTCGGAATGCGGTTTAACATACTTACATACTTTATTTGTAAATTCATAATTCATAATTGAACAGGGTGCTAAGGTGCTTTGGGCACTTAGAACGAATGAGTACTGAGGGAATGACACACCAAGTATGTTAAGACCTATGTAAGTGGGTAGGCAAGCCGGGGTCGACCTCGCAGAACATATACTGATCAAATTAATGAGATATTTAAAAAAGGGCAGGTGAAAAGCACTCGAAACCGGTGGGTTTACATGAAAAGTTTAATGACAGTAGAGGAAACTCGTGAAGTATGTAAAGACAGAAGCAGATGGCGGTCTGTTGTCTCCGCCTACCCCTGAGGGAAAAACGTATATATGAGTATATGTATTTAATATACATAGAAACACACAAACTAATGCAAATACATACATATTCATACACACGACTATTTGCATTAGGCGGGAACCGATCCTGAGACCTCTTACTTAGCAGTTTACTGCAGCCTTACCCCACCAAGATCTTCGGTACCCAAGCCAGCCACTTGCGACATAAGGAGCCTTTTTGTGGCAGCATGTTTGCGGCAATGGTGCGGAGCGCGAGCGCGGGGGCCGCCGCCACTTCCTTCTGCGAGCATGCAGCCTTGGAGCGAGATGGCGGAGCGCGCCCGGGAGAGGTTTAGAACTCTCCCGGCCCGCCGCGCCCGCAACATGCTCGCCGCACGTTGCAATCGACACATGCGCCGGAGGTCGCTTAACGACCTTCGTCATCCATGAGCGCAGACCTGGGAGTGGAAGTGGAGAGCAGAAGCAGGCCGGGATGGTGAGGCGACTAGCGCCGCTCCCCCAAACCGGGGCAAGACGGGGTCACCGTGTTTCCCAAACCCGAGGAGGCCATCTCGAAACCGGAGATGGCCCAGGGTCAGTCGGGGTGCGAGGGATATGCTCTATGGGCAACCTTACACCCACTGTCTGTAGACCCGAGACGGCGGGCGGACTTGGTCGGTTCAAGCCCGATATAACCGCCCGCGCTGGCCAGCGGGGGGGTATCCGAGGGGATTTCCACACGAAAAAAAAAATGGGAGCCTTTTTGCAAAATGACCTGTATTATAGCATAGCACATTGTTGCTGGTCTAGTATTGGTCCTAAATCGATACCAAATTTTTTGTCCCGTACATCGTAGTAGTCTTACGTAGAAGCATAGACCAATAATAAGCATATTGGTCTATGGTAGAAGTCATTGGATTTCCAAGCCTTTTTTATTTATTGTCGGTACCAGATACTGAGGTGATCGTAGAGCGGCCAGTCACGACGGAATAAGGGTAACAATGCGGCACGCGACACACGCACACGACTAGTGGGCTCGTGCCCTTACATCGTGAGTGCGTGATTCCTCTTGTATTTATATAGCATTGTTTGATTTTGTTAGATTTTATTGCGTGTTATAAAAATTATTTCGTTGAATGTCGGCGGATGAAAACTGTCATATAAATATACTTATTATAATGTAGCAAAACGTCGATTGGAGCCGCGTTAAGACTTATGGGGGCCGACCCAATCTGTCTTGCAAGTCGGTACACCTGCTGATTGACAAACGAGACTATGGCGGGGCTTTCCTCTCGGGGTTTGGACAACAGACGGCAGTCGCTCCCATAGAAGTCGTATAAGTTACACCAAAAGGAGACGGAGTTATAAGTAGACTCTGAAAGTGATAGCCTCAGATGGAACCGGGAAAAAATGCTATGATGAGAAGGTGGAAGGTACGGCGAAAGCAAGCGAAATAGATTCGTCATCATGACGACACTTTCAACAGCATGTAATGATCGACGAATCTTATTCGTTTGCTTCGTTTATCAGCATTAGTTTGGTGTGTACCAGCATTACCAGGACGCGAGCTATTCATCTCGGTTCCGAGAGGGCCATAGTTTCCGTTGCTCGAGGGTATCAGCATAACTTGTTATGCTGACACCCTCGGGTTAGGGTTAGGGGTTGCTCAAGTCGTGGGTCGAATACGGCGGCTAGGACTCGAGGTGGCTCCCCACAAATCCGAGGCTATGTGTTTTCACGGGCTTCGGAGGGGGCCACCTGCGGGAACCAGCATAACCGTAGGGGGCGTAAGCATCGGCATCGAGCCCACGATGAAGTACCTTGGGCTCGTACTCAATAGCCGATGGGACTTCGGACCTCATCTCCGAAGTCTGGTTCCGAAACTGAGGAGGGCTGCGGCCGCGCTATCCCGGCTGATGCCGAACGTTAAGGGACCCAACGCCCCCACTAGGAGACTGTACCTGAGGATCGTGCGAAGCATGGCCCTATACAGGGCCTCCGTATAGGCGGAGACTCAGGCGGCCCGCAACGTGGCTGTTCTAAACAGCCCGTTAAAGGCGACGGCCGTCAGAGTCATCAGGGGGTATCGCACGATCTCCGTCGAGGCGGCATGTCTCCTACCCGGGACCCCTCCATGGGACCTGGAAGCGAGAGCCCTTGCGCTGCTGTACCAGTGGCGCAAGGAGGCGCTCGAGCGGGGCCATCGGCCGGACCCCCGAGAAATCAGGGTTCAGCGGTCCCTGCTCCGCCAGGAACTCATGGAGACATTGAGGGTGCGACTTGAGCATCCACGGTGGGGGGAATCCACCATTGCGGCGGTGTGACCGATTTTAAGGAGTGGTTGGAGAGGGACCATGGGGTTGTCCTTTCGAGGGCTTACCCGGGGTTATCCTTTCGAGGGCTTACCCGGGGTGCCCGGCAACGGACACTTGGGGAGGACACCGTGCGGTTTTAGCTGGCCGGCCGGCGGGGGGGTACCCGAAGGGATTTCCGCACCTAAAAAAAAAGCTATTCGTCTCGAACTCTTGCTTTTCACTGCCAAATTAGTCTGTAAAGGCGTTTTTACCCTTTCTTTCCAAATACCCAAGTAGGTACTACAAATTACCTACTAATCGTTAAAATTCACAAAGCCCGACTGACAAACGTAAAACATTCAGCAACAAACGTGTATCTTAAAGCATTTGAAGAAATAAGTAAAGTTGGTAGGTCAAGTTAATCCGCATAAATCCAGTTCAAAGTATTATTAACTAAGCGGAAGAATTCATTAATCTTTCCAACCGGGAAAGAAAGGTGACGACATTTCACCAACAATCTGTAGTCACCCTAAAAACAAAACTCATTCCAAATCAACCTTAACATATTTACAACAAGGTATAGACTAGTTTTGTGGTATATAAGAAGTATGTTTGCACGTAAAGATGTACAAACATAATTAGGTATGGCATCGATCACAGTTACCCTCAACATGTGTTAGGTGTTATCACTGTATCGGATGCGGCCCAACGAGGAATCCGTCCCAAGTAGGCGACAAATACTTGACAGACGAAGTTAGGTTGCTAATTTCAAAATTATTTATGGACTGCACGAATTATAGCGCCTTTGTAATAGAATAGATAGCGAAAGATACTGCTTAATACCCTCCAACCACCCTTGTAATGTGTTAACCGAGTAGACGAGGACAATGATCACCCCAGATAGACCTTTTTTGCCGTGGATGTCCCCCTAGAAAGTAGCTCATGTTCTTCGGCAGGGCCCAAGCTAAATGTTTACAAGTTTTATTACGCGGTTCAGCAGGCTAAACGCGAGGCGCTGACAACAATTCTGTTTTGGGCAGCGGAGCTGAGGGAGAGAGATGGAACTATACACGGAGTATAGCTCCAAGTTTACTTCTCAACGCCGCTGAATTGAACTGAATTGCTATAAGAGCGTCGTGGTTAGGCTCATGATGATTAATCATTACAAGTTAAAAACCATACAGAAAGATTTACGTTCGCCGCTTTCCTTACGTACGCCACTGGTACAATATTAGTACAATGGTTACAATATTAGTATGGCATTATTAATAACTTATATTGTATATTTTACTAGCCTTTTTTTTTTTTTTTTATATCGTGCGGAAATCCCTTCGGATACCCCCCCGCCGGCCAGCGGGGGCGGTTATGTCGGGCTTGCACCGACTAAAACCGCACGCCGTCTCGGGTCTTCCTACGCCGGGGTGTAAGGTTACCCATAGAGCATATCCCTCGCACCCCGGCTGACCCTGGGCCATCTCACCACTAACAGCATCGCTCATCCTGTCTCCTCTGAAAGCAGAGGAGTACGGAGAGCGATGTGTTCCCGCCACGTTGGGTATTGGCCGACGATCAATGCCAACCCTATGAAGGGGTGAAGGGGAAGCCATTGACCGCCGCCCAGGGTGTACCGGCCGCTCCGATTCCGTTCCCCCCGGACTGCAGCGGGATCGGAATCGGAGCGACACTCGAGGAGGTTACCCAACACACACCCCTATATTTTACTAGCCTGGTGGTTCGGTAAAAATGGTATAGATTTTGGTACGCTTCTGTACACAACTTTGGCGCCAGTTTTTGTTCGAGCCCAAAGAAAGTTAAATTTGTTTTATATGAGATCATCAGCTGTCATCTGTAGTGTATTGGCGTCAAAATTAAAATCAACGTATTTTATAAAATTTCTTGGAAATATTTATTATATGTTTAAAACCGAGTAATAAGTGTGTTGGAGGTTGATTTAGGTAAGTAACTAGCTTTCTTTTACATATTTTACCGTTTATTGAGATTGATATAAATATACACAGAAACCAACTTACCTACTTTAAATCACTTTTACTCTCTGTATCACCCAAAGGAAGACCTGTAAGAAGGATGTTGCGAAAAGATTTTTTTCATTGCGCTTAAGTTCGATAAATTATCCAAGAATAAAATCCAACCACAAATGAATGTCAATTAAGACTACTACACATAAATCTCTGAGAACATTACATTCTAAACAACTCCTAAATCTTACCATTCACCAACATTACTATATTTATGAGCTATAAACAGTTCACACATCGTATTTATTATGTCAGGAAGCAATTAGGTAACTGCCGCGCAAAAATATGGGATGCAGACGATGTAGTCTGTGGCCAATCGCTTTCACATTGCGGCTTTGCGACTCTGTGACACACTTTGGAGCCAAAAGTTCAAATTGAACAATGGGGTTGTCTATGCTCAAGATGGCGTGCCAAAGATGGGTTTGCTAGTTTAGCTGATTAATATTTATGGAACTACTCTTATCGAGATATAAGTCGACATGTGTGTAACGTGACTGTATAAACATTCAACTCGCGGAAATTTGTACATGCTAGTAAATAATTGTAAATTGAAAAAATATTTCTCTCAAGAGTGCTTCCACAAAAAATGTATCCAAACGACCGCGTTGAACAGTCATGCACTTTTACGTTCCGACACACTTGCTTATTTAACTAATTTTGTAATTACAATTCGTTCAACAAATTTGTTATAAACTAAATTCACGTGTGGCATTTAGACGCAGCTGCATTTTAGCCGGAGACGGGAAATTACTCAGCCGTAATACCAAAACATTCATATTACTTAAAAATCACCGCAGACCATCGAAAAACGCGATTTTTCACACTCTAAAAACAAATATGTGGGGCGTTCAAAATATGTTATTTTTTGACATTCACCACGAGCAGCTATTAATTCATATTAGTGTTCTATTTGTGGTATTTCGTAAAGTTATCCGAACGTGTAAGTCGATAGGCTGGCGAGCTTTCTTTGAAATTCGAACGCGTTTACTAATTACCCTGATTGAATATTTTAAAAGTTATATTTAAAATCATAACTCTGGGATGAGAAATACTGAGGTGAAATGATACCTCATGCATTCAGAAGATTTTACTTTCACGGCATATTTCATTAATCACGATTTACTTTATATATATTTAAATAGCTTATGACTTTCATAAGTAGTATTTTATAGCTCAGATCAGTGAAATATTTGAAGTTGAATGTAATTAATTATAAATTTTGATTACATCTGTGAATTTCTTTAGAAATAAAATCTATCTATCTATCTATAGGTGCTATAAACTTCTAAATTGGTTGTCTGTACAATGGAAATATTTAAAAAAAAACTTGGGTTATTTTAAATGAACGATTCTGAAAACAATATTTTTTTTTGGAATTCTTGTCTATTTGTGTGTTTTTCTGTTTGTTCAGTTTTTTCTACTAGAAAAGTCTTGGTCAGACTTAAAAGCTGCCGTATGTTTGATTGCAATTGGTTAAGCAGAACCGGAGATATGACCAAAAAACGATAACCGACCACCCGCGGGCATCAGGTATTTGCAAATATTTTCGTTTATATGAAACTAAACAATTTCGCGTTTCTTCAATTTTTTTTCTCATTCTAAAACTGCATTCAAAATCCCAGCAATTCAATTGCAAACGAGTATTAACAGGGATTATAATCACTCTTTTATGCATGTTGCATTATGCAGATTTTCCACAAGGAAGAGTCGGAGCGTGACTGTTCATGGGAGCGGTAAGGTATTGGCCACCATTGTGGACTCTAGCCCTGAATAATGTTAAGTGTTTCGCTATAACGTAGAACGCGAACCCTATAAACAATTTCGCGAAATAAATCCTACATTCTCGCGGAAAGTATTGTCGGTCAACTGTGCAATGGCGTCGATCTATGATTCGAACTGATTAAGTGCGTAAAACGAAATTCTATACTATAATAATAATTGAAAATAAGTTGTATCTGTACATTGGAGATGTTAAAAAAAAACTTATGTTATGTTATATTTTGAACACAAATATTATTTTTTTGAATTCTTGTCTATTTGTCTGTTTATTCACGATATACGCAAAAACTGCTAAACGGATTTTATTGCGGTTTTTTGTATTAGGTCTTGGTCAGACTTGAAGTCTGCCGCATGTTCAATTGCAATTGGATAAGTAGAACCGGAGATATGACCAAAAATGATATGGTGGGCGGAGCCCCGGGCATCAGCTAGTGTAAAATAATATTTTAATATTTTATCAATGTTCTAAATTTTTTTGCGTCACATTCCTTTCATCAATGGAATATAAGCAGGGAAAGCTACATTTATTATTAGTGCCTACTCAATTATTAATGACTAGCTGTCCCCCGCGGCTTCGCCCGTGGCATGCTTCGCCCCCGTGGCACCCATTTATCCCAAACATGCCCGTAATTTATTAGTTCTACAATAATGAAGAAATTTTCCCGATTTGTGGATATTTAAAGTTACTGCTCCCCTCTCCTTGGTAGTAGCGTGATAATATATAGCCTATAACAAACACAAAAATATTTTTTTAATTCGAACTAGTAGTTCCTGATATTACCGCGTTCAACCAACCAAACAAATAAACAAACTCTTCAGCTGTATAATATTATTAGTATAGATCACACTAACCATATAAAACCCTGTAAATAAGAACCTCACAATGTAGTCGCTGGGATCCAAGGCAACCTCACCTACAAGCCGGTACACCTGCTGATTGATGGACGAGATTTCCTCTAAGAATTGGAAGATGCCCAACCAAGCAGAAGGAGTTAGTGGTCCCCGGGTGTAGTAATTTCACAGTTTGAACTATTGCAGAAGTTCCTATCAAACCGCAAATTTTATTAATATTTAACTAGCTACGCTGTGTGGCTGGCGTGCCACCGAAATATAGCACCTACCCAATAAAGGGCTCCCCCTTTTTTAGCTAGGTGCTATATTTCGGAATAAAAAATATCCTACGGTTTTCTGCAGGTTATAAGATATTATCTTTGCCAAAAATTGGTTCGGCGGTCCGGTCGTGAAAAGGCAACAGACGGAAAGACAGACAGATTTTTGCTTTTATAATAAACAAGTGCATAATACCTATACTAGATAGATACTATGCACTTGTTAAAAACATTTAAAAAATCGATGTCAATTTTCATGAATCCGATTGTAGTAGAATCCCTCTTGGTAGAGATAGCATCGACAGCGTCCCAATGCAACGCGAGGCAACTATACACTGTGCACTAGTCGCGTGTACCAACATCGGTGTTGCTAACTATACCAGCAATTTTATTTCTTCCACGTTAACAAAAAGCATTACTTTCCAATTTAATCAAATTATTATTTTGAATACTCATACTCTGGTATGAGTTCTATCGTATCGTATCTCGTATCTATATAAACGCGTTCGTGGGTGCTATGGTGGAAAACCTCCCCGTGGTTCACCCTAGGCCACTATACCTAGATACAATAAATTCAATAGGTAAGTATTTTTGTATGATACTCCAACAAATATTGGAACAAAAATATAATTACATGGTAGTTTTATATAAGGTAGAAAGAATGAAAGAAAATAAGGTTGTCAAAAAGTAAATATAAATAGGAGTCAAAGAATCACTCCGTATTTACACACTCTGAGAAGCATCTGATGAGGCCGTCAAGATGAGGGCCACCATTATAATAATGGTGACCTCCAGTCCTGAGACTTTACCTTTAGCTTACCATCAGACACGGATTAAAACGTCATCAGGTAAGCGTCGGTAGCTTAGTGGTAAGATATTATGATCGAGAGGTCCCGGGTTCGAATCCTGGCCATTACACTACCGATGTGAACCCACTCCTAACACAAGCAATTAAGCTTAGCTGGAGGAGTTAGGGGGAATATTAGTAATTTCGATTGCTAATATTCTTTTTAAAAAATAAAAAAAAATAATGTCAACATTGTTACCACGTTAAAGGAAAATGCCCATTTCAGTATGGAAATCGGTTGCACACTTTTTTTTGCTATGTCACATAAGTATAAACTGCATTAAAAAGCCTGCATTAAGTATTATCTGAAATATAAACGCATATTGTAACAGAACTTAGGGTTATTGAGAAATTAAATGATTACAACGAGAAAAACAACAACAAGAAAATATTGTGACACAGACTGTTGAACTGACGTTTGAGTAAGACAGGGATACCATGTATAAATTAAGAGAAAACTACCACTGAAGCACACATTATTTTACAACTTTAACTGATTATCACTAATAAACTACGAATACATACACGAAATATTAAGATTTCATAACTGCAATATATTTGAATGTCACATTGTGAATTATTATCACGTATTATTATTTAACCATTTTATTTTAAAAAGATTGGTATATTTGCATTCTACCACCAATTGTTTATTTTATATAATGGTAACAATGAAATTAAAAGGGAAACGTTTATTCATTCAAGTTTTATATCTTTATAATTTAAATTCAAACCCCAAGTTCTATAGAAGCGATTTAGTGTTGAAAAGTCATACTATAATCAATATTATTTTTTTACATTTTAAATATTGGCGCGAACGTCTAAAAGCGCAACCAAGAATGGGCATTCTCCTTTCCCCACTCGTTTACTTGATATGTAACTTCATTAACTCAAATAATATTAACTTGTAGAACTGTGTTTGTTTGCCTTAACCTCTAACCTGTGTGCTTTAATGATGTCTCTTTTCTTCAGGTACTGCACCATGCTACATGACATTCGGCCTTTATTCTTTACTAGCTGTTGTCCGCGACTTCGTACGCGTTAATTTCGGGATAGATCAAGATATGTTTATTTCTACAGTCTCGATACTAACACGTAAGTATTAAGTTATTTTATTTAACGGGCCAGATGTCTTGAGGTGGTGCACTCGTTTTACATTGACAATTCGTTCGAAATAGATAGAGCAAAATGTAACATCGAAATCAATTCTGCCCGATTCTTTAATGTAATGGCGTGATGATATTCATTATGTAATGTTTATGCATCTTTAATCAATTATCTTTTATAAATGGGTTTTACATTTTACGTTTTCCTACTCATTACCTTTAACGTATAGCGTGATGAGTTATAGTCCGTATTTTGACCATGTCTGAGTTCTACTGAACTACAAAATGTCGTAAGGATTTAAAAATAATAATAAAGTTGTCATCAAGAATAGTTTAGACCGATTTTAATCTACTGCTCCTATCATACCCATAATAGCGTGACGATATATAGCGCACTTTATGACCGTGACCTAGAAAATGTTCATGCAAGTTTTCAGCCAATCTATTCAGCGGATTTCAAGTGATGCTCGGACATCGATAATTAAAAACAGACAAACAGATAAACCGACAAACAGACAAGAATTCTAAAAATCACATTTTCGGCATCGGTATCGCTCCTAAAACACACATCAATATTTTTTTTGGAAAAATATTTAATGTGCAGTTTCACCTCGTTACGATTTTATTATATGTAAGTATAGGTTTACAAATAATACTCTTCTCTTGTACATTCACACAGCTTTGATCCGTGGTGTAAATCTTCTCAAGGCGAAACTTTAAAACCCGTGTTGAGTTATTGGCGGAAACATCGGAACCGCCACAAGAGAGAAAAAATACCACGTTAAATAATTGGTATTTAACGTAGCACTAAAAATAGTGAGTCCTATTCTATTTAAAAAATCTATGGTTTTGCAATATTTTTATAAATAGACTAGCACAGCCTGCGTTTCTTTATTCATTAAGGTTGCAAACTTCACTTTTAAACGGCAAGATTATTGAGACCACATTTATATTACAGCCAGGTTCACAAGGATATAGGCCTGTGAGAAAAGACACTGGTAATAAAAACTCACGGCTTTTCCGATCACCAATAACACGCACTCAATTATTATTTGTTCGACCCACCAAAGTAATCCCCCTTCGAGAGGTTTTCTTCTTTGCTACCCGTTGCCAGGATATTGATAATTACGGCTTGGCCGGACATTGGTCTATGCCAGACTAACGTTCACAGGTCTACCATTCGGTTTCTCACTTCTACACTGTATCTGCTTGAGCAATAATTTAAATAAAAAATTCAATATTTATACAATTTGCCCTAATCTTATGTATTATTCAAAAAATATATTCGAAATTCTAAAGAACCTAGTATGTACAAAACAAAATTATATATTTTCTACCATAAATAAACACCACAGACCCTGTATCGCTGGTGTTGCCAGCATTATATACGAGGCATTATCCAACAAAACCAACATTAGTAAAAGTATTTGTGTAGATGTATATCGAAGCCGTAGCAGTCGTATTATTGAAACCTGCGCTTGCGCCCGGTGACAAATGAATTAATAAACTATAATCCACTTTAGATACGTAGGTATTCGCTTACATAAATTGTGAGAACGATTTGTAAATTAAATTTGATATGTTAATAGAATCTGTTTTTTTGTTAATATACACTTCCTTTTCTACTAATTTGGTAGATAATACAGTCATTTCACGGTAGTAAATCGTGGTCTTTGAAGTCAGTTGGTAGGTTTTATAGGCCTAATTTGATTTTATTATTTCAACATAATACAGACACATTTTAGTTTGAGCGTTTAATCTTAATATATATTTTACATTCATGCATTCGAATGAATGAATGTATAAATACGTTCTTTGTAATTTAAATGAGACATAGATAAACGGTAAGATGAGCTTCACTTGACCGGTTCACGATGCTAAATAAGTTACAATAGCTGTCACGAGTGTCGAGTTCAAATGTCAACTTATTGTACCGTTTTTCATGAAAGTTATGACATATTTATAGTTGAATGAAATGTCGGTTAATTTAATTATTGTTAAATAAGACGATAATAAACTACAAATGTCCTTTGTTTCGAATATTTGCGATTCCATGGATTGGAATATGCCAAAACAAAACAAGTTTTGAATAGGAGTATTCTAAAATAACAATATTTTCTCATTATATCATTTCGTCGTCATACATACATATCGTCTTTCTAATTCCATATTGTTCTTCCCATTGTAGTTTCGTTGATTTCTAGAGGTTGAACTGTAGAATATTATCCTTTCTTACTATAAATCCACCTCAAAGTTCTTCATAATTTACATGACTACTATTATTATTGACTACTACTCTAATTAGTCTTCTAACTAGACATCTACTCCAGGCAATTTATTACGCTTCGCTGAACTTTCACATAAAATAAAAAAATATATCATCTTTGTAACGCACCATGTTTTAAGCAATAAAGATTATCTTATCGTATCTTATCTCAGCATCTGAGCATTTTAAACATACCTACACATAACGTAGTCATAGTAGAATACATGCATTCCTCTTTCTCACTTATGCATATCGTTTAATGGACAAAATGAGATAGCGATAGATGTATATAGTGTTATTTTATCTTTATTGTTTTTATACCAACAAGGTAGCAAATAAGCACACGGCCTACCTGATAGCAAGCAGTCACTATGAACGCCCCACAAAACCAAAGGTGTCACTTACCTGCTGAGCAAAATGCAAGTATAATGAAGAAAAAATAAAATATGTATATACAAACAGTTGTGGCGATACCACATGTACCCTTTTTTTTCGTGCGGAAATCCTTTCGTATCCCCCCCCCCCCCTGGGGCGGTCATGTCGGGCATGAACCGACTAAAACCGCACGCCGTCTCGGGTCTTCAGACGCCGGGGTGTAAGGTTGCCCATAGGGCATATCCCTCGCACCCCGACAGGATAATAGTACCTTTTTTTTTTTTTTTTTATCGTGCGGAAATCCCTTCGGATACCCCCCCGCCGGCCAGCGGGGGCGGTTATGTCGGGCTTGCACCGACTAAAACTGCACGCCGTCTCGGGTCTTCAGACGCCGGGGTGTAAGGTTACCCATAGAGCATATCCCTCGCACCCCGGCTGGACCCTGGGCCATCTCACCACTAACAGCATCGCTCATCCTGTCTCCTCTGAAAGCAGAGGAGTACGGAGAGCGATGTGTTTCCGCCACGTTGGGTATTGGCCGACGATCAATGCCAACCCTATGAAGGGGTGAAGGGGAAGCCATTCATCGCCGCCCAGGGTGTACCGGCCGCTCCGATTCCGTTCCCCCCGGACTGCAGCGGGATCGGAATCGGAGCGACACTCGAGGAGGTTACCCAACACACACCCCAGGATAGTAGTACCTACAATCTGAAAACCAGCATTTTCGAGTTGTCGAGAAAAGTAATTTATGTTTCTTTAAACAATGCTGTTTAACCACTTAGTGGGTTTAATTGGAATATTTTTAGATTTTAAAAAATATAAATTATACTTTACATTTTGGTTTTAATTTTAAAATCTGTGCAATCATAATTTACTTATGACGCTGACTGTACACCTAAGTCGACCGTTACTTACGGGTTTGCTCAATTACCATCGCTAATCTTCTTTCGTCTATCCTCACTGCGATTCATAATATTAAACAAAAACCACATAAGAACTCATTTTCATTCCTCAATGACCAACAAAACGTAATAATGTCATAATTGCATGTCGTACATTAGTTTCTCTATGCGTTAAATTTGAAAAATATGGAAATTTTATTTACCTCGAATGTACGAGAAATATTCAACTATTATATGTCAGATAAACTTTTTTCAATTAAGTAAGGGTAAAGATGTTTAATTATATTTCAATGTGATAAATGTTATCATTAGTTTTTCAATAAATATGGAAATATGAGTACGGCAATGTCGCCATGTGTATTTAATACTCGCAATGGATACTAATCAAAATCCGTAATTTTAAAATTCCTTATAAGTAAATCTTGATTTCAAAAAGTAATACGTAAAATTTCTGATTATGATTATCAAACGCATCGACGAATGAACGAATCATAGATAAGGATGAAATGCTATGGCTTTTATTACTCTGTGGTAGGTAGATACTGCTTACAATTTTACCAGAACAAGGAAATGAAATTGAGCCAATTTAGCTAAGTTAAAGCTAGTAGTGTATATATGTATATCTGGTAGGTATAAACCACCTTGTTCACCTGAGTGAACAAGATGAAATTTGAAATATTTCACCTTGGTGAAATTTGTTTTGTTTTTTTGTTCCAAAGTGAAATAATTAAATAAAAAGATAAAACAAAAATTATAATAATAATAATAATCGTTTATTTAACAAAAAAGAAAATTACAATTTACATTCTCCTCATTCTAATATAGGTACATTACTAAGATTTATTACAGAAAAACAGAGAAGTTAAACTATCAACCCCACAAAAAAAAAAAATTAGTTCACTACCTTTTATTTGCTTTTGTCCAAAATTAATATCGGGAATTTAATAAGTAAGTACTAAGGTAAATAGATAAATTTATAATGATACACCAAAATTGATTTCTAGACAGACATAAGCAAGTAATAATAATATAGTGTAACTTTTTAATATTTTACTATAGTGTAAGTCATTTAAATAAATTCAATGTAATGCCATAATAATATAATTTATAATAAGTAATTTTTCTTTTTAATTCTGAAAGGCATTTAAATTTTATTACTCATTGCGATAAGTTCGCAATTTTATTCTTTACATTAAATTTACCGTGTAATAAAATTTACTTAATAAAATAGGTAATCTTAATTTCCTTTTTAAATATATTTACTTCGGCTATTTCCATATTTCTTATCGGCAATTTATTGTAAATTCATGGAGCTATACATAAAATACTATTATTCATTAAAGCAAAAGGACTGCTTTAATGAATAATAGTATTTTATGTATAATGTAGCAATTAATGAATAATAGTATCTGGTATATATTAATGAAATAAGTAATATAATGAAAAACCATTAACTTTTGCTTTGGGGGTATAAAATTTCTAAATGGCCTCTTAACAATTAATGCTAAACATTCTACAAATATTTTACACAGCAAATAGCCATTATATAGAAGTTCTCATAAAAATGTGACATTAAATTATTTTTATTATCAATAAAATCTCGTTATCGTAACACAAAAGAGCGCTTCGGTCGTAGCTATTCGTGACGTATGCGCAAACGTGCGGATTATCCTAACATTGCGTACGCGCACTACGTTGACAGATACGAATAGACTTTAATAGCATTTATAAATAGGTAAGAATATAACTAAAAATAATACCACTATTTTATTCGTGGTATTAATTTAAATGTGGACTTAAACTAAGTTTAAACTACGCATTGCTGATTTTTTTTTTTATTTCACTACTAGGTCGGTAAACAAAGACGGCCTGAGTGATCGTGTCATGTGGATAATATAGAGTGACCCTACTCACCCTTTTTTTTTTTGATTTTTTTTTTATCGTGCGGAAATCCCTTCGGATACCTACCCCCCCGCGTGCCAGCGGGGGCGGTTATGTCGGGCTTGAACCGACTAAAACCGCACGCCGTCTCGGGTCTACAGACGCCGGGGTGTAAGGTTGCCCATAGAGCATATCCCTCGCACCCCGACGACCCTACTCACCCTCAGACACATTAAGCAGCTAGTGGTATTCATGGTTTTTAACTGTGGTTTTATGTGAAAGGTACCTTCCCGTAGGCTGGGAAGGAGATTTTACGTCTTTTATTTTTTTTTAATTATTTTTAGTCTTTTATTATCATTCTGTGCCATATCTAGGATATGATTCACAAGTGCGATCACCAGATCTGGTGAGTATTATTTTATACCTAGTAGTTCCCGTAACCCATGCGAACTTACTTTATAGATAGAAGAAGCGTATGTGTTATTCCAAACTATAATCTATCTCTATGCCAAATTTCAGCCAGATCCGTTTAGCGATTTAAGCGTGATTATGTAATAAACATCCAAAGATCTTCACAAAATTTCACATTTAGTATATTAGTAGGATTGTATTAGTACGATAGTAGTATGGGATAGGAAGCAAGATAGAAATTATGACTTCTTAAACACTTCATGTGGAACGCTGCGAAAAATCATAGGGCATTACGAATCACTTCCAAATCGAGTCCTCGCTTAGTTCATATTACCGGCAAAAAAACATCCATTTTCGATTGTTCAATAATCACCAAATCAAATCTCTTAATCGTAACCAATCGAGCACGTGCTGTATCCCCTCACCACGTCAATTCGCCTAATTGAGTGATCATCGCGAACCGTACGTGATGAACAATAACATACTAAATCTTACCTATTTGAAATCCGACAATGCCCTTAAACATTAAAACATTGTTGCAACACCCTTAGATCTAACAAATTTTATTACCAGCTTAGACTTATTGCACGCCAAAAATGGCAGATGCACGGAATATTGTTATTTTGTTATGTACAGGCTGTTTTATGTTGCATCATTTCTATGATATTCCAGATTGAATAAGAAAAATGAAATATATTGAATTATTTTTAGGAAACTAGGTAAAAATATCATAAATTAGTTAAACTTCTTTAAATTTTCGTTGAAAAATTCATAAATATATTTTCTTAATTTTAGACTCTAGACTCTAGAGTCTAAAATTAGGAAAATACAACTAGCTTCTTAATTTTTTAGTTTATGAAATTTGTAAGTGCAACACATCCCGTAAAAGAAGGCCATGGCATTCTACACACTCTCGCAGCAGGTCATGGCTAGCACCAGGGTCTGCAGCGTGAGGCCTTCCGCTCCTACGGCTGTTTTGAGGAGACGGCCTCACACCGCCATTCATGCCCATTCAAATTCACTGTCAGAATGTGAGAGGGTGACCACGGAACAGCTCCGGCAGTGGTGGCACTCGAACGTTACCTCCCGGCCTATACGATGCAAGATCTTGCCGAAGCTGTCATATCCAGTGACCACCTGCGTCAGCCAGTAGGAGAGGCCATCGTGGTATCTCCCCACGCTGCATTAGGGTTTACCCTGTAAAAATATTATGTAAAAGTAATTCACAAATAATAATAACTCCCCCTGTGAATGTGTAATATCCATATTTGTATTCTAGGCATAAACAAAATTTGGGATGTGGGACAGTGACGACATGAAGATGACACTTTTTCTTTTATGGAACTTTTTATATTGTATGATGTTATGACACACTTAATATGACACCTTTATGAAGTTGTGAAGATGATGTAACTATTTGTTTGAAGAAATTTTCTAAATACAAGACAAATATCCAATGAACTTGCAAATACAGTGATTTCTATTAAAAGTTTCAATATCTAAGTAGATGGTGTATGTTTTCTTCCACAGTATTTCCACAAAATAAATAGTTATTAAATGGTGACTACGGGATAAGAACAAAACATTTTTCAATAAAATCCACAAATAAGAATTCAGTTATCTCATTCTTTGTTAATTGGAAAGTAGTAAAAGTTTGTTAAGTAAAAGTAACTTTTTATTAATTGGAAATTAGGTACAAAGTTTTGTTCTTACACCCCGGCGTCTGTAGACTCGAGACGGCGTGCGGTTTTAGTCGGTTCAAGCCCGACATAACCGCCCCCGCTGGCCGGCGGGTATCCGAAGGGATTTCCGCACGGAAAAAAAAGGTTCAAAGTTTTGTAATAAGACAATAATTGAAATGGAAAAGGAATGTTTAAATCATATTTTGTAAGAAGTTTAAAGTTTTTTTTTTGATATATTTATTTATTTTGGCAGACGTGCACCCGGCCCACCTGATGGAAAGCGGTTACCGTGGCCTATGGACGTGTGCAACGCCAGGAGCGTCACACTCGCGCTGCCGACCTTAACCCGTTTATGGGGCCTATGGCTTAGTCAATGGCTTATATTTGGTCGATATTAAACAGTCACTTGTATTCCTAATACTTTATTAATATTGCCAGTACACACGCTACGTTTACCTATTAACAACTAGTTTTGTTTCCGGAACTCTGGACATTGTTATTGGTACCTTCAAGATATGGGAATGATTTGGAATTTAGAAATATCGGTGGGGAAATGAAATATTCTGAATTCACTTCTTATGTGTCTACGTGAAGACCACTGGTAATTAATAATTTATTTTTATAATCCCGCCTATGTAATCCTAGAGGAGAATATGTAAGAATACTAAGTTATCTTTTAGGTGGGCTCATCGGCAGGATGGTAGTCTCTACTTTGTGTTAAATTTACACAAAGTACGTCTGTACTTTGTGTAAATTAAATACATACTTTAATAAATACTTGATGCTATTTTACACAATGTAGAGACTGGTTTGTGTAATTTTACACAAATTATAGACGCTGGATGTAGTTTTTATGCCACAAAAGAAATATTTATTAAGAGAGTTTAATACCCAGCTTGGGCAAATGACTAGTTATTGGGTCTAGCGAACGAGACTGGTCTTCACGACATTGTAGGTCAAGATTTTAAAGAAATATGGAAGTTACCTATATTTAGTACATTTTAGTGCCATCTTCATAAGGAAATTCGAAGGTAGTAGGCCGAACTTATCGCGCTCCCTTGCTGATTTTTACATATTTTCATAAATTATGACTGGTAAACTATATTTTGATTCGGATGCATTCAATATATTCACAAAATATTCGACAGAAAATAAAACACTATTTAAAAAATAGTAGCTTTCTAGTAATTTTATAATTCACTACATTACCGAAGTATTAAACTAACAATAATAGGCGAGTATTGTATTTTATGAGTTACGATGAGGCTGACATGGTTAATAAAAACCAAAAGCCTCTTAATAAAATTCGTATACAATAGCCCTCTTACTATATAAACAAAAACTTCAAACTTTTTAAGTAATATTCACGAAAAATTTATTAACATTTTGCCATCGATTGTATACCGACAAATTCATGCTTATTCCTAGTGTTAATCGGTTAAATTTATATTTCGTAATAATTAACTTAACACATTAACGAAACATGTAAATTCCCAAAAGCTATAACATAATTAGCATTTGCGTCCAGCACTCAAAAGCTCAAAAGTACCGCCACACGTGTTTCAGAGTTTGCGTGACAAAAACACATAGACGTCGCGCCACGCCACGTCGGGCGTTGATCCCGACTGAAATAGGTAACCTTGACCGCAAGCTGCCCCGTTTACCTCTTCGTGGTTCCCTGCGGCCGCTCAATAATAATCAAAGTCAGTAAAGTTTAGGCTGGATTTCACCAGTGAAAATCTATTCAAGTATACTGAGTTCTCATGTTTAACTCAATCGAATTCATTGAATAAAATTGAAGCTTAATCGAAGGTCCTGGTATTAGTGATATACTACACTCCTCAAATTATTATTTCATGAGGAAATAAAAATGATACTTAATAATAACATTCTAGGTCAGCGCTACACACCGCTAACTAAACCCAAACTAAGCATAGGTTATACTTAGGGTTCTAGAACATGCATAAAATTATGTAGCTATTTTTTCGACACAATGCATACATATATTTGCACTGAACGGGAACCAAACCTGCGCGGCGCGGCTCCTGACGTTAGAGTTCGATTAATTGAAAGTGCTTATCAGAACGTTCACCATAGAGTTGATTTAAGATCGTACAAACATTACCAACATAAACCCGCTCCTAACACAAGCAATTTATCTTACGAGTATGTTACCGGTAACCCTGGGGTTATCCTTTCGAGGGCTTACCCGGGGTGCACGGCAATGGACACTTGGGGAGGACACCGTGTGGTTTTAGTAGGTCCGATTCCGACAAGCCCATCCCATCGTCAGCACCGATGGGTGAAGCCGGTAGGGGTTTCAGGCGTTAACTTTAATACAAGTGATTTCGGTTACTAGTTCTCTTTAAAAAACCGACCAAGCACGAGTCGGACTCGCATACTAAGGGTTCCGTACCATTATCTATACAACAATAGACACTATATTATAATACTTTTTTTATTTTTGTGGAGCAAAAAAGTCACGTAGGTTGTATGGGAGCCCACTTATTAATTAATGATGTATTTTTAAAATTAATATACAACTAAATATTCGGTGAATATTTCAAAGAGCCGTTATTATTATCGAGTAGAACATGGAAAGAAAATTACGTTTGTGGTACTGGGTTAG
Organism: Cybosia mesomella; assembly: GCA_946251805.1. Lineage (NCBI taxonomy): Eukaryota > Metazoa > Arthropoda > Insecta > Lepidoptera > Erebidae > Cybosia > Cybosia mesomella. The sequence goes on from OX276409.1 coordinate 17,922,533, forward strand.
GGCCCAAATTGTTTAAGTCCTTACAAATATCAATAATAATAAGCCCTAAAAATTTCTAAATATTTTTCTTGTGTTAATCTTGTCATTCTCCTTAATCTGCGTACTTAATCTTGGCTAAAAATAGATGAATAGGGAACTTCCTGTGGGTGTTACGAGAAGCAATTAAACGATTTAATTGGTTGTATGATACTTAGTTATGGCTCGTGGTCACTGTATTATTTTCATTGAGTTGTAGGCACGGAATATAAAATCAAGAGTAAGTGCCCCGCAGCTATCGCTTGTTCGCCACAATACTGTGAAGATTATCTTCATCTTAACATTATACATAGGTACTAGTTGAGCCTCCCGAGGGGGCCATCTCGAAACCGGACATGGCCCAGGGTCAGTCGGGTTACGAGGGAAATGCCTTATGGGCAACCTTACACCCGAGACCCAACTGAAGACCCGAGACGGCGTGCGGTTTTAGTCGTTTCAAGCCCGCTGGCCGGCGGGAGGTATCCGAAGGGATATCTACCCGAAAAAAAAAAGATGGTACTAGTTGACAATTGCCTATTCTGACAATTTCCCATGAAACTTTCAGACTTGTAGCTACACTACAGACTAAGCCACGTCACTACCACTATCCACTTACTCTCCCTTCTTTCGATTTGACTTAATCTGACTTTAATACGTGCGTGCCTTCACCTCCCGACTCCGAAAGGAATACATAATTATTTTTTTACGTGGGTGGGTCTGGTGGGTAACCGGAGATCGTGTGTGGGAGTCTCCAATCCGCTAACCGGATGGGTATACCCACTAAACCCCACGGTGTGCGATACTCTGCGCCTTGTCGGGGGGGCCTGAAACTGCGCCAGGGGCTCCGTGTACCGGTTTGGAGGTGGGCTGGCTTGAGCCCTGAATATATCGATGGGACCCCAAAACACCTTTACTATTTATTTAACTTAACTTAACTATTTGACTATACTTACTGACTGTACCCTTTCGGGTATCGTTCCTAATTTGAACACGATAGCCCGATTTATATTTATTTATTCGAAGGACAAGCAGCTATAAAAAGAAGTATAAAAATTAAATTTAGTTACTTACAGCCAATTATTGGTCCTCACTTATACAATTCAGACTGTGTACATAATGTGGAATAAAAAAAAATTATACTATTAGTACTAATGATGAGAACGGGATATGCTTCTCAAATACTATTTCTATAAGTAAAACAATATTCAAGAGTCGAATAACTACAAGAAGTATTGAATAATTGATCTTCAGCCCGCTACAGTAAGCGTATGTAATCCATTAAGATGTATATTCACAAGGCGGAGCGGCGCGGCGCCGCATCTCGACGGACTACTTTAACGCTTTTCATACGTTGTTGCAAATAAAATAGACATAAGCTGTGAAACAAACTACATTCCTTTAGATTTGCTTGCTGATACCTCTATATCAACAGGATTACAAATGATATATTAATGTTTATATTTCACTGACTTAAAAAAAAGGAGTGGCGTCTGAAGACACGAGACAGCGTGCGCTTTTAGTCGGTTCAAGCCCGACATAACCGCCCCCGCTGGCCGGCGGGGGGGTATCCGAGGGGATTTCCGCACGAAAATAAAAAAAAGGTACTAAGTAACCGGGGTGCGACTGGTTGGATTAGGGGTGCGACTGGTTGGATCACCTCCAATTTTGGTGCACCCTGGGCAACGTGGGCGATGACGCATCATTGATTGCTCCTCTGGAGTAGACGGCGTCAACGTCAACGGCCAAGAGTCTGACCAACCGGCCCTTTCCAGGGCCCATTGCACGAGGGGGTCGGGGTATGGCGGGCCTGCAAGGCCCGCGGGGGTGGATGGTCGGCTCTGCTCTTATCAGAGAGGACACTGCGAATGGCCCAGGGTCAGTCGGAGTACGAGGGATATGCTCTGCATATGCTCTATGGGTAACCTTACACCCCGGCGTCTGTAGACCCGAGACGGCGTGCGGTTTTAGTCGGTTCACGCCCGACATAACCGCCCCCGCGGGGGGGTATCCGAAGGGATTTCCGCACAAAGAAAAAAAATAAAAAAGGTACTAAGTAACCAAAATTACTAGTATTCCCGCTAACCACTCCAGCTAAGCTAAATTTCTTGTATTAGGAGTGGGTTCACGTCGGTAGTGTAATGGCCAGGCCTCACTCCAACCGTCACTCGAACCACCTCTACAAAAGTCGAAACCAGGACTCTCGATCGTAGGGCCGACTCAAATCGAATCAAATCAAATAAATTCATTTAACAAGATTGATAATAGGGCGATTTTTTAATTTTCATTCTGCTGCTGAGAATTTTCTTAATTCTTAACAGAAACCCTCAATACCCGCGACATTATGCCCAGTAATCGGGACTAGATAATCTTCACCGTAGGTATGACATACAGCATAGTATTTTTACCATAACTTTACATACGTAGGTACATAAATTCACCAGGCTACATAAAATTATACAATATTTGTGAAGGACCTCCACGCAACCATTTATCGACTAAAGGAATAGAGAATCTTAATAAGAACGAAAAACAAACAAAACTCAAAGGTGTTGATTCTGTTGCGCGTCTCATGAAACTAATATGTCTAAAATGTTTTATGTGATCTGACGTCAAATATAATTATATTGGACCAATATAATTATATTTGACAAATATAATTATATTTGATATCGGATCAAGATATAAAACTAAACGTGAATTTTAAGTTCTCATACTTTTTGGTTTTAGAGTTGGGGCCCTATAACCAAAAGATTGAATTCTTGGTGGGCCAAGATCTTCGGAGCTGATTTACGGAAAAGGCTGTGCAAACTATCGATTCCGTCAAAGCCAAAATAAAACCAAATTATGGAAAGGAGTAGGAGAGCAGATCCCAAGTACCAAAGTGCAGACTTTGATCACAATCGGGATTGGCGCTTTGATGATGACTTTATGGTTTTCGTGGTCTGACAGGACTAAGATTGGAAGTAAACTGTGTTATCGCATTTTTCTCAATTAATTTCACGTGAATTGTGAAATTCAATGTAGTTGGGAGTTTAAGAACTCAATTTAGTCGAATTTTCACGGGTGAAATACACCGACAATACTTTAGTCATTTTTACTCTAGTCCAGAGAGTTTTGTAACAGCAGAATCGGCACCAATATCGGCAAACATTGATCTCGATAGACGGTATATATCTGTTATCAAACACATTAACGTAAGTACTCGAAAGTTCTATTCAATTTATTAATCAGCAAATATACATAATTTTTAAACGAACGAATGCCATTTGTTACGTTTTATTTTGAATACATTATTTTATCTGAGATTTTATTAAACTTTATTTTCTACACAGCTAATAAATAGAAAAGTGGGTATAAACAAACTATCGGGAACTGCTCGATTGCTGATAATTGATTTATCTTATCAAGAATCATCAGGTTAGTGACCTTTCAGTGAGAATAAAAACAAGCTATACCTAACTCAGTATCTACGGGTTAAGACTTTACAATCTTATCAGCTGTGTTTTAACAACATAAGGAGGATTTCATAAATTAAACTGCGTTGTTATATTTTACTCCATGAATGAAATGTGAACCCAGTTTAGTTCAACGGATTTCTACTTATAAAATCCGAGACCAGAGTCGACCAGAGAGGTAGGAATCACGATGATGTCCAACTAAACTAGGTTATCACATTATTTGTCAATGAGTAAAATGTGGAACGGAATTTAACTGGTAAAATCTAGCCTTACTAATCAAGCCAGCTAAAAGGTAAACAGTGGTAGAGTCATGTTTTTTGCCGTTCCCGTGATTCATATGATATGATAACAAACATTAATACATCCATCCTTCCAAACTTTCGCAACTAATAGGACTTTTTTTACAGTATTGTTAAATGTTAAGTTTGACAATTAACGAAGTAACCTTAAGTAGGTACCTATATTATTAACCAATGTTAATCTTACACGGCTTACGTAGTATGTGGAACAGATTGTCGTGTTGACGAACGCGTTGTGACTTGTGCCGGCGCAGGTCCGCGGTGGTCGCGGCACGTGGTCGCGCTCCCACGGTCCGCGGGGGGGCGCCACACCGACCAATCACAAACCATCGCCATTTTTTTACCCATGACGACCTCCTCTGATTTTTGGCAAAAAAAATATCTGGTGTTTGTTTTTATTGTAATTGTAGGTTAATTGACTGCTCGATGAATGCCAAATTTTTAATAGCCCACTACACGAATAGTAGCATACTGTGTGTCCTGCAGGAGTATTCTCAGGACGGAGCCGCGTTTCGAAACCCAGGTCCATTTACTAAACATTATTCTAACTTTTTTTTGACGTTTTATAAGTTCCGTTTTAATGGTCTATACAGAATAAATGATTATTGACTTTGACTTTGAGGCCGCAGCAAAATGCCCCGTTGACAAACAAAATATGGTGAAATGTGGCTGTTATTACTCTCCCTACTCATCCCAGGTTATGAAATGTTGTGGTAAAAAAGCACATTTGACGCCTGGCTGTTGGTAACCGTATTGCCGATCTTTCCAGATACCCTGTCAAACCTAGATACAAGTATTCTATTCATACACCATATTCCAAAATACAGTAAATAAAGTGTACAAGATGTTAGTAGGCTTGTGCAAACCCCAGCAGCTGGTGCACGATAAAAGAGCGAGAGTCTGGTGCAGACTTTCTTCTCAGTGTTGGGAAGACAGACGATAGTCGTTCTGTAATAGCCAACATTTGTAAAATAAAAAATGGATGATAGATGCAACTGTGATCATCGCTTATGGATGACTTCAAAACCGCGGATCGGTAAGTAATGCAATTGCATGAAGGGTTTGGCAGAAATACTAGTCTTCCAGGAATACTATTAGTCTCTAGTAAAACGGTCGTTTCATATTGGGCGTATTTCCTGAGAATTACCTATGAGATTTACCCAACAATAAACTCCATAATATTTTGCCTGAGCTGGTAACGGAACCTATAATTTAGGTACTTCACGATTGCTCGTAAATAAGTTACAATAAGCTTGCTGCGAAAGAACTTGGTACCAAAATCTGCATTGATTTGAAAATTACGATTTCTGAGAAAGGAAAATTCATGAAATATTTTTTTATCAACATCAGATTTCAACTGAAACAATTTTTTCGGTACGTGTCATAACAGTATCTTACCAGTCTCTTTCTCTGCAAAAATGTACAAATTCGAAGTCGACCTCCTCTTCGACGAATAGCTCACTTCGGGAATGTTTCGAAAGCTCGCTATTGATAATCACGAACTGCCATGTGAGTCATGGCCTCAGTCAACCGTATTGGCCACAATGATAGCACGAACCTGTGGACCTGCATGACTTGCGGCGCCCAGAGGGAGAGGGGTGGAGCTATACACTCTATATAGCTCTCTATATAACTCTGGATCGCAGTCCAAAACCCGATCACATATAGTACGTCATACTATGATCACTGCTCCACGAACATTCCAACTCCTCGTCTAAGTGAGACTCGACACTGAAATGGTGATTCAGAATAGCACTACAGGAAGTATTTAAATGCAAACAGAGTAATAACTGTAAGTACTAATAAATCCAATCATTCAACGTTACATATATCCGACATTCAGGTCAGATATAAGACCAGCATTCATTGAAGCTAACCGCTAAAATAAGGAAGAGATTACACAACTAGAATATTATCATTCTACTAGGAAACTTCTTCATTTAGTACGTTTAAATGTACGAATCCTTGCCACAATATTATGCAACAAGATTTCTAACCGTGTGATATATTGTTGTATTACTAAACCTCCAATAACAACTATTCAGGAACTCGATAATCCGCGGACTTGTGAATGTAATCGTGTAAGTAGCGCCATCTCGTATCGGATAGACGCACTACAGTTTGAATAAAGCGGGTGTTTATTATAATATTTGGATCTGGAACCAAGCAGCCTTGGTAATCATGTTTCTATTTTTTATAATTTAGATGAATATCACAATATTACGTAATTAAATGCAATATTATATATTACAATACCTTTTTTTTTTTTTTTTTTTTTTTATCGTGCGGAAATCCCTTCGGATACCCCCCCCGCCAGCCAGCGGGGGCGGTTATGTCGGGCTTGCACCGACTAAAACCGCACGCCGTCTCGGGTCTTCAGACGCCGGGGTGTAAGGTTACCCATAGAGCATATCCCTCGCACCCCGGCTGACCCTGGGCCATCTCACCACTAACAGCATCGCTCATCCTGTCTCCTCTGAAAGCAGAGGAGTATGGAGAGCGATGAGTTCCCGCCACGTTGGGTATTGGCCGACGATCAATGCCAACCCTATGAAGGGGTGAAGGGGAAGCCATTGACCGCCGCCCAGGGTGTACCGGCCGCTCCGATTCCGTTCCCCCCGGACTGCAGCGGGATCGGAATCGGAGCGACACTCGAGGAGGTTGCCCAACACACACCCCTATATAATACAATACCTAATGATTTTTGAAATCACATTGCAATGTTATTGCAATAACTCTATTATCGATCTTTGCTATGCTATTACTAAACGTTGCTATTGTTTTTTATTTCATAAATTTATTAATATATAATAAGTAGGTATAACCAGTTCAGAACCATTTTATGCCATAATATGGGGATTGAACATAGGTTCAATCCCCATATTAAAGATCACTCACTATCATGGCTGCCCAAGACCGTGCGACGTAAAACCGAAAAGCGGACCCGAATTCCAACTTGAGGACCTCGGATGTGCTCTAACGTAAAGAGCGTCAACGTAAAAGATCACGATGACTGGTTAACTCAATTTTATCCTCTAGTATTATTACAATAAAAATATTTTTTACAAATTCTATCGCAATTTAATTCCCGATCCCAACGTTTCGGTTGCTTTTCAGCAGCCATGGCCACGAGACTGAAGATGGTGTTTGCATTATAGTTTGATTAGGTATTTATAGTTCAGGTACTTTGAGATAAAAACTTCGACTAAAACCACACGCCATCTCGGGTCTTCAGACGCCGGGGTGTAAGGGCCCATAAGGCATTTCCCTCACACCCCGGGAAATCAAATACCTTACTCTTTACAAATAAATACATTATACATACAATACATCTGAAGTGTCGGTTTACAATGATAAAATAACAGCTGTTTAAAAAAAATCTCTTTCTGTCTATTTGAATTCTGTAATCTCTGAAACGCAAACGGCGGGGCCGATTTTAACGGTACTTTCAGTGGTAAATAGTGAGCTATTATAAATCGTAAAGTCCACAGTTCCGCGCATCATCATTAAACCTATACTAAAGTCCACACGGACAAATCGCGGTCACAGCTGGTTGTAATGTAAAATTTAGATCTATACAATCAGAAACAAACACGATCACTTAACTTATTTATGGATCGGAATTTAGCGTTCCTGCTCTTAAATAGCCCAGGAGCAGAGATATGCAGCGTTTGTCTTCGTAAAAGCTCTTAAACCGCGAAAGAATGGCGCGAGCTTTAATTTTTATTTTAGTTTTTGTTCATTGAGTTTCGGGTTTTCCTATCGTGTGGTAAGTTATTGGAATACATTTTACTCTGATAATATTCTATGACACTACACAGCTAGTGCTGTGTAGTGTCATAGAAAAAGTTAACTTCGGGTATAGATAGTTCTATACCCGAAGTTAACTTGTTAAAAAAATGCAGATAGACATACTTAGATACATTTTTTTCATACATATTATACATAGAAACACCCAGAACAATACAAATACACATGTTCATGCATACAAAAATTTGCACTGAGCAGGACTCGAACCCGCGATCACCGATGTAGCAGTCGAACACTGTTATGCCACGCCACGTGTCACGGAAAACAGAACCTAATTATCATCCCGGTACAAACATTAGCCGGTATGCTGATGCCCGCGACTCCGCCCGCGCGGAGGTCGGTTATCGTTTTTTGGTCATATCTCCGGTTTTACTTAACTAATTGCAATCAAACATACGCATCAAAATCCGATTTTTTGTCCATCGCGAACAAACGAAAACAGACAAGAATTCGAAAAAAAAAATTTTGTGTTCAGAATCGTTCATTTAACATAACACAAGTATATTTTTTTAAATAATCCCAATGTACAGACAAAACTAATTTACAATTCTATAATAGTATAGATTACGCTAAATTTAAATATTATTAACTCCAATTGTGAAAAATAAATAAATTTAAAAAGCCTTTATGTGTCAATGAACTTAAGTATAAGCTGCTCATGGTCTAAACCATTTAGATTTTTGTTTGTTATTCACTGACACCTAAAAAGCGAACAAGAAATAAAATGAAAAATAAAAATAATAAAATATTACTTTTTTTTTGTATATTTCAGGTTACATGAAAATCATTCAAATAATATGTATATGTGGAATATGGCATGGCATTAGCATGACGCACCAGAATACATTCAGTTGCACAGATGCAGCGCGATGCACTTATCTATATGTATTCGAACACTTAGGGCCTATTCACATTGAAGCTGGCCGATACTAGACTCTTGGTCCCATTGTGGTTCGATGTATTTATATTAATTTTCAGAGCTAACGGTGAGGTGGGTGTGTCGGAGTCGAACCGACTAAAACCGCACGGTGTTTAGTCATATCGGCCTGTGTGGCTGGGGAACCTGGTGTGCCCTGGAAAGGATATCCCAGAGACCCCACTACTGACCGCTACTACGGGTCGCCACTACTGGCGGCCGGGGCCGGTCGGGGTCTCTGGGATATTAACGCGCCCTACATAAAAATAAAATGAAAAGGAACCCGAAATTTTATTCAACCCTTAGCTGTTTTTCTCAACATTCATCATTATCATCATGAATTTGTTTCCGGTTGCGTCTGAAGTCTTCACCTTCTTCGCCCGCTTCGCCCGGGTCCAATCAGTGCTTCTCTTCTCTTGGTTTGGCTCGTAGCGAGTGCCGTCTGATCTCCCAAACTCCCAACCCCGAGAGGAAAGCCTGTGCCAGCATCGTCCGAAGATGTTTGCGGGGTCTCATACACCCCCGTATGTGTGGGTAGAGCATTTCAGTTCTATATATCATAATTTCTATTTTTAGTTTCTATTTTCTTAAATCAGACTTTAATTCTATATCTTCTATTCTATGAGTGTTCGTAAGTTTTGAAATCACACGTTTTAAAAACATATTATTACTGAATCGGGCCCCTAGATTGCTTTACCAATACGCGCGTTTCTTCCTGTAATCCGGAGTTCTTTAAACGAGGCGAGGACAAAGAAAGGACAAAAACAGCAAAGAAAAGAGACGAATAAATTAATAAACGTTATAGTTAACATAGTTAAGAACACTCCCGAATAATTCACCATTGAAACAAAAATAAAATCAAAATCGGTTCATCCGTTCAGGAGCTACGAGGTCACAGACAGACATACCGTCGTTTTTGCGTAGGGGGTTAAAAATATTAACAGCGTGGTCTACGCCTAACATGTCACTTTGCATTGAAGGCCGAAATAACATCAATCTCATTTGATGTTATGTAGGTGAACAATATAAATGAGTTTAAAATCGTTTGCAGTTATAAATGTTATGGGAATCTAACAAAAATAATTGTTTATTCCTAGACGTACTTACTTCGTACCTGATGGTAGGCCGTTATCTGAGTTTGTAAATAGTCACTCCCATAAAAACCTAGATATAAAAGTCCATAAACAAAGGGGGAGTAGGAGCGCGGATCATGGGCTTCAAAGTGCAAGGTTAAGACGCAGCCGGGATTTTTTTTAAATAAATTTTCTATAACATTCTGCATCGACTATATAGACCCCAAGTAAGCATAGCTTATCTTGTGTTATGGGTTCTAGACTGCGAATCATCATCATCATCATCATCATCAACCTATTCTAGTCCACTGCTGGACATAGATCTCCCCTAATGAGCGCCATAGCGCCCTGTCTTCAGCTGAAGGAAACAACTGCGAATAAACATACTTAAATACATGGAAATAAAACTATTTTTAACGGATTCTATCGCGATTTATTTGATGTTATGTTATAATTAACTCGACGACGTTTCGGTTGCTTTTCAGCAGCCATGGTCACGGGGAGACTAAAGATGGTGGTTGTCTTATAGTTTTATTTCAATGTGTGATGTGAGGTTCGCGTAAACTTCCGACAATATCATACTTAAATACACATAACATAACATAAACTCACGCCTATATCCCCGAAGGGGTAGGCAGAGGTGCTAGCACCCACATTTCGCCAGTTTATGTTTAGGTCCCAATGTAATAGGTGGCGAGCCTATTGCCATTAACCGGGCACTTATAAGCCTTTTTTTTTTTTTTTTTACGTGCGGAAATCCCTTCGGATATACGTGGTTATGTCGTGTCTCGACTAAAACCGCACGATGTCCTCACCAAGTGTCCGTTGCCGGGCACCCCGGGTAAGACCTCGAAAGGATAACCCCAGGGTTGCCGGCGGACTTTGGCCGCCACTCGCCTGGTGGGGTCGGGTTTTATCCCGCGTCAGTGAGTTGGCAGGCGTGTGTAGGACACACGACACGCCTTCGCCACGGCCTGCTTCTGTAAGGACGGCGAGTCGGCCCACTGCCGTCCTCAGGCCCCGATCATGGAGGTCGGTAGTCCCGGGCGTAGATGAGTCTGCGGCGACCTCGCCGCAGACTGCGAAACTCGAGGGGCAGGGTTCTCTCCCGCTCCCTCTCCGCCGTCCACTTATAAGCCTGCGATAAATACACACATAACTTCGAAAAGCATCGAAAAGTCATTGGTGTGTGCCATGGTAAGACCTGGGATCGAACCCGAGACCTAGTCTCAGCAGTCCATTACCCATACCACTAGGCTACCGCGACTTAAATACAGTTTTTTGGAAATACATACATATTATACATAATATGTATGTATTAATAGACATATTCGTGCATACAAATATTTGCACTGCGCAGGCATCGGACCAACGCACGATCTCCGACGTAGCAGTCTGTTACATTGCCCTCATATATAGAACTTGGCTGAGCCAAGCACTTCCCAAGGGATATCGGAAGTCCGCCACAGACAGAGCTCCGAAGTGCGGGCAGTCTTCTCCAAGCTCTCGACCTGAACACTCGCCGTTTAATTACCTCAAATATTTAGTACTGTGTAATTTGTTTTCCAAAATTAGAAGTTGTTCAAATCAATCAATTCTTTTATTAAAGTGTTCCGGAAACCCCCGTGTAACAGAACGCTCTACGGCCATACCACTGGTCGTGGCGCTCTGATAATGATGATAACAAAAAGCATGAATAATCACTTTATACTAAACTTATCATCATCATCATCAACCTAGTCCTAGTCCACTACTGGACATAGGTCTCCCCTAATAAGCGCCATAGCGCCCTGTTTTTATACTTACGTTTCTATAAATGTTAAGCGTATCCCTTTAAAAGCAAAAGAGAGTAGTATCATTCCCCATATTAAATAACGAGTAAAGTAGAAAAACACGTCGCTTGCTAAATCATGCAGGTATGCTATTTACATCTACACGCTATTTCATAAGAGACTTTCCACAATCATTTTTATTAATATACATATTCGTACGTTTCAACTATTTTAAAAGTAATGTGCGTTTTCATTACATTACAACACAATATACGTACTGTATGCATATACTCACACCTTTTTCTACGGGGTAGGCAGAGGCACCAGCCCGCCATTGGCTTCTATCCTTACACCATAGAACATTTGCCTTGCACATTGCATGAGCTTCCACTACCGTCACTAAACCTGTTATGCTAGCCCGCCTGTTTCGAGTGCTTTTGACCTGCGCTTTTTTCAATACATCATCAATTTGATTAGTGAGGTCGACGCCGGCCTGCCTACCCCGAATGTGTTAAGCTAATACCGATGGCGACGGTATAAATATTTCTATAGAGGACAAAGTTAAAATTTTTAATGTCATTTTTTGTTTTATGGCTGACTGTACTTCGTACGTAGTTAGTAACTGCATAATATTGTAACGTAACAGTGTTTCAAAGTTTGTAACATTTTACGGTCCATCGTTAACTGCAATTCAACAGCATACGCATATTATTACTCACATCTAGTAATCGAAAGGCGGGCGGGGCTAGCCGACGATTCGGACACAATTATTTTTTGACACTTGTCCAAAAAGACCCTTTTTAATTTTAATATTTTTTAATTCAAAAAACCTATTTTGTACAGTCAAATAATAAAACATGGTTTGCTTACACGAATCCTACGATACTTTAATTTTAGAATATGAAGTAGCAAATATGTTTTCATTAATCGATTATTTTTGTCATTTTATTGATAATTCAAGTGGGTGTACGGGTAAACTGTAATTCCCGTATAATTGTATTTGCGATATCGTATCGTATTAGGTATCTTATCGTCCTTAACTACGAAAACTTACACATAATTTGTATTAGTATGCTAGAAGCGAATGGCGGTGCACGACGCGATTTACTGTTATGATGGCGCGCATCTCAGTGGAACTGCTGTCACTGGTATAGCTGAGACGTGAACGCGACCTTATTTTTTATTACTTACTAACTTATTCACGTCCCCGAGTTAAACTAAACACAACGCATTTTTAGGGTTCCGTTGCCAAATGGCAAAAGACGGAACCCTTATAGATTCGTCATGTCTGTCTGTCTGTCCGTCCGTATGTCACAGCCACTTTTCTCCGAAACTATAAGATCTATGCTGTTGAAACTTGGTAAGTAGATGTATTCTGTGAACCGCATTAAGATTTTCACATAAAAATTAAAAATAACCAATAAATTTTAGGGGTCCCCATACTTAGAACTGAAACTCAATAATATTTTTTTCATCAAACCCGTGTGGGGTTCTATGGATAGGTCTTTAAAAATGATATTGAGGTTTCTAATATCATTTTTGTCTAAACTGAATAGTTTGCGCGAGAGACACTGCCAAAGTGGTAAAATGTGTGTCTCCCCCCTGTAACTTCTAAAATAAGAGAATGATAAAAGTAAAAAAAATATATGATGTACATTACCATGTAAACTTCCACCGAAATTTGGCTTGAACGAGAACCAATAAGTCGTTATTTTTCTTACGTCATAAATCGTAAACCGCAATTTACCTTTCAATCAACCCAAATATAAAAAAAAAAAAACATTATGTTACTTACTCTTCTACGGAACCCTTCATGGGCGAGTCCGACTCGCACATGGCCGCTTTTTAGGAATTTTCTTTAGAAAAGCCCTATTGCTATCGAGTTGTCGTCGACGTCGTCGTTGCCAATTTTCTGTCACGGTTTTGGGTATGAAGGAGATGAGCTATCGAGTTGCTGTTTTCGGTAATAGATTCGTGCTGGGGTGAACCATTGCAAGATAAAGAAAAAATCGAAAAAAAAGCGCAAAAAAAAATAATCGCGAAATCGAAAATCCCTAGTATTCGGCTGAGCTCGTCTCAGGAATTCAACTTGTTTAATGGTTATCTACTAATTATTTTGTACGAAAATAACAATACCACCACCGCCACCAGTTCGAAACGCAGCCCTAAAAAGACTCCGGCAGGAAATTGAGCAGGCTATTTTTTTTGGTCTAATTACAAACATGTTTACTTAATCTGTCATTATTTTGTTTAATAGTATTGTAGCTTAATGAAGGAGCAATCCGTTCGTATAGAAGCTTTTTTGATGTCTAAATATTCTTGAATTTTATAATAGCCAATAATGTGGGTGCTAGCACCTCTGCCTACCCCTTCGGGGATATAGGCGTGAGTTTATGTTATGTTTTATAATAGCCTTTTTGGCTTCGTTTTGATTTGACTTTAAAATTTATTAACGATCTTTCATTTCATTAGGAAGCTTGGTGTAGGAGCGTATACAGTTGGAAGGAATTACTGAACTTCTCGAGTCGACTATCACAAACAACAAAATATTTTTTATAATTTTGTTGTTTGTGATAACACCGGAGATATGACCAAGAAACGAAAACCGACCTTCATCAGCAAATTTTTGAATAATTATGTGATGCACTTTAATTGGCATCAATACTTAAACCCAATAAACTCTGTCGATTCACCTGTTACCCATTTTCATTTTTATTAAACCAAAGATTTATTTGTATTAAACCAATGAACCACTCTTGAGATTGCATTATTCACTTCATTATAATTTTCTAATTATCTTTTTAAATTTAAATATTAAGGAAGTATCATCATAGAGGAAATGTTAGCTTAAGGACGTTTAATCAGGGAAGCACCTTATTAAAAGTACCAATTGTGGTATTTCCTTGCGTATCTGAATGACGATACAGGAATTAAACAAAAGACTAATATTACATTTTAATTATTATAAAGTATATTAATACTAATTTTATTGTAACTTTTTCTAATTTGTAAAAAAAAAAATCTTCTACAAAATATTATCTTATCGTTTGTCTATTTGGCGCGAGGAGCAACGCACCGCAGCGCGGCACTAAAGGCCACGGCAGGGGTTGCTCAAGTCGTGGGTCGAATACGGCGGCTGGGACTCGAGGTGGCTCTCCACAAATCCGAGGCTATGTGTTTCCACGGGCCTCGGAGGGGGCCACCTGCGGGAACCAGCATAACCGTAGGGGGCGTAAGCATCGGCATCGAGCCCACGATGAAGTACCTTGGGCTCGTACTCGATAGCCGATGGGACTTCGGACCTCATCTCCGAAGTCTGGTTCCGAAACTGAGGGGGGCTGCGGCCGCACTATCGCGGCTGATGCCCAACGTTAAGGGACCCAACGCCCCCACTAGGAGACTGTACCTGGGGATCGTGCGAAGCATGGCCCTGTACGGGGCCCCAGTATGGGCGGAGACTCTGGCGGCCCGCAACGTGGCTGTATTAAACAGCCCGTTAAAAGCGATGGCCGTCAGAGTCATCAGGGGGTATCGCACGATCTCCGTCGAGGCGGCATGTCTCCTAGCCGGGACCCCTCCATGGGACCTGGAAGCGAGAGCCCTTGCGCTGCTGTACCAGTGGCGCAAGGAGGCGCTGGAGCGGGGCCATAGGCCGGAGCCCCGAGAAATCAGGGCTCAGCGGTCCCTGCTCCGCCAGGAACTCATGGAGACATGGAGGGTGCGACTTGAGCACCCAAGGTGGGGGGAATCCACCATTGCGGCGGTGAGACCGATCATGAAGGAGTGGTTGGAGAGGGAACATGGGGACCTCTCCTACCGGATGTGCCAGATGGTTACCGGACACGGGTGCTTCGGTAAGTATCTGTGGCGCATCCACCGGGAGACAACGCCGCAGTGCCAGCACTGCGAGGATCCTGGCGAAGACACGGCGCTCCACACGTTGGTGGAGTGCCCTGCGTGGGCGAGTCAACGCCGGGATCTCGTTGCGGTCCTGGGCGTGGACGTTCTCTCGTTGGAGACCATGGTGAGGGCCGTGGTCTCCGACG
This sequence comes from Cybosia mesomella, assembly GCA_946251805.1. Taxonomy (NCBI): domain Eukaryota; kingdom Metazoa; phylum Arthropoda; class Insecta; order Lepidoptera; family Erebidae; genus Cybosia; species Cybosia mesomella. The sequence continues at coordinate 17,937,922 of OX276409.1, forward strand.
GGAGTAAGTGGCACGCCGCCGCCTCTTTCTGCGAGCAGGTAATGCGCGCGAAAGAGACGGTGGAGAGGGAGCGGGAGAGAACCCTGCCCCCCGAGTTTCGCAGTCTGCGGCGAGGACGCCGCAGACGCCCGGGACTACCGACCTCCATGATCGGGGCCTGAGGACGGCAGTTGGCCGACTCGCCGTCCTTACAGAAGCAGGCCGTGGCGGAGGCGTGTCGTGTGTGCCCTACACACGCCTGCCAACTCACCGAAGCGGGATAAAACCCGACCCCACCAGGCGAGGCCGCGGTGGCGGCCAAAGTCCGCCGGCAACCCTGGGGTTATCCTTTCGAGGGCTTACCCGGGGTGCCCGGCAACGGACACTTGGGGAGGACACCGTGCGGTTTTAGTCGCGACACGACATAACCACCCCCGCTGGCCGGCGGGGGGGGGTATCCGAAGGGATTTCCGCACTTTAAAAAAAAAAAAAAAAAATCGTTTGTCTATTTTTTTGTATCAAAATGACATTTATATAAAGTAAATCTTGGGCGATTTTGTTTTTCTTCACCTTGAAAATTTTATGTTTTTTCACACGAACTGGGCATTGTATTTTTTTTTATGGATGATATGCTCACGTTTGACCTCTATCTCACCTATTATAAAATTAAATTAATTTTAATTATAAAATTAAACCATTAATTACGCCATTTTTATAAGACAATGTAATTGATATATTCTTATTTTAATAATAGAATTTTTTTAATAGTACAATTTTTCAAGAAATTGTTTTATGTTAATAATTTTATTGTTAAATTATACCGTTAATTTTGCCATTGTCATTAGATAATGTAATTCGATACGAGCCGGACTCTCCGGGAAGCCATAGTTGAGCGTTTGAATTTGTTCTTGAAGGCGGTCTTCAATTGGGGTGAAGCTAACTTGTCAAATTTAATGCTACTATAACCTAGGCTTGTCTTTTCTCTGCCAAGCGTAGTAAATTTCAGCCAAATCCTACTTTCCGAAATGCACCTGTGTTGATAACCGACCGCCACGCGCTTCTTGGCGTAACTCTGACATCCACCCTCAACTTTGGGTCTTACATTGCGGCTAAAGCTTAAGTGGCTGCTAAAAACCTGTGCATCCTATCGGAGTTGCGACAGTACTTCACACCGGAGCAGCTACTCAACTTGTGTCAAGCACATATTCGATCCTGTCTGGAGTACGAGTGTGCGCTGGAATTGCACATTTTGATACCTCTACCCTCCCCCGGCTAGTTCAGTCGGTAGAGCATGAGACTCTTAATCTCAGGGTCGTGGGTTCGAGCCCCACGTTGGGCGCCATTTGTAACATTGATAGTTAATTTGAAGTTATAGTAGGTTGATTTATAGGTAGATAGTAAGTTACAAGTTAATTAAAGTCATTTAAAGGTTTGATATAAGGTTATATAGTAAATTAAACATGAAAATAGTTTTACCTTTCATATATTATAAAAGTATGACAATGAATTAATAAGTGGTCTCATCAGGGATGAGTACGCACAGCTAAGTTTAAATAGTTTAAGGTGTAAAAAGGTGAAATAACTGATGAAGAACGTGATAGAAGGAAGTGATAGGACGACCCGCGGCAGCCAGGAGTTGTTAGCACTTAGTTTTTCATCCGCCCGGCGTGTCGCGCTGGCATCAACCGCCGTGTGACTCATCTCGGTGGATCTGGAAAGAGAAGGCAAAGCTTTCAGTATGTGAAGACATACTGCTAGTGCAGGCCGGGCATACTGAAGGCGTAAGAAAGGTGGCAAGCTTCCCCAGGCACGTGATGCTTATGGTCATTATTGCAAAAGCAGGCACAGCCTTTGCAAGCAGCAGGAACAGATGCACAGAAACATAGATATACAAAGAAGGATTGTTCACCATGCGGTCACTGACCGTGTGGCCCGCACAGGTTATTGTCCTTTTGACAAGACGGAAAGCATGCCTTGCGTATAAGCTACACAATTAAAACAAATAGATACTGCTCACGTAAAAAGCAGCATCCCAATTAGAAAACTTTGCCACGACTACAGAGCTGTAGTGTGGCATGAAAACATTCCAATACATGGATGAATGGTGGCAAGCCTCGTTCACGTAAAAAACGAGGCTATGCCTGGAGTAGCTTAGCATAGCAGTGGGAACCTGACGTGGCACCATTGGTGAAGATGACAACGAGGCCACGGGGAATATCCCTGGCGGGCCATTGGTACCACGTCACCTTCCAACACTACTGAGCACTCTGTAATAAAAACGATTAGCACACATAATGTATAAATTGTTAAATTCTCACCAACGGCTCAGTACCAGAGCTAGCCCGTGCTTGAGTAAGATGCGACCGCAGAAAATAGGGGTGTTCAAAACTGCTGCGCTCACATTTATAAACTTAGGTGACAGTAATTAAGTGGGGTTTCATAGAGAATATTCCACTGCCGATAGAGTTGACCACAGCTAACCATACACAGAGTCGATGAAAGAATACAGATAAAATTAGTAGACTATGAATCGATATCAAACGAAAGAATCGACTACATATTCCACTAATATCCTTAAAAGAACAATGTGCATTGTTTGCACCCTTTCCACCAGACGAACAGCGACACGCCAACGCTATATGGTGGATATTCCACTTATACGCACGAAACGTTTTGCTGACAAATTCATTATGCGTACAGCTAAGGAATGGAATTCCCTACCTTAGTCTGTGTTTCCGAAAAGTTATAACCTGGAAATCTTCGAGTCTCGAGTGAATAGGCTCCTTCTAAGCAAAGTGATTCATTGTAGACCACATCGTACCACTTACCAACAGGTAGAGGTCAAACGTAAGCCTATTAATAAAAAATTATAATATTTTTTGGGCAAAATTTTATGAATATACGAGTACATGTCGTAGAAATTTAGCTAAACTAGTCAGCTAATTGAACGCCTAGCATGACGCTCGTGGATACTGTGCGCCCCCGATATCCGCCCTAAGTCACTTTAGATACAGCACAAAGAGTCGGTCTTCAAGCCATTTGATTGGATAGTGGCGTTTATCGAAAGGCCTAGGCTGACTACTTTAACCAAATGGCTGTGACGTACATATCACTTTTTATTGCTAGTTATTGCCCGCGGCTCCGCCTGAGCGGAATTATATTCCCGTTCCTGCAAAACATGGAAACCTATTTCAGGGATAAATAGTGGCCTATGCGTTATTCCAGACTATAATCTATCCCTGTACCAAATTTCAGTCAGATCCGTTCAGCCGTTTGAGTGTTGAGTGTCTCCGCCCTCCTACATCACCGAATCCTTTAAGCGAAGCGTGAAAAGCATCTAATGAGGCGGTCAAACCACAAACCATCGTTTTCGCCATGTCTGCATGTACGATGGTAGCCTTTATTCTTTGAAATTCAATAACATTTTACCATCAGGCAGTGTGAAATCATATTGATGTTCAGTACAATAAAAATGTAACTCAAATTTTCGCAATGAAGAAAAAGAATTTTATGAATAATTCATTCAGACATTGTACATACTGGGAACCATAAAAATGTCTAAGATCTACAATTATTTGTGTATAAACAACAAAGTGAGCCAGGGTCACACAGCGCAATTACGATTTACATTTCAAACTTTCATCACAGAAATTGTAAAACAACATTACATATTACAATGAAATAAGTTGTGATAGGTGAATTTTGTTACTGACACACAAAAGGAGTTTTGTCAAGCAACAAATTAACAGTCGCCATAGTTTTCACCACAGTAATAAGCTCAAAGCAAATTGAGCGTATCACAATGGGATCAATTGAGTCATTTGTGACAGACAGGCAGACAGACTGCGGGCCCGCCCATTTGCACAAGGGTGACCACCATTCCTAATGTTTTATCAAACTTTCGACATAATCCTCATATTTAATATAGTATGCGATAGCCATTTATAATTAATATCTAGGTATTTCGTTTCTGTTTTATCAGTACAGTTATACAAATTCGTTACAATATTTTGGGAGTATTTTGATAGTAGTAGTACCTAATTTAGGATGATATGTAACGAAAACAATACTTTTTTAAAACAGCAACACTTGTCAGCGAGCTCTCATGGCGGCGCTTTTTTACACATCAAAAGCTTATTACTTTTTTCGTAAAAGAAAAACGGACACGAAGATAAGGGTACTACTAGGAGTTTCCTGACTTGTAATATGGTCACCGAATTGAGAATCACTGAGACACAGTTCACACGATGTAGGTATAATATGGGGCCATTGTGGTATATATACTGACCATTATTGTGGTCAATTTATAGTCATATCATTACGCGCGGTAGCCTAGTGGTATGGATAATGGACTGCTGAGACGAGGTCTCGGGTTCGATCCCAGGTTTTCCCATGGCACACACCAATGACTTTTCGATGCTTTTCGAAGTTATGTGTGTATTTATCGCAGGTTTATAAGTGCCCGGTTAATGGCAATAGGCTCGCCACCTATTACATTGGGACCTAAACATAAACTGGCGAAATGTGGGTGCTAGCACCTCTGCCTACCCCTTCGGGGATATAGGCGTGAGTTTATGTTACCATTACGCTTTATGTCTCTAAAAAGTAAAATAGACATGTACAAAGCTAATTTTTTTTATATTATATTGTTATCCTGTTAAAAAACCACTTGTAATTTTCTTTTTGCATCATGACGAGCCAAATCTTTTTATGTGACTTGTTGATAACCATAATCATATATTTAATAAATTCTTAAAATATGTGTTTTTTGTAGCTCTGATGCCTATAATTAATATGAGTTTATCTTAGCTAGTTTTTTTAATAGTAATTATTTATTAAAAGTCCAAAATGGTAATTATACCGCAGCAAAGAAGTCGCTTGTCACTACTCCAAAGGAAGTAAAAAATTAGTCTGCACTGAAAACCTACACACTAAAACAAAATTCATTGTGATTCAAGATTCAAGTGATGACAATGTAATAAAGCTTTTCGCACGGTGTGCAACAAGCGATAAACTTGGACAAAGGTAAATAGTCGTGATTGTACCCAGTGTTGGCGAATTAAGTTGTATATACGAATACAATTGAACGAATGAATGATTTTGAACGAAATGAATGATTGAATGGATTTTGTTAGTGCTCAGTGAGCTGATAAATAAGTCTGGCGATTCTGTGTAATTGGACATATAGCGCAATTTAGTTATAATGCAATACAATGGAATGAAAAATACTAAAAGGTAAACGTTTAGTATTTTTTCACACGCCATACCCCTTACCCCTAACCTGATGCCAGGCCACACCAAAAATTTCTGGCGCCAGTTCTCCTTTTGGGGTTGAGGGGTTAGACGGCAGTCGCTCCCGTAAAAGCCAAGATAAGCCACATTAGGAGAAGAGAATATCTGCTACGTTTAAAAGTGCTTTGGATGCTACCGAGACTGGTGCTGTTTAAGTAAGATGGTGGTACATTCCTGGTCTTTCAGATGCAGTCGTACCTACTAAGGGCAATATAGTCACAGAATAGCTAATAAACTGCCGCAGCAAAGTTTTACCTCGTAATTAGAGATTTTTCGCATGAATAACTCTGAACCTCTGAAAAAAAAGACCTGAAATAGTTAAATTAATTATCCTGCCATGACTACACGCCGGTTACAATAAAAGTTTTTTGAAACATTTGTATAGTTTGAGGTGATACTTTTAAATTCTACAAGCTAAGCTTCTAAAATCTCAAAAGTTAATAATTTTTTATATTTTTGGTGTATGAAATATACCAAAAATATAGTATGGTATATGGTACATGAAAAACTTATTACTAAAAAACTAAACTTAAAAATTAACTATGACTTATATTTTAAATTATTCTGTGGTAAATAATTGATGAACATTTTATGTTTTTGTTTTGTTTCAGTGTATTTATTGTTGTCTGGGTTTATATAGGTACTTAGTGCCGGGTCGCTTAACGACCTCCGTCCTCCATGAGCGCAGGCCTGGGGGTGGCAGGTGAGGCCGCTTGTCACCCTAGCAGAAGCAGGCCGGGACGGTGGGGCGACTAGCGCCCCTCCCCAAACCGGGGCAAGACGGGGACACCGTGGTTCCCAAACTCGAGGGGGCCATCTCGAAACCGGAGATGGCCCAGGGTCAGTCGGGGTGCGAGGGATATGCTCTATGGGCAACCTTACACCCCGGCGTCTGAAGACCCGAGACGCCGTGCGGTTTTAGTCGGTTCAAGCCCGACATAACCACCGCCGCTGGCCGGCGGGGGGGTATCCGAAGGGATTTCCGCACGAAAAATAAAAAAAGGTACTTAGTGCCGTTTAAGAGGAAGTGCGACGTTCAAGTTTATTGGAACTACGTTTTATACTTATAATATGGTAGGACACAGGGCTTTACATTGAATCAAAGTTCCAACCTTAAGATAACTTAACACTTCAAGACACGAGTCTGCTCGTGACCATGGCTGCTGAAATGCCAATCGAAACGCCAGGGCCGGGGGTGTGTGTTGGGTAACCTCCTCGAGTGTCGTTCCGATTCCGATCCCGCTGCAGTCCGGGGGGAACGGAATCGGAGCGGCCGGTACACCCTGGGCGGCGGTCAATGGCTTCCCCTTCATGGGGTTGGCATTGATCGTCGGCTAATACCCAACGTGGCGGGAACACATCGCTCTCCGTACTCCTCTGCTTTCAGAGGAGACAGGACGAACGATGGTGTTAGTGGCTGAGGCCACCATAGGATCCTGTGGGATCCAGGGGCGGGTTGGCCCACTGCTAACGCAGGGGCCGACGGGCACTTGTGCCGCCGCCGGTGAGAGAGGACTAGCCATCGTTCCGTAATCGGTAGGTGATCAGCAACGACCTAACTGGTGGCTACAGAAGGGTACGCTGTGATCTTGCTGACCGGAGGGCTTGCCTTTATTGGCCGGCCCACGACAAGGAAAAGTCTATAACACCCGACAGCAAAATCGTAAAAACCTATGGATACCAGCCGACCTCCATAGTATATAGGCTTATACAGGTGCAGGGGGCACCGCCTGGGTGGACCACCTTTCCCCCATACTCGTGGGATATGTTATGAACAATATCAACAATAATATAAATAAACCGGACAGGAAAACAAAAAACAATGAAATCGGCATTAATATGGAAAATGAGAAAGACGGAGTCTGCGCGGAAATCGCGCAGCAGTCGTGCGTGGAGGTGACGCTAAATACCTCGGCGGTGTCGGAGAGTTTCGACACCGCCAACGAGCGAAGCCGGGCGAGCAGCCCAGTGGGTCTGGGCGTGCAGCGGACCCCCAAGCGCAGGAGGCGCGCAAAGGCTCGGGCGGGGGAGGACGTGTCGGATGAGGACTTTACCCTCACCGGGACGACCTCCTCCTCCAGCAGCGACGAGGCGTCGAAGCCGGCGTCCAAGGTGGCTGCGGGCCGCCGAGGGGCGCGGGGTGGCGTGAGGGCTGGACAATCCACCCGAGCTCGCTCTGCTCTTGGAAGAGCCGTGGGAAACTCACCGCCGAGGCCTTCCACCTCGGCGGTGTCGGTGTCGGAGCCGTGCGGGAAGACGCGGTCACTCCTGGAGAGACTCCAGAAGGTTGCTGCGTCGTCCCAGGGGTCCCCAGACCCTCAGCAGGAGGAGATGCTGAACATTGTGTTCGGCATCGCCTCCGAAAACGAGGCTCTCGCGGCCCAGCTGGCCGAGTCCCGTCGAGAGACGGCTCGGCTAGCTGCAGCTCTGGAGGAGCTGAAGAGGTTGGTGGCGAGCTCCGCCCAGCCGGCACAGCCAGCGCAATTGGCGCAACCAGAGCCGCCGGCGCGGGTGACGCGATCGACGCGGTCGACGCAGCCGGTGCCGGCGAAGTGATCGCAGGCGGAGCAGCCGACGCAATCGGTGCGGCGGCCGGCCCAATCACCACCGGAGGAGCCCTGGGTAGCTGCTACTCGAGCGCTGGAGGAGAGGATGATGAGTCGGTTGGAGGCCTTAGTGGACTCCATCCGCCGTCCGCCTCTGGCGCCACCGGTGGCCGGCTACGCGGTAGCAGCCCGGAAGGGTAATACCCGCCCGGCTGCAGTGGAGGCTTTGCCGGAGCCGGCTCGTCGCCCCGCTCCCGCTCAGGGCCCCGCTCCCACTCAAGGGAAGGGAAAGGGGAAGGGCAAGGGCAAGGGGAAGACGTCCCCAGCCCAGGCCCCAGCCCCAGCCCCAGTCGCGGCTCCAGTAACCCCCACCAGAACCCCCTTGGAAGGGGGTTGGGAGGTGGCTGGAGCCAGTAAGAAGAGGCGGAAGGCCGCCAAGAAGGCCGCCAAGAAGGCCGCCAAGAAGGCCAGGAGGGCCGCGGCCGCCGCGAAGGCAGCGCCGGGGAAACTCCGTGCCCCTCCCACTACTGCCGTCGTCGTCACTCTGACGGCGGAGGCAGCGTTGAGGGGCATGGGGTATGCCGAGGTGTTGGCCAAAGTAAAGGCCAACATCGACTTGAAGGCCCTCGAGATCCCGGGTGTCCGGTGCAAGAGCACACGGACGGGAGCCCGGCTTCTCGAGGTCCCCGGCGCCGCCAGTGGCCCCAAGGCCGACGCCCTAACGGCTCGGCTAAGGGAGTCGCTGGATGCAGCCGACGTCCGGGTGTCCAGGCCCATTAAATGCGCAGAAATGCGCATTACGGGCCTGGACGACTCCGTCACGGCAGAAGAGCTCAGGCTCGCCGTTGCGGAGGCCGGGGGCTGCTACCCGGACACAGTTAAGGCCGGAGCGATACGCTTCGGCCGTGGTGGACAGGGGGCAGCAGTTGTCGGCTGCCCTATCGCGGCGGCCCAAAAGGTTGCAGACGGGCGGAGCCTCCTGGTAGGAGGCTTCCTGAGGGCCAAGGCAAGGCTCCTGCAGGGCCGACCGGCCAGGTGCTTCAGGTGCCTGTCGGTGGGCCATGTGGGGGTGCACTGCACGGCGGAAGTAACGGCGGGTGACCGCTGCTTCCGCTGTGGCCAACCCGGTCACAAGGCCGGCACGTGCGACGCCCCGCTGCACTGTTTTAGGTGTGCAGCTGGAGGCAAGCCGGCCGACCACAGGGTTGGAAGCAAGGCCTGCGCCGGAGGGGAGGCGAAGCCGGGAGGCCGGCCTTCCGCCTCCAGTTCACAGCGGGATGCGGAGATGGGGGTTCCATAATGGATCCTCAACTCCGCATCCTGCAGGTGAATGTTGGCCACGGTGCCCATGCTCAGGACCTTCTGCTCCAGAGCATGGCACAGTGGGCCATAAATGTCGCCGCTGTCGCCGACCCATACACCTACCGGTTCCTCGGGCCTGCCTGGGAAACCGAGCTGGATGGATCGGCGGCACTGGTGCACAACCCTGCCGCCGGCAGCCCCCCTCTTGCCGTCGTTGCAAGGGGACCCGGCTGCGTGGCGGCGGCGGTTGGCGACATAGCGGTCGTGGCTGCTTACTTCACGCCGAGCCGAGACATAGCTGATGACTCGTATGAGCAATGGCTCCGTCAGCTGGCAGTCGTCGTCAATGCCTGCCACCCCCGCCCGGTCCTTGTGCTCGGGGACTTCAACGCCTGGTCGTTGGCGTGGGGTTCCCGTCACGATAGGGGCCCCTTTCGTGACGGGAACCCCCGGCGGGGGATAGAGGCAGGGCACTGGAGGACTGGGCCGAAGGACTCGGCCTAGACCTCCTAAATCGGGGAGCCGTGGACACGTTCGTGACCTCGAGGGCCAGTTCAATCGTGGACATCTCGTTCGCGAGTCCCTCGTTGACGCGACGTGTTCAGGGCTGGCGTGTCGTTTTGGGGGAGGAGACAAGTTCGGATCACCGATATATTCGGTTTGACGTCTCCGCCCCCGCGAGCGATGCGCCGGCCACACCGGCTCCACCCGAGCCACGTTGGGCACTTAAGCGACTAGATCGGGAGCTCCTCCTGGAAGCCGCCATCTTACAGGCCTGGGCCTCTGCGCCGGACAGGCCTGTCAACGTAGACGATGAGGCGGAGTGGTTCCGGGAGGCCATGACCCGTGTCTGCGACGCGGCGATGCCTAGGGCTCCGCCCTATAATCCGAGGGGTCAGGTCTACTGGTGGTCGTCGGAGATCGCGAGGCTCAGACGGGCCTGCGTGATCACGCACCGCCGGTGGGCCCGATTCCGTAGGAGGCGTCGCCGCCCCGCAGATGCGGAGGCCCGAGAGGCGGAGTTGTACGAGGGATACAGGGAGGCCAGAGGTGCCCTCCGAGCAAAGATAAGGCGGGCCAAAAAGGAGGCCCGCTGCGAACTGCTGGAGACGCTGGAGCGGGACCCTTGGGGGCGGCCCTACCTAATGGTAAGGGGAAAACTGCGCCCCAAGGCCCCGCCGTTGACCCAGTGTCTCCAGCCGGAGCTGCTCGGAGGAGTTGTTAGCTCCCTGTTCCCAGCGCGGGCGGTGTAACATGTTCCACCGCAGATGACTCCGCCTCGGTTGCCAATGGTGCCCGACGTGGTTGACGACGACGTGCCCGAGGTCACTTGGGTAGAACTAGAGCTGGCGGTGAGAAGGCTGAGAGCCAAACGCACCGCCCCGGGACCCGACGGCATTCCAGGCCGAGCGTGGGTCCTAGCTCTAGTCGACGACGCTCTCGAGCCCCAACTGAGAGGGCTTCTCAGCGCATGTTTGGAGCGGGGCCAGTTTCCGAAATTGTGGAAGACGGGGAAACTGGTCCTCATCCGAAAGGAGGGGCGCCCGGCGGACTCACCGTCCGCCTACCGGCCCATAGTATTGCTCGACGAGGTGTGCAAGCTCTTTGAAAGAGTAATTGCGAAGCGCCTCGTCGAGCACCTCTCAAGAGTGGGGCCGGACCTGGCGGATGGCCAATATGGCTTCCGCCAGAGGCGCTCCACCGTGGATGCCATCATGCGCGTGAGGGCTCTGGCGGGGGATGCAGTAGCCCGGGGTGAGGTGATGTTGGCGGTGTCCCTGGACATCGCCAACGCGTTCTTCACCTTGCCTTGGAGTTGCATTAGGGAGGCGCTCGTGTATCACGAAGTGCCTCTCTACCTCCGCCGCATGGTCGGGGCGTATTTGACGGAGAGAGCCGTCTTCTACCCAACCGTGACCGGTCTCGGCCGGCGTGAGATGTCGTGCGGTGTTCCGCAGGGATCGGTCCTGGGGCCGCTCCTGTGGAACATCGGATACGACTGGGTGCTTCGCGGTGAGCTCGCAGATGGTGCCGCCGTGACGTGTTACGCGGACGACACGCTCGTGACGGCGTGCGGAGCGACGTACCGCGAAGTGACCCTGAAGGCCACGACCGCGGTTGCCCAAGTCGTGGAGCGGATCCAGCGGCTGGGTCTCGAGGTGGCTTTGCATAAAACCGAGGCCCTGTTCTTTCATGGGCCTAGGAGCAAGCCACCTGAGGGATCCAGTCTCATCGTGGGAGGTAATCGCATCGGCATCAAGCCCCAAATGAAATATTTGGGGCTCGTGCTCGACGGCCGATGGGACTTCGGAGAGCACATCCGAAGTCTGGCCCCCAAACTGAAGGGCACAGCTCTCGCTCTGGCGCAGCTGCTGCCCAACATGAAGGGGCCCGATGACTCCTGCAGGAGACTCTACGCGGGGATCGTGCGGTCCATGGCCCTGTATGGGTGCCCAATATGGGCGGAGGCCCTGAAGGCCGGAAGTGTGCGGATGCTGCGCGCTCCGCAGCGAGTGATGGCCATCAGGGTCATCCGCGGGTACCGCACGATCTCCTTCGAGGCGCCGAGTCTCCTTGCCGGAACTCCGCCATGGGACCTGGAGGCGAGAGCCCTTTCGCAACTGTACCAGTGGCGAAAGGAGGCGCGGGAGCAGGGAATGAACCCCGAGCATCGAGAAATCGAGGCCGTACAGTCCCAGCTCCGCCAGGCCATCGTGGTGGAGTGGAAGGAACGACTTGGGCGACCAAGCGCAGGGCACGCCGCAATAGCGGCGGTAAGGCCCATCATGGAGGATTGGCTAGAGAGGCGACACGGAAGCCTCTCGTACCGACTGACGCAGGTGATCTCCGGGAAGGGGTGCTTCGGGGACCACCTGCATCGGATCAGGAAGGAGCCAACGCCTGAGTGTCATCACTGTGACGAGAGCGAGGACTCAGGGCTGCACACGCTGGCGGACTGCCCGGCGTGGGAGGTGCCGAGGCGTGACCTCGTGGCAGCCATCGGGGTGGGAGTCCTCTCGCTCGGCAGCATGATTGCGGCAATGGTGCGGAGCGCAAGCGCGTGGGCCGCCGCCACCTCCTTCTGCGAGCATGTGATGCTCGCGAAGGAAATGGCGGAGCGCGCCCGGGAGAGGTCCAGAACCCTCCCGGCCCGCCGAGCCCGCAACACGCTCGCCTCGCGTCGCAGGCGACTCAGGCGCCGGAGGTCGCTTAACGACCTCCGTCCTCCATGAGCGCAGGCCTGGGGGTGGCAGGTGAGGCCGCCTGTCACCCCAGCAGAAGCAGGCCGGGACGGTGGGGCGACTAGCGCCCCTCCCCCAAACCGGGGCAAGACGGGGACACCGTGGTTCCCAAACCCGAGGGGGCCATCTCGAAACCGGAGATGGCCCAGGGTCAGTCGGGGTGCGAGGGATATGCTCTATGGGCAACCTTACACCCCGGCGTCTGCAGACCCGAGACGGCGTGCGGTTTTAGTCGGTTCGAGCCCGACATAACCGCCCCCGCTGGCCGGCGGGGGGGTATCCGAGGGGATTTCCGCACGAAAAAAAAAAAGGGTACTATACCCGACGTAGCCGGGGTGCGAGGAAAATGCCTTATGGGGCCACCTTACACCCTGGCGTCTGAAGACCCCAGACGGCGTGCGGTTTTAGTCGGTTCGAATCCGACATAAACACCCCCGCTGGTCGAAGACATGAGGGTACTATACCCGACGTAGCGATTGCTTTTTTACAGCACCTATATATAATCAACACTAAAAAACCGCGATACCTATACCTTTTTTTTTTTTTTTTTTTTTTTTATCGTGCGGAAATCCCTTCGGATACCCCCCCGCGTGCCAGCGGGGGCGGTTATGTCGGGCTTGAACCGACTAAAACCGCACGCCAATATGTTAAAATTAGTGTTATTGAAATAAACAAACTTTTCAATTAAGGTAAATGGCAATGCGAACATTTAAGTTAATTACTTTGATATTTCATCTTTTTACCAACCTAACTTGTTTGAAATTTGAAAATTGCGCAAATTAAATCCAAATTATATTTATTTACAATTACGTTTTTATTTTCGACATTTGAAAATTGCGCAATTTAAATCCAAATTATATTTGAGTAGGTATTTCCAACTAGGTTTGTCATGGTCCATCATCAAAAGCTGGTGATCATTTTCAGATTGAAAAAATTGTTTTTGGATTATGTAAATTATTTTTCGTAATGAAAATGCTATTTAACTAAGTACTTAGTGTTTAAGTGCCGGCAAACAGCTTGAACAATAAAACCTAATAACAACAAACATAACCGATCTCATTCATAACCATTCACAGGCATGCATGAAGAGACAGAGAGAGAGCGAAATTTGCATGAATTGCAGGCGCCCTGCACTTCATGCAAATCTTATGTTATTTTGCACGAATTTCGCACTATACTCGTATTATTTGCACAAAACGGGCGCACACGCATAAGGCAGCCGATAGCCTTACCTTACAATTTGTTTTATAAATTCACACGTTTATTATGCATAGAAATACCCAGACTAGAAAGACTAGAAATAGGTTTACAAAACCTAGTATACGTCAGCAAACATAAAAATATAAAGTCGAATATAAACTTTATTTAAATCCGGGTTAATTTTTCTTACATGTTTTAGTTTATTTTTCCAAGAATCTAATTATAGTTTAAATGAGATAATAGTCGCTTAAATGTTATGCCATTATTGTAATTCGCTATAGTTAATTATGTACCTCTTTTGTTCACCAGTTGCTGTAACTATGAAAAACACACGAGATAAGACTGGAGATGTAAGCCGTCAGTCTAAACCAGAGGCTGAATGATGACACGATAAACATATTCGCAAAAGGGGGTAGATCAAGAGGTTTATAGAGTAAACAACAAATAAGCCCCCACCATTCCTATCCAGAACAACGCGTATAGCGCCGAGGTGTCACCCCCATAACATACAATGTTGTTCGAGATATCACTGTTTGCGTCGTATGTACACACATCAACACTGTCTAGGAATATTTTAGATTAATGGATCTAATTAAAAAAATATCAATTCTAGAATTGCTGCACGTTTTATAATCTTTTTTTTTATTTTAATTTGAAATCAAAAATAAAAAAGGTCCATCAACAATTTAGTACGTATTCAAAACATTTTTCTAGAATTCATTTCTGTTTTAATTATACATCTATGAATATAAAATATCCCTAGGCAGTGTTGATAAGACGTCGTTCTTTACTGCACCATCATCTTTTTTTTATCATAATAATAATAATCTTTATAATAATATTCATACTATCTCAGACCAAAGACTAGCAGACAGAGACCAGTTGTTACAGATACTTCTTCCATATTTTGGCGATTCCTCACATCCACTACCCAAACGCCCACTGCAATTCAGAATGAACCAAGCACTTGGCTTGAGCCCGTAATAGGTTTTACACAAACCAGCATAAAGAACGGAGAAATAGAGAATAATAATAATCTTTATTTCTCGGAATATGGCCACCTTACACCCGGCGTCTGATTCGCCTTAATCCCGGTCGTATCTGAGGTTCTCACCTCTGAGTCCGGGGTGCGCCTTCCGATTTTACTGCTCCACTTCGCACGGCCTTGGGCATCCATGGTAGTGAGACCATTGACAGCATGTCATCTTCTACGAGGACGTCAATCCAGCGCTGTGCTGTAATGTAGCTGTATAATTATTTTTATAATCTTCAGAGGACAAGTTTAGTATTTTATGAAAAGTATGAACAGAGGAGACCGATAACTTGGAGTGTTTAGCAATATCTGAGGGCGACTGTACAAATGTACAAGCAGTTAACTAGTTCGAGCCTAACACGTTCGTTACGTCTGCGAAGTTACCTTACCTAATAATCTAACAGGCGACTCTACTCTTTGCACTAATAAACATCAGATAAACAGACTAAACCAATAACAATGGCGAAACATTTACTCCACAAAGCAATTATTTGAAGACACCGATATTTCCATTATGTATATGTGCTGATGGACTGTTCCAGGTTTGAAGTCCAATATTGATTTATAGAACAAATAATTTAGATATAGGTAATCAACATCGTCACACTACATACATAACTATTGGCATAGTTCTGGCCATACTTCGAACTAATTTGATTCGAAACAAAAACATTCAGCACCTACTTATATGTTTTTTGAAGTGAAAATTAATTTAGGCGCGTTGAGCACTTTCCATATGAGCACTTTTTTGGGTCAAGAGTAATCATAAAACTCGCGTTAATTGAATCGTCACCAGGACGTCTACGGCACTCGTCACCGAGATGCCTTTGTCACGCGAGAAGCTATACGACGCGTAGGAAGAGAGGGAGGGACGGAAAGAGGGAGTGAGGGAGTAAGGGAGGGAGGGATTTATAGATGATGACGATTCAAAAAATACACACATAATTGTTCAAGTGTTCACTCCCGGAGTGCCACTGCCTTTTTTGTCTTAGTAATAATGTCAAATATCTGTATTTTTTTAACATTAGAGGTATATTTCTGTAATTTTGACTATGCTTAGTAATTTGTTTTAAAATTTTCAACAAATAAACAGGAATACAAAAACAATAAAATACTTAGTTAACGATGATTTTTCTTTTTCATTTAATCGTTGTAATTAACAATTATAAAGTAATAATTAGTAGTAATTTTCTCTGTTCACGAAATTAAACAAATGATCATTTATAATAGACTCATATACTTATACAAGCTGTTGCCCGCAGCTTTACCCGCGTGTAATTTTGATCCTGTTCCCGCTACCCTTGGGACCCTATTCCACCACAACCTGTATAAGATCCACAATTTCACCATACATCATTATTTTATTATCTCAAAGGGCTTAGGCAGCGTTTTCGTTGAAAGCTCCCCGACCGGCTTATTTTTTTCCAACATCTCCAAAAAATATCATTATATTTTAGCCAATCTATAACTTGACAAATTATATTATTGAAATTATATATTAAAACCTTCCTGTAGAACCACTCTTTCCTTTGGTGAAAACTGCGTAAAAATCGGTGCGGTAGTTTTGAGTTTATCGCCAACAGACAGATAGACAGACATGGCAGAGGACTTTGTTATATAATATGTAGTGATAGGTGATACTAATAATTATGTAACTTAACGATATCGCGATCCAAGATAAATTGATTTACTTTCAAAAGATTCAAAGTGTCTTTATGCAGTTCTTTGACAATTCCCGTCTCGATCAAGTAAAAAAACGATTTAAAAAAATTATTGTAATGTATGTAATGCACAATTAAGGTACCTACAACTAGAATAATATTATATATAATATGATATATGCTACAACGTAAGTAACGTATAATTAAGGATGCCTGGCAGAGCTTTACGCAGGCAAATCAAATAGTTACGTCATGATACAGGCTGCCTGCATTTGCCACAATGCTACATTTATCATTCTTATCCCTACAAAGAAATATAAAAGGAGTGTCTCTTTGTAATATTAAAATAACAACATCTCAGTAAATGCATACGAATGCATATACCTACGGTAAATAAACACTTTTTAAAATGTTTGTCTCTCTGACTGTATTTCTATCTCTAGAATGGCTTGTTCGATTTTGAGGAAACCTGCACTGGCAGATAGCTAATGTTGAGAGGCGAATCTTAGGCTACTTATGCTTTAGAAAAAATAAAGTTCCGCGCAAAAAAATATTAAATCCCAAATCTAAGTCGCGGGCACAACTAGTCATAGGTACTTTTGTTTACTAATCTCCTCGAGTGTCGCTGCGATTCCGATCCCGCTGCAGTCCGGGGGGAACGGAATCGGAGCGGCCGGTACACCCTGGGCGGCGGTCAATGGCTTCCCCTTCACCCCTTCATAGGGTTGGCATTGATCGTCGGCCAATACTTTTTTTTTAGCAGTACCTTTTTTTATTTTTGGGCGGAAATCCCTTCGGATACCCCCCCCCCCCCCGCCAACTGGCGGGGGCGGTTATGTCGGGCTTGAACCGACTTAAACCGCACGCCGTCTCGGGTCTACAGACGCCGAGGTGTAAGGTTACCCATAGAGCATATCCCTCGCACTCCGACTGACCCTGGGCCATTCGCAGTGTCCCCTCTGATAACAGCAGAGGGGTACCTGGAGCGACCACCCCTCTCCCGCGGGCCTTGCAGGCCCGCCATACCCCAACCCCCTCGTGCAATGGGGTCAGCTGGCCCTGAAAAAGGCCGGTTGGTCAGACTCTTGGCCGTTGACGTTGACGCCAGCTACTCCAGAGGAGTAATCGTCATCGCCCACGTTGCCCAGGGTGCACCAATTTTGGAGGTGATCCAACCAGTCGCACCACACTATAGCAGTACCTAAAACGATGACATAAATCACAAAACTAATATCTATCAAAGTTCCTCGATATTGGCTATTTAACTACCCTGTCATATCTTAAAGAAGCGGGAATGTGCGAGAAGGACTCTCCCATTAAGGGTTCCGTAGTAGTAAGTAACATAATAATGTTTTGTTTTAAATTTTATATTTGAGTTGATTGAATGAAAGGTAAATTGCGGTTTACGATTTATGACGTATTATAAAAAACTACTTACTAGATCTCGTTCAAACCAATTTTCGTTGGAAGTTTACATGGTAATATACATAATATATTTTTTTTAGTTTTACCATTTTCTTATTTTAGAAGTTACAGGGGGGGGGGGGACACATTTTACCACTTTGGAAGTGTCTCTCGCGCAAACTATTAAGCTTAGGAAAAAATGATTTTAGAAACCTCAATATCATTTTTGAACACCTATCCATAGATTTGTGACAAAAAAAAATTTGGAGTTTCAGTTCTAAGTATGGGGAACCCCCAAAATTTATTGTATTTTTTCTATTTTTGTGTGAAAATCTTAATGCAGTTCACAGAATACATCTACTTACCAAGTTTCAACAGCATACTTCTTATAGTTTCAGAAAAAAGTGGCTGTGACATACGGACGGACAGACAGACAGACATGACGAATCTATAAGGGGTTCCGTTTTTTGCCATTTGGCAACGGAACCCTAAAAAGCGAAAATGCCGCAGTAAACTTTTACAAGCATATTAAGTAGTTGTGTTGTAAAAACTATCTTGTGCATGGAATGAAATAAAACTCGGAACTTAGTGAATCTTAGGTAACTGCAGAAAGATTCGTTGAAATTAAAAAAAAATCATACATAAACTGTTTTCCCCAAAGATATAATTTATCATAACTCCATCTAAATCTCAATAAAATACCCTTTCGAGTCAAGTATGGGTTTACATAGAAATTATATTCAAAACCAGCTGATGCTCGCGGCTTCACCCGCGCAGAGGTCGGTTATTGTTTTTTGATCATATCTTCGGTTCTACTTAACCAATTGCAATCAAACATACGGCAGATTTTAAGTCTCACCAAGACCTTTCTTACAGGAAAACCGTATCAAACCGTACGTTCGGTAGCTTTCGCGTCCATCGCGAATTAAAAGACAAACAGGTAAACTACAGAAGTCCAAAAAATAATATTTCGCGTTCAGAATCGTTCATTTAACACAACCCAAGTTTTTTTTATTTCTCAAATGTACATAACTGATTTATAATTTTACTAGTTGTTGCCCGCGACTTCATAGATCAAGGTAGTTTCTGCAATCACGATAATAACACGTAAATATCAAGTTATTTTATTTAACGGGCTCGGCAGCTCGAGCTGTTCGTAATAGATAGAGAAATGTGTAACATCGAAATTAATTCTGCCTGATAAAGAGTATGTACAACGTGATAAGTTTAGCTGTCAAAGAATTCCTCCCCAACGATGTCGACTGCTAACGTACCTTTTTTTTTTTTTTGAATGGCTGGCGGCTTTGCCACGTTGGATGGCAATGCCAATTCTTTGCGCAAGATACCAGCCAGCATTTTGATCACGCCAAGCGGCGACCAGTCGCTTAGGGATTTCTTTATAAAGCGACCGTGCCTGTACATTAATTTCTAACCAGAAGTATGTAGATAGGTATATGATTTTCATGCTCCTATCTTTAAAATTGACAAACTGCCCATATAAACTTTCAACCCTAATTCACCCACGGAGGGGTAAAATATCGAAAAACACTGGTCTATAAATATGGAAGAACATGTGTTTATTTATGTGTTTATCCATTGGTTTGCAATTAAATCCCACTAAATGTGAAATTCTTCTGAGTGATAACATTGACATCATTTCCACATTATCAAAATTCAACGTTTTGGCCCCAAATTTAAAAATTGTTCAAAAAGATTCACTCCGCTTCCTTGGGTCCCCAATCTTAGAGGAAGCATATGACTCTTTCGTAGAAGAAAAGATTCAAAATTTCTGTGAAGTTTCGGACCGTTTGCAACAAATTAACATCCATTCTGCTTTCACTATAATTCGGTATTGTCTTTTCGTTCCTAAATTTACACATGTTCTCCGATCAACTCAACTTTTTAAATATTTGGCTCTTTTAGGTAAAATAGATAGCGTGATTCAAAACACACTATGCAAAATTCTAAATGTGGATATGAACGACCGTGTCTGGCTTCAGGCATCCATGCCTGTGCGTCTAGGCGGGCTCGGCGTTCGCAAAATTACCGACGTAAGTCTACCAGCATTTCTATCTTCGGTGCATGGCACGGATGAATTAGTAAGAAGAATCCTAACCCCTAGCCTATCTAATTCGGAAGTGCCAGGCAAGGCCGAAGCTTTAAATGCTTGGAAAATGTTTTGCCCAAACGCTGATTTGCCAGGTAACCCATCTTCCCAGAGGCAATGGGACGTGCCGCTCTGCAACATGGTAAGAAATCATCTCATTTCTACTTCTACCAATGTTGCGGAGCGTGCTCGCCTTTTGGCTGTCGGGGAATGGGAATCCGGTGTCTGGCTTCAAGCCCTACCATCGCCCGACATTGGTACCATGTTGGACGATAACACATTCCGTATCGCTGCTTGCCTTCGTTTGGGTGCTCCTTGCGTTTCTCCGCATCGTTGTCGCTGTGGAGATGAAGTGGGTAGCCTTGGACACCATGGCCTCTCATGCAGCAGGGGCGCAGGACGGCTTTCGCGGCACGCGTACATCAATGACATTATCCGTCAGGCTCTTGTCACCGCCGGCGTTCCAGCCATACTAGAACCTACTGGTTTGGCGCGCGACGATGGCAAGAGGCCGGATGGGATGTCATTGGTGCCTTGGAAGATGGGTAGGCATTTGGTGTGGGATGCGACATGTGCTGACACCCTTGCGCCTTCACATCTTCCAGGAACTGCGGACTGCGCCTGCGCTGCCGCTGCTTCGGCAGAGACCCTTAAACGGCGCAAATATAGTAATTTAACAGGTAATTACATATTTGAGCCGTTTGGGGTTGAGACGCTGGGATCATGGGGTCCAAGTGCCCGTCTTTTATTTAAAGAAATTTCTAAACGGCTTATAGACGCTACCCGTGACCAGAGGGCTGGTTCATTCCTTGCACAAAGGATTGGCATTGCCATTCAACGTGGCAATGCCGCCAGCCTTCTGACCACCCTCCCAGTTGACGTCGATGGGGAGGAATTTTTTGACGCCTAAACCTGCAGCTTTGTATATAGGTATACAGATATTGTTTTTATACTAGTAATTAATTTAGGAAAAAGTTATGTTTCAGAAATAAAAAAAAATACTGTTATTGAGATAGTAAGTAGGTCAAATAAAAGAAACTAAAATTTCAGAAATAGGTATATGAAATTCCGTGCTACTAACTTTAATAATGACGGGCTTCCATATAAACGTCCATTTTGCCACCTTAGGAGTGAAATTTCCAAAAATCCTTTCTTAGGGCCTATGTACACAATGTTTTTTTAACGCGCTGATGACGTGCCGTCAGTCCGTCAGTCCGTCAGACGTCTGTCCGTCAGTTCATCAGTCCGTCAGTCTGACAAGTAATTATATCGATGGGCTAGAAGATAAACGTGCCCAGTGCAAAATTTTGCACGTTCAAATAGGAACACTATATCGATGGTCTAAAAGACAAATATGCAATGCAAAAATTAGCAATTAGCCAGTTTGTCTTCTAGACCATCGATATATTAGCCATATTATCGATCGATATGATGTACATTACCATGTAAATTTCCACCGAAAATTAGTTTGAACGAGATCTAGTAAGTAGTTTTTTTTAATACGTCATAAATCGTAAACCGCAAATTACCTCTCATTCAATCAACTCAAATATAAAAATATTTTACTTGCTACTACGGCACCCTTCATGGGCGAGTCCGACTCGCACTTGGCCAGTTTTTTTGGTAATATTTCCGGTTCTACTTACCCTGTAATAATACGGCCATTCTCCGATTAGCAATTTTTACGTGTCCGAGCTTGTATACGCTCTAATATTAATCAATTTAATCATGCAAATATTTTTATATGTTAGTTAGTATCCATATCTAGCTGGAAACAAAAACGCTGGCTTCTGTTTTAAGTAGATAAGGCTAAATAATTAAATATCTGGTTGAAGAACCTATGTTTTCTAATTACCGTGACATGTCCGTACACCAACTTAATGTTAAAACATGCCTGTAATTTTTGTAACGTTCAGACTTACTTCGATCCATTCAACGTTTTAAACACTATTAAGCCAAGTGTATTGCATAAGAAAATATGGACACAATTGATCCAGTCTGTAAGTAAGTAACTGCATGTCCGAGCGAAAATTATAATTGCCGTGACATCTTCTGTTCTTTGGTGCATATCCCTAAATAATAATATTTGAAACATCAGTACCACACGCGTCGCGAGTCCTCATTGTGTGCCGCTGCCCATTACCAGTTGCACTTCTCCAATGTTAGTGTAACCCCAATGAAGCACGTGAGTATATAATTACCGTAGCCTTGGTTATAAACTTTACTAATTACCATTGTACTTATTTTGATATTTATTCTTTTAAGTTAGGCTCTAGTTGTTGTTATAAACAGAGACTGTACTTTGGTCTCCGTATATTATAATGAGCAAGTAATTGCATACTGTGCAGGTTTTCGAAATTTTAAAGAAAATCTATCGTTTTCTAATAAACGTATACTAATTACCATGTATTTATAATTACCATTGTAAAGAGGAGTATACTCATTGAATCTAGAAGTCAGAAGGTACTGGATCTTTCCCTGCCTTCCAGATTCATTTTATCTGCACCATAAACATAATTTTTCTTTTATTTTTTCTTTTCTTTTCTAAAGAATATTAGCAACCGAAATTACTAATATTCCCCCTAACCCCTCCAGCTAAGCTAAATTGCTTGTGTTTGGAGTGGGTTTACGTCGGTAGCGTAATGGCCAGGATTCGAACCCGAGACCTTTCGATCGTAAGGTCGACTCCTTAACCACTAAGCTACCGACGCTTATTATTGTGATACATGGTCTATTAGCGCTAAGAAATATTCGGACCTACCTAAAAAATTATCTAACGAGCTGCTAGTACAGCCTGTATATATTTTCTAGATATTTGAAGTCTCTTGTTTCTAAACATGACAAAACAAAAACGATTGAGCATTTTGAGAAGTTCATAAAGGTGGAAAGTAGCTTAAATTTATCTTAATCAGATAATTTTTGAAATTCCGTCTCGCCTGTTGATTTTAGTCTTACAATGCCTTCCTTCAAAACAATGACAAATATGCCAAATAATAGTATTAAGAAAAAGAAGACTTAATTTTTGATTAATCTGATTCTGATTTTAATATAATATAGATTGTTTGTTATTTTTAACTATTCTTATTATTTAATATTATGTATAATTTATAAAAAATATTTTTTAAAAGGTTACAGTTGATTTATTTAATAGTATATAAGTACTCAGTGATACTAATATAAGCAAATCCTAAAAGAGCTGTGAGTTGCTTTAAATTTAAGCAATTAAGACAATGTTTTTGATTAAATTCGTTTAAGTTTATTTTATATCAAGTAAGTTTTGACCGCTTTTCATTGAAAGTGTTTTTATTAATAACTAATAAATTATAGAAATAATAAATATTTTTTTTTACAATTTATTCTAATGCTGTACCACAATATGATGAGTGATATTATCATTTTTACTGTTTTAGATAAACTTATTGATATTCTCTAATTACCGTTGCATTAAATAAAAAACTTATCTAAACAATTTTTTTAAATCTCATTAATTTCGAAACCATTATTACTAGACAAACGCCTCATTAATTGTTGAGTACTGGTGATAGAAATTTGATGACACAAATTTGTCACAAAATTCGGCCGGGTGGGTACCACCGTGCACGATTGCGAAAAACCCTCCATAGTAATCCAATTTCGGTTTGATTGCGTTCAGGAGTCAGCAAGTGCATAGCCGGGCAGGGGGATTGTGGTCGCAGCACTAGTGGGACCGGTGGGTGTCACGCGGTGCTGCGACGACAATCCTCTTCTGATGAGGCCGTCAAGCTGAGAGCCACCATTGTTAACATGGTACATGTATGTAAAAATGGTACGGTAATTAGGCAAAGAACGCTTAATTCGAGAATTAACGAATAGAAAAAACAATAATAAGAGAAATCCGTTCAGTAGTTTTGGCGCGCATCGCGAACAAAGAAACAAGAATTCCAAAAAAGTCAGGGTTCAGAACCGTTCATTTAACATAACCTAGTTTTTTTTTTTAAATATCTCCCATGTACATACACAACTAATTTACAATTTTATAATAGTATAGATGTGCCCACATATTATGATTGAATAATAAATAATCTACTTTTAGGGCTGTAAGGTGACAAAGCCAAGTTTTTTGCACTAATAATAGGCTTATTTGACCAGATAAGTATCAAGAAGCAGCTGACACGGACTTGCGAGAGTTCTGTATAAAACTGAATTGAGGGACATACTGAGCGTTGCTTCGGGAGAGATTTAGAACTCCCCAGCCCGACGAGCCCGCAACATGCTCGCCGCACGACGCAGGCGACTCAGATGCCGGAGGTCGTTCAATGACCTCCGTCCTCCATGAGCACAGGCCTGGGGGTGGCAGGTGAGGCCGCCTGTCACCCCAGCTGAAGCAGGCCGGGGCGGCGGGGCGACAAGCAGCCTTTCCGGGGTAAGATGGGGACACCGTGGTTCCCCAACTCGAGGGGGCCATCTCGCATAACCTGCTCGCGACGGCGGAGAGGGAGCGGGAGAGAACCCTGCCCCCCGAGTTCCGCAGTCTGCGGCGAGGACGCCGCAGACTCGTCTACGCCCGGGACTACCGACCTCCATGATCGGGGCCTGAGGACGCCAGTTGGCCGACTTGCCGTCCTTACAGAAGCAGGCCGTGGCGGAGGTGTGTCGTGTGTCTCCTACACACACCTGCCTATTCACCGACGCGGGATAAAACCCGACCCCACCAGGCGAGGCCGCGCTGGCGGCCAAGGTCCGCCGGTAACCCTGGGGTTATCCTTTCTAGGGCTTACCCGGGGTGCCCGGCAATGGACACTTGGGCAGAACTCCGTGCGGTTTTAGTCGATGCACGACATAACCACCCCGCCGGAGTGCGAGGGAAATGCCTTTTGGGCCACTTTGGGTCTGAAGACTTCAGATGGCGTGCGGTTTTAGTCGGTTCGAATCCGACATAACCACTCCCGCTGGCCGGCGGCGGTGGTTATGTCGGCATCGGTATCCCAGGGGATTTCCGCACGAAAAGAAAAAAGGGGACATACTTGACGTTGCTTTTGGAAAACTGAAGTTACCAATATACTTAGCTTGTAGAATAAGCAAATAGAAATGACAATGGGCTGTTCACACCTGGCCACGGAGACCGCAAATTGGTTAACGAATGGTGGGACACCCCCAGCCAGATGAACTGATGACTTGAAAGGTAGCTGGGGTAGACTGGGTGCTGAAAATTGATTGATTGAACTATAATTTAATTTGAATTGAATTATAATTTTTGTGCTATTGTAGTAAGTATTAATAATACTCTTTGTTGTTTAAAATTTCCCAAGCTAGGTAAAATAAGCCTACGTCAATCATTAAAAAAATATATTAAATAATTTACTAATTTAAATTTAACCCTGAATCTAAATAAATGTTTAATAAAATAAATGTTTTCTAAAGTAATTTAATACTAAAGTATATAAAGTTTCGTTTAATGTAAAAAATAATGTTGGTTATCTTGACGTAAGTAGTTTTAAAGTCAGTGCTCAGAAAAAAATAAAAAGCGGCCAAGTGCAAGTCGCACTCGCCCATTAAGGGTTCCGTAGCAGCAAGTAACATGATAATGCTTTTTTTTTTATTTTTATAATAGGTCTTCACCTATGAAATTACCGAAATTTTCTTACAAATTCATGAGTACGTTATTCCTGTAATTCAATAGCTATTTCCATTATCTAATTTTGTTTGAAAGTTGATTTCAAGATTTTACAACTCTGTATTAAATTTTGTTTTTATTGGCCGCTTGATAAATTAATTCGATCTTCAAAAACAGTTCTTCCTAAATGCTATCCATTTTGATGATAAATTTCGTATTACTTAATAGCTGTCACTTCTCAAAAATGTAATAAAAGTTGCTGTTTGTTAGCTTAATGTTGTTTCATTCATACACAAAAAAAATCATAAAATATTGATTTGTTATTCCTAAAAAAATGCAAAAATGTTGGTACTGAAAATTAGGTTTCCTCCAATTTCTTCAAGAAAAACGGCAATTTCATATGTAACAAAAAAATCATAAAATATTGTTTTGATATTCCTAAAAAAAATGCAAAAATGTTAGTACTGAAAATTGGGTTTCCTCCAATTTCTTCAAGAAAAACGGCAATTTCATATGTAACGACCTTTTTTTTTTTTTTTTTATCGTGCGGAAATCCCTTCGGATACCCCCCCGCGTGCCAGCGGGGGCGGTTATGTCGGGCTTGAACCGACTAAAACCGCACGCCGTCTCGGGTCTACAGACGCCGGGGTGTAAGGTTGCCCATAGAGCATATCCCTCGCACCCCGACTGACCCTGGGCCATCTCCGGTTTCGAGATGGCCCCCTCGGGTTTGGGAACCACGGTGTCCCCGTCTTGCCCCGGTTTGGGGGAGGGGCGCTAGTCGCCCCACCGTCCCGGCCTGCTTCTGCTGGGGTGACAGGTGGCCTCACCCGCCACCCCCAGGCCTGCGCTCATGGAGGACGGAGGTCGTTAAGCGACCTCCGGCGCCTGAGTTGCCTGCGACGCGCGGCGAGCAAGTTGCGGGCTCGGCGGACCGGGAGAGTTCTAAGTCTCTCCCGGGCACGCTCCGCCACCTCCTTCGCGAGCATTACATGCTCGCAGAAGGAGGCGGCGGCGGCCCACGCGCTCGCGCTCCGCACCATTGCCGCAATCATGCTGCCGAGCGAGAGGACTCCCACCCCGATGGCTGCCACGAGGTCACGCCTCGGCGCCTCCCACGCCGGGCAGTCCGCCAGCGTGTGCAGCCCTGAGTCCTCGCTCGCGTCGCAGTGATGACACTCAGGCGTTGGCTCCTTCCTGATCCGATGCAGGTGGTCCCCGAAGCACCCCTTCGATGAGATCACCTGCGTCAGTCGGTAGGAGAGGCTTCCGTGTCGCCTCTCCAGCCAATCCTCCATGATGGGCCTTACCGCCGCTATTGCGGCGTGCCCTTCATATGTAACGACCTAATATTTGAGTTGATTGAATGAAAAGTAAATTGCGATTTACGATTTATGACGTATTAAAAAAACTACTGACTAGATCTCATTCAAACCAGTTTTCGGTGGAAGTTTAGATGCTAATGTACATCATATATTTTTTTTAGTTTTATCATTCTCTTATTTTAGAAGTTACGGGGGGGGGGCATATTTTACCACTTTCGAGGTGTCTCTCGCGCAAATTATTCAGTTTAGAAATAAATGATATTGCAAACCTCAGGATCATTCACACGAATGGGTCTGATGAAAAAAAAAAATTGAGTTTCAGTTCTAAGTATGGGGAAGCTCCAAAATTTATTGTTTTTTTTTCTATTTTGGTGTAAAAATCTTAATGCGGTTCACAGAATACATCTAATTATCAAGTTTCAACAGCATAGTTCTTATAGTTTCGGAAAAAAGTGGCTGTGACATACGGACGGACAGACAGACAGACATGACGAATCTATAAGGGTGCCGTTTTTTGCCATTTGGCAACGGAACCCTAAAAATAGATATATATATATATATATATATATAATATATGTATATATACATATATTATATATATATATATATTATATATATGTATATATATAATAATTAAAAAAAATAAGTAAGTGATTCTTTTTCCGCTTGGCTTAATTTTATTTTTGAAATGTTTTTATTTTTAAATAATTTTATTCACGTTCCATCGCGTTACTACAGCTAAATGAAACGATAATTTCATAATAAATGCATCACTTCACCTAAATAAATCAATGCCGCAATAAACGTCAGTATAATGTCTACATGTATAAGATTTGTTGCCTTGGAACCCACTGATGACGCTGACGAGACCCTACACAATCTGGTCGAAACGCTGAGAGACGAGGGCATCAAGTTCTGCAAAAAACAGCGCACTGGCAGGAAGTCCAAACTCTCGGATGAGACTCTGGGGCTGATGGCAAGAAGACGGGAAACCACCCAAGCGACTTCGTCAGACAGGTCACACCTAAACAAGGAAATTGCGAAGATGGTACGGCGCGACCTTCGGAGCTCCAACACACGCCTCATTGAAGAGGCGATAGAGCGAAACCGAGGGTCCAAAGTATTCACTCAGCAGCTTGGAAGGAGCCATCTGACGAAGCTCATAACGCATGATGGGAGGACCGTCTTGTCGAAGCCGGAGATCTCCGCCGAGATAGAGGATTTCTATGGCCGTCTGTATACTGCACATGCTCCCCGTCCTCGACGAGACGACCATGATTCCAGAGCCACCCTGACACGCCACTATACCGACGAACTGCCTGATATCAGTCAAGACGAGATCGTGTTAGCTCTGAAGCAGCTTAAAAATGGAAAAGCCCCCGGTGAGGATGGAATTACTTCAGAGCTTCTGAAGGCAGGAGGAGCTCCTGTCATACAGGAGTTACAGAAGCTCTTTAACGCCGTCCTTCACAGTGGGAGAACTCCTAAGGCGTGGAGCGGGAGTTTGGTTGTTCTCTTTTTTAAGAAGGGTGATAAGACCCTCCTTAAAAACTACAGACCCATCACACTCCTGAGCCACGTCTATAAGCTATTTTCACGAGTGGTCACGAATCGTCTCGCCAGGAGACTCGACGAGTTCCAGCCACCGGAACAGGCTGGGTTCCGCGGAGGATATGGCACCATAGACCACATTCACACAGTGAGGCAGATTATACAGAAGTCCGAAGAGTATAATCAGCCCCTGTGTCTCGCTTTTGTGGACTATGAAAAGGCATTTGACTCCGTTGAAACTTGGGCTGTTCTGGAATCCTTACAGCGATGTCAAGTAGACTATCGTTATGTCGAGGTGCTGAGATGCCTTTACGAAGCCGCCACTATGAGTGTCCAAGTACAGGGTCAGCAGTCTAAACCCATCCAATTGCGCAGAGGAGTGAGACAGGGGGATGTCATATCCCCGAAACTGTTCACGAGCGCATTGGAAGATATGTTTAAGACGCTGGACTGGAAAGGTAAGGGCATAAATATAAACGGCGACTACATCTCACACCTGCGATTCGCTGATGACATAGTCTTAATGGCGGAGTCGCTAGAGGAGCTAACCCAGATGCTGGACGGCCTAGCTTCAGCCTCGCGACGCATCGGTCTTGGCATGAATTTGGATAAAACCAAAGTCTTGATCAATGGCCACATTGATCCAGGACCGATCGTCGTGGATGGCCACCTTCTTGAAATTGTTTCTGAGTACACTTACCTCGGGCAGATTGTGCAGTTGGGTAAAAACAATTTTGAGAAGGAGGCCAAGAGGAGGATCCAGCTAGGCTGGGCAGCGTTTGGGAAACTACGTCGGGTTTTCTCGTCATCCATACCGCAGTGTTTGAAAACGAAAGTTTTCAATCAGTGCGTCCTACCCGTAATGACCTACGGAGCTGAGACGTGGACACTCACGGTAGGGCTGGTCCACCAGTTCAAAGTCGCTCAGCGAGCTATGGAAAGAGCTATGCTCGGAGTTTCTCTGAAGGATAGGATTCGTAACGAATACATCCGACAGAGAACCAAGGTTATCGACATAGCTCAAAGAATAAGCAAACTGAAGTGGCAGTGGGCCGGCCATATCTCGCGAAGAACCGACAACCGCTGGGGTAAACGTGTTCTTGAGTGGAGACCGCGACTCGGCAAACGTAGTGTAGGACGCCCTCCGGCCAGGTGGGATGACGATCTGTGAAAGACTGCGGGCAGATGCTGGATGCGGCAAGCTGAAGACAGGGCGCTATGGCGCTCATTAGGGGAGATCTATGTCCAGCAGTGGACTAGAATAGGTTGATGATGATGATGATGATGATAATGTCGCCGGTCGTTGACTCCAACTTCGGACAACGACCGGTTTCGTCTAGCTGTACTAACACAAATTCTAAAAAAAAATATTTCCCTCAATTTTTTTTATCTTCAATACTACGCCTGTCTTGTTTTCAGAAACGTTTCCCTAACACCTAGTATACAGCTCCCTAAACACCATCGTCTCAGACAAACCGTCGTTGTGAGTACAGCTTAGTAACAATTGCCATTACACTACCGAGACGTGAACCCACTCAAGCAATTTTCCTTAATTTGACGGGTTAACGGAAAACCTCGTAATTTTGGTTACTAGTAGGTATGTAGGTACTCCTTTTAAAAGAAAAGAAAAACATTAATGGTTTTTAAAGTGCATAAAATAGCATTTTCCAGTTTCGATGTTATCTAAGTTTTTCCGCAGTCAATTTGAGCGCAATTACGAGGCATTTAGAGAGGGACCCATTAGTACGCAGAAATCTTTAGGTTACTTAACCACTCTTATGCCATACACCCATACACGATGATGTAGAGGTTGTGATTACTGACGGATAAAGGGGGATTTCGTAAAATGTAACAATAAAAGTCCCTTTTTTTTGTTTTCGTGCGACAAACCCTTCGGATACCCCCCCCCCCCAACACAGCCCCCCGCCGGCCAGCGAGGGAGGTTATTTCGGGCGTGAACCGACTAAAACTGCACGCCGTCTCGGGAATTCAGAAGCCGGGGAGTAATGCATTTCCCTCGCACCTCGACTCACCCAGGGCCATTTCCGGTTTCAAGATGGCCCATCTCGGGTTTGGAAATCACGGTGTACCCATCTTGCCCCAGAAATGGGGGGGCGCTTGTCACCCCGCCGCTCTGGCCTGCTTCTGCTGGGATGACAAGTGACTCCCATGCCTGCGCTCATGGAGGACGGAGGTCATTGAGCGACCTACGGCGTCTGAGTCGCCTGCGACGCGCTACGAGCATGTTGCGGGCTCGGCGGGCCGGGAGAGTTCTAAATACCTCCCGGGCTCGCTCAGCCGCCTCCTTCTCGAGCATTACTTGCTCGCAGAAGGAACGACAGGGGTACCTAATCACGATTAACTTGTTAACCCTAAAATACTATCGACATTTTTTTTATTATCTAATCATTCAAAGATTACAACGACTTATGGTGAAAAATTCAAATTTCATTTGGATCATTACGAAACGCCAGTTATAAAAAAAATATTGATTAATGATTTGGATTTTAATATCAGATTAGTCTACTGCTTAATATTGATATGCATCTACAAAAGGAGTGACATATACATTCAGAAATTATTAGAAATCAGTATAACCCATAAGGTGGCAAATAACTATACGGTCCGCCTGATGGTATGTAGTCCAGACCAGTGGCTATAAATGCAACACCGAAGGTATCATTAACACGTTACTGACCTATCACCCACTCCAAGAAGCTCTCTAGAGCTATCAACCAACAGACATACAATATAAGTACTTTTTTTTACTTCACTTAGATTTGGAATTTCTCTTCGTATTAAATAGAACTTGCACAGAACTAATTTGTTATTTATTATATGAGAAATAAACGCAACTTCACAACAAGAATTCACAATAATTACAAATGGATTCCGTTTAAATTATACTAAATCAAAAGAATGGAAAAGTATTTGTCCACCTATGTTAAAATTTTCGCTTTCAACAAATCACACCTTAAATCCTTGAGGTGTTGTTTAATCACGAAATTAAAGATCTTATAGACAAGCAGTCGCGAACATTCGTGTAACAGACCTCGCATGCAACGCTACCGTAAGCAGTTGCGAAAATAACGAATAACTAAGTCACTCGTGCGAAAATAAACCTTGTGTAGAAAAACACTTGCGCCAATTTAAAAAAAATGTCGAGCTACGGACACCATGTGGTTGTAGTGTTATGTGTTTTGGTTTATGGCAGCTTCGAATTGCTGCCATTGCGTAAGTTTATTTTTTTAATTTTAGAATGTAACTGTCGCTTTTTAATATTTTTAAACTGCGGCATATTATGATACCAAATAGAAAACGTAAAATTTTTACGTTACGTTATTTTTTTTATTTTAAAACACGCCTGTAAACCCCAAAGGGGGTTTACAGGCGTGTTTGGGTTTCGCGCCTTTAATTGGCCAGCCAAGTTAGTCCAAGACAAGAGATTACCACCAACTGGAAAAAATATTTATCGTAATTGTATTACAATAATGTATTGAAATATATGACTATATATGTATTAAAATATATGACTAGTGGTTTAGGCGTCCAACTTGCAATCGAACGCAGACTCGAACCTCGGCCATTACACTACCGACGTGAACCCACTCCTAACCTAACACAAACAATTTAGCTTAGCTGGAGGGGTTAGCGGGAATATTAGTAATTTCGGTTACTAGTTATGATAAAAAAAAACACTTTATTTATTTTTTTAAGTCCCAACGCAAAAACGACGGGGTGTTATAAGTTTGACGTGCCTGTGTGTGTTCTGTTAGTGGCATCGTAGCTCCCGAACGGATGAACCGTTTTTGGTTTTGTTTTTTTTTCTTATTTGAAAGGTGAATTAGTCGGAAGTGTTCCTCGTTATGACGTAACTAAAAAAAAGTTTTTTTATTATTCTAGTACCAAGACGATCGCCCAAAGGTTTGCTGGGAGAAAACTCAATACTGAGTTAAGCTCGCCTTTGCACATTGATTTTATCTGTAATGTTTAAAATTGTTTACTGTGTGCGTACAATAAAGAAAAAAAAATATCAGAGCAACATTAAAATGAGATAAGGTATATTAAACAACTAGTCAGTACTAGCCTCTCCCTTTTTGCTCAAGGCTGTGGTTCAGTACTTGTATTTAGTATTTTCTTCGACTTCCGGGGTGGGCAAAGACAATAGCCCGCTATCTGCTTCAATTACTCCACACTAGTTAGTTCTACTGTCATTCAACCTTTCATCCAAACCAGCCGTTTTCCAGTGCTTCTGAGCTCAAGGCAGTTCAGAAGCACTGGAAAACGGCTGGTTTTAATACATCACTAATAATACCTAGCGGCTCTGATACATTCACCAGTGCGCTCGATACCCAATCAATCTGCGATTAATAAATGTCGTTCCGTGTCGGGGTATAATTTGCATTGCCATGCCATGTAGGGATTGTTCCAAGGCAGTAGCAATAGAATTTTTTGAATTATAAAAGATAATAAATTATGTGGTGCTCGAATGAAAAAGAATGAGCCTGGAATATTATTGTTTTGAGACAAGAAAATAATATAATATTTGACGACCTCTGTGGCGTGGCGTTCTTCTGCTAAATCGGAGATCGCAGGTTGCAAATATTTGTATGCGTGAATATATCTATTTGCATGTGTCTGAAAATTTCTTTGTTTCATTTGTTTGTAAGTATTTATTAAAAAGTATCTAAGTATATTTAACCACATTCTAGAACCCAAAAAACAAGCTAGTTAAGCTCTGCTCTTTGGATCCAGATGGCGCTGCCGCAGTGTTGAATGTCCTATAATATATTTATAGCGGTAAACTTCGTCCCGCCTTAGAATCAGGTTGTTTGCCTCATCAGCTGATTTTTTTTCGTGAATGTCTCCTTGCACCCCAGCATTAAAGACCAGAGGCGTGAGGATTTGGACGGTTCCAGTCTGACATTACCACCCCCGCAGGCCGCGGGAGAGTAACCGTGACAATGTCCGCAAATAAGAAAAACCACAGTATAGGCGGAGATAAATCTAAAAAATCAAAGACTATGAAAATCGGTCCACCCGTTCTTGAGTTTATCCCGGTCATCACTAACACGACTTTGTTTTTTTGTTGATCATTACACCTTTTTTTTTTTTTTTTTTTTTCCTTGCGGAAATCCCCTCGGATACCCCCCCGCCGGCCAGCGGGGGCGGTTATGTCGGGCTCGAACCGACTAAAACCGCACGCCGTCTTGGGTCTGCAGACGCCGGGGTGTAAGGTTGCCCATAGAGCATATCCCTCGCACCCCGACTGACCCTAATCGTTGATTCCGCCATTACCATGATCATCCTAGCGATTATTCTTGTTACATCGCAAGCATGTGCAGTTACATTTTGGAGTTACTGCTGGCTGAGCGCCTAACCCCAAGAGAAAAGGCTGACCACATCCTTGTCCGTCAATCAGCAGGTGTACCGACTAGCAGGTAAATAAGCCTGAGTTGCAAAAGATCTCGGTGGGGTGGTTGATCAAGAACTTAATTACAATTTACAAATTATAAACTTAATTTTGTCCTCTACAGCCGATTATATCCATCCCTGCTCAGTGTCAACCGACGAATGCTTCACACAAGCAACTCTGGACGCGATACCCGGAATCGTGAAAGGAATTCCCGAAGCCGGGATTCCGTCACTAGATCCGCTGGTTATGGACCAGAACATCAGTATGGTACTACCAGGCAACTTGAAGATGACATTCCATAATGCCGTGCTAAGTGGTTTAAGCACTTGCATACCGAATAAAGTTTCGTAAGTATTTTAAATAACATTAATTTTATGTTTAATTGCATAGTTATTCATTGAAATAAAACTATTTTTAACGGATTCTATCGCGATTTATTTGATGTTATTTTATATTTTACATTGATCCCGACGTTACGGTTGCTTTTCAGCAGCCATGGTCACGTGGAGAATCCGTTAGCAAATAGTTTTATTTCAATGTGTGACATTCGCGTAAGCTTACGACAATATCATGTGTAGTTACTGACAAAAATCTTGACAATGTATTTTTAGATGCGCAGTACGCGTTTTAGGCCGCTTTAGTGGTAGGTAAGCAATCATCACCAATCAGCAACAATCACAGATTATATTAAACTAATCACGAGCTCAAAGGGCTCGCGTCATTGGTCGATCAGTCCTTATAGTGGTTTGTTGGCCAGTTAGAACATATGCTCGAAGTTTTTGACGTTTTTTCGATTTTTTTGCCGGTATCCATTTAAATCCATTTAACACCATAATGTATGGGGCTCAAGAAGATTATCATAATCCAAACAATCTAACCTGCAAGCCGGCACACCTACTGATTAACGGACGCGACTCTGGCGCAGGTTTTCCGCTCGAGCGACTGCCGTCTGAACCTCCAAGGTTCAGACGGCAGTCGCTTATTTTTTTTTTTATATTTAAGACACGTCACTTTGACTTCACCTCGCCTGATGGTAAGCTGAAGGTAAAGTCTCAGGAAAGAGGGTCACCCGCCGGTCCCACTAGTGCTGCTACCACAATCCCCCTGCCCGGCTATGCACTTGCTGACCCCTGAACGCAATCAAACCGCAATTGGATTACTATGGAGGGTATTTCGCAATCGTGCACGGTGGTACCTTTTTTTTTTTTCATGCGGAAATCCCTTCGGATACCCCCCGCCGGCCAACGGGGGCGGTTATGTCGGGCTTGAACCGACTAAAACCGCACGCCGTCTCGGGTCTACAGACGCCAGGGTGTAAGGTTGCCCTTAGAGCATATCCCTCGCACCCCGACTGACCCTGGGCCATCTCCGATTTCGAGATGGCCCCCTCGGGTTTGGGAACCACGGTGTCCCCGTCTTGCCCCGGTTTGGGGGAGGGGCGCTTGTCGCCCCACCGTCCCGGCCTGCTTCTGCTGGGGTGACAGGCGGCCTCACCCGCCACCCCCAGGCCTGCGCTCATGGAGGACAGAGGTCGTTAAGTGACCTCCGGCGCCTGAGTCGCCTGCGACGCGCGGCGAGCAAGTTGCGGGCTCGGCGGGCCGGGAGAGTTCTGAACCTCTCCCGGGCGCGCTCCGCCATCTCCTTCGCGAGCATCACATGCTCGCAGAAGGAGGTGGCGGCGGCCCACGCGCTCGCGCTCCGCACCATTGCCGCAATCATGCTGCCGAGCGAGAGGACTCCCACCCCGATGGCTGCCACGAGGTCACGCCTCGGCGCCTCCCACGCCGGGCAGTCTGCCAGCGTGTGCAGCCCTGAGTCCTCGCTGCACGGTGGTACCTACCCGGTCGAATTTTGTGACAAATTTATGACATCAAATTTCTACCACCAGTACCGCTGCCATAAAATCCGACATAAGAGAGCGTCTATTAATTACGTGACGCGTTTAGGGAAGGGAGAGGGTCAACCCAAACCTCACTCAATCTCACGTGGGGGAGTGGGTGGTCTCGAGAAATCTCACGGTAATGTATTTTCTGCAAGATATTGTAAAATTGCAAGAATTTAACTTGCTTACATTCGATGCAGATCATTCATAAACAAATAATGTCAACCTTTTATAACAAAGATACGTCGCACTAATAATTTTAGGTAAAAAAAATCTCGTTAACAAAAATTATGAGCGAATTGTTTTTTTAAATAATTAGATCCTACGCAATCAAGCACATATTCACTTATTGACATAAAAAAATATGCATTTTCAAAAATCTCACATGATATTAAGGGAGGGGATCGAGTGAAATCTTATGATATCTCACCAAAATTACCTCACGTAATTAATGGACGCCCCCTAACTCACATCAGGACAAGAAAGGGTAGGCGAGCGGACCCCTGGCTCCAAAGTGCAAGCTTTGGATGCAACTTCACCCTGGCTTCTTACTGCAGTCAATTGAGGGACTGAATATGAAAAAAATAGTATACAATTGAGACATTCAAATTAATCTCCGCCGGATAATTATACAAATGGAGTAGAGCGGACTCCGCGCTATTATTATTTGATTTTGATTATTATTACGGGAGGCACTGCCATCAAACCCCAAACCCAAAAGGTAAGCCTGCGCCAGAGACTCGAGCGTTGTTCGGCGCGTGTACCGTCTGGCAGGTGAGATTGGTTTATACCAACATTGTTTTTATGATGTATATTATTATGATGAATAAAGAATATTATTGTATTGTATTGTTGGTTTGGGCTCCGAAGATCTTGGTAAGGTCCCGTATACCCATGTATCTATTACTTAATACCGATTGTTAGTATTTCATTTTTTTGCTTTTTATTAATTAACTAGCGGATACCCCCGGATCCGCCCGCGTTTAGGTCTCGTATCGTTTTTTGGTCATATCTCTGGTTCTACTTAACCAATGGCAATCATACATACGTCAGATTTTAAGTCTGACCAAGACCTTTCTAATAGATTAATCACTTCAAAATCCGTTCAGTAAATTTTGCGTCCATCGCGAACAAACAGACAAAGAATTCCAAAAAATATATTTTTGTGTTCAGAATCGTTCATTTAATACCTACTTTTTTTAAATATCTCCAATGTATAGACACGACTGATTTACAACTTTGTAATACACTCCGTAGTATGTTTTAAAATTATAAACCTGTAATTAATCAAGAAAAACAACCTTACCGTATAGATGTAATAGTTCGTAGAACTAGTTTAAATAGCTTTGTTATGAGGAAATTGAAACAGATATCGGCATATTTCACACTATTTATGGCGTTAACATCATGGAATCGTAACTAAACAAATACTAATGGAATGAACGTCCTTGATTTCGTCATTAGAAAACACATAAGCCATCTATCATGATATACCTAAAATAAATCGCTGTTAGTAAGCGGAAAACTTGAGAACCTACTGATCTACCCATGTCAAGTTTTCCGCCCGTCGATTAGTTTGTAGTCGTCGATTTGTCGTCGATAAACGAATTTTTCTTTTCTATCAATAACTTCTATGTATATTAAGACAAGCTGTGTTGAATCTTTGATTTTGAAATTCTGTCATGGTCCCGGGGTGAGGCGGAAATGAATTTTAAATTAGGTACGGGACTTTGAAACCTTTTTTTTTTGTTGCATCGTTGCATCCCTCGGTGTAATGTAAGGTGAGATCTAAGGTGGCCCTAATGCAATTCCCTCGCACCCCGGCTGACAATGGGCCATCTACGGCTTTGAGATGGCCCCTCGGGTGTGGGCCTCACGTGTCATCCCCAGGCCTGAGCCCATGGAGGACGGAGATCTTTGAGCGCGGGACTTTGATACCTATCTTTATGTTAGCTACTAAAAGTTACGGATTGTTGCTATTCAAGCAGTAGTAATATTTTTGGTGAGGCACAACCTGGGTTGTTTTTTGATTTTATTTATTTTAATTGCGCGTTTTTATCCAAGAAAGATATGCCAACCCCATCGTACGTTACACATTATATGACATCACTACAATTGTTTAGATAAGTAAGCACTTTAAAAGCGTCTATAAGTGATTCACTGCTGTACCACCATAGCTAAACGACATACCTTCTTAGCCACGTCAGATTTTCATTTTCATAAGTGCTTTGAATAAGACCTACATCTAGTCTGTTTAGATTTAGTTCATTCAGCAGGGAGTCGCGTTCATCTTTATTCCGGACACATTCCATCAGCAAATGTTGTATATCTTGAATTGTAAATTGCAAAGAATACAATTGGGTGAAATATTTTTTTAAATTAAGTATGCAAACTTTGCTTTGCATTGAAAATGTCCAGATCTAAGTCTTAGGGCTAGTTTTACAGAATTTCTACTTAATTCAGAATCATCAAACACAAGGTAGGATTACCTTTAGTATGCCTAAGTTGACTGTATGGATATTGAATTTATGTCTGCATAAAATAAATTTCGAAGGAAAAAGAGGGTTTTCGTCTTATATTTTTCCTTTTTTCTACTGGAATACGACAGGTCAATTACAAACTTTTGACAGAACGAAGTTTGTCGGCGCAGCCAGTTGTAAATATTTATCTTTACCATACATCAGATTGCATTGAAACTTTGGTAAGGTTTTGTGCACATGCCCGTG
The DNA here is from genome assembly GCA_946251805.1 of Cybosia mesomella. Lineage (NCBI taxonomy): Eukaryota > Metazoa > Arthropoda > Insecta > Lepidoptera > Erebidae > Cybosia > Cybosia mesomella. Next base: position 17,976,181 of record OX276409.1, read on the forward strand.
AAGGCTTAACAGAAATAGTAACAAAATAAAACATTGCATAGCCGGCCATTAGCTAATATAAAATATAGTAAACATTTCTTTCTCTAGTATTACACAATCGTCCAAAGTTATTAGTCTGGCAGCCGGTAATTTGCATATCGCATTATCGAAATTAGCGGTTCATAAATATAAAAGAATGTAGGTATACGAAATTAACATTCTTCTTACAACTTTAAATAGTATTTTTTATTCGCAATGTTTATAATATTAGCTTGTGAGGGTTCAATGTTGCAAGCGGATTCTACGGATTGGATTTGTTTCATAATGGTTCATTTCCTATAACAACGCATTCTTATGGTAAGTATGACTTAATTCGACATTCAGGATTAGTTCCAGAAAAAAAATTTTTTCGACGAATTTCAATTGCTATGAAATTGTCTTGTGTCCCAACAGTTCCAATTTCAAAAATTGTTCAAAAGTAGTGACATTATATTGAAATTTTATCTGTATAAAACTAATGAGACTTTTTTTCCAAGTAGTTACATTTTCAACGTCTAAATTGTACATACAATAAATTTCGAAGGAAAAAGAGGGTTTTCGTCTTATATTTTTCCTTTTTTCTACTGGAATACGACAGGTCAATGACAAACTTTTGACAGAACGAAGTTTGTCGGCGCAGCCAGTTGTAAATATTTATCTTTACCATACATCAGATTGCATTGAAACTTTGGTAAGGTTTTGTGCACATGCCCGTGAAGGCTTAACAGAAATAGTAACAAAATAAAACATTGCATAGCCGGCCATTAGCTAATATAAAATATAGTAAACATTTATTTCTCTAGTATTACACAATCGTCCAAAGTTATTAGTCTGGCAGCCGGTAATTTGCATATCGCATTATCGAAATTAGCGGTTCATAAATATAAAAGAATGTAGGTATACGAAATTAACATTCTTCTTACAACTTTAAATAGTATTTTTTATTCGCAATGTTTATAATATTAGCTTGTGAGGGTTCAATGTTGCAAGCGGATTCTACGGATTGGATTTGTTTCATAATGGTTCATTTCCTATAACAACGCATTCTTATGGTAAGTATGACTTAATTCGACATTCAGGATTAGTTCCAGAAAAAAAATTTTTTCGACGAATTTCAATTGCTATGAAATTGTCTTGTGTCCCAACAGTTCCAATTTCAAAAATTGTTCAAAAGTAGTGACATTATATTGAAATTTTATCTGTATAAAACTAATGAGACTTTTTTTCCAAGTAGTTACATTTTCAACGTCTAAATTGTACATAGCTGCAATACCTAATATTATCATCTACAAATGTTACGAAAACGTATGAACGTACTTAAACCATAAAGTGTCGTGTTTCCTAACTTCTTGCGACACTTGCGAGTGGAGGAGTGGAGGTTGGTAGTCAACCGTGTTTATATCTGTAAGGCAAAAACAGACATATTGGCAAATTCTTGCGGTTCATATAGGTAGGTACTAGATTCAGATTGCTCTATTGAAAATATTAACTTGGATCCATATTATCATAATATTCTTATGAATATTTTAAATTCGAAACGGATTATATTGACTGGTTTCGTTCTTACGTAATCATGTAAAAATAGCAGGATAAATTTTGGCTAAGTTTTTGTAGGCTGTAGAGTTTTCCCGTGGAACTTCCCCTATGGGGCGCGGAACGAATATTAGAATAGGCTGGTTTAAAATATGGAGTAACAGTTTGTTGTAGTACATAAGTACTTGAATATGGCACCCGATCTGATCTAGTTGGTTGCTACTCGGTGACTACTTTGGTTACTAACGGTTTATATAAAATTTTAATTAATTTAATACATATAAAAAAAGAGTGGGGGAGCGAAGCCCAGGACTCCAAAGTACAAGCTTGGAATGCAGCCGGGACTAACGCTGTGATGCGGTCTGACGGCTGGCGGTCTGACGAAATATCTATTAGGAACATTCGATATCGATATAAGTAATTACATTAATTGCAACTCATCCTGTATTACTACCTACTTGAATATTACAATCGTTGCGATTACATATCGCCAAGCAATTTTAAGGTGCTGATAGATTTGAGCATTAACCTGCAATGAGCATTCTAGCAAATTAACTCACGAAAAATAACATAAGCGTTTTAGCGAGCATTCTAGCGAGAGTACTAGCGGGCATTCCAGCGGGCGTTTTTGTCATTGTTCCGACGCCTTACTTCTACGCCCACCCCTATTTTACTTTAATTTTCGTGCAGATACGAGGGTCAAACTGAAAGTTCTTAGAACTGGCCACTTATAAACAATATAATAAAAAAATAATTCTAAAATTTGAAAATAGAACTCTTTGCCAATATTACTGAGTATATATTTCATTCATTTATCATTTGTTTTACGATTTGGCGGCAAATTGAAAATTGTCTGTGTCACGTTAACATGAATTTAACACGAGAAAATTTTCGTGCAATGATTTTTTATGACTTTCGATGTCATTTAAGTCAACAAGAAAGTTATGATAGACTACGATTGGCCTTTCACGATGAAGCCCCATCTCTTGCGACTGTTTACAACTGGTTTAATGAGTTTAAACGTGGTCGCACTAATCTCACTGATGATTTACGTGAGGGACGGCCTTCTACGGCGACGACTGAAAATAACATCTGTGTTGTGCGGCGTATGATAGAGACTGACAAAAGAGTGACCTATCAGCAGATTCGGACAAGCTTAGGATCGGTATGAGTCAAGTGCACAAAATCCTCCACGAACATTTAGCGGTCAGGAAGCTTTGCGCCCGGTGGATACCTCATAATTTGACTGAGGCTCAAAAACTCCATCGTGTGGATTGGTGCCGTAAAATGATTGAAAGATTTAACGGAGGTGACTCTAATGCTGTGTTCGACATACTAACAGGTGACGAAAGCTGGATTTACTGTTATGATCCTGAAACCAAAAGACAATCTGCTCAGTGGGTGTTTCCTTTCGAGGAGTTGCCAACTAAAGTGAAGAGAGATCGAAGTGCGGGAAAAAAAATGGTGGCTTCGTTCTTTGGAAGGATAGATCATTTCGTAACAATTGTGTTAGAGGATCAAAAAACAGATTCTGCAGAATGGTACACTACCAATTGTTTGCCACTTGTCTTGGAAAAAGTTCGAGAGAAACGACCTCGCAGTAGGATCCTCCTTCACCACGACAACGCCTCGTCGCACACCGCCAAGCGAACGATCGACTATTTGGCGACATCAAACGTTGAATTACTGGGTCACCCGCCGACCTCGCGCCTAGTGATTTTTATTTATTTCCAAAAATTAAAGAAAAACTTAAAGGAAAGCGGTTTATGAATGCTGAAGAAGCGGTGGCTGCGTATCGCGATGCCATTGAAGAGACCCCTAAGGACGAGTGGGCAAAGTGCTTTTCCCAGTGGTTCCATCGCATGCAGCGGTGTATTGACGTGAATGGACAATATTTTGAAAAGATATAATAAAACTAATAACTGGCTAATGTAATCAGTTTTTGATTTTCTAAGAACTTTCAGTTTGACCCTCGTATTCCCTACGATACCCTCCTGCTGGCTGGGGGAGGTTATGTCGGGCTCGAAAGGCATTTCCACCCCGACTGACCCAGAGCCACCACCGGTTTCGAGATGGCCCCCTCGGATTTGATAACCACGGTGTCCCCGTATTGCCCCCGGAATAGGGGAATGGGTGCGCCCGCGTGTGTAGCCTTGAGTCCTCGCTTGCACCGCAGTGATGACACTCAGACGTTGGCTCCTTCCTGATCCGACACAGGTGGTGACCGAAGCGCCCCTTCCCAGAGATCACCTGCGTTAGCCGGTACGAGAGGCTCCCGTGTCGCCTCTCCAGCCAATCCTCCATGATGGGTCTTACCGCCGCTACTATATATAAGATGTTGCAAACAGTACGTGTACGATGTATTACAATGTTTAAAATAATTCTTGTCTAATATTGCACTAGTAGTGGTGGTTATTATTGCGCTAATATAACCATATCTGTCGCAATTTTTTTTTTTAAACAAAAATAAATAAATAAATATAAATAAATATTGTACGACAAAGTACACAACGCCACCTAGACCCAAACTAAGCAGAGCTTGTCATATGGGTTCTAGAATGCGGATAAACATACTTCAATACTTTTTTTTTGTAAATAAATACATATTATACATAGAAACACCCAGACCAATGCAAATATACATATTTGGACTGAGCGGGAATCGAATCCGCGACCTTTGGCTTAGCAGTCGAATGCACTACCGCTACGCCACAGAGGTCGTCAAAATATCTAAAGTGAGCACTGAAAAGTGAACAGTAACTGAATTACAGGTTAAATTCAAAGGACAAAAATTTACGTAAGGCTTTTCTGTTAAGGCTGGCTATGGCTTCGAAGCGGTTTGCGTACCCTTCTTAGCAAAATAGGTCTGCTTACCCTTACAGAGATATAAAGACATATAAGTAGATATATAGGTTTGCTTATCTCCAGACTAGAATACGAATAATACTTATTTTCATTACGTCTCAACATTAATCATACCATTACTTATGATGTGGAGGTTATAAAGATACACTTGGCCTTTATAATTATATGTTTGTGCCTCTATTATGAGGATGACGCACAAATGACAAAGTAGCAGCGCTGCAAGTTTAGGCTTAGTCTACATCAGTGCCTTACGACCCGGCGTCTGAAGACCCGAGACGGCGTGCAAACCGATATAACCACCCCTGCTGGCCGGCGTAGGGTATCCGGGGAGATTTCTTGTTGATGTTTTGTTTTAGAACAAAAAAGAAATCAAAATCGATTCATCCGTTTGTGAGCTACGATCATCGTTTTTGCATTGAGGACATCGCAATTACTTTCATTGATGAAATCCATCATTCGCAAGTGGACGATGCATTTGTTTGCAATTCGCCACCTTAGTACCGTAACAAAATCAGTACAAAAAGTATCGCGTTTCAGGTATTAAGTAAACTGTATGTAACCGTATCGTACCTGAACAAAATTAGTTTTAGCACGAAACCGTACGAGTCTCACAACTTGGCCTTCAGATTTCCCACGTACTTACCTACAGTCGCTTTCAGATGTAGCTAAACTCGAAAACCTTTTTTAAAATAATAAGCAAATTTTGAAAAATATTAAACTCATACTCTGAAGTTTATCTACATCTAGCAGATAGTTATTCATCGATTTTTTTTTTTTTTTTCTAGAAGCTAGCATGAAGCAATCGTTACGGGAACGTTTCTTTGGCCGCTTGAAAAAAGTTCTTAAAAGTCTTTTGTCAGGCGGTAATAAGGTGCGCGCCTATAACGGTTGGGTCATGCCGGTTTTAATGTACTCCTTCGGCATACTCAGGTGGACTCAGACGGAATTAGACACCTTTATTAGGATAGGAGAGTCCGTACGCTTCTTACTGCATACCGAATGCATCATCCGCGTTCATCTGTGATGAGGTTGTACATACCACGGAAATGCGGGGGACGTGGCTTTTTAAATGCCAAATCCCTCCATAAGCTAAAGAGTAAAGTAAAAAAAGTAAAGCTAAAGAGAACTGGCGCAAACCTGTGGTATTAAGTATTAATGACCGCATGGATGTATGGAAGAGCAAGGAGTTGCATGGACGTTTCTATCGGGCTCTTCATGGGTCTGATATAGACTTACCAGCATCTGTGTCTTGGCTACGCTTCGGTGACATATTTGGGGAAACCGAAGGTTTTGTTTTTGCAATTATGGACGAAGTTGTGATGACGAATAACTATCGGAAGTATATTCTTAAGGATGGTACGGTTGACATATGTCGGGCGTGCCACCGTCCCGGAGAATCCCTTAGACATATAATTTCTGGTTGTTCTCGTTTTGCCAACGGCGAATATTTGCATAGACATAACCAAGTAGCCAGGATTGTTCATCAACAGCTTGCTCTAAAGTACAACCTTGTGGAATCAGAGGTACCGTACTATAGGTATGTGCCCGACGCAGTTCTCGAAAATGGGCATATCACGTTGTACTGGGATCGATCTATCATCACTGACAGGACTATTGTAGCTAATAAACCTGATATTGTGTTGATAGATCGATCAGAGCGCCGCGCAATAATTATCGATATCACCATTCCACATGACGAGAATCTTATGAAAGCCGAAAAAGAAAAACAAATAAAATATTTGGATTTGGCTCACGAGGTTGTCGACATGTGGAGTGTGGATTCGGCGATTATTGTTCCGATAGTTGTATCGGTTCACGGACTGATTGCCAAGAGCCTCGAACAACATCTCCAGAGGCTCGCGTTAGGCAGTTGGGTTAAGGGCTTGATGCAGAAGGCAGTGCTCCTCGACACGGCACGTATTGTGAGGAGATTCCTCTGTCTGGAGCCCTAACCACCGGTAGCTTGGTCCCTGTTCCCGATGCCGGTGGGCTACTATTTTTTATATTTTTAAATATATTTGTGTTTTTTTATATATAGAATGTATTTAAAAATATAATTGATAAGTATTTAAAGTTAAATAAAGGAGAATAATAATAAATATTCTACGACATTCTACACAGCGCTTTCAAGACCCAAGGTAAGCATAGTTTAACTAGCTTGTGTTATGGGTTCCAGAATTTAAATGTAGAGATTGCAATAATGTTAACGGGAATTAGTCAGCCTGTGACCACGGCCAGTGTAACCTGGTCAAAACGTCAGGCAATCCAAAGGTATGTATATACCTATACATGATCCCGTTAATTCCCGTTAATATTATTGTATATCATGGAACGCAAGTATTAAACGGATAGTATGAAAAAAAAAATAGTATGTAGAGATTGATGGTTAAAGAGAAGGGTTTAAATTAAAGTAATTTTGTTCAAAAGAGGTTACAATAGCAAGTATTTGTTGAAAATTTGGATTCTAAAATGGCTTCAACTTAGGTTTTACGCATTGTAGTCAAAAAGGTTAAAGATAATAAAAGATATATAAAATTCTTAATTGTAGTCAAAACGAGTGCCATTTTTTTTTTAAATTTTGCTTTTATCTGTCATTTTTCCGATACCTAATTTCTATATCCACCTTATTCGATTGATAATTACTAAATTGTCACTGGTTTAATAATATTAATAATACTACCATATAACAATATTTTTACAGTAGGACCCCTTGTTAGTGTTCTTCAACTTCTGAAACTGACTGTACCTAAGTATTACGGCATGCACGATTATTACGAATTGAATTGATAACTCCTTATTTACTTAAGTAGGTTAGCAAGTAACATCTCGCTAATAAAGGTACAGACATAAACTTCATCCGGCGTTTATACTCATTGTTACATTTGCAATATACTATCTAACAGGCATAAATAAAATTTATCCTACATTTAAAGATTTAATATTATATTGCATTGCTATTTGTAAAATAATTCAGTAATGAAAGTTGAAAGTTTTCTAACTTATCAATTTCAATTTTAAATTTTAATTAAATGCTATGCGAATGTGACTAAGGGGTAGATTGAAAACAAAACAAGTGACTCCTGTTCTTACTCGTATAATGACCGGTGAGCAAGTTCTGAACATCCTGTCTAGTATATAGACGCAAAGTCTTTACTAGACTGTAGTATAAGATACATAGAAGTCCTTATTTGAAGTATGTAAGCAAAACTAGTGTCCTTTATACACCAAGGATACTGCACTCAGATCCGTTCACTTGAAGCTAGGCTTGCATTACCTAATAGTTGGTCTATGGCCTTAAACTAAAACCTGATTCGAAGTCGTTATCCACACACCGATTGCTATAATAAGGTAATCAAAATTCCGTGTTGTACACTAAATACTCCGAGACTCGACACGAACACTATTGCCCGCTACTTGGATTTGTTTGCAGCAGTAAGTCCACGATTATAAGAGCCGTATTCGATTGGACAAAGAGCAATTTATCGTTGATTTCCGTTTGTTGTTCCTCGCTGTCTAACATGGATATCGTAACCACTGCTTTAGGCTATTTATGCAAATTAATTTGAAAAACATAGAAAGACCAAAAAGAGAAACCCAATTTCGGGCCTAAATAATCTTACCATCTAGACTTGATCCACCAATTACGTAAACTTCAAAAAAATTCTTTACCTGATTATCCATTTAAATCTCAGCTTCGTAGGCAAAAGCCAAGTGCTTCAAAAATAATCTATAAAACCCCCGACATAGTTAAGAACACCCCCGACTAATTCACCTTTTGAACAAAAAAAAGAAAATCAAAATCGGTTCATCCGTTCGTGAGCTACGACCATCGTTTTTGCATTGGGGAAAAATGCATTTTCTCAATACTTACGTAAATCGCAGCCTACGCTCACAGACGATGCACGATTTTATTAAATTCGCCATTGCTGATTGTTGTGAAAATAAGTCTCTAGAAACCTTTCTAAGTGCTGTAAATTCTGTCTAAATTTTAACTCAGTATCATCGTCAGGTCCATATTCTTGGACCTATCTCCTTCAGTAAAATACTTGTTACGTCTGTCAACTATTTAGTATTCACAATTACTCCTAATCCTATTGTAGTAACCTTCTGAGTTTATTTTCATTTCATTTGTTCGTCTTCAGCTCCAATCGAAATAAACGCACGTTTTTCTTCGACATCCGCTGCAACTTGACCATCCGCGGTGAATACAGCCTGCTCGGCCACCTGCTGATCTTCAACCTTGACACCGATGGACATGCCAAGATCAAGATCTGTAAGTATTGCTTTTACTTCAGTCTTTAGTATTTTGATTCCGAGTCGGTTGACTCCTTTCTAGAACGATCTATTCATGCTAGGGTAACGAATAAATAATGGTTTAAAAACATTAACTTAATTCAATGTTAAAAAGCATGGGATGCTCGATAATTACTGTTGTAACCGCCCCACGATATTTAACAATAAAATAAATGTTTTTTATTCACTCTAGTCAAGGTCGCGGGAAGCCGCTGGATGCGGGCAGCGCAGGACCGATCGTTGTGGAGATCCTTGGGGGAGGCCTATGCCCAGCAGTGGGCGTCGTTTGGCTGACATGATGATGATGATGATTCACTCTATGTTCTAAACTCAAAATCATTACAATTATTTTTTACTATTTAGGTTAGTCTTCTATTAAAGCGGGTTTTAGAACTATTTTTTATTTATTTATTAGAAATGTTCACTTCAAATATTTGTCATTCGTCGTATAAGAGGGCAATTACCTCTAGTAGCAGTAGTGCAGTTGGTAGTCCGGTTGATCGAACTACTGTTAAACTTCAGTTGTTCGATAGGTATAATTTTTGTTGGGGTGTGTGTTGGGTAACCTCCTCGAGTGTCGCTCCGATTCCGATCCCGCTGCAGTCCGGGGGGAACGGAATCGGAGCGGCCGGTACACCCTGGGCGGCGGTCAATGGCTTCCCCTTCACCCCTTCATAGGGTTGGCATTGATCGTCGGCCAATACCCAACGTGGCGGGAACACATCGCTCTCCGTACTCCTCTGCTTTCAGAGGAGACAGGATGAGCGATGCTGTTAGTGGTGAGATGGCCCAGGGTCAGCCGGGGTGCGAGGGATATGCTCTATGGGTAACCTTACACCCCGGCGTCTGAAGACCCGAGACGGCGTGCGGTTTTAGTCGGTGCAAGCCCGACATAACCGCCCCCGCTGGCCGGCGGGGGGGTATCCGAAGGGATTTCCGCACGATAAAAAAAAAAAAAAAAAAGGTATAATTTTTGTTATAAGTTCAATAGTTTGGTAGTTATAATTCTCATACTTTTCTTTTTCGCAGACAACCAACGCATCCGCCTCGAAGTAGCTGAGAGAGTGATACTGAACAAACAAGGCGAGGGCCACTACAAGATTAACTCTTACAAGTACAAAGCTGACTATGGCACCGACCTCAAACTGAACCTCACCAATTTGATCAGGGGGAATCCAGTAATTAGTAAGTTTCACTAAACATATCCTCTCCATACTCATACTTATTTTATATAAACAGTTGAAAACAGTATTTTATGGGTGATACCTTAGTTGTGTACGTATATCTCAAGAGAAAAATCTTGAATAACCGTCAAAAGTTCACGCATGTGTACTTACTGGCTGTTAAAATGACAGACTAGCTGTCACTTTAAGTGGAACAATTTGGTCTAATGGGAATACAAAAGTTGGAGATAATAAAAAACAATTCGTATTTGATCTATGTAATTGTACAAAACTAATATAATCACTCAAGATTATATACACTTAGCGGCAACGAAACCATATCGCGATGTAACTCGAACCTCACGCCATCTATCGAGGGCCAAGTAAAGTTTTAACAAATAAATCGTTCTGAACACTGGCCAACCAAAAAACCAATAAAAGGACCGATCAGGCAATGACGTGTACTCTTTGAGTCCGTGATTAGTCTTATATACGTGTCTATCATTGGTTGATTAGCGCGCCTTCGTCGTCGCGCCCCGCGCTTGCCACCAAAGAGACCTACAAACTCGGAACTGCGCACCTAGAGTACAGCAAACGACAAAAGTGGCTGAACACTTAAATATGTCCAAAATGTTTTTTAAATTGGAATACATGCGCCAATAACTGATCTATAAGTAGTTTTATGATCTCCAGCGGATGAAGTTAGTATATTATTCGTTTAGGAAATGTTTAAGAGGTAAGGGGATCCATTAATTAGAACTTGTAAAGCTACATTTGTCGGTGACTGTAAATTCTTTTAAAAGATGTTTGTCACTATCTATAACAGAGGTAGTAACTTTTTTTTTGACATTCCTGTTAAATGAAAAAGATATAGGTATACGATTAGATGCCTATAGCAGTGCGCGGAACAAAAATCAGACACGGGGAAGTTGGTAAAAGGCTCGGAGGATGATGATGATGCTATCAAGTCGGCATTAACCCTATCAAATCAAATCTTTAATTAACCCCCGACGCAAAAAGAGGGGTGTAATAAGTTTGACGTGTCTGTCTGTTTGTCAGTCTGTCTGTCTGTGGCTCCGTAGCGAACGGATGAAGCGATTTCAATTTAGTTTTTTTTATATATTATGAAAGATGAGTTACTGGCGAGTGTTTTTAGACATGTTTGATGAAAATCGGTTGAGTCGTTTAAAAGTTGTGGGGGGTGAAAGTGGGGTAGAATAACCGAATGTCTGCAAATATGTATAATCGAGTGGGGTCTCAAATGAAAGCGCATCACGTGCACATTACAAAATAATATGTTGAGCCCTTTTTTTTTTTATATTTTACGTGCAGAAATCCCTTCGGATACCCCCCCGCCGGCCAGAGGGGGTGGTTATGTCGGCATCGACTAAAACCGCACGGTGTCCTGCCCAAGTGTCCATTGCCGGGCACCCCGGGTAAGCCCTCGAAAGGATAACCCCAGGTTTACCGGCGGACCTTGGCCGCCAGCGCGGCCTCGCCTGACTGCGGAACTCGGGGGGCAGGGTTCTCTCCCGCTCCCTCCCCGCCGTCTCTTTCGCGCGCAAAACCTGCTCGCAGAAAGAGGCGGCGGCGAGCCACTTGCTCCACGGAGACCACGGCCCTCACCATGGTCTCCAATGAGAGAACGTCCACGTCCGGGACCGCAACGAGATCCCGACGTTGAATCGCCCACGCAGGGCACTCCACCAACGTGTGGAGCGCCGTGTCTTCGCAAGGATCCTCGCAGTGCTGGCACTGCGGCGTTGTCTCCCGGTGGATGCGCCACAGATACTTACCGAAACACCCGTGTCCGGTAACCATTTGGCACATCCCTACCGGATGTGCCCATGGTCCCTCTCCAACCACTCCTTCATGATCGGCCTCACCGCCGCAATGGTGGATTCCCCCCACTTTGGGTGCTCAAGTCGCACCCTCCATGTCTCCATGAGTTCCTGGCGGAGCTGGGACCGCTGAGCTCTGATCTCTCGGCCCTCGGGCCTATGGCCCCACTCCAGCGCCTCCTTAAGCCATGTTGAGCCCTGAAAAAACCATGGGGGTAAAAGTGGGGAAAATACCATATACCATATCTGCAAATATATGTGTCGGGGGCTTTTTTTTAATTTTTATTTACTTATTATTATATTGCAGCAAGCACTGTCACAACGATGTTGTCAATTATCCTACTAATCCTACTAATGTTATAATGTGAAAGTTTGTGTAGATGTTTGTGAGTCGGATGTTTGTTACTCAATCACGCTTTAACGGCTGAACGAATTTGGCTTTAATTTGGTACAGGTATCGATTATAGTCTAGAATAACATATAGGCTTTTATCCCTGGAATAGGTTCTCATGGAAAGCGGAAACGGGAACAGAATTCCACGCGGATAAAGCCGCGGACGACAGCTAGTATATATATATAATTATATCTCTAAAGAATTATTTTATTCTCACAATCAAAGCAAGAAGTGTGGTCATGCCAGATTGTCCTGATTGACTCTCATTTGACACCTTAGTATTTGCATGTTCTCTAACATGCGGAATAGCATCACTAATCTATGTTGCAATACTAACCCCACATGAATACTACGTCACATCTCCCGAAGGAGGATCTAAAGACTGCTACTAATTAAAGATTCCACTCAGGAGGACGTATTAAATTCCCTGATGGGATATTCACAATGGACAATAAAAGTACTGCGGTTGGTGGCCCTGATAAAATTGACGTGCCGATATGATACAAGGTCTGCTTTGATTTGATGTTACTTCATCGTAAGACATGCGCTGAAACTCAAATGTAGGATTTCATTCATAGTTCTCTCCAATTTTGTTATATTCAGCCCTACAAATTGTTTTACCCCACCTGGCTTATAGTCCAGTGCTAATAGCCTTCGGAAAAGACCTGACAGGAAGGGAAATTTAACGTTTTGTAATAGGAAGTCTAGTTTCGCCGGAAATCGTGAGAAACTATCGATTTCACCGTCATACCTTTTTTTCGTGCGGAAATCCCCTTGGATACCCAATGCCAGCGGGGGCGGTTATGTCGAGCTTGAACCGACAAAAACCGCACGCCGTCTCGGGTCTTCAGACGCCGGGTTGCCCGTAAAGCATATCCCTTGCATGCATATACCCCGACAGACCCTGGGCCATCTCCGGTTTCGAGATGGCCTCCTCGGGTTTGGGAACCTCGGTGTCCACGTCTTGCCCCGGTTTGAGGGAGGGGCGCTAGTTGCCCCGCCGTCTCGGCCGGCTTCTGCTGGGGTGACAGGCGGCCTCACCTGCCACCCCCAGGCTTGCGCTCATGGAGGACGGAGACGGAGTCGCCTGCGAGCCCGGGGAGCATGTTGCGGGCCTTCACTCTCATACCTCAAACCCATTTTAATTTATTTTTCTTGTGGTTTTCGTAAAACCACACGGCCTCTGTGGCGTAGCGGTAGTGCATTCGACTGCTACGACAGGAGGCGCGAGTTCGATTTCCGCTCAGTGCAAATATTTGTATGCATGAATATGTCTATTTGCATTGGTCTGGGTGTTACTATTTATAATATGTATGTATTTACAAAAAAAAAAGTATATAAGTATATTTATCCGCATTCTGGATCCCATAACACAAGCTAGTTAAACTATGCTTACTTTGGGACTAGAAAGCGCTGTGTAGAATCTCGTAAAATATTTATTTATTTATTTATTTATTCCCCCAATTTCACTGGCCTATAACATAAATCCATTATTATTACTTTCTTGTCAGTTAATTTCTATAACTTTGTTGTCTTTACTAATTTTAGGTAGATTTCGATGAAATCGATCTACCTATTGGTTTCTTGACTACCTACTGTCGAATTTAAAAAAAAATTCTTCATAGGAGGTCTAGTTATGACCCCCTGAGTCCGAAATGACCACTGGTCAAAAAGTTTATACATAACATAACATAACATAACATAAACTCACGCCTATATCCCCGAAGGGGTAGGCAGAGGTGCTAGCACCCACATTTCGCCAGTTTATGTTTAGGTCCCAATGTAATAGGTGGCGAGCCTATTGCCATTAACCGGGCACTTATAAACCTGCGATAAATACACACATAACTTCGAAAAGCATCGAAAAGTCATTGGTGTGTGCCATGGTAAAACCTGGGATCGAACCCGAGACCTCGTCTCAGCAGTCCATTACCCATACCACTAGGCTACCGCGGTTTATATATTTAATATAATTATATATATATGTATGTATATATGTATGTATGTATTGTTCCACTTCCCAAAATTTGCGGCACTCTCACAGTCGCATTTTTGCCCCGATCGCTTTCAAACTGCGGTCAAAAATTGCTTGGGTGTAAACTTAGTTTAAGTTCGTGAACGGGTGGAATCCGGCCTAAGGGGACGGTAGGGCCTAACTTTTTGTGAAATCAGTTTTTCCTCAAAATATTCGAACCGTTCTAATTTTATCCCATAGTATACATGAATACCAACAACTTTTAAATATAAACCTATAAGATTAAAACTTTAACTAAAAGTGGAGGGGGGAAAAACCAAAATTTTTCAGGAAAAAAATCATAACTTCTAACCGGTGAGCATTCTTGATGTCGGAAACATTTTTAATCGATAGGTCATTTTTAAGTCTAAAATAAATGTCTGAAAAGTTTTTCGCTAAAAGTTACCGTTTTCAAGAAAAAAAAATTAAACATGTTAAAAATAATTTGGCAACATCATTCCCGAAACCAGATTTATCATTGCGCAAGTACTTTTTGGGTAGAATACTCAAATATTGTTTAAAGTCCGTAGTTCTCTATATAAAATAATATTAATTGCTTCACGAAATCTACCTGTGCGTTCCCCCTGCGGGAACGGATTTTTTTAAACGTTCGCATTCCACTATTTACAATCAACATGGTAGGTCTAGGCAGTATTTTTTTTTGTTCTTAATTAACCAACCGGATAAACAAAACTGATATTTGGTGTATACGTAGGGTTTAAAAAAGATATTTAGTTGCCTGACCTTAACAAAAAAATCTAATAAAATGAATCTAATAAAATGTATCTAATTGGTGGATAGAAGCTGAGCTGAGAAGATTCTCCCAAAGATTGTAGTGGAGTGTAGGTGTATCCTACAATCTTTGCGAGAATCTTTTATTTAACAATATAATTCCGACATTAGTCGAAATCAAATACAAAAATAAGATAAGATTTGTTTCATCTTATTTTTGTATTTGATTTCGACTAATGTAGATAAAAATGCAAATTCGCATATTTATTCAAAAATCTATATAAATAAAAATGAACGCGCATAACTTCCGAACGACTGCACCATTCTTTTTTTGTGTTCGTTACTGTCAGGGAATCTTGTATGAAAGAAAAATTTTGGAAAGTCCACGGGTAGGGTGCTATTATTGCAGCGAGGCGAAGCCAGGGCGCGCAGCTAGTATGAAATAAATTAAGATCCATTAGATATCAAAACCGTAACCTACCATGTCACCTGACATTGAACTTAAACTAGTGTAGTAACTCAAACAATTCGGCCATGACATGATCACAGAAAAATTCAAATAAAATGTATATTAAGTAAACTAATGATCTGCAAAATTATTCGTGGTTTGAACTAGATTCAAATTTGAAATTTATTTATTTACGTTATTCGTGATGATTTAGAAATAATACACAGTGGAAAATTTACATGTACCTATATAAAAATAACACCAAATAAATTGCGACACAATCCATTAAAATTTGCTTTATTTCAATGAATAATACAAAGTTTGAATAGTTCATTCCACTCCGTATCTTTTACTTTCATTTATTTAGAAATCAATGCAAATAGATTTATTCATACCAACGAGGTATAAATAAATCTCCGTCATCTACCCAACCGTGACCGGTCTCGGTCGGCGTGAAATGTCGTGCGGTGTTCCACAGGGATCGGTCCTGGGGCCGCTCCTGTGGAACATCGGATACGACTGGGTGCTTCGCGGTGAGCTCGTAGGCGGTGCCGCCGTCACGTGCTACGCGGACGACACGCTCGTGACGGCGTGCGGGGCGACGTACCGCGAAGCGACCCGAAAGGCCACGACCGCGGTTGCCCAAGTCGTTAGGCGGATCCGGCGGCTGGGTCTCGAGGTGGCCCTGCATAAAACCGAGGCCCTGTTCTTCCATGGGCCTCGGAGCAAGCCACCCGAGGCATCCAGTCTCATCGTGGGAGGAAATCGCATCGGCATCAAGCCCCAAATGAAATATTTGGGGCTCGTGCTCGACGGCCGATGGGACTTCGGAGAGCACATCCGAAGTCTGGCCCCCAAATTGAAGGGCACAGCTCTTGCTCTGGCTCGGCTGTTGCCCAACATGAGGGGGCCCGATGACTCCTGCAGGAGACTCTACGCGGGGATCGTGCGGTCCATGGCCCTGTATGGGTGCCCAATATGGGCGGAGGCCCTGAGGACCAGAACTGTGCGGATGCTGCGCGCTCCGCAGCGGGTTCTGGCCATCAGGGTCATCCGAGGGTACCGCACGATCTCCTTCGAGGCGGCGAGTCTCCTTGCCGGAACTCCGCCATGGGACCTGGAAGCGAGAGCCCTTTCGCAACTGTACCAGTGGCGAAAGGAGGCGCGGGAGCAGGGATGGAACCCCGAGCCTCGAGAAATCGAGGCCGTGCAGTCCCAGCTCCGCCAGGCCATCGTGGTGGAGTGGAAGGAACGACTTGGGCAACCAAGCGCAGGGCACGCCGCAATAGCGGCGGTAAGGCCCATCATGGAGGATTGGCTGGAGAGGCGACACGGAAGCCTCTCCTACCGACTGACGCAGGTGATCTCAGGGAAGGGGTGCTTCGGGGACCACCTGCATCGGATCAGGAAGGAGCCAACGCCTGAGTGTCATCACTGCGACGCGAGCGAGGACTCAGGGCTGCACACGCTGGCGGACTGCCCGGCGTGGGAGGCGCCGAGGCGTGACCTCGTGGCAGCCATCGGGGTGGGAGTCCTCTCGCTCGGCAGCATGATTGCGGCAATGGTGAGGAGCGCGAGCGCGTGGGCCGCCGCCGCCTCCTTCTTCGAGCATGTAATGCTCGCGAAGGAGGTGGCGGAGCGCGCCCGGGAGAGACTTAGAACTCTCCCGGTCCGCCGAGCCCGCAACTTGCTCGCCGCGCGTCGCAGGCAACTCAGGCGCCGGAGGTCGCTTAACGACCTCCGTCCTCCATGAGCGCAGGCCTGGGGGTGGCGGGTGAGGCCACCTGTCACTCCAGCAGAAGCAGGCCGGGACGGTGGGGCGACTAGCGCCCCTCCCCCAAACCGGGGCAAGACGGGGACACCGTGGTTCCCAAACCCGAGGGGGCCATCTCGAAACCGGAGATGGCCCAGGGTCAGTCGGGGTGCGAGGGATATGCTCTATGGGCAACCTTACACCCCGGCGTCTGTAGACCCGAGACGGCGTGCGGTTTTAGTCGGTTCAAGCCCGACATAACCGCCCCCGCTGGCACGCGGGGGGGTATCCGAAGGGATTTCCGCACGATAAAAAAAAAAAAAAAAAAAAAAGTTATAAATAAATCTGGGGTGTGTGTTGGGTAACCTCCTCGAGTGTCGCTCCGATTCCGATCCCGCTGCAGTCCGGGGGGAACGGAATCGGAGCGGCCGGTACACCCTGGGCGGCGGTCAATGGCTTCCCCTTCACCCCTTCATAGGGTTGGCATTGATCGTCGGCCAATACCCAACGTGGCGGGAACACATCGCTCTCCGTACTCCTCTGCTTTCAGAGGAGACAGGATGAGCGATGCTGTTAGTGGTGAGATGGCCCAGGGTCAGCCGGGGTGCGAGGGATATGCTCTATGGGTAACCTTACACCCCGGCGTCTGAAGACCCGAGACGGCGTGCGGTTTTAGTCGGTGCAAGCCCGACATAACCGCCCCCGCTGTCCGGCGGGGGGGTATCCGAAGGGATTTCCGCACGCAAAAAAAAAAAAAAAAGAAAAGGTATAAATAAATCTATTTGCAATGATCTAGATGTTTCTATGTATGTATTTACCAAAATGTTTCTAGAACCCATGCTTCGTTTCAGTAGTTTCAGTCCAGATAGAGCTGTATAGTATGTTCCAGAATACAGTACTAATTTATTATTAGTATTAATAGTATTTATTTTAAAAGTCTCAGATCCTTAGGAATAAACCCGAAACTATTTTTATTTTTGTATGATATCAAGGTTACACTCCATTTTTACAAATTCGAATTCGACTTTTTGCATATTATATTCAGCTGCAGTTTTATAAAGAGTAAAAGTAGGTACTTCCATAATCCAACAGCTTCAAAATCAAACATAGAAGAAATTTGATAGAAATTTGGTAGAAATTTGATGACACAAATTTGTCACAAAATTCGGCCGGGTAGGTACCACCGTGCACGATTGTGAAAAACCCTCCATAGTAATCCAATTTCGGTTTGATTGCGTTCAGGGGTCAGCAAGTGCATAGCCGGGCGGGGGGATTGTGGTCACAGCACTAGTGGGACCGGTGGTGTCACGTGGTGCTGCGACGACAATCCTCTTCTGATGAGGCCGTCAAGCTGAGTGCCACCATTGTTAACATGGTACGTGTATGTAATGGTGACCCTCTTTCCTGAGACCTTCAGCTTACCATCAGGCGAGGTGAAGTCAAATTGACGTGTCCTAAATATATAAAAAAAATATATATATAAAAAAAAACATGAGGTACAGTCATCGACGAAAGTTGCTTAAAACTAAAATATTAACGAACATTAATTTCATTGGAATACATACATCAATAATTGATGGAGAAGTGATTTTATAGATCCAGATCCTCAGAGGACTACGTTTTATATATTATTTTATGTAAAGCTTAAGAGCTAAGGAGATCAATTAATAAGAATTTGTTAATCTAGTTTTGCCTTTGACGGTACTATCATGTTTCCCGCCTCCTTATAAACCTCCTCATTATTATTCATTATCATATTCACTTTCCGGCTTTTACTTCTCCACTTCGTACGGTCTTGGGCATCCATGGCAGTGAGACACGCAGCACGCATGTCATCTTCTATGACATCAAGTCATTGCTTCTTGGGTCTAACCCTTCTACCGGTGCCGGCATGGCCCGACATTTGTTACCCACGCCACGTAATCAAACCGCACATAAATTTTAATAATGCAAAAATTGAGCTTGCCCCAATATTATTTAAAACAATTTCAAATTAAGCCTCTATTACAAGGCCTCTTTACTCCAAGACCCTGACCCAGTGATGCTTACCTCATCTATAATACAAACATTGGCCAAATTCAAAGTCAACGTCCGAAGTTTATGGATATTCCACGAAAGGACGTGTTTGTAATAGAGATATTAACTGCCATTATGTCCGTGAAATCGTAATGCTGCCGCACGTTCAACTTCGTAAAGACGACTCTCCTTGCTAACAGGACTAATCACATCCACGTTTTCACTACATAACTCCTGTACATCAGGATCAACAGTAGTGACACACAAAACACCGAGTAAATAATGAAACTTGGAAAGTCCCTGCGGTAAGTTAAAAGCCAGGACCTTTTAACTTACCGCAGGGACTTTCCACGAAACGAAATTCGAATCGAATCAAAACACGCATCGAAATAAATCCATAGTCTATTGCTAGAGCTAACCTTTCAACCTGAGGGACGTATCATTCAGGAGCCAATCTCATGGGAAGAAGTCTATGTACTCGGTGAATGATCAATCATTTGTGAGGATATCATTTGCACGTGGTCAACCCTACAAAAACCTTGTTTTTTTAGGTACCTCATATTGCGGGGTGCTTGGTTGGGGATCTCCACGCGGTGCACCCTGGGTGGTCCCATCCATCCATCATAGGGTGGGAGAGACGCTGCCGCCAACGGCCAACTCCGACAGGCAAGGACGGCCCTGTTGAGGGCTGTTCGGAAGCTTTCCACGCGTCCCTCTGACTAGCAGATGGCACAGTGGAGAGCAAGTAAGGGGGCCATCTCGAAACCGGAGATGGCCCAGGGTCAGTCGGGGTGCGAGGGATATGCTCTATGGGTAACCTTACACCCCGGCGTCTTTAAGACCCGAGACGGCGTGCGGTTTTAGTCGGTGCAAGCCCGACATAACCACCCCCGCTGGCCGGCGAGGGGGTATCTGACGGAATTTCCGCACAAGAGAAAAAAAAAAAGATACCTCATATTGCATCCGAAGGGATTTCCGCACGAAAAAAAAAAAAGTACCTCATATTGCATTCTCCTAGAAAAACTATGGTAAAGAAGCCATTCCAAACTCTCTATATTTCCTGTTTCAAACAACACTTAGGCCTGCAGATTTCTTAGAAAAGTTTTCCTTTATCGTTACAAGTGACATTTATTTTAGCGCATTTGGATGTATTTGTTATGTAAAACACGTTAATATGACTTTATCCCTTCTGATTGTAAGCTGTATATAAAGTCTAAAGATTGATGGTCATATAGATGCCAGAATGGAAAAATGGCCTCCAGCTAGATAGCCTCTATATATGCTTTTTCACGCCCCACTTCAATGTATAAAAACAACTCGATATAAAAAATGTCTTCCTACTGAAATTTATTTAGGATTTATTATTTATTTATTATTAATTTTTATTTATCATTTATTTATTTAGGAAAATAAAGAAAAAACACCCATTTACCTTGAAAAGTTTGCTTTTAAATTTCATAGATTTCGAACATTATCAGGGTCCATACAAAGGCCCCGATAATGTTCCAAATCTGATAAATTCAAACATTATCATGATGGGGGACCGTTCTCCTAGATACTAAAGCAAACTTTTTCAGACAATTTTTTATCTTCATCATCAACCTATTCTAGTCCACTGCTGGACATAGGTGTCCCCTAATGAGCGCCATAGCGCCCTGTCTTCAGCTTGCCGCATCCAGCATCTGCCCGCAGTCTTTCCCAGATCGTCATCCCACCTGGCCGGAGGGCGTCCTATACTACGTTTGCCGAGTCGCGGTCTCCACTCAAGAACACGTTTACCCCAGCGGTTGTCGGTTCTTCGCGAGATATGGCCGGCCCACTGCCACTTCAGCTTGCTTATTCTTTGAGCTATGTCGATAACCTTGGTTCTCTGTCGGATGTATTCGTTACGAATCCTATCCTCAGAGAAACTCCGAGCATAGCTCTTTCCATAGCTCGCTGAGCGACTTTGAACTGGTGGACCAGCCCTACCGTGAGTGTCCACGTCTCAGCTCCGTATGTCATTACGGGTAGGACGCACTGATTGAAAACTTTCGTTTTCAAACACTGCGGTATGGATGACGAGAAGGCCCGACGTAGTTTCCCAAACGATGCCCAGCCTAGCTGGATCCTCCTCTTGGCCTCCTTTTCAAAATTGTTTTTACCCAACTGCACAATCTGCCCGAGGTAAGTATACTCAGAAACAATTTCAAGAAAGTGGCCATCCACGACGACCGGTCCAGGATCAATGTGGCCATTGATCAAGACTTTGGTTTTATCCAAATTCATGCCAAGACCGATGCGTCGCGAGGTTGAAGCTAGGCCGTCCAGCATCTGGGTTAGATCCTCTTGCGACTCTGCCATTAAGACTATGTCATCAGCGAATCGCAGGTGTGAGATGTAGTCGCCGTTTATATTTATGCCCTTACCTTTCCAGTCCAGCGTCTTAAACATATCTTCCAATGCGCTCGTGAACAGTTTCGGGGATATGACATCCCCCTGTCTCACTCCTCTGCGCAATTGGATGGGTTTAGACTGCTGATCCTGTACTTGGACACTCATAGTGGCGGCTTCGTAAAGGCATCTCAGCACCTCGACATAACGATAGTCTACTTGACATCGCTGTAAGGATTCCAGAACAGCCCAATTTTCGACGGAGTCAAAGGCCTTTTCATAGTCCACAAAAGCGAGACACAGGGGCTGATTATACTCTTCGGACTTCTGTATAATCTGCCTCACTATGTGAATGTGGTCTATGGTGCCATATCCTCCGCGGAACCCAGCCTGTTCCGGTAGCTGGAACTCGTCGAGTCTCCTGGCGAGACGATTCGTGACCACTCGTGAAAATAGCTTATAGACGTGGCTCAGGAGTGTGATGGGTCTGTAGTTTTTAAGGAGGGTCTTATCACCCTTCTTAAAAAAGAGAACAACCAAACTCCCGCTCCACGCCTTAGGAGTTCTCCCACTGTGAAGGACGGCATTGAAGAGTTTCTGTAGCTCATGTATGACAGGAGCTCTTCCTGGCTTCAGAAGCTCTGAAGTAATTCCGTCCTCACTGGGGGCTTTCCATTTTTAAGCTGCTTCAAAGCTAACACGATCTCGTCTTGACTGATATCAGGCAGTTCGTCGGTATAGTGGCGTGTCAGGGTGGGTCTGGAATCATGGTCGTCTCGTCGAGGACGGAGAGCATGTGCAGTATACAGACGGCCATAGAAATCCTCTATCTCGGCGGAGTTCTCCGGCTCCTTCCTGGCTGCTGAGTGAATACTTTGCACCTTCAATGAGGCGTGTGTTGGAGCTCCGAAGGTCGCACCGTACCACCTTCGCAATTTCCTTGTTTAGGTGTGACCTGTCTGACGAAGTCGCTTGGGTGGATTTCCGTCTTCTTGCCATCAGCCACAGAGTCTCATCCGAGGGTTTGGACTTCCTGCCAGTACGCTGTTTTTTGCAGAACTTGAACCCCTCGTCTCTCAGCGTTTCGACCAGATTGTGTAGGGTCTCGTTAGCGTCATCAGTGGGTTCCAAGGCAACAAATCTTTCTCCGAGAAGCTGCTGGAACTTCTCGGTGCCCGCCATGATTTGGGTTGAGTTAGGTCGGAGAGTGGACATCATCAGACGGTTTCTTTCAAGCTTTATGTTGATATTCAGAGAGCCTCGGAGCAGTCGGTGATCAGATCCGGTATTAAACCTGTTGATCACTGAGACATCTCTGAATATGTGCTTGCTATCCGTCATGATGAAGTCGATCTCATTTTTTGTCACAGCGTCGGGGCTTTGCCATGTCCACTTCCTTTGAGGCTGTTTCTTAAAGAAGGAATTCATTCAGAATAGCCCCTCTTTCTCAAGGAAGTTGACATGCATTTGCCCCTGTGATTCCTAACTCCATAACCATGCGGGCCTATACGGGATTTGTACCCAGACTGGGTACCCACCTTGCCGTTAAAGTCCCCCATAACAACGTTGAAGTGAGCCTTAGTGATGTTGTGCAAGGCTTTGGATATGTCTTCATACATATCCTCCACTTCATTATCCGAGTGTGCCGAATTTTTTATCCTATTGAACGATAAATCTATCGAAATTTCATATTCTCTCATGAAAGACAAAATTCGTGTTGACATATGTAATGTATTTCGAATCTACCTCATCAACAATCACGAAAGTATTCTAGGCCTTAACAAAAAGATGAGTATCAGACCAAACTACAACTTTTAAAAGAGCAATTTTAACCTAGGGGACCACGCCTCGCGATCCTTTTTACGATTTACTGAGTTCGTTTTACATTACACTGCTACATGATGGAATACAAGAGGTACTTAGTAATCGTTATTAATCAATATTTAACACTTTTATATTTCTTTTTCAGGTGCACAAGTCCTAAAAGTGCTGAACACAGACTCGCAGGTCCTAGCCAAAGACTTCGGAGGTCCAATTCTAGACTACGCCATCGATTACTCTATGAATGTCACACAAAAGTTCTTCGATGCTTATACCTATGATCAAATCTCATATATACCGCTGAGTGATGACTTTTTTGAAAAAGAGTCTGATTAGTTGAGTGTTCATGGTATGTTCTGTAGGTAAGCTTAGGTAGCTTTAAGAGAGAACTCAAAGTGGCAAACCACGATCTATTTGCGAGAGCGACTACCAGTTCACTTCTTCTCGATGGATATAGAACTAATATATAATAAAGGATGATTCAATCTTATTCAAACTTTGCCCATAAGTGCACGGTGTACTTATCTACGTTCGTGCATAGGCCTATTTACGTATAAGCATGGCGGGCGAACTCATCTCATCGATTAACATTATAATATTGAATCATTCTTTATTTGTGGTGAAAGTTACAAACGCAAAAACTTTTGTATTTTCTCAAATAAGTTCCAAAGAATAATTGGATTTATACACAAAATAGAACAAATTAACTCGTTTGTACCTAATTTTAACTTTTACAAAGGATTAATGTTTTACGGTAATTTAGAATTAGTTTCTCATCATCACATCAGAAGGGCTTTTAAATTGTCACGTCGGAAAGAAGAGTGGGACAACGCATTACAAACTCGAAACAAGCCGATGCAAACCGCACTCTCACTCACTCTTCGTCCCGACGCGACGGCGACGTAGACGTACGCCGCAAATCAAATTCCGAACGCCTACTGTATGTGTGTAAGTTAAGTACCTACCTATATAATTACGGATAATTGAGTCAAAAGTACGTTTATTACTGATATTTATGTTTTAAAAACTTTACAATGTACTACTTTACTTTACTACTCCTTAATTTATGTTTAAGTGTTTATTTGTAAAGAATCGAATAGTCGGTCGGTGGTTAATAATAACATCCAGCTAATCGTTCTTCCTAAGTTATTGTTTAATTACTGAATTTTGAACGATGTTTTATTAACCAATTAGTAAAGAAAAACATTTTCTGTAGAACAAAACGTACTATTAAATTCAAAGTAAATCTTTACCAAATCATGAAAAGCGTTATGAAATTAATGTATTCAAAAGATTGACAACATTGCCGAGTGGAAATACAATGCTAATTAATCCAAAACAACGTAAACCCAAAATGCACGAGTATGTTAGCCTATATAAAGCTATTTATTACCTCAATGATATATAATATATGAAATTCTGGCAGTTAGTTCGACTCATTATATCCTTAGTTCTAAGAAAATATCAGCTCCTGAAATAGCACAAACTTATACACATACACATAACTTCACGCCTGTATCCCCGAAGGGGTAGGCAGAGGTGTATTACACACACTTTTAGTTATGTTTAGGTCCCAATGTAATAGGGGGCGAGTCTATTGCCATCTACCGGGCACATTACTAAGCGAGCGATAATCAACATTTTGAAAACACACATAACTACGAAAAGTCAGAGGTGTGTGCCCGGGGCGACTGGGGATTGAACTCGAGACCTCCTCTCAGCAGTCCGTTACGTACACCACTGGGCTATCGCCGCTTTTTTGCTGAAATAACGACATCGTAAATACTGTTTTAAAACAAAAGAACTACGTTCAACTAAGACATCGAAATCAGATGCGAATCTATAGAATGTAATAATGGTGTTTTAAACGATACGTGAATTACATGTTACATGTGATATTTTATGTAAATATTATGATACGTTAGACATAATTTAGACTTAGATCTAGGTTTTGGAATAAATATTAATTTGTTGGGGTAAAATGATGAAATTACCATTTTGTATTTAACATTTAAGCGAAACATTTATACTTATTTAATAGATATCATCATCATCCTAACGTTAATACCGGTGGCAACTAAAGCTGTTACTTTGGAGCCCGGGGTTCACTTTTCTAGCTTCTCTGCTCCACTTCTCTGTGCGGCCTTCGGAATCCCTGATAGTGAGACCATTGACGCTCATAATTATCATTTCTCACGACGTCAGGCCAACATTTTTTTAGACTACTTCATATATCAGTATACTAGGTACTTATTTAATTCATATTCAATTCTGCCATGATTCTGGACTCTGCGAAACTTTCGCTTTGTGAGAAATATATCCGCACCCAGGAATGTTGATATTGCGGGAATATGATGATTGGTTATTAGGGCAAGGTTAGACTACTATATTATATGGTTTTAAGTGGTAGGCGAATCAATAAGTGGCAAAGATGGCCTGAATAACAGAGTATTTTTCTAAAAATTTCACACCAATTTCTGCTGGTTAAATCAAATTTAAAAAAATCCTAGACCATGCAAGCTTATTTTCATTCAAAATGACCAATAAGTAATTTAGTACGGTAACTTCATGTTTCAACCCCTATTATTAAATAGATACTTATATGTTTAATTTATGTGTATAAATTGACATGAATTGGAAATTAAAAGATGGAACAAGAAATGAATATAAAATAAACAATATTTTATTTACTAAAACCTACACATTTATGAGTGCGAAAACCATAAAGCTTTTTAAATCCAGAAATTGTTTCGGTAGAGTCAACGACAAAAGTAGCTTAACAGTTAAAATCTATACTTAAACCTTTTTTACAACGGAATACCTGCCAATAATTTTTGTATAAGTAGTTTCATAATCCTCAGAGAATAAATTTAGGATAATTTCATGCGTTGTTTATAAATTTATTAAAGGTTTAAGAGCTAAGGTGAACAATAAATTAGGTTTCGTTAAGCTACTTTTGTCGTTGACTGTGGCATGTTTGTTATATGAATCTGCTGTAAGCTTCCAGGCTTCAGGCTTTCAGGTGGTGAAGGGGAAGCCATTGACCGCCGCCCAGGGTGTACCGGCCGCTCCGATTCCGTTCCCCCCGGACTGCAGCGGGATCGGAATCGGAGCGCCACTCGAGGAGGTTACCCAACACACACCCCCGTGACCTTGTACCTAAAATCTAGCTAGCTTACTTTCATTTCATTAATAGACAGAAGGAATGTATAGCATTAAGTTACTTAACCGCTTAGCAATCCTTGCCCTATCACAAGAAATATCAGAATACAAGTTACGAAGGCTGCGTTTCCAACAGAGATGTGCGTGATAGCTCGGCGGTGCGCGGTTGCTTAGCGAGTTTTGGAACGTTATGAGTGTTTCCAACAGATTTGTGCTGGGCCGGATGAGTGATGCAATGATGTGTAACAGGCTCGTTTCGGATGCGAGCGGGGTGAGGTATGGTGGGAGCGGAGCTCGCTTGCGCCCTCGCAACTCGCAACACATTCGTCGCACACATTCTTTCCTTGTTTTGCATTTGACAAAACCTCGCTCCGATGAGCCATTTCCACTAGAGCTGCGCTGAATAAGACTAGGTAAATGGAGTGATTTTATGGGTTCTTATCAAACACATTCCTCGCTACATAGCCTCCCATAGCTCAGGTGGAAATGCAGCCTAAGGCGCGCATGTCATAACCAAACTTTGCGCAAGCGATCTTCTACACTTGCTTTATTACGACACATCTGGGGCTGCCAATCGTCGTAGGTACGTCACAAAGGCACACGGTGTTAATTACTATTAGTTTAAAATGTAATGTAAGTTGGCAATCCAACTAAACAGGCGATATATTTATGGCGTATCGCTTAGATTTTTCAACTGCTAATCCGGAGATCGTGGATTTGATTACCGCTCAGTACAAAAATTTGCATGCATTATTGCAAGAATATGTTTTTTTTTACATAGAAATAGTAGTAACCGGAATAACTAGTGTTCCCGCTTACCCCTCCAGCTAAACTAAATTGCTTGTGTTAGGAGTAGGTTCACGTCGGTACTGTAATGGCAAGGATTCGAACCTGGAAGGCCAACTCCTTAACCACTAAGCTACCGATCTATTGATCTAGGTGTTTCGAGGTATAATATGTATGTTTTAACAATAAAAAAGCGTATCTTAGTATGTTTATCCGCATTCTTGTATCTATATAACAAGCAAATCAATCCAAGTCGCAGCCAAGGCTCTAACTTTGAAGCCGGGTTCGCTTGCCTGCTTAGTGCTTCTCCTTTTTTTTTATACCACTTAGGTAGCAGACAAGCACAAGGCCCACCTGATGAGAAGCGGTAACCGCGGCCTATGGAGCTGTGCAACACCAGGGGCGTCACACTCGCGCTGCTGACTCTGTAACAACCTTCTAATGCCCCCCATATTGAGAGAGATCATTCAACAGCCTGAGAGTGCGTGGGATGAAATTTATTGGTTTGTTTTGGTTTTTATGTGAGAGTTTGCAGTCTGATCTTCCTACCCTGAGAGGAAAGTCTTCATCAGAAACTCGTCGTTCAATCAGCAGGCTTGCAGGTGAGGTTGCCCAGATGTGATAAATCATAATCACAGCGATTTCCCAGTTGCTTGCAAAGTTTGCACTCTGGACCCCGAGGTCCGCTTATAATATTGTTTTTGATTGGCGCCGATTTAGCCGACAGCTTTTCCGGAAGCGATTGCGGTCTGACCTCCGAGACCTGAGAGGAAAGCCTGCATCAGAGCTTTTTTAGCAGGTGCACCGACTTGCTGGTAAAGTGGCTTCGGCCTCAAGGATGTTGATAAGGCCCCTTCACATTCAGATCCAATTAATCTATTTGTATTTACGTATAACACGCAAATCAATCCATTTCTTAGAGTGTGCGCTGGAATTGCACAACTTGATACCTCCAACCCCTTTCCACCAACGAACGACCAGACACGCACAGCGACGCGCCAACGCTACATGGTGGATATTCCACTCATATTACGCACGAAACGTTTCGGCGACAAATTTATTATGCGTAAAGCTAAGGAGTGGAATTGCCTGCCTGAGTCTGTGTTTCCGGAAAGCTATAACCTCGGAATCTTCAAGTCTCGAGTGAATAGGTTTCTTCTAGGCAAACGTGATCCGTCATAGACCACATAGTCACTTACGACCAGGTGAGATAGAGGTCAAACGTGAGCCTATCATTCATAAAAAAAAAATTACTTGCATCTATATGATGGAAGTTTATGTATATGATTTGGTTTTCGCTCTATCAACGTGAGGTGGTAACAACGGGATATGTACCATGTGTTGTTTTAAGTTTGCATGGCGCTTGCAACAATGCCGAAATATCTGAAACTCAAAACAACACATGGTAAAAATCCCGTTGACTCCAATTCTAATGATAGTGACTTTAGAGGAACGGGGTGTGATGTTCCTCCAACACAAACGGAGGACCCTCCGACCAGGCAAGGTAATCACGCCTGGTGGGCCGCGGCCCAACGGTTGTCGTTGAGATGTTGTGAATATGTTATACCAGCGCGCGAACTTCATCTTCGCGATGCAGGATTGGTAGTGACGTAGTAATATCGAAGTAGTTCAACTTGTTGTCGCTAGATGGCGCTGGGTATATGTGGTATCGCCACAGTGACCATGATAATTTAAATACCTATAACGTGGCAAAATAATGTTTACTTTGGTGCCCTACAGCTTTATGCACAAAGATCACGATAAGCGCTTCTTTGTAATCCAAATAGCAATTTGTCCGATGAATATTTCCCACAATCAGCTAGCGATGCTCGCGATGATCTGCATGATACGTAGCCTTCATACACCTACGCTACGCTTTCTCTGTGTGCATTTACGAGTACTAGGTATCTAGACCGCACCGTACCGCTCACTGTAGACCTAGCACGGGACAAGAATGGTCGGAATTACAAAACAATATTACACATATTTGAAAAAGGAATATAAACAGTGATGACTGTAAACAGTATGACTCGACGCAATGCTGACCGTTCGAATAGGGATCAAGCAATAGAGAGGTGTCCTGGCGATGACGGAATTACTACTGAGCTCCTGAAAGCAGGCAGGGTCCCAGTGCTACAAGAGCTAGCGAGCCTGTTCTTCAAAAAAGGTGAGAGGGCCTTACTACAGAATTTCAGACCCATCTCACTTCTGAGTCATGTCTACAAGCTGTTCTCCGCCACTATGTCCGTCCAGCTCGAAGATCAGAAGACGAACCCCATAAGCCTACAGCGTGAAGTGAGATAGGGGAAGTTATATCCCCCAAACTACTCACCAACGCGCTGGAGGACGTCTTCAAGACTCTGGATTGGACTGAGCGGGGTATAAACATAAATGGCGAGTACATCTCGCATCTTCGGTTCGCCGACGACATCGTCATAGTTGCGGAGTCACTGGGGCAGCTGGGCGAAATGCTGCACAGCCTAAATGAAGCCTCTCGACGCGTCGGTCTTGGTGTGAACTTTGAGAAAACCAAGGTTATGTTCAACGAACATGTCTAGCCGAGACCGATTGCCGTCGAAGGGTTGACACTCGAAGTTGTTCAACAGTATGTCTACCTTGGGCAGGTTATCCAGCTCGGTAGAAACAACTTCGAGAGAGAAGTCACCAAAAGGATCCAGCTAGATTGGGCAGCATTTGGCAAACTGCGTCGGGTTTTCTCCTCTCCTTTACCGCAATGCCTAAAACAATGGTGTTCGACCAGTGCGTCCTACCTGTCATGACTTACGGTGTCGAAACGTGAACATTGAAGGATAAAATTTGAAATGAGGCCATCCGACAAAGAACTAAAGTCACCGACATAGCTCGCAGAATAAGCGAGCTGAAGTGGCAATGGGCTGGCCACATCTGCCGATCGAAGGACCGATGGCCGATGGAGCAAACGAGTCCTAGAGTGACCACGAATCGGTAAACGGAAGGTAGGATGTCCCCCCAGCAAGATGGACGGACGACCTGAAACAGGTAGCTGGGATAGACTGGATGCGCAAGGCGGAGGATGTGGTGCTATAGCGTAAAATGAGAGAGGCCTATGTCCAGCAGTGGACTACAATAGGCTAATTGATTGAATACAGAGGTTACCAGTTGAAACACGAAACTGACTAAGAAGTATTTTTCTAATATTAAAAAGTTGGTTAAACTGATCATAGGATTGTGAGTTATTTTTTGTGTATCATGTATTGCGATCATAAATAAAAGCCGTGATTAAGTAAAGATGCGACTGGTCCGTCGATAGAATGCAACGGACACGCGCATAGGTCAGGGGTGCCCCCAGAGGTCAATTTTTAAACTAATTTGAATAATATCGGTTACGATTGAGTCTGCTACCTACTGATATACTGTTTGTCTTTGTGTACGGTCACTAAATAGGACAAGAGGGTAGACAGATGAATACAGACTGTCAGTCCAATAGCAGTGACAGTGCGCTGGCGAGCCGAATATATGACTACGCAAAAGTGCAACTACTATAGAGTCTTCCTGGGAATCCTCCCCCTTCAAGTCGATGGCAGCCCCACAGGCAGTTTCTAGGATTCGGCGGGCCTGAGACGTGGGTATCTCTCAACAAAGGACCCTTTACGGTCAACAATATACAAAAATATAAGTAGGTAGGTAGGCGGGGGGGTATCCGAAGGGATTTCCGTACGAAAAAAAGGTACCTACTTAAAAAAAAATATTAATTCATTATTTGAGAGTTCCACTAAATATCTTCACATACTTTTAAGCCTATACTATTTGACGCCCGAATTCGAATGTCTGTGTGTTTTTCTAGTCACACTATCCCGTGCTAGGTTTCCGCTCGGACATACATTACGAAAGCAGTGTAAACGCCTGCGCATGCACAAATTGGGCCCCATTTGCCGTAGTTGTTGAAATATTGTAGGTTAGTGCAATCGGGATGTGATTACTTATATAATTCGTCTGATTCATGATGGGAAACATTAAAATTAACTTAATATGTTAACATAGATTTTGTGAATATCAAAGTATGCCATTTGCTCTTAACTTCTGTTGCATTCACAGCCAGCACTATGTCACCCCAGGTACTCTCGCCTAGAGCACGCCGCTATAGCGACGGTAAGGCCCATCATGGAGGATTGGCTAGAGAGGCGACACGGAAGCCTGTACCGACTAACGCAGGTGATCTCCGGTAAGGGGAGCTTCGGGGACCACCTGCATCGGATCAGGAAGGAGCCAAGGCCTGAGTGCTATCACTGCGACGCGAGCGAGGATACAGGGCTGCATACGCTCGCGGACTGCCCGGCGTGGGAGGTGCCGAGGCGTGAACTCTTGGCAGCCATCAGGGTGGGAGTCCTCTCGCTCGGCAGCTTGATTTTGGCAATGGAACGGAGCGCGAGCGCGTGGGCCACCGGCACCTCCTTCTGCGAGCATGTAATGCTCGCGAAGGAGATGGCGGAGCGCACCCTGGAGAGATTTAGTACTCTCCCGGCTCGCTGAGCCCGCAACATGCTCGCCGCGCGTCGCAGGCGACTCAGGCGCCGGAGGTCGCTTGACGACCTCGGTCCTCCATGAGCGCAGGCCTGGGTGTGCAAGGTGAGGCCGCCTGTCACCCCCAGCAGGCCTGGACGGTGGGGCGACTAGCGCCCTCTCCCAAACCGGGGCAAGACCGGGACACCGTGGTTCCCAAACCCGAGGGGGCCCTCTCGAAACCGGAGATGGCCCAGGGTTAGTCGGGGTACGAGGGACATGCGAGACGGCGCGCTTCGGCGCTCCGGCGCGAGTCGGTTCAATCCCGACATAACCGCCCCCTCTGGCCGATGGGAGGGTAAACAAAAAAAAAGGTACTCTCGCCTACTCGTCGCATCCACAATTAGATTTATTTTGACAATAGGTTCTCTCTCTCATTATCATCACAGCGCTGATCCTAGCTGCAGCCAGAGCTTGCACTTTGGAGTCTGGGGTCCACTTTCTTAATCATTCTCTTGATGTTGACCAGCTGACCTTCAATCCCAAGAGGAAAGCCTGCACCAAAGTCTCGTCTGTCAATCAGCAGATTTACCGGCTTGCAGGAGAGGTTGACTTGGGCGCCGAAGGTATTGATGATCCCCTGGGAAACCGCGCTGGATGGGTCGGTGGCACTGGTGCACAACCCTGCCGCCGGCAGGCCACCTCTTGCCGTCGTTGCAAGGGGACCCGGCTGCGTGGCGGCGGCGGTTGGCGACATAGCGGTCGTGGCTGCTTACTTAACGCCGAGCCGAGACATAGCTGATGACTCGTATGAGCAATGGCTCCGTCAGCTGGCAGTCGTCGTCAATGCCTGCCACCCCCGCCCGGTCCTTGTGCTCGGGGACTTCAACGCCTGGTCGTTGGCGTGGGGTTCCCGTCACGATAGGGGCCCGGCGGGGGATAGAGGCAGGGCACTGGAGGACTGGGCCGAAGGACTTGGCCTAGACCTCCTAAATCGGGGAGTCGTGGACACGTTCGTGACCTCGAGGGCCAGTTCAATCGTGGACATCTCGTTCGCGAGTCCCTCGTTGACGCGACGTGTTCAGGGCTGGCGTGTCGTTTTGGGGGAGGAGACAAGTTCGGATCACCGATATATTCGGTTTGACGTCTCCGCCCCCGCGAGCGATGCGCCGGCCACACCGGCTCCACCCGAGCCACGTTGGGCACTTAAGCGACTAGATCGGGAGCTCCTCCTGGAAGCCGCCATCGTACAGGCCTGGGCCTCTGCACCGGACAGGCCTGTCAACGTAGACGATGAGGCGGAGTGGTTCCGGGAGGCCATGACCCGTGTCTGTGACGCGGCGATGCCTAGGGCTCAGCCCTATAATCCGAGGGGTCGGGTCTACTGGTGGTCGTCGGAGATCGCGAGGCTCAGACGGGCCTGCGTGATCACGCACCGCCGGTGGGCCCGATTCCGTAGGAGGTGTCGCCGCCCCGCAGATGCGGAGGCCCGAGAGGCGGAGTTGTACGAGGAATACAGGGAGGCCAGAGGTGCCCTCCGAGCAGAGATAAGGCGGGCCAAAAAGGAGGCCCGCTGCGAACTGCTGGAGACGCTGGAGCGGGACCCTTGGGGGCGGCCCTACCTAATGGTAAGGGGAAAACTGCGCCCCAAGGCCCCGCCGTTGACCCAGTGTCTCCAGCCGGAACTGCTCGGAGGAGTTGTTAGCTCCCTGTTCCCAGCGCGGGCGGTGGAACATGTTCCACCGCAGATGACTCCGCCTCGGTTGCCAATGGTGCCCGACGTGGTTGACGACGACGTGCCCGAGGTCACTTGGGTAGAACTAGAGCAGGCGGTGAGAAGGCTGAGAGCCAAACGCACCACCCCGGGACCCGACGGCATTCCAGGCCGAGCGTGGGTCCTAGCTCTAGTCGACGACGCTCTCGAACCCCGACTGAGAGGGCTTCTCAGCGCATGTTTGGAGCGGGGCCAGTTTCCGAAATTGTGGAAGACGGGGAAACTGGTCCTCATCCGAAAGGAGGGGCGCCCGGCGGACTCACCGTCCGCCTACCGGCCCATAGTGTTGCTCGACGAGGTGTGCAAGCTCTTTGAAAGAGTAATTGCGAAGCGCCTCGTCGAGCACCTCTCAAGAGTGGGGCCGGACCTGGCGGATGGCCAATATGGCTTCCGCCAGAGGCGCTCCACCGTGGATGCCATCATGCGCGTGAGGGCTCTGGTGGAGGATGCAGTAGCCCGGGGTGAGGTGATGTTGCCGGTGTCCCTGGACATCGCCAACGCGTTCAACACCTTGCCCTGGAGTTGCATTAGGGAGGCGCTCGTGTATCACGAAGTGCCTCTCTACCTCCGCCGCATAGTCGGGGCGTATTTGACGGAGAGAGCCGTCTTCTACCCAACCGTGACCGGTCTCGGCCGGCGTGAGATGTCGTGCGGTGTTCCGCAGGGATCGGTCCTGGGGCCGCTCCTGTGGAACATCGGATACGACTGGGTGCTTCGCGGTGAGCTCGCAGACGGTGCCGCCGTCACGTGTTACGCGGACGACACGCTCGTGACGGCGTGCGGAGCGACGTACCGCGAAGCGACCCTGAAGGCCACGACCGCGGTTGCCCAAGTCGTGGAGCGGATCCGGCGGCTGGGTCTCGAGGTGGCTCTGCATAAAACCGAGGCCCTGTTCTTTCATGGGCCTAGGAGCAAGCCACCTGAGGGATCCAGTCTTATCGTGGGAGGTAATCGCATCGGCATCAAGCCCCAAATGAAATATTTGGGGCTCGTGCTCGATGGCCGATGGGACTTCGGAGAGCACATCCGAAGTCTGGCCCCCAAACTGAAGGGCACAGCTCTAGCTCTGGCGCGGCTGCTGCCCAACATGAAGGGGCCCGATGACTCCTGCAGGAGACTCTACGCGGGGATCGTGCGGTCCATGGCCCTGTATGGGTGCCCAATATGGGCGGAGGCCCTGAAGGCCGGAAGTGTGCGGATGCTGCGCGCGCGGAGCGAGTGATGGCCATCAGGGTCATCCGCGGGTACCGCACGATCTCCTTCGAGGCGGCGAGTCTCCTTACCGGAACTCCGCCATGGGACCTGGAGGCGAGAGCCCTTTCGCCACTGGTACAGGCGTGGGAGCAGGGACTGAACCCCGAGCATCGAGAAATCGAGGCCGTGCAGTCCCAGCGCCGCCAGGCCATCGTGGTGGAGTGGAAGGAACGACTTGGGCGACCAAGCGCAGGGCACGCCGCAATAGCGGCGGTAAGGCCCATCATGGAGGATTGGCTAGAGAGGCGACACGGAAGCCTCTCGTACCGACTGACGCAGGTGATCTCCGGGAAGGGGTGCTTCGGGGACCACCTGCATCGGATCAGGAAGGAGCCAACGCCTGAGTGTCACCACTGTGACGCGAGCGAGGACTCAGGGCTGCCCACACTGGTGGACTGCCCGGCGTGGGAGGCGCCGAGGCGTGACCTCGTGGCAGCCATCGGGGTGGGAGTCCTCTCGCTCGGCAGCATGATTGCGGCAATGGTGCGGAGCGTGAGCGCGTGGGCCGCCGCCACCTCCTTCTGCGAGCATGTGATGCACGCGATGGAGATGGCGGAGCGCGCCCGGGAGAGGCTCAGAACTCTCCCGGCCCGCCGAGCCCGCAACATGCTCGCAGCGCGTCGCAGGCGACTCAGGCGCCGGAGGTCGCTCAACGACCTCCGTCCTCCATGAGCGCAGGCCTGGGGGTGGCAGGTGAGGCCGCCTGCCACCCCAGCAGAAGCAGGCCGGGACGGTGGGGCGACTAGCGCCCCTCCCCCAAACCGGGGCAAGACGGGGACACCGTGGTTCCCAAACCCGAGGGGGGCATCTCGAAACCGGAGATGGCCCTGGGTCAGTCGGGGTGCGAGGGATATGCTCTATGGGCAACCTTACACCCCGGCGTCTGAAGACCCGAGACGGCGTGCGGTTTTAGTCGGTTCAAGCCCGACATAACCGCCCCCGCTGGCCGGCGGGGGGGTATCCGAGGGGATTTCCGCACGAAAAAAAAAAAGAAAACGTATTGATGATCTAAGATAAATATATAAGATAAAATGGAAAAGAGGAGCAGGATTGTGAAAGCCTCGGATACAATCAGGTACAACGCTAAGATGCTGATGATGAGATGTTTAAAAGAAGCATCTCGTTTCCAACAATAATAAAGGATTATTCAGGACCCACTTTTCTAGGTTATAAATTACTCGTAAGTCACAACTCGAACAAACTGTAAATAAAAATTCATCAGATTCATATTTTCCTTCGCCGCAAAAAGCCAATTTTTCTTTTGGAATATCATCAAACGTCGTTTTATATGTTTGGGTAACAATGAGAAAGCAATTTGTTCTTGTCAACAGCTATGAGGCGAAGTCACGCGACGAGCTAGCGAACGTCTGCCAACTTTATTATTTTGCTATGTTTTCATTTTATTTGTTTGTAAGTTTCTAATCGCTGATATCCCGGGATAGAGTTCATTGCATGATAATTGAACAAGTTCATTGTAGAATTATAACTGTCAAACAACAGTAAGTAATTACACAGTAGCCAGTGATGTTTTTTTTATACTGATATATACTAACATATTTTTATGATATTACTCACCATTGAATCACGGTCACCAGATTAAAAGTTGGTGCAATTGACTCAAAATATAAGACAATTAGACAATGTGTACCCGACGTGTCTTTTTCACACATTTCTCTAAACATACTACATTTTAAAACTGTCTTTGATAATTCCTCTGTACTTGTAATTACGAATATACATCGCGAACGTTCAATAACAGTAATGTAAATATTAAAAGACATTACTCAAAGCAATCGGATATGAGTACACAATTTAGCTTCACAAAACTCCACTGAACCAATAAATCGAGCGATGAACTCACGAAAATCCACGAAAGTCGCGTTCATGTTTATTAAAATTGCTTTTGGCGTCACGGGAATATTGTTTTATAGAGGGAAAATGTAGATTTGATTGGTTTATTGGGCAGTGCACCCACACCATCGAGGTTGTGACAATCAATATTATTTAACAATATGGCGATTAGAAAAAGAATACATAAATACGGTCCCGCCTTTTTTGGTGTATTCCCCAATTAGATATTCGGGTCCAAACCAACGTCACTTGCTAGATGGTTAACCTTCTGGATTCAGGTCGACGCTGTGGCACAGGCTTTACTTTCGGGTTCGGAACCACAGACGGCAGTTAAGTACGGCGGATAAAAAAATTATCAGCTTACCCCGGGCTCCAAGGTGGCAGCCTGTGGTGCAGATACTGCAGATAATAAAGACGAGACATCACCTCATCTTCTCACTTAGAAAATCCGGGTACATCGCTTCGTCTACTTTCATAATTGTCTTCATACATGCTTGCCGGATGAGGGTAAAAATGAACTTACAAGGAGATGTTTGCCTCATCAAACAGATAACTTTTTTTTTTTTTTATACCACTCAGGTGGCAGACAAGCTCACGGCCCACCTGATAGGAAGCGGTTACCGCGGCCTATGGACGTGTGCAACACCAGGGGCGTCACACTCGCGCTGCCGACCCTGTAAAAACCTTCTAATGCCCTTCTTGAAGAACCCCATATTGTAGTCGCTTGGGAAAACCACAGCAGGGAGATCATTCCACAGCCTGAGGAATGAAGTGCCTTTCATATCTGACTGTACGCACCGTTTCCGGTCGCAACGTGTGAGGATGAATTCCCTGTCTGTGGCGAGCGGTGCGATGATAGAATGTGGCCGTGGGCATCATATCAAACAATTCTTCTGAACACACCCTGTTATAAAGGCGGTAGAAAACGCACAGGGAGGCGAAATTTCTCCTAAGGTTAAGCGGTTCCACACTGCCTGTAAGTATGGGATCGTCGACGATCCTCAGCGCCCGTCTTTGCACCGAGTCAATCGGGTCAAGTTGGTATCTAGGTGCTCCGGCAAAAAGGTGACAGCAGTACTCCATCTGGGGCCGGACTTGCGACTTATAAAGAAGAAGTCTTTGCTCCGCAGTGAAGTACTGCTTCGCCCTGTTGAGCACTCCAAGTTTCTTAGATGCCAACTTGACCTTGTCTTCCAGGTGACTACGGTACTGGACCTCGCTGGAGATGTCGACACCGAGGATCCCGATACTTTTAGAGATATTAAGTGGTGTGTCCAGGAATTGTGGCGCTACAATAAATGGGGTTTTCTTAGCGGTGAATGCACATACTTGTGTCTTAGTGGGGTTGAATTGGACCAGGTTTAGTCCACCCCAATCGGACACTCTTGTGAGAGTGGTCTCGATTTCAGACACAAGTTGTTCGCGACTTTCTTCCACTGCGGACCGAGGGATGTAATGCTTTGATTCTAATTGTTAATGGGCTGCACACTTCCTTGTTGTGGTAATTCAAACGATAGTAGTTTTTTTTACTAACAATAGGCCTACGTTTGACAACTATCTGACTTGTTGGTAAGTGATGATGTGGTCGATGATGGAGCACGCCTGCCTAGAAGCTCTCTAGACTTGTAGACTCCTCTAGGTTCTGATCAAGTGAGCCTTAAGTTCACACCACTAAAACTGATCTCCGTAAATATTAACCACTTGCAAGAACGACACTTACCGGAATGCCATCATACCTTTGATTATAAAATTTATTTTCACCAGTGTCACGTATGGCGATGATTACTAAATAACAAGCATCGAGTCTCGTCTGTATTACAACCTTCTTCCGTCCATGTTTCCTTTTTTAAAGATAGGTGCGAACAAATTCGGGTGTATTTTGACTAAAAGCTAAATTCCCCACGTGTCACCTAATTCGGATACCAACGAAAGATACATCCTGTATAATTTTTAAAAGCGTAAATGGGGTGCGAATAATGGGCCGTAATTACTGAATGTTGATAGAGATGTTTTAAATTTAATGTTTTAAAGATCTTAACATGAATAAATTATCTATCTAATCGAACATAAATAGATTTCCAAAATAACGATTTGAAATACTTTACGATTTGGTTTGGTCGTTCTCATGTCCTTAAATAAAATAAATTAAAACTAGACTAATTTATAGTTACTTGCTCAATCAGATAATGATGATGCTCAATATTTTAACGGTCACAAGACATTTTCTATTGCGTTAAACAAAAAGTAAACTACCTGGCAGAAACAGAAATGAAAATACGACAATTCGAGTATGCGTGTGTTAACATGTTGGTAAGTTCTTCACGTTAAAACTGCTGAAAGAATTAATCACTATTGTTCTGCTAAAAAATGAAATATAATAGGTATATCACGGTTAAAACTGCAGAACGCAGTTAGTTATCAGTAAAAACAATCCGATCAGCCGTTCTGGGGTAATTGAGTAACAAACATCCAACCAACTTTAGTAGTAAGATTAGTAGGATTTTCGTATTACGCAAGCATAAGCAAACTTTAACAATAGTCATAAATAATATAATAAATTAATAAGTATACGGTAATGTCTATGGTGAATGGAGTATGGATTTCCCATTATTCCCGACGAACCACTCAATTATTGCAAGCGGCGCGGTGTAAATTTAGCCAGATCAATAGCATGTAGTCTGGACCGGCTAATGGCTTTAGTAATGTCGCGGACACAAGTTCTAGCTAATTTAATGATTTTGTGAAACAATTACTATTTTTACTCGATAAAGTTTTTTCCGTCAGAGATAGAGGTTTCTGAGATTCTAAGTAGAGTCGAAACTGTAAAGGATGGTGTAAAGATCCTAAAACGACGATATGATGAGAGATAGAGGGTTTATATAGACCTACAAATACAATGTTGTGTCAATCTTAATGATAGCATTAGGTATAGGTTTGTTTCACCGTGCTAACTTCTACAGTTTAAACATAGAGCTTAGAATGAAATAATATTTAGAAATGTTTTTTTTAAAACGATTGTCAAGAAAGAAGATAAAACAGTTGTGTTGGGATTTAATAAATAGATTTCAAAGGTCGCAGTTCGTTTCTCTTGATATTCCTAGAGTCTCCATAGGCTCTATAGTACTTACCTACTTTCACAATTGCTATTTAGACAATTATAAACATTAACTGCGTTAAGTATTGATTGGTTCGATCACTATATGGGGTAATAATTTCTGCGTTTGGGTTTACTTTACATGCGTTAGTCGTATGTTTGTCTTGGATGCAACCGGGATTGGCGCGCAGATGATTTTTACCAAATTTTCAATTCTACTTATGGTTAAATCCTTTTCAAACCTTCGATAGGAATTAAACAACCAGAAGAATTACTTACTCGAAAAAAATCACAATAATGAAAGAGACTTTTCCTCCTAACTGTACCGGCTCAAAACAATATTTCAATTACAATTGTCTGGCTCGCACCGTACTTTAATTAATAACGGCAAACGTATTAATTACCGGACAGTTCGGATAATAACCTTGAGTTATGGTTTTATTGGCATTTCGGTTATTGCTTTTCCTACGACCGGTCAAAATGGGCAATAGTTTAATAGTAGTCAATACTAGAAGGGGTTAGATTAAATTAATGTTATGGTTAGTTTGATAGTTTAATCGATGTGCCTAATTGATAAATAGCTTATATTTTTTGTTGATATATCTATAGCTCTAGAACATTCTATTGGTAGTTTAGTTTTTAAATTTTAATACGGGTTTAGTTAGAGGTTTTTATCAAACGTTGGATTCCAATTCAAAACGTTTCTAATAATGCCATGTAGACGAGAACTCATTTCCAATTTAAGCAAATAGTAATCAATCAATTTACATGTACATACATATACTCACGCCTTTCTTCCTCCGGAGTAGGCAGACACAACAACCCACCATGTGCTTCTGTCC
Organism: Cybosia mesomella; assembly: GCA_946251805.1. Lineage (NCBI taxonomy): Eukaryota > Metazoa > Arthropoda > Insecta > Lepidoptera > Erebidae > Cybosia > Cybosia mesomella. The sequence goes on from OX276409.1 coordinate 18,016,687, forward strand.
TTACATACTTCACGAGCTTCCTTTACTTACATTACTTTTATTGAATAATAATTTCGTAGACATTGGAAGAAATATTGAAGTGTTATATAGATACTCGTAGATCATGCAAGACCAAGCAATGCAGTAGATGACAACTATTAATAGCTTCGAAGTTGCTGGCTAAGTAGTTGATCGCAATTAAACCCACTCCTAACAACAAACAAGCAATTGAGCTTAGCTGGAGGGGTTAAGGGGAATAAATTAATATTCCCCTTAAGACCTTCAAACAAAATTGTCAACAACCAAATTGTTTGATCCGTACATTATTATTATTTATACATGTAAATAAACAAAGGTCCCGTACAGTCGTCGATGTAATAGTAATGTTATAGAAGAATGTATTTGAAATCCTTACTATGACTGTCTCAAAGTAGGACAATGAATCAATTTGTAACTGCAAGACTTCCCATTCTTAATAAAATTGATGAAGCCAGATCACGAATACGTTTACTCCTCTTGCACCTACATTACAAGGAAATGTTTAATGCATTGTAATTTAATGAATTCAGTTAGAATTTTCGACGGTGTGCATCCTACTAAGTAATATAATAGCTAAAGTTTGTGTGAGTGTATGGCATAATGTGTATACTAGCGATTGCAGTCTGATCCCACTTCCCCAAGACGAAAGCCTGCGCCAGAGCTTTGTCCGTCAACTTTAAGTAAAATTGGTTGAGTTGAATCAGAATCAGATGGAAATAATATATTTTATATCCTAGATCACCACAGAGGCTACATTTGTCTTCTAAAAATCATTTGGATAACCAAGAATTAAAAAAAAAATGTTTGTCTTCAAATCGTTCATTTAACATAAACCAAGATTTTTTTTATATCACCAATGTACAGATACAACTTATTTTTAAATTTATAATAGAAGAGAAAACTGCGAGATGCAGCTGGTTTTTATACCTATTAAAAAATGACAATCTCTAAAATATATTGTGGCTAAAGGTAAACCCTCAATACGCAAAAAAAGTTCCCTCCGAAATCCATAAATAATGTTCGTCATAACAAAATCATCACGTATCTAAATGAAACACACGTTTCGTTTTTTAGAAGCACGTGGCAGTGACATTCGACACTCAGCCTTGTCCCCTCCGTGGCGTTTTGATTTCACGGTAAAAAATAAGTAAAAAACAGGGGATGAGGATACACTTATCTTTCGCGCCAACGATATGTTATCACTTACCTACCGACATTGTTCTCAAAGTTTTAGAATATACGACTTGTAATAATCACAGTACCGGTATAGAATATTATTATCTGTGGTACCGGTTAAAGATGTCAATTTCAATACATACCCATGGATTTTAATTTTAATTTAATTTAATTAGCGGTCTATGCAATCCAAAAAAGGAGTTATATTACATTCATATTATTATAGTCAAAATGAACATAATATATAGGGTAAGCTTATAAATTTATAATAAAGCTGAAAACTACTGGAAAAAGTCCTATAGATCCGCCTTGCTAAAAAGTTATTCAAAGTCAAGAGTATCGGTATTTGCATTTTTCACATAAAAGGTAGTTTTATTGTTAAAATATGTTAAAACAAAGTTGTAAATCATATACCTAATTCTTTATAAACATTGTGGAGATATCGCGATTTAAAATTTGTCTATTTGCATTGGTCTGGGTGTTTCTATGTGTAACATGTATGTATTTACATAAAAAATAAGTATGTTTATTCGCATTCTGAAACCCATAACACAAGCTAGTTAAACTATGCTTACTTTGGGTCTAGAAAGCGCTGTGAAGAATGTCGTAGAATATTTATTTATTTTATTTATATTTACTATACGTAAGCATTTGCCTCTATCCTCACACACTTCACGAGCTATCAAAACATGTTCTCGCAAATCTTTGAGAAACTTTGTCAACTTCCCACATTCCCTCTGACAAGTTCTTTAGCTTGTAAAGACATCCGTCATTCCACACTCCGCGACGATTTAGCCACCCCTAACTTTTGAATTTTGCTGCTTATAACCAGCCATAAGTATCAGAACTTCACCTTCCCAAATATTTGTTTAACGAAATATACGAGCATGCGTCTCATGTTATACTGGACATTCTTATTGGGGTGTAATGTGCCATTTCCTATGTAAATTTTGATGTTCCTTGTGATTTTTATGGATTTTAAAATGAACGAACAGCTTGTAGTTAAGAATATTGCTTTCTATAATAAAATTTAGCTTTTAATAGATTAATGGGACAGCAGTATCCCCTTAAAAATCAAAGCTGATTGGGAAAGATGACAAAAGCCTTGCAGAAGATGACTAAAATAACTTTTATACTAGGCATTAATATAGCAAACAAACATATAATCCATCCAGTTAGCAATTACCGTGACCCATGAATGCTTGCATCACCAGGGGTATTTTCACGTGCATTGCCGCCTGCAGAGGAGAATACGAAAAAAGAAAAAAGGAAGATAAAGTCTACAACAATCTTACAAGCAGTGCGAACCATGATATAAATACTAGTTATGCCTTTCCCAGCACAAATAAGTCCAATATACGACTTCCCGGGAAGTAGAGAACGAAACCCCCCCGCCCCCCTTAACGTAGCTGGATGTTCTTCATTCAAAAAAAGTACCCAGATAAGTATCAGAATTAGTGACAAAAGGTTTGCCGCCACTTTTTATGTGGCTTCTTAAAACGTACTTGGCGTAATGTATTTGTTTATACACCTCGGCACACCCACGGAAATATATAAGGGTGAGTAGACGTATAGTATTTAGGTACCTACTGGTTTCTGCCCTAACTTATGCATACTCCACAATTATCACATTTGTAAGCGCCATGTGAGAGCCCACCACAATCTTGATTTTACATATGAATATAATCTCCAAATAGACCTAACTAATTACTACCACGCCTGAAAAATCTCAGCAATGTCCCAAATTCTCCGCAAAAACGCCCGGAAACAACTCACATCCCAGGGTACGCGGAGGCGTTCTGTGATGATATATGGCGGCAAAAACTTAACGATGACGTAGTTTGTAGCTGTCAATGATCGGCTGATGAATGGCCGGTGGGGTTGAAGTGGAAAATTACATCGTTTGATTTATACTAATGGGGCTGATAAAAATAGAGTATGTTATTCATACGAGACATAAATTATGATATGGGTGTGTTGAAAATGTATGCTACATATATAGCTGTTTCCCGAGACTCCACCCGCGTCGAATACTGGTACCGTTCCCGTGACCTACAGTTACTTATTCCCGATAAAAAATACCCTATGCCCTATTCCTATAAAGTTTCAGTCAAATTCAAATAATACCCGTTCTTGCGTGATTCAGTAGCAAACATTCATCCATTAATTTAACCTAAGCGTATGGGAAATCAGAGTGTGAAGAAATTGTTTCTGTCATAAAACTCCAAGTATGTATATATGTATCGTATATGTACCTAACAAGATATTATTAGATGATACTGTACGTTATCACTGCATATTATAAAACAAAGTACTCCGCCGCGTCTGTCTTTTCGCGATAAACTCAAAAACTAATCCACCGATTTTCATGCTGTTTACACCAATGGACAGAGTTGTTGTTAAGGAAGGTTTTAGTATATTATTTGTCAAGTTTTTGTATATATTGGCTAAAATATAATGATATTCGTTGGAGGTGTCGGAAAAACCCGTCTGGGATAATAGAACAAAATAATGTATGGTGGAATTGGATATCTTATGTAGGTTGTGGTGGTGGAATAGGGTCCCATGGGTAGCGGGAACGGGATCAGAATTCCACGCGGATGAACGCGGGCAACAGCTTTAACTTACTAACTTTAACTTCTGCTAGCCCATTTTACCGACACAGTTTTTACATTACAAAAGCCGACCAGAAAAAAATCTAATTGAAGATGCTGGGGAACGAACCCAGGGCCTTTCACATGCAAAGCGACTGCTCTACCACTGAACTACATCCCCAAATAGACTCAGCGACCAATAAAATATGTGTAATTAGTGTACAATTACTAGAATACCTGTTTATATAACTAAATACGCGTGCGATTACGTTTCTCTTACATCTAGGCCATTGCTTACCTTCCAATATTCTTCGTATTGAAATTACTAAAGGGACCTTCTAAATTATACTATACGGGGTATTGTAGCGTCCGACCTCGTTCGAGCACTACAGATTGTTACCTGGCCATCATGCGTCAGCGATTAAAAATAAATTTGTTTTAAAATATAAAACAAGAGAATAGGGAGGAAAACAATTGGCTTGGCGGACAAGTTGCTGACAGCGGGTGACCGGGGCTCCGGCCTCGACCCGCCGTACGAAGAGAGTTCCAAGCAAAGTGATCGTAGGCTTAATCTCTGAGCAGAATCCGCGGTCCTCTTCAGTTCACTTAAAGTCTAATAAACTCGCGTAAAATCCCCTAAAACTCGATATAGAAGTTGTATGTGAAAAATAAATGCTATTTAAAATATAAATACTTGTGTTTATCATTTCATTAACACGAGGAGTTGTGACGCCAGACCCCAGACGTCACAGTATCTACGGATAGTCTACCCTCTATAGTATAGTTCCTGGATTTTTCAGGGATATCCTACCTAGGGCGTACTTGGTTCTCCGGCTACACAGGTAAACAGAATCCGACATATAATAGCCCCATTGAAGTGAAGCCCGAGGGGGCTGCAGGACTTTAAAAAATCTGGAGCTCTAAAAAGTCCTACAATCTGATCTATCTACAGAACTTTGCTATTCCCTTTTTAGTGAGTCATATTCATTTTAGTGAGTCATGAAGGTCAGATGGCAATCGCTTCACGGAAAATGTCGAAATTCGGCCGTTTCATAGTTAGACTAAAAACTGACCCAACTTATTCCCAATCAACAGTTAGAGAAAGGCTCGGAGCATGATGAATGGGGTAGCCTATCCGATATGTGTCTATTGCAATGTGAAATGGGAAAATTTGTAGATTAAGCTCTCTCTCCATTTGCTAATAGAACAATAACTGGGTATTTTAACAGGTGTGAACTTCGTCTCCGCCAGAGCCTCACCCGATAATCAACAAATATACCGACTTGCAGATGAGGTTACATCCCAGAATACATTCATTTTGCATAATCATTAAATACTACATAGGTACGTACACCCCCCCCCCCCCGGAAGTGCGAGGCAATACCCGAGATGGCATGCGGTTTTGGTCGCTTCGAGTCCGACATAACCACCCCCGCTGGCCGGCAGGGAAGGTTATCCGTAGGTATTTCCGCATGGAAAAAGAAGTAGCTCTTCCACTCAGGGTATAATATAAGAAATTAATAATCGCACATCATCAACCTTTTCTTAAGCACCAACAAGAATTAGTGTGGCGTGCAAATAGCCTTCTGTGATGTTCCGTGGGCCTTTACAGCTAGTCCTGCTAGAATAAAAGATAGATAGGATACAAGTGGAGAAAAAAGTGGTAAATTATCAATATGCTAATATGTATGGAGACGGGAGCGCAATAAAGACCCGCCTGGCCAAACGTGACGTCGATGGGCTGACAGGTGTGGAGCTGGACCACAAAATATATGTAGTACTTACGTAGCTGGACTGTGCTCAATTAACTAAACCGACTTCAAATAAATGAGATGTGCTTACTGCCAATAAGACATTGCCTAAATATAATAGTTACTTGCTAATAAGTTAGTATTATTACAGTTGCCGCATAAGCCTGCGTACAATCTGAGTGGATATAAATCTCAGATCTAATCAAATGTTATGGAATTTTTCTGTCACGAAACTCCCAGAAGCAGCATCTTGTTTAAAAAGACGCCCATAATTCAGAAGACGTCTGTAGCCTTCTTCCCACCTATGTGTATGTGTGACTGATTAAAGTATTAAGGACAACACTATTATCATTCTGTGATGTTGATCTAAAAAGTGTAATTAAATAATATGTTATAACCTTAAATAAAGCGCAGTTCACACTAACTGAGTCACAACTAGTCTCGCGTGCCGTGCGTCCGATCAGTCGCTAACGGGGTCATCACATAGCCCGCGTGATCGCGGCCATTGTCTTTCAGTTCACTGAAGCTTATGCCATGTGCATAATAAAATGTATGTTCATAGTATAACATCTGTGTATACTATTATAAAATTGTAAATCAGTATGTCTGACATTGGAGACATTTAAAAAAAACTTGGGTTATGATAAATGAACGATTCTGAACAAAAAAATATATTTATTATTGTTATTATTATTTTATATTTTATTATTATTATTATATTATTATTTCCTTTATTAAACTTTAAATACATATAAATTATATTTTTAAATACATTCTATTTATAAAAAAAAAACAAATATATTTAAAAATATAAAAAATAGCCCACCGGCATCCGGTACAGGGACCAAGCTACCGGTGGTTAGGGTTCCAGACAGAGGAATCTCCTCACAATAGGCGCCGTGTCGAGGAGCACTGCCTTCTGCATCAAGCCCTTGACCCAACTGCCTAACGCGAGCCTCTTGAGATGTTGATCGAGGCTCTTGGCAATCAGTCCGTGAACCGATACAACTATCGGAACAATAATTGCTGAATCCACACTCCACATATCGACAACCTCGTGAGCCAAATCCAAATATTATATTTGTTTTTCTTTTTCGGCTTTTACAAGATTGTCGTCATGTGGAATGGTGATATCGATAAATATTGCGCGGCGCTCAGATCGATCTATCAACACTATATCAGGTTTATTAGCTACAATAGTCCTGTCAGTTATTATAATTATTATTATTATATTATAACAAAAAAATATCTTTCGGGAGTTCTTATCTCTTTTTTGTTTATCTGTTTCTTTGTTTGTTCACCTTTGTTCATCGGCATCGAGGTGTTGTTGGGCGTTATGCACCACACATTGGCTCAATGCGCGACACATGACAACAAACTATGCGCTTGAGCACGTACTACGATTCTCATGTAAGTTATAGGCTAATGGCGATTATCCGAATTAAAATGAATAACGTATAGTAATAGACTTATGTTTCTACCAGCAAGAATCTTACATTCTTTCTATCTCAGAATATCAGCTCGAGTAGAAGTCTCACTTAATATCTATTGCGACTGCCGTCTGACTAAGCCATACCTACCCCCTCCCCTGCCCATATCCCAGAGGACTAGCTAGAAAGCCTCGTCCTACAATCAGCAGGTGTACCGCCTTGCAGGTGAGATTGGTTAGGCCCCCGAAGATTTTGGTGGGCCCACACGGTCAAGGATGATAGCCGTAGGTATGTATGCACGTGAAAATAAAGCTAACTTAATCTCATTCTTTTAGACTACATATCAAGTAGGAATAAGGCCAAAATTATGAAGTGACATGGATGTGTGTCCCTTTTTTTTTTTTACGTGCGGAACTCCCTTCGGATACCCCCCCCCCCCCCCCGCCGGCCAGCGGGGGTGGTTATGTCGTGTATCGACTAAAACCGCACGGTGTCCTCCCCAAGTGTCCGTTGCCGGGCACCCCGGGTAAGGCCTCGAAAGGATAACCCCAGGGTTACCGGCGGACTTTGGCCGCCACCGCAGCCTCGCCTGGTGGGGTCGGGTTTTATCCCGCTTCGGTGAGTTGGCAGGCGTGTGTAGGGCACATACGACACGCCTCCGCCACGGCCTGACACGCCAGCAAAGCTATTTACTTATAACTTATCCCATACCAGACCGTTGAGGTACAGAATATCTACATACAGAACGTAGCTTCATACAATGCACGTTCGAGCAACGCAACATAGACCCAAACATTCGGAACGCGCCGCGGGAGCAGTGTGTTGAATCGATTACCACCCGTTAATGAATGTTTAAATGATACTTTTAAATAGTAAATTATCGATTTTTAAACTACCAATTGTCAGCAAGTATGCTTTTAAGTCATTCGATGATTTGTAATTACGTAACATAAAACAGAGTAGGTGGGTACACTTTTCTGCGGTGACCGTCGCGCGATATCCAAGTCATCTTCATCAATTTAGCGTGGTTTCTCGTCGCATCCGAGGCTTTCACCTCTGAGCCTGGGGACCGCTTACTTCTTCTCCTCCATTCGTTTTGGCTTTATGGTTTTTATGGGAGCGACTACCATCTGACCTCCCAACTGCAACAGGAAAGCCTGCGCCAGAACCTCGGGCGTCAATCAGCAGATGAGAGGTGAGCTGGGCTTGGCCCCGAGGGTCTTGGTAGTGCCCCATACACCCACCGCGACATCCAATTATTCCTAGGTATAAAAAATGCAGTACATATATTTCTGTATGTTTAGTGTTCCGTCATTGCGGCGTCGAGCAAATTGCTACACGTTCGCGTTGAAGTAGTGCTTTGAGGAAAAGCTGCAATTCACACTGTGAGTCACTCATTCAATCACTCACAAATGTACGAGTGAAATGATAATCGGTAATGTTTATGACAAGCCATTTTGAAGTAATTTCAATTCCGGGGCAATGTAGTGTACCTACTTGCCGTTAGATATTTACCTAGATCTTGGTCTAAGTTCCTACACTTAATATATTTTAAGCACACATATTTATCCCCATAAGGATAGGCCGAAATGTCTCACACTCAGATTTCGACAGCTATATTTTTGGTTAAATATGTTATAATATTGAGAGCGAGCCTATAAACAGGGCACTTTGCCCTTCCTATCTGAAAAATGCAATCACACTTTGCCCCATAAGGGAATCCAACCTAGGACCTAGTCAGTACCATTGCTGTGCCAATGCATACGCCCCTCAATCTCTTCAGCTGAATTAAATTACTTGCGTCTTAAGAGTCGATCCACATCGATCATTTTGGACTTTTAATGTCTTGGCATTCGAACCCGCTACTTCTCGATAGCAAGTCCTTTGCCACTAAGCTACCGCCGCGTACATAATAAGTAATGATTTTTTTAAATAAATAATTTAACTGGAGGTGTGTCATCGTATTAGTTTGAAACTCTTACACCGTGCTCGTATGTTACAAGCCATCGCACTAATTAGCATATTTAGCATCTACCCGTGACGGACCTCCCAGTTAAGAGGCACTCCCTCAGTCCCTCACATCACGGCTCGATGCCGACGTGGTACAAAAATGCGGATAACTGCCACTTCGGTTCAAAAAAAGTATATTATGTTACTGTTATTAACAGCGCAGGACTCTTAGGTATCTACTTTGGGAACGATATTAATTGATCCACGGAAAATAAGGGTATTGGGGGAGGGTTATATTTGGTACTACAGACAGTCAGACTTATTCATAAAAAGTTATGGGAGGTTTATAAGACTGCTATAAGGTTGTTTATGCCGTTTTATATATAATATATTAATTTAATTTATTCATCGCTCACACCACATGTTGCGCCATCTTGGGATTCGTATGTAACCTTTAGGTACAACTTCGACTCACGAGATGGCATTTTTGCGCTGCGACGTCTCGGCTACATCGCTAGTGTGTTGCTCTGGCGCTCACATGTCTCGCTGTCGCGCCTCCATCGCGAAATGACGTATGTCACGTCCACCTCGTTCTAGACTCTTCTAGACGAGCTTTCATCATAAATATCGCATAGACTATAATACCTTCACGCCTGGTTCTGATACGCTGTCAGAAGACCAGCCTTTTTATCGCGTCTCATCAGCATCGGATGATTGACGCGCTCACGCGCCGTTGTTTTATGGACTAGCAAGTGATTCTCGAGAGACCTTCCACCTACAGTGCTGATTTCGTGTATAGTGATCGACCAGAAGCCTGCAGCAGCATCCATAACCCAGGAGTTCGAGTTTGCCGATTTGGTGAGTACGTTTTCCCTGAGTTGGTGCTCTCATCGTGGTGTGAAGCCTCTTATATTTATATATATATCTACCCGCTAACCTGTCCTGGTCCCCAGGACAGGCGATCCACATTTCTATGTGGTTAAACGCATCCGCACCCCCATAAAAGTTTGGTCCTTCGAGCCGGATTTGACCGGTGTTCCTTGATACCTATATCTATTCGCTCTCTGCTATCGTCGAAGTTATAATTTACCTTTATAGGCTATAATCTCGCTAATCCATATAAAAACGGCTATTATTTAACCTTTTATACGCTTTTTACTTATTTTCTATATAAGTGGGTAGGTATCTACTTACCTCACTTCGCATCGCAAATTGTTTCTACAATTTATTATTAGTTATCTAACTATTCGCTAATATTCGTCAATTGTATAAGTCTATACGCATATTTCTATAATATCTTTGCGTTATAGCTGTGCTACTTACGTTTTTTATAATTTGCTAAATAGGTACCTACAAACTATTGCGCAGGTACTCGATACTTATTATCGCATTTCTCTCGCTAAACTTACGTATTGCTACCTATTCTATCATCTATTGCTTGCATTGAAGTTATATTTGTTCAATAATACCTATCTATTTAGCTAGGTACGTAATTTTTGCTCCAAATTTCATTTTGGTCATAAGTAAGTAGGTAGACGCAAAACGCGCTTTACTACGTAAGTCCCTACATCGTCGCTTCGCTTCCCAAACGATCGCTCGCTTGCATTGAAAATGGCGTCCGAAGCTACACTTAAAATTATCATCGCTAAAAAAGAGGCAATATTCGCGCGTATGAATGCTATATACACAACCGCTACCAAATTGTCGCCGTCCGACATAGATACCCGAAGTAAGCAGGAGTTTCTTGCCGCCTCGGCAAATATAAGTGGCTTATATAGCCAATTCAACGACCTCTGCGATAAACATAACATCTTATTGTTAGAAGAGGATCCCGATTACAAACTTAATTTTAATAATTGGGAAGCCTTTGAATCTTTGTATTCGTTTGTCCAACATACACGCTCAGGTTTACTGTCTCGTCACGATGTGTCCGCGGGTGTTAAATCCACTTGTGACACTTTTACTACTTGTCGATTAGCCCCGCTAAGCCTAGTGGGATTTGCTGGTGAGCCAGAAAGCTGGCCACTCTTTTATCAAAATTTTAAAACGAACGTGCATGATAACAAACAGCTAACTGACGCTCAACGCGTTCAGTACCTCGTAGGTAAACTAACTGGGAACGCCCTTAATGTTTTCGCGGGAATTATTCCCAATGAATCCAATTATCGCACGATTTGGAATTCTTTAATCGCTAAATACCAAGATAAACGTTCGCTAGGATCTATGTACCTAAATAACATTCTCGATGTAAAACCTTGTTCTGAGTCACCCGCACAATTAAATAATTTCATTGAACGAATTCATTCATCTTGGTCCGCTTTAAAACAATTAAACATTAAGGATTTAAATGACTTTATTTTTACCCATATAACTCTTAAAAAATTGGATTCTCAAATAGTAAAAAACTTTGAATTATCTGTTCGCGACAAAGAGGTCCCTTCCAGTACTGATCTAGTAGACTATATCCGTCATCACATTAAAGTTCTCGAACGTACCACTGTCGCTCGACAGAACGTTTTGAAAACGCAAGGGTCTAATTCTGTTGGCCGCTCTGCGACATCGAAAGATTCGCATACATTCACTATTACCGAAAGTAACGATAATAAAACCGCTTGTATTTGTTGTAATACTTTGCAACACGTTCATTTATATGAATGTGGTGCATTTAAAAAAATGCCTGTAAAGGATCGCTTTAATTTTATAAAACATAATAAACTATGCATTAATTGTTTCAGTTCACAACATAATACATTTAATTGTCACTCGCGTAATGTTTGTAAACAGTGTCATAAAAAACACCATTCGCTATTGCATTTTGATAATCGTCCGCGCGATTCGTTTTCTAACGACAGCCAACAGAATTGGCGCCTTCCGTCGGATCGCCCGACCGCTACCGCTGCGAGCGCAGCTAACGCCATTGCCGACACGAACGCCGGTCGTACGCGACCCGACGAGCGCTCGTCCGTGTGCATGCACACGCATGCAGAACCATCGCTTGCGCCGCCCGTGACTTCGTCGCGCGCTGCCAAGGAATGTACGAGTTCTATAACTTTGCATTCTTGTAATCAACTCGCACCTAATAAATATAATAAAACAATTGTCTTGCCTACCGCTCAAGTATATGTTCCTAATAATGGACAACGCTTTACTATACGCTGTTTAATTGATTGCGCTTCGCAAAATAATATTATAACGCTCGCATGTTGCAATAAATTAAAATTAAATATTAAACCGCTCGTTAATTCGTCCTTGAAAACTGTAGGTTCGATCTCCGCGCCTATTAAAGGTTACGTTTCGCTTACGATTCAATCGCGCGTTTCTGACGCTCAATACAATTTGATGTTGCTAGTGGTTGATCATATCACTGATCAGCTACCTACTCGCTCTATACCTGCATCCATTATGGATCACTTTAATCATTTACCGCTCGCTGATGATTGTTGGAACTCGCCCGGGAATATTGACGCGATTCTCGGTGTTCAGATGTTCGCTTTCATTATACGCGGAGGTAAAGTGATACCGCCGCTCGCGCAGTCAGCTGATTGTTCGGATATCGCTCGCTCCGCACCGCACGCTCTCGAGACTACTCTTGGCTACATTATCATGGGGGAGATACCTGCTATGAACTCTGATGGTGTAGTCTGGTCCTTCGGTCCTTTAATTAACAATTTAGATTATGATTTAACTAAGTTCTGGGAGCTTGAAGAGGTGCCTTCTATAAATAATTTAAGTCCCGAAAATCACGACTGTGAGAACTTTTTCGCAGCTACCGTATCAAGAACGTCTTGTGGTCGCTTTAGTGTGTCGCTACCCTTTAAGGGCGATCCTAAGTCTTTAGGTCATTCCTTTATTATCGCTCAGCGCCGCTTCTCAGCGCTCGAACGTAAATTTAACGCTCTTCCCGCTTTACGTCAAGCTTATAATAACGTCATCGCTGATTATATAGATAAAGGTTATTTATCCGAAATACCTTATTCTCCTACCGCTTCAACTGAAGGATATTTCATTCCGCATCACGCTGTTGTACGACCTGATAAGGCGACAACAAAAACTCGCATCGTTTTGGACGCTAGCGCTAAAACCGATACCGGCACATCGCTTAACGATTTGTTGCATACTGGTCCGAATCTACAGACCGATTTATTTTCACTCCTTTTAAATTTTCGCTATTTTAAAATTGCTATCACCGCTGATATACAGCAAATGTACCTTAGAATCTTCCTTACCGAAACTGACCGCAAATATCAAAAAATATTATATCGATTTAATGATATCGAACCGCTTCGTATACTTCAATTTAATTCTGTCGCATTCGGTCTTCGGTCAAGTCCATTTTTGGCTATGCGTACAATCCGTCAGTTGGCTGACGATGAACGCGCTCGCTTCCCTCTGGCTGCAGAGGTCGCCACTCGGGAACTGTACATGGATGATCTTACGACATCTGTACATTCTGTCGGGGATGGCATTCGCTTGGCAGACGAGTTACTTGCTCTATTTAAGTCTGGCGGATTTAATCTTGTCAAATGGGCAAGCAACTCGCCTGAACTTCTAGCTCATTTGCCCGAGTCTCATCGCGCTTCTGTTGAATTTACTGACGATAGTGACACGCTGAAAGTATTAGGCTTAAAGTGGCTACCTACCACAGATGTGTTTTCGTTTTCTACATCCGCATCATCCGCAGGTAACACTAAACGCGCTATACTTTCTACCATCGCTCGCTTGTTTGACGTATTGGGATTTGTCGCTCCCGTCATACTTTATGCAAAGCTCTTGTTACAAGAACTTTGGCTCGCTAAAATTGGTTGGGATGAGGAGCCCCCAGAGTCTATCACTAATCGCTTCGGTCAATTCAAAGAAGAATTATATCTTTTATCTAGTTTACAAATACCTCGTCACTTAGGTATCTCTGCAGGCTGCGTTGTACACCTGCTCGCCTTTGGAGACGCTAGCATGAAAGCTTATGGCTGCGTTATTTATTTACATGTAACACATCCTAATCGCGACATATCCATTCATTTGGTATGTTCAAAATCTAAAGTAGCTCCGCTAAAGACTATTTCGCTAGCAAGGCTCGAATTATGCGCCGCGCTTCTTCTCGCTAAACTTGTAAATCAAGTTCATAACGTTTTTCATGCTCGCTATCCCATTGAAGATGTATTCGCATTTTCGGATTCCACCATCGCTCTGTCGTGGATTCATTCGTCGCCGCACCGGTGGCAAACATTCGTTGCTAACCGCGTGTGTAAAATTCAGGAACTTCTGTCACCTGACCGTTTCTTTCACATCGATGGGGCCTTGAACCCTAGTGACATTGTGTCACGTGGTATTTTACCCTCGCAATTAATAAATCACCCGCTTTGGTGGCAAGGTCCACACTGGATCCGTTGTCCAATCTCTGAATGGCTGATCGCGCCGTTTGAGCCGTCTCGCGTTGAAGGTGCTATACCTGAAATAAAAAATACGGTTACACTTACCACTATATCCGATCTGGATACCTCGACATCGCCACTTCTTGAGCTCGCTGTCCGGGTCTCCTCCTGGAAAAAATTGCTACGCAGTGTCGTCTATATTTTACGTTTCACACGGAAATTACCTCGCTCGCCCTCGGTCCAAGTTTCTGAGCTTGAAGCCGCAGAGATCGCGATTCTTCGCGCTTTACAATTAAAATACTTTAATGACGAAATTAAAAATATAAATAAAGGAAACTTACCTTCTCCCGCGTTACGTAAACTCGATCCTTTTGTGGACGACCACGGATTAATTCGCGTTGGTGGTCGATTGAAGAACGCTAATATACCTTTCGAAAATCGACACCCAGTCTTACTTCCCCGCCGCGATCATATAATTGATCTTATAATTGACGATTGTCACCGCTCCAACTGCCACACAGGCTCGCATTTGCTTATGTCGCTATTACGCCAACGTTATTGGATAATTTCTGCCAGAAATATTATTAGGACTCGCATCCGTCAATGTAACTTCTGTTTTCGTACAGCTCCTTCGCATCCAACGCCTATGATGGCAGACTTGCCTCCCGCTCGTGTACAGGAAGCCAAAGCCTTCACGCACACGGGTGTTGACTACGCTGGTCCCATCCGTATTACTCTCGCTAGACGCAGAGGCCAACACGCACTGAAGGCGTACATCTGTCTATTCGTGTGCCTAGTAACAAAGGCGGTGCATATAGAGCTTGTCTCTGATCTCTCATCTGATGCCTTTCTAGCTGCGTTCAAACGCTTTATCTCGCGTCGCGGACCAGTTGCTTGTATATATTCCGATAACGGAACAAATTTTGTTGGAGCCAAACGACAGTTGGACGAACTCTACAGTTTCCTGTCTTCGAAAGACACCTCTGAGGCTTTTCAGTCTGAATTAGCTAAAACTAAAATTGAATGGAAATATATTCCTGCTCGCGCGCCCCACTGGGGTGGACTTTGGGAAAGTAACATTAAGAGTGTAAAAACGCATTTATATCGTTGCATTGGTCAACAATTGCTGTGCTATGAAGAATTAATTACGGTTTTAACTCAAATTGAGTGTCTTCTAAACTCGCGTCCGCTGTGTTTGCTGTCTGATCAGCCACACGATATCTTAACACCCGCTCATTTCTTAAATACGACACCTTTACAATCTTTACCTGCTCGTGAAATTGATCAATCTTTAAGCCTCTCTAATAGGAAAAATCTTTTGGATAGTTTGGTTCAAAGTTATTGGAAAAGGTGGCACGTAGACTACTTGCATACTCTTCAATTGAGACAAAAATGGAATACTCCTGATGTACCCATTCAATTAGGAGCACTTGTACTCATTCATCAAGATGATACACCGCCGCTACGCTGGCCGACAGGCATTATTGAGCAAGTATTCCCTGGCAAAGATGGTATCACTCGAGTCGCTTTAGTTCGTACTACTACTGGAACTTTTAAGCGTCCAGTCGTAAAGTTATGTCCTTTACCTTCGCAATGATTTGTACTTTTAGTTTATTTCGCATTAGTTTATAGCACAGTTGTTACGTACTTTATATTATTTACCTACTCCTAATTATATTCACCCATATAGACATATTCTATTAGATATCCGCATCTTTGCTTTCTTTCACTATTGAAACTCCTACGGACTTCCAAGCCGGGGAGAATGTTTATGCCGTTTTATATATAATATATTAATTTAATTTATTCATCGCTCACACCACATGTTGCGCCATCTTGGGATTCGTATGTAACCTTTAGGTACAACTTCGACTCACGAGATGGCATTTTTGCGCTGCGACGTCTCGGCTACATCGCTAGTGTGTTGCTCTGGCGCTCACATGTCTCGCTGTCGCGCCTCCATCGCGAAATGACGTATGTCACGTCCACCTCGTTCTAGACTCTTCTAGACGAGCTTTCATCATAAATATCGCATAGACTATAATACCTTCACGCCTGGTTCTGATACGCTGTCAGAAGACCAGCCTTTTTATCGCGTCTCATCAGCATCGGATGATTGACGCGCTCACGCGCCGTTGTTTTATGGACTAGCAAGTGATTCTCGAGAGACCTTCCACCTACAGTGCTGATTTCGTGTATAGTGATCGACCAGAAGCCTGCAGCAGCATCCATAACCCAGGAGTTCGAGTTTGCCGATTTGGTGAGTACGTTTTCCCTGAGTTGGTGCTCTCATCGTGGTGTGAAGCCTCTTATATTTATATATATATCTACCCGCTAACCTGTCCTGGTCCCCAGGACAGGCGATCCACATTTCTATGTGGTTAAACGCATCCGCACCCCCAAAGGTGATCGTCGAAAATTTGTATTCATAACAGCATTTTAGCACTAATATGCTCTATAAACCCTCGATAAACTTCATATAAGTTATGGAAGGCAGGAACCTACTATAGCCGTGCCATAAAGCAATATTAAGAGAAAAGATGGCCGACCTGCGCAACAGCTGATGTGTTTGACAGCTCTGACTAGCATCGTTGCTTTGTTCGCATTAGTTTGGTGAATTATTGAATATATCTCTAATATCTCTGATTTGTTTCCAGACAAGCACAAGCCTTTATTATTATTATTACTTATCAAGGTCAGTTACTTTGTGGAGTTTGTGTTAAATTTATTGCGGCAGAGTGTTTATCAGTGTCTTCCACCATGCAAGCTTTACAAAGCCTAGATGTACTTGAAGCTATTGAAAATATTGGGAATCCGCGACCAAAAGTTTATCGACTATAAATTCATTGGTGCCCGGCAACGGACACTTGGGGAGGACACCGTGCGGTTTTAGTCGAGACACGACATAACCACCCCCGCTGGCCAGCGGGGGGGTATCCGAAGGGATTTCCGCACGTAAAAAAAAAAAAAAAAAAAAAAAGGGGAGCCATGAACTTATGTCTTCACTGTATATTTTGGTAGGAGGTGGTGGACCTAGTAATGCATAATAAACAGGCACATCAAATAACACGGCAGAAAGGACTTAATAATTTTAATTTCAGTTAAATTTTGATAGTCTACAACTTTTAGTATTATTATTATTATTTCCAACTTTTAGTAACTGTGAAAAGTAACGTACCTTGTCCTCGTCTAACCAATTTTCACTTCTCTGCCTTTTTTTGGCACTCGTCGCATGTTCCTTTCCTTCCATTTTTATTTATGCTTGGAAAAAATTGCAATAGGTACGAAAGAATTTTGAATACATAAACCAGGGGCGGGAATCGGTGTGACGTTAACGAAATAGTGACATATGACAATGACAACAAATCTATTGTCAAGTACATTTTTCCTATGATTTTTACCCTGCATGCACAGCATGCAGGATGATATCTGAATTTTTTAACCAAGTGGCAACATTTTCATCTATTAATCTCTTATAGCGATACTATAGTTATCGAAGGTTTATAGAGCAGTTATGAATACAATATTTTAAAATACGTATGATAGCGTTATGAGACGTTTTAACTAATGTACGCTATAAACCTTCGATAAGCATTTTTTATGAATAAGACTGAGTGACTTTACTATTACCACAGATTACTAAATAGTTACTACATAACAGATACTTTACTCAGTAGAAAAATTCCAAAACCTACTGGTATAATAGACTACTACGTCGCGTCAGCAACCACTGCATGCTAAAATGTGCCTAAATGCTTAAGCGTACAGTTGAGATTGCTTCGCACCGCGCGATCCCACAGCAATCGCAGGGCTGCCTCTTTGATAAAATTAAATTAACATAACTTTTTGTGTCTATGTTATTGATAACAGTGAATATATTCTGACTACTTCTGACTATAGGTGGTACCTTTTTTTTTTTTTTTTTTTTTTTTTTTTATCGTGCGGAAATCCCTTCGGATACCCCCCCGCCGGCCAGCGGGGGCGGTTATGTCGGGCTTGCACCGACTAAAACCGCACGCCGTCTCGGGTCTTCAGACGCCGGGGTGTAAGGTTACCCATAGAGCATATCCCTCGCACCCCGGCTGACCCTGGGCCATCTCACCACTAACAGCATCGCTCATCCTGTCTCCTCTGAAAGCAGAGGAGTACGGAGAGCGATGTGTTCCCGCCACGTTGGGTATTGGCCGACGATCAATGCCAACCCTATGAAGGGGTGAAGGGGAAGCCATTGACCGCCGCCCAGGGTGTACCGGCCGCTCCGATTCCGTTCCCCCCGGACTGCGGCGGGATCGGAATCGAAGCGACACTCGAGGAGGTTACCCAACACACACCCCTTACCCAACACACACCCCACTATAGGTGGTACCTAGTTTAAAATTGTATCGTTTATAAAATATTTTTTATAAATTGGTGCTGACTGTGCAATACATCTAGATAAAACATAATTGTAGAGGTCAGTGTGTAGGTAAAATAAATAAAAAATCTTTAAAAGTTACATGTGTTTTATTTTATATAATTTTTTATAAATTTCTTATCCCTTTCTAAATTCTCGGTTATGAAATTTTAATGTAGAAAAAAATCTCAATCTAATAAATTTTGTATCTGCACCTTTGGTGGTAATGGCTGATAGTATATTAATATTCGACTATTTGGTTTGTGTCGATATTTCCTTAGATTCTGTTTCAGTACTGGCACTTGAAGTAGTTGGTAGAGATGGCAGCAGTTTTGTAGGCAAAGCGTCAAATCGTAATTGTGGTTTATGAATAATCACCGACTTTTCAAAATGAAGACAACACACATAATGACTTCTTGGCTTGGTGTCTGGCCTTGCTAAATCGGGCCTGCCAATCAATTCAGCCCATGTTGCACGCCTAAAAAAATAAAAAAAAATAAAAAATTGGACAGGTCTAAGGAAGGAGATGGGTACCTAGATAAGACAGACGGACAGACACACAGACATGACGAATTTATAATAGATCCCAAACTTAGCAATCCTAAAATTTAATATTATGAATAAATAATACTAATAAAAATACATTGAATGATTATTAACATTTATTAATTTATTAATAACTATAACACGGGGCGAGCTCAAGAATTATTTGACGATATCATGGAAAATGAACCCTTTGCAATATAATTATTTTTTATAACTTCAAACATATTTAAATTAATTTTTGTTTACATAAACATTTACTTATATATTCGCATAAAACCGAATCATCCTTGTTTGTTTGTTTACGCTAACAGCGCGACAAGTTGAGACAGGTTGCCGCGCCGCGCGACTTGTGTTGGAAGTTTCGTCAAATATTATCACAATTTTATTTTAATAATAATAGCGTTTTAAACGTTGTTAAAATAGTGATTAAGGTAAATATGACGTTTCTATGTAACAAAAATATGTAAATATGTGTCTGAAAGGCAAGCTAATCATGTATCATCTAGACTAGACCTATTAAAAATAATTTTGAAACGACAAAAAACAGTAATAGTTTATCACTTACCTTTCTTCATTGACAGGTAAATGGAAAAATGTTAGGTGTTTATCCCTTCTTTTACTTGATTTGCACCCATCTACAGCACATAAGGCACCAGACGGCATCGTAGGTACGCGTACGAACGAACGGAGCGATTAAAATTAAACAGCGTGCGTGCGCTTCGCTAGCGAAAACCGCACTGGAATTTAATTTGGTCCGCAAACGGCCCGAGGCCGCTCGGCCGGGCGGTAGGTAATTATAGCGCGCAAGTATATGGAGTGAAGGAGGCCTGCTATTACTACTAGACGACCTCTGTGGCTTAGCGGTAGAGCACTCGAGAGCTCAGAGGTCGCAGGTTCGATTCCGGCTCATTGCAAATATTTGTATGCATGATTATGTTTTCATTGCATTAGTCTTTTCATTTTATCATTCTCATTCATCTATACTATTATGAAATTGTATATTAATTGCATCTGTACATGAGATATTTAAAAAGCATACTTACTTGGGTTATGTCAAATGAATGATTCTGAAGACTTGGAATTCTTGTCTGTTGGTCTGTTTGTTCGCGATGGATGCAAAAACTACGGAACGGATTTTGAAGTGGTTTTGGTTTTGAAGTTCGATAAGGACCCCTTTAAGTACTCGAGGAATATTTTTAGCGACAGAAAGCAAGATAGGCTACTGCTAAGTAACGATAAGATCCATAGCTACTATAAAAGTAATTATGAGGTGCCTAAATACGAAAAACAATACAGTAAACCAAACGCGCAAAAACCATTAAGCCCTCATTTCACATTTGACTGTAATCCACCTAGCTTAGACGAAATAGAACACCAAATCAAAAAGAAACCAACAAAAACCGCCCCAGGGCCTGATGGCATACCTTACATTATCTATAAAAAATGCCCATCGGTACGTAAACATCTTCTTAGCATATTCAATAGGATCTGGTCGAGTAAAGAAGTCCCAGCGGCCTTCGGCAAGGCTAATTTTGTGCTCATTCCAAAGAACTTAACTTAGTAACTAGTCCAAAAGACGCTAGACCAATAGCATTAACCAATACAATTTCTAAAATTTTCTTCTCATGGCTTCAATTAAAATGGCAAATTTCATGATCAATAATAACTATTTCAGACCAAACCACCAAAAAGGGTTCCTATCCGGAATTTCAGGATGTCTGGAACACAATTCTTTACTGGCGGAAAGTTTAAAAGATGCCAGATCAAATGAAAAGCAAATAACAGGTTGTTGGATAGACTTAGAAAACGCTTTTGGCTCAGTACAACACGAGCTTATGTTGTGGTGTAGTACTTATGAGACACGTGTAACCTCATTTTATTGTGTATTTAATCATGTATTATTCCAATAAACAGTTAGTCTAAATCATGACTTCATTGTTTGAATTGCTCTCCTAATACCTCCCGTACAATGTTTGTTTGCATTAAAATGGTATCACTTTCCGTCCATCATTTGGGAAATAATATCCTCTTATTATGGTAAATTAAAGTTTGTGATTAATACCAAAGATGGATACACGCATCCTTTAAATTATAATGTGGGTTTGTTCCAAGGTTGCTGTTTATCCCCTATAGTTTTCAATATAGTAATAAATATTTTACTAGACAACATTTCCACACACGACAAGAAGTGGGGCTATCGGTTTAAGCTAAACGGTAAATATACGGAGTCTATCCTCGCATTCGCGGACGATTTGGCAATACTGACTCGTAACCCAAAGCAGTGCCAGGACCTACTGCGTAGAGTAGACGATTTCTGTACATGGACAGATGGAATGAGAACAAAACCTAGCAAATGCTACTGTCTATGTCTGGGTAGGCGGGGTACCAGGTATACTTCATATGAACCAGGGCTTAGTATAGGCGGGGAAAACGTTCCAACTATATCTGAAACCGTGCCTTTTAAATTCCTCGAAAGAAAGATTGACAACAGAGGCTGCACTCCAGCTTTGGACGAATTAATTGATAGTTTCATTATCGATTTAAAAAAGGTAGACCAACAACCAATAAGTAATGTTAAAAAAGCTTGGATCTATGACAATTATTTAACCTCGCGTCTTAACTGGCCGTTTCTTATCTATGATATAAACCAGAGCCGCCTCAAAAAACTAGATGCGAGTGTCACGAAGACACTGAAGTCGTGGCTAGGGCTAGCTCAGTCGGCCGACCCGTCGGCACTATATACATCCGCGAATAATTTTGGAATGACGCTTAAGAAGCCATCAGAACTTTATAAACACCTAAGAGTAACTAAAATGCACGTCTTATCGAAATCTAAAGACGAAATAGTAAAAGTCCTTCGAAAACATAAAAATGCATCGGAGCTCGAATCACGCCTCCAGTTCCATAAAAAATTCATGATAGGCTCGCAGACTGGTAGAGTAGGTCTAGGTAATATTCAGAGACAAACAGATAAAGAAATAACAAAATCTTTTCTTCAAGCAGACGAAAACAACACCTATAAGATGCACGCAATGAACCTAGAAATGCAAAACGAATGGTTGACCCTAGGTGAATTTTGTATTCCCATAGCCTTAAAATGGCGTACCATAATATACGACTGGTCACCGGCCTTACTTAAATTTTACCTAAAATGCATTCTAGTTGACCCTCCCCGACCAAAGCAATCTGGTCAGATGGGGAAAAGCCACAGATAAAACATGTAACTCATGTGGTGAAGCAACTGGTACGGCTAGGCACCTACTAGTGGATTGTAAGACGCTATTAGACCGGGGTCATTACGCGCGCCGTCATGATAAGGTATTAGAAATCATACGTGAGGCTGTAAGTTTGGCGGTAGCTAGAGCGAAAAAAGGATTAACGACAAACCAAAGAAATGACATTGCGTTTGTAAAGGAAGGCCCCACACAGCATGAATTATTAATGTGATATTACCGTAATATTACACACTAGGATTGGGAATAATACAGAAATATTTCAAAGAAATATTGCCGAAATGAATTTGAAATATTACAAAAAACGTTTCCGAAATATTTTCGACCCGTTAGACGTAATATTTCGTAAAGTAATTTAGAAATATACGGAGAATATTTCATAATATTTTTAATGAGAACATGAATTCTTGTTGAAATATTTATGAAATATTTACTTAATAATGAATATAATATTGCTGAAATTTAGCAACGTTTCAAGAAATATTTGTGAAATATTTCATCAAAAATACCGACCAATAGTTCGTGTAATTTTTTGGAAATGTTGCGTGAATGTTTCGTGCAAGATTCAGCATAGTTAACAATACTTTGCGAGATGTTCCAACGATATTTCCGAAATATTTCTTTTAATATATAAATACTTCTTGTAATATTAAGAAAATATTTCTAAAAGATTTTTATTAATATTGTTGAAATATTGATAAAATATTACTAATAATATTGCCGCAATATTAATGAAAGATTTGTTGTAAAATTAAAACCAAGCTCGATATGTTTACTGAAATATTCCTAAAATATTTTTAAAATATTACTATCAATGTTACTCGTAATCTTCCATAAATATTTTTCAAATAATTTATATAATATTTTCATGGAGCTCAAAAAAAAGTTTGTGAAATGTCACAACAATATTTACTAGGTAACCATTCCTTTGTAATATTTCTGATAATATTGTGCAAATCATTCAAAATGTTTCTTTGTAATATTTCAGGTAATATCGCCTAAATGTTATTAAATATTTCATAGTAATATTTCAGGTAATATAGCCTAAATATTAGGTCGTTACATATGAAATTGCCGTTTTTCTTGGAGAAATTGTAGGAAATTCAATTTTCAGTACTAACATTTTTGCATTTTTTTTAGGAATGACAAATCCAAATTTTATGATTTTTTTTGTGTATGAATGAGACAACATTAAGCTAACAAACAGCAACTTTTATTACATTTTTGAAAAGTGACAGCTGTTAAGTAATACGAAATTTATCATCAAAATGGATAGCATTTAGGAAGTATTGTTGAAGATCGAATTAATTTATCAAGCGGCCAATAAAAACAAAATTTAATACAGAGTTGTAAAATATTGAAATCAACTTTCAAACAAAATATAAATAATGGAAATTGCTATTAAATTACAGGAATAACGAACTCATGAATTTGTAAGAAAATTTCGGCAATGTCATAGGTAAATATTATATCTAGAGTCTATAGAGTCTTTATATCTCTATATAGTCTGGATAGCAGCTACAGCAATGTCCAAAGCTACAGTAGCAGCAGTAGCAGGAGAGCAGCAGCAGCAGAGCAACAACAGTGCAATAAGAGTCCAGTAGCTAAGCTGAGTAGAGAGGTGCTAACGTAAGTAACGTCGCCTCTGCGGGTGCTTACTTAGCGAGAAGCACACCATCTGAGAGCCGGGCCAACGACGCTTTGGAGTTGCATTATCATACTATCATATTAAAAGCATAGCAAAAGAGCGTTGCATTCCTAACCGAAGTTTCCGGACGGCGACCGTTACAACAGATACACATAAACAATGATATAACGATTTTATTTATAAAAAATATAATATATAGTTGTGTACATTTTTGGTATACTTAATACTCTTTTGAGTTACTTTGAAACCTAAAAGTTAGAACTTAAAATACAACATTTTTGGTATAAAATTTCTTTAGATTTACTTTTCTAAACTTAAACCACAACTTAGGCTTTGATCTTACAACGATAAACAAACTATCAAGTTATCACAGCGTTTTCAAGAACGTATAAAAGAAGTAAACTATTTGAATGTGTATTTATGGAAAAATTTAAAGTTATTCGTCATCTTCTGAAGAAATAGGTAGAGGCGGAGGGAGCATTGGTGTGCCCAATTTTCGTTTAGATGAGTTCGGACTGAAACATAATAAGCAAGAACATATAAGGAAGGTTAGCATTAATTGTTGTATGTATAAAATTATTAAAATTTATATTTTTAATCTTAATATGAAAATTTACTAAAATAAATGTAAATAATTCGAATTTTTCAAATTTAAATATGGTAATTTAATATATAAGTATGAACGAAAAAAGATCAATATTATATTGATATATTTCAATTAGTGCGAGCGAAACTTTATATAGTTATAATACATACATATACACATGCGAAACGTGTATTTTGAATGCGTAGTGCTAAACCAACAAGCACCAAATACCAAAACCATAAACAAAGCATTCAAAATGCCCGTTTCACCTAATAGTACATTATGCAACAAGAAGCAAAAGTAGAAGATTTTTCCCGCGAGTGAGTTTACTGCCCGAACGAGAATATTTTTCTAGAGGGTGCGTTTACTGCTCGAGCGAAGGGAAGGCAGTAAGCACCCGAGGGAAAAATATTGTCGTAAGGGCAATATAATCACCAAAGGGAAAAATCTACATTTGCCTCGTGTTGCATATGGGTGCAGAACGGGCATAAGTAACAATCGCTATACCCATCAATTTCGACAAGAGCCGAATTGGAGCAATATAACGCGAACGTAACCTGCAATGATTCACCGCGATATTTGCGCAATGTATCGCTCAATCATTACTAGAAATATGTATGAAATATTTCGGCTTCGTTTCAAGAACTAAGTATTAAGTATTAGTTCCTGAATCTTAATAGAAATATTGGTGCAATATTATGCGAACGAAACCTGTAATGATTCACTGCGATATTTGCGCAATGTATGGCTCAATCATTACTAGAAATATTTATGAGATATTTCGGGTTCGTTTCAAGAACTATTAAGTATTAGTTCCTGAATCTAAATAGAAATTATTGGTGCAATATTACGCGAACGAAACCTGCAATGATTCACCGCGATATTTGCGCAATGTATCGCTCAATCATTACTAGAAATATTTATGAAATATTTCGGCTTCGTTTTAAGAACTATTAAGTATTAGTTCCTGAATCTAAATTGAAGTATTGGTACAATATTACGCAAACGAAACCTGCAATGATTCACTGCGATATTTGCGCAATGTATTGCCCAATCATTACTAGAAATATTTATGAATTATTTTGAGTTCGTTTCAAGAACTATTAAGTATTAGTTCCTGAATCTAAATTGAAATATTGGTGCAATATTACGCGAACGAAACCTGCAATGATTCACTGCGATATTAGCGCAATGTATTGCCCAATCATTACTAGAAATATTTATGAAATATTTCAGGTTCGTTTCAAGAACTATTAAATATTAGTACCTGAATCTAAATTGCAATATTGGAGCAATATTACGGGGACGAAACCTGCAATCATTCACTGCGATGTTTGCACGATGAGTTGCCAAATTATTTCTTGAAATATGTCCGGAATAATTCAGCAGCGGTTCATGTATTATTACTGTTACTTCCTGAATCTCACTTGAAATATTCGAGCAATATCACGTGAACGAAACCTGCAATGGTTAACTGCGATATTTGCGCAATGTATTGCCCAATCATTACTAGAAATATGTATGAAATATTTCGGGTTCGTTTCAGGAACTATTAAGTATGAGTACCTGAATCTAAATTGCAATATTGGAGCAATATTACGGGAACGATGCCTGTAATCATTCACTGAGATATTTGCACATTGTGCTGCCTAATTATTTCTTGAAATATGTCCGGAATAATTCAACAACGGTTCATGTATTATTACTGTTACTACCTGAATCTCACTTGCAATATTCGAGCAATATCACGTGAACGAAACCTGCAATGATTCACTGCGATATTTGCGCAATGTATTGCCCAATCATTACTAGAAAAATAAAATTAAAAATTAAATAAAAATTATACTCACACACTCTCGTATATAGTCCACTTGGCTACAGCCAATATTGCAAATATATGATCCACTTATGCGTATATATATATCTACATAATATATATATATATATATATACAGTCCAATTAGTTAAGGCACACACGGGAACAAAATCAAAATACACAATTTCGGAAGATATCTCAAAATATGCATTAAATTATTAACCATTCCTGTAAATACAAAAATGTTTAATACGCACTATACACACGCATTGAAAATAAAAAGAATGATAATGTGTGGTTATGCACGTGGTGCTGGAACTGTAGCTTTATACGTTTTAAACATTTATGTAAAATCTAAATGTAAAAATACATTGTTAAAGAATAATTTGAGCTTACCTTCAACGATATTTCGCAGCAATGCAAATAGATTGCGAAGAAACTGTTTTTATCACAGCCGATGAAAAATATTCGAGGACCATTATCTGTCATGTGTGTAGCATGATGCAATATGGCCGATTCCCATAATCCCATGCGTCCGTCGACTACTACAAATAGAAGACAATCAGAAAGAAGAGGTGCCAACACAACGGGAAAGAAGAGATGCCAACACAACGGCTTATACATTCGTTTCACGAACTCGGCGATCATCATATACATAACCGTTTACAAATAGCGCGGAAATTAAAATTAGATATCAAAGAAAATGTTTTCATGGTTATAATTTTTGTTTAATATTTTTAGATATACGAGGGTCAAACTGAAAGTTCTTAGAAAATCAAAAACTGATTACATTAGCCAGTTATTAGTTTTATTATATCTTTTCAAAATATTGTCCATTCACGTCAATGCAATGCGATGGAACCACTGGGAAAAGCACTTTGCCCACTCGTCCTTAGGGGTCTCTTCAATGGCATCGCGATACGCAGCCACCGCTTCTTCAGCATTCATAAACCGCTTTCCTTTAAGTTTTTCTTTAATTTTTGGAAATAAATAAAAATCACAAGGCGCGAGGTCGGGGCTATACGGCGGGTGACCCAGTAATTCAACGTTTGATGTCGCCAAATAGTCCATCGTTCGCTTGGCGGTGTGCGACGAGGCGTTGTCGTGGTGAAGGAGGATCCTACTGCGAGGTCGTTTCTCTCGAACTTTTTCCAAGACAAGTGGCAAACAATTGGTAGTGTACCATTCTGCAGAAACTGTTTTTTGATCCTCTAACACAATTGTTACGAAATGACCTATCCTTCCAAAGAACGAGGCCACCATTTTTTTTCCCGCACTTCGATCTCTCTTCACTTTAGTTGGCAACTCCTCGAAAGGAAACACCCACTGAGCAGATTGTCTTTTGGTTTCAGGATCATAACAGTAAATCCAGCTTTCGTCACCTGTTAGTATGTCGAACACAGCATTAGAGTCACCTCCGTTAAATCTTTCAATCATTTTACGGCACCAATCCACACGATGGAGTTTTTGAGCCTCAGTCAAATTATGAGGTATCCACCGGGCGCAAAGCTTCCTGACCGCTAAATGTTCGTGGAGGATTTTGTGCACTTGACTCATACCGATGCCTAAGCTTGTCCGAATCTGCTGATAGGTCACTCTTTTGTCAGTCTCTATCATACGCCGCACAACACAGATGTTATTTTCAGTCGTCGCCGTAGAAGGCCGTCCCTCACGTAAATCATCAGTGAGATTAGTGCGACCACGTTTAAACTCATTAAACCAGTTGTAAACAGTCGCACGAGATGGGGCTTCATCGTGAAAGGCCAATCGTAGTCTATCATAACTTTCTTGTTGACTTAAATGACATCGAAAGTCATAAAAAATCATTGCACGAAAATTTGTGTTAACGTGACACAGACAATTTTCAATTTGCCGCCAAATCGTAAAACAAATGATAAATGAATGAAATATATACTCAGTAATATTGGCAAAGAGTTCTATTTTCAAATTTTAGAATTATTTTTTTATTATATTGTTTATAAGTGGCCAGTTCTAAGAACTTTCAGTTTGACCCTCGTAATTAACTATAAAGAGCAGTATACAATGTTGTCATTGCACAAATATCTTAGTTAATCATTGCAGGTTTCGTTTGCGTAACATTGCTCCAATATTGCAATTTAGATTCAGGTACTAATACTTAATAGTTCTTGAAACGAACCCAAAATATTTCATAAATATTTCTAGTAATGATTGGGCAATACATTGCGCAAATATCGCAGTGAACCATTGCAGGTTTCGTTCACGTGATATTGCTCGAATATTTCAAGTGAGATTCAGGAAGTAACAGTAATAATACATGAACCGTTGCTGAATTATTCCGGACATATTTCAGGAAATAATTGGGCAACACATTGTGCAAATATCGCAGTGAATGATTGCAGGTTTCGTTCCCGTAATATTGCTCCAATATTGCAATTTAGATTCAGGTACTAATACTTAATAGTTCTTGAAACGAAACTGAAATATTCACATACATATTTCTAGTAATGATTGGGCAATACATTGCGCTAATATTGCAGTGAATCATTGCAGGTTTCGATCGCGTAATATTGCACCAATATTTCAATTTAGATTCAGGAACTAATACTTAATAGTTCTTGAAACGAAGCCGAAATATTTCATAAATATTTCTAGTAATTATTGGGCAATACATTGCGCAAATATCGCAGTGAATCATTGCAGGTTTCGTTCGCGTAATATTGCACCAATACTTCAATTTAGATTCAGGAACTAATACTTAATACCTTTTTTTTTTTTTTTTTTATCGTGCGGAAATCCCTTCGGATACCCCCCCGCGTGCCAGCGGGGGCGGTTATGTCGTGCTTGAACCGACTAAAACCGCACGCCGTCTCGGGTCTACAGACGCCGGGGTGTAAGGTTGCCCATAGAGCATATCCCTCGCACCCCGACTGACCCTGGGCCATCTCCGGTTTCGAGATGGCCCCCTCGGGTTTGGGAACCACGGTGTCCCCGTCTTGCCCCGGTTTGGGGGAGGGGCGCTAGTCGCC
The DNA here is from genome assembly GCA_946251805.1 of Cybosia mesomella. Taxonomy (NCBI): domain Eukaryota; kingdom Metazoa; phylum Arthropoda; class Insecta; order Lepidoptera; family Erebidae; genus Cybosia; species Cybosia mesomella. The sequence continues at coordinate 18,046,205 of OX276409.1, forward strand.
CCACCGTCCCGGCCTGCTTCTGCTGGGGTGACAGGTGGCCTCACCCGCCACCCCCAGGCCTGAATACTTAATACCTAGTTTTTAAAACGAACCCGAAATATTTCATAAATATTTCTAGTAATGATTGAGGAATACATTGCGCAAATATCGCGGTGAATCATTGCAGGTTTCGTTCGCGTAATATTGCACCAATATTTCTATTTAGATTCAGGAACTAATACTTAATAGTTCTTGAAACGAAGCCGAAATATTTCATACATATTTCTAGTAATGATTGAGGAATACATTGCGCAAATATCGCAGTGAATGATTGCAGGTTACGTTCGCGTAATATTGCTCCAATATTTCAATTTAGATTCAGGAACTAATACTTAATAATACATGAAACGTTGCTGATTTATTTCGGACATATTTTAAGAAATAATTGGGCAACACATTGCGCAAATATCGCAGTGAATCATTTCACGTTTCTTTTGCGTAATATTGCCCAAATATTTCAATTTAGATTCAGGAACTAATACTTAATAGTTCTTGAAACGATGCGGAAATATTTCATAAATATTTCCAGTAATGATTGGGCAATACATTGCGCAAATATCAGAGTGAATCATTTCACGTTTCGTTAGCGTAATATTGCTTAAATATTTCAATTTAGATTTAGGAACTAACAGTTAATAATACATGAAACGTTGTTGAATTATTTCAGCCATATTTGAAGAAATAATTGGGCAATATATTGCGCAAATATCACAGTGAATCATTTCACGTTTCGTTTGCGTAATATTGTATTTATATTTCATTATGGATTCTGAAATTATATTTTCAATATTTGAGGAAATAATTCTAAAATATTGCTGAAACGTATCAAGTAATTAGCCAACAAAATGTTTGGAAAATATTTCTAAAAAATATTCGTATAAATATCTCAGTAATATTGCTGCATAATTTCAATAATTTTTATGTTAATATTTTTATAAATATTTTTGTAATGTTTGCTAAATATTGTATGGAATATTTCATGAAATATTAACGTATTATAACGTGCAATATAACTTGAAATATCAAGAAAATATTTCTTCAATATTTCTTGTACATTTGCAGAATTTTTTTTAAAACATTTCATGTTGTATTGGTGTTATATTAATGAAACATTTAATGTAATAATCATTTGTAATAATTCCAGAAATATTTCTATGGATTATTTCATGCTGTGTGCTGCTCAAAGAAATCACCTCAAAAGCCATATTCAAATTTGATAGCTGCCGTTGACTGGACAATACTCGTAGACACGTATGAGAAGCACTATAGGATACCGGAGGATGTCTGTGCCTCATCATCCAGACCCGACATATTCCTTTTTTCACGATCGCATAAGCGTGCAGTGCTTGTAGAACTCACAGTACCGTGGGAAACTAATATACCTAAAGACCACGCTATAAAGACAAACAAATACTTTGATTTGACTAACGAGTTAACCAAAAACGGCTACGTGGTTAAACTCTACGCCATAGAAGTAGGAGCAAGGGGTATTCCAGCTAAATCCCTGTACAACTTACTTAAAGACCTCGGATTGCCAAGAGCTTCAGTAAGCTCTTTACTAAATCGTACATCAAAAGCGGCATTGTTAGGATCTTACCAAATTTGGATAGGTAGGGGGGGGAAAACTACTGACGGTGGAGGTGAGCGCTGATGCATCACAAGGTGGCCACCCTAAACCTACATCTGGGTCGCAATAAGTCCCAGTCGCCGTCATGGTGTTCCTCTCTGTACCACGCTATGGACCCGGCGATCGCACGGTGAATCCATGGAGTGCTGAGAATCGGATCTCTTTCTATGAGAAAGGTTTTGGTCAACTTAAAATCTGCCATATGTTTGATTGTAATCAGTTAGTAGAACCGGAGATATAACCACGATAACTGAAGTCTGCGCGGGCGGAGCCGCGGGCATCAGCTGGTTTGTAAAAAAAAAATATCGAAATATATTTCGCCGCATTCTAAACCCATAACACAAGCTAGTTAAGCTATGCTTACTTTGAATCTAGACAGCGCTCTGTAGAATGTTGTAGAATAATTCTTTATTTAAAAATAGACTGGCTGTACGGAACAAAAAAAAAATTATGAGTATCAGAGGGGATTTCCGCACGAAAAAAAAAATGGATCACGGACGATGCGTAACATCTTAGCGTTGTTCCCGTTTGCATCCGAGAGCCCGCGATCTGCTAACTCCTTCGCTCCCTCCTTTTGATTCGGCTTTTATCATAATTTTTTAGAGGATTCTAGTTGTTTCAGGGTATTTTTTAAATTTTATGGCCCTGGAACTAGCATCGTTAAACAGAAGTAGATAAATGGGATATGGGAATAATAAATTTAGATATACTATAAAATTCCACATACGGCAGTCGCCTGACTGATCATTACCTTCGTGTAACGTGTGGTATTGAAATACTTGGCACTCGATCGCACGGTGCACCGGTAATGTCTACGTGCCTAACATAGGTGCTGTTATATTTTCTCCCGTTCCCACGACATGTTCACTTGATATTTATAATGATATTATTATCTGTACAACTTTCTCAATATCTTGCTGTGTCAATTAGTTATTGTCACCTAGATATGGTTATAGTACCTTTTTTTAATTAACTTAGGCTGGACTGTATTTAAGTGGAGAAAGCTGGTGAAGCGTATACGAACTGAAGCAGATTAGGTTTAGGTGTTTTTCGTTGGGTTTAAGTTTTGGTAAATAAACCCTACCCCATCTCACCCTACCTCGGAGGAAAATAGAGTGGGTTGATAACAAATTTATGCATCAATACATTTATAATCAGTTGGATAGAACGGCCGAATGAACTCGTAATAGATTAAGTATGTTTATGCATAATGAAAGTAGGTATTGTTTTAAAACATTAATGAACATAGGCCTATTATTCGTAGACATATATCCTTTAACAGCAGTTAAAATAGCTACCATTAGTATCTATCGGGGATTTTTTCTGTTTCAATAAACAAAGATAAGCAGAAAACGACTTAGATAATATTGAAACCGCAGTTACAGATAGATTAATGTTGACATGTTTATCTGGGATAGCTTCTACCTGTCCTGTCTTAACTGTAGGTAGATTATTGAGACTGGCCGTAAGTCAGTATCAAGAAATTGTTTAATGTAGGTAGGTACTGGCCTTTTGAATTACACATGGATAACTTATCTATTTTTAGTCCCAGGCCTTTTTATAAATGTGGAAATACTAAATAAAAACAGAAAAAGCCTCATGCGCATCACGAATGTAGCTATTTTAACATGCAGCGCACGCGATGCAATTGATATCGTCTCACGTTAAATTTTGCTTTATACTGTCCATATTAAAACGAGTTCTATGTAAAGTGTTATTAAGGTCAAGGATGACTTTGTTATCTTTTTTAATGGGACTAGGTATTCCTATCAAAGAGTAAGTATGAAATGTAGACAACTCATCCGTACCCTAATACCTGATAAAATGTATTAGGCACTTACATGCCTAATACCTACATTTTATTAATATTCATGCCAGTAAGGGACAGACTGATGTGTATTGGCACATTTAACACCCACATTTCACCATTTTCGGTTCCTTATACCCAACAGGGCGCGTGTCTAATGCCGTCAACTGGGGTGTCCGTTATGTTAGCGTACACAAGAGCTATATCGAGTTGGTTACTATGCCATTAAACTCTGTGTAAATACTGCCTAATTAGTGTAAAAATAAAAAAAACTCTTCCTCTTTAGTCTAGGAAATAAACACCAATTTCACTGTGTACGCTGGCGTCACGATCAAGCTAGCGTACACATGGCCGTACTCGAAAACTGCTAATTGTAAAGCAACAGCGTTTACACACAAAAATAGTGCTCTAATACTTCTCACACTATGCAAAATTTCATAACGATTGCTCTTGTAGGAACAGAGATATTGAACAAGACTTTTCAATGACATTCGGAGCTGGCGTTATGGCAGCGTACACATAATAGTTCTCATAGAAAGGGAACTTTTTTTTTAATAAATGCTATATGTATAAATAGTGCGTGAAATTCTGCCTCCATTAGTGTAAATGCTTTATGCGAATTCGCAGTGGAATAATCAAAAAATCCATGTTTATTTCACTAATAGAGGCAGAATTTCACGCACTATTTATACATATAGCATTTATTAAAAGAAAAGTTCCCTTTCTATAAGAACTATTATGTGTACGCTGTCATAACGCCAGCTCCGAATGTCATTGAAAAGTCTTGTTCAATATCTCTGTTCCTACAAGAATAATCGTTATGAAATTTTGCATAGTGGGAGAAGTATTAGAGCACTATTTTTGTGTGTAAACGCTGTTGCTTTACAATTAGCAGTTTTCGAGTACGGCCATGTGTACGCTAGCTTGATCGTGACGCCAGCGTACACAGTGAAATTGGTGTTTATTTCCTAGACTAAAGAGGAAGAGTTTTTTTTATTTTTACACTAATTAGGCAGTATTTACACAGAGTTTAATGGCATAGTAACCAACTCGATATAGCTCTTGTGTACGCTAACATAACATGGTCAACATAATCGCCTTTGACAACGTACGTGCTTTCGGTCGTGTCGCCGTGTGTGAGCGATTAATAAAAATGTCAAGTTGTACTGTAAAGTGTATATCATGTAATATAGTAATCGACGAGTTATTAGCGTACATACAGAATAAAATCTCGATAGCTGATGAAACTAGCTTGATGCGGATTTGTGCGTCCTCGTTTTCGGGTGAACAAATTCAAAAATCGAAGACGTTATTGTTAGAGTCCTTATCCTCTGATGTGCGTAATACTGCTCGCAAAGGTAAGGGTAAAGAAAATAGGGTGCTGAACGATATCATAGGCATTTTTAAAGGGACTGACCCTGAAGTGCTGCCTGTGTTTGTGGCCCGAGATCTTGAGAAACTGCCACCTATTACCTTCGAGCATCTGGACGTATCGAAGCTACTGAAGGATTTGATATTGGTCCAAGAAGACATCAAAAACATCAAGTCTTCTTACGTAACGCAAGAACAGCTGTACTGTGTAAAGGAGCAGTGTGACATGAAACATGCGGATACCACAAATATTAACACAAGAAGAGGGGCTTATATAGATAAAGATAGTGGTGTTATTGAAGATTGCCAGCAAAAAAGCGAAAAAACATCAACATGCAATACAAATAACGGTTTAAAGTCTGATTTTTCTAGTGAAAAACATAAAAATCAGAACGAGGGTAGTTTCAAGCCCGTCAGTGTAACGGTAACGGCCAGCTGTTGCCAGCCGCGAGTGAGTGGTATGGGTAGCGGTGCGGTGTGTGTGAGCAATACGTCACGACAGACGATTACATCGGATGAGTCATGCGAACCACAAGTCAATACATCGACGCTCCCATCTCAGTCGTATGCGACTGTTGCAGCTATAACATCAGATGACGGCTTCACATTAGTACAAAAAAGAAGACAAAAGCGTAACAATCATCGAGTCGGAAATATGGGTAAGGCCTTAGTTGAGCCAGATGAGAAGTTTAGAGCGGCTGAGAGGAAAATACCTATATTTGTAAGCAATGTACACAAGGACAGTTTGGTATCGGATATATGTAACTATATACAGAAGAAAACGGGAGAAATAGTACATTTGGAAAAAATAACTATTAAACGGGAGTGTCAACACTGTGCGTATAAGTTTTTTGTAGCTGAGAATAAGCTACATATGTACTTAGATGCTAATTTATGGCCACAAAACATAATATTCCGACGTTTTGTGCATTACAAAACGAAAACGACTGCTCCAGTTGTCGGCAATGTAAATGAAATAAATAATGGATAAAAGCTTATATAAATTTGTTAGCTATAACTGTAAAAGTGTCAAGCGATCGGTACAGAGCGTACGGGATTTATGTAAACATGTAGATGTGATCGCCCTGCAAGAAACATGGTTGCTCCCTCATGAGATCAAGTATCTTGACACGATAAGTGATGATTTTAGCTGTACTGGAGTGTCAGCTGTAGATACGTCAAGAGGAATTTTACAAGGTCGGCCATACGGTGGGATAGCCCTTCTATGGAGACGGAGCCTTTTTCAAAATGTGACTGTAGTGCCGTGCAATAACCCACGCATTTGTGCAATAAAAATTGTGCTTACGGATAAGTCACTTCTAGTGCTAAGTGTGTATATGCCTACAAACGAACGGAAAAATTTGTTGGTCTTCACGGAGTGCCTGAGTTCGGTGAGTGCCATTATTGACAGTTGTAATGTAGATAGTGTGTACATGTTAGGAGACTATAACGCTCATCCGTCGCAACTATTTTACAATCAACTGACTGAATATTGTAGTGAACAACGATGGACTTGTATAGATACGTTAATGCTAGGGCTGTTGTCAAATACATATACGTTTCTCAGCGACGCTAATGGGTCAAAGAGATGGCTTGACCACTGCTTAGTAACAGACGCTGCATTGGCTACGGTGAGAAACGTATCTGTGTTGTATGATGTTCAATGGTCAGATCACTTCCCATTAATTATAGAATGTGAATTAGATGTAATAATACCAAAGATATGGGACAAAAGTATATTTTTTAACACTGTTGCATGGGGGGAGAGAAGTCAAAAAGAAATCGAAGATTTTATGAACAAATGTCATGATAGATTGAAACTAGTTGACTTCCCACAGGAATTTCAATATTGTTGTGATGTAAAGTGTAGCAATATTACTCATAATGTTATTATAGACAAATTGTATTCAAATATAGTACAAGCCTTAAGTCAGGCAGCTATGGTGGGTCGAGACAGGGGCAGGTGCTCCAAAAAAGTAGTAATAGGATGGAATAGGTATGTGGCTGACGCTCATAGGGAGGCACGTCAAAAATTCCTCGTATGGGTGGATCATGGGAAGCCGACTTCCGGCTATGTATATGGTGACATGTATGAAACCAGAAAGATATTTAAGTCTCGTTTGAAGTGGTGTCAGGATCACGAGGAGCAGATCAAAATGGACATTCTGGCCGCGCATCACTCAAACAATGATTTTCGTGGGTTTTGGAAACACACGAATAAGTTGAACCATAAACCGGGCCTTCCTGTGAGCGTTGAAGGGGTCAGTGAACCTGAAGAGATTTGTAATCTTTTTAAGGAACACTTTTCTATTAAGTCACCTCTGGGACCCTCACAGCTGGTGCTCGATGCTGGATCTGGTATGGAACTGGAGGTGAGGTTTACATCCAAAGAGATTACACGGACCCTTAGAAACATGTCGAGAGGTAAATCTCCAGGCCATGATGGACTCAGTATTGAGCACCTGCGGCATGCGGGCCCACACCTACCCCGAGTACTTACCATGTTATTTAATCTATGTATGACTCATAGTTATTTGCCAAGCGATATGATGCGAACAATTGTCGTACCTATTATTAAAAATAAGACCGGGGACCTTGCTGACTGCACTAACTACAGACCCATTTCACTAGCTACTGTAATTTCGAAGGTGCTGGACAGTGTGCTTAATACGCAATTAAACAAGTACGTGGCACTACATGACAATCAGTTCGGGTTTCGACAGGGGTTATCTACGGAAAGTGCTGTGCTGGGTCTTAAGCACACTATCCAGTACTACACACAGAGGGAGACTCCTGTTTACGCCTGCTTTCTGGACTTATCCAGAGCTTTTGACCTGGTTTCATACGACATCCTTTGGGGGAAGTTAGAAAAACTTAATGTTCCTACTGAACTAACAAACATCTTAAAGTTCTGGTATGGGAACCAGGTCAATAGCGTACGATGGTCTGGGGCCTTATCTCGTCCATATGGGTTGGAGTGCGGTGTAAGACAGGGGGGGCTGACTTCACCAACGCTCTTCAACCTGTATGTCAATGACCTAATTGGTGAGCTCAGCAGCACCAGGGTCGGGTGCTACGTGGATGGTGTCTGCGTCAATAATATCAGTTACGCGGATGACATGGTGCTGCTGAGTGCATCAGTATGTGGCCTTCGCAAATTAGTTACTCGATGTCAGGAGTATGCTGAGACTCACGGCTTGACTTATAATTGTAAAAAGTCGGTCGTGATGGTATTTCAAGGAGGGGATAGGAACCTTGAGTCTGTGCAGCCTGTTTCACTGTACGATACTCCACTGCAGAGAGTGTATAGTTTTAAATATCTCGGGCATATGTTAACCCCCCAGCTCAGTGATAACCTAGACATTGAGCGAGAACGGAGGGCGTTGTCAGTGAGAGCGAACATGCTGGCTCGCAGGTTTGCACGCTGTTCGCTTCCTGTAAAACTCACGCTTTTTCGTGCTTACTGTACTACGTTTTACACGTGCAGCCTGTGGGCTAGATATACTCTAAGCTCGTACAACGCCCTTAGAGTTCAATACAATAATGCGTTTAGGATGCTGATAGGGCTGCCCCGCTTCTGTAGTGCTTCGGGGATGTTCGCCGATGCTCGTGTGGATTGTTTCTATGCCACAATGAGAAAGAGGTGCGCATCCCTGGTGCAGCGGGTGCGGGCCAGCACTAACAGCATCCTAAGAATGATAGCAAGTAGGCTAGATTGCACATATATGAGTCACTGCGGTGCTATCTCCCATGGGATGCACCGCCGGTGATTCAAAAATTATAATGTAGTGTACTAACATAGTTTTTAAGTCTTACTAACATTTTGAGTCAATGGTCACTTGAATAAAAACAATTTATTATTATTATTATTATTATTATAACGGACACTCAACTGGGTTGTTCTTCATAGGTAAATAGGTAATATGTGTACTACTGGATTGAAAATAGCCCTAGTATATGGGACCTCATCAATATCTTTAACCCAGTACACCTGCTAATTAAGGGGCGGAGACTCTGGCGCAGGCTTCCTCTGCGGGTTAGGGGTCAGACAGCAATCGGTCACGAAAAAGCCAAGATAAACCACATCAGCACGAGAAAGCGAAAGAGAGCAGACCACGTCCTCCATTCATTTTGGAGTACGTGGTCCGGTCTCCTAGGCAATAGCAATAAGTCGGTGCCGATTCTGTTTGTGCAAAAACTTAACGGAAATAGATGACAAGTCTAAAATGTATCCCACCTCTTATTCTACCGAAGCCGTATTTCAACTTATTGACGTGACTGGGCATGTTAGGATGCTCCTTTGACCGTAATATAACATAGGACTTTTTTATAAGAAGCTTATTCAAAGAGCATGTTTCAGCTCACTAATCCAACCTAACGACATGATCCGAAACTCGCATGAATTGGGTCAGTCAGCGTTTTGGATTTTCTGTTAGGATACTAGGTAATTCTCATTAGCAGCACGTAGTGAAAAACGTGCCCGGTAAACAACAATAGACCCGACAACTATTTTTTTTTTCGTTCGGAAATTCCCACGCATACCCCCCCGCCGGCCAGCGGGGGCGGTTATGACGGGCTTGAACCGACTAAAACGCACGCCGTCTAGGGTCTACAGACGCCGCGCCGGGGTGTAAGGTTATATAGAGCATATCCCTCGCACCCCGACTGACCCTGGGCCATCTCCGATTTCGAGATGGCCCCCTCGGGTTCGGGAACCACGGTATCCACGTCTTGCCCCGGTTTGAGGGAGGGGCGCTAGTCACCCCACCGTCCCGGCCTGCTTCTGCTGGGGTGACAGGCGGCCTCACCTGCCACCCCCAGGCCTGCTCTCACGGAGGACGGAGGTCGTTAAGCGAATAGACCCGCCACCTAATACTAAAAAATAATAGCTGGTGTGAGATGTGGGCCCAATGCTTACGAAATAGTTAATCTATAGTTGTACATCTCTGCGTACCTTATAATCATCATGACAGTGTTGTGTCCCGATTGTCCACTTCGCACGATATTGGGCACACATGATAGTGAGACCATTGGCACGCATGTCATCCCTTACGATATCAAAACATCACTTCTTGGGTCTCCCCTCCTGCCGGGGCCTGGCAGGAAGTGCCATGGCGTTAGTAACTATTTATTAATCTGTGGCCATGGTCAGACATTTGTTACCCACATAGTCAGGCGGCTGCCGCAAAGCGTGGCCGCACCAGCGAAGGGACTCTCCTGTGGGCGTGACTCCACACATCCACCACAGCATATTCGTCTCTGGACATGTAACTCCTGCTTATGTCGCTCTAGCAACGGCCACGCTTCAAAGCCGTGTATAAGGACAGGCCTAATGATAATCTCTGCGTATCTTAAAGCTGTCTGTATATACTCCATACAGACAACTTTCATTATTGATACACATAATTACCGTTTTATATATATATTTATTTATGATACAATGGCGTAGGCATTCGCGACATTGGGGTGCTGCTTCGAGGTAGGGCATATCATATAAATTAATTCTACGTTCGGTTGTATTTTATTCAATTTGATGCAGTCGTTTGGAAGTTATGCGCGTACGTACATTTCGATGATTCATTTGTATTATTCTCTCCTGCCTCTGTGGCGTAGCGTTATATAGTGCATTCGACTACTACGACAGGGGACGCGGGTTCGATTCCCGCTCAGCGCAAATATTTGTATGCATGAATATGTCTATTTGCATTGGTCTGGGTGTATAATATATATGTATGTATTTACAAAAAACACTGAAACCCATAACACAAGCTAGTTAAACAATGCTTACTTTGGGTCTAGAAAGCGCTGTGGAGAATGTTGTAGAATATTTATTTATTTATATGGAAGTAGATTATAGGTATATACCTACAATTCGGCCATAGTTTTCGCATCTGCACTGTGCGATAGAGGCAACGCGCTACAAACCTTCCCACTCTTCTACCCGACATGTGCCAAATCAAAAGCTGGGTATACATTTCAGTTTTTTTTACTCAATTATAGATGTTTCGTAATGAAACAAATTTCACAGTTTAAATCATTTATTCAGTTTGTTAACATAAATTATTTACATTCATATCTTTAAGCCTTGATAGAGGCTTCACAAAAATTGCACGTCAGTTTCATTTTTGGCAACTCCATAATCTCCAATTTTTAAAATTATTTTTCTTGCCAATACTTTAAGAAAAGGCTCAAGAAAAGATGGATCGAATGCGTGAAAGGGGACATGGCAAGGAAGGCCTCTGTTCGGAAGATTCAAACTTTCTCAGGAATCCAACTTTTCAAACATTCATACAAGTCTTCGCATGAGTACAATGTTTACTTTTATTAGCATTATTCCAACTGGACGATACAGTGACGGACACAAACTATTTTATATTTGACATTGCGCATACGAGAGATAGTGGACGACTTTGTGCATGGACAAATTGAGGCTCTCCCTTTTGTAAAACGTTGACTCAAGAAAATTACCCTGGAACAATACACCTATTTTACCAGTTTGATTTTGCTACATGAGGTGATAACCTTTGTATTTTTTACGTTGCATTTCAATCTCCGCATTAGTATGATTATACTATTTTGCACAGTAAGTCGTCAGTACAATAAAGAGACCAACTCTGCATTGCCGTAGTTATATCTTTTTAACATCCTTGTTTAATTTTAAAAACCACTTTTAACCACACCAAAGTTAGATAAAAGTTGGAATAGTGCTAATAAAAGTACACATAAAAATTAGTTGTACTCATGCAATGACTTGTATGGATGTTTAAAAAGTTGGATTCCTGAGAAAGTTAGAATCTTGCGAACAGAGGAAAAATGCTGTTTTGGATTGACTGAAGAGATGACATCTGATAGGAATGAATGTAGGAGAACATGTTACGCCGACTTCAAATAATTGGGACAAGAGCAGGTAGATAGATAGAATTCAAAGGAAAGTGTAATTATTCAAATTGTTTTGGAAAAAATAGATTGCTCTATGTATTGAAAGTCATCGTTATTATAAAATAAATAAATACCTAGTAGATTTTACTGGAAAGTGTCTAGAAAGAGAAAGGTCTTGCGCGATACAAGCTTTTGAAATCAGCACAACCTTCGCATAAAATTCTTATTTACGTTTTAGTGTACCATTTTTTTTTTTTAAAAGCTTGTTTTAAAAACGTTGTTTTATGAATGAGTTATTAACCCGTCGCGCGTTTTTTGTTCACCCATTAGCACAAATAAAGTTGCACCGTTGAATGTTTTTTGTGCCACGGTTTGCACAAATAAACTCACTCTATTTTGTCATTGGATTTAAACGTTTCGTTTACATCAAAACGTTGGGCGTTTAACTTTAGCCTAATGTTTACCTTATGGTAATCGTATTTTATAAGTTTTGAACGAAGATAGTGACAACGGAACGCAAAAAATATTAAAATAAAAATACATTGACCTTCTGGGCCGCCATTTTCTGTTGAGTTCATTGTTGTGAAAGTTTTGGTGTGTGAAGTGCACAATAAATATGGATTATTTGAGAAAGCGGTAAGTGTTTTTATGTGTTATTATACATATAATTATTGAGAATTAGTTGTAGTTTACGTATAAAGAGAAATTTAAACGGAAAGTGGTGAAAATATTACTGATAAAAGTTTATCAATTTGATTTGAACCTTTTTATGAAATAGCTTGTCGTGTTTTACATAACATTTTCAATTAAAATATCACGTTGGTAGATTTATAATATACATAAGTCGTTAAAGTATTAAATTGCAAAACATAATCAGTGATTAAATTTTCATATTATTACAAATTCACTTTATAATCATGTTCTAAATGTACAAAAGTGACTAAATTTTGACCGCCATGATGAAAACGAGTTTCTTTCAATAACATCTCACATAGTTCATCAAATATATATATAATAATCTAGTTTGAATTATTTTGAAATACGGATAAGTTGTTAGAATAACTATCGACAAATAAATATCAGTAATTCTTTTTTCGTATTATTGCATATTTCATCAAAAATCATAGTCAAAATATAAATAAGGTCGAATTTCATGTATTTATAGCTATCATAGGTACGGATGTTCGATAAAGTAGATACCACTCAAGTACACTCACTCACATAAATCATGTGAGAGTTCGTCAAGATGCTAGTTTCGTATACATGTATTGTATTTTATTCACCTTTATGAATAAAATAAAAATAATAGCCAAAAAGCACCACCTTGGTATTTTGCTAAAAACATTGGTATTTCAATACTACGGTGGCAAACTATTTTTTTGATTACGTCAGATTAGATTTTTTTTTTAAATATAAATAGGACAATTTGACTTCACCTCGCCTGATGGTAAGCTGAGGTAAAGGTAATTTGGGTTAGATAGAATAACACTAGATCATAATATACATTTGATGGTAAGCGGTCACCGTAACATCTATCTAGTTGCTAGTTCAACAAGATGCAAGTTTCGTATACATGTAATTTACGATTACGTATGATGGTAAACGGTCACCGTGCCTTTTTTTTATATATTTAGGATACGTCAATTTGACTTCACCTCGCCTGATGGTAAGCTGAGGTTAAAGTCTCAGGACGTATTTTTAGTTTCCTTGTCATTCAAATATAGTTAACGTAAAACAATATGCGATGTGACATCGCTTTTCATAACACAAATATTTATTATTGTAACTTTGCTATATTTTTTTTAGATCGAACAGACGCCGTAGTATGAGTGCAACCAGCTGGTCACGGTCGGCGATACCGACACAGGGACAGAGCCAATCGGCCCAACGTTGTGACCTTGAAGGAAACCCCTGGTGGCAGCATACGACGCGACGTTGTACTAGACACGTAAGTTATTTAGTTTATGTATCTCGAATGTGTCAGAATTAGGTAATTTGGGAAAAATCTGTTCCTTAGTATTTTTTCTCTTACGCCCAGAATGAACGCACGTTCCAGACGGGTGGTGGTCCACGTCAACGCACCGGGTTGGATACGTAAATTGCTTTAATTTTTACACGACTATCTTAGAAAGAATGTTTTCTTTTTAGGGTGCATATATTCTTTGTGAGTCACTTGCATAGACTTTCGTGTGTTTAGATATGTTCCGGATGGATTCAAGAAGCCCAGGGTTCGCTTTATTAATATTTGATTGGCTAAAGTTGGCTTTTAAGTGAGCAACTGCCATCTGACCTTCCAACCCCGACAGCAAAGCCAGTTCCAGTCGGCAGGTGTACCAGGTAGCAGGTGAGGTCGGCGTGGGCTCTGAAGATCTAAGTATATACCCTTAAATCTTAGAAAAAAGATATATTTGGTTGTATCTTTTTTTCAAGGCGGAAGATCGGGTACTATGGCGCTCTATGTGAGAATCCTATGTCCAGTAGTGGGCTACAAAAGGCTAATAATTGAGTAAGCTTTTAGAAGCCTTAGCTAACGGACGATATTTCTGTCCTAAACCAGAAGTAAGGTTTTCTATTTATATTTTTATTTATTTTTGTTTCTTTCTAGCCCTGGATTATTGGAGCTGCTGGAAGAAGTGGATGACGATGTGGAAATGGGGGAAATGATGGACGTTGCACCATGGCAAATCTTAAGTTTGGTCATGAAGTCAACAGGGCCTAGTAGTAGAAGTAGACCACAGTTTTGTGCCGGCTAACAAACCTGTGTTTTAGTAAAACGTTCAACCTCAACATCAGGCAAAACGTCACCGCTGTCACACATTCTTCTGAAGCGATCGCGAATTTATTCATGAAAGGAATTATAAAATAAAAATTTATGATATCCATGACTGTATTTCATTAGTGCTATCCTAAATATTTAATTTTCAGGTTTCTATAAAAGCGGCGATAGCCCAGTGGCGTACGTAACGGACTGCTGAGACGAGGTCTCGAGTTCGATCCCCAGTCGCCCCGGGCACACACGTCTGACTTTTCGTAGTTATGTGTGATTAATAAATGTTAATTATCGCTCGCTTAATAATGTGCCCGGTAGATGGCAATAGGCTCGCCCCCTATTACATTGGGACCTTAACATAACTGGCGAAACGTGGGTGTGTAATACACCTCTGCCTACCCCTTCGGGGATACAGGCGTGAAGTTATGTTATGTTATAAAACACTGAAAACCCATATTGGCGGTGACTGTTCAAATATTTCATTTCGAACTCAAGTTTCGAAGAGTCAGGTTTCAGCCAGTCTAGTAAGCGAGTATTCATACCATCCATATTTTACTGAGTGGTTCCTGGCGCAGCAATAAAAAGGCTAGCCTACTTTAGGGACACTAAGTTCTAGGGCCACTGGTCAGACTTGACATTTTTCCAATTTATTTTATTTTTCTGACAATTCGGACACCATCCGAATATCAAAGCTATTTTGTACTATGCCAACTGTACAAAATAGTTTTAATATTTTAAAGATATTCGAATTTTCATTTATTTATACATCAAACGATGAAATAAATTTGCTAACTTGGGTAAAGTATTGCTTTGAGTATTCGATACCGTGTGGAGTCCTTAGGAGGACACGCCTTGTCTTCGTTAGGTCACAAGGTTCACGCTCCATTCTAGTCCTTCATCCGATTAGCGTGGTTTGCAGCTTACAGAGTTCCGGTAGCAGTGGAAGTCCGGCATTCCCAATGAGGTTCGATTTCAGGTCAGCCGGTCATAAACAGGTTTGTAAATCATGAAATAAATAGTTATGCGGAGTGAAACCCGAGCTTACCAGTGTAAGCAACCGGGATTTGAGCTCGGCATTATGTATGTCTACCTTATTATGCTGTGGGCATGGATAACCAAACAGCTATTTGTTATTATGGCTGGCCGACGTTAGGGCCACTAATCTCTGGGTTGACTTGTCCGTATAGACACTTTATTATTAGTATTTTTATATTTGTACTATGCTAACAGCACAAAATAGCTTTAATTTTGACGGTGTCTGAATTGTCAGTGAAAAAATAATAAAATTATAAGGTGTCAAAACGGACAAGTGGACCTAAAGATTAGTGGCCCTAGCGTCGGCAAGAAATATTTTTTTTACTAGTTGACCCGGCAGACTTCGTACTGCCTCAATCGATAACAACTTCCATATTTATTCACCTTTTAAACCTTCTCTGGACCTCCACAAATAATTCAAGAGCAAAATTAGCCAAATCGGTCCAGCCCTCCTCGAGTTTTAGTGAGACTAACGAACAGCAATTCATTTTTAGGGTTCCGTTGCCAAATGGCAAAAAACGGAACCCTTATAGATTCGTCATGTCTGTCTATCTGTCCGTCCGTATGTCATAGCCACTTTTTTCCGAAACTAAAAGAACTATGCTGTTGAAACTTGGTAAGTAGATGTATTCTGTGAACCGCGTTAAGATTTTCACACAAAAATTAAAAAAAGCAATAAATTTTGGGCGCTCCCCATACTCAGAAATGAAACTCAATTTTTTTTTACATCAACTCAATTTTTTTACATACACGTGTGTTTCTGTGGATAGGTCTTCAAAAATTATATTGAGGTTTCTAATATAATTTTTCTCTAAACTGAATTGTTTGCGCGAGAGACACTTCCAAAGTGGTAAAATGTGTGTCTCCCCCTGTAACTTCTAAAATAAGACAATGATAAACCTAAAAAATATATATGATGTACATTACCATGTAAACTTCCACCGAAAATTGGTGTGAACGAGATCTAGTAAGTAGTTTTTTTTAATACGTCATAAATCGTAAACCGCAATTTACCTTTCATTCAATCAATTCAAATATGAAATTTAAAAAAAAGCATTGTTATATTACTTGCTGCTACGGAACCCTTCATGGGCGAGTCCGACTCACACTTGGCCACTTTTTATATATAAAGAAGATTAATTTAACCACAAAATATCTCCTTTGTTCGCCGATTTCATGTCAAACAACAGCTATATAAATATTATTGGGCAAGTTTCAAAATTACGATAATTTAAACATCTACATTATAGAAGTTGGATAGTACTTGAAAAATTAAAATTATTTTTGAGGTTCAGTACAAGACTGGGTACAAAAATTAGAATAATCAAAGTTCAAAATTAATTTTCAAAACAATTTTTTTGATTTGGTTCTAATTTGATGCAGTGTGGTTTAGTTTATATAGAATCAAGTATAAATAGGTAACATAATAGTAATTCATTTTTCTAAAGAAAAATCGATTCGTATAATATTGTAAAATAGTATTACATTTATTTATACATAAATAAAGTTTAATCTCAATAGCTTAACTTTGCGACTGTACCTAAACGCAGGTGCGAGTTGCAGGTGGCATTTTTGACGTCACGTTGCCGCGAAAAAGAATAACGGATATTTGCGCGCCGCCGGCTGACTGCAGTCTGAGTGCAATCCGCGCCATTTTTTTCGCGAGAGCGTTCTTATCGGAATCTTATTGGATTTTTTTGTGGATATCGTGTTATAGTGTAGTGTAACTTTAGTACAGTGAATACTTCAATATATGTGTAATTCTTTAGTGATATTAGTGTAAGTGATTATGGTGATTCAGCTGAGATAATTGTTGTGTAAACATGTTGAAGCAGAACGTAAAAATCAAAACTTTGGAATTATAAACTCATATCGTAAAAACATTCGGATTTACAGGTATTTACTTTATATATAATGATTCCTAGTTTAGTGACGATTATTTTGATATACGCATTATGATATATAATTATGTTCTTGATATCTAAAATATGCATTTTCGGTGACCTATGACCTCCAAATTGTAAATGACTTGCCCCCCCTCGACATTAGATGCATAAAGGCTATTTCGCGGTGCATCGCGTGAAGGGTTAAGATACAGAAAATAAATTAATGCATATACTCACGCCTCTATATCCCCAAGCGGTAGGCAGGGATATCAACACCTGCTTTATAAATATATGGTATATCCCGGGAGGGGTTTCAAAGATGTAACGACGTCATCATTACATCCTTGCGTTATCTCCGGTCACATCTGAGGCTTTTACCTGAGTGCGGAGACCGCTTTCTGGACTTTACTTCTCCACTTCACTCAGACTTGGGGTTCCAAGGTAGTGAGACCGTGCTAATGGTCTGCCAATTCCTGTCAGCAATTTTTGGGTCTAACTCTCCTACCGGGGCCCGGTGGAGGCGGCACGGTCAGAGATTTGTTACTCACGTAGCCTGGCGGTCGCCGCAAAATGTGGCCGTACCAGCATAGGCGACTCTCCTGCATTTTATATGCGATTTCACGGGCATGAAGGCTGCCGCAGATGCGAGAATGAGGTGAGTACCATAAAAAAATTAACTAAATATACTTTCCTTTGAAACTGATGTAATTCCTATATGTACACAAATAATTTTTAAAACCATACATTGACTTCATATTTTCACAGGGATTTACATAGCTTAATCCATTAATTTCGTTAATATATACAAGTTTTACAAATAAATTTATATCAAAGTCAAACTTTGAAGCGTTATACTAGGTTAAAAGCTTTAATTTGTACAATTGGCTGTGTAGCCGCAAATTCATAGTATAGGTCGAGTAAAGTCCGTGTACTAATTAGCTACAAATCACTTGAATTAAAACTATTTTTACCAGTTTGTGTTGTTTTATTATTTATTGGATATTCTTGTCTGTTTGTTCGCGATGGACGCAAAAACTACTGAACAGATGCATTCTTTTTACTAGAGAGGTCTTGGTCAGAATTAAAAACTGTCGTATGTTTGATTGAAATTGGTTGAGTAAAACCGGAGATATGACTAAAAGTGTCATGTTCACGTCATCCACGAGGGCGGAGCCGCGGGCATCACCTAGTGTTTAAGTCTATAGTAATACGAAATTACAAGTGTAGCTACTACTAGCGATACGACATACTATGAACATACCACACGACATCTAGCGAAGCCAAGCAGAACTACTCAGTAACTACGAATTACACATCGCGATACCAATGTTCAGACTGATTCTGACCAACTATTGGGCAGGCGCACGATGTGATGACTTAGAGCGAGCGCACATTAGAAGCAAGACAGCCTTAAGACAGACTTGTGACGTGACTTTTAGGTCTTAGATAGTTTTGTTTTTTGTTTTGTTCGAAGTGTGCGCACTTTCACACGTTTTTGTAAAGCAATAGTCAGTCTTAAGACTGTTTTGTCTCTAATGAACGCGTTCAGCCTTAGTCTGGTCTGAGGATTTTCTCATTCCCCCACATTGAAACTAACAATCGGCTTCTGAATTTGCGGCTGATTAATAACTAATATACGTTTGGCGTCTAATTGCACTAGAGGTGGGTAGTTGATTGTGAATCGTGCACGACAGGCGCAGTTTTACATTTTCTGAAACAAGAGAAAAAATCTTAATCCGATTGTAATGAAATAAGAGCCTGGCATATTTTTTCCAGGAAAAAATACCTACAAGAGTATACTTGTAGGTATTTTTTAATATATTATGTTTAGTTTTAATCTTTAAGTATTTATGTTTTGATGTTGGTACCGCGTATTGATAGAACCTACATCAATCATATTTTTTCTTTACGTACCCGGGCATTATTGTACGTGAACTAACGCGAGTACATGGCGAGTTGAGCGCGCGAGTACAGCGCGACGTCGCTTTGTGAAGGGTCCGAACTCGCGGGCTCGTTGGTGGACCATGTGCTCGTGAGGTTTTAGTAGGGTCCGAGCTGGTCAGCTCATTGGTGGACCTTTTGCCCGCGCCTTTTTTGGGTGGCCTTGCCACGCGCTTTGAGGGGACATTGTTGTGGTTTTGTTTTTGAATGTTGATTAATCGGTGAAAATTAATTATCGAGATAGTTAGGTATCTCTTTGTTAAATAAAGTGAATACGCCCATCGCGTTCGTTGGACTTGGAACCTTGCTGCGGTTGAAAACACATTCTATGGAAAGTATATCACACCTTTTATTTTATTGCATAATTCGTTTATTGTATTGTTACAACGATCGTCGATATCTCGGGAACCACTGATCGAATCTTCTAGAAATTAAAACGCATTGTTAATGTCGAAGTACTCTATCGATCCGTTTAGAAAAATCCAGAAAAGTCAATACAAAATCACACGCCCTTTGTCTACCTATACCTACTTTACCTACAAATCGCGATAACAAGGGCATTCACCTCTATCGTCGGCACGACTGTGTAGGTACTTGTTTTCTCGAACGCCCCAGTAAATACCTACTATTCTCGAACGCTCTAGTGCCTTATCTCTAGATGATTCCGGAACATTCTACCCTCTTTATTAAGAGCTATAAAAGGGCGCCCAGCGATCGACACGAGTCAGTTTATTTTTCGAAACGAAAGCGAACACATCTTACCGAAGTGAACCAAGAAAGTTATACCTTCACCTTAAGCAACGACTGTGGACTACTGTGAACTGCTGAGCGGCTTGAACTGTTGAAGAGTACTGTGTGTGCTAGTTATTTAGTTGTCTAGTTTGTGGTGAGCGAATAAAACTCTTTGTTGTGTAAACGGCATTTAATTTGTACCCCGCGCACGTAACAACTGGTGTCAGAAGTGCGATGCCGTTATTACCACGTGAAGACGAAGGGCGTACTCCACGGACAAGACGTCAAGTGGAAATGGATGCTGCATGTCAACGGAGCCTTGAAGAGGAAGGGCGTCAGGCCGATGCTGCTATCTCAGCGGGAACTACGGCAGCCCCAGATGGAACCTCTTCGGATACCAACATGATGACACTGCTGGCTTCTATGCAGCAGATGATGCAGGCCTCCATGAAAGAGATACAGGCCAACCAGGAAGCTGTCATGGGTAAAATCGATGCAGGCATCCATGCACTGGGAGATAAAGTGAAGAACCTCGAAGACGGCTTGCAAACGCTTAGTAAGGAGGTGGCCTTGAAGACAGGGACCATGGACGACCGCTTACAAGAGCTCGAAAAAGGGATCGGACCTGTTGACGACCGCTTGCAAAAGCTTGAAAAAGAGATTGTCAGGCTAAAAACCTGCGGACCTGTTGCCGCGACCGCACCATCATCAGCGAAGTTCGACCTACCACACTTCGATGGAACCTCCTCGTGGACAGCCTTCAAGTACCAATTTCAGATATTGGTAAAAACTAAAGCCTGGAGCAACGAGGAGTCTTTTATGGCCTTGACACTTGCATTACGAGGAGATGCCTTAGTAATACTGGAAAACCTGCCACCTGAAGGAAGGACACTGGAGTCTCTGATGGAAGCGTTAGACACACGCTACGGTGACAAGCACCTGGAAAATGTCTACCGAGCGCAGCTACGCGAGAGGAAACAAAAAGCTGGTGAAAGCCTCCAGGAATGGGCTGTAGAGGTTGAAAGGCTCGTTCGTCGGGCCTACTCATCGACACCCGTGATGATCGAGACCACCCTACTGGAGGCCTTCCTAAACGGTATACGGGACGCGGAAGTGAAAACTAATGTACAGTTGCGTCACCACCAGACCTTAAAAGAAGCACTGGCTTATGCCCTTGAGGTGGAAACCGTACGGCAGAATGCCGGGATAGGGAAGATCAGGGAGGTCAAGGAGGTAGTTGCAGAGGAGAGGAAGCCGCGGTATGTCCCAACGTGTTATTCTTGTAGAGGCAGGGGCCATATCCAGTCAGAGTGTCCTTCGAGGAAACGGAGGAGGGTCACGGACTCCGGGACCCAAGTGGATCAAGATGTTCCGTTAAACTAAACGTCGCCAGGGCCGCGGGGCGGGCGCTGGCTGGTCGAAATCGGAAACATTAGTCAGAGTGAGGTTTCCTGCGAAGACTGAACAAAGAAGATGTCTTATTGTCGAAGATACCGGCAGTCATCAAAACTTAATAACAGCGAGAACCTTACTGATGCCGAACGGAATCGCTAGGGTGAGAATCCTCAACCTCAGTGACGAAATGGTTCTCCTGAAGAAGAATAGTGTGGTCGGAAAATGTGAGGAAGTAAAGTACCTGAGACGGTTGGACAGCACTTCGACTAAACAAGGTACACAAATCCCCGAAGATCACATTCAGCAACTTCTCGAGAATTCCAAGAAAAACTTATCAGCATCAGAATTGCATCAAGCCAGAAACCTATTGCTACGATTTAGAGACATCTTTGCAACCGGAAATGACTGTGGAAGGACTGGGCTCGTGAAACACCGGATTGACACAGGTGACTCCAGGCCTATAAAACAAAGACCTCGACGTTTACCATGGGCAAGAGAAGAGGAGGTAGCAGTTATGATTAAAGACATGGCCGATAACAAGGTGATTGAACCTTCAACGAGTCCATGGTCATCACCTGTGGTACTAGTGAAAAAGAAGGATGGCAGTACAAGGTTTTGTGTGGATTACCGAATGTTGAATAATGTCACGAAGAAAGACAGTTAACCTTGGCCTAGGATCGACGATACCCTGGACATGCTTAGTGGTATGAAATGGTTTTCAACCATCGATTTAAAAAGTGGCTACTGGCAGGTGGAGATCAGTCCGGACGATAAAGAGAAGACACAC
Organism: Cybosia mesomella; assembly: GCA_946251805.1. Taxonomy (NCBI): domain Eukaryota; kingdom Metazoa; phylum Arthropoda; class Insecta; order Lepidoptera; family Erebidae; genus Cybosia; species Cybosia mesomella. The sequence goes on from OX276409.1 coordinate 18,068,474, forward strand.
CTTTGCCTAGGATCGACGATACCCTGGACATGCTTAGTGGTATGAAATGGTTTTCAACCATCGATTTAAAAAGTGGCTACTGGCAGGTGGAGATCAGTCCGGACGATAAAGAGAAGACAGACTTTAGTACAGGAATTGGAAACGGTTTATGGCATTTTAATGTCATGCCATTTGGTTTATGTAATGCACCGGCCACGTTTGAACGCCTCATGGAAAGAGTAATGGTGGGTCTACTCGGAGACGTCTGTCTGGTTTACCTGGACGATGTTATAGTTATGGGACGCAGCTTCAAAGAAAACCTGAAGAACCTGGAAAAAGTTTTTACTCGGATTCGTGAGGCTAACCTTAAACTGAGTCCAAAGAAATGCGCTCTATTTAAAAGGGAGGTCAGCTATCTTGGACATGTCATCGCAACGGAAGGAGTCAAAACCGACCCCGAGAAGATAAAAGCCGTTCAAGAATGGCCTGTTCCAAAGAACAAAACGGAGGTTCGCGCGTTTCTGGGACTATGCGCATATTACAGACGGTTCATTAAGCATTTCTCGGATATTGCTAAACCACTACACCGACTGACGGGAGAGTAACGAGACTTCGTTTGGGACCTGGATTGCGAGCAAGCTTTTAGTACGCTTAAACAACGATTGTGCGAATCCCCTATATTGGGTTATCCTACTAGGGAAGGTAGATTCATTGTGGACACGGACGCCAGTAACACCGGAATAGGTGGAGTGTTGTCACAAGTGCAGGGAGATCGCCATGTTGTAATAGCGTACTTCAGTAAATCGCTATCTAAAGCGGAAAGGAATTACTGTGTAACTCGTCGTGAACTTCTCGCTGTGGTGAAGTCTTTACAGCATTTTAATAAGTACCTTATAGGACGAGAGTTTACACTAAGGACAGATCCAATGGTTGCTCCAATTCAAGAATCCGGAAGGCCAAGTAGCAAGATGGATCGAGCAACTACAGGAATTTCCCTTTGTGATAGAACACCGAAGTGGAAAAGGGCACGGCAATGCTGATGCTTTGTCCCGAAGGCCGTGTGTCGAAGATTGCAAGCATTGTCAGAGGAACGAAGCCCGAGAAGAGATTAAAGTCATAAAGGTGAATGGACTTGACGACGAATGGAGTGGAAGCAGTATGAAGAAGGCGCAAGAAGATGATGATGATCTACAACCTATACTGCACTGGAAACAACTTGGAAGCAAACCCCGATGGAGTGATGTATCTGCTTACAGTTCAACTACCAAAAGCTATTGGGCCCAGTGGGACAGCTTAGTTCTGGTAGAAGATGTCCTGTATAGGAAATGGGAGTCTAACGATGGTAAGGAAGTAACCATGCAAGTAGTGGTACCACGAAGCAAGGTGGCCCCACTCTTACGGCACATCCACGATGGTGTTTCTGGCGGGCATCTCGGAGTCAAGAAAACCCTGGTTAAAGTGCGACAGCGGTTTTACTGGCTTCGTTGTCGGGAAGATATCGAGGATTGGTGCCGTAAATGCACTGCATGTGCTTCGGTTAAAGGACCGCCGACAAGAAGCAAAGGAAAATTGAAGCTGTACAACGTTGGAGCACCGTGGGAACGTATCGCCATTGATGTTGCTGGACCTTTTCCAACGACTGATGAGGGTAACAAATACATCGTAGTAGTGCAAGACTACTTCACTAAGTGGCCGGAAGTATTTGCGACACCCAACCAGGAAGCAGTCACTGTAGCCAAGAAACTGGTTCAGGAAGTGGTCAGTCGATACGGCGCACCTATGGAGATCCACTCCGACCAAGGACGGAACTTCGAGTCTGCTCTGTTTCAAGAAATGTGCAAACTCCTCGGTATAAACAAGACCCGTACGACTCCAGCGCACCCGCAGTCAGACGGAATGGTCGAGAGGTTTAACCAGACGTTGGAAAATTACTTGGCTAAAGTTGTCGACGAACACCAAAGAGATTGGGACCAGTACATCCCACTGTTCCGGATGTCCTATCCATCTGCGGTGCATGACAGTACGGGACACACCCCAGCTAAAGTAAATTTTGGTCGATAGATAAGGCTACCAGTGGATGCAATAACCGGCACGCCACCAGAAAGTCCTAAGCCCGTAACGGACTACGTGAGTGACTTCAAAACCGGCTGGACGAGGTGCACAGAATGGTACGGGAAAAAAATTTAAAGACAGGTATAAGAATGAAAACCCGGTACGATAGAAATGCAAACACCAACGGTTTTGAAGAAGGAACACTGGTATGGTTTCACAATCCGCTACGCAGAAAAGGAAAATCTCCAAAACTTCAAGCTCGCTGGGAAGGACCCTATACGGTTGTTACAAGAATCAATGACATCACCTACCGCATTAAGAAGGGGCTTAGGGGAAAACCAAAGGTAGTCCATGTGGATAGGTTGACGCGATATCATGGAACAAATGATGCTCGGGACGAGCATGATTAAGAGGGGGGTAATGTTACAACGATCGTCGTTATCTCGGAAACCACTGATCGAATCTTCTAGAAATTAAAACGCATTGTTAATGTCGAAGTACTCTATCGGTCAGTTTAGAAAAATCCAGAAAAGTCAATACAAAATCACACGCCCTTTGTCTACCTATACCTACTTTACCTACAAATCGCGATAACAAGGGCATTCACCTCTATCGTCGGCACGACTGTGTAGGTACTTGTTTTCTCGAACGCCCCAGTAAATACCTACTATTCTCGAACGCTCTAGTGCCTTATCTCTAGATGATTCCGGAACATTCTACCCTCTTTATTAAGAGCTATAAAAGGGCGCCCAGCGATCGACACGAGGCAGTTTATTTTTCGAAAAGAAAGCGAACACATCTTACCGAAGTGAACCAAGAAAGTTATACCTGCGACTTAAGCAACGACTGTGGACTACTGTGAACTGCTGAGCGGCTTGATCTGTTGAAGAGTACTGTGTGTGCTAGTTATTTAGTTGTCTAGTTTGTGGTGAGCGAATAAACCTCTTTGTTGTGTAAACGGCATTTAATTTGTACCCCGCGCACGTAACAGTATATTCAATTACACGTACATTCATGTTATAGTTAGATACACTAGATAGGCACCCTTTCCAATCTTTGCTACTTTCCCGGCTGAATCCCGGTCCATTGAAGGTCAGTGACCCATTTCTTAATATATTTTATGTATTGTTGATAATAAATAACGGATTGGTTTAATTTTGGTTTGCAATTTGAAACTTAACACGCGGTGAGAGTCCGCCATTTTGAGTGTTAATTTATCGGTATTATTTTGCCTTTTGGTGCAATTGAATTTGACTATTTTCACCTTAAAACTTGGAATTGTTATTGTAATTAAAATATTTCCTGGTCGATTTCGATCGGATGTCAATTGCGGCTTAATTTGATTATTGAAACAAGTACGTGCTAAAATTCTGTTTAACTTTGAATTGTTGTTTATTCAGGTTTGATTGGACCCGCCGGAAGGTCTGAATGGATATTTATTTGTGTTTACTTGCTATAAAATTGAAAGTAATGTATGATTTGATTTGTTTGTATCTGAGCGTTTAAAATAGCTAAAATTATAGTTCAATATTTCTCGGGATTTCCGGGTAATTTTTTGGTGGTCGATTCTGACCGAACTAACCGGTTCACGGTAACGGGAATTCAACTTCCCGGGAAGTTTTGATATTCCTTTTGTTTGATTTGTTCTAAGTTCGGGGCGGTTCCTCGAATGCCTCGTGCGTTTTTAGTAGGGTCGGTTAACCGGTTTTTAAAAAATTGCGGTATTTTGTTGTTTGAACCGTTTTATATTCGTACCGACTTCCTGGGTTTGATTAATGATCCGGATCATTAGACACTTTATTTTAGTTAGATTTGGTTTTATTTGCGTTTCCACTGTCGGCTTTAGATCACGCTTCGGAACGAAGTAGTGATTGCGTGAAAGTGAGTTGTGGGGCTGCGGCTTGAATACTACCTGCTCGTGGTCTCACTTCCTACCCTTGTCTCCGGGTTAAAGGAGACTGGTAGCAGAGCTGTTAATTGTTTTTTTTTATAAATGCGCTCGCTCGCTTCACGCACTGAACATATTATATTATATAAGGTGTCACAAAATTAGGTCTCTGAATTTGGTGAGATGACTTGGTATCGACTAAATAAATATTGAGAAAAAACAAAAAAAAATCGGGTAAAATAAAATAAAAAAATATAAAAATAAAATAAAAATATATAAAAAATATAAAAATTCGATTATGACGAAATTTTCACAGGCAGATATTGTAAATCGTAACTTGGCTTACTTTTTTTAGAGAAAAAATTATGGTTTCGCGCAAAAATAATTAAACTCATGAAATTGAATTGAATGAATTGAATGATAGAATATCGCTGTATCACCTCAGTGGCGGCAGTGCCGGGCGGGGCGGGACTACGGCGGTGGCGCTAGCGGTACTAGCAGAGGCTCACGCGCCCTCCGCGGGCGTCGCCCACTGGTCCGCGGGGCGCCGGCCGCCCGCAGCCGCGGCCTGCCCGGGCCCCGCCGCCCCCGGATTGCACTACCCGCCTCGCCTGTAGGCGGGGACTCGATGGTTTCTAGAGGAGCGTCTGATTCCAGGAGAGCAGCACCTGTAGATAGTAAGAAGTGGTGACAGGGATCATATAACATGAATTGTTTCATTTCCATTTGCTAAATATTGGTCTATTTTTTTATGTTTTGTAAATGGTGTTTTTGTGGCCTATACAAATTAAACGAATTTTGACTTTGACTATACAAGTGAATGGCAATCTGTTGTCGGTGTCTACCCCAGAAGGAAAAAGGCGTGAGTATGAAAGTCGGCAAGATCTCAATTCAAGTCATATTTCCGAAATCAATTATTCTCTCTCTCGCTGTTTCTAGCTGGGTTTAATTTACATATAGCTATTTGAACAAAAACTAAACACATGTTACAAGTATGATTTCTAGAACACGGTTAAACATATTTTCTTTTTTATTATACCATTTAGATCAATACAAAATAAACATTATCTCACAATAAAATGTTTACACTAAGCGGTAATCGAACCGCGCAGCCTTTGACAGATCTGCAGTCGAGCGTGAAAATTCTACAAATGTAATAAAACTACTACAAGTTATAGTGCTACAATATCTTTTTTGAATGTACACAACACTAGTTAGAACAGCGACATACCGGCGGCGACGGCGATAGCGTTGTCCGCAGGCGCAGGCTCCGGCCGCCGGGACAGCGCGTGCCGGGAGCCGCGCGGCCTTCCGCGCCGCCCGCCGCGCGCCGCGCGGGACACGCCCCACGGCGAGTGCCGCACCGCCGGCGAGAACGCTACCACGCACAAACGTAACACATAATCCTACTAACATTGTAAGTGTGAGAGTTTGTGGACATGTTCGGAGGTTTGTTACTTCGCTAAAATTTGGTACAAGAATAGATTACAGTCTGAAATAATAAGTAGGCTACTTTTTATCCCTGGACTATTACCTTTTTTTTTTTTCGTTCGGAAATCCCTTCGGATACCCCCCGCCGGCCAGTGGGGGCGGTTATGTCGGGCTTGAACCGACTAAAACCGCACGCCGTCTCGGGTCTAAGTACCCTTTTCCTTCTTTTTTTTCGTGCGGAAATCCCATCGGATACCCCCCGCCGGCCAGCGGGGGTGGTTATGTCGGGCTTGAACCGACTAAAACCGCACGTCGTCTCGGGACTAAAGACGCCGGGGTGTAAGATTGCCCATAGAGCATATCCCTCGCAACCCGACCCTGGACTAGGTACCCATGGAAGGCAGGAACGGGAACAGAATTCCACGCGGTGGAAGCCGCGAGCAACAGCGATTGTAATGTGGTGGTAGACTAGGCCCGGGCATAGAGCGAATAGATAGTTAGACGGGATTAGAAGTGGATATAGTTTTTATTATTCGATGTTTCTTACTTATTTACAACTTAACTCCAAAATCGATTTGTGTTAAAGTGCAGGGAATTCTCAGTTACAGTTTGAAGTGCTGCAACAGCACTTATTTCTCGATCACTGCCTCTTTTTACATAGGAACCGAAAAAATATTTTTAAATAGCGACGATAGAACGAAAGCTAGTTTAATTGATTTCTTTTCCACCCCGCAGAGAATATGCAGACGACACTGTAATGTATTGTACATGTATGTGTAGATCATTTAGTCTCTTTATTCAGCCAACTGCAAATTCGAACAAGAAATCCTATTTGTTCCTCTCACGGTAACAGACCATAACATACAGTCTAAACCCTACAGATGATTCGAGTTGTATATACAGTTTTATTTGAGGTAAATGACTCACGTATATTGGTTGAGGCTTGCGGCGGTAAGTCAACGACCAGGTTGTCGTTGTCATCGTCCACCTGCAGAGGACTGCCCGGCTCCGAAGCTGAGTCCCGCGCCCGCTTAGCTTCCACACTCGCCGGTTGTTGCTGTAAATATATATTATTATGAATTGTATTAATAAAAAAAATCGGACTAGCACTAGCTCACTGGCTACCGAATGTTACAAAACTGTCTGATGCTCCTTAATCCAGGAACAGAGTGCGAATTATAGGGCGGCGAACCTGACTTCTCCAGCTTCCACAATACCAAATCGGTCCGTAATAGCGATATCCTCTATTTAACTGTCCTCAGCATCCTCAATTTTACCTACTTTTAATCCATAAGTGCCCCAAAGGACCAAAAAAATAATAGGTGCTGAAACGTATGGGCGTATCCCACACCACTGCTTACCTTTTTCGGACTCACACCTGTATACAGGTGTGACTGCCAAAAGGATGATTAAAATATATAAATAATATTAAGGCAATACTGTACTAGGCAAAGTTCAAAGTTGTCTTAAAGGCACTTCATTCCGCGCACCCTCAGGCTATGGAATGATCTCCCTGCTGTGGTTTTTCCAGGCGACTACAATATGAGGTTCTTCAAGAAAGTTCAAGCACGTTCATTAGAAGGTTTTTACAAGGTCGACAGCGCGAGTGTGACGCGCCCTGGTGTTACACACGTCCATAGGCCGCAGTAAGTGCTTCCTATCAGATGGGTCGTGTGCTTGTCTGCCACCGAAGTGGTATAAAATTATATATCTATATATATCAGGCACTTACGACAGGAGGTAGAATTCCCATTTTCCTTTTTCTTTCTCTTTCTTCCATCAGTTTTTTCTCTTCAGACTTCTGACGATCTATAAAAACAAGAATTGATTAATATTTGTTATTTATTTTATAAACTTAAATTTAAATATAAATTTAGTTAAAACATAATATATTGTACAGTATACATACATTTAAGTTCAATCTCTTCATCATCCAAAAGTAATGATACTACTTCCTTAGGTTTCAAAGTATCGGGTTTGAAGTTACCGCCACTAATTACCATTCTTTGAATCTGGAAAAAAAATGTGTCATTGTATCAAATTGGCTGTTTTTGTGAGAAGTATTACTTTCAATAATTCTTTGTATAAACTGTTTTTTTTTAATGTTTATTTGTTTGTTCGTATTTTATGCGCTGCCGTACTTTACATTCGATTACTAAAAAACATTCTCAACATAATGCTTGCACTTGCACAAAGGTTAGGCATTTTTTTTCTTTCCTTTTTCCCTCAATTTGCCATAAGCCTAGGTTACAGGCATAGTAAAATTATTCAACTCGGTGTGGCGGTGGGTCATAAGATTTCTTTTTACGACATTTTCTCATGCGAAACCGGGATGGGTCAGCTAGTAATAAAAACCGCTGTTGTTCTTAGTAATGAACTGTATTTTACCCACGGCCATAGAATACAACCCTCTTAATTAAGATCAACTTTACAGTACATCCACTCTGCAAAGAGTGACGAGTGGTGAAACGCCAAGTGTAATATTCATAGGTCACTTCTTACCTACAGAATGGGCACTGGGCAGTGTACTTGTTTGGTACCTTAGTAACAAAATTGGTAGAAAAAATCTTCAACGAATTCTTACCTCGCTCTTTTCTCTGGCTCTCTGCATAATTCTCTCCTCAATAGTTCCCTTACAGATGAGTCGGTATACCGTGACCTGTTTGGTCTGACCGAGTCGGTGAGCTCTGTCCATAGCTTGTTGGTCAACGGTGGGGTTCCAGTCAGAGTCGTAGAATATCACAGTATCAGCTGCGGTCAAGTTGATGCCGAGGCCTCCTGCTCGGGTTGAGAGAAGGAATACGAAGATGTCTGCACGTGCCTGCGGAATTTTAATAACACGCTTTCTTGACCTAAACTTAAGGAAGTCATCGAAAAATCCTGCTGGTAAATCAGGTGTCTGGCGGGGGGTTTGAACTAGCCTGGAGAATACAGGTGACAGACGCGAAAGAACATACCTGAAAGTCGGCCACCATGTCTCGGCGAGCTGATATCTTACTGGAGCCGTCTAACCGCATGTATTTATGTTTCCGATGCCACATATATTCCTGTCCAGTTACGAAAATACAGACGTTAATAAATATGAAGTAAAAATAAAATATTTAGACTGAGATATTATAGCACACTTGGATGTACGGGGAGCTCCACCAAGATCTTCGGGGCCCAAGCCAACTTCATACCTCCAAGCAGGTACATGCTACTGCTGATCGACGAACGATTCTCTGGCGCCGCCAAAGCCCCTCAGAGAGAAAACGGGGTTGGGAGGTCAGACGGCAGTCGCTCCCGTAAAAAGCAAGAATAAACCAAATATATAAAGGTGGAGTACGAGAGCAGTATACTAGTAATATACAAACACACCTCCAATAAGTCAATCATCTTGGTCATCTGACTGTAGATGAGCACTCTATGGCCACGTTCTTTCAGTCTCTTCAGTAACGAATCTAAAGCTGTCAGTTTGCCAGCGTCGCTGACTAGTTGATTTTTATCTGTAAATAAAAAGTACTTTAATTATAATTGATCAAGATAAGACGGAGTGCTAAGGGTTCAGGCGTGCGAGTCTAGATAATTTTTGTTGGTTGTTTTACTTAATTTATTGATGCTAATATGGAGATACTAAAGTAATGCTCACTTATGAAAACTACAGTGAACCGCACGCAGAGCCCTGAAGATGTTATTATGTTGGACTCGGAGCACAGTGTGAAATAATTCTTTGGTAAAAAAATCACACTGCAAAGTTCAGTGCGATCACCAACTTTGGCGACTTTATATGTAGTGTGTGTCAGTGTGCAAGCGCCGCTCGACATGGTACGCAGGCGCCGCTCGACATGGTTCGCAGGTGCTGCTCGACATGGTACGCAGGTGCTATGTAGTGTGTGATAAGCGTGGTGCCATATTACCTGGCACCTGCAATGAGGCCCAGCCCGTGGGAGGGCGCGCGGCCCGGGCCAGGCGCCACACGGTGGCCCAGCCCTCCGCACTCTCGGCGTGCTGGTGGCGCGTCACGTGGTACGCGTGGCTGCGGGACACCGCGAACGGGACGCGCGTACTGCTACACACCTGCAATTATCCACATTACTTACTGACTACTTCGTGTTTAAGTGCGGGCAAGCATCTTGAACAAAAGTCGGAAAGTTCATGCATGTAACCAATCAAAAAACCAATCAAACGACTGATCAACCAATGAGGCGAGCTCTTTGAATCAGTGATTGGTATAATATAATCTATGATTGACAACCACCAAAGGAACCTAAAAACACTTTCTGTGGAGCTAGAGTACATTGTCCAGTTGTTTGCCAGTCATTGTAGCTAAATACGGCAATTACACATTTTTAGATATAAGACAAATTTATACACTAAGTAGGCACACAACAGCCCAGTTAAGATTTAAAAAAGAACGCATCTTTATCACATACAATTACAGTTATAATAACAAAGTCGAATAAGCTGTTGGACCTACAATAAGCCTTACCTTTTGCTGAGCAGTGAACAAGAAAGCAGGTAACGAGGTTGGCATTTCTGGATAGGTAACAGGCAGTCGTTCTACAAATGGCACGTCTGGTACTTCCATAGGCTGGACGGCTATCACACCACCTTCTTCGGTTTTGATTTCACTGAGCATCTCTGTCTGAGAAAAAGAAAATGTCATCTATACATACCTATTTACTTGCTTGTCTTGATAGCTGAGGCTACAAACAAGGCAAGGCTATCAAGCTTATTGGTAGATGAAGCCAATGAAGAATGTTAATAGGTATGCCAAATCGGGGGTGTGTGTTGGGTAACCTCCTCGAGTGTCGCTCCGATTCCGATCCCGCTGCAGTCCGGGGGGAACGGAATCGGAGCGGCCGGTACACCCTGGGCGGCGGTCAATGGCTTCCCCTTCACCCCTTCATAGGGTTGGCATTGATCGTCGGCCAATACCCAACGTGGCGGGAACACATCGCTCTCCGTACTCCTCTGCTTTCAGAGGAGACAGGATGAGCGATGCTGTTAGTGGTGAGATGGCCCAGGGTCAGTCGGGGTGCGAGGGATATGCTCTATGGGTAACCTTACACCCCGGCGTCTGAAGACCCGAGACGGCGTGCGGTTTTAGTCGGTGCAAGCCCGACATAACCGCCCCCGCTGGCCGGCGGGGGGGTATCCGAAGGGATTTCCGCACGAAAAAAAAAAAAAAAAGGTATGCCGAATCGGTTGAAAGTTTGTTATAGTAAAGCTTACATGTATACAAATACACTAGTTTCTGTTGTAGTCAATAGTTTTGATTTTACAGGCATTTAAACTTACAAAAAATATCGAGTCCCGCTAACAGTCACGTGACCGCATGTGACGTCAGTTTACAACACTCCGCTTAAAAGTTAAAAGCAAGTCGCCAGCGGTGACAGGCTAAGGAGCTTGTGCTGTATTTTGTTTTGTTTTCATCCGCGCATTACGGTAATTGTGTTTATATTCGATTAATGCAGTGGATGAAGGATTCGAAAAAGGGCAATCGAGTAATCTAAAACAAAATACCCACCTAATGTCATTTTGCAACTCAAATATGTACTTAGTTTGTGGCCTCTTTGCACTAATAATGTTTAATTTCTTTCTTTCTTTCTCTTTTCTACGTTAAAGACAACAAAGATGATTAAAGTTTTATATCGATAGGCACGTATGGGGCTGCACACGCTGGTGGACTGCACGGCGTGGGAGGTGCCGAGGCGTGACCACGTGGCAGCCATCGGGCTGGGAGTCCTCTCGCTCCGCAGCATAATTGCGGCAATGGTGCGGAGCGCGAGCGCGTGGGCCGCCGCCGCCTCCTTGAGAAGGAGATGGCGGAGCGCACCCGGGAGAGGTTTAGAACTCTCCCGGCCCGCAGAGCCCGCAACATGCCCGCCGTCGCAGGCGACTCAGGCGCCGGGGGTCGCTTAACGACCTGCGTCCTCCATGAGCGCAGGCCTGGGGTGGCAGGTGAGGCCGCCTGTCACCCCAACAGAAGCAGGCCGGGAAGGCGACGCCGTGGTTCCCAAACCCTAAGGGGCTATTTCGAAATCGGAGATGGCCCAGGGTCAGTCGGGGTGCGAGGGAAACGCCTTATGGGCAACGGAAACGGAAAGGAAATGTACGTAAGGCCTGAAATTTCTAATGAAACGTAAGACAACACCGTGCTAAGAGCGCGAGCGGACTGAGCGAGTGTTGTGAGATGACGTCACACCATCACACGCATCGAGTACGAGTCGCGTCGCACGTTTACTTCTATAAATCGGAAACTAATTGACGTATTGAAGTAATTCTTTCACTTGTATTTTTAGGGATTTTCTTTAGAAAAGCCCTATTGCTATCGAGTTGTCGTCGTCGTTGCCAATTTTCTGTCACGGTTTTGGGTATGAAGGAGATGAGCTATGAAGGAGATGAGCTATCGAGTTGCTGTTTTCGGTAATAGATTCATGCTGGGGTGAACCATTGCAAGATAAAGAAAAAATCGCAAAAAATCGCAAAAAAAAAAAAACGCTAAATCGAAAATCCCTTGTATTCGGCTGAGCTCGTCTCAGGAATTCACCTTGTTTATTTGTGACAGAGAATATAGAGAGTTAATATTCAAAATTAGTTAACATTCTTCATTGAAAGATTTTTTGAAATGTAACACCATAAGGACTGTTTATAGAAAAGAGAAAAGATTTTTATAAACCACACCAATAAATGTTCAAATTCATGATCATCCAAAGGTTGCCTGTAAGAAATTGCTTTTAGCGATAAGGCCGCCATTTGTACATTGACTACACATTCCAAGTATGCATACTCTGATTGGTGTACAATAAAGTTTATTTGCTGGCTTTGCTGGTTGCATTCAAAGCTTGCACTCTGGAGCCCAGGGTCCACTCTCCTATGCTTTTCTCTCCTGATAACGCTATCTTGGTTTTTACGGGAGAGAGTGCCGTTTCACTATCTAACCTCCCGTGCCGCGTCTGTCAGCAGGTGTATCGGATCGCAGGATAAGTTGGTTTAGGTCCCAAAAGGCTAGTTTTATATCTGTCATTTTCAAAGTAAGAAGCATGAAATTTCATATATACCGTAAAGTGGTGTATAAGAGCTACTTCCAAATAATAAATATAGCAAATTATTTACCTGTCCATCTCTTTCCCTCTGGTTCCTGACTCGCATTGCCTTGTGTTCTATAGTCTCTGGTATATAGTGTATTGTATGTTCAGTGTGTGTGTAGAACGGACCACCTGTCAAAGATAGAACACAAATTAAATACTCATATTCGAAGTTAGAGGCACCAAATTTCAGGAACTTGCTTGTGGTTAAAAATATATTATAGAGATACATCGACGTTGATAGGTTGAAACGTTGGGCGTAGAAGACCCTAAAAATTCGGGGCCAAGGCAACCGTACACCTGCTGATGACGGTCGAGGATCTGGGATCGGTTGGACGCTCAGACAGCCGTCGCCCCTATAAAAACCGTATGACCCATTAGAAGGAGGAGAAGGAATAAGTGAACCCAGATATAAAAGGTGAAAGCCTCGGATGCAACCAGGAACAATTCCAAGGTAATAATGATGGGTTGAAAGGTTATTAACTTATGAATGAAGAAGCATGGTGTTTTCAGGTCTCCGCTTAATGAACCCGGGATAAAAGTAAGAAATACTTTATACGATTTTAGATTGACATGGTCATTTACATTAAAATTAGAATTATAAACGGGATATTTACCATGTTTAAACGATACTAAACATGGTAAATATCCCGTTTATAATTCTAATTTTAAGAAATACTTTGTTAGGCAGAACAATCCACCAGTAATTTATTTAGCGACAAAAAAAAATAGGGGTAGGAATACAGGCGTGAAGTTATGTTATGTTTTTAAAAAAATAAGTAGGCTTAAAAAAGTAAGTAGGTAATTTACCTTGAACCCACAATGGATCTGTAAACAGCATCTCACTCCACATCAAGCTATCCTCTTTCCGTTTTCTAAATACGTCACCATCCGGACATATAAGCAGCATGTGTTTGCTTCTCACTCGATCATAGTATTCAAGACATAGTTCCATCTCTGTCTCCTCCTGTTTGATGTCAACTTGTTGTGTATTGCTCCACCAGGAGTCACGGTGACGGAGTTTCTCGTATTTATTGAGACTATATTCTATATGTTGCATTCTGAAATAAACATTAACTTGAAAAGATGAATCCTGCCCAGCAGTAGAGAGTGTGACTGCTGAGTAATAGGGCCTGCGTTCGATACACTGGGTTGTTTCACAGTAATAGTAAGTCACAACTAAATACCCTGTTGACATTGCAATTTTTAGGGTTCCGCAGCCAAATGGCTAAAAACGGAACCCTTTTAGATTCGTCATGTCTGTCTGTCTGTCCGTCCGTATGTCACAGCCACTTTTTTCCGAAACTATAAGAACTATGCTGTTGAAATTTGGTAAGTAGATGTATTCTGTGAACCGCAATAAGATTTTTACACCAAAATAGAAAAAAAAACAATAAATTTTGGAGCTTTCCCATACTTAGAACTGAAACTCAACAATTTTTTTTTTTTCATCCAACCCATTCGTGTGGGGTGGGGTCTATAGATAGGTGTTCAAAAATGATACTGAGGTTTCTGATATCATGTTTTTCTAAACTGAATAGTTTGCGCCAGAGACACTTTCAAAGTAGTAAAATATGTCCCCCCCTCCCCCCATGTAACTTCTAAAATAAGAGAATGATAAAACTAGAAAAAATATATGATGTACATTAGCATCTAAACTTCCACCGAAAATTGGTTTGAATGAGATCTAGTCAGTAGTTTTTTTAATACGTCATAAATCGTAAATCGCAGTTTACCTTCCATTCAATCAACTCACATATAAAAATTTTACTTGCTGCTACGGAACCCTTCATGGGCGAGTCTCACTCGCACTTGGCCGGTTTTTTTTATACCACTTATGTGGCAGATAGGCACACGGCCCAATTTACGTGGGACCTAGAACACCAAAGGGGTAGAAGAAATGTACCAACAATAATTCACCCAATGCTGTTTTTGGGTCCACGAAATAGAAGGCAAGCCTATTTGCGTCAATAAGGCACTATTTTCACGGTGCAGCCCATGAAATAGTGCCTTATGAAACAATAGAGGATTCATTTTTATACATAAAGATTTGACTTACGAATATAACCATCCACACATCATAACCCGATACAGTTCCATCGGTGACAGATCAATAAATCTCGTGAACGCGAATAATCCGTTATCGAAACCCATTTCTTCTCCATTTTCTCCTCTTATCACCATTTCTTCTCCGTTTATGCTTCTTTGTATGTACTCCGGAGAGAGAATGGACATGATATTGTAAACTATGTGGCGCTTTGATGGTATTGCACGTAGGAGTATACATTCTTCAGCCACGAGCTTCGGTATATGGTAGTCATCAACTTGTACAGCAAAAGGGGACTTAACGTCACGACGTTCGAAGAGTTCTGGATGGTTGCAAACCTGTTTTTTCAATTAAAAGTTAAATTTAGGGAGTAAGGACCTCACCTGCTAATTGGTGCACCTGGTAAATACCGGACGAAACCTCTGGCGCAGGCTTACCTCTCGGGGTTGAGTGGTCAGACGGCACTAAGTCCGGGAAAAGCCGACATAGTAATAAAAAACAATAAACCTTTTTTTTCGTGCGGAAAGCAATAAGCGGACTCCGGGCTCCAAAGTGCAAACTTTCGATGCAACTGGGAAATCATTAAGCGGATAATGAAAGCATCATCTGCACGAATTACTTTATTATCTACTACTTTACAATATTATCCTAATTTTAAATTAGGATAACCCCCACTCTCCTTGTTATCATCCATAAATTTACTATCATCTGTAATAAGTAATAACCCCTATAGTCTATCAATCGATTTTGACGTACTCTCGCTACAGGTGATAATATGCATATTCAACTAAGCATGGTAAGTATAATTTTCAGATCTATTACTATTTACAGTGCAAGCTAAATTGCACTTCATTATCTAAGTGTTCCCGGAAATGGAAATTCTGTATGAAGTACTATTTTTTATTAAGTGCTATTTCTACAAAATAAAATAACATACCTTTCTAAACTGCATAACTAAATTCATGAGATTAGAGGTGAAATTCTTATCAACATTGTGACCTGACTCTGCTCCTACTGAGTAATGCAATAATTCTTCTATTTTGATCTTCTTTTTTAAAGCTATATACAATAACTTCTGCCGGATGGTAAGCGGACAGTGGACCATGATCTCAATTTTATCAGAAAGCTCATTTTCGACATCCTTTTTTATTCGTCGTAACATGAACGGTTTTAGAATCATGTGTAAACGGGAAAGATGTTCTGCAATAAAAGATACAGGTTATATAGTTGTTTGTCGATATGAGACTTTGTGTCGTATCTGTCACGGTCGCCGAAAATTTACTTCTTACCAGGAGAATATTTCACATTGATGCTTTGGGGGTACCTGCCTGCTATGGTAAACAACTTTATTTTACAACTAGCTGACCCGGCAAACGTTGTTTTGCCATTAACTTATAGTTAGTTAAAACTGTCTGTATCAGTTATTAATAAATTGTGAATAAATAATTATTGCACTGGAAATTAAAAAATTAACATGAGAGATGCACAGAAAAATTAAAATAATACGTATAACAGTCACTGCTACGATCGATCCACAAATATAACCAAAAGAAAATGGCCGAAAACTGTATAGTGAGTAAGACAGGAGACCGGCTTCGTTCTCATCCCTATTCCGTGATGTTTGCTGGATGAGAGGTGACAACGGTACACATCTAGCGGGGATAACTGATCGATTGATAGTTGATCGGTTATCGACCGGCGAAGGTGGAAGATTAAATTGAATTGAGAAAAAAATCATAATTGAAGGAAATTATTTTAAAAAAATGCGATGGAGAAATAGGTGTTGATCGTAGAGGGTTGAAAATTCAGGGTTGTATGTATTTTCTAAAGCTGTATCATAAAAAAAATGTACTAAAAATATAAAAAAAATTATTAGGGTTGGACTCCTTAACATTTAGGGGGACGAAAAATAGATGTTGTCCAATTCTCGGACCTACCCAATATGCACACAAAATTTCAAGAGAATCGGTCAAGCCGTTTCGGAGGATTTTAACTACAAACACCGCGACATGAGAATTTTATATATTAGATAGATATCCACCATGTTACACCAAATTTACAAAATTTTTAAATATTTTCAGATCCATAGATAGATATCACTTACTTTCATCAATAGTGCTCTTATTTTCAGCGTGGCTCTCAATGTCTTTGGAAAACCACTCGTTGAACTCCTCGTGAGAATCGAATAGCGTCGGCATAATAAAATGCAGTAACGCCCATAACTCGGCCATACTATTCTGTATAGGTGTGCCTGAATATAAAAACAGTTAAACTTATTTTCGAAAAGATATTGATTGCGAAATGTTGGGTTTATAATAAAGTAAAAAAAATACTTAATGATGTCATACAAGTATTTCACTCGGGTAAAACCGTGGGTAATAGCTAGTATATAGCTAAAACCGCTTTTTTTGAATAAGAGTCTGCTATACTTAGTTAGCACGGATAGCAGTCTTATGATCTAACTCTTAGGCTCAATTTACATTACCGCGGAATGGAATGGAAGGGAACGAATTTGTACATAGCTTTCGTTCGCGTCCACGCCATTCCGCGGCAGTGTAAATTAAGCCTTAGGAGAGCACTCCGTTTGAGTGAGTCTCGTATTGTGAAAATCTGGCTTAAATCTTCATCATACATACCAGACAGCAGTAACCGATTTCTGCAACTAAAACCCAGCAACAATTTCCATCTCATACTGGCCGAACTTTTAATGGCTTGAGCTTCATCCAGTATCATATATTGCCAAGATACTCTGTTCAAATACTTCAAGTCTGATACAACTATCTGATATGACGTCACCACGACGTGGAAGGCTGCCTGTCGAGTGTGAAGGTCTTTTCGCTCCCAAAATTGACGAAGGATCTTGCGTTCGGAGGGACTGCCCCAATATGGCACCTAGGCAAAATGAGTAATAAATCTTATAGCTTCAAAAGTGATAACCACGCTTGTTACTGTACTTAACCATATGTAATACACGGGATCCAGTATCACGGGAATTTTATTGCAAAGGGCGTATACCAAGCCCCGTAATTGCAAAGGGTCCATAACTCGTTGTTATGGACCCTTTGCAATCATAAGTGAGGATTTTTTAGAGAAAGGCCCAGTTAGATCCCAAAACACGAGTAAACTCTGAATCGAACATGAATCTCATACTTAGATTGCTAAGCATGATGGAACTGAAAGAGTCAGTCTGTTATTAATTCTGTATTCGTATTAAAATTTATGAAGGTCCTGGCGTATAAATAGCTGGACTACTGTTGTTCGAAAATTATTAAATCATTTACAAGATACTCATAGCATACGTGAAAATAATCTCATTAAACATACTCACTACTTTAAAATCTGGCACAAATCTTTGCATTTCCTGCTGCCAATTGTGCAGCGTAGATGCTGGAGAAACGACTAAGAATGGGCCCCAGACGCCCAGCCTCTCGGCTACGTGGCAGAGGAATGCTATGCATTGCACTGTCTTCCCTAAACCCATCTCGTCAGCAAGTATACCGCTTATACCCTGAGAAAAAAGAATTATTGGTTACAGAAAATGAAGAACATGAAGCCTATGATTGATCGATTAGCACCGTTACGCCCCGCGCTTACCACCAAAGAGACCTAAAAAAAATAGGGTGTGCCCTTGTCATGGACGTGGCTGTGTGTTGTAGTAATACGTATGAGTAAAATGCAGTAAAATGACCTCAAAATGGCGGCGCTTGTGTCTTCGTCGCACGCGATGTGTCACAGTCCTTACTTCTATACTATTATTAAATTGTAAATTAGTTGTATCTGCAGATTGCCGATATTTAAAAATAAATACTTGGCTTATATTAGATGAACGATTCTGAAGTAAATATTTTTGGAATTCTTGTCTTTCTGTTTATCTGTTTGTTCGCAATGGATACAAAAAGTACTGAACGGATTTTGATGCGGTTTTTTTCTGTTAGAAATGTGTTGATCAAACTTAAAATCTGACGTATGATATGACCAAAAACCTATAACCGACCTCCGTGCGGACGGAGCCGCGGGCAACAGTTAATAGTGTAATAAATTCTTTGATCCTCCTCTATCCTGTGTTGTTTTTCAATTTTGGCTTGAGATGATAGGTATATAGCTGTACACTGTTAACTGACCTGATCGTAGAGGTTCGCCAGCCAGTTCATGCCCTTGAGTTGGTAGCCCTTGAGCGTACCGCGGAAGATGGCAGGCTGGTCGTGGTCGCCGGGGCGGCGCAGCTCATCCGCCGCGTCCACGTCAGATGAGTCGCCTGCCGCCGCCGCCGCGTCGAACAGCGACGTGCGGGCTCGTTCCGCGCGGAAAGCTTCGCGAGCGTTGCGGGATGCGCGGGCCTTCATCGCCTCGCTGCAAATACCATAGAATGACAACAAAAATGAATGTTATTAAAGGAAGTCCTGTCCTAGATGTTCTCATTTTCCGATCTTAATCCCTTGGAAAAGTGAGCATACTAATTGCTTAAAAATGTCACTCAATGAATGTTATTCTTTGTATACTTCGGCTGTAGGGAACAAAAACACTTCTATTTTTACAACAGTACCTGCCATGAAACATCCGCAGTTGCGGACCAAAGTTTCAGCTAATCGGTTCCATGGAATACATTTATCCCGCAATCGGACCCGAAGAAGGCGGCACGTGCCACTTCGTTCAGCCTAAACCCTAACCGAAGAAATTCAACGTGATTTCATGGTACCTACAAGGCTAAATGATACGTATTTCCATGAAGTTTCAGTTGTATCATGGTAGCCCTATTTAAATAGATGCTCACTGGTTCACATGAGTTCTAAACCGCGTCGGTAGCTTAGCCGTTAAGAAGTGTGCCTTACGATACGTCCCAAGTTCGAATTCAAATCAAAAACCAAGCTGTGTCCAACCCTAAACCATCTTATTATATCCCATTGAAACATAAACATACTCATAAACATACGAAATTTAGAAAATTCTCTACATTTTATGGTTATAAAATCTATTCCTCAATTTTTATATTTTTTTTATATTTAGGACACGTCAATTTGACTTTACCTCGCCTGATGGTAAGCTGAAGATAAAGTCTCGGGAAAGAGGGTCACCATTACATACACGTATCATGTTAACAATGGTGGCACTCAGCTTGACGGCCTCATCAGAAGAGGATTGTCGTCGCAGCACCACGTGACACCCACCGGTCCCACTAGTGCTGCGACCACTATCCCTCTGCCCGGCTATGCACTTGCTGACCCCTGAACGCAATCAAACCGAAATTGGATTACTATGGAGGGTTTTTCGCAATCGTGCACGGTGCACGGCACCTTTTTTTTTTTTTTCGTGCGGATATCCCTTCGGATACCTCCCCGCCGGCCAGCGGGGGCGGTTATGTCGGGCGTGAACCGACTAAAACCGCACGCCGTCTCGGGTCTTAAGACGCCGGGGTGTAAGGTTACCCATAGAGCATATCCCTCGCGGGGAGCGACTGACCCTGGGCCATCTCTGGTTTCCAGATGGCCCCCTTACCTGCTCTTCACTGTGCCATCTGCTAGTTAGAGGGACACGTGGAAAGCTTTTCCGAACAGCCCTCAACAGGGCCGTCCTCGCCTCGGTCGGAGTTGGCCGCAGGCGGCAGCGTCTCTCCCGCTCTAGTAGAGAGGCGCAGCTGTCTCCGTTGCCCAGGGTGCACTGCGTGGAGGTCCCCAACCAAGCACCCCTGCACGGTGGTACCTACCCGACCGAATTTTGTGACAAATTTTTGTCATCAAATTTCTACCACCAGTAAAATCTTAATAGTAAAATCAATCTTCACATCGCTTCGTATTTAAAGTGCCATCTATTTATCAAACTGCAGCCTTTTTTTATCTTATGGTGCTAACGCCGACATACCATTTCCTACATACAGCTAAGTTAACTTACCTATCATAGTGATCGATGGCAGCAAGCCTGGGATCCCTATCCTCGTCGAGCTGCCTCAGGATCCTGTCCGCGCCACCATCCCCTTCTTCTACGGCGTTCAACTTCCGCTGCATGAAATGGGCGTATAGTTCTGTTTGTGTAATCAGGAAGTTCAACTTTCGACGTTGCCGTTTTGCTTCCATTAGTTCTACATCCATCTGTTGAAAAAACAATAGATTTTATTTTTTAACTAGCTCAATTAATTTTGTAAGCATTTTGTATGCTTACTTTTCCTATAGATTTAAATCGGAAAAAGATAACATCTAGGACGGGACTTGAACCCGCGACCAGTCCCTTACAAGGGGAATGCTCTGATCAACTGAGCCACCTAGACACGTCCCAGATATTCGAAACTCTCCGATATAATTATATACGTCTCAAGGCGTTTAAAAATGTATGTATGTGACTGTAAAGTCATTCATTGTTTGTAGCTGTTTACCATGCCAGTGTTAAATACTGATCCCGTTCCCGCAACTCACAGGAACCTATGCCCGGGATAAGAGCCTATGTGCTATTCCAGATTTTAAATTAATCCCTGTGCAAAATTTCATTTAGATCTGTTCAGCCGTTGTTGCGCAATATCCACGCACTCATGCAATATTAATAGGATAAATAATTCAAAAAATAAAAAACATAACTGCCCTGTGAAAAAGCTTCGTTAAAAGTAACTCCGAATTTGACGAAAAATAAATTAAAACTAAAAAAATTAACCTTTCTCTGTTCTTCGGCTTCTCTTTCCATTCGGCGTCGAGTTTCTCTTTCAGCGCGATCATATCTTCTCCAATAGGCTTGCATCTCCCGACTGAGACGCTTACAACGCCAAACTGTCTCCTTCATATTCTTTTGTGACTGGTAATGAAAATGAAAATGTATTTAATTAGTAGTAGTTCCAAAATTACATCCCTACATGATAATAAACAAATTAAACCCAAAATAGGGACATATAGGGAATATTCGGGTAGCAGGAACCAAAATATGTGATGTGCCAGATATCCGTATAAATATACGCGGATATCTGTTGTAATGATTTTGTAATATTAATTATTTTTAGTTATATTTAGTTGATTATTTATTATTTACAATCCAAAAATTTACTGTATGAGGGTATTGACTTTTTGGGATAAAATCGATTACTCTATGGTGAACATTTAAAAAGAAAAAAGAGAAAAAATGTGAGAAAAATGGCGGCAGATTGAAAAATGATTTCTTGTTGTTTATCCTGACCGAATCATATTGTATATCTACAAATACGAAATGTAACAAGTAAATGTGAAATACAGGAGATTGATTTGCTAAAGTACAAGTATTTATTTACTACCCCAGTTGAGACTGAGATTTCTTCACACTGTGGAAGAAGAAAGATCTGTATTTGTCAATTCTTTGACTGATCTTATATATATATATATTAATAAACTAAAATTATAAATAATTATATTTAAGTGTCTATTAATCACCTATAGTTGTCATTGAAATGTGTATTTTCAGTATTTGTAACATAAACCTCACGCCTGTATCCCCGAAGGGGTAGGCAGAGGTGTATTATTTTAAGGTTTGTGTTATACATTTGTTTAGACTCTGGTCAAAGAACCTCCACACTTTATAAAAAATAAATAAAATTAAAAGAACCATGCCATCCACACATTGATACTCATAAATTTTTGCGTTATAATAGTGCAATAAAAAGTTGATACCAATTGAGTGAAAAAGTTAAGATCCATATCTGCAGATTTTGACACCAAATATTCATATCTGCGGATATTCATTTATACTAATCACATTCCAGTCACATTATATCTTGGGGAATTACCATAATTACCTGCATAGCAATATGTCTCCAATGTTTACAGCACAAGGTAGCCAAGCGTTTTCTCTGCAACATCACTTCCCTGTGTGTGGCAGTCCTGGCCCGTTGCACCTTACCCAGCTCTTTCTTGACTAACAGTAACCAATGACGACGTCTACGAGCTGTCAAGGCTTCCGGACTTTTCAGTTGTGAGAGTTTTTTGCGACCTCTAGTGAATAAGAAGAAGGTTTTTTACAAAGTCCCAGAATTTGGAATTAACTCTAGTAAGTGGGCACCTAGTAAATAAACAGAAATTAAGTATTTAAATAGTTATCTGTGAATCTCTAGCAATAGCAGTTACCATGACAATAAATAAATTTTTTCATTCATTAAATAGTGTATAATAACTCACCTGACCCCAGTCTTTTCAGTAGATATACTATACTCATCATTATCATTCTCTTCCTTCAAATGACGTAGCTGCTCTTCCCAGTCCACACCATCGGGCTAAAACCAATTTACAGTTAATTCATCATCCTCCAAGCCATTTCTCAACTTAGCTTGGGTCAGCTTCCAGTCTGATGAAATTCGATAATCTCCATGAAAGGAGAGATAACCAAGATGGTTATGGGCATATCCCATAACCGTCTTGGTTATCTCTCCTCTGAAGTGAATAAAAGATCTGTACAATTGTAGTGATACATCACATAACAGCAAAGTGGTTAATGTACTTCTGTTTGGGACATGTACCAGTTATTATGTAGTATTTAATTTCTAGTCACGAAAGTCACCATTGATTTAAACTTTCATCTGCTGACTGACTTCTACTCACCAGTTCATTGCCATCTTGAATACGCAAATCTTTGATTCTACCCCTTCTGGCCTTTGGTATACCCCGTGTAGAGCCCCTCTCTGAAGGCCTACCACGACGCCCTCTAGTGGATGGTGGTGGAAGTACTGGTCTATTAATACGACGTTCTGGATATCGGTCAATAGTGGAAAGAAGTCCAGCACCATAATACATGTATCGGGAATTCTATAAAGAATGAAGATAAATATGGAATATTTATAACAAAATCCTTGTACTTCGACAACATTAAACTTAGACCAGATATATTTTAAACTCACTAAAGAAAGTATATTTTGGGGTAGTATCACCCATATTTCAGCTACTATCTTTTTCAGTGAAAATGACACGGATGAAAAGGTGAGTTTATAAAATAAAAAGAAACGCTAAACTTACTCCTTGATCTTTATAATATCTCTTAGAATATTTATTATGATATCTTCTTTCTTTAAGCATTCTTTGTATCCTCAACTCTTTGCCAACAGGGGATTCTTCATCACTAGATGTATCAGAACCAGATGAGAGTAGAACATCTCTCAACCATTCTCGTTCTTCTCCCACTGAACTAAAGTTATACAATCTGAGACGGTCACTCTGGCGTTCTGAAATAGTCATGTTTTTTTTTTCATTAAATTAAAACCTAATTGAGAAATTTATCTGATGGAATATATCTACCAGTGTCAGTGAGATGTTGTAGACTGAATTTTATTTCATAATACATAAAGTACCTACTTGTGTGTACCTACACACAGCCAAAGAAATAAGTATACATCTTTACATGTAAAGGTGTATATTTATCAGGTGTACATGTTTGGTTATAAGAAAATATGATGGTTACCCAGCTTCAAATTGAAAACATGTTTACTTGTTTTTGAACTAAGTTTTTTCATACTATGTAATTACTGTAAGTAATTGAAAGAATATATAACTAGAATCTTGGAGGGTCAAAAACCTTAAAGCTTGGGAGTGGACTGCCTAATACATTTTCTCATCATATACTGTTATAACAACACAGTAATAGACAGTTTCTCACTATTATCCAAAGATATACCTTGTTTAGTAGTGACAACCCCATGTAACATCCTGTCTCCCTTAGACATCTCATTGACAATGGATTTGGCGTCAGAGTCATCGTCACTTTCGGAAGCCACATCTGAGTTCAGTATCCTCTCCACTTGGCTCACGAATGGACGGACGTCTAAGGCGGCCTCAAGCCTCTGTATATGAACCGGCCTGGCAACCTCATGTCGCTTTAGCACTGTTTTGCCCACTAACTTCTCTGACATTATATTCGAACCTAAAATAAAATCAGATTTTAAAGTACCGAACGGTCGATGAGTAAGCCTGCTTAAATTAAGTCGAACCGCATTTTTTCGCTGTAAAAAGAAACAAAACAGTATCGACTCAACAATAATAGGAACCGTTTCAAGGCAATCACACAAGAATCGCGAATATATTGAATATCATTTTTAACACCGAAGGCACTTTGCGCAAAGAGTTGAACTTACACAAATTTTGATTCCCTTGCGTTGATTACTTAACACAAAATTCCATAGCATCCACAAAATGGCGCACGAGAATATTCGACAAATCGCTGTCAATGTCGCCGCCCGAGCGGCGCAAATAACTACTCATTTCGTATTTGAGCTTGAAAAAACACGAACCCGCCATAATTGAGGAAAATGGACAACTAACCATATAACGATTGGAAACAGCCATTGGCCAAAAAGTAAATTAATTATGTATTACCCAATAGGAAAATATATACAGATAAAATTCACCAATCAAAATTTAGGTAATTTTTTTAAGCCTAGTTATGTTAAATGAGAACTAAATCAGCTGTCACAGAAACTTGCGTTCATAATAGATGCCGAAATGATTCGCATTAAGCACTTTTTTTTCCGTTGCGCCACTCTAAAAGTATCTATTTTATGTAGCTATCCGTAGCGTCGTTTTCACTAAGGAAAGATGTGGATTTAATATTTCTCTTGGGCTGGAATCACAGTGCTAGAATTCCGTATCTGAATTCATAATTTGAATCAAGAGCGCTGGGAATCCATACAAAACCTGTGTGCATCACACATGTCATCAGCAACTCGAACGAGTGTGTTTTGTTCATTACATTTTGAGCCTCGGAGTTATATTGTTCCCGAAAATCGTAGAAAAATGATCGAAACTGCTGTTCTAACGATATTTGATTGCCATTGTTCAGTAAGTTGTTGAAAACATTTTTTCTTACTTGTTTTTAAAACATATAACGTTTTTTCAAACCATTGAGTTGGAAAAGAAGTGTATGGTCCACATGATGGAAAACGGTTCACTTTATGCCGACGATATGAAAATATCTCGACAGATTAATTCTGAGGCTGATGCAGAGCTGCTGCAAAACGATCTTGACCGAATTAATGACTGGTGTCGGGCTAACAAAATGTTATTGAATGCTTCTAAATGCGTTCATATCCGATTTAGTAGGAAACGTAAAATAACCGAGACTCATTTTTATATTGGAAATGACGAAATTGCTACATCAAGTCAGGTGAGGGATCTGGGTGTAATCTTTGATTCTAAATTAACCTACATTCCACACTACAACAATATGGTTAACAGAGCTACTAAAATTATGGGTTTCATTAAGCGTAACTCTAAGGACTTGCACGTTTCCTCAAAAATATTACTCTTCAATAGTCTAGTGAGAAGTGTCCTAGAGTTCGGTAGCGTCGTCTGGAACCCTCAGTACGCAGTCCATTCACAGAGTATAGAATCGGTCCAAAGAGCCTTTACCAGACATCTGGCATTTGTCACTCCTGGACTTCATCCTGGATGTCCCTACCGCGAACGGTTGGTGTATTATGAATTACAATCTCTCAAGGATAGAAGAAGCGCTATAGACTTATTGTTTCTGCAGAATTTAGTTAGGGGCTCATCACATGAACTGGGACTTTTAATGCGTACGAAAGTATGTGTTCCGAGGCCTAATAGCAGATTTAGGAACAACTTTCCATTTTTCCATGTACCGTGTTATAGGACCAACTTGGGTGCACAGGCGCCCTTGGCCAGGTTAACTGCCACATATAATGGTAGCTGGAGACACCTAGACCTCGACATTTTCCACGACCATCCCAGGCGCTTCAAGGCTAAGTTGACTCAACAGCCTAAACAGAAGACATCGGAATAATTATAATGTATTATCTGTCTGCATGTTATTTCTGAATTATTATTTTTTAATTATTTTTAATTAATTTTGTACATTTTAATATTTTAATTATTTGATTTTATTTTTGATTCTATTTTTATTGTGAATGATTATTTTAATTTTTTTCTTTTTTTTTTCTTTTTCAATTTTTAATTATTTTTTTAATTTTTAGTAGATAACTAATACTTGACATGCAATACTTGTATAATTATATTTATATATATTTTTTTTTAATTGTTTAAACCTATGTTGACATGTTTGAAAGCTCTATTTTGACATATTTTTTTTTTATAATTATTCTTGCTATGTACTCTCGATTATTATTTTTGTATGACAATCAGCCAATGCTGTGCATATCTATAATTGGTGTAGCACATACCTAATAATATATTACCAAAGTAACCTATAGAACAATGTTTGTGTATACACTGTTGATATGCCTATATAAATAAATAAATAAATAAATGGTTACTCTATGTGTTGCAATATTAACACAGGACAAATATTTAAACAATATTTCAATTTAGGCCTTGAGTAAAACTGATCAGGCCTCATGCCACATGGCCTGACCGCATATATCATAATATCACAGTTCAATTGCGTTAAAAGTTTATATTTCTTGAATAAATGGAGTAAATATTGTACCATATAGTTTACATAAGAATATGTGGGTACTCCGTTAATCTACTCGTATTTTTTTGCCTATTATTAATGTTAGCTACTGTGTCTATTTTCTGATCTCTCGAACCTAACTGTTTGTTCCCGCTTGTTCTACTGCACAGTTCTACGGTAGAACAAAAGGGGCTATTTTTTCTCATTAGTTCTATGATATTAGATGGAATAAAAGAGTAGAACTAGTGGGAGTCTCTATTCCCACTTGTTCTACCAGTTCCATCGGGTAGAACTCATGGCTTATGAGAACAATCGAACTAATGAATCGAACTAGTGAGAACTAGTTCGATCCTCGAACTATTGACATTTTTTTTTTTTGGTTAAGTTTAATTTGCTTGTTCGTAGCCAGTGGTCTAATCCATTTTTGAATTTATTTACTGTGGTAGCAGTCACAACTTCATTAGGCAGTAGATTCCAGTTATGGACCACCCGGTTACTGAGGAAATGGTGTGCCGTATTCGTATTTGATGGTGCACGGATAATCTTCAGACTATGTCCTCGGGCTGATTTAGCAGGTACTTTTGGAGTGTAAATCGTGTGCATATCAGGTAATTTATACTTGTGGGTTATGATCTTGTAAGTCTCAATTAGGTCACCTCGGAGGCGTCTCTATTGCAGGGTAGTAAGATGTAATGCTGCTAATCTATCCGTGTATGCTTTACGACGTAAGCAAGCAGGTAGTTTAGTGGCTTTCCTTTGCACACTCTCCAACAGATTAATATCTTTTTGGAAGTATATAACCGAATAAATGTGATTTTTTTATGGTATTGATTGAAACTTTTCCTTTTTTTTTTACCTACATGTTGAGAACTACGCGGTAGGGTGGTTATTAAGGGCTAAATTTTTTCATTATTTTTGCGACAGGACGCACCGTTTTCGAGATATTCTATAAAAAAAATTGAATGATCGAGGGAGTGAACTGTCGAACTCGTAATTTATCGATTTCAAGTACTATCGAGTAAACGTTTTCGAGCAAGTGTTATTCGATCTCCCGTCATTCAATTTCAAGTAGGGAACCCCTATGTCACAACCTCAAGCAAGTAATATGTTTATAAAATAATATTATCAATTTATGATACGTGATTGTGCTACTTAATAATACTTTAGGTTCATTTAGTAAACTTTACTTATTACAAATAGATTTATTTAATTACTGATACAATTTAAATTACAAGTTAATTACATTAGATAAAATAATTTATCATTTTAAAGTAAAATATTTACATCCTAAAAAGAGTATGTACAAAGTAAAAAGTTTAGGTTTAGTTTACTTATTACATAATAATTTGCTCTTAGCCCGATACACCCAGAAAAAGAAAATCGAAAAAACTGTTACATTTAAAAAATAAAAAAATAAAGTCAAAGTTAAAGTCAATAATCCGAAATAGATATTTAAAAAAGAAAATTCACACCTTAGAAGAGCTTCTTTACGATTTGAACAAAAAGTCGCGCGAGTTGTACTCTTGCGGAATCCTTCATGTATGAGTCCATCTCGCACTGAACGGGTTATTATTTTTGACTACTTGTTATTATTATTATAAAAAAAAAACAAACCTGTGGTACTAAGCATCATTGATCGGCAGGAGGCATGGCAGTGCAAGGAGCTTCACGGTAGGTTCTGTCAGGCTCTTCATAGGTTTATTTTTAATATAAATATCTATTTAAAAATGTAATTAATATATTTAGAAAATTGAATAAAGGCAATAATAATTATATTATATTATTTATTTTCTTACATTTCAGTTATTACATGAATTCCCAACGCGACAGTGTTTACTACTCTGTTTTTTATTTTCACTGTCATTTTTAATTATTGTAACTAGTAAAATCGATTTTTTATATATATTACTGGTTCATATTCCATTTGTTAATATTAGTACCTAATAAATTTTATTATTTTTTTGGAGATTCAAGCCAATAAAACACTAAGGAAAATAATGTGTACGTATGAAATAGTTAATATTGCTGTGCTCATTACTAGCTGCTATCATTCATTCATTTTTGTTAATTATTTAGCTCAATATAATTGTGTCCCGTCACTAGCAATTGCACTAGTGGACGTATCGTCAACCACGTAAGAAAAATTACTGACACTACAAAAAATATGTGTCTGTGGGGTGATTTGGTTCAGTATGCATGTGATGGTACATGAAATTTCTTTACCATAAGTGTGCGTAAAAATGTCTTTGTGTACTGTACATGTTTACCTCTCCTCCCACCAAAAGCGGCAGAAAAATTACTTAACGCCGGGGACATTGAAGGCATCTCCCGTTTCTTGATACTCAAAGTACAAAACCTATATGCTTCTCACACATCAGGAATAAATCAAATTATGAATTGCATAGATTGATCAGTAAGAATAATTTTTATATGAGTCCAGACCGGAATATTTCTGATTCTTAATTCTTAAAAAAATATTGTATCGTCCAACGACCGTGACCAACTTACTGGCCCAACGATATAAAAAGAAAACCTGATCTGGTAGACTTCTTTGTCACTAAAGGTATTCCGTCATCATATCTACGATGTACGTCTTTGATTTATCGGTAGCGGTATGGTCAGATACCGCAATTATAGTTGAATTTGTTCAAATCGTAAAGAAGCTCTTCTAAGGTGTGAATTTTCTTTTTTAAATATCTATTTCTGATTATTGACTTTAACTTTATTTTTTTATTTTTAAAATGTTACAGATTTTTCGATTTTCTTTTTCTGGGTGTATCGGGCTAAGAGCAAATTATTATGATGTAATAAGTAAACTAAACCTAAACTTTTTACTTTGTACATACTCTTTTTAGGATGTAAATATTTTACTTTAAAATGATAAATTATTTTATCTAATGTAATTAACTTGTAATTTAAATTGTATAAGTAATTAAATAAATCTATTTGTAATAAGTAAAGTTTACTAAATGAACCTAAAATATTATTAAGTAGCACAATCACGTATCATAAATTCATAATATTATTTTATAAAACACATTACATACTTGAGGTTGTGACATAGACGGGAATAAATATTGAAGACCAAGTTCTCCAGAGGTTTTCTTGTTGCCGTATTTGGTTTTCTTGTATATTTCTTGGAGCAACATTGAATTTATTATTTTCATTCATAAAGGATTTCAGTTGCTGAAAAAATTACAAATTGTAAAATAGCCCTTTCAAAATTTTTGGGAAACACAGATATCAAAGAAATTGGTTTATAATTACTCATTTGCAATCTACAGTCTTTAGGGGCCTTAAAGTGCTATTGGTCTAAGGGCAAGTGACTAGCTTGCCACTAGTGCTTTAATTCATCGTACGGTACAATAGCTAATGCTGGTGATGATTAGTTAGTGCTTGAAGTGTTTGCAAAACAAAATTCAAACATCTTCACAAACTCTCACCAACCACCAACTTCATATATAGTAGGGTAGGATAAATTGGTATTAGTATAATATAACATGTATTGTTATAAAATAATTATTATATTTTTCAGATATATTATTTAAATTGTTGTTCCCATAGGTAAATATCCCTACTGGAGTTGCGGTGTGAAACCCCTATCCCAAGAGACTTATTAATCATACGATAGGTTAAGAGTTATGCAAATGATTATTTAAAACCAATAAGTAATTAATAATAAGTAATTACATACACTAACGTTTGAAATGGAATACCATCTTCGGCAAGATTTAATGTTCTTGAATACTTGTTACACGTAATCACTGCATAATCAGCAATTTTCTAATATTCACGGGAGCTCAGATAAGCTAAATACGGACGTGTCGACTACGGGGTATCGCACAAACCAGTTTTTATAAACTGATATGTGCTATGTGTGCAGTTCCTTGGCAAGAGGTGCACACGCGCATGGCATCTCCGTTTATTGAGAAACGGAGATGCCATGCCTTAAAGGTATAGAAATTTTAAGTGGTCCTAAATCAGATTATGAATAAAGATTCTGAATTCATAGAGCTATTCTAAATTTCTGAGAACAGCATAACTTGAGCATAACTGGCTGATTTCAAAACCGTAATTTAACCGGTAACATTCCAAATCACTAGCAATTACCGTAACCGTAAAATAACTCATTCCTTTGCGGCACCTTTGCGCCGGGTATGGTGGTGGTTCTTTATATTATTCATTATTTGACAAACGTTTTTGAAGTGAAACTTCTTTAGAATCGTTGTGATTTCAAACTAGATGAAACGAAAAAATAAGTCCATAGTTTTTTTTTTATCAGGGACTTTTTAGAAGTTTCACTTCTACCGTGTGTGACTTGCACACACACACACTATAAAAGGGTAAAAAGGGGAATTGTGTAAAGGGTAAGAAGGGGAAATGTGGCAAGGGTAAAAATGGGATATGTGAAAAAGGGTAAAAAGGGGAAATGTGTTTTTTTATCACTAAGTTTCAACGTTTACTACATTTTTTATAATGGATATATGTTATATATAAGTGCAGAGGGTATAGTTTATTGATTAGTATGTCGGATTATACAATATTGACCCATATTGCGTGACCCATGCGTGTCACGCAGTGCTGCGACATCAATCCTCTTCTGACGAGGCCGTCAAGCTGAGTGCCACCATTGTTAACATGGTACGTGATGTAATGGTGACCCTCTTTCCTGAGACTTTACCTTCAGCTTACCATCAGGCGAGGTGAAGTCAAATTGACGTGTCCTAAATATATTTAAAAAAAAACTTGAATGTATCATAAAAGGTTTTTTTTGGTACACATTACTCAAGGTGAAAGAACCATTATTTGAATAAAAAAACATTTATAGTTAAAAATGTATTATTCCTGGTATTGTCATATCTTTTTATTCGGTGCTACATGGTTTGTGCCAGTAATGAGTTTTTTTTTATATTTACGAGCGTGATTAGCGTAATCATTCGCGGCATTAACCTATGATACGTAAAAAGTTGTTGAAAATTTGAATGAGACATTATCAGTGTTCGGATTTTATTCATAGTAATAAATCGTAAATTTCTGATTAATATATAGTCCAAACATCACTAAATTCGTGAAAAGAGCGTCACTTACTGCCAACATTACGACTAAATGCACTAACGAGTTAGCGACTTGGCGACTTCTAATATTTACTTCTTAAATATAAGAAACCAAAATAAGATATTGTTTGCTTAGAAGGAAAATAGTAGAATTTGATTTATCATCGATTACAACTTTGATAAAATTAACATGATTAGTATTGAATATATTCAGATGTTTATTTGACCAGCAAATGCATTTCCGCCACAATTTGGCAGAGAATGAAAGTTGATTCCAAAATGGTGGCCGTTTGTTGTGCTTTTAAGTGAATTGTGAAGTATTTTATTTAAGTAAGTTTGGCATCGGTACTTCCAACATTATTATGTTAGAATTTAAAATAATGTTCGTTGTGCATAATTGAGTGTTTACGTGATATGGTGCCAAAGTGACTTTTTTTTCTATGCTTACAAAGGAATTAGTTAGACAGCCTTCTTGTAGTAATATCAATTAATTTAATCCTAAATTGTAAAAGCCTCACCTCACAAGTACTCAATTCCAAATTAAATACAATTACTATGGTAATTTAAAATCGTTACAACATATTTTTATAATTCACAAGTCAAATAAGAAATAGCGCGGGACGTGTGGCTTGAGCTATGATTGGCGTCCTAAACCATGAACTATAATTTTGCCGTTAATATATGTAATAACTGTACATTCACTGCAATATCGGTATAAAATAAGCGCATTATGAAGCTAATACTGCTTAATCTATTTATTTTATGTCAGTGGATTCTTACCCCATAGCATCCTAACCTATAAAACAAATTCTGCCGGGTGCGGCTATCTGTGATGAAGATAGCTATTTCTTCTTTGACTATATGTATAAAGTTTTGATTCCAGATGTATATTGTCTGTTAAATAAATAACCTCTCCAATCAGACTACTGAAATTATGGATGAGAAAGAGAGTTTACCAGACAAACCAAGTGAAGTCTTAGATCAAACCAGCGATGATGCTGATACCGGCAAACTCGTTGATTCCTTTACGGCTGGTGATCCCAACACAGGGGTCAGTCAAAACTATGGTGATGTTATAACTGACAGTAATGTAGGCAAAAGTGATACAGACCACAGAGATGAGACAGAAAGTGACTTACAAAATCATGTTGAGCATGATCCATGTGCAGTGGACACCAGCAGTGTAAAAAGTGACATTGGTGATACAAAAAAAGATGATGAATCCATAGATGATTTATCCATGGATGATACTAAGGAGAAAGAAACTGGTATGTATTAATATATAATTTTGTATATCTGCATGTGTTAAAATGTGATGATTTACAAGGATAATTGTTGCGAAATGGAACAGCATAAGATCTGTTCAAATCCTACTATGTCTAAATTTATATGTTTAAATTTATGTATGCCTCTGCTATACTTTAGTAACCTCATTTAACCCACAACATTTTTAGGAATAACCTACAGGTTAAAACTGGTTGTAACCTAGGCCAGAAATGGTTCTATGCCTGTTAAAATCTATTGTAATTTAGTGCATAATGTAATAATTGCAAGCGATCAGCTATTATTATCTAAGATTTAATAGTGAATAATACTAAAGTGATTAAATGCCTGCCTGAAACAGTGACATCCCTCTTATATGGAAAGAGGGATGCCTAGCAGTAGAATTTTTGCATTTACCCTAATATTGTACTACAATAAATTGTATAATACACCTCTGCCTACCCCTCCGGGGATACAATACAGTATTATGTTATGTACAACAACAACAGCAACAGATTTCCTCTTCTCTTTTTTTTTTGTGAAGGAAAATTAAAACACCCTAATATCTGTATCCAGATAGGATTAAAGTTTACTATCACCAGGTTTATAAATATGAATGTTTCTATAATTTTTGGAAAAGGAACACCATATGCTATGACCAGCAGTCTTGTGCTTAGATTATGTAAATGGAGCTCATTATAATTGTCATAAAGGATGCATATCTTTCATTCTACAACATCAGGAATATGCTGAAACAGTTCAGATAATTTAACAATGACTTCTTCGAGGTTGTAAAGGCGCACAAGGGTCAGGATTATTCTCTTAACTTTTACTTTAAATGCTTTGTCTAAAGCCATTTTAAAGCAAAATTTCATATAATTGCCCATTTTAATGAATACCTTGGTCTTGATCATACATTTTTTTTAAAAGAATATTTGTAACATGTAAAAGTGGTGATACCCCAGTGGCGTACGTAACGCACTGCTGAGACGAGGTCTTGAGTTCGATCCCCAGTCACCCTTGGCACGCACCTCTGACTTTTCGTAGTTACGTGTGAATGAATAAATGTTAATTATCGCTTGCTTAATAATGTGCCCGCTAGATGTCAATGGGCTCGCCGCCTATTACATTGGGACCTTATGACAACTGGCGAATCGTGGGTGTGTAATACACCTCTGCCTACCCCATCGAGGATACAGGCGTGAAGTTATGTATGTATGTATGTATTTGTAACTGAAATTACTAATATTCCCCCTAACCTCTCCAACTAAGTAGTAGGAGTGGGGTCACATCGGTAGTGTAATGGCTAGGATTCAAACCCAGGACCGCTCAATCGTAGGGTCACCTCCTTAACCGCTAAGCTACCGGCGCTTACTACTATGTATTTGATTATGTACAATATGTATATTATCCAAATACATAAGATAATAGGTTGATGGTTATCATAAAATTGTTTCACATACAGCAGTTTCTAGAACTTTAACAATCTTCTATTTCAGTTGATAGTGAATCACAAGAAAATGAAGCCAGCCAAGAAACAAATAGTGAAAAAATAGAGGACACAAACCTGGCCACCATTGATGATAATTGCATTGAAAAGATTGAAAGTTTTGATGATGACAAGAAGGAAAGTGATGACATTGGCAAGCCTGAGTTTGAGACGGCTCCTAATATATCTGTTGATGAACCAGAAGATCACACACAGGTAAGTAATATCTTCTTATTCCTGGTTATGTCGTTTTTTTGTATATTCATGTATAAAGGGTTATTACCGTGAACTGAGCACTTTTTCATCCAGATAGAAATAATAATAATAGTGAACCTTTTTGTAAGTACAAAAAGGTTCACTATTATCCGTTGAACCTACCTGTGTCCTTGCAAAATCTTACGATCTGGTCCACCTTCAGATCCTCCAAGTCTTCTGTGTCCAATGTATCCAACCCCATTGTCTCCCATCTTATCAGTGAGTACATGGGGCATTCGGCGAGCAGGTGGAAGCTGGTTTCGTCACCGTCCATGCACTCTGGGCATCTGGGGTCGGCTTTCACACCTATCAGTGTCAGGTGCCTGTTCAGTCAGCTGTGTCCTGTTAACACTTCTATGACGAGCGTCATGCTTACTCTTGAGAGTTTTATTAGTTGGCTCGTCCTTTTTTTGTCTAGGCCTTTTATGAATATCTTCGACTGTCTCATGCCTGTCGATGATTTCCATCTCCGGTTGGTCTCTGCTTCAATGCTTCGGCTGATGACTCCCTTGGTTATTTTGTGGGTGATTGGTAGCCGGGGCTCCGGGCCAACCTGGATTTCATCAGCTCCTGGCCAGTTCATCTGCTATTTCGTTGCCTGTGTTACCCTCGTGTCCTCGTACCCATCACGTCAGCTGTTCTGGTAAACTTTTCTAATGAATTTTTGCACTCTTTGACAACAGTTGATGTTGTCTCTACTTTGCCAAGTGCATTTTTCTCTGTACCGTCTGAGGACTTGATGTGTACTCCGGAGCCAGAGAGCTTGGTTGTTTCTTTTCTGGAGCCGTCTGTGTAGCAGATGGTGCCATTGGTGTTCATCTGCCAGTCGTCTCTCGGTCCTATGTGTATTCTGTACTTCTTATCAAAGGTCCTTTCTTTCTTTATCAGATCATTGTTTGAAAGGATCATTGATAGTTTTTCTTCGTAGTCTTGACTGATCATGGCATGGCCCTCATCAAATTTGTTGCCAGTCCATAGGCCAGTACTTTTCAGTTTGAACCATTGTTCAATCACTCTTTTTTTCGTTTCCAAATCTAGGGGGTTCAGGCCCAGTATGATCTCAAGCGCGGCCGTGGGTGTAGTCCTCATCGCGCCTGTGGTCATCAGGGCCGCCAGTCTTTGGACTTTGTCTAATTCTTGTTTGTTCCTTCCTATGTTGGCTTTATGCCACCATACTAGGGCGCCGTGTAGGATTCTCGGCAAGATGATTGCCTTATAGATCCAGAGTACTGTGGCTGGCTTTATTCCCCAGCTTCTTCCTCATGGCACTTTTGCATTGCATCATGGCCATTTTCGCCTTTGAGCATGTGTTGCTTATATGAGTCTTGAAGGTCAGCTTGCTGTCCAGTGTGACTCCCAGATATTTGACTTCTTTCACTACTTTCAAGTCATGATTATCTAGTCGTACTGGTTCAGCACTTCCAATTTTCCTTTTGATGGTGAAAAGAACTAGTTTGGTTTTGTCAGGGTTGAGGTTGAGGCCTTTGCTCCTGCACCATCCTAGTGCTTCTTTCAGACCTCTGTTCATGATATTGCACATGACACTGAGGACTTTGCCTGTGATTAGGAGCACACCATCATCAGAGTATACCTGTGTATATATGTGCATCCTGTTTATCTTGTTGACTAGCTCGTCTATTAGCAGGCACCACAGTAGTGGCGATAGACATCCACCTTGAGGGAAGCCTCTCCTAGCTATCACCGTGCGCCTTGTTCCTGCTATCTCTGCTTGTATCAATCGGTGTTTTAGCATGTTTTTCACCCATTCCGATATGTCTCTATCTATGCCTTCGCGGTTTAGGGTATCCTCTATTGAGGCCGGAGTTGCCTTGTCAAAGGCACCCTCGACATCGAAGAAGCTACCCAGTGCATTTTCTTTGTTGCTTATGGATCTTTGCACTTTGTTTACCAGGTTGTGGAGTGCAGTCTCAGTTGACTTGCCTTCCATATACGCATGTTGGTTATGGTGAAGTGGAGATCCGCTTTTGACTATTTGTTCTCTTATTATTCTGTCTAATATTTTCTCTAATGTCTTAAGTAAGAATGAGGAAAGACTAATACATCTGAAGGCTTTTGCCTCTTGGTACGTAGCCTTTCCAGGTTTAGGTATAAAGACCGCTCTTACTTCTCTCCATTTCTTTGGGATGTATTTCATTCTGATGCTGCTATTGTATAGAGCCAGAAGATCGTCACTTATGTACTTGATGGCTATTTGCAGCATTTTTGGGAAGATCTCGTCCGGTCCAGCGGCTTTATAGGGCTGGAATGACCGGACACTCCACATTATGTGCTCTTTTGTGATTAGTGCCTTTTCCATCGTCTCCACTGTGGGATTCGTATCAGCTGGCGTTTCATCACCTGTGTGTTCTTCACATTCTGGAAAGTGTGTTTCCAGCATCACTTCTAAGATCTTTTCCGGGTCGGTTATTAGTTCGTCTCCGTTCTTGATACTTCCTAGTTTGCAGGTGTTGGTTTTTGAGAACATTTTTACTAGACGCGCTGCGTCGGGGTATTTCTCTACTCCTTCGCAGAAAGCTTTCCAGCTGTTTCTGTTCTCCCTTCTGCATTCTTTCTTAAATATGTTTCTTTCTCTCTTGTATATGAGCCAGCTTTCCTCATCGCCCTTTTTTTGGGCCTTTCTGAGAGCTCGTCTGGTCATTTTTCTTTTCTTCTCTAGTGCCCTTGTCCACCAGGGCTGTCTTTTACCTGGTTTGATCTCTTTGATTGGGCATGCCTTATGGTATGCTTCTCTTAGAGCTTCATCCAGTCTGTTGGCCTCTTTTTCTATCTCTCTGCTGTCTTTTATCGAGGTTTGGTTGCCTGGGCTCCACTTTTTATGTGAAGTTCATATGTAGTCCAGTCAGTTTTCCTCGCATTCCTAACTAAGGTTTTCTCAATTTTGGTTCCCAGACTAAAAGTTATTCGTCTGTGGTCCGATTTCAAGTCGCTTTCGTCTACTTTCCAGTCTGTTATGTACCGGCTTATCCTGTCTGTGGCGATTGTGATATCCAGTACTTCTCTTCTGGTTTTGGTAACGAATGTTGACGTGTTGCCTTCGTTTATTATGTCAAAACCTGTTGCGCTTATAAAATCTAATAGTAAGTCACCTTTAGTATTGCAGTCTGTGCTGCCCCATACCACGTGGTGGGCATTGGCATCACAACCTAGAATAATCGGAATGTTTTTACCTTTTCTTTTCTTATTATGTCTTCCATTTCTTGTGATGGTGGTTTGAAGTCTGCCTCACTGGGTAGATATGCGGAGACTAAAAGCACCCTATCTTTGTTGCCTGTGTTCGTATGTATTGTCGCTGTGGCACTAGCAAGGTCACTGTAACAATCTGCCCTTATTATACTTAGAGATCTTACCCTACTGCTGGCATATATGCATGCCCTAGGAGTTGACTCACCCATTTCGTGGTAGATGATTTCTCCTCCCAGGGAGCTGAGCCCTGACACACGTCCTTTTGCGACGTATGGCTCTTGCAGTAGAGCAATGTCTATTTTCTCATCCACCACGTGTCTGCAAAACTCGATCATAGCATCGCGGCAGTGGTGTAGATTTACTTGAACTATTCTTATTTTTTGTGTGTGTGTTTGTGGTGTGTTATTGTGTCTGTACATGTATGGTGTTATTGTGTTTGTGTGTCTGTGAGCGTTAGTGCTCCCTCTCTTTACTTCGTCACATCGGTGGACTCTTGCCCAGCCAAGACGGTTGCAGTAATGCAACGCTTGGTGAGGGAGTCCGATCGCTCCGTGTCGTAGGGAGGGGATGTGTCGTGTTTTGCTCTGGGCGTATCTGTTGGTGGGGAGTTTGGTTTGCGGTCGTCACCCCCTTTGGGGCTTTCGTCCGCGCTCCATTTTCCCCTCCTTCAGGCCCAGCTGTGTGTGTCTGGCGCCTGTTGTGTGCAGTTTGGGATCGAGCGCTGTAGGTACGGTCTGCCTTCGTCAGTGGTTCCCCTCTGCGGGGCTGCGGACTGAGCGTTACTGCCGCGCTCTACAGGTTCTTCTCCCTGTGCCTTTGTGTGAGGGTTGGTCGGATGGACTGGGCATGGGCATGTGCACTTGTCAGGGACTTGAGTTGGTCCTTTTCCCAGGACCCGGGCATACACCTGTGTGGCTTGGTAGTATGTATCCCTCGGCTACCAGTCCCGATGCCGCGAATGAGAGGCTTTTGCCGCTTACCCCGTCTAGAGCAGCTTTCTCGATCTTATCAACTAGTCTTATTCTAATTTCAGCGGCCGTAGCATCGTCTATCGCCGCGCCATCTCCCCGGTGGATGATAATCGAGAGATCACTTTGGCCCGCGTTGGGTCGTCGTGGTCCCTCGTTACGTGGCGTGGGTTGTGGCTCCGGACGCTTCGGTGGACGCTGCTGCGTTCGCTCCTCAGGGTCTGTGCCCTGCCTTTTCATCTTTGTGGCTCTTGACCTGGTTAACTCTCCACTCGGTGTGGCCGTCTCCCTGCTGGTTGACGCACCGGATTTGTTTTGGCTGGTCCTCTCTTGCTGCCGGCGCGTTCTCCCCCTCCTCTTTTTGGATTTGGTGATCCACGCGCCGTCAGCCTGCTTGGAGCTTGTTTCCCCGATACTCATGCTAGTGAGGCCGTCTCCGAGAGATTCCGAAATGGATCTTTCGTGTCGGCTGGGGATCTTGGCAATGCTTTCATGGGATTGGGTGTGCGCTAATGTGCCCCCCCCCCAGAATACGAGGGGCTGCCTGCTTCACTATGCCTATACAGATTGGTTATACCCACAATTTTTGTTCTAAACAGCTTTTCTAGTATATTATATAAAAGTGAAATCTTTGTATGTAATATTTGCAGGCCCTTGATCCATTTGATGCTCTACTTAGAGATAACAGTGAACCTAGTCAATCTGGTGAATCATCAGAGAAACCGACAATCTCTGCAACAGTGAACATTGATGATGATGAGGATGACCATATTGCTGATGGTGATGGGGGACATGATGATGAAGAAGAGCATCAGACAGGTAATATACCAATTATTCAATTAATTACTAGCTGTGCCCACAGCTTCGTCTGCCTAGTTCTGGGTTTCTTGAATACTTTTACTACTGTGATGTAATATCTGCATTATTCATCAATTAATACTGGAATGATGATGATGATGATGATGATTACCCATAGTGCTTAGTTCTATTTACATTCTTATTAAATTGTTTTATCATAGTGTACTTTGTGAAAGTGAAAGTATATTGGCTTATGTTAAACCTACTGGAATTATCTTAATTTATAGATGAGGCTGGAGTATCGCTGGTGGACGAGCCAGGTGGTGACGAAGAGCTGTGTTTATTACCAGATACAGAAAGAGAAATATCAGAAGCTGACAAAGCTGAGGCGGAGAAAGTTTTGGCTGAGAAAAGGAAACTGGCTGAAGAAGGTAGTCACCATTTACCTGTTCTTCTACCATATATTCCTCCTTGGAAATTTTTCCCAATTTAATTACGAAATGGTTGAACTGAATAGCATAGTGTGGCACAGATGCATTAGATGTGGAGGAATTCTTCTTGATTTTGTATCCTGTAGTAATACATTACTTCCATACAAGACATCACAGCTGAAATTGAACTCCTCTCCTAACATTTTTTACAACATCTTTCATAATGGCAATAGGTGATCGCTTGGGGCTTTTTGCCATAACAACATCAAATATATTTATAATATGTAGTGGCCTGGTCTTGTTTATCAATGTAAGTATGAGTGGTAAAGAATTGCATGTGTTATTCAACGCTCCAAGTATATGGCGAGGCTTATGAAGTGAATTTGAAGGTTTATAAGTTTTTACTTTGGTCAAATTATGTTGGCCAAACCAGAAACGCAATGCATAATTTAATGGCATTAGATACAGAAAATTATAATAAACTAATCGCTGAACATTTGACTTCACTTCGCCTGATGGTAAGCTGAAGGTAATGTCTCAGGAAAAAGGGTCACCATTACATACACGTACTATGTTAACAATGGTGGCACTCAGCTTGACGGCCTCATCAGAAGAGGATTGTCGTCGCAGCACCGCGTGACACCCACCGGTCCCACAATTCCCCTGCCCTGCTATGCACTTGCTGACCCCTGAACGCAATCAAACCGAAATTGGATTACTATGGAGGGTTTTTCGCAATCGTGCACGGTGGTACCTACCCGGCCGAATTTTGTGACAAATTTGTGTCATCAAATTTCTACCACCAGTAAACTTGATATCATTTGTATAATTTAGCCACAAATTGACAAATAATTTCCCACATTGTTACTTTACTTAGTCATATCATCATTACATATGATATTATACATTAAAATTCTTTAGCTTAGCTTCTCTTTTTCTTAGCTGCTACAGCTGCAGCAGAATCAGCAGTGCCTAAAGTAGAGAAGACAGGAGAAGAAGCAGATAGTCAAGAGAGTAAGCAAGAACAATTGACCAATGAAGCCCCTGAGACCTTCGAAACGGCTAATGAAGAAGCATCACAAGAGAATGGTGCAGGTGGTGTGTAATATTTTTTTTATACAATTACGTTTACAGATAAATATACGCTTTACGTAAGGGGAAACTTACACAAGGGCTTATGAATGTTTGCAACGCTTCCACATGACAGTTACCCGCCATCAGTCCAGTCTTCAACGGCCTTAGCTCTGCTTCACTGCGGGTTCGATACCCGCTCAGTACAAATATTTGTATACATATATTATGTCTATTTGTATTAGGTGTTTCGTATCGTATGAATATTTATCCATGTTCTAAAAGTTATAGCGCATCACTTGCACTATAACTTCTAGAACATGGTCGGCTTATAGTCGGGATCTATATAGCTTTGTATAATATTATGTTCCTGAATGTTATAGGTTTATCCCAGTACTCAAGTGTGTATCTATTTGTAAGCAAAGTAGATACTTATGCAATAACTAGTACATTGTTATCAACAGATAAAGAAAACGAAATCGAACATGAGGATGCAGTAGAAATAGAGGAAAATTCGATCCAAAATATTATTCAAGAGATTAGTCCATTTGACTCCACTTGTATACAATGCAAGTTAGACCAGCCTTGCTGTTATAGGATATCTACGAAAGATAGTGAAACTTCGTACTTATGCAACGAAAGTTGCCTCCAGGCATTCCAGTTAGAGCACCCAGGACAATCCACCATCGCGCGTAAGAAATATACAATAATAGAAAAAGTACCTAAAATTATGACTTGCTCAGAATGTGAGGAAACTAAAATGTGTTACTTTTATTATGACTTTGACGGTGAAGATACTAATTATTGCTCATTAAGCTGTCTGAACAGTATGATGGGTGATGAACAAGACAAATATGTATACAAACGGCGAAGAATAGTCGTACTCGAGAGCACTCCTAAAGAAACTGAATGCTTTGTCTGTCATGAAAACAAAAAATGTATCTTCTCAATGAATAGGTATGGTGAAGAATTGTATATCTGCGAACACCCTTGTATAAAAAGCTTAAACGTGAAAGAAAACGGTAGGTATATGATAAAAAAGGTACGTACGCTTAGAAAAGTTGATAAAGCTGACAAGCCACCTTCAACTGTGACCCCTCCATTACTTAAACTTAAAGTCATAAGCAATGCAACAGATAAATATTTAGATGAAGCTTACAAAATACAAGCGAAGACTCCTGCTATGGTGCAAGCGGCCAGAGAGGAAAGAGAACAGACATTTACACGTCAATGTAATCAATGTATGATTCCTTTGCACATTGATGAAAAAATATTGACCTGGGAAACTATGGACTTCTGTAATGAAGGCTGCTTAGGAAGGTATCAAAACAAAATAGGTGCAAAATGTGCGAACTGTAAGAATCCTGTCCAACATACAAGTTTAGGAAAGTATTGCGTTCGATTTGGTTATGATATCCGGCAGTTTTGCAACTCAGGTTGTTTAGAGGAGTTTAAGAAGGGTTTAAAAATATGTTGTTATTGTCAGAGGGATATATCTGTTGGACATCAAGGTTTCTTAGCTCCCGTTGGTGATAAAGGACAGTTCAAAGACTTTTGTTCGCAAGCTTGCATGGGAAAGTTTGACCAGATGAGTAAAAATCCTATACCTCAGCCAGTTTGGGCAAAGTGTGCGGTGTGTTCGTTAGAAAAGGCAACGGCGATCGAAGTCGAAGTGAGTGAAGACGTATCACAGAGGTTGTGCTCGGATCCATGTTTTGCTGCTTTCAAATTCGTCAACAACATATTTCCAGGTGAGTTCATTTAAAAAAAAATCATCCCTAGCGCCCATTAGTGATGTTTTATAGTAAACCAGCTGTGCCTGCGGCCTCACCCGCGTAGAATTTTGATCTTGTTCCTGCAACCCATGAGAACCTATTCCGGGGAAAAAGTAGCCATGTGTTATTCCAGACTATAATCTATCCCTGTACCTAATTTCCGCCGGAGCCGTTCAGGCGTTAGAGTGTGATTGAGTAACAAACATCCACACATCTTCATATACTTTCTCAGTTATAATATTTGTAGGACATACTACTAAGGTGGTCAGTTATACAAAAAGTACCACGCACACCTTGTTGACTTTATCTCG
The DNA here is from genome assembly GCA_946251805.1 of Cybosia mesomella. Taxonomy (NCBI): domain Eukaryota; kingdom Metazoa; phylum Arthropoda; class Insecta; order Lepidoptera; family Erebidae; genus Cybosia; species Cybosia mesomella. The sequence continues at coordinate 18,111,920 of OX276409.1, forward strand.
TCCCTCAAAGGCCTCTAGTCTGGTCCATTTATCCACAGATAACTGAGCAAATTGTTGTGTTTAGCTACAGTTCTCTGAGGGAGCCTATTGTCTACTGGGTCCTTTTACAATTTGAGGTTTAAGATAATTTCTTACCAGAAAGTCCTAATAAGAATTTACAACTTCTATGTCTCTTATATGTGGATATATGGATTGTTAAATTCAATACAGTGGCAAATTGTATTTAATTTACTTATTTTACTAGGAATATTCTATTTGTAAAAAGGTACTAAACCCTATTACCCAATCTATCGATCTATTGGGATATATGCATATCGATAATTTAGTCTTATAACATTACAGATCAATGCCGCTGGTGTAAAAAATACTTCGAACGTAAACAAAGCAAATGTTTCACCATCTATGAAGCAACCAACCCCCACTGTTTCTGTTCTAAATCCTGCATGAACGTGTACATAAGCAATTCTAGACATATAGTGCCGTGTAACTGGTGTAAAGTGAAAAAGTACAATTTCGACATGATTCGACGAGTGCAGACAAATGGACAAGCTATCATGATGTGCTCACTTAACTGTTTGAATCTCTATCAAGTGTCTGTCAATGCTGTGTCATCTAGAAGGTGAGCTATAAACTTTTTTTTGTCTGTTTAGGGGGTGTCCATTTACACGTGAGGTAATTTTGGCGATTTTTCGAACCCTGCTCTCCCCTTGGTGAGATATCGTGAGATATAGCTCGACCCTCTCCCCCTACCCTTAATCTCACGTGAGACTTTTGAAAATGAATATTTTTTTATGTTAGATAAATATGTACTGTGTGGATATAGTTAATTATTAAAAAAACAATTCCCTCCTAATTTTGTTTAGCAAAATTTTTTTTTGCGGAAATATTAGTGTGTCACGTTGTCTGTACTGCACGTGTTGTATCTGTACTGTAAAATGTGAACATGACATTATTTGTTTATGAATGATCTTCACTTCGCACCGTATCTAATGGAGGTATGTATATTCATCAAATTTTACAATGTTTCTTGTGGAAAAAAAAAGAGATTTTTCGAGAGAACCCCAACGTGAGATTGGGTGAGGTTTGGGCTGACCCACTGCCCCTGGCTCATAATCGCTCCACATAATTAATGGATGCACCCTTACCTGCGATCAGTTACTTGACTATAAATAGATTTGTTGATAGCTGATTTCTTACCTTATCTTATACAGGTGTATCTCCCAGTGGAGACATATACTTGACAGCCTCTGGCGTAGCGGTAGTGCATTCGACGGCTACGACAGGGGGCGTGGGTTCGATTCCCGCTCAGGGCAATTATTTGTATGCATGAATATGTCTATTAGCATTGGTCTGGGTGTTTCTATGTGTAATATGTACGTATTTACAAAAAAGTATATAAGTATGTTTATCCGCATTCCGGAACCCATAACACAAGCTAGTTAATGCTTACTTTGGGGCTAGAATGCGCTATGTAGACTGTCGTAGAATATCTATTTATATTATACTCATTTGATTGTGCAGGTCAGCTAGATGAAATATGCAACTTGAGTATGTCCTTTCATATAAGCCTTTTCGTATAGCTGTGGTATGTTACCCTGGTAGCAAGCGCATTGGGGTGGTTTTCCAAACATTTATGGTACTTTAGGGCATTTATTCGGATTTCTTCCTTCACAGTAATGTTGTTGTTTTGCATCTGTTGCAACACGGAGATGTTTGAATTGCTGTAGCTACCCCACAGCTAGATTCCATACAGACATACAAACTGGATTCAATCTGCAATATTAAATTAAAAGTTTATTGTTTCTGGACAGTTTAAAGACAGCTATATACATACCCCTTAATAGGAGAGCTGCTGTTCTTACACCACAGAGCAAATACAGAGATGAGATGTTGTAAGCAGATTTATGAATGAACGCGTAACACTGCGGGGGTTATATCCCATCCATTCCTTTATGTTCCATCTACCGGTGAATAGCAAAACTATTCACTTACGTCGATGTTACTACGTGGTATGACAATCTCACTAAATGTAACAGACATCCCTGACACAAAGCCATCTACATCTGCCGACAGTTACACCAAGGCGACGTCTACTACGATGCTGTCAGGCTAGGCCAGAATCACAGTGCATTATTGCTTAAGCCGCGCCCCTCTCTGTATTCGCTCTGTGACTTACATCCACATTTCACAATCTGTGATTTTCGTTTTTACCTATGAGAGGTTATTCATTGACTGTGTATTTACTCGCAGATGGACAATCCGCAATCAATGGGGTGTCCGCGACGTAACTAAGGGACCGGACGTCCCTTAGTTACGTCGCGGACACCCGACGACGGGAACAGGTGGCTCTCGTATTCCATCTAATGTACCAGGATCCATATTTGTCTTTTCGGTGACTATCAAACTGCTTCAAAGCGACAGGAATTGGAGAGTACCTACTCTACAATCCGGTTTGTCTTGGGTCTTGTGGGAGATCTTAGTAGGTCTCATACGCTCAATGATAGCTAGATCGCTAGTATGTAACAGTAGTGAATGAATTTAACTTCTTCACTAATAATATGATATTGTTCTAGAACAAAATGTGACCTGTGTAAGCGAACGTCTTTGGCGCAGTACCACCTAACGATGTCAGATGCTACAGTGCGGAATTTTTGTACATATCAGTGTGTTATGACATTCCAGGTGAGAATTCCTAATAAGTAGTAAGATTTTGTCATGATTTCTTTGTAAATTTTAATTATAAAGTTTCAACATCCAGCTCCTCAAACTGCGTCCGTTCAGTTTCTATGATGAATATATAGGTCTGTCCTGGGCCCCAATTCAGTAAAATTACGTCTCGAAAACTTGTAATTTCAAAACTAACGAAAACGTTATAAACTCAAAATTACAAAATCTAATAATCTAATCTATCTCTAACTAATAATCTAAAAAATCTAATTAAAAACTAATGAAATTATGAGTGATTATGAAGTTTCAATAACCTCACGAAAACGTGTGTAGGTTTTATTTTGACAGATCATACGGAATATATTTTTTTTACGTTATTCTTTCTAATCGAATTGAAATCACGCGTTTTGAAAACATGGCGTTACTGAGGCGGACCACACGTTTTATGTGAAATGTTTTTTAGGGTCAATACTCCAAGCACACTCCACCACTAATGCCAGGTGAGGCTATCGACCAGCAGAAGGCTGTGCCCACCGGCGCTCCACGACGGACGTATCCCGCCTCCTCCAAAAACAACACATGTGAGTACATTTTGTAACATTCACTGAGTTGAGAGAGCTGAGAGACTTGAGATAAGTTTGACTTATTTTGTACCGTACAGATACTATTTATAGAGGAGTCAGGTAATGACTTCATGTATACTACTAGACTGGCCGAACCTGACCACTAACTTTTGCAGCTGTCATACAGATGACATTACATAAATTAAAAAAACCCCGACATAGCCAAAAACACCCCCGACTAATTCACCTTTCAAACAAAAAAGAAAATCAAAATCGTTACACCGTTCGGGAGCTACAATGCGACAGACAGACACACACAGACTCGTCAAATATAAGTTTCGACGTCGTTTTTACGTCGGAGGTTTAAAAAGTCGCGCTATGCCTATATACAGATACGTGTCAAAATTCATTACACTACTATATCTAGCTTCTTCGTTCATCATTCAAAATTCATTTCTGCTTCACCAAGGAACCGTGACACAATTTTTGTTCTAAACAGCTTGCCCAGTAGTATACATGGAAGTCACTTATTACAAATCATCACTAAGTATAAAAGAGGACCTTCAAAGTGGTAGCCACCTCATAGCAAAGATAGTATGTTACTCTTATTATTGTCTGTTTAAAGAAAGCTTCCTTATAAGACAAATACATTCTTTCAACAGCTTCTAAAAGCCAACAACGTGCTTCCAGTGGTATGCCAGTAATAGCACGCGTACAGTCCTTAGCACCTCCACCCCCGTTACTTCAGTCCATGACGAGACAGAAATCCAAACGTCATCAGCAACCTCCTCCTCCTGAACCTGAACCCCCTCAAGCGCCGAAAACACCTCCTCCTCCCCCAAAACCTCCCACACCACCACCTCCACCGCCACCTAAAGTGTACAATCACGTTATAGTCAAAACGTTACCTGCTAAAGAAGTAGCAAACAAGGCAACTATGTCCAAACCCATGATGGTATCAAAAGGAGTCTCTTGCAGACCCCATCCATGCACAAAAGAGTGTCAAACAGACTCCAGTTTAGAACGAAGAGTATTAATTCCAGTCCCAGTACCTATATATGTCCCTGTACCATGTGCAATGTGGTCATTACCCTTCCCCGTGCCAGTTCCTATCCCAATACCCATTCCTACGCCGGTATTCATACCTACTACCAGGAATTCGGCTAAAGGGATATTGAAAGAAATCAACAAGATCCATGATAAGATGCCTACGGATCCATTTGAGGCAGAACTGCTGATGATGGCTGAAATGGTGGCCGGTGATAAAAAGAAGGATCAAAGTGATTCAGACACAGATGAAGAAAATGGTAAGTTTATTTTATTTATACTTCTCTAAGGTAGAAAAGGCACACACAGCTTACCTGGTGAACAGGAATTATCATGTTCAATTAATGAAGTTCAGGATAAGTGTTTGCCCTACAAATAAAAGAGAAAAAATAATTTTGTATCTTTTCACAAAAATCTATAAAGGTTACCTATCGTGTATGCTTAGACGATGATGATGATCGTGTTGCTATTTCAGATGCTGAAACATTCAGTCCCGTGGCCGGCATAGATGGAAACAACGCTTTCGGCGAAGATATGCTTCAAATGGCACTAAAGATGGCCACCGAATACGAGGACCAGCCTGTTGACTTGGAATCTGCTATGACAGCTAATACGATTACACCTAGTTCGCACCCTGGTATGCCTGGTGAGTTTTACATTAGTAGTATAGTTATTATTACATTATTAATTAGTTGCTTTTTTTATTTGAATTCATCATTGATTTGATCAGTGTATGTTTTGCAATGTCGACCCCGGTTTGCCTGCCAACTTACATAAGCCTTACATACTTGGTGTGTCATTCACTCAGTGCTCACAAAATATAGGAGGTACTTAAATACAAAACTAAGGGAAACAAGTTAGCATACAGTAGTACCCAACTCCTCAGGTCTGGAAGGCGAGAGCATGCACCACCACCACATGATGGTGATAGAGCAGCAGCGGGCCGTGGCGGCTCTGCGCGCGTCCTCTGGCGCGGGCCGCAAGCGCGGAGGGGTAGGAGGAGTACCAGCGGCGACGCCCGCGGCCGCCGCGCGACCCACGCGAGCCCCAAAACGACGGCGGGCGGAGCCCCCGCCCCCGCCTCAACCCGACCCACCACGGGAGCCCGCCGAGAAGCCCGATGCGAACATGTGTCTCAAGGTGTGCATTTCTATGTATATTTACGATATCTGTTTCAACATTCTACGCCCATACATTCTATTATATTGCCTCAGAGAGCACGTTAGGCCGTCGAACCCGGTTGCCGTACGAACATCCATGGCATTCGTTACGGGTAGTTGGGAGTCCTAGAAAGTCCGGTAACTGCTCTTACTGCAGAACCTTATATCGCCTGATATCGCTAGTGAGCTGTGGTGGTCAGATCGCGGTCGCTTCACGGAAAATGTCGAAGTTCGTCGCTTCGTAGTTAGACTGAAAGACGACTCAAACTGAGTTGGGAATAGGTTTATAATTATTGCAACAACCATGGCAAAACTGAAACCAAACTATATTTTTAATTTTAGAATCGCTATCCTAAATGGAAATTAACGTCTTCGTATTCAAATTGATCGAATGTTTCTCCACTGATGCTAAGATGTCGACGAATACTCATCTGTTAATCTAAAACTGTAACAACCTTGTGTAGAGTCGTCGCGTTTGAGACTCCCTAAGTCCCAAAAGTATAACATGTATCATCATTATTATCATACTGAAAATACCTAGTCCAGCCATAAGTTTTGTTACAAATGAAAATGCTATTTTTTTTAAATGAAGTAATGTAATATTATTAAAATTTATACCTACATATTTATTAGTCTTAGCAAAAAATATAAATATATTTTATTCCAAATGGCCACCTTTGGCTTTTATACAGGCCTTTAATCTGTTTGGCCACGAATCTATGGATTTACGCACTGTTTCCAGGGAAAATTTCGCCACTACTTGCTCCGAAGATTTTTTAAGAGACTCAATGTCGCCGTGTCGTTTAGAGCAGACCATGTGCTCTAAAACTGACCATAATTTGTAGTCTAAAGGGTTGAGGTCTGGGCTAGATGAGGGCCAGTCTTCAGCTCTTATAAAGTCCGGAACGTTAGTTTCTAGCCAGGCTTGGGTAGTTCGTGTCTTGTGTCCAGGAGCAGAGACCTGCTGGAAAGTCCACGGTATATTTTTAAAAAGTGTATTGCAGAGAGGTTTCACAACATGATGCAAGACAGTATCTTGATACACTTTGGCTGAAGTTTTCACTCCTTTTTCACCAAAATGTAGCTTTGTTGCACTGACGCAGGATGATGAAGCAGCTTCCTTAGAACTGTGAGCGTACACTTTATCATTTTGCTTATTGTAGTGTTCTTCAATCGTGAAAATTTTTTCATCGGTAAAGAGGATAATTCTGTGCCTTTCACCTGCGTATCCCGACAGAAGGCGCTTTGATCGATCCACTCTCTTTAATCGTAAATATTGATTTAGGGCATGTCCTGTATATCGACGATAAGCATCGAGCTTCAGGTCTTGTTTTATAATACGTGACAGAGTCCTAGGCGGGAATCTTCATTTCTCGAGATAAGATTTTTTTGCTTCCTTATGGGGTTTCGACGAATTCTGGCTTTAACAGCATTAATAGCCTTTGTAGTTTTAACAGCACGCGGCCGCCCCGATCTTTTCTGGTCTTCGACAGACGAAGTGTTGTTGTATCTATTGATAGTACGATATACGAACATACGGCTGATACCAAGTTTTTGAAGTGTCTAGAATATGACCAACGGCTCCGTACCCACTTTGTGCAAGGCGATCACTGCGATCCTATTTTCTTTAACACCCCATTCCATATTGTAATTCGATAATGAACACGAAAAAATATGTGAAATGGCGCGAAATCGAAAGAAGCTTTTAAAATAATATACGTGTTCCAAATTCAAAATAATTAAAAAGTTGAAAAAGAAAGAAAAGTTTTGATGTAACAGTATTTATGGCCAGACTAGTTATATCGTACTCTATATCTTGCAAGGTAAACCTAGATAGAATGAATACTATTTAGGCTTTCACGGCTGGCGTTGCATGTAGAATATAATGCTTCCGACCTGTTTGGCCATGGTCCAGAGGAAACTTGAATGATTACTGATTTGTTACTAATATTAGTCAAACTTATTTCCAGTACACCTTCGGCGTGAACGCGTGGAAGCAATGGGTCATGACGAAGAATGCAGAAATAGAAAAATCGTCGATACGACGGAAACCTTTCAAGTCAGAAATATTGCAGCTAACGGCGGATGAACTGAACTATTCGCTCTGTTTGTTCGTCAAAGAAGTGAGGAAGCCCAATGGAAGCGAATATGCACCGGACACTATTTATTATTTGGTTTTAGGTGAGTTAAGGAGTCAACTCGATTTCAAAAGCTATGTAAATACATACCCTCACACCCTATTCCCACTTGGGCAGGCTGAGCCAATAGGGCATTACTTTACGAGTGGGGATGGCACATGTGAAACTGCACCATTATAGGTGCTGGTAAAACAGCTTATGTTCAGACAAACTGTGTGCTTGTTTGTTGACTTAATAGTGTATGAAAAGAATCTTTCATAGTGTAACTTTTTTATAATGGCAATGTGCAGATCTGATGATAGTGAAGATCATAGGTATTAAGTACCGCTCTAATATCGATTGCCGAACCCTGTGGGAATACGGCGTGAGGGTATGTATGCATTATTACGTAAATTCGCGTTGTATTGTAGCGTACAGTAAGATTTAATTATATTTTACAGGAATACAACAATATCTATTTGAAAATGGTAGAATAGACAACATATTTACGGACCCGTATTACGAGAAGTTCACCGACTGTTTGGACGAGGTAGCAAGAAAGTTCTCAGTTTTATACAATGATTCACGTAAGTGTATAACATAATTTAGAATAAACGTGACCCTCGATAACGTACATAAAATACGTATATACATATTCTGTTAGCATAACGAGTATCGTGGGAGATATTCATGACTAATAAAGAAATATGGCAGAGGCCTATACCCAAATAGGGGTTCCTATCCTAGAAAATATATTATTATAAAAATAAATAGACTAAAATTCTATAAAGAGTGAAAATTGCTCTAGTTCAAAACTTTAGTGAAGTGTTTAATTTTTAAGAGAATTAATATATAGTTATAGTGTTAATATACAAATACATGTAATAAGTTAGGTGATGGGAAATAAAAAGGTTTTATTATTATTAATAATAATAAAGAAATATGATACTAATTTGCATTTATCTGGCCTTATTCTGCACACTCCGAAGGTCAAAAATGTTATAATTTAGCATTTTGGCGTAAATTTATTGTAGGTGTGTTATTATTTCAGAATATATCGTAACCAGAGTAGAAGAAGAGCACTTATGGGAAAGTAAACAGTTGGGTGCGCATTCGCCTCATGTACTTTTATCTACACTTATGTTTTTTAATACGAAGCACTTTAATTTAGTCGTAAGTATTCATAGTAATTCCTTTTTTATTTTAAAGATCGATATTTTGCAAGTTATGGATACACTGTAGATAGTAGTCCCACTTGATATCTCTAAAGTACAATTTTTTTATAATATTTAAGTAATATCAAGGTTATAAAAAGGATATATCATTACTAACACTGACTATCGTATAGGTTCTTTAATTTTTTTAAATTTATACTTAGGTAAAAGGTATTTTATCACAATAAAGTAGAAATGTGGTCTTAAAAATTTCGTACCACGCGTCTTCCTTATGATATATACAACTGTAAAAAAGGTGTTTACATACAATGTAGAGTTAGATCAAAATTGATCTTTCATAATTTCTGGTTTCAATACCTATGTTTCAGACAGTGGAAGAACACATGCAACTTTCCTTCTCCCATATAATGAAGCATTGGAAACGAAACCCCAATCAGCCCGGCCAGACCAAGATACCTGGATCTAGAAATGTGCTTTTGAGGTTCTATCCGCCACAATCGGCTTTAGGTTAGTAAAAAGGCCATATATCTTGTGATCCCACTGTACCTTTTTTTTTCATGGGGAAATCCCCTCGGATACCCTCCGCCGGCTAGCGGGGGTGGTTATGTCGGGCTTGAAGCGGCTAAAACCGCACACCGTCTCGGGTTTTTAGACGCCGTGATGTAAGTTGGCCCATAAGGCATTTCCCTCGCACCCCGACTGACCCAGGGCCATCTCCGGTTTCGAGGTGGCCCCCTCGGGAGATCCTACTGTACCTGGTGATCTATATGTTCTAGTATTTCAATGAGAAAGATTCTTCTTTTTTGGTCATTATTAATACAGTAATGAATATAATAAGTAATACTGCTTATGAACAATTTCCTTCCAAAATCCTTACAGAAGCGAATTCAAGGAAGAAAAAGGTATATGAACAGCAAGAAAACGAAGAGAATCCCCTACGTTGTCCTGTTAAATTATATGAATTTTATATTTCTAAGTGGTGAGTGATTTGCTTTGATTTAAGTTACTATATGTGTTCAAGGCTGCAAGAGCTTACGAGAATACTAGTTCTCTGTTTGTTTTTAACTATAATAATGCAATATGATTCCAAAAAGGGTGTACTCACCATCTTGTAAAACTCCTTTCTCATCTTATCACAAGGACTCTTGCAGCCAAAGGTTATCAAGTTGCTGAAATATACATGCATCATCTATGGCTATTCTCAATAGCAAAGTGTATTTATTTCACTGGTTGAATTACCAATAATCTCAATGTTGGAAGTATAGTCTTTAGAAAAATTACTATTAAACTATGGCAAATAATTAAGGTTTTGTTTGAGTACATGAACAAGCATTTACACCTTCATAATAATTAGGATACTGGAAAATTCGAGTAAAATAAAATTTGCTTCGCTTTACCAATTTTCCCGATTTTTATTGTCCTATAATCCATGTGGATGGTGGCCGCTACAGACCGGTCGAAATGGAAGGCGACGAGGGAGGCCTATGTTCAGCAGTGGACTTCCTACGGCTGATATGATGCTGATGATGATGATAAACCATGTTCTGTGATACCTGTCCTAGTTGGGAGCGCAGATAAACGCAAAGGTTCCATAACTCAAAATGACAAAGTCAGTGCGGACGTTAAATGACGTGTTCTAAGGTTCCCTAACAGGAATTAAGCACGTTAATGGCCTGTAATCAATATGTAATGGCCCAGTCCGGTGTCCCTCAGCCCCGAGTCGGTGCGCACGCGCAACGACGTGTTCTACCTGCAGCCGGAGCGCTCGTGCGTGCCCGACTCGCCCGTGTGGTACTCCACGCAGGCGCTCAGCCGCCAGGCGCTCGCCAAGATGCTGCACCGCGTCAAGATGGTCAAGGAGATCAACATCGCGCTGCTCACCAGCTAAGGTTTGCTACACGTTTCAATGTTGATCCTACTTCCTACTAATGTTATGTGTAATTGGGAAAGGTTGTGAAGATGTTAGTATATTTAGATATTTGGATGTTTGTTTCACAATCACGCTCTAAAGGCAGAACGGATCTGGCTGAAATTCGGTATAGAGATAAATTATAGTCTGGAATAACACAAACTCTTTCCCTGGAATAGGTTCTCATGGGAAGCGGGTACGAGATTAGGATTCCATGCGGGCGTAGCCGCGGGCATGAGTTTATAATAATCGTAGCGGGAATTAATACGATCATGTTATAGGTAGGTATATACATACCTTCGAATTGCCTGACGTTTCGAGCAGGTTACAATGGCCGTGATCATAAACTGAATAGCTCAGTGGCGCACGCCCTCCATCGTCGGGTCTGTGACCTAGAAGAATCTTCAGCCACCCTAACTATTTCAAAATTTTTATTTCGACATGTACCATCACATACCACGCTTATTATCATTGAACGCGAAAGTTAAATGCTAATTTGTTTATTCTATAGAAAAAAATAATAGAAATATAATAATTAGAAAACAAGGATGCCCAGGGCACTACCTACACCTTTGAGCCCCAAGTCAACATCTGCTAGTTGTTGCACCTGCTAAATAACGGACGAGGCTCTGCGGCAGGCTTTCCTCTCGGGATTGTGAGGTCAGACTGCAGTCGCTCTCGGAATAGCCGATATACCAATCAAAAACCAATAAGCGGACCCCGGGTTCTGAGCACAATAAACGGGAGAGGACCCTGCTCCCCAAGTTGCTCTCCAGTCAAGAGTGCTCTCTGGAGAGCAACAACAACAAACTTTGTCTGCGCCCAGGACTACCGTCCTCCATGATCGGGGTCTGAGGACGGCAGTCGGCCTCCTTACAGAAGCAGGCCAATAGGCATGTCGTGTGTGTCCTGTCCTACACACGCCTACCAAAATCCGCCGGTAACCCTTGGGTTATCCTTTCAAGGGCTTACCCGGGGTGCCCTGCAATGGACACCGTGTGCTTTTAGTCGGTCCGATTCCGACACACCCATCTCATCGTTAGCACCGATAGGAGAGAGCCTGTCCACACGTAAAAAAAGAATGCTAACAAAACCGATGCAAGCTGACCAATTCACTTATCTTCACAAGGTGCCTAATCAAAAATCATCACACTATGATTTTTTATGATAACAACGATGCTCACATTTCTCTTTTTATTTTCAGATTTTACCCCCAGTCTATTAATGGCTTTGAAAGTGTTGCACCAATATGATGCAAACGACTGGCACTACAGCAGTCTCAGTTTGTAGCACAGATCCGCGCGCTGGGTACAACGCGCAAGTCACAGAACAGAACCAGTTGTAAACGAGCAATGGCAAATGTATATTTTTTCTACTTTGTATATCCTGTGGACGGTCGAACATTAATTTTAAATAAATAGTTTATATTAAATTACTTTTTTTATGATGTTGCAATGTTTTAGTCGGTAAGTTCCTGTCCTGGACTGTTCAATGTACAGATATAATGATACGAGTTGTATCGTTAAATTCAATTATTGTTAATTTAATATATTATAAATTTTTTGCCTTATCTGTATAATTAATCTAATTTTGGGCTATTCAAATCATTTAAAATTTGTAAATACGCCAAGCGATGCAAGAATCAGTTTTATTTCATTTTAAAGTGTGTGACTGGCAGTGATATATTCTCATAGTGATTGGCATTAGGTTTTGGTCCTCGGTGTCAGGAAGTGAAGAATTTTATACACACACATGTAATATTTGAATATTATTAATTGATAGTTGTAAGTTAAAAAATTCCAAGTGTTTAGGGCAAACTCACTCTTGTGTTATAGTAGTAACTATTAATTTTTATAAATTGGTAAAGCGCTATAATATCTCAGATAGAAATTTTTATTGAAAATAATAAAATATTACCTAGTAAAAGAGTCAGATTCGTATTATATTTTAAGTATAATGGCGTCAGTTGTAAGGTTTAGGTATAACGCTGTGTAAAAAAAGGAATACTGATTCTCTAGTGAGTGTTTTATTTAGAAACCCTAAAATATAACCAAGATCCAAAGCTTGGACTTTACGAGGCCGGGATCTGCTCTTCTATTATGCCATTATGTGGGTTATTTTGAATAAAAAAAAAATTGGGCACTTTTTTTTTTCGTTTAAAGAATGGCTCTGTGCTTTCAGCATCAATTAAACCGATGATGGAGCTATTTTAGTTGACAACTATAAACTTTTTAAAGTGTCCTTTAACAATTGCCACTTGCAAAAACCAAATAGCCCAGTTTAATGGCAATCTGTAAGCAACTTTATGCCTCACAGCCATAGATAGGCTATTCTCCTATATCTATGCTCGCAGCGATTAGCTCGAGCAGTACTGGCACCGCGGGGGACAGAGAAACTGAAGGAGGTGTCCTACGCGGTGTTCGTTCGCCTTAGTTTCATTGCTCAGTTCCATGATGGTACTACTGCGAATTTTCTTTCGCATTAGTACCATTTATACGTCATAATGAAATGATGGAACTACTGCGAATACTCAAATTAGAATTCTCAATTCTACCATTATGTAAATTATCGATGGAATGGTAAAAAGAAGCATTCAACTACAAAATCAACACATTTGATTACTGTAAAGTCGGTTAGGTTAGGTTAGAACTGTGACCCCAACAGAGCGCGAGCCGAGCGAGCGTGCCGCGGCAGCGGCCGGCGAAGCGCCGGAGTAGTTAGTAATCAAATGTGTGAAGGTATTTTTTAAGTTGAATGTTTCACTATAGACTCCAAGTGGTAGTGCCTCGTTCCGCTATAGACTGAGAATCAAAATACATGGGGATTTAAATAAGAGATTTCACGGATTGTTAAAATGCTTTAATTACAACTTTCGGAACTGAACAATGTTTTTGATATTTACTAGAATGTTGCGATTATTGCATTTTGACTCGGTCTATAGCGGAACGAGTGGGAAATAAAAAGTTCCAATCGCCACCACTGGGGACAAACGAAACTTTTTTTTTCCCACTCGTACCCAGTGGGGACGATCGGGAATATTCCGACTATACGACCTCACCAAAGCAGCCATTCCCGATGAGTACTTGCGTCGGCCAGTAGGAGGTAGCCTCCTACTGGCACCTCACCAGTAATTCTTTCACAATTATGGCGTCGCATAACCTGCGCTTGGTTGGCCAAGTCTTTCCATTCCTCAATGTTCACCTGGCGGCGTTGGGATCGTTGCTCCTCGATTTTTTTTATAGGGTAGTTACTAGTAACCGAAATTACTAGTATTCCCGCTAACCCCTCCAGCTAAACTAAATTGGGGTTACTATGTTGGGAGTGGGTTCACGTCAGTAGTGTAACAGAGACGTCCAGGCTAGGAGACTCGTCAGGGATCTTGGACTATTAGGTTACCCAATTATAGTAGGTATGCACTTATTGTACATAGGTAGCCCTGGTAAGATTTGAATTTTATACTACTAAGGCAGCAAACAAGCACACGGCTCCTTTATAAAACGCAGTTACCGTGGCGTATCAAAGTTACATCACCAGATTTGTATCACTACGCCCAGAATACCTACATAATAATAGTTTTCTATAACCTATAACTTAATTCTCAAAGTAATTTTTATATAGATAAGTTGGTACTGAATACTACTTTACTATACGTTGCCACCTGAGATGTAAAGGCAACTTTACCGTACCGTAGAAACCCCCGCGAATTTCATCTCATCAAAGCTAATAAGGTGGGTATCATAGATTATTATATATAAGTATACTAGAAAGTGGGTATGTCGGACGCGAACCGACTAAAACAGCATAGTGTTTCGTCACATCTGCCTGTGTACCCGGGAACCAGGTATGCTTTAGATAGGAAATCACTGTGACGGACCGGCCTCGGCTACCAGCGTTGGCAACCCCAATGTGTTGCTGGGGAATCGAAACCCCCGAAAAACAACCATAAAGAGGCGAACGCGGAAACACGACGTGACGCCACCCTGGGCCTGCTTCTGCTAGGGTGACTGCTAGCCCGAACCACCACACTTAGGTCCGCGCTCATAGAGGACGGGGATCGTTCTATGGTCTCCGCCGCCGAATGCGGTACGGGAGCGTGCTAGACATTTCCCTTCCTTTGCCGCCGCCCCTATGGTGCGCATAAGCGTCTCGCAAAACAAGTCCGCTCTGACGGCTGTTTCAAGGTCACACTACTGCTCCATCCATACTGTGCATTCTGTCAGTATGTGAACAGCCCCAGCAATGATGGCCACGGGCGTTGGTTTCCGGACTAAATTATGCAGGAACCCACCAAAACAGGTATGCCTAGTGAGTACCGAGTGAATGTTCCCATGAGCTCTTCCAATTAATTCCACCCTCTCCTTTTCTATCCAGAACAACGCGTACAGGATTCAGGCGCCACCATCATCCAATAAAATTATTCCGCCAAGTAAATACCGGCGAGAGCGCAGCCCTGATAATGCGGCAAAGATTGAGAGGTGCTCCATAATAAACGAGCGTATCTTTGATGTAGCTGCAGGACAAAGTTTTGAAGACGTTGGCAATGATAAGAGACACTGCCAGCACCACTATTTCCTCCAGTAACGCCTTCACGCATATGATCACATACATGGTTAAGCGCCCTGACGAAAACCAAAGTGTTTCTCCGCCAAATTTTTTTTAACTTGCCGAAACCCCAACCGGTGCCAACGATGGGGTGGGCGTGTCGGAATCGGACCGATTAAAACCACACGGTGTCCTCCCCAAGTGTCCATAACCGGGCACCATGGGTAAACCCTCGAAAGGATAACCACAGGGTTACCTGCGGACTTAGGCCGCCGCGGTCTCGCCTGGTGGGGTCGGGTTTTATCCCGCGTCGGTGAGTTGGCAGGCGTGTGTAGGATACACACGACACGATTCCGTCTTGGCCTGCTTCTATAAGCACAAATGTTCTACAGCGAGTCAGCCAACTGCCGTCCTCAGGCCCCGGTCATGGAGATCAGTAGTCCCGGGCGTAGATGAGTCTGCGGTGTCCTAGCCGCAGTCTGCGGAATTCGGGGAGCAGGGTTCTCTTCCGCTCCCTCTCCGCCGTCTCTTTCGCGCGCATTACCTGCTCGCAGAAAGAGGCGGCGGCGCGCCACTTGCTCCCGTAGGAGACCACGGCTCTCACCATGGTCTCCAGCGAAAGGACATCCATGCCCAGGACAGCAACGAGATCCCGGCGTTGACTCGCCCACACTGGGCACTCCACAAACGTGTGGAGCGCCGTGACATCGCCAGGATCTTCGCAGTGCTGGCACTGCGGCGTTGTATCCCGGTGGATGCGCCACCTAAGCACCAGTATCCGTTAATTATCTGGCACATCCGGTAGGAGAGGTCAACGTGGTGCCTCTCCAACCACACCTTCATGATAGACCTTACCACCGCAATGGTGGATTCCCCCCCCCCCCTTTGTTGCTCAAGTCGCACCCTAAGCTCCATGTCTCTATGAGTTCCTGGCGGTACTGGAACCGCTGAGCCCTGATTTCTCGGGGCTCTAGCCTATGGCCCCGCTCCAGCGCCTCCTTGCTTCGTAAGGTGCTTGACGAATCACTTCGCTATGCTCCGCTCAAAGAGCACTTAGTCAAGTAATACAATGGGCCAGTGGCGGGACGGTGGGTCCGCAGGACTTCTGGCGGATGATGCCCAGTTTTTCTGTCTCCCATATAATCGGAAACCGGCCCTGATCAAGGTATGCACTAAAGAGGTCGCGGTCCAAGAGCGGTTTTCCAATCTCGCCCTTCCCTAACGCCTACTGTATCTATCTCTTATAGGAATAGCCAACTATAGCCATTTCGACTTCTAAAAAATTGGTCACATTATGTGGTAATTGGAAAGATATTTATACGAATACTCTGTAAATCCATATTGAAATTAATACGTACCTAAGAATAATTGCCTTTTACTCTTTCCAAATTATCGTCAAGTAAATAGCACGGCGGCGCGCGGTGTGGCGCGGCTGCGCGCTGCGTTGGAATTTAATAAAGTATTAATATGGGACGAATTTATTCCCTATAATCTGTTATAATAAATAATTAGTTACTTTATTACTTTTAACATAATATAGTCTATATTACAAAGGTGCCAGGGCACAAAGCAGCCAGGGCACCCTAGTTTCGTTGCATGTTCGAGGATGCATGGGCGCCAAGACCCCAAATATAAAGGGTCTGGCGCCCTGGGCGGTCGCCTTCGCTCACGCACATCTAACGCTGCGTATGCCTAACCTACTGCGTTTGGAGCTCCTGGACTACCTTGAAGTTAAATATTATGTTGCAGTTTTTAGATTTAGAATAATTTTGTAATTTTACAATGGATTTTGACTAACTTGTGAGTGAACTACGTGGACTAAATGAAGGCGGTAGGCCGTAGGAGACTCCATAGATAGACACGCTAGACGTGGTTAACGTCGTGGCCTCATTGGGAAACCTTTATGGCAGCTCCTATACTATGCATCTTTAGTATATGAAAGACAAAATTGTAAGCGGTTTGAAAATTCTCATGCAGTAATTAATTAAAATAATTTAAATACCCCGGTATTAATAACTCGTCACTATAATTTAAAAGCGAATGTTGTGGGACTAAAGAAACAATATTCTTCAACTTCACAGCCTAAAACATTGCCTCAGCAGTCAATCGACAGTTCGACATACAAAATCTTCAATGAAATCTCATATTTTACCAACCAAACAAATAAAATGTATTAACGGCAAAAGCGTGAACTAATCGATCCTCTCGCTCTGACCACCGTAAGTCTAACCAACAAGACAGTGACAAGAGAAGTACGATATAAGAGATACAACTATACTTACTATTCAAGTCAAGTTACAAATATGTAGTGAAAGAATTGAATTAGTGTTTTTTAGAATTTCTTTTCCAATAAAATATCCTTTTCACTCAGATCAATATTACGGAAGGTCGTTTCTGTATATTTTAGCTTCTTGATCAATTTACATCTTTGATAACAATTTTTGTTGTATTTAGATAGGTAAACAATAGTTACAAAAAAGCTTGTATTATTGTATCACGATCGCCATTACTATGAGCTATGAGCATTATTTAATTAACTGTGGAAGATGTGTGACTGTGCTATTGGGTATTTTGCGTAGGAGTATCCATTCTTGCAGGTTTTAGTAAGGATTTATAAAAAGAACATAGTTTTCTTTCAATTTTGGCGGGAGCTCTGGCACGTTGTATGGTGGATGTCGAATGGCGATCTGTCACCTGTCGACCCCTGGCCTCGTCGACGCCGATATTCGTTAAGTTTCAGTGGTTCTTTGAAAAAAAATTAACAGTGCAATAGTGAACTTCCTGGTGCTCGATCTATAAAGACATTCGACGATGCGTCGCGATTAGGAAGGTCGGATATGGATAGTAGAAGAGCGTGCCCAAGCTACGAAGCCGGGTTTGATGCTTGTGATCCACTAGGATCTGTACTGGAGTGGACTGGCCGAGAGCCTGCACGTATACTGCGGCGTCGCTGCCGTAGCGAAGGCGTGGAACGGTCGCCATACGAGGATGCGATTCGCGAAGCAACTCTGCGGTATCATCGGGCTTTGCCTAACAAGTGCCACTTTACGCTAAACAGCGAATGCGAGCAGCATTACGACCGGTTTCGCCACGAATGCCTGCTGCCCGCCGCGGAGAACGGCGACTACGTCATGTCTCATGACCCGGAGCCCACCTACCTTGGGTGAGAATAACATAACCTCTGATCACATTTATTTTGCTTGTAAATGCTTTCAGTTATCTAACCTAAATGTTTGCTTTTTGCCTTTGTTGTGATGTAACTTTTAGTAGGCATGTTATTTACATGTCATTTGGCTAAGCGTAAGTGACATTTGATTGGCATTTTCATTATAAACATTAAACATACAACCATTTATTTTTATTTTTGAGGTAATATACCAATAAACATTTTTTTTATTTCAGTTATCAACCAGGAAGATCTAGATTTTACCGTACAAGTCCTACAAGACCTTTACTAGTAACAACATTATCAAATACTAAAGTAGATGAGAGCCGATTGCCAAAAGTTGAAGAATTACTAGAAAGAGTCGACCAGGAAATGATGGATGTGCAGGTGGCAAAACAACCTCTAAAATCAATACTCAACAATCCTTTACCAAATTCTCCTCTTCATGGTATACTTAAGAAACCTAAGAGTAGGTCTTACCAGGAGTCTAAAGCTGTAATAGAAGGCCGCAGAAGACAGCGGGCATCAAGTGAATCTGATAATTTATATGCCAATTTTCACATAGGATGTCCTATACCAGGATATGAGTAAGTGTTTGTAATGACTTCTTTAACATACACGCGTGTATATTTGCTCTATCTGAGGTAGGAAAACAAATGTTGAGTGTTTATAATTTACTCTTTTTTAACATACATATACTCACACCTTTTCCCTCCAGGGTACGCAGAGACAACAGACCACCATCTGCTTCTGTCCTTACATACTTCACGAGCTTCCTTTACTATCTGTAAACCTATGCAAGCTCACAGGTTTCAATTGCTTTTGACCTACACTTGTTTCAATACCTCATTAATTTAATCAGTGTATGTTCTGCAAGGTCGACCCCGGCTTAGCTTGTGTTAGTACTCATTTGTTCTAAGTGCCCAAACCACCTTAGCATACTCTTTTTAATTCTTGTTACAACATTCCCTTTCAAGCCACACCATTCTTGCCTTTTTTAAAACATCACCAATTCCATGTTACAAACACAACTGAGATTTTAATGACTTAAGCTTTTAGAATAGCCAGACTCATAATAATATAACTGGTTAGAGTAACTTAATTTTTGCTTTTGAGGATGATTCTAAGAACAACTTAATAAATAAATATAAGAGTCCTTCAAGGTTTCCCCAGACCAAGTTGCCCACTTACCTGCATAAACTTTTCAATACATTGATATCTTTCACATTGGACCATAGCCAGCAATATCTGACATTAGCATCTAGTTTGTATCTCTCATATGTTTCAACTTAATTATATTATCACAACTTTTGCGATAAAGCTTTTTGAAGATTTGATCCATGAGAGGATGGATTGGTAACAGCTGATTATTAAGATTGTTGCTTACTGGTTATGTAATTGATTCAAATGCAGGTGCTATAAATCTACTGACAATGAATCAACTGACTGGCAGTGGGTATTTTTTTCTTTTTAAGTGCTCAATTATGCATACTCGCATTATAAACATAAAAAAAAGAGACATTGAATTCATTGGAAATTTATTAGGTCTCTTGAGTACATTTGAGTTTGACTTTAGCTTTTAAAGATATTTTTGAAGTTTTATCACAATTTTATAGTATCTTGTAATAAACTGATATTTAACTGTGATAATTAACTCAAATTTTTATGTTGTAGTGTTTTCCTAGGCCAGTATTTTCTTATAGTGATTGATAGCACTGAAATGAGTTATAATATCTCTGATTAATTTCCAGCGAGAAGATTGAAGAAATTATGAAGGATTTGAAATTATAATTTGCGTAACATCTATTCTTGATATTAATATTATAAAGCTGAAGAGTGTGTTTGTTTGTTTAGTTGAATGCGCTAATCTAAGGAATTACTTGTATGAATTGAAAAATCCTTATAGTGTTGGATAACCCATTTATCGAGGAAGTTTATAGGTAGTAATCATGAATGTCAACAAATGGGGCAAATTTCCATACATTATTGTAGACTTAATAAATTACGGGCGTGTATGGGATAAATAGTGGCAACGGGGGTGAAGCCGCGGGGCGCACTTAGTAATATATAAATTATAGACACCTTAATAACCAAACTTCGTAACTACATTCGACTGTAAGTTTAATTAAGATTTACATACATTTTAACTTTTTTAAATTATTTTAACGTTTAACTTAGGTAAATTTTTTATTTTAACTTTTTTTTTATTTTATATATACCTTTATTTATCTTGACACGAGACAAAAATGTACATTCGTCCATATTTAGTCTTAAGAAATCACTATTTATAATATGACGTCTCGAAAATGCCGCAGTGGAGTTTGTTGCGCCGTTTCTTCTCCACTAGGGCCTAGGAAGCGGTGGTAAACTTAGTTTTAAGCAGATTTTGACGTCAAAACGTTTTTTTTTTGTTCTATGGCGGTCCCAATAATTCCGCCAACAACTCAGTTTTTATACTGATCAAAATAACGTGTGAAAGTACAAGTGTAAAATAATTCATACAAACGGTTAATTTGGAAAAGCGGCCAAAAGGTTTAGTGTGTTGAAGTACCTGAAAAGAAGAGACAACATTAAAGCAAACATAGTGTTATGTGGTAGAGCAAACGAACACAGTTTTACAAGTTAATATTGTTAGAATCTATAAAGTGACATAACATATAAATTAGTGGGGAGTTGACATACGTCAGGAGGGTGTTAATGTTGGAGGGAAGCGGGATGTCGTTTGAGGGTAGGAGATCATACAGGGAACCATTAATCCTTGTACAAGAAAAGAACATGTGATCAGGAGTTCCTTCGTCCAGACCGCATTCACACAGAGAGTTATCCCTAATCCGTATCTTTGCAAGAAAAACATTTGTACAGGCATGGCCTAAACGGAGACGACAAACAACAGAGGTTGACCTCTTAGAAGCCTTGCGGAATTTGAAATACCCAGGTTTGTGGGGTATACCATTTTGGATAGAAGCATAATGACAACCCTTAGTTGCGCTGGACTGGGACCAATGAACATTCCATTGGGATGTTAAACATGTTTTAGCGAGGGGCAGTAAGTCCTGCGAGAAGGATCTAAATTGGTCACGAAAACCAGTAGTGGAAGCAGCCCTGGCCAATGAGTCAACCATTGTATTACCTATGATTCCGCAGTGTCCTGGTATCCATAGTTGAGAGATCATAAGGCCCTTATTGTGACACCTCAAAAGTCAGTGTTTAATTTGGGGAATTAAAGGAGATCTAGATTTACTGGAGAATTGGTTAGCTAAGATGGCCATTAGACAACTCTTGGAGTCTGTAAAAGTGACTGATTTGCTGATATTATGAGACTACATATTGCAATGCCTCCAGAATGGCAATAGCTTCTCCAGTAAAAATAGTGTTAATATTGGGAGATTTAAAAGATAGTTTGATACTATAATGAGGGATCCAAACAGCAGATCCAACACAGGAGCTATCTGACAACTTAGAGGAGTCTGTATATATGGCTATAGAATCCTGCCATTTTCGGCTGACTGTTTGCTAATGCCAGTGTCTATAACAATATCAGGTGAGAAAATTATTGAGTCAAATGGAATATCAAATAAGGGGTTAAATTTGGAAGATGTAATTACGTTGCACTATTTTGAAAAATAAAGACTTTGACTTTGACTTTAAAACTATAATATGTAGTCCGACATGTATTAAAAATAGTTTTTAAATTAATTTCAGCTGCGTATTGCGAATATCATAAAATTTTACCTTGTCCTTCGGAAAACTAGCAAAATTACAAAAGTTTCAATAAGCCCGATTGTAATATTGTATTCAGGCAGCTAAAAAGTTTATTTTTCCCGGGAATGGATAAAAGTTAGGAAAACAAACGCTAGCGTAAATCTAGTGGAGCGGAAATCACACAGTGATTGTCAAACTTCGGGCCAAACTTAGATATTTTTGTTGCAATATTTTTATTCAAAATTACAGACCTTAGGCTTTATGCATATTATTCGACGCGTCTTTATACATATATTGAGCAATAAATATGAAGAAAATGAAATGAAATCAAATGTCTTCGACGTCAAAAACACAAAAAAATCATTTTTTAGGGACAATTTGTATGGTAGGTACCTGAAACCTTGAACGTACAAACCCCAAAATCTAATCAGTTCTTCCCATTAACCAAACAAGATGATTGGCGAAAGAATTTTTTAAATCGGATAAGTGGTTCTTGAGTTATTGCGTAAACAGACATCCAGACCAACAGACAGACTGTAACAAATTTTTTTTTGCTTAATTAGACTTAGAATCATGTGAAACGGCGAGAAAAGTGATAAAAAGTGGGTGTAAGCTTTTGATTTTTTTTTGCGTGATTTTAAGACTTCGGTGTCCACCTGGTTGGTGGCCCGAAGTAATTCTCACAAACATTTATTATTTATTATGGAGTTATGGAAGATATTTAAAGAGGAGATTGTGAGTGTGGCTTCCCAAGTATGTGGTGTAAGTAAAAGAAGTAAAGTACAAAAGATGAAGCATGCATGGTGGGATAAAGAAGTGCAAAAGTTGGTATGTGAGAAGAAGAAAGCGTGGCTAGACTGGCTTTCAGTCAGAGCTAATGAGAGAATGCAGAAAGCTACGAATGAGGATGTGGATGAAGCGAAAGATAAATATAGAAGACTGAAAGGGCTAGTGAAAGGAATGATTGCCAGAAAGAAAGATGAACAAAAAGACGTGTTTGATGAAAGGTTATCTGAGGATTTCCAGGCGAACATTAAGCTCTTTTGGAAATCCATCCGTTCAGCCAGAGGAAAAACGCAGAGCTCTGAGCTGAACTTTATCAGAGACCAGAATGGAAGTATTTTAAAAGGTGAAGAATGTGTGTTAAAAAGATGGCAGGAATATTTTGAAAGCTTGTTTAAAAGAGAGGATGGTGTACATGTACTAACCTCGGTGATGGATGACCAGGTTGATAATGATGAAAGTGGTATTAGTATGAATGAAGTTGTGAATGCATTAAGAAGTATGAAAGCTGGAAAAGCAGCGGGATATGATAAGGTGACAGTCGAGATGCTGAAGGCTGGACATGGCCTCGTAGCAAGTCAGTTGTGCCGCCTTTTCAACATGTGTTGGGTTAGCGGTCGAGTACCAAATGATTGGTGTAAGGCCGTTATAGTTCCACTCTACAAAGGAAAAGGCTCGCATCAGGACTGCAAAAACTACAGGGGCATTAGCCTACTCAGCATCGTCGGCAAGCTGTATGCGAAAGTGTTGATTGAGAGAGTTATGAAAGAAACCGATGAGAAAATATGGGATGCACAAGCGGGTTTTAGAAAGGGAATGGGATGTACGGATCAGGTCTTTTCCTTGCGAAGCATAGCCGAGAAATTTTTGGCCAAGAGTCAAAAGGTCTATTGCGCATTCGTGGATTTGGAAAAGGCCTATGACAAAGTGATGAGGAATGAACTTTGGTCGGTACTGTCTATGTATGGGGTGAGCAGCAACCTTATTCGAGCTCTGAAGTCTCTCTATGAGGACTCCAGTGCTTGCGTGAGGATACATGGGTCATACACTGAATGGTTTAGCATCCAAAAGGGTGTAAGACAGGGATGTGTAGCGTCACCATGGCTGTTTAACTTATTCATGGACAGTTGTTTGCAAGATTTGAAAGATAAAGAATGTGGTTTAAGAATGAATGAGTTACTCGTCAAATGTTTCCTTTATGCTGATGATCAGGTTTTACTTGCGTCATCGGCAGATGAGTTGCAGGAGATGGTAACAACTATGCATGGAGCTTTTGAGAGGTGAGGAATGAAAGTGAATGTTAGTAAGACAAAAGTTATGGTTTTTGAAAGAGATGAATGCGTGACAGAGTGTAGGATTTGTATAGATGGAGAAAGAGTGGAACAAGTGAATGAGTTCATATATTTGGGAACATTGTTTACGAGAGATGGAAAGCATGAAGAAGATGTTGAAAGGAGAGTGACAGCTGGAAATAGAGTGAATGGGGCATTACACAACTTTATGAGCAGCCGGAAAGTGTCCGAAAAGGCACGACTGGCTGTACATGGAGGAGTATTAGTGCCGACTCTTATGTATGGTAGTGAAAGTTGGGTGTGGCAGAAAAAGCATCAAAGTAGAGTGAATGCAGTAGAAATGCGTGCGTTGCGAAGTATGTGTGGATTGACTTTGAGAGATAGAGTGAGAAATAGCGTGATAAGAGAGCGATGTGGATTGACAGAAGATGTAGTGACGAGAATTGAGAAAGGTATGTTAAGATGGTTCGGTCATGTTGAGAGAATGAATGAAAGAAGACTAACGAAACAGGTGTATGAGGCGAGTGTGGATGGTACCGTCGGAAGGGGAAGACCTAGGCGCACATACCTGGACCAAATCGGGGAAGTTTTAGAAAAGGGGCAGGTCAGGAGTACCCTAAACCGACGAGCATGCATGAAGAATGTTATGAGAGTGAATGAGGCGAGAGAAGTGTGTCAGGATCGTGGCAAATGGAGATCCGTGATCTCTGCCTACCCCTGTGGGAAACAGGCGTGATTTTATGTATGTATGTATGTATGTATCCCAAATATATCTCTAAAAGTAGACCGAAAATCATATATCTAATAGCCTGCACAGACGATGGACAAATTGCGCGTTGACACTTATCATAATACATCTTGTCACCTGGAGGTATACGCAGGCAAAATTCAATCTATTGAGAGTTAATATCTATGTAATTAGAGTGCACCGCGGACATTTTGTCCGACGTAGTACCTCGTCTGTGCAGGCCATAATTTGCTTGATTGGCACCGTACATTTATTGTATAACGAATAGGGGGCTACGAAGGTGACCAAAGGGACGTACCCTTTGATCACTTTTAAGAATTTTACATAATATATTCGAACAGAAGGGTAGTTCTATTTTCATACCGAACCCTTTCTCTTTGACCTAATAATATTAATAGATAAGTTGACCTCGTTGAGCAAATGAAGCATATACTCACTCAGAATACCTAATGTACAGTCTGCAACTAAGTTATAAAATGTTGTTTCTAATAAAATTATAATAGTCGAAAGTTATTGGACGTATCCAAAATATATCGACCCCGACATAATAATATATCAAAATGTAGACTCTCCTTTTTTTACGAGCAGAATCGCGTTTTGGTAAGATCAGCTATAGTTTGACCGGTATAGCTGTACCGCTCGTATGTACACCACGCATTCCTAGGGAGCGGTACAGCAGCGGTACCGGTCAAACTATACTACAACACAATTATACCTCGAGGCAAAAAAAAATGGACAAACGTCAAAAAGTTCGCGCATGTGCAATGATTGACCAATCAAAAAACCAATAAATGGGCGTACTCACATAAATTTATAAGTTTGATTATGTTCAGCGGTGTTGTATAGTACAGTCACCGACAAAGTGGATTCACACTTAAATATTTACAAACGTTTAATTACATTGAAAGATATGAACCTAATAATTAATATATATGTAGTTTTATGATCCCTAGAGGAGAAAGTTGATATATTATAATATGTTTTGTTTATTATTTTATAAAAGGTTTAAGAGCTAACGTGATTTACAAATTAAAATTTGTAAAGCCACTTTTCCTATAAATTTAGGTCGGTAATAGCCCCTTTTGTCGCTGACTGTACATTCACACGCAATAGCACACTGGTATTACACCGGTTTTGTTAAAAGAAAATATTCTAATTTTGTTTATTACTTGCTTATAATGGTTCGGTATTTTTTTTTATTGTATGTTTTTTTGATGAGAGCGGGTCGTCCTCGACCCAACCTACCGCCTGTCTGATGATCTACATGTAAAATGGTTCAGACATACTTAAAGAGGATGGTCAGGTTGAATTGTGAATAGCCTATTTGACTGAACCAGTCCGACCATGAAGTGGTCCTACTAATTTTCTCGTTAACCTCTACAACGAAACTAAATTGCTTGTATTGGAAGTGAGTTTATCGCGATGGTATATTGTGTGGCGTACGAAATAGCAACCTCTTAACGTCAAGTCCACTGCCTTAGCTATTAATACGCCACTCTTTCCCCTCACTATTATCTTCATACAACCTTACCATTTGCGGTTTATTTGTGTGCGCGTCTGTACCCACACCAGGAACTGTCAGTAGCAAACATACTAGCAAGTTAACTGCCTGATGAACCGCTTATTGATGAACTCTAAACCAAAACTGATTATATAATGCGGACCGATGCGATGCTTATAATTTGCAGTGGGCGTCGAATAACAATTCTTCCGAACAAGCGGTGATTCTCAAACTTCGCATATTGTAAATAATTAGTGTCTGTATGCGTATATTGTAATTAAATTATTAACAGCAGGGATACAGATGCTGGTACTTATAACAGGCTGAAGTTTCACCTTTTCCGTTTCCTATTTCCCTTGTTTTTCGCTCGTTATAGAATTGGGACACTTTGCCCACACACGTGTTCCTTCTTCTCATAATCCCGAGATTTTTAAGCAGGGCGTGAAAAGTTAGTTATAAATCGGGACGGTCGAACTAGAATCACCATTTCTTGACACGCGGGGGCGTGTCCATTAGAGTTCAAAGAAAAAGAATGACCCCTTCACAACTCGAAAACTATTTAATCTACATATATGAAATAATATTTATTAAAAGCCGTTATCAATCAATTAGCCTATTGCAGTCCACTGCTGGACATAAGCCTCTCCCATTGTACGCCATGGCACCCGATCCTCCGCCTTGCGCATCCAGTCTATCACAGCTACCTTTTTCAGGCCGTTAGCTTGTCTAGAATCCAAATTTTCATGAATTTTACTCAAATAGTTATTTATAATATATTATATTAACGTTAAAATGACTGACTTATAGATCAAAAACCTAACCGACTTCCAGATGACCTAGAAATTTGATATTTGGAATCAAGGTAGACTTTAAGGCATATACAAAGGAAAAAATCTGAAAACTCAAAATAATTAGTAATTAGCTATTCCCCGCGGCTCCACCTGCGTCTCGTTCCCGTAACCCATAGGAATATATTAAAGTCACTTAATTTGTCTAGAATTAAAAAAAACATAAATGTTGCTCTAATAGTTATTCATATATTACGTTTAAAAACTGTCATAAAAATGACAGTTTTTAAACCTAACCCACTTCGAGGGGCGCGGGCGGTAGAAACTTGATACATATTTGGCTTCAACGTAGTTAATGAGGCGTGTGCATATATAAAATCTGTTAATGGAAAATTATTGATATATAGCTATTGCCCGCGGCTCCACCAGTGTAGGTACTATCTGTTGGGGTGTGTGTTGGGTAACCTCCTCGAGTGTCGCTCTGATTCCGATCCCGCTGCAGTCCGGGGGGAACGGAATCGGAGCGGCCGGTACACCCTGGGCGGCGGTCAATGGCTTCCCCTTCACCCCTTCATAGGGTTGGCATTGATCGTCGGCCAATACCCAACGTGGCGGGAACACATCGCTCTCCGTACTCCTCTGCTTTCAGAGGAGACAGGATGAGCGATGCTGTTAGTGGTGAGATGGCCCAGGGTCAGCCGGGGTGCGAGGGAAATGCTCTATGGGTAACCTTACACCCCGGCGTCTGAAGACCCGAGACGGCGTGCGGTTTTAGTCGGTGCAAGCCCGACATAACCGCCCCCGCTGGCCGGCGGGGGGGTATCCGAAGGGATTTCCGCACGATAAAAAAAAAAAAAAAGGTACTATCTGTTTGTACTGTACTTATACTGTTAGATTGATATAATGCCTATGCTACATTCTGAAATTTGGTTTTTTGCTTAAAACTAGCAAAAGCTAATCATGAGCTTGAATTTAATCACAAGTGAAATAATTGACAGCCTCTGTGGCGTAGCGGTAGTGTATTCGACTGCTACACAGGGGGCGCGGGTTCGATTCCCGCTCAGTGCAAATATTTGTATGCATGAATATGTCTATTTGCATTGGTCTGGGTGTTTCTATGTATAATACGTATGTATTTACAAAAAAAAAGTATATAAGTATGTTTATCCGCAGTCTGGAACCCATAACACAAGCTAGTTAAACTATGCTTACTTTGGGTCTAGAAAGCGCTGTGTAGAATGTCGTACAATATTCAATATTCAATTGCATTTTGTAAATAATAGAATTTATGTTACCTTTTTTTTTTTTTTTTTTATCGTGCGGAAATCCCTTCGGATACCCCCCCGCCGGCCAGCGGGGGCGGTTATGTCGGGCTTGCACCGACTAAAACCGCACGCCGTCTCGGGTCTTCAGACGCCGGGGTGTAAGGTTACCCATAGAGCATATCCCTCGCACCTCGACTGACCCTGGGCCATCTCACCACTAACAGCATCGCTCATCCTGTCTCCTCTGAAAGCAGAGGAGTACGGAGAGCGATGTGTTCCCGCCACGTTGGGTATTGGCCGACGATCAATGCCAACCCTATGAAGGGGTGAAGGGGAAGCCATTGACCGCCGCCCAGGGTGTACCGGCCGCTCCGATTCCGTTCCCCCCGGACTGCAGCGGGATCGGAATCGGAGCGACACTCCTTTAAATATTGTGGTAGCACCAAGAAACAAGAAATTATTATATTTTAGGATTTTCTACACAGAACTTGGCATCTATATACTTCTCAATTCTTTTGTCGTCGAAGTCGACAATTACGCATATCCCATTTTATAAGCATCTGGAATGGTGGCCTTTAATTCCATTGAAACTTGATATCAAACTAAAAAGTGCCACAAATTCATACAATTTCATACCACAAAGTAAATAATGTGTCGCCAACGTAACGTGGATGGCTTGTTATGTGTGCAATAAATCAACCGTTATACCTTCACTGAAATGTTGATGATCTAATAATTTCATAAGTATTTTAGTGTTCGTTAGTACCTACTAGCATTTGCTATGCTAAATATACATTCCGAATCATATACCCAACTTTGATGGTAATGACTAGGTAGGTACTGGTGACGTTTGATATATAATCATCAACTCTCATTAATTTGTCTCATGATTTCGGTATGTAATTTAAAATGTTACTATTACAATAAATCTTATTTTTTATACATTTTTCAATTAGGTTGATTTATTTTGGCCTTAATATCAATCTATTTGCGAATTAGGGGTCATGTATGTGTAATACGTTACTTATGCCTGTGCACGTCAAATTTACTGCAGCTTACATAAAAATTATGACACCACTGAAGTTAGATTCTGCCTTTGCTCAAAATTTTTGCCATCAACCATCATAACATGTGGCCAAGATTCAGATCTCGGCCACCCTTGATACCAAATCACTGTACTATCGTTGAATCGTATGTCGGTATCAAATTGACAGAAACTATACTGTAAACCGTCATGAAGGTTCTGGGCATAGCTTAAGAAGGTATGAAGGAGTAGTGTTTCCTCGCCCCACCGCCGTCCTACGTCTGGCTGCCCTAACCTTCGCCTCAAAGATCGTTTAACTCCATCCGGTGCTACTTCGCGTACCGCTACTTTTGAGCTAGGAGAGGGTTGCAGTTCTCCCTCGCTTATCCTCTATTGTTTGAGATAATCCCGACTTATGATGTGGCAGCAGAATTCTATGGCCTTTAGCTCTAGAATATGGAAAGAACCATGTGTCTGGCTAGTATTGCTCCTACGCTCGGCGCTGTTTGGTGCAGTATCATCATTTGCAACAATTAAATTTGAATAACTTGGCTGATTATTAGTCAGCATTCTCAAAGAGCTGACTAACTGATCTAAATTTAAATTACTTATCTGAGTCTTGATCAGCCATTTTCAGTTGACTGACTTTCAATACACCAAGTTGTTAAACCTCGAATGATGATTCTAGTTCAATTAACTATCGGCCTAGCCATTTGATTGGATGCCGGCGTTTAGGAACAGTCTAGGCGTCTAATAAACAAGTTGATTTAACAAGATGAAAGTTTTGAATATTTATATACTTCTTTTTTTCCTTGGGAAACAACCCAATTTCGTAATTTTATTTAATCTGATTATATTATTAGATTTTATAAAATGCTTTTTTCTTTTCTAGCCGTCTCTCCTCCTTAAACCTGAAACGCGCGAAAGATAACTTCGGTATAGGCTACTCTTATGGCTCGGCGATCGCTTCACTAGGTACCCCAGCGACGTGCAAAAGTCCATCTAGGAACCACAAGGTTTCGCGTTGCGCTTGCAAGGATCAGCTTATGGTGGTGAAACACGATGACCTGCAGTTGCTAAGAACGTCGGCCATTAATAGCGAAACGGTTCATTTGGAGCCTCTAATTGATATGGTATTGGTAAGTGTTTTTTACTTTTTATTCTTTTCACTTGTAATATTTACTTAGTCGGAAGCCTCCCCAAATAAGAAGTTAAAAGGGTTATCTAAGTAATAATAGTTATTGGCAATAAGCCATAACGCAGGGTATCTCTCATATCCAAAATCTTTGCATACGATTTATATTTGGACTACGCAAATATGATCACATATCGGAATTTCGCGCTAAACTCAAGTGGTTACCTATACGCCTTCGCCGGAATGCTCACATTCTTTATATATTATATAACATTTTATTTAATCCACTAACCCCAGCCTACTTAAAAGAACGCTTTCAATACCTTCATGACTCGCATTCTAGGGTTCTGAGATCGTCAGAGAATCTGAGGCTGAAAATGCCCGGGCATTCCACGAGATTTATGGATAAGTCTTTTACTGTTCAAGCTGTTCGGTTGTGGAATGCCTTACCCGTAACGATAAGACGCGCGCAATCTCTGCCCGTCTTCAAAAAATTAGTGATGGCCTACTATTTACGGGAATAGTCTTTTTTTTTTAATTTTTTTTTTTTTTTGTCTCTTAGTCTTCCTGTCTCCCTGATTCATGTCTGTGCTGTGTTTCTATTATGTTATGTATATATTATGTACCTAATAGTAGGTACGGTATCGCTGTACATTATATGTATAGCAAGTTTAATATGTATTCATAATTGCATATAAATAGTATATCAGAGTATAAATTAAAAATAAAAATTAATTTAATATGTACACCGCAAACTGCCCTAGTTCTGTTCACTGTTTCTCTCCATCCAATGGTTGCCTGTAAGAGATTGCCTTGTGCGATAAGGCCGCCAATTGTATATGCCGCAAAACTATGCCAACTATGTTTCTGTAATACTGTTCTTGTGTACATACAATAAAGAGATATATTATTATTATTATTATTATTATCTTTTCCTCCTGTTTTTTTGCTTATTAGGCTTACTGGTTGGGACGACCTCCGTCCTCCATGAGCGCAGGCCTCGGGGTGACGGGTGGAGCCGCCTGTCACCCTAGCAGAAGTAGGCCGTGGCGGTGGCGCGTTGCGCGACCCCTCCCTCCTTTTTCACTTTGCGAGACGGCGACATCGTGGTTCCCAAACCCGAGGGGGCCATCTCGAAGTCGGAGATGGCCCTGGGTCAACCGGGGTGCGAGGAAAATGCCTTGTGGGCCACCTAACACCCCGGCGTCTGAAGATTTTACACCCGAGGCGGCGTGCGGTTTTAGTCGGTTCGATTCCGACATAACCACCCCCGCTGGCCGGCGGGGGATACCTGGGAGGTCTCCGCACGAAAAAAAAAGGCTTGGGAACGGACTACGGGTGGTCTGTGACCGTACAAAATATCTCGAGTATGTAGTTAATACTAGGTTTAAGAAAAATGAACTTTGTTCACTGCCTTTAAAGTAAAAACACGTTATTTTTATTAGCGTCAGTTATCACTCATTGCCATTTCATGATATTTCTGCCTGGGTATGGCACCTTCGCTACCATACTTTAGGGTGAACGGACTAATATGCCATTATAACCACCAGGTGCTCCTTCTCCAGCACTGATTGTCAGCTCACAAAATAATCTGGCGTAGATTTTCACTCTCCTTTCAATACCTGCCGTCATTTCCACGAAAAACTACCCAGGTATAGGAAATGATGAACAGCATGAATAACGTTTATAGCGAAAAGTATGAAAGTGAATGTAAGCAAGACAAAAGATATAGTTTGGATAAGAATGAGAAATATGTGAATGAGTAATGAGATGGAATAATAAGATAAATAAACATTCATATATATAATGCGCAATTTATTAAATCGTATTGCTGATAATGGCCGAAGTATGCGCAAGATCGAGCAGATGTCTAAACTATTAATTTATAGAGGCCGCTACTTAATGATAATAATAAATTATGTGTAGTAGAAATGAGTATATTGTGAGTAGCAGAGCAGAGGCTAATAGTACTGATATCTGGGCTTGTCTTGATGAAGTAGTAAGCTATGTCGTAATCTTAAAAAATCCCAGAAAAGCCGATTAACGTGTATTTAATCTTCTCATGTAGGTGCCTAGTATAGCTCATAGTTTTGTTCCTCGTCAGCTCAAGTGAAAAGCTAGGGTCTTGTGAAATACTTACCTATGCTTAATTCGAATGAGAGGCACTCCTTTCTAATTTCATCGAGTTCCGTTGGCACAGGTGTTCCTGGGCG
The DNA here is from genome assembly GCA_946251805.1 of Cybosia mesomella. Classification (NCBI taxonomy): domain Eukaryota; kingdom Metazoa; phylum Arthropoda; class Insecta; order Lepidoptera; family Erebidae; genus Cybosia; species Cybosia mesomella. The sequence continues at coordinate 18,144,717 of OX276409.1, forward strand.
GTTTTCTTATCAAACTCTCTGTCTCTCTTTGTGGTTTAATTGCTTACCTCTATTGATAGCCATTGGCCACTTCGTGGCCTGGGCTCCAACTGTGATGAAATCTCTTGTCCATGAGCGTAGTCCAAACAGCTTGAGTTCCATAAGCCTGACTCAGACGTCCTGAACATAAAAATTCATTCGAATTAACTTTAAAAGGTGCATGACAACGACAAAACTAGCGTTTAATAAATTCTACAATACATTAATATTATTGTCGCATTGAAAAGGAACGAGTCCGTTATTATCATAAAATGTCATTAGCATAAAATATCGTCTTTTGAACATATTTACGCTATTTGGCGCAGTAATCTAGTGTTGTACTAATTTTGAAGTATTCAACTTTACTTGACCTACTTAGTAAATATTTGAGACTTCCGTCTTTGTGGCAAAAATCGCTTGACGTATCGCTAACGATTTTGTTGTTTATCAGATTTTAAGATAATCTAGGTGGAACTATATTGCTCAGTGGTTGACCGTTTTAGGCCTAGAACACAGTTTTCAAATATTTATTGTTATTATACCTTTTCCTTTTTTTTTTTCGTGCGGAAATCCCTTCGGATATCCCCCCGCCGGCGCCGGCCAGCGGGGACCTGTAATGAGCTCCACTCAATCGCACATTGCCGATGTTTGGAAGGAGTAGTTGGCTCCTTCGTTGCAAGTTGAGAATTATGTCGCTGACTCTTCGACAATAAGATGAGTATCTTACTGCGGCAATATGTATTTCAGACAGGTAATATATTTAGAATGCCTTCCAACATCTAAAACGTATGCTGTTACAGTTACTCTGTCTGATTTACGTACCTATACATATCTATAACTATAATACCCAGATTTCAAAAGGTCAATTCCATTTGTGCTTTCAAAAGTTATATCAGTTATTCTAGATACCAAATAATGTCACCACGAAATTTTTGAGAAGTTATACTTGAACCTGAAGTATGATAATCGCAGAGGGATCCACTACTCTATTAGGTTTATTTTATCTATCTCACTATCATCCAATGATAAGCTACGAATTGCGATAAAACGTATTGTTGTCATTCCCTACACTTTCAGTTAGTAAATGAGAAAATGAGTATTCACTTATTTATTGCCAAAATTTCCTGAGGATGTTTCGTGAAGAAACGACGAAACGTATGTTGGAGTTTCACTTTTTGCCAGCAGAAGGATTCATATACTGGCTTGAACGTTCAATTTCGTTGTATTTGTTATCTTGGAGTTCTGTCATATTATACGTGGCTATTGGCATCATAAGGTTGGGGAAAAGTAGGTCATTGGTCAGTGCGCGATTAATATAATAAGATTTTTGGGAACAGGCAGACTGCATCAACCTTCGAGAACATTAACCAATAGTCTTTGTACAAGTTTATAGAATCAATTACCCATAGACTACCGCTAGCCATGGTGGTCTTAGCTCAAACTGACACAGCCCCAAAGTTATAAATACGAAAGTAACTCTGTCTGTTCTTATAACATGACTAAACCTCTCCACGGATCGTAATGAATCCTGAGAACGAGGTCGCCTGTGACCTGAAGATGAACGTACCTATCATATCGTCCACGTTTTCGATAACCGTCATGCACGAGGACAAGTTGTATTGCAGATATAAATTAGTATTGGAACGAAAGCTTGTCCAATTTTAGTTCCTTCTAACTGCCTTTATCAACAGACAGGTACCTATAAGAAGAGGTATTACGTTAACTGAAAATATCGGCTTACGTTCGTCCCGATACGCGTTGCTGAACGTAATACAACCATTGACGATACGCTGCGAGCATATTTGTTTTGGTAGTATTGTGAGTCATGGAAGTCCAAAATTCCTAAACGTTATAATTAAATGCGTATTGCTATTCTAACGTAAAGCACGTGTTATAAATCCCACGTGTTAAAACTAGAATTACCTTGGAAATGTGTCAGAACAGCGCTTTTCGTTCAAAACGCGAAGTAGCTTTTGTTGTACGTAGCCGATAGCCGTGCGTGGCGTGAAGTGATGTGTGTAGTAAAAGGTTTTATCTTTGATTGTTAGTGCCTCTATTAAATTAAAATGTGAGTATTGATAAAAAAAACTATACGTCATTAATCCGCATGGAAAGAGCGTTTTCAACAGTTACCAGTTGGATTTTCTGTTATATATTCGGCTTAGTTGATAAAACACCTAAGTTAGGTCGTAAAATTGCACTTTATTGTAAAATGGCACTAACCCTAAACATAATAAACATCATAATTCCATCAGTACTTTATCTTTTTATGTCACGTAACCATTCATAAAATCAGATATAACGGTAATTATTTTCGTGCTGTTGTAAAAACAATTTTACGACCACTGGCCGATATCAGTCTAAGAGATTGTTTACATTACACGTTCATTGCGGAAGTTGTGGATTTTTTTTCAAAAGATATTTTCGGTTAAGTGACGAAGTTTTCTTTCTTATTCATATGACGTGTTCAATAGTTTTGGTGTTATGCGAAACGTGAACTAGCCAGTATTACATGCATATTGTGGGTATGGACTGGAACGTAAAAGCAGTGAGTAGTGACTGCGGTATTTTCGGTCTAGATACGCGTCACTCTGGAAAACATACAATGGGTTTCCTGTGTAAAGTTTGGAAGAAATTTTCTCTGAATGTAAGTTCTAAATACCACAATAACATTTCTAACATGTTTGAACTAAACCCACTGTCTTTTTTAATGTCATTGCACTAAAAATCATTAATGTTAAAAAAATGTTTCTTCGGCTGGCGACTGGCAGTCTGCAAAATTTGGCGCGATTACCAAATTTTAATAACATATGATTTTTGAGATGTTTCGTATTGTTAAGTTTCTTAATAAAGTTCTTTAAACTACTAGACTTCTACATATCACTACATATAATATTTATTCACGCTTACTTTTTTTAACCCTGTAGTGCTGCGGAGAATTTCGTCACACTAAAATTCAATAACATTTGCTACCGCAGTCGCACTATCATGGTTGGTCTAGTACTAATTAAGTCACGCGGCGTGACGCAATATTGATCTATCTTTGTTTCTTATATTTTGTCTACAGTATTAATTATTCAAAAAAAAATAATATTCAATTATCGATTATAACGTGACATATCCTCAAACGAATTGTATTAACAGCCATCACCAAATAAATCCTGTTGTGGTCAGCGTAGGTGTGAGACATGATGATTATTACTGGTTACATCTCGTCCAGCCTTGTTTTATTGTCTGTTTAAATCTGTACACTTTAGATTTTATTGTTGCTTCGGGCGCCATGCCAAAATGTACAAAATGTCAATACGATGCATTATCACTGTTACTACCGCGACGATTTCATCTCTTTTCAATTCGTTAATCAAAGCATCAACATTATTAATTATTACTTGTAACTAACGGTCAAAAGTAATCGGGATTCGATCATAAATCCAGGTGTAAATGTTGACCTTTGATTTCGAGACCTTGACATGTATAGTGCGGTTATATTTGAGAGCGATTCGCTTGGTTCTGTACTGAAGAAATTAGAATAAATGCAGTTTCACTGAGAAATAACCAGTTGCCAGTCCACCGGTAAATCTTTGAATTTCTTTATTTCTGTCGACCTATTTCTATGAATATTATTATAGCAAAAACGTTTAAATAGCTATTATAATAATAATGTCGCATCTCATAATTCCGACATCTGGTTTACATTGCCACTGACATCACTCAACATTTCCGTTGTAAATACTATACAGACATGTATCTATCTTCTATCTATACTATCATAAAATTGTAAATTAGCTTACATTGGAGATAAAAAAAACTTGGGTTATGTTAAATGAACGATTGTGAACACAAAAATATATTTTTTTGGAATTGTTGTGTTCGTCTGTTTATCAGCGATGGACGCAAAAGCTACTGAACGGATTTTGATGCGGTTCATTCCATGAGAAAGGTCTTGGTCAGACCTAAAATCTGCCGTGTGTTTGATTGTAATTGGTTGATTATAACCGGAGATATGGCCAAAAAACGATTAACGATTTACCAGCACGGATGGACGACTTCGACCAGACCGGTAGGTATTACGTTAAGTAGCAGTACGCTGCATTTAACTTGATTTGTGAGAGTGCCAGAGGTCTTACTTCCCTTCCTTTCCTTGTCCTTCTAAAGTTAACAACACATGAGTCTTCTTTGGTGTCGTAGTACCTAACCAATTTCCACCAGATTAATTGTGTGCTTGTTTGGTTGCCTTAGTAGTACAAAAAATAAAGGTTCATGAACTGATATCTTCCGCGATGTCTGTTACTGGGCATTGGTAACTGTCGCACATGTGGTTTCTCTAAAGGTAAAACTTAATAAGCTCCCCTGTGTCTACCTACTTCTGGTTATGACAGCGCTTGAAAACAAAATTGTAATCTTCGAAATCGCTTCAATAGATTTCTAGGTCTCACTTCTAGCGACAGAAATTTTAATTGAACTATAAATCTTTACGAGATATATATTTAAATTATTCAGGTCTAGCGAGACCGTCTAAGATTAGTACTTACGCAACCCACTTACGTGTGTACCTCGTTGTAACATGTCAGGAAGAGCAGCTCTCACCGTGGTGGTGTCAGGGTGTAGGTACACGCTTTTCAGGATTTACTAAATCTCCCATCTTCATAATCGCCCTTTGTTCACTCTATAAAGCCGCATACCCACATGTTTTCCTCTTAGATTTCAATCTGCCATTTTACGTCTCAGTACACACTCCTTTCATACATATATTCACATAGTCTCTTAACATCCGATAGCAACAAACTACATAATATCTAAAACAACCTCCTTTATAAAAATCTGTATTATTTTAACATTAATTCACGTGAATGCGATGACATATCATTACCATACAGATTTACTTAACAGACTACGACTAAATTTAAACAAACTAAATTTCCTGTCAAATAGTTATTTAATAAACAATTATTTAAGAAAACCTGATCGAAAACTGTTGTACGCCAGAACGTATTTCGTGTTGATATTCTTCACATACTCGATGGATTTCAAATTAATTCTATTACCATAATTTATCAGGTAGACTGATTGTGTATGCATGTTGTCACGTCATCGCGACCCTGCCCAAGAATAAGAACTCTGTTTTTGTTATGTAAATGTAGAAAATACTATATATGTATAAGTGCCGGCTGAAGCTACAGGCATTAATAGGATATTTGAATGTATAATAAGTGCTTGCTATTTGAAGTGTTACAGTTTAGACAATTCACATTTACTCGTCAGGTCATATTTCATGATAAAATGAAATAACTACCGATGTTGCTATTATAATTTTGAGTTGCTTTTATGAATAGTTGCAGTTTTTTTATTAGCTACGAAATGTTCATTTGCTGAATTCATAGCAATTCGATAGCCATGTAAATTCAGCCATGAATTTGAGTGCTTACTGTATCTTCAGTAGTGGCCGTTTATTCTTCCAGCGTACTGAACCTTCTATACCAACGTTCTTAGATATCCTAATATCATGTTTCAGTCATCTGTGAATTCGCTGAATAAGATTACTTTGCTCCTTTAGTTTGAGTTACAATTTAGGCAAAGTATCCCACGTTCAATTGTTTATTTGTTAGCAGTATGACACCACAATCTGTCTAAAGTCGGCTTCTGTGAAATATGGAGAAAAAGATAAAAAACGCATTTGATAAACCTGAATTTCAACCCTTACATGGCTTCTGTGAAATATGGACAAAAAAATAAAAAACGCATTTGATAAACCTGAATTTCAACCCTTACAGCACAAGAATGTCATCATGTTTTTGCGAGTAAAAGTTAGTTTTGTAACAGGTAAAATCCCTAATAAAATGAATGGCTTCTGACGATGGATAAGCATTTTGCTGCGGTGTGCTACTTCTGTCACCTATTTTAATCGCATTCACACAGCACTCGGTCAAGGTACGACTCCACCTGGCTAACTCATATGAAGTAGATATATTTCCTTCGCCCTCGCGTAAAGTTTGCTGTTTCTAATAAACATATTTTAACGTTGCGCCAAGTACGTCATTGTTGTGTCTTCAGTTTTGAATACAAGGTTTTTAGCACGTGTATTTTTGGGCTACTATAGTCACTTTTGCTTTTATGAGTGAAAGGGTAAATTTGATTTTCTTTCTTATCTTTGTAGTTCTCCTGGTATGTTAAGGTCGATTTTAATCAATCTTTTCCACGAAGCGATTTATATGTGTCCCCGGCAAATCATAGGAATAGCGATATTCTGTAACAGTCTGTAATGTAAAATACTGCATTTCTTCATGACGACAATTAATTGGTCCATATTTAGGTGCCACAATTTACTCTGGTAAAAACATTCATGTTTCGTATAAATCAATGTCTTCTTCGTTTTATGTTTTTGACGTCGAATCCTCCACCTACATCACTAAAACTAAACTCATGCTATTTTCAACAGCCACATCAAGATACACCTACGCCCACATGCCCAGCGCTGAGCCCCGCGCTGCCGGTCAGCTCGGTGACCACAATTCCAGTACCGAAGAAAGGTATCAAAACGAAGAAGAAAATCAAACAGAAAGTTACAAAAATGAAGTCTTGCAGCCGAACTGAATGCAGCATGTTGGATTTGGATGACGAGTGAGTAGCATTTTATTGTTTGGCGGATTTTGTTTGTTTCATTTTCATAAGAAATTGGATAGTATTTATGTTCAGTAAGACCGTAAGCACGTGAACTTAAAAAAACATTACTGTTTCATTGCTTGTGACCTTACCCTGATCCTTCAATAAGAAGGCTGTATTTTTTGTTTCAAAGCTGATCTATATATCATATGTTTGTTTCAGTGACAATGTTTGTAAAAACAATCATAAAGACGGAATCCCTATTGAGGGTAATTACCATGCAGCATTCTTCTGCAGAAAAAGTAGCGTGATGAGGTGGGCATCTTGTCCTATTTGAAAGGGCTATATTCTTACCTACTTACCTTACTATTTCCAACTATGTTTTAAAATTTCAGCTACCTTATTCTCCCCTAAATCTTCTTTAGCCCTTCCACCTTCCTTGCACTCTGATTTTTTAACGCATGTAAGCACCTCCTCCGACTTACACAACGCAATTCTTGAAGAATCCATAAGAGTTATTGGCTTGGTTGGTTAAATGAACCGACCCGACAGTGCCCAACCCGACGCACGGTGGTTCACGGGCGGAAAAAGTTATTTTTTTACATTGTTTAAAACGGTTAAAATTTGTTACATTAACACTAGAACCTTAGTAGAAACAACTCCTATAAAAATACGACTAAATTATAATAATAGTAATAATTTATTTTGAAATCAGATAATTAAAATCCATAATTTGTTAGTAATAGTAGTTACAAAATAAAGATACTATTTACCTTATTGTAATGTTAGTTGTGTTAGTAATTTGATTTTTCTAGTAGGTATACATTCAGCCCCAACAAAACAAATAACGATTAAACGATAAAACGATTTACTATAAAATTAAAAATAATTTAAAATTAAATAAAATTTAAAATTCTACACCTTTATCACACTAATAAATTTAATAATAATGTGATAAAAGTGTACAATTGTCACATATAAGTTACAATACAGTATATAATTATATGATGCCAAAGTACGATGATCGAGAACTAACTAATTTCGTGTAAAAAATACTGATGCTTGAAGTATGAATAGAACCGAAATATTTTATTATTCAACTTTTATTTTTAGTTTTAATCATAGGTCTGTTTGTGTGGTAATAAATTAAATAATAATATTTTAAGATATAATTAATAATTACTTGCCATTATATTTTAGTGAAGAGGGTTACTTGGAATCATTTGTTTTCAATTAATCAGATTACAACTAATCATTTTTATCGACCATTACGTAATAATATACTACAGGTGATTAATTAAACCCCTTTTTTTTGTGCCGAAAAGATACCCCTCTGTCGGCCAGCGGGATTCAAACCGCACGCCGTATCGGGTCTTCAGACGCCGGGGTGTAAGGTGGCCCCATAAGGCATTTCCCTGGCACCCGATTAATTAGATCCTATAAATTAACAAAACATCGGTTTTAGCTGCGGTTATCTGGGGTCTTGGAAATGTTTAATGGCTTGTTTGGTTGAACGAACCGACCCGACAGTGGCCAACCCGACGTAGCTCCCTATTGGCTGGCCTTACTTTAGCAAGCTTTAATTTTTGATACACGAGCTTCTCATTAGACCACCGATGTCCTCAACACTCTTATGTGTACTAAATATGACTAGCAACCAAGAAGGAAAAATGTCATACAACCCAAAAAGGTTTTTAACAGCATTTCATAGTGGCATGCGAACGTTCGCAAGTACGAACTGCAACCAGTCCTCATCCACTACCGCGACGTACACTTACGTGTATGTTCTACTGGCACACACTCGGGTACATTTATGTCCTATTACATATATAACTTCACATATAACTTCACGCCTGTATCCCCGAAGGGGTAGGCAGAGGTGTATTACACACTCACGATTCGCCAGTTATGTTTAGGTCCCAATGTAATAGGGGGCGAGCCTATTGCCATCTACCGGGCACATTACTAAGCAAGCGATAATCAACATTTTTAATACACACATAACTACGAAAAGTCAGAGGTGTGTGCCCAGGGTGACTGGGGATCGAACTCGGGACCTCGTCTCTGCAGTCCGTTACGTACGCCACTGGGCTATCGCCGCTTTTATGTCCTATTAAATGTGATAATTAGTAGTATATATACTGGCACCTGTATAGATACCTGAAAGGGTGTACAGAGTTGTATTAACACACCCATTTCGCCAGTTATCACTATCGGTCACACGGTCGGTCAGCCTATTTTCGTGGAAAAGCCGATGACTTCGTGATCTCTGAAGCAATGAAGGACTGACTCCATGCCAATGATACTTCCATCTGTGTTGTCGCTTTACTTTACTAGACATTTTGTGCGTTATCTTGACACTCTAGCGACTCAGAGCAAAGAACAGTCCAGATCAAATGAAATGTATGTCGAGTCAATGACCTAGGAGTTGGTACCTACTTGTCATATGTATTGATGACGACGATGATTGACGGGTTGCTAATTGCTTCGGTCGGCTCCACTTTTATAATACGCTTTGAGTTAGAAACTAATACAATAAGATACGCTTAGTTATTCCTGAGCTGCTGTTTTGTGCCAAGTAGCCTTGAATTTATAAATTGTTTTTTTTTTAAAATTCGAAATTCTAAAATTCTGTAAAATTTATTTACATTTCTGTCAAAAAACCCTAGTTGTTTCAAAAGAGCAATAAAAGAGTTTAGAAGTAGTTGGAGTTTAGAAGTAAAAAAAACAGGCATCACAATCTAATTGGTTCATCGGTCCTCTAACAATTTTATAATTTTCTTAGGTCCCAAAGCAGATGTCCCTCACTCGAAGAGACCTGGCAAATGGAAACCGACGCAGCTTTAGCAGAAATAGAAAAATTAGAGAAGAGACCTAGTGTTCTCAAGAAAGAAAAAGAATTAGAAAAAGAGAAAGTGAAGGTTAAAGTAATAGAAGAGGAGAAGCTGATCGAACAAACGTCTGTCACCAGCCTGTCTACCAAGCTAAATGGAGCAGTGAACGTAACGCCCAAAAAATGTAATTCCAAAGGTAATTTTTTTAATAATTTTATTGTACTATAGGAATAGGATAAAAAAGAACATGCTGTAGTAGAAGATCCAACTAAAAAGTGAAATATAATTGTTAATGAGTTTAAGATTCTTGAGTGAATAACAAAACGTTCATTTTATTATATCTCTAATAATTTTAAAGCGAATTCTATCTCGAATTCGTTTTAAAATAGTTTTATTTCGATGTGTAAAATTCGCGTAAACTTTCGATGAAGAACATGTATCATGCATTTGAAAATCACAAAATATTTTTTTCGCTACCATTTACCAACAGCCAACCTCTCATAATTCTATTTAACATTGTCTACAGAGAAAATCAGCATAGAAAAAAACGGCAGGGATCACAATCCATTTGTTGCAGCACTGCACACTACCAACCCGTTTAAATTAGCAGTAACTCGCAAAGGTTTAACAGCACTTTTAATAACCCCTTCACATAATGCAAGTAGTAAGCTAGCTAATGGATGCAAGAGTTCATTAGAACTCTTGCATATGACATTTTCCGATCCTAATTCATAAGAAAAGTTAGCATACTAAATGCTTCGAATAAGTTACTACGTTTGCAGAAATTACGAAGCATTTAGCATGCTGACTTTTCTTATAAATTCAAAAGGGAAAAATCATCATCTGGGACGGTATTTGAACACGCAAAAGTCCCCTGCCATTCGAAATACTGCTGAGCTACCTGGACCTTTTCTGAATAGCTTAAATTCTCGTCTACATACGTTGTAAGGTGACGTAACATTGTTTTGTCTGTCCGTAGTTCGTAGCTCAATTAGAAGAGTATTCTCCCTAGAACGTCCCGTCCTGGATGTCAACTTTTTCCGATTTAAGAATTGAAGAATAGTTTAAGCTCTTAACATTTAGCAATGGTATCAATTCTGATGTACATTTTCACTAAACTAAACTAAAATTTAAATTTCGATTTTCTCGTTTTGCTCGTTTTTTCTTAAATTATTTAATATGATGACGGCTTGTAGTTGATGGTTTTGTCAATTTTGAAACCAAAATAACAACTGAATTGGCTTGAAAGTCAACATGAAATTTTGAGATTTCAGTTTAGCACAATTAATTATAAATAAATCAAATAACAAATAAAGAACCACCAAATTCATCATAGAATTCCTCCGCATCGCATGCCTCTTCTGGTAACGTGCCGGGAAAACTGGCCGTATTGCCACGTTGTATGGCAATGCTTATTCTCTGCGCCAAAAAGAAGCCAGCCTTCTGGTCACGCGAAGTGTCGATCGTACGCTGCGCAATCTCTGTGAAGCTCTAAACTAAATACAAATCGTTAAATTAGTATCTGATTATCGTCAAGTCACACGGTTTAGTTGTTGTTATACAAATATGGCGCTTAGCTCGCTTTAAGTATTGTCGAAATGGGTCCTAACGTAGATCTCTATTATCATGTCCAAAGGCGTCTCAACATTGTAATTTGAAACTCGAAACGCAAACACGCTATTCCGTAATAACTTTAATAAACGTAATTTAACTTAACTTGTTTCTTTGTAACTTTTATTAATGTTTCGTTTGCGTTTTCATAAAGTTATCTAGATGACAGTGTATTTTTAGAGTAGTGTTTACTTCGGTACACTGTAGCTTTCATTTGTAGACAGTTTCAGCCAGAAATACAAGTAGGCCAGTCATTATTGAACCTTTCGTCGTCCCGATTTGAAATGTTCACGCTACATATAATTATTCGTAACTGATAGCTTTTTGATGTGTAAGTGGAATAAATGCGATTATGCCAGGTATTTGACTTTCATAATTTAAACGGTTTAAATTTGTATACAAGGTGGTGACAGCCAGCTTGTTCCACTTATCGCAGCTAGCTATCTAGTGTAGGGGTAAAAAAGTATATTTAAGCACTAAACTGACGGGTTTCTATGAAAGGTTTAATGACAGTACTGTAGAGGAAGCTTCAGAAGTCGAAGTCTTTAGTATAGTATATGTTTGTGTGTATGTACAAGGTTGGATAGGTGAAAGTTATTACGAAACATTTGATTAAATAACTTTTTTATTCTTACTTTATTACGCCTCATTGACGATCTTTAGTTTTAGGAGCACATATAGATAACCATATCTTTAACGATTACCAAACAAAACTCGGTAGTAAATTGTAGAATTGCATTTAAAGAAAAACTGTCATAAATTATGTACAGTAGTTATATGTATTTCAAAAAACTTCGGCGTTGTGTAAATATAATTTCAAATAAACATGTAGTGTATACCCCAATATATTAATTAGACCAGTACAATATAGAAAAATGTTTTATAAATCGAAATAAACCTTTTTTGCAAATACTATTATTAGCAGTTCAAAAATATACAGGTACAGGTACTTCTAAAGCTTTGAATTTTCCAGAATCGCCCCTGTGTCTACCAGAAGCAGTCACAAGCTGTCTTCGGCAGTCTTTATTCCCTCGCGTGCCACCGTACTTAAAGTTCATAGGCCACGATGAATCGCCAATGTTAAAGATACCCCTCCCCATACAGAAACACCTCAAGTGGAAACTGACAACTATCACACCGATTGTCGTCAAGAGAACGTTGACGAATTCCGGTTTCAGATTGGTGAAGAGTGAGTGTGACACCTCTGAATGTCCACAGGAAGGCATGTATCTTCACTTTTTATTTTTGACTTATTTCAGTCATTTAAAGTTTTCAAATATTCTTAGTGTTCTTTTTGCTTTTGCTTTTGCTTTTTGCTTGTTGTTGTTTTTTGAATATAAACCAGAGGATAAAATTATGAACTACATTTTTGTAGGTCTTTCAACTGTAAATGACTTTTTTCAAATAGTTTACGGTAACCATAGCAAATAATACAATACCCTTGTAACTTACCACAGTAAGTTACCTTTTCTCTAACGACGTTAGTATTCATAAACATCCTGATTTTTACAGAAACCATAGACTGGATAGGTATATGGGGTAAACACATGAAATCAATAATGTTCCGAGCAATAAAAGACGGACAGAAGATGAACCACTTCCCCGGCACATTTCAAATCGGCAGAAAAGACCGTCTATGGAGGAATTTACAAAAACTAGTTAATAAACATGGACTCAACGAGTTCGGTATTATGCCCAAGACTTACGTATTACCGAATGATCTGAAGTTATTGAAACATGATTGGGAAAAGTACGCGGCTAATAATGAAAAGTGGATTATAAAGCCGGTAAGTTAATGGTGGTTTTTAATTTAAAGTGAATGAAGACGTACGGTTGCTTGTTTGAACAATAAAAGGCGACTAACTATCAGCGTGCCATCCGCTTTAATTCTTCATATTTCAATAGTTCAAAACGAAAAAGAATGAGTAATTACAATTTTCAATAATTTATTGTCAGTGACTTACTATGTTACTGTTATCATGAGCATAGTCCATTAGGCACAAATATAAGTTTGTCAAATTTAGAATAAACTTCAGGGGTTCAGAAAAGCACACACCCTCCATCCTGAAAAGGTATTGTACTTTGGGGGTGAAAAATTAGCTTTATATAATACTTTTGAATTTTAAATAAATATACTAGTTATCAAATTGTAGTAAAAATTAAGACTTAGTCGTACACAAAGTAATAAGTTTACACCTTCAATGTAAAGGTGTATACTTATATTTTTGACAGCCAAACAGCTGTCAAAAGCTAATATTATTAAAATGAAAACTTCTTTAGGCGCCTTGAGCACTTTTTTGGGTAAACAAAATTCATGTAACTCGCTTCATCGTCACCGAACGCTCGTCGTAAGCCCGTCGACGTATCACGCAGTATCGAGCAACGTCACTTTATAAACTCTGAAATACGTGGCGTGTTAATTCAGCGTTTTGAAAATACATCCGCTAGATGGCACTTTTTGAAGTTCGTTAATATTGCTGAAAACGGCAATTTCTATGAATATCCTGTCACGATATTTTTTTGTCAGATAACATATACTCACGCTTGTATGTATATCCCTGATAAAGTGAGCAGAGGTGTATTAACATATTTCCTGATGATTTAAAAAATACACACGTAATTGTTCAAGTTTTCAATTCTGTCAGCATTCCCGGAGTGCCACTGTTTTTTTTATAAATCCGTTTCATATAATGATACCAATAATCGTTAATCACTACAATAAGCAAGCACCAACGGGTCAAAATCATGTTTTTATTCAAGCACATCCAACTGGACCATTTAATAACATTCAAGGGGTGAATAAATTGAACCGACGTCATAGAACGTCGTGTAATGTATGAATTTGTCTTTGTTTTGAGTTTATGTTGATGGCCTTGTTCAATTCGAGATATTGTATCGTATTATGTATGGGCTCACGCTATCTGTATTTGGAGTTATTTTTTTGTGTCTACACTTTGTGTGTTGTTTTTTTTTCTGTGTGTATCTTTAAAATATTTTTAAGGTGATTCTTCAAAATTTGGAGTATCTAACCAGATATAATGATTCTGCACATTATTAATTTTGGCGCATTATTATTTACATTAGCTGCAGATTTTCTTCTGAGGGCTAGAAAGTCATACGGCCGTCGCCCCTGAAAAAATCGGCATCACAATTAAAAACAACAAGCAGACCTTGGGCTCCAAAGTGCAAAGTTTGGACGCAACTGGGAAATTACTATGAGGTTGATAATGATGACTCCAGCAGAAAATGCGATAAGAAAGCCGTATCCGGGAATCGAACCACTTGGATATAAGCGGCAACTTATACAACGCGACCATGCAGTCCTGCTATGTTAAGCTACTAGGTTACCTTCCGAAATTTTTATAATAAATAGTTTATTTTTGGATTCCAGCCAGCTTCAGCCCGCGGCACCGGTATCAAAGTAGTCTCTAAATGGACACAGATACCCAAAAAGCGACCTGTTGTCGTCCAGCGGTATGTGTCCAAACCATACCTCATCAACGGCAATAAGTTCGATCTCCGGCTGTACGTGTTAGTGACGTCCGTGCATCCCTTGAGAATATTTTTATATAAGGATGGTCTGGCCAGATTTGCTTCAGGTAAACAGAATTGAATTCTATGTAAATAGTATGACTTAATATTGCAAATATTACCCGGCATTTTGTTTGGTACGTCGCGTCGAGAAGAAGAGCGAGAGTCTGGCTAAGATCAACTTGCTTCAGTTTTGTAAAGTATTCTCACTGCACGTCGAGTACCTACTCTACGTGCAGTGTAATAACAGTGAATAATACATTAATAATGTGACCATTTCCTTGTACGGGAAAGTTTCGTAAAAATTAAACCCTATTACCCGATATGCAATGCTACATATCGGCTCCAATCATTTTACTATACTATAGGGGACACCGTGGTTCCCAAACCCGAGGGAGCCATCTCGAAACCGGAGATGGCCCAGGGTCAGTCGGGGTGCGAGGCAACCTTACACCCCGGCGTCTGTAGACCCGAGACGGCGTGCGGTTTAAGTCGGTTCAAGCCCGACATAACCGCCCCCGCTGGCCGGCGGGAGGGTATCCGAAGGGATTTCCGCACGATAAAAAAAAAAAAGAAAAGATATTGTAAAATTACTTCGAGCTAGTGCAAGGAATAAACTGAATTGTAATCGAATGAACGGCTCGGTAAACGTAAAAAATACCAACCGACAAACAGTCTTTTTGTATGTTAGATGAATGCTTGTATCATAGTATTGTACTTGTTGAGCTTGTTTTGAGGAGAAGCTATTATACGGACGGGACAATCTGGACCTCAGTCAGATAGTCCCTTCAACTATGTGAGGCTATCCAGTATTTGTAGCTACACTTTTCTTGTATCAAAACAGGGCATTTTACGTGCGTGACTGTCCTGTTTAAAGCAAGAATCATGGTCACGTTATGTATGCGACAATTTGATTACAAAAAACAAGGCTTTTGGCTTGCTTTTAAAGAATAATGTGGTGAATAGTTAAAACATCAGTGACCTTTTACTTTTTCAGCTTTGTAAGGCAAAGGCGTTTATCAATAATACATATTGAGATATTGTATCATTTGAATCTTGTCGGCTTTCTGTCTGCAATTGGTTAGCTTTACCTACTGGAAACATCTAGAACCTGGTAATTTAAATAGTACTGTTTCAGGCCCCATGTAAAATACTGAAGTTGTATTAACACCCACATTTCGCCTATCATGTTTTTCGGTTCCACAGAATAGAGAGTTAACCTTTTGCTAGCAACCGGGCACCTTGGCATGGGCTGTATGTTTAACTACGCCTTAGTCGTCTTGTACCACACTCACGGAGAGACTTATTAGGGCACATTATGCAAACCACGGCACCGACGCTATATTTATCTTGTAACTTACTGTTGGGAATTTGACATGTTTCAGTGAAGTACAACGATGAACTCGCATCGCTGAACGATAGGTACATGCACTTAACGAACTACTCCATCAATAGACTATCCAAGAACTACACACCGAATGAAGATTTCGCGGCTTGCGAAGGACACAAGTGGTATGTTTTTGGTGATAATTTTTTTATAATATGAAGTAGAATCTTCATGGCTATCCATCAGCCATTAGTATATATATATATGTCACATACTTCTAAAATAAAAATGATCTCGTTGTTTCAACGGTTATGATAGGACACACTGATTGTGCACTATAACATAGCATGACTTCACGCCTGTATCCCCGAAGGGGTAGGCAGAGGTATATTACACACCCACGATTAGCCAGTTATGTTAAGGTTCCAATGTAATAGGAGGCGAGCCTATTGCCATCTACCGGGCACATTATTAAGCGAGCGATAATTAACATTTATTAATGCACACATAACTACGAAAAGTCAGAGGTGTGTACCCGGGGTGACTGGGGATCGAACTCGAAACCTCGTCTCAGCAGTCCGTTACGGACGCCACTGGGCTATCGCTGCACTATACATTTTACTATTACGTACGGTTTTGTACACAGGATTTTGCAGATAATATTACGAACATTTAATTACTTCACATTTTTGACTTTGATAAGAGAATATGAAATTTTAATAGGATTATCGATAATTTAAACAAAAAGAAACTTGCAAACGTTTTGAGGAATACGAGTTTGGAGGAACAGAAATATAATTAAGAATAATGATTAGAAATATCATAAAACAAGTTTCAGGACTTAGCCAATTTTTATATATAATAAACTGTATTGAATCTATGTATCACTCAAAGTTCTTCTGCTGCGTAACCGTATCACGACAGTAATATTTTATTTATTTCATTCAAGAGATAAAAATTGAATATTGAATAATATAACTAAATTAAATATTGTATAATAATAGCAGACCCGTCCCGGCTTCACATTGGTAAATTTCGAATAAAATCTACAACCCGAATGCAGCGCCACCCACCTGGTCCAACTATTGGTACTGGCATTAACGGCTGTATACTTTATTTTAACTTCTAGCGTTAATTGCTGTGATATCTAACACTGAAATATATATACTGAATAATAATAATAAAAGCCTCGATCAACATCTCAAAAGGCTCGCGTTAGGCAGTTGGGTTAAGGCCTTTATGCAGAAGAAGGCAGTGCTCCTCGGCACGGCACGTATTGTGAGGAGATTCCTCTCTCTTTTTCTTTTTAAATATATTTGTTTTTTTATTCATATATAGAATGTATTTAAAAATATAATTTATATGTATTTTAAAGGAAAAAAGGAAATAATAATAACATTGAATTTCCTTATAATAGGACACTGCAAACTCTATTCCAATACCTCAAGACTGAGAAGCGAGTGAACACAGAAGCCCTATGGGACTCCATGAAAGATTTGGTCATCAAAACGATTATAGCCGGGGAAGCAAGTATTAGTTCGCTCACGAAAGCAAATATAACTTCGCGGTATAACTGTTATGAGTTGTTTGGAATAGATGTGTTGTTAGATGAAGACTTGAAACCTTGGCTATTGGAGGTAAGGATAAACTGACTAATGTTATATTCGATCTATTTATAAAGATAACTAAACCACATAATAATTATTGCTGATTTAACAAACATGCATTGTAAGGATACACCCAGGTTCAAAATAACTGTCTGTGGAACACACTACACTAGTGGTCCCAGGAAGGATTAACCCAAAATACGCCATCACTGGAAGGTATACCTGCTTATCGATGGACGAGGTCTTAGCGCAGACTTTTCTCTTGGGGTTAGCAGGTCAGAGGGCAGTCGCTCCCATAAAAGCAGCATTAACCAAATCTAAAGGAGGCGAAGGAGTAAGTGGACTCTGGAGGTCCGAGGGGGAAGCCTCGATTATTGTAGTGGTGGTGGAACACGCGCGACCTTTTTTGGCTGATGTTGGTCTGTATGCAATTGACATAAAGTTCATTATGCTATGTAAAATTTCGTACGCTTCCATTCCATTCCACAGCAGTGTAAATTAAGCCAAAGTGTTATTCCAGCCATCTGCTTTCCTATGTTTCATCAGGTAAATATATCCCCGAGCTTGCACAGCGCGTCGCCTCTAGACATCCATGTGAAGGGCCCTCTAGTGACGACGGTGCTAAACATTGCGCAGTTCCAGGTGCCTATCAAGACGAATCTCGAGATGCTGTCCAAAGACAAACCTCACAAACTGGTGACCATATTATATTTTTGATTGTACTTTTTTATTCGGATATCAAACAGTTACTACAGTACAGTACAGTACTAATAATTTCAAGTTTCTAATATTCTTACATTATATAGTATATATATAAATATATTGCATCGTATAATATGAATGTTGACCGTGCGAAGTGGAGAAGTAAAAGCAGGAGAGCATACCCCAGACTCCGAGCTGAGAACCTCGGATGCGAGCGAGACTAACAGCAAGGATGATGATGAATATTAGAGTTCACATTTAAGAGTCGGTTTCATCAATGAGATAGGACCCGAGATTAATTTCAAATTAGACTAGGTTATAACGTTTCTTTAATTATTTTTATTCCAGTGAACCATGAGAACCCAATATAGATAAACGGATTTTCACTGGTGAAATTCGGTTGCATATCAATAATGTTATTTTCATTAGTTTTATAAAAAGTCTAGAATAATATTTATGTGACTTCCAGGCTGGATTACCTTACGATAGCCGGTTATACACAGTGTACCTGTCAAAAGAAGAAAGGGATAAACACATTATTTACACGAACATGGAAGAAAGAGATATGGTAAGAAAAATCTGATAATATAATGTTTTTATTCGCAAAAATGTATTGTAGTTACAAACCGATCTTAGGTAGTTCTTACACATATTTTCAGTTACAATCTAGTGGGTGAAGTTGTCCTTGATAGGTTAGTTATTAATCTGTAGTAAGGAGCATTAGTTCCTTTCCCTAGGTATGGTATACATAATAATTGTACTACAAAGTGATTACAAGTTTACGACTACAATATTAAAGTAAAAACCTGATCGTAAAATTATTTAACCAAGAAATATATAAATATGAAAGACATATAGATTAATACTCTTGTCTACAGTACCTTCGCGATATCCTCTCGACGTTAACGGCAGACGACGTCAGGCATTTAATCCAAGCGGAAGACGAACTCACGCAAGCGGGTGACATGGAGCGGGTGTTCCCCACACACGACTCCCATAAATACCTTGCTTTTCTCACGGGTCCGAGATACTATAATCGACTGTTCGACGCGTGGGAGGCTAGATATGGACGCAACAGGAGTCCTGGTAAACTTTTTTTTTAATATAAACTGCCCAATGGAATGGATACAGAATCGTTTTAATGAAAACGCATTAGCCTACCGACCGTTAAGGTTGAACGTAGAATATAGTAGGAGTCGGTGGGGAAGGCGTGGAAAATAGTAGCTCAAAGAAGCTAATACCAGTAATTTGAAAAAAAAAAACATTACGAGAGCACTAGTATTTTACGACAGTTTAAATAATCTAAGAGGTATCTTGTGACACAGAACCTAAGCGTTGCACGTTTTGAACGAAAAATAAAAATTCTAATATTGGAAGTTACTAGTTATAAACAATTTTGTATAATATTGAATTGACATATTTCAGTTTATTTCTAAAATTAATTAAAAATATGCCAGAATTCCTTATTCTTGCAAGACGTCCTTACAGAGGTTACTTTGTACCATTTTCATTTTGGATTTTTTTGTTAGCTAAGGAGTTGCTAAACCAGTGACCATAAATCGCTCGATCATAAATCCATTTGTTATCTGAATCGTTTATTCTCACAATCGATTTTGTAGACACCCAACACTAAATGACAGCTGTTAATACCTTTACCTGTACCCGGTACCTTTTAAATTATTTAGACTAAGTAGTATACAGGTAAAAATATATGAAGTACTTTCTCTATTTATCCATAGATCTTGCTTCCAAATTTTGCAGTTAGTCTGGATCGCACACCATCGCATTTTTGTAATACTGCGTCATTTCTGTATTACAGGTATCGAGCTCCTCCGCACATTATGTGAAATTGGCTATCACCTCGAAGTACCGCCCGTGCCATTGAAGGTAACTGTCACTGCGCGTCTAGTAGCCTCACTAGCCAAGGCCAAAACCAAAGCACTTCACATGTTTCTCGCACTCATATCACTTATACTCACTCTATTTACTTTATGGTGATCTTAAGGCATACATTCATCATGGGAGCAAAACGCTGGGACCATTCTCCCTAATTCCATTGCAATTAGTTCCATGGAACTAGTGAGAATGATTCAAACGCTGGACATCACACTTTTTTATATTTTACTCACATGTCTTCTTGGGTCTTGTAACCTTTTTTTACTAAGGTCAAGAGACGTGTATCATAATTAGCTCTTATTGGTGATCCTTAGGTCACTAATTCAAAAGCTCACATATAAGACACTCACAAATTCACTGATACGTTTAAGTTTTTGTAAACTTCAATTTCATTCTGTGTACTCTGTGGTGATGGATCTGGGTGGTTTCACACAGTTGTAAACGAAGCCTTATTCACATACTCCAAGCCAGTTGATACATATATCTTCTCTTCTTAATTTCAACTGTTTGCTCTATGGTAACAGGCATAGATTCGACGCGTTTATGACGTCATTAATTCATACCATAGCCCTGCATATTTTTACATTTACTCTTTCTATTTCATGATAATATATACATAATAAATTATAGAACTCACTGTGCGTTTACAACTCTAAACCAAAGCTTTTGTGATGGAAGTTCTACATGTTCTCCTTTCGTTCATTTTATGGTGTTGGTTCATCGCACCCATTCACCATGGTTCGGAGATTATTCTCGTTTATTAGCATCGATTCGCATTTTTAAGATTATGTTGGTTACATTTATACGCATCGTGAATCATAGGCTTCTATCAGCTCCTATAAGGATGACGCTATCGCATGCTATTTACTGATACGTAATACCGTAAAAATACGAAGCGTTTCGATACCTTCTCCTTCCCCTCGGCCCCTTTTTTTTATGGCGGGCGGTTATGTCGGGCTTGAACTGACTAAAAAACCGCACGCCGTCTCTGGTCTTAATAGGTGTAGGTTGGCCATAGAGCATATCCCTCGCACAAACAATTCCATCGAATTCATGTATCCACATGTATTACATAAGTTATCAGATGCAATAAGTTAAGATACATTCTCATGGTTGATATTGATATCATTTCACTTTTTACGTTCTTTTTATTATGGTGATGGGTAATTTTACAGTGTTTCTGAAATCCCAGTCCCCTAAGGCGAAGGCCTTATACATGACACTCGCACTTATACCTACACCTACACCTACACATTCTTTCTCCATTTTGGTGATTAGTTAGTTGACGTTGATTTGTTATGTGTTGAAACTGGAGTGTTCATTGGTTAGAAAGTTTCTAGAATATTAAAATTAATATGTTGTAATCTGCCTATCATAAAGAGAAAATATTGAATATCCTATATGTCCCTATGAATACTACAGTCAAAAAATATTGTTTCCTCATGTATGTATATATTTTGTGTTTGTATATATTTTTATATATAAAAACATACATTTTTATTATATTATGTCATAATATTTTATTCATAAATTTGATATCGGATATTTTTAAGCAAAACCACTGCCCTTATACTATAAATATTAGGATATAATAAAAGTTAGGAAGTTAGTGTCAAAAGGTGTTGTCCATTGCAGGCAAAGCCTGGAGTTAGCGTGGTGAGAATATTTTTATGTTAAGCATGATTTTTCTACTATTCTAGTCACTAATCTTACAAAATTTATTGATCTATAATGAAAATGAAGATAGCCAGTTGCTGCCCATGTCTAAATGTTTATATATCCCATTGAAGTAATATGACGAGTAATATGAAAAAAAGCGGCCAAGTGCGAGTCGGACTCGGCCATTAAGGGTAGTAGCAAGTAACATAATAATGTTTTTTTTTAAATTTTTATATTCGAGTTGAATGAATGAAAGGTAAATTGCGGTTTACGATTTATGACGTATTAAATTACTACTTACTAGATCTCGTTCCAACCAATTTTCGTTGGAAGTTTACATCATATATTTTTTTTAGTTTTATCATTCTCTTGTTTTAGAAGTTACGGGGGGGGGGGGGGGGCACATTTTACCACTTTGGAAGTGTCTCTCGCGCAAACTATTCAGCTTAGAAAAAAATGATATTAGAGACCTCAATATCATTTTTGAAGACCTATCCATAGATACAACACACGTAAGGGTCTGATGAAAAAAAAAAAATTGAGTTTCAGTTCTAAGTATGGGGAACCCCCAAAATTTATTGTTATTTTTTCTATTTTTGTGTGAAAATCTTAATGCGGTTCACAGAATACATCTACTTACCAAGTTTCAACAGCATAGTTCTAATAGTTTCAAAAAAAGTGGCTGTGACATACGGACGGACAGACAGACTGACATGACGAATCTATAAGGGTTCCGTTTTTTTGCCATTGGGCAACGGAACCCTAATAAAATGATAAGAAAATATATTAAGAATCATTTCCGTGGATTGATGTACAGTGACGTCGGCACGATTATTGCAATCCTTGTAGTTTGCATAAAAGGGACTAATACTCGTAATCAGATGACAAAAACAGCGAATAGTCAGTAACGGTATCTACGGAATAAATACCACAGGCGCAGTATTTAAAACGGTGCTTAAAAGGGTGCTCCACGTGAAGGTTTTCTAGCGTAACACTTAACAATTCTCATTCTCAATATAACTCGTGATATCTCGTCACATATGAAAAGCAACCTTTACATCGTTTCCTTAACAATAAACTCGTCTTCTCTCCGTAAAAAAGCTGTTATTAAAGGAACATCCATGGAACGCAATTCGACCAATTCTCGAAAAATATTTACGGAAACGTTTGTTTCAGAATGTTAGACTACTTGGGTATCTTATTTTCATTGTAAACCAATGTTTGAAGATATTTTTTTAAATAAATTATTTTTTCATAATATTATTCATAATTTTTCAAATTAATTCAGTAAGTACTTATATTTTTATAACGATTTGTTTAACAAAAAATGCTCTCTATGTTATAATGTAATTAACCATCATAAGTTGACAACTTACTTTTTACTGCATTTTATATTCTAGGTTTATCAGGCATAATCTTAATGCATTTATTTTGATGAACAGAAAAAGGTATAATCTTATATTAAACTGTTGGATTGATGATTTATCAGGGCAAAGTGACAAATGCGCTCAGGCGAGCGTACTTGGGTTGTAAGAGCATCGCTCACAGTAAGTGCGTAGTTAAAAAAACGTGGGAAATGTATCAAAATAGTGTGGCTACCGAAAACCGAAACTTCCCGAAATAGTGTTGTAATCTCGTTGGTCCAAACAAGGATGCTATAGACAATATAGATTATAGTATTATACTCTTTATGAATATGTGCAGCTAGAAGGTTTTATGCAAGTGCTATGAAAATAGAGCTAGTTTTTTTTATATAATACGTGTAAGGAGGCTACTTAAATATAACTAGCTGTTATAAAAAGGTTGGGTATTTGAAAAAATATTAGCGTAGCGAAAAATTGTTGTCAATTACGTGAAATAAGTGTAAAATGTGAAAGTCGCATGAAGCCGATGAATGTATAGTTTTTTTTAATTAGCTAAACATTTTTATATAACTGTTGGTAATACGTATAGGTACAAATACTGCTATAAACACAAGTAGGTTGATATTAATGTTGTTGGTGTAATAAGAGAAAATAGATTAACATTTTGCTATAATTTTATCTAGGTTCATACGTCGAAACAACAGGTATTTGTAAGATATAACCTCTTATACCTTACTATGTATTTTCGTAGTATATCGTTGTTTAGAAATATTTAATATGTCTCGATATCCAAAAAAAAACTAGTGGGAGTATTCAAAATATCATTTTGTTATTGTACAAGTCCTATTGTGTATGTATTTAGTCTTAGGTAGTGTCTATTCGATAATAAATTAATAGGGTTGTGTGCACTTTTTGAGTGCTAAATTACTATTTATGTACGAGTATAAAATATTTGATATAGTTTTTATGTATTTGTATTTAATGTTGATGACTCCAAAAAAATTTCACTAACAAGACTGTTGTCAAATTATAAACAAGTAAATCGGATATATTTTCTACACCATTTTAGAAATATTGCGTTAATGCTATTTGAAAATATGGTTTCATTTTAAGTGGCTTCACAAAAAACATTAAAATGGTGTCCAAGTAAATTAGAACGATTATCCGTCAATAACACAAATGTATAAGTATTAATTGCGATACGCACGACTTGTCTCTGTGACGCAGTTGAGATGGTTTGACATACCAAGTATTTAAAAAAATTAAAGACGTGAAGATAAAACGTCAATACTAATTTGAATGTAAACTGGTTTGCCGCAGGATTTCTGCAATTAAATCAGAGTCTTGCTCAAATGTTAAAACACCTTATGACTTTATTAAAATTTCTATGTCGAGAATATTAAAACTTGTTGATAAGTTGACAAAAGTTTATTTAGTACCACTCGTATTAACGTATAGAATCAAATCAAGTCAAATCGTATAGATTCAAGTATAGGTTCATAGATATATTGGCTTGATATTGATGTAAACCCATAAGTATATAATATATATTAGAATATTCATTATATTTTAGACTGTGTATATTTTATTTTTGTATTTAGATTTATATTCACCAACTTATGTATATATTTTTACAATTTCTTTACTACTAAACACATCCATACCATCAATTTCTGCATGTTGTTATAACAGCTAGTTTCTGAATCCATTTCGCTTTATGCTGTCACTAATCTTACTCATGAACACACACATGGAGACATAACGCTAGCAACCTGTTAAGTCACAAAGTCGTGCCCTGCTCTATTTTACTCATTTATTTTCATGATAAGTACACAAACTTTGCAAAGAGAATGATTTTGTACTTATTATTATTATTATTTTATTCTAGAAGAAAACTAAACTAAGCTTATAAGCCTATGGTATGAGTTCTAGAATGCGGTTAAACGTACTTACCTAAATATATAGATATTCGTTCACCTCTCGTAGGTATCCATAAAACGAGTGGTAAACGAAAGGTATGTGGCGCGACTTTGTAAGTGACGGAACGCAAATCTATTTTTAGTTACTTTATTTATAAAATATCCCATCTTATAAATAAAGTAAGGTAATTCTGTACTATAATTTTGAAATGACTTGTTATTTAACAAATTTGCAGGTGTCCCTTTCTTTTTACTCTAAAATGAGCGGGATGCCATGATATTTAATCTGAGTAACGTGCTCGTGAAGATATACTTAAAATCTCCCTTGGTTCGAATCCTCTTTCAACATTAGCACGCTAATCATTTATTTTATGGACATCACCTAAGCACCACCGCTCGCCAATTGTGCTGTGATATTTTAAATCCATATCTTCGAAATAACAGACTTAAATATTATATTAATTCTTCACCCTAACTGACAACAGAGAAATCTCCCTCTGATAAATTGAATTTGGACAATAAAACATGTACGTTATACTAGTTTCTCACCATTAGCATACGTGATATGATTCTCTTACACTTAAAAAGCCTATTACTCTAAATGCTAATTTCTAATATCTGTGCAAAATAAAAGGAATTGTAGTCAGGAACATATAACACTACTGGAGGACGTATACAGTCTCTAAAACCTATCTGTGGGCTCCAGTAGTGTCGGTTAACAAGTCCCCTTAGTTATAATTAGTTTTCCATAGTTCAGCGCTGATGCCGATCGTGGCGACGTGGAAATGTACTATTGGTCGTTGGACGTGAAACGAGAAATGGCCATCGAAACAGAATGTTTTATGACGTAATGACTTAGGTATATGGATTTAAAATATTATATATTCACCGTAACAGCTTTAATAAACATTGTCGGCTAACGAAACCCATACAAGCTTTTTGGCGTTAGAAATAATATTTCTAGAAATTATGAGAAATTATGAATGAGGTAAGATTTGTGTTAGATCGTTGGAAGAGATATTTTGAAAGTCTGTATGAGCGTAGTGTGGATGAAATAGAGTATGACGAAGGAGTGATAGGTTCGCTGGCATCCACTGATGAAATTGGAATGGATGAAATTATGAAAGCATTAAAACATGCAGTTGGGAAAATCTGCTGGGTATGAGAGTGACGATTGAAATGTTGAGGGCTGGTGAGGGATTAGTAGCAGGAATGTTGCACCACCTAATTAACCTTTGTTGGAGACAAGGCCAGGTCCCAGAAAACTTGACGAAGGCGGTGATTGTCCCAATTTATAAAGGTAAAAGGCACGCAGCAGGACTGCCATAATCATCGCGACATCAGCCTTCTAAGTGTGGTTGGGAAATTGTATGCCAAAATTTTGATTGATAGGGTAGTACGGATGACTGATGATAAGATTTGGGATGTGCAAGCGGGATTTCGAAAGGGAGTGGGATGTACGGATCAAGTCTTTTCCTTGCGTTGCGTTGTGGAGAAATACCTGGCCAAAAACCAGAAAGTGTTTTGCGCATTAGTGGACTTGGAAAATGCGTATGACAAGGTGAACAGGTATGAGTTGTGGAAGCTACTATCCATGTATGTGGTGGACTGCAACTTAATACGGGCTCTGAAGTCATTGTACAAGGACTCCAGAGCCTGTGTTAGGATTAATGGCGCCTACACAGACTGGTTTGACATCTCTAAAGGTGTCAGGCAAGGATGTGTAGCTTCGCCTTGGTGGTTCAGTCTTTTCATGTATAGCTGTATGAGTGATATGAAAGGGTGTGAATATGGAATAAAGATGGGGGACCTGCATGTTAAGTACCTCCTATACGCCGATGACTAAGTTATACTTGCATCATCGGCGCAGGAGTTGCAGAAAATGGTGAACAGCATGAATGCGGCCTTTAAAGCGAGAGGTATGAAAGTGAATGCAAGAAAGACGAACGTTATGGTTTTTGAGAGGCAGCAAGAAATGACTGAATGTAATGTTATGTTTGAAGGTGAATGTGTAGAACAAGTGTCAGTGTTTGTATATTTGGGTAGTTTGTTCACAAGGGATGGAAGATACGATGGAGATATTGAAATGATAGTGACTGCAGGAAATCGCGTGAATGGTGCGCTACACTCCTTCATGAGTTGCCAGTCAGTGCCGAAGAAGGCACGACTGGCGGTTCATAACGGCGTGCTAGTCCTCCCATTAATGTATGGAAGTGAAAGTTGGGCATGGCAGAAAAATCATGAAAGAGTGAATGCAGTGGAGATGCGGTCATTGCGTAGAATGCGTGGAGTAAGGTTGGCTGATAGGAAGAGGAATACAGATATACGAGAATGGTGTGGCCTGAAAGAGAATGTTGTTACAAGAATTGAAAAGGGTAGCTAAGGTGGTTTGGGCACTTGGAACGAATGAGTACTGAGCGAATGACACACCAAGTATATAAGGCAGATGTAAGTAGGCAGGCAAGCCGGGGTCGACCTCGCAGGACTTAAAACTAATGAAACATCAAATTAATGAAATATTAAAGAAAGGGCAGGTCAAAAGCACTCGAAACCGGCGGGCTTGCATGAAAGGTTTAATGACAGTGAAGGAAGCTCGTGAAGTATGTAAGGGCAGAAGCAGATGGCGGGCTGTTGTCTCTGCCTACCCCGGAGGCAAAAAGGCGTGAGTATATGTATGTTAGTATGTAAATAATATTTTATTCATATCAATAGCTTTCGCTATTAATCATCCAAGTATTATAATATTGTAAGAATTAGCAGTTACTATAGTCAATCGATCACGTTGTAAAACAATTTAGTCAAAATATATAAGTTGTTTCATGATTATTTGTTTCCATAGTATCACGTTTAGTTCAGTACCATAAACAGCACAGTATAAGTGACTGTTACAGACGTCTGTCGACTCTTTCTACAACTCAGATATTAGCGCAGCGCCCGGGTAACTCGGAGCGTTCTGGAATATTTTGAAAGTTTAATAAATTCTAAGTTTACACTTTCTCTATGAACGACGTTGCGATCCGCTCTTTAGCGGGTTACAGCCTACGGTTGTGTATGCAAAACGTGAAGTTCCACTATCCACCCCCAGTCGACCGGCGTATGTGACGTCACAGTATGCGAGTGAGTAACGGTGCCCCCCCTCCCGCTCCCTTCCCGTCCCGTCCGCGCCCTGGTGTTGTAGCTGGCGGCCGGTGTGCTGAGCGCCTTGGATGGTTGCAGAATGATGTGGACGCGCCGTCCGTGGCACCGTCGGAGCGGCCCTCAGTGGTGTCCCTCACGTCGCTGGAGCAGCCTTGCGGGTGTGCCAGCGCCGCCGCGCTCGCGGGGCTCGTGTCGGGCGAAGGGCTCGCGGGGCTCACGGGGCTCGGTGCGCTCCAGCCGCTCGAGCCCCGCGCCTAGCCCCGCGCCACCGCGCCGCAAGCCCTCCACCGATCTCAACGAGAACTGCTGCGCGGCGCACCCCGACCCTCCGCCCTTCTGATTCTGCTCGACTTCGTTTGTCACTGATGATCAACGAGAACACTGAGTTATCAAGTGAAGAACTGTTGTCGTTATAGTGTCACTTGTCATCTGATAACTTTGATGCTGCCGGCGTCGATGCTCGGCCTTCGCGAAGTGAGCGATCGTCGGAATGGTGAACCAAATGGTCGCTACCGAGAAATTATCGACTTGTATAATGTTAGTTTCCCAGCTCTGTCCTTGCATTTTGGATTCGATATTACTTACATTCCTGATCATAATTAAAATAGCGTAATAAAAACCGTGTAAGTTTTATTAAAATAAAATAAAAATATAGTAAAAAATTGTAAACTAGTAGTCGGTAGACAGGAGTGATTCGGCATTCGTGTTCAAAATTATAAGTCCGAGCTGATGTAGACGTGTTGGTTGGCGAGTTATTACGTAATTTGTTTTAAGGTAGTTATATGAGTTAACAAATGTCAAAATATAAAATAAACTGCATGGAAAATGATAAACTAAATCTAAGGAAGTGTAACCTTATCAACTGTTTGTTTTAGAATGATTGAAATACGTTTTCTGAAGGCCGCGTTCCTAACATTTTACACACAAATTTAAATATATGCAATGGGTCCCAAACAGCTGGCGAGTAACGCATGTTTCTGAAAAGCTGTATTTTTATATATTTTGAATTGGATCTGATCTTAAATATAACCTAAGCTTTCAGAAACTATATTTTTGTCAGTATTCCGAGACTGATAGAATTCTTAATGTTAATATTTTAATTTTGTTTTAACAATTAAATATGTACTTTCTATCAGTCTTAAAGCTGTGTAACCCATTGGTGAACCTGTTAAGAAAAACAAAAGAGAAACGTTAAAGTAACTACAATATAAGAAATTGGCTATAGCTTACAATGGTATTAAGATTACCAGCGTGTATATAGTTGATAAACTTGATGTGTGTTTTCAGTTCTCCTAATTTAATAGAGAAAACATGAGATTCTAAACGTTATACTATAGGTCATTTCCAAATTACAATGTGTTCATTGTATACCTAGTGTTTGCTAGAATAATTCATTCGTATGAGCTCGACGTTGTCTTCGAGTGTGTTCAGTGTTGATGGTTCGAATAAATTATGATGTATAAATAATCTATATTGATAATCGATTCTTAAGTGACATCAACATATTGTTTCCATACATTTTTATCAGAAATAGATAATAATAGAAAAGTTACTGATGAAATAATTCGTCTGAAGATTTCACAAATCGTAAATGTTTCGAATTAATTACAATATAATTAATGATGATTATTAAATTATTTTCAGTGTAACGAATAAATCAGTTGACACTTTACACTATTTTGATTGCGATTACCCTTCGACTGTGTTTTATATTATTTCTTTTCTACTGACGGAGTCGTTTTTATAGTGTATTAATTTTTTTTTACTGAATTTGTATTTCTCAAGCCAATACACGCGAATGTGACATTGTTTTTATTTTGTTCTTTTATTCTTTTGGTACAGTTTGGTTTCTGTGAAAATAGCATTTTAACAATATAATTAATAAAAATAAACATCTCCAATGGTAGAGGGTAGAAGTGCAAATCTAACATAATGCGCAAATAAAAGGAATTTAAAAAAAACACTTCCTGATCATAGCCATCAATAAACAATTACTTTCCCTACTGGTCCACAGATTTTAAGAAGTTTATTTCTCTTGTAAGAGATGAGAGCAATGTTGTAAGCAAATTCTTACATGAATGTGAAAGGTTTGGGACAAGAAAAGATGGTGAACTGACATGATAAGGCGATAACAGAATACATAAAAACATTTCACCGAGCGTTACACTTGACGGAAATACCGTTGATGATGAATACATCTTCTGTGTCGGAACGTAAATCCACATGTTATTGCATATAAATGACTAATAAGAGTTACACTACGCGGAAGCTCGGTCAAGTCAATATCCGTCAAGTGTGGCGAAGGCCTATGATTACGGCCCAAGTTTACTTACATCCTCATAATTCTAGAAGCCGATAAAACCATCGAAAATGTCAAAATATAAACGAATCTTATTAGAGGAACAACTATTGAGAGATGGAGTGCATACATTTTATAAAGAAACTAACAAAAATTACCAAAAAGAAAATCAAAAGTTTGGAGATGCCGGGGATCGAACCCGGGGCCTTTCACATGCAAAGCGAACGCTCTACCACTGAGCTACATCCCCCATACGATCAGAGTGCGAAATTTATTATTATAAGGAGGCAGAACGTTGTTACGCGTTTCTTGTAACAATGCAGTTGTTTAGCAAATTGGATGCAACATGTACACATATCGTAATGCCGATTTTAAAACGACTTAAACAAGAAGGTTCTCTAATCAACATATTTTTTTTCTTTACGTCCAGGGGCGAATTTCTTTCCGTGAGGGTCCAGAACGGCCGCTTGTTTCCGTTATTTGATGTTACTACTTCTTCATGAACCAACTACTGAACCGGTTTCTAAGAAAGCATTTTCATTCAGATAGGTAGGTTAGGTAATATATGCCTTAGTAAGTACGTAGGTACTGGACACAACCAGCTTTAGGATGTGTAGGCCAAGACTGGCCACGTGTTTGGAAGAACAATAAACGTGTTTGATTGGATTGGACCGAGCGATTGGAGGACGCGTGCCTCCATTTGAACACTGATTAGGAAATGGGGGTCAGTATGACAAACCCGTGCGGATTTCAAGGCAATGGTCGTATGGGCACGGAAAGGTAAACACTTCCTGAACTTCACCTTGGGTATGACGCGTTAAGTGTCTGCAGTCGTCGTAGCAAGAAGTCTTGCTTGTCTTCAGCAGCATTTAAATTTGGAATGGTTCAGCAAAATCATGGGAGTATATAGTGGTGATATACAGGTCGAGTCGGGTAATGAGTACTCGTATCAGTCGTATCACAAGTAACGTGTCGCGACCGGCTTGTTCCGAGATCCAGAACGTACTCGTAGGTGCCTATTTTGGGGTGCCACTGGCTTGGGCACAGATAGCATAGCCTTGGGTATGATCTAGCTCGTTCAGGAGTTGGTTTATTTGGTCCTAATCAAAAGGGAAATAAAATATAGATTCTAGGAGGTGTTAGCCACCGAGTTTAAATAAAAATCATTTGGTAGTTTCATTTAGTAGGGAGTTACTTTAATAATAAATATATTTCCATTAATTATGGTTATATAAAGATTTGCGAAACATTTGACTAGGTAGTAGACATTTATTCGTTAATTATCTACATGTAAAGCATGATAAATAATGACTTATAATTACATATTAAAGGCAATAAACATAAAAAAATATATTAGTACATTTATCTTAATGCATAATTACATACAACATTCATATTTGAGCTAGTTTAGTATCTAAACTAATTAGATAAATTAATCAAATTGACAACGACGATGTAATAATACCCATACCTACAGATTTAGTAGGTATATTATTGGGTGGAAATGTAGACATTTATTTTCAATGACGACCTCGGATTCGTATATAAACTAGAAATTCAAAGTGGTCAAGCCTGATTGTTCTTTCAATCGCCTTGACATTATAACTGACTTTAAATGTACTTTATAATTATTAATTATTGTACGTAGGATCATTTTGTTCTTATTTAAAATACTTATTCAATGCATTGAACAAGATGTTTATTATGCTACAGATTTCAAATACATAAACCATTAACGACATAATATTTAAATGCTCGAAATTTTTTTTAACGCAGCATAGTACCGCCATCTATAACGTAGTTTGAACCAGTAATACTTTTGGCTTGATCGCTAGCTAAAAAGGCAATCAGCGCTGCTACCTGACCTGGTTCCACCGCCTTTTTCAGTGGCATATTACCAATAACATTAGTTACAAACAATGCCAGTTGGTCTTCACTTAAACCAATGTCTTTCAACAAATTAGTATTTATAAATCCTGGATTCACTGAGTTTACTCTTATGCCATCTGGTGCTAACTCTAAAGCAACACATTTTGTGAAATGGTCCAACGCAGCCTTGGAAATATTGTATGCTAAGGCCATTGTACTCGGCTTTGAGCTAGAAATACAAGACGTGTTCACGATGCAACCTTTTGTTTGTATCAAGTGCGGCACTGCAAGCATTGTAAGTTGGTATACAGCTCTCATGTTAGTCGACATAACTTTGTCATAGGCTTCCATGGTTGAGTTTTTGATACCGCCCATTTCTATAATACCGGCATTGTTCACCAAAACATCTAATTTTCCATAGTGCGCTATTGTCTCGTTAATTATTCTCTTAGCATCGGAATCTTCATTGACGTCAGCAGGTATTGCTAATGGTTTCACGCCTGTAGATTTTTCACAATAAAGAGCGATTCTTTTTAGATTGATCTCTTTGCGGCCCACAATGACTAGTTTGGCTGAAAATTTGGCCAAGTGAAGCGCTGTTGCTGCACCGAGGCCAGAACTTCCACCAGTTATTATAACAACTTTGTCTTGAAAATCCATATTGTAGGTTTATTTTGTTTGTTAACGCAAAGTCGATCAGCTGTTACGCTGACGCGACTATCAACGCGCTTGCGTTATCTAATAATACTGACTGACGTCTGAATGTTGCCACAGCTATAGATAAAAATATTACTTCAAATGTAAAAGCGTGATAATATTGGATTATGGGCTATAAAATTGCACAGATCAAATCTTTGTTAAAATATCTAACCCGATTAGTACATTTATATAGTTATCATGTATTTTTATTATCCTTATCATTAATGGGGACATTATTTATATTTCTATTTCGTAATAAATATTATGGTATTAACTGATGAATAGAAGGTATAATAATTCGATTGACCCCTTCGGCCTTCAAGTGACCGTCCCTGCAGGGTAAGAATAATTTATTTTAAAGATGAAAATGTGAGCTGAAGCACACCCATACAGTTAACATTGCAACTACTCTAATAACACCCATTCGAATATGGGTTACACCCGGATTATTTTTATTATGTTAGTCACGTACCTTCTTTTTTTTTTTTATCGTGCGGAAATCCCTTCGGATAGCCCCCCGCTGGCCAGCGGGGGTGGTTATGTCGGGCTTGAACCGACTAAAACCGCACGCCGACTCGGGTCTACAGACGCCGGGGTGTAAGGTTGCCCATATAGCATATCCCTCGCACCCCGCCTGAGCCTGGGCCATCTCCGGATTCGAGATGGCCCCCTCGGGTTTGGGAACCACGGTGTCCCCGTCTTGCCCCGGTTTGGGGGAGGGGCGCTAGTTGCCCCACCGTCCCGGCCTGCTTCTGCTGGGGTGACAGGCGGCCTCACCTGCCACCCCCAGGCCTGCGCTCATGGAGGACGGAGGTCGTTAAGCGACCTCCGGCGCCTGAGTCGCCTGCGACGCGCGGTTAGCATGTTGCGGGCTCGGCGGGTTGGGAGAGTTCTGAACCTCTCCCGGGCGCGCTCCGCCATCTTCTTCGCGAGCATCACATGCTCGCAGAAGGAGTAGCGGCGGCCCACGCGCTCGCGCTCCGCACCATTGCCACAATCATGCTGCCGAGCGAGAGGACTCCCACCCCGATGGCTGCCACGAGGTCACGCCTCGGCGCCTCCCACGCCGGGCAGTCCGCCAGCGTGTGCAGCCTTGAGTCCTCGCTCGCGTCACAGTGATGACACTCAGGCGTTGGCTCCTTCCTGATCCGATGCAGGTGGTCCCCGAAGCACCCCTTCCCGGAGATCACCTGCGTCAGTCGGTACGAGAGGCTTCCGTGTCGCCTCTCTAGCCAATCCTCCATGATGGGCCTTACCGCCGCTATTGCGGCGTGCCCTGCGCTTGGTCGCCCAACTCGTTCCTTCCACTCCACCACGATGGCCTGGCGGAGCTGGGACTGCACGGCCTCGATTTCTCGAAGCTCGGGGTTCCGTCCCTGCTCCCGCGCCTCCTTTCGCCACTGGTACAGTTGCGGTTGGTCACGTACCTGCCTACATAAAGCCACACAGTTTAATTTTCCTCCTTTGAATTAACTAAATCAAATCTACTCATTACATTAGGCGAAGAGAGAGATGAACGAGTCTTCTCCGCTATGTTTAGGCTGCAGGTAATATTTTTTGTAAGTTTGCTACCAATTCAGCTTCAGATTTCAGGATTTTAATAAATATCCCAAGTAGAAATAATTTTGTTGAGCGATGGCTGGCAACCCAAAGAAGTTAACATGTTCGCGGTGATGGCACGTGACTTAATTTAAAGTTTATACGCACTACGGCGCACAGAATAGTGTTACGCAGTATATAGTTGGTACAGTTACCTACTTGTAAATACGATGAAATAACTTTGAACCAATGTCATAGCCTCTTTTATTTTACAACACAAAATTCTCTGTTTTTACTAACAACACGACGACTCCGCGCTGAAATACTACTACATTAGCGGTCGAGAGGTCCCGGTTTCGAATCCTGGCCATTACACTGCCGACTTAAACCTACCCCTAATACAAGCTATTTAGCTTAGCTAGAGGGGTTAGGTTGAATACTAGTAATTTCGATTCAAACCTAGATTGGAAAATCAAAAAAAAAAAAATATAAATAAAGAATTTGAAAAACAGGCTTTTATTCAAATATGTAGTTGCACTAAAACGAAAATAATAATTAAGCTTGTATCGCGCAAGTAAGTAATTTCTCTGTATTCTATTTGCGCTACAAGCTTTTGAAATCAGCACAACCCTTGCATAACATTATTATTTTCATTTTAGTGCAAGTGTATTTTAGGTAGATTTCGATGAAATCGATCTACCTATTGGTTTCTTGACTACTGTCGAATTAAAAAAAAATCCTTTCCCGCAGGGGGAACGCACAGGTAGATTTCGTGAAGCAATTAATATTATTTTTTAACATGTTTAATTTTTTTTTCTCGAAAACGGTAACTATTAGCGAAAAACTTTTCAGATATTTATTTTAGACTTAAAAATGGCCTATCGATTAAAAATGTTTTCGACGAAAAGAATGTTCACCGGTTAGAAGTTATGATTTTTTTCCCGAAAAAATATGGTTTTTCCCCCCTCCACTTTTAGTTAAAGTTTTAATCTTATAGGTTTATAACTAAAAGTTGTTGGTATTCATGTATACTATGGGATAAAATTAGAATGGTTCGAATATCTTTCATGGAACGTGAAATTTTGAGGAAAAACTGATTTCACAAAAAGTGAGGCCCTACTTTCCCCTTAGGCCGGATTCCACCCGTACACGAACGTAAACTAAGTTTACACCCATGCAATTTTTGACCGCAGTTTCAAAGCGATCGGGGCAAAAATGCGACCGTGAGAGTGCCGCAAATTTTGGGAAGTGGAACCATACATACATATATATATATAAACTTTTTGACCAGTGGTCATTTCGGACTCAGGGGGTCATAACTAGACCTCCTATGAAGAAATTTTGTTTAAATTCGACAGTAGTCAAGAGACCAATAGGTAGATCGATTTCATCGAAATCTACCTAAAATGTGTTCATACAATTTAACACAAGTTTGTGCTCATCAGAACTTGTAGAAAGATTATTTTCTCTAGCAGGTTTTATTCATTCTCCAACAAGAGGCTGTTTGTCTGACAGAACATTTAAAAACCTAGTGTTCATGAAAGGAAACTGGTTTCACTGAATAGGTACCCTTCTTTTACATTGCTTTGTTCATACTGGACTGGATTAGGTACTTTTTATTCATAATATAATTTACAGTATAACATATACTGTAATTAGTATTTCAAATAAAAATAGCTAAAATACTGTATTTTTTATTTCAAAAACATTATTTAAAGAAATTTTTATTTCGTATTTTAAATACTTGCGAGATAGTATTTTGTCATTTGTATTTCAGTTAAAGCAAATCATGTTTGGCCCAGCCCTGGACGTCAGGGTAGGAGTACGAAACTATTCAGTTCAGGTCTGTAATTGAATTGCTACTAAGCGACCATGATTAGCCCCTAGCGCAAATTAAATAAAAGATTGTAATTACGATTAAGCACGTAGAGAATGTTATGACTGATCGATAGTAAAATGACTAAAATGAGGAATGAAATGAATAGATAGACCTAAATCGGCGTAGCGGTAGAGCGTTGATTTGCTACCATCGCCAGGTTCGATGCCCGCTGAGTTCAAATATTAGTACTGATGAATATATATATACCTATATTTGGATTTTTATGTACAATATATAAGTATTTACAAAAGAAAATTGATCTAAGTATATAAGCATTCTAGAACCCATATCGCACGCCTAGATAAAGACTAACACAACTCAAAATCTCACTTTTTTCAGGAAACGAAAAAAACGTTTAATTCTATTTGTAGTTAATTTTTTAGAAACTTTAAATGTATAATGTTTGTAAATATACAATTAATTATATTACTAATTAACGGTTTGTCATGAAATAGCACAATGACCTTAATAGTCTAATTTTTTGAGTTAGACTAGTATTCATTACTAAATATTTATTCAATTATTTTACTAACTCAAATTGTGTTGATGTTACTGAAAATTTTTGAGTTAATGCAGTCTTATTCTGTTTATTTTCTATCTGATCTCTATCAATATTAGTAGTGTATATCATTTATAATGTTAGTGTATTGTTGAAAAATATAAATAAAACAATACTGTTACTAGAAAAATATTATTTTTATTAATTATTTAAATTATAAACAAATAAGGATAACAAAGAATTACAATTTTTATATAAAATTTCTAGAAAAACCTTGTAAATCTTTTAATAGGTTTAGAAGCAATTATCAAAATTAATGTTTTGTAATAAAAATCACATAAAAAACAAATACAGTAATTCTATAGCAAAAAACCCTATCAATCCTTGAATAGGTTGATTAAACATTTTAACAAAATTAACACTTCTAATAAATGGCACATAGAAAATAAAACATAATTTATTCTTCTGTTAATAAAAATCTCTATCAGTTCTTGAATAGATTGGTAAAACATTAGCAAAATAATTAACCATTTTAAAGACATACTTAACTAAAAGAATCACAGCTCTTTAATACTACTTATGACTATTTCAGTGTCATTTGTTATTTTCTTAAATAAGTAGGTACGATCGCAAAAATATGAACTGTTAACTCAAAATAACTACAATTATTGTGTAAAAAGACTAAATAGTCATTACAATCAGACTTTGTTTTGAGCTTCATTATTAATGTATGTAAAAAATCTTAGGAATCAGTCATCATCAACATTTGAGATCAATATTACATGGTAATTTGATCACCAAAGTTACTTAATTTATTATAATCAGACTTTGAACATTATAATTATAATAGTATCTTAAAGTTTGTCGTAGTGGTTCAGCAATTTTATCTTTGCATTTTAATTTGCATTTGTCGGTACATGGAGGTTTCACTGCTCTGTTCGGGGCCCTTTTGTTGGTGGAAGTTATATAATTTATATTACACAGAGCTTTCTTAACATTTGAGACCCAGCATGCAGGGTTTCTTGATCTTTTCCTGGACCTCTGAAGGCTCTCAGTTACAGTTGAAGCATGCTCATTTCATGGTTGAGAGGGGAAGGTTGAGGATCGTTTTATGAAAGTGTGACAGTATCTGGTATAGCCAATGGCATAGACTGATTACCCATTTCAGTGTTACTGCTGCTTGAAGAGCTACTAGTACCTGATGGTGAACTAGAGCTAGACGAGGTAGAACTTGACGATGGAGACCTAGAGGGACGGGTTGTTTTTCTACAATTAAGGTAGGTTCCCGCGTTGGCAGATAAAACGAAATGCGGATCAGCATCAGAGTCATCAAAATCGCTACATTCGCTATTAACCGGTGAATATAGAACGATGGTCTCACCTCGGTACTGATAGAAGGTGCTAGTAATAGGTTGTTGTTATTTTCTAACTCTACATTGTCATTATTTAAAGTTTCCTCAGACGGTTTGTTACTCAGAGAAGGCGTTACTTGCTACCGTTTCTTGCAAATCTAACTGAACATCGGTGCTCGCAGGTTCGATTAGGTTAATAGGCAACACTTTTTCTAACATTAGAAGAC
This sequence comes from Cybosia mesomella, assembly GCA_946251805.1. Lineage (NCBI taxonomy): Eukaryota > Metazoa > Arthropoda > Insecta > Lepidoptera > Erebidae > Cybosia > Cybosia mesomella. The sequence goes on from OX276409.1 coordinate 18,183,286, forward strand.
CACAACCCTTCATCTTCTGCAAATAAAATTGACTCATTTGAATTAAATCACAAAGACTATACTAACTAAAAAAAACTTTATAATCGAAGTAATATCCGCTTTAATTGTATTTTTTCACTCACTGTCAAAAATACAACATCAACGCTAAATAATCCTGAAATCGAAAGATGAATAGCATTTTATTACATTGGAATAAGAGCGAATTTTATTTAAACCACAAATACTCGATCAACTAAAACAATCTAAATTTATTTCAACAAAAACAAATTATTTTCAGTTAGGTAAATAAAAATACTTACATTGGTTCATCTATATTGCAGTAAGTCGAAATAGTCAGATTATCGTCTCAAAAAAATAAAAAATTCAGTCACTAATACTAGACTAATTCAAAATAATTCCAATAATTCATTGCAGTGAATCACGAATAATAAACTAACTCGAAATACTTGAGTCTTTGTGTGCTCGGATAGCGTCTATCCGCGCCGCATCTAGTGATGCACGACTTTTGTTGGCGGGGTTGCGAGGGTATCAAATCTTTAACACTCACTTATAGGGCCGTCAACCTCTTATTATTTGACATTTTAATACAGGTGTCTTTGGAGTTTGTGCAGTTTACTACGCAGATTCCTATAATAATAATAACTCGATTTTGAATTATTTTGAATTGTGTTAGTCTTTATCTAGGTGTGCGATATCAGAAGCTAGTATCGCACGAACTATGCTTAGGTTTGGCCTAGATAGCGCTGTTTAGTAGGTATATCGTAGAATGTAAGTCTCAAAATGTAGGCAGTCTGGCTGGTTATTTTTCGCTCCATCGTATTTATTTTAAACTAGCTGTTGACTGCGGCTCCGCCTGCGTGGAATTCTGATCACGTTCTCGCTACTCATAGGAACCTATTCCAGGGCTGGATGTGTCATTCCAGACTATAATCTATTCATTCCTGTAGGTACCAAATTTCTAGATTTGATCAGCCGTTAACTAAAAAGTACTCGAAGGAGTCTCGGGCCCGATTTTGATGAAAACTAAAACTATCATTCACTTTTTGACAAATCAATATATCTAGCCAGGAATTGAACCTGTGATTTCGAAAAAAAAACCAGCTGTACAAATAATTTTTGCGCCTTTCCTACCACAGATTAGATATGCCTTTAGGGTAGGTACCCTGTAAGGTAGGTAGGTAGGTACATGGACCTACCTAGGTAATTTACAAAGACTAAACTTTGTAACTCAAAATGTGGTGAAATACCTAACAAAATGTAAGTGGCTTTTTTTTACGTGCGGAAATCCCTTCGGATACCCCCCCGCCGGCCAGTGGGGGTGGTTATGTCGTGCATGAACCGACTAAACCGCTGAATTAGGTGGCTAAATTAATTATTTATGTTGTACTTACATACATCTGGACTATATAGAAGTAAGTATAGGAGTTAGAAGTCATTGGTTCATCCTCCCCCGAGCCTTGTACCAACTCAGTCGGGTTGGGCTTTTCAGTCTAACTATGAAACGGCTGAACTTCGATATTTTCAGTGAAGCGGCTGCCATCTGACCTGCAGAACCCACTGGCGATATCAAAATTCTGTAGCTAGACCAGTGTCAGTCTTTTTAGGGCTTCAACTACCTGGAACGAATAACACAAATGTTCGTATGGCCGATCGGAACCGACGCCTTAACGTGCTCGCCGAGGCACACAGGGGTCTCAATGTGTTAACAATGGTCACCCATCCTAAGACTGACCTGGCTAGTATGGCTTAACCTTGCAATGTGTCAACTTACTCGGTTACCACTTAGCGACAGACCCTTCAATTCTATTATATATTATAAACGTTGGTTTGGTTGTAACTCTCAAATATGCAGGTTGGTACCCACCTATTTAAAAGAAATACTTACCTAATTATTACAGTTCGATATTGTAATATAGAACAGCAACTAATCTAGGTTCAAAGACAAGTATTGATACATAAATTCATCTTGTCATTTATCGTGAATAACGGGTAGGCTCGTGTGTTCCTGGTCGCCACGGAGTTGACCCCGGTTGACAATAATGATTTACAGAAACAAAACTATCGTTCGGAAACGTGACCGCCGCTCATATATTATCTATGGAAATTTGTATTATACTGTTGATTGTTTGCATGCAGGCAATATTATGGAATACTAGAAGTTGCCCACGGCTTCGCCCGTGTGGAATTCTGTTCCCATTCCCGCTTACCATGGGAACCTATTATTTAACACTAGCTGTTGCCCACGGCATCATCCACGTGGAATTCTGACGCTTGGGACCCTATTCCACCACCACAACCTATATAAATACACAATTCCACCATACTTCATTTTGTTATATCTCAAAGGGTTTAATAGGCAGCATTTTCGTTGAAAGCTCCCAGATGGCTTATTATTTTCCGATCCATTTTGCCATCTTATGGACTGCCCGAGGGACTTTGCGAATGGATCGCCAGCTTTTTGTCCAATAGAAGCATCCAAGCCGTCGTTGACGGCAGCTGCTCGGACCGCATGGACATAAACGTTGGTGTTCCACAAGGCTCCGTGCTGTCTCCGACCCTGTTCCTCCTGCATATCAATGACATGCTGTCTGATGACTCCATTCATTGCTATGCGGACGACAGTACCGGGGACGCATTTTACACGGGCCGGGCTAATATCCCTCGTTCCGCAGTGGAAGAAAGTCGCGAACAACTTGTATCTGAAATCGAGACTACTCTCACAAGAGTGTCCGATTGGGGTGGATTAAACCTGGTCTAATTCAACCCCACTAAGACACAAGTATGTGCATTCACCGCTAAGAAAACTCCATTTATTGTAGCGTCACAACTCCTGGACACACCACTTAAAATATCCAAAAGTATCGGGATCCTCCGTGTCGACATCACCAGCCAGGTCCAGTACCGCTGTCACCTGGAAGATAAGGTCAAGTTGGCATCTAAGAAACTTGTGTTCAACAGGGCGAAGCAGTACTTCACTGCGGAGCAAAGACTTCTTCTTTATAAGTCGCAAGTCGGCCCCAGATGGAGTACTGCTGTCACCTTTTTGCTGGAGCACCTACATAGCAACTTGACCTGTTCGACGCGGTGCAAAGACGGGAGCTGAGGATCATCGCCAATCCCATACTTACAGGCAGTGTAGAACCTCTTAACCTTAGGAGAGATTTCGCCTCCCTGTGCGTTTTCTACCGCCTTTATAATGGAGTGTGTTCAGAAGAATTGTATGATATGATGCCCACGGCCACATTCTATGATCACACCGTTCGCCACAGACAGGGAATTCATCCTCACACGGTGCGACCGGAAACGGTGCGTACAGTTAGCTATGAAAGGCACTTTATTCCGCGGACCCTCAGGCTGTGGAATGATCTCCCTGCTGTGGTTTTCCGGGTAACCGCTTCCCATCAGGTGGGCCGTGAGCTTGTCTGCGAGTGAGTGGGATAAAAAAAAACAAAAAGCTAATGTTTACAAAAACTTGTCGAATAATAAACTAAAACGTTCCTCGAGAACCACTCTATCCGTTGGCGAAACAGCATGAAAATTGGTCAGTAGTTTTTGAGTTTATCGCGAACAGACTGATAGACTGACAGACAGACAGACGGGGCGGAGGACTTTGTTTTATAATATGTAGTGATGTAGTGGATGGGATAAAAAACCTATGTGTTATTCCAGACTATAATCTATTCCTGTACCAAATTTCAGCCAAATCCGTTTGGCGCTTAGAGTGTGATCGAGTAACAATCATCCAAACTTAGGTATAAACATCTTCACAAACTTTCACACTTATAATATTAAGTAGGAGTAGGGTAGTAGGATAAGATCCAAAGGAACTGCGCCTAAAGCCGTTAGTATAGAAACTAGTGTTTCCGATCTCTTACATATTATGACATTCATGACCAATCACGTCACATAAACAGTGACGTGATTTATATTATAATTAAACGAATTATTATTATTATTTAATAATAGGCGAGCAGCTTTAAACTGATGTGCCTATGTTGAATTTTAGTAAAGTTTTTATAATTATATAGGTAAATAATTATTTTCATTCAGAAATTTAATTTAGGAACCTGTGCTATCATCATCTACTTACGTCGCTACCTTTTTTTTTTTTTTTTTTTTTATCGTGCGGAAATCCCTTCGTATACCCACCCGCCGGCCAACGGGGGTGGTTATGTCGGGCTTCAACCGACTAAAACCTCACGCCGTCTCGGGTCTTAAAACGCCGGGGTATAAGGTTGCCCATAGAGAATATTCCTCGCGTAGCCTCGCTGCCTGTACCTTATATTTTTATTTTTTTTTCGTGCGGAAATTCCTTCGGATACCCCCCCGCCGGCCAGTGGGGGCGGTTATGTCGGGCTTGAACCGACTAAAACCGCACGCCGTCTCGGGTCTACAGACGCCGGAGTGTAAGGTTGCCCATAGAGCATACCTACCTACCTGTACCTACCTAGTTATTTACCTATATAAGTTCGGTTAGTAGAATAGTGACTGTAAGTGAAATAAGGTAAGGTACCTAGGTAGGTATCTATTAGACCAATGATATCCATAGTTAGCATATAAATCATACTATATCCGTTTGTGGGCCAGCCATTCGTCTTACGTCCACATTTACATATAAAACATTGTAATATATCAATTCGGCCTCGAAATGCAATTTGTGAATGGTTCCCATAAATAACTATTTCCCGTTTGACACATAGCGACCCTTCGTTCAGGAACCGCGGTCTGTTTTCCCGCCATTATTTGACAGATGCGTTTCTTTCGGTAGGTGGCCGTAAGGATTTTTCAAACGGCTGTGAAGTGAAATCAACTGTGAAATTCAATTGTGCTCCCATAAATATTGCGCCTTGAGAAATGTTACGGATTCCGGATTTCTAGTTTTAGTGGTATGACATATTGTTTGTTACGTATGGGAGCTTGTTATTCATTGGGATGCCTACTATTATGTAGATAGGTAGTTATTCTATTCTATGTTCTTGGTAACTATACCTCGGGGTGTAAGGGATATGCTTTATGGGCAAACCTTACACCCCGGCCTCTGAAGACACGAGACGGCGTGAGGTTTTAGTCGGTTCAAGCCCGTCATAACCGCCCCCGCTGACTGCGGGGAAGGGGGGGGGGTATCCGAGGGGATTTCAACACGCAAAAAAAGGTATTAAGCGAGTAGATGGTGAGATTCTGTTTTAAGATAAAGATATTATGTTCATTTCTGAGATATCTCTTTTAGCTTTCTATCAGGCGACGTGGAGTTATACGGCACGTCAATATGACTTCATCTCGCCTCGCCATACATAAAAAAAATATGGACGACCTGTATGACGCAGCGGTAAAGCGTTCGACTGCTAAATCACAGGTCGCGAGTTCGATTCGCGGATCGAACGCATATTACTAAATAGCTATGCTTACTTTTGGTCTAGATAGCTCTGTGTAGCATGTTCAAAACTTCAAAAAAGTAAAAAGAAAAACGTGTAAGTTAAAAATCATTGACATGGCACATCAATTCTTCACCCGATTGACAGCAATAGATTGCCGAGGCAAGCCCTATATTTGGCGGAGGCGTTAGAATAAAACATTCAACGTAATGTGGCTTCACGAGGCATGGCGCTCTTACGGCAATGTATGGTGCATTGCACCTGATCTATCGAGTAATCAGCGAATTGCTATTTCTACTATTGCCACCCAATGTACGTAAATGTGCTTCGTGATGAATATTTGTTGTTTTGTTAGACAAATTATTTCGTTTGGTCTTGTTACGTAGGGTCTATCTACATAATAGACTTTACCTTCAGCTTACCATCAGGCGAGGTGAAGTCAAATTGACGTGTCCTAAATATAAAAAAATATAAAAATAAAATAAAATTAGAACGAACTCTTCCACTGTGGTATTAGTAACAGCGAGTATTCAATTAACTACGATTAACAGTAGTCAGTGTTAGTCCATTGATTGAAATTCCATGGTAATTATTTAAAAATTGAGGAAAATATGAGTTAAAGAGGGAAAATAACTTTTTTTTTTGTATTGGTAAGTAATTGAACTGAGCGAGCGAAGCGAACGAAGCTCTTATACGCGGCATAGCCGCTTGTTGGTGGCTGAACTCCTCCGTAACCACTCGCGCGATCTTGATCAAATATACCACGGTGATAGTGTGGACACTGAGGAGTGTTTTGAAGCGAGATGGTTCATGTCCGATGTACCATTGAGGAATAATCACCGAAAAACAGTTTCACAAGCGCGCGGCCATCGCTAAGTGCGCGATCGTAGTAAGATATCTTATTTTCAAGTAAGAGTCCTGCTCTTAGCGCAATTTATTTCAGTCGCACCCTGCACTGAATTCCTAGTATTAGAAGTCATCAATAGCTACTAACTTAAAAAAACTGTTTTAAATTCAGTTTTTCTTACAAAATACTCTCGGAAAATTATCGATAAAGGAAGAAAGTGCACGTAATTTTGTGAAGGCAATTATAAATTGGAAACTTTTAGAGGGTAGTAAATGAAATGTAAATAATATACAATTTGTAATTAAAACAGAGTGCGGGCGAATTTTTCTCAATTCCGTCGCGATCCAATAAAAAAATGCAAATTAGGTGCGGCCAAGAGTTATTACTCCGTAGGGTTGGGAAAAGCGTGTATCGACATTACTATTCACCAATAAAATTAAAAAACAGTTCTTTCTTCTAGTCTATTTCGTCTGCGGTATCGTCTTTTTTATTATGATGATAACCAGTGCTTTAGTACGATAACACGAGGACAAGTTCTAACTCGTTGAACTGTTTTGAAACATAGAATTTTGAATTTAGGTAGCATGTTTGCCTAGGCCCAAGTATTAATTTCTCGTTTAGATACAATCTGCAGCTGAATATCAGTTTTATGGCGGAAGGAAAACATCATCCATAACATTCATCAATTATTTCTGTCAATCAACTCCTACTAGACCCAACCATATAGCTAATTAAAATGACAAAGGATGCAATGTAATAATAATAAGATATGAACCTATTCTGCGCATATATGATTTTAAACTACCACTTCTTTGACCGATTTATTTTATTTAAAAAAAGAGAGAGGAAATGATTTGGGCAGATTTTGAAATATAAGTAGGAGGAAATGAACATCATAAAAATTTTAACGTTTTGATATCGTCGCCTTTAAGAGAAGGTGAATGCCTATTTTTCAATGGACCGCCGTTTCGTAACAAATAATCTTGTATGATAGCGAAAATCAGATGATAAATTGGATTGATATCGTACTTTCAAAGGAAATAAAAATTATTCTGTTATTTTGTGGGGTTTTCTCTTATTCTTTGTTTTGCTGTTCAAATTAGACGTTAGTTTTGAATCAAATGTAGATATATAGATATAGACTAAAGTCGTGAAAACGTTCTGTACACAATCTAAATAGATACACCAGCACAAAAACAGTAAAAGACCTCGAAAAAGATCTAGACCGTGCAGGAATCCGAAGACTCGACTGGACACGAACTCAATACAATGATAAGCTATTGGCACAATACTCAATAAACACTATCAATGAAAAGTAAAAACAAAACCGCACATGCGTTACCGAAACGACGTTTTGTTTAAAAGTTTTGACAGTTTGTATTTCGTTCAAGGAGGTAGCTTTACGCATATTTCACAAATCACGAACGGCATTTTACAACAAATTACGCGAGGTGATAGCGTCAAAAGCGTGCTTCGCTAACCTACCCTTAGAGGAATAGTCGCATAGATAATTATGATTTAGATGATAGAAGAAATGCAAAAGACTTGTAAATTAAAATAAAACCCATTTTGTCATTTTAAGAACTAAATATTTCGATTTATTTCCGTAAGCTCGTTATAAATAAAATCTCCAATAACGGGCTAAAAAGAAGGTACCTATTTAATAAAATGATTTTTACAGTCATTATTTTCATAGGTAGGTAGGCATCTACTTGTATCTCAACATCAATATTCCTAATCCATTTAAAACTATCTATGGTCTAAACTAACTAACGATTAGGAAGACAATAAAAATCGATTACACCAAGAATTTGTTCGAATGAATTGTGAGAAATTAGAATAATATCTATTAAATGTTTTATGAATTTACTCATATGGCCATACACTTTTTATTTACGATTTTCAAAAAGAAACGAAGAATGGGCATTCTCCTTTATAAAGTAGACAGCCTTTTTTGTGATATTACACAATTAGCTTATATTTAAGCTTACCTTAAACCATAAGCTTACTTTAAAAAAATGTCCTACTTCTGCGTTTAGTGCAAAACTGTGACCTAACCAGAATGTGTTATTAAAAGAAATTGCATGATATTCGATCATTTTGATAAGTACCTAAACTTATATAAACTTATCGATGTTTTATCGATATAATTTTTTACAACACTATGATTGCAAGGGTCCTCCTAAGTCGAATGTAAAAAAAGTTTTTATTACTAATCCAGCTACCAAGTACTAATTCGGAAGTTTTACAGCCAAACGCCACATTGTCAATCTACCCGCAAATGATGTTGACTGTTGTTTTACTGCCAAACAACTGTTTATGTTGTTATTACATGCTTGATTAGGTTTCAGGATATTTTTTTATTTATGTGGATATAAAGATGAGTGCTGTAGGTATGAAGTGTTAATCAAGTTTTGAAATAAAATGAAATAACATAACCGGTGGTAACCTATTGGCTAAGGAATTGGACTTGCGATTGAAAGGTTACGTACAGTTTACACTACTCTCATGAATCAACTCGTTAACGGGAATATTAATAATTTCGTTATTCTTTAAAAATAGCGATAGCCCAGTGGCGTACGTAACGGACTGCCGAGACGAGGTCTCGAGTTCGATCCCCAGTCGCCCCGGGCACACACCTCTGACTTTTCGTAGTTATGTGTGTATTAAAAATGTTAATTATCGCTCGCTGATGACAATAGGCTCGCCTTTTACATTGGGACCTAAACATAACTGGCGAATCGTGGGTGTGTAATACACCTCTGCCTACCCCTTCGGGGATACAGGCGTGAAGTTATGTTATGTTATGTTTAAAAATAATACAATTCTCGTACTGTTGTATTTTTTAAATACTAGGTAAATAATTATTTCTGAGGCATGAGAACTTACCCAAACATGTATATTAAAAATAAAAGAAAGTAAACTAAGTATACGTTTTGCACTATAAAAGTAACAATTATAATAACACAACACACATACAACAATAACAAGTATAATTGAATGTCAAAAAAATTAAAAAAGGTTGGAGATGCCGGGGATCGAACCCGGGGCCTTTCACATGCAAAGCGAACGCTCTACCACTGAGCTACATCCCCCATGCGAATGTCATTGCAATTATACATACTTACTTCAAAAATTGACACAACGTATTATATACAGTATAACCGTATGACGTACGTATTTCTAAGTTAAGTAATTACTATTTCAATAACGATAATGTTGTTTGTTATTTAATGACATGCTTGAATGGGCATTGATTCGTTCAATAACTTTGTTCTACACATATGTTATACGCATTTATGGTTCTTTTTTACGGATATTTCACATATTTTTGTGATTTTATTTATATACATATTTTTGAATATGAACAGCCTTCAAAGCTTTCTTTATCTTTCAAAAATAATATAACATTCGCGTTTAGTTCGTTATATTAGCGGCATTCATGAGATTTTTTTATCTTTGGTAATGACAATAAAAGCCATTTGAAGCCGTATCAAACGATCTGTCTAGTTTTATTAAAAAATCATTGTGAAAAAATGTTCCAGACGAGGATTTAAATAATGAAAGACGTTTTGATTTTGGCTCGTGTAAATGCGGAGTGAAATTAGGATCAGCTCATACTGTGTGTTCTTCGTAAGTTCGTAACACAAGAGAAGCATTTTATAGCGTGCGGTTTTAGTCGGTTCAAGCCCGACATAACCGCCCCCGCTGGCCGGCGGGGTATCCGAAGTGAAAAAAGAAAAGGTACTCATCGTCACCATCCAAGTGCCAATACTCGTTTCATACAGATCTTGCACTTTGAGCCCTTTGGTAGGCTTGGAACCCAAAAATCTCCATACATCCTTATTACACATTAGGTGATGCCCGCGGCTCCGCCCGCCGCGGGTGGTTATCGTTATCTCTACAAATTGCAATCAAACATACAGTAGATTTTAAGTCTGACCACTCATAGAAACAACCGCATCTAAATCCGTTCAGTAGTTCTGGTTTTACTTCACTCGCGAAGAAACAGACAAGAATTTAGAAAAAAATCTATTTTGTTCAGAATCCTTCATTTAACATAACCCGAGTATTTCTTTTCCCGAGTATCTACAATGTACACACACATCTAATTTACAATTTTATAATAGGACCTTTTTTTTTCGTGCGGAAATCCCTTCGGATACCCCTCCGCCGGCCAGTGAGTGTTATGTCGGGCTTGAACCGACTAAAACCGCACGCCGTCTCGGGTCTTCAGACGCCGGGGTGTAAGATTGCCCATAGAGCATATCGCTCGCACCCTGACTGACCCTGGGCCATCCTATAGATACAAATGGTTCACCTGACTCCTGGCTCCTAATATTGTATGAATGAAGGGAAAAGATGTTATCTACCTATAAGGAAAAAAGTTAAGAATAGAGGTAAGGTCTTCAGCTATATTAGATACCGTACTTATTGTATAATCGTCGCCAAACAAATTGAAAATTTGACCTTGACGCGCTACTAATTATTTGGTTGACTACACACAGTGAAATTGCCAATCAAAGTTCATATAAAATGGTACCTATTCTTAGCCCCGGTCAAGCTCGAAAAGTATGACAGATAGATAGTTATACTTCAATACACATAATATTGAAGATAATTATCGCAAGGAACTGCCAGTAAATCATACTGGTGGCGGCGTCAAGGGGAAGAGCCGCCATCTGACGGCATTCTTGTAACACCATAAAAATATCTGCACGCGCCGAATGAGGGATTTAACCCTGTGCTATACAGATATAGCTTTATGGAAATTAAGTTAAGTGTTTTGTGATATGAACCGTCATTTGCATAGGTGTATAAACCTATCCTCCTATAGGATTTTTAGAACATCTTCTATTTCGCTATTGATGGTTAAGAAGTCGGCCTTACGATCAAGAGGTCCCAGGTTCGAACCCTGACCACTAGACTACCGACGTGAAACCACTCCTAGCACAAGCAATTTAGTTTAGCTGGAGGGGTCAGAAACTTTATGTATACTCTAGGGTCAGAGGGAATATTAGTAAAATCGGTTATTAATATTCTTTAAAAAAACGTATGCTGACTTTTTAGGCCGTGAACCTAAAAAAGTTAGTATTCCTACTACTTTGAGGCCGCGTTAGCATACTATACCTTGTTTTTTTTTAGTGCGGAATTCCCTTCGGATACCCCTCCGCCGGGCAGCGGGGGTGGTTATGTCGGGCTTGAACTGACTAAAACCGCACGCCGTCGCGGGTCTACAGACGCCGGGGTGTAAGGTTGCCCATAGAGCATATCCCTCGCATCCCGACTGACCCTGGGCCATCTCCGAGCATACTATAGGTACCTATATTATAAGCCCTAGCGGTTCAAGCCCGACATAACCGCCCCCGCTGGAGACCCCCCGCTCTCCAGCGGGGGCGGTATCCGAAGGGATTTCCGAACGAAAAAAAAAAAAAAAAAAAGGTACCTATATTATGAATTGCAGTTTCTTAAATTCCGGGTTTCAATCAATAGTCACATTTATGATTCTGGGATATTAGAGGAGGTATTATCAACTCTATGTTACTTACTTCTTCGAACTTTAGGTAAATGTAATCTAACTATTCCGATCTCAGATTATGATCCAAGAAGCTTTGGTTTGACGTCGTCGTAGAAGATGACATTTGAAGAGACCATTGGCGGTGTCAAAACCCGGCAAGTGGAGCTCGGACCGATAAGCGCTAAGATGATAATGATGAGTATACCAGCTTTACTATAAAAATTGGAAAAAATTGCCATTTGTATTTTGTTTGTCCTTTCTTGGGTTTAATTAGGTGAATAACTGGATACAAAATAAAATTTCAAGACATAACTTTGCATTCCAAGATATGAGACAACCACCACATTGTGCCTCCTGAAAATTAACCGAAACGTCGGGAACAGTGCCAATAACAAAATAACACAAACTAACCAATAAAATTCGCTAAAATTGTGTATTTGCGTAAACTCCTGACAATAACACCTTATTATCTTGACATTTTTAACGTGTATAAAAAAGTTACCTACTAACTAAATATTTTCCTTCACATATTTGAGTAACCTATTATATCACCCCCTATCTCGTTTTATCATTACCAAAACACCAGGCCTCCCCGTTTCCAAATCTCCTTCAGTTTGCCTACCCAGCTATATGCGTAGGTAGGTACACAGGCGGTAATTCTCCGCGCGTCTCTCACGTACGCGAACGTGACCGGCATAGCGCGCGTCTTGCGTTCCTCGCTGTACGGAGTGGCTGGTGGGAGAAAATTGAACGGAAGCGGCTGAAAGTTTTCTACGACTCAATATTAAGGATTATTAATGTTTTGATATAAATCTTGTATTTAATAAAGTTTAGTACGTAGTGGTGTAGTTTTATGTTAGTATGTCGGTCCCGTGGTATAATCATCACCATCAACATAATCACAGCGTTGGTCCCGGAAGCATTAAAAGCTTGCACTTTGGAGCCCGGGATCTGCTCCTACTCTTTATCTTCATTGGGTTTATTTTGGCTTTTATGCGAGCGACTGCCGTCTGATACCTCTCCCCCACCCAATTTCCGAGAGTAAAGCCTGTGCCAGAGCCTCGTCCGTTAACCAGTTGGTGTAGCGCGGATGATGATGATAGTTTATTTCTGTTACAAGTTATTTTTACGGTTATTGGTGTTGAAATTGATGGACTTATCATTAATTTGACTGCAACCTTACCCTACTAATGGTAAGCTTAGATGAGGTTCAAAAAGTAAGGCCATAAGTCCAGATGCTATCAATTCTAAACTAGTGGCCCCTAATGTTAAGCGCATCGACAGAGTTACACCTCAGTCCTGCACATGCTGATCTGGATAGGAAGCGAGAAGGTAGGATTAGTTATAATAGCGCATCGAAACACTCGCCATGGAAGTGGCTTTAATCATAATATATAGGTAGTCGATACACGTGTTAAGATATTAAAATTACTGATAAGGTTATTGACAATAAAACAAGGAGGTAATATAGTATTGGGTATGTATAGTGTGTGATAAGAATAGCTGATATCTGAATCGCTTGTTCATGAATGAATTTTTAGAAACGAGTTTTTTTGCCGTACGCACTAACACGACAGTACACTGCCGATGTATTCCAATGTGAACCCATTCCTAACACAAGCTATTTATAAATCTTTAGGCTTTCACGGCCGGCGTTGCACGTAACTTGCGGATGCCCGGACCTGTACCACTGAAGATGTGGACAGCAGTGATCAACGAAACGTTTGGAACACAAGTTTCCTATGGACCACGGCCAAACAGCCCGGAAGCAGTATATTCTACAAGCAATTTAGCTTAGCTAAAGGAGTTAAAGGGTTAAAGAAGCTAAAGGAATAAATAAAATAAAATAAATAATTTTTGTAGGACAAAGTACACGACGCCATCTAGACCCAAACTAAGCAGAGCTCGTAAATACTTTTTTTGTACATAAATACATATTATACATAGTAACACCCAGCCCCACGCCAATATACATATTTGCACTGAGCGGGAATCGAACCCGGGATCTTTAGCTTAGCAGTCCAATGCACTACCGCTACGCCACAGAGGTCGTCAAAGGAGCGGGCATACTAGTAATGTCGGTTACTGAAATTCATATTAGGGTCTTGAGTAGACCCAGTTATTGATTATGATATTGATAACTGTACGATACACCTATCATATCAATAATTGGATTATTTAAACCTAATCTATCTTCGAATTTTATTACCTTTCTAATACATTAATGTTTTTGTTTAAACATATATGTCACAATCACAATTCACAAACAGAACATAGAAGGCATACACAACACACGTGCATAGGTCTACGTGCCCGGCATGTTGGGGCGTGATTAGCACGGAAAAACTTTCTGGTTATAGTACTTTTACGACATATTGTGTTTAATATCTCATTTATAGTATTATGAGATGAAGGTAGGTATTTTAGGACACGTGTTTCAGTATAATTCGTTGAGTATGTATGGATAGTTCATTTTTCAGACAGATCATAACAACGGTCCACCGTTCAAAAGGTAGCTGGGATAGACTGGATTCGCAAGGCGGAGGGTCGGGTGTTATGGCGTGCATGCGAGAGGCTTATGTCCAGAAGTGGACTGCAATAGGCTAATTTATTGATTGATTGAAACCAACGGACTTGCATGCAAGATTTATTGAGAGTACATGAAGCTCGTGAAGTGAGTAAGGGTAGATGTAAATGGCAGGCTGTTGTCCTATATGTATATATGTATGTATGTATGTAGATCAAACCACTGTTGCGGACGCGATTGTGATTGGTTAGGGTAGATCTAGGGTAATGATCATGTGTCAACTCATTTCGTAGCCAAAGTTAACAACATGTGGTACTCAGGTAGGTACGAGGGTCAAACTGAAAGTTCTTAGAACTGGCCACTTATAAACAATATAATAAAAAAATAATTCTAAAATTTGAAAATAGAACTCTTTGCCAATATTACTGAGTATATATTTCATTCATTTATCATTTGTTTTACGATTTGGCGGCAAATTGAGCCTCGTCCGTTAACCAGTTGGTGTAGCGCGGATGATGATGATAGTTTATTTCTGTTACAAGTTATTTTTACGGTTATTGGTGTTGAAATTGATGGACTTATCATTAATTTGACTGCAACCTTACCCTACTAATGGTAAGCTTAGATGAGGTTCAAAAAGTAAGGCCATAAGTCCAGATGCTATCAATTCTAAACTAGTGGCCCCTAATGTTAAGCGCATCGACAGAGTTACACCTCAGTCCTGCACATGCTGATCTGGATAGGAAGCGAGAAGGTAGGATTAGTTATAATAGCGCATCGAAACACTCGCCATGGAAGTGGCTTTAATCATAATATATAGGTAGTCGATACACGTGTTAAGATATTAAAATTACTGATAAGGTTATTGACAATAAAACAAGGAGGTAATATAGTATTGGGTATGTATAGTGTGTGATAAGAATAGCTGATATCTGAATCGCTTGTTCATGAATGAATTTTTAGAAACGAGTTTTTTTGCCGTACGCACTAACACGACAGTACACTGCCGATGTATTCCAATGTGAACCCATTCCTAACACAAGCTATTTATAAATCTTTAGGCTTTCACGGCCGGCGTTGCACGTAACTTGCGGATGCCCGGACCTGTACCACTGAAGATGTGGACAGCAGTGATCAACGAAACGTTTGGAACACAAGTTTCCTATGGACCACGGCCAAACAGCCCGGAAGCAGTATATTCTACAAGCAATTTAGCTTAGCTAAAGGAGTTAAAGGGTTAAAGAAGCTAAAGGAATAAATAAAATAAAATAAATAATTTTTGTAGGACAAAGTACACGACGCCATCTAGACCCAAACTAAGCAGAGCTCGTAAATACTTTTTTTGTACATAAATACATATTATACATAGTAACACCCAGCCCCACGCCAATATACATATTTGCACTGAGCGGGAATCGAACCCGGGATCTTTAGCTTAGCAGTCCAATGCACTACCGCTACGCCACAGAGGTCGTCAAAGGAGCGGGCATACTAGTAATGTCGGTTACTGAAATTCATATTAGGGTCTTGAGTAGACCCAGTTATTGATTATGATATTGATAACTGTACGATACACCTATCATATCAATAATTGGATTATTTAAACCTAATCTATCTTCGAATTTTATTACCTTTCTAATACATTAATGTTTTTGTTTAAACATATATGTCACAATCACAATTCACAAACAGAACATAGAAGGCATACACAACACACGTGCATAGGTCTACGTGCCCGGCATGTTGGGGCGTGATTAGCACGGAAAAACTTTCTGGTTATAGTACTTTTACGACATATTGTGTTTAATATCTCATTTATAGTATTATGAGATGAAGGTAGGTATTTTAGGACACGTGTTTCAGTATAATTCGTTGAGTATGTATGGATAGTTCATTTTTCAGACAGATCATAACAACGGTCCACCGTTCAAAAGGTAGCTGGGATAGACTGGATTCGCAAGGCGGAGGGTCGGGTGTTATGGCGTGCATGCGAGAGGCTTATGTCCAGAAGTGGACTGCAATAGGCTAATTTATTGATTGATTGAAACCAACGGACTTGCATGCAAGATTTATTGAGAGTACATGAAGCTCGTGAAGTGAGTAAGGGTAGATGTAAATGGCAGGCTGTTGTCCTATATGTATATATGTATGTATGTATGTAGATCAAACCACTGTTGCGGACGCGATTGTGATTGGTTAGGGTAGATCTAGGGTAATGATCATGTGTCAACTCATTTCGTAGCCAAAGTTAACAACATGTGGTACTCAGGTAGGTACGAGTACCACATTGTAGGTAGGCTATATAGATATCGCAAGGTCCCACCGAGATCATTGATGCCCAAGTCAACTTCATATGCAAGCCGGTATACCTGCTGGTACACTAACGAGGCTCTGGAAAGACGGCAGCCACTTCCGTAAAAGCCAAAATAACAATATTATGGGAATGAGAAGTAGGAGAGAGGATCCCGGGCTTAGGGTTCAGACCCAACCACGAAAGGCGGTCGACTGAGAGAGGAAGGTATCGCGTTCACATTACCTGAATAATATGAAATGCAAGCCTATAATTTTTTTGCCACCTGCACCGTGTCATGAGAACCATTTAGTAATAAGTAATAGTAGCTATTGCCCGCGGGTTCGCCCACGTGGATTTCTGATCGCGTTCCCGCTACCCATGGGACCCACCACCACAACCTATATAAGATACACAATTCCACCATACATCATTTTCTTATATCTAAAACGGTTTAGGCAGCGTTTTCGTTGAAAGATCTCAGACTGCTTATTTTTTTCCGACACCTCCAACAAATATCATTATATTCTAGCCAATGTATACAAAAACTTGAAAAATTATATACTTAAACCTTTCTCGAGAACCACTCTATCCATGTGAGATAACTTGAAAATAGGTGCAGTAGTTTTTGGGTTAATCAGACAGACAGACGGACAGACTTTGTTTTATAACATGTAGTTAGTGCATAATATTTAGTGATGTTCATCGTGAACAGTGTTTATCAAACGAGTATATTATATTTACTTAACTGAAGTCATGCACCTTCTACGTCTGTAGTCTCCGTCACGCCGTGACGTCGGATCGATGTCGGCACGTGCCGGACCCGCCGTTTACGACATTTTAACTACTCCGTCCTTAAAGGTTGTATATATCTGTAGAGGGACTGCCTCGTTGTTTATAGTCCGAGTTGCTATTACGTTAGTGTAAATGGCTTTTAGATGTATGTGCGTTTTTAGAAAGGTTTTAAGTTTTAACTACATACTTTAATTGGCTATGGATAAATTTTCAGATTTTACGAATTGAATTGGTAGCGTCTTTCTTCTTTTCTGCTAATTGACTCCTTTATAAGCAATGAATGTATGAAGCCCCTCCAAGATCTTCGGAGCCAAGCCTCAAACCTCACCTACAAGCCGTACACACCTGCTGATTACTGGACGAGGAGGACTAGAGGCTCTGGTGTTGCCTAACACACACATATGTACATTGAAATCAATCGATTAATGCAAATTTATATATGCATACAAATATTTGCACTGAGCGGGCAACTGACCTTAAACCGCTGACACAGTCATTCTACCGCCGCACCTCACAGGTATTCTTGGCATAGATTGTACTATTCTTAAAGATTAGGTCTATCAATCTTTGATTCGATAACAATTTAATTTTTTTTGTCTGTCTGTTTCGGGTGGTTTTCAAAGTGTCTGGGCCGATTTTGATGATATTTTTACTGCAGATAGCTGATGTTGACAAAAAATAGGGTTTCGCGCAAACAAATTAAAACGTAGATGTAAGTCCACGTCGATGAAGTCACGGGCACAGCTAGCTTTTTCTAAAATAGCACAAATACACTGTTATAACTTCACAGATATTCTACATAGACGTATCGAATATCGAAGGCTTTGCCCCGTAATGGTGGTGTTACTATGCAATCCACGTGCTCAGGTAAATGTGGGGGCGAGGGTGGCGGGGCGGAGGCCTATTTTTTATTTCATTACCACCCCTCGCGTTAAGTAGGTGATAGTACTTTAGTAGGGAAGCTTAAGATGTTGAAATATTCTTTTGAATTTGTCTGCTGTATTGACTTGGGATGCGGAACTATTTTCTTAAGATATAGCCAACCAGCGACACAGTTACATGTGAAAAAAAAAACAGTGGCACACCGGGAGTGCCAACAGAAGTGAAAACTTGAACAGTTACGTGTGTATTTTTTGAATCGTCATCATCCATTATCTCTCCATCCATACATTTTTGAAAGGAAAGCGAAAGCGTGACGTGACTTGATGATGACGATGACGATGACGCGAGAACAAAAGAAAAAAAGAGAAAATGTACTCAACGTACAATGTAATGTAATGTAACGTAAAATGTACATTACTGGTGGTAGAAATTTGATGACACAAATTAGTCACAAAATTCGGCCGGGTGGGTACCACCGTGCACGATTGCGAAAAACCCTCCATAGTAATCCAATTTCGGTTTGATTGCGTTCAGAGGTCAGCAAGTGCATAGCCGGGCAGGAAGATTGTGGTCGCAGCACTAGTGGGACCCGGTAGGTGTCACGCGGTGCTGCGACGACAATCCTCTTCTGATGAGGCCGTCAAGCTGAGTGCCACCATTGTTAACATGGTACGTGTATGTATAATGGTGACCCTCTTTCCTGAGACTTTACCTTCAGCTTACCATCAGGCGAGGTGAAGTCAAATTGACGTGTCCTAAATATAAAAAAAAAAAAAACCTGTCTTAAGAAGTCAAGTTCAAAAATCATAAAATCTGATAGCAGCCGAAAGGGAGTTACATTCAAAGCTTGCACTTTGGTGCTCTGGGCGGTTTCTTACTACTCCTAAAATGGTTTATCTTGGCGTATATGGTAGCGGCTGCCGTCTGACCACCCAATCTTGAGAAGGAAAGCCTGCGCCAGAACTTCGTCCGTCAATCTGCAGGTCAGGGAGTTCATTTGTCGGAGTTTTCGAAGATTTTGGTGACTATGTATACTGGCGTCCTCAAGCTCAAAAGCAGCTAAGTGACTAGGGAATACTTTCAAACCTATGCTGCTTAGTTTTGTTATGCTTTATTTTTTTGCGCTATCATTGGAATTAAGTTGCTATTCATTAATATTAACATCTGTTATCTTAATTTATACCCGGCATAGCCGATTGTTGGTGGCTGAACTCCTCCGTAACCACTCGCGCGATCTTGATCAAGTTTACCACGGTGATAGTGTGGACACTAAGGAGTGTTTTGAAGCGAGATGGTTCATGTCCGATGTACCATTGAGGAATAATCACCGAAAAACAGTTTTACGAGCGCGCGGGCTTAGCTAAGCGCGTGACCGTAGTAAGATGTCTTATTTACAAGTAAGAGTTGCTCGCTCAGCTCAATTTATTTCAGTGGCACCCTGCACTGAATTCCTAGTTTGAAATTAATATGTGAAAATTGACCAGACGTCACTAAGCCGCCTTTTAGCTTAGTCGGTTCAAGCCCGACATAACCGCCCCCGCTGGACGGCGGGGGGTATCCGAAGGGATTTGCGCACGAAAAAAAAAAAAAAGGGACAGCGGTACAGGTATTCTGTTAAATCATTTAGGTATATATGTTATTTCGACTGCATTTTATTAGTAGGTACACGGTGAGTGATTGTGGGGCCTCCCCCAAACCGGGGCAAGACGGGGACACGGTGGTTCCTAAACCCGAGGGGGCCGAAACCGGAGATGGCCCAGGGTCAGTCGGGGTGCGAGGTATATGCCCTATGGGTAACCTTACACCCCGGCGTCTGTAGACCCGAGACGGCGTGCGGTTTTAGTCGGTTCAAGCCCCACATAACCGCCCCTGGTAGCCGGCGGGGGGGGGGGGGGGTATTCAAAGGGATATCCGCACGAAAAAAAAAGAATTTATTTTTATTCAACATGATAAACTCAAAAAATGCCAAGAAAAAAACGGTATAAATAAATGTAATCTTTGTATTGTAACGCAATGATATCATTTCCATACAATATAACAAAAAATGGCGTGACTAAGGGCAAGCACAAATTGTTTTTGTCCAAAAGTGGGCAGTTTTTCTGAGGGTTATATTAAAAAAGTGACAGTGTAAGTGCTATACGATTGGATTGCGGTGACACGTGCGTGGACATTGCTGGTGGGCCATAAAGTGTGCGATTTGAAACTTTTGAATAAAAACGCTTGGCAGATGAATATGTCTCACGCTTAATAAGCTATATATTTTATTTAGATTTTTACATATTTTCTTTTGATTATAAAGCGTAATACTTAGTAACCTAAATTACTAGTATTCCCGTTAACCCCTCCAGCTAAGCTTTTGTTAGGAATGGGTTCACGTCGTTCGTGTAATGGCCAGGGTTCGAACTTGGGACCATTCGATCGTAAGGCCGCTTAACCACTAACCTACCGACGCGTCATCATCATCATCAGTGTCAATCTCGGTTACATCCAAAGTTTTCACTCTGGAGCCCGAGGTCCGCCCTCCTACTTCTCCTCTTTTCAATCTCTGATTTGGTTTACGTTTGGCTTTTAGGGGGTCCATGTGACCCCGAAAGGAAAGCCTACGCTAGTGACTCGTCCGTTAATCACTGTATTCGGTATAAACTGCTAATTATCATATGCAATTGCAAATGCTGTTAAAATAGCATATGACTTTCGACAGCGTTCGACAAAAAACACGTAGGTCATTTTATTTTAGCATAATATTACCTCAGACTAAAATAGTCTGAGCATTTTACGGAGTTATCTTCTCTAAATCATCCCCCGAACCTTTTCTCAACCTAGTTGGGCACGACATTTTCGATCTAACAACCCATTGGCGATATGGAAGTGGTGTAGTTAGACCAGTTGTCGGACTTTTTAGGGCTCTAACATAACGACTGCCACAGATGATCACATGGCAACCGGGACCGACGGCTTAACATGCTCTCCGAGGCACTCAGGTGGCCTCAATGTGTTAACAATGGTCACCCATCCTAAGACTGCCTTGGCTACTATTGCTTAACTTTGCAAAGTGTTTACCTACTCGGTTACCACTTGACCTCGAGCCCCCATCCACTTAGTCACAAGCACAAGCTCAAAATAAGAGTCTTAAGTATTATCCCATGTAAAGTGTAAAGTAGGTACCTACCTAGACGGCCTCTGTGGCGTAGCGGTAGAGCATTCGACTGCTACGACAGGGGGCGTGGGTTCGATTCCCGCTCAGTGCAAATATTTGTATGCATGAATATGTCTATTTGCATTGGTCTGGGTGTTTCTATCTATAATATTGTTACGTGCGCGGGGTACAAATTAAATGCCGTTTACACAACAAAGAGATTTATTCGCTCACCACAAACTAGACAACTAAATAACTAGCACACACAGTACTCTTCAACAGTTCCAGTCGCTGAGCAGTTCACAGTAGTCCACAGTAGTTCCTTAAGTCGCAGGTATAACTCTCTTGATTCACTTCGGTAAGATGTGTTCGCTTTCACTTTCGAAAATAAACTGACTCGTGTCGATCGCCGGGCGCCCTTTTATAGCTCTTAATAAAGAGGGTAGAATGTTCGTCTAGAGATAAGGCACTGGAGCGTTCGAGAATAGTAGGTATTTACTGGGACGTTCGAGAAAACAGGTACCTACACAGTCGTGCCGACGATAGAGGTGAATGCCCTTGTTATCGCGATTTGTAGGTAAAGTAGTTATAGGTAGACAAAGGGCTTGTGATTTTGTATTGACTTTTCTGGATTTTTCTACACGGATCGATAGAGTACTTCGACATTAACAATGCGTTTTAATTTCTAGAAGATTCGAACAGTAGTTTTCGAGATATCGACGACCGTTGTAACATTACCCCCCTCTTAGTCATGCTCGTCCCGAGCATCATTTGTTCCATGATATCGCGTCAACCTATCCACATGGACTACCTTTGGTTTTCCCCTAAGCCCCTTCTTAATGCGGTAGGTGATGTCATTGATTTTTGTAACAACCGTATAGGGTCCTTCCCAGCGAGCTTGAAGTTTTGGAGATTTTCCTTTTCTGCGTAGCGTAGCGTATTGTGAAACCATACCAGTGTTCCTTCTTCAAAACCGTTGGTGTTTGCATTTCTATGGTACCGGGTTTTCATCCTTATACCTGTCTTCAAATTGTTTTCCCGTACCATTCTGTGCACCTCGTCCAGCCGGTTTTGAAGTTCACTCACGTAATCCGTTACGGGCTTAGGACTTTCGGGTGGCGTGCCGGTTATTGCATCCACTGGTAGCCTTATCTCTCGACCAAAATTTACTTTAGCTGGGGTGTGTCCCGTACTGTCATGCACAGCAGATCGATAGGACATCAGGAACAGTGGGATGTACTGGTCCCAATCTCTTTGGTGTTCGTCGACAACTTTAGCCAAGTGATTTTCCAACGTCTGGTTAAACCTCTCGACCATTCCGTCTGACTGCGGGTGCGCTGGAGTCGTACGGGTCTTGTTTATACCGAGGAGTTTGCACATTTCTTGAAACAGAGCAGACTCGAAGTTCCGTCCTTGGTCGGAGTGGATCTCCATAGGTGCGCCGTATCGACTGACCACTTCCGGAACCAGTTTCTTGGCTACAGTGACTGCTTCCTGGTTGGGTGTCGCAAATACTTCCGGCCACTTAGTGAAGTAGTCTTGCACTACTACGATGTATTTGTTACCCTCATCAGTCGTTGGAAAAGGTCCAGCAACATCAATGGCGATACGTTCCCACGGTGCTCCAACGTTGTACAGCTTCAATTTTCCTTTGCTTCTTGTTGGCGGTCCTTTAACCGAAGCACATGCAGTGCATTTACGGCACCAATCCTCGACATCTTCCCGACAACGAAGCCAGTAAAACCGCTGTCGCACTTTAACCAGGGTTTTCTTGACTCCGAGATGCCCGCCAGAAACACCATCGTGGATGTGCCGTAAGAGTGGGGCCACCTTGCTTCGTGGTACCACTACTTGCATGGTTACTTCCTTACCATCGTTAGACTCCCATTTCCTATACAGGACATCTTCTACCAGAACTAAGCTGTCCCACTGGGCCCAATAGCTTTTGGTAGTTGAACTGTAAGCAGATACATCACTCCATCGGGGTTTGCTTCCAAGTTGTTTCCAGTGCAGTATAGGTTGTAGATCATCATCATCTTCTTGCGCCTTCTTCATACTGCTTCCACTCCATTCGTCGTCAAGTCCATTCACCTTTATGACTTTAATCTCTTCTCGGGCTTCGTTCCTCTGACAATGCTTGCAATCTTCGACACACGGCCTTCGTGACAAAGCATCAGCATTGCCGTGCCCTTTTCCACTTCGGTGTTCTATCACAAAGGGAAATTCCTGTAGTTGCTCGATCCATCTTGCTACTTGGCCTTCCGGATTCTTGAATTGCAGCAACCACTGTAGCGCAGCATGATCTGTCCTTAGTGTAAACTCTGGTCCTATAAGGTACTTATTAAAATGCTGTAAAGACTTCACCACAGCGAGAAGTTCACGACGAGTTACACAAGTACGCTATTACAACATGGCGATCTCCCTGCACTTGTGACAACACTCCACCTATTCCGGTGTTACTGGCGTCCGTGTCCACAATGAATCTACCTTCCCTAGTGGGATAACCCAATATAGGGGATTCGCACAATCGTTGTTTAAGCCTACTAAAAGCTTGCTCGCAATCCAGGTCCCAAACGAAGTCTCGTTTATCTTCCGTCAGTCGGTGTAGTGGTTTAGCAATATCCGAGAAATGCTTAATGAAGCGTCTGTAATACGCGCATAGTCCCAGAAACGCGCGAACCTCCGTTTTGTTCTCTGGAACAGGCCATTCTTGAACGGCTTTTATCTTCTCGGGGTCGGTTTTGACTCCTTCCGTTGAGATCACATGTCCAAGATAGCTGACCTCCTTTTTAAATAGAGCACACTTCTTTGGACTCAGTTTAAGGTTAGCCTCACGAATCCGAGTAAAAACTTTTTCCAGGTTCTTCAGGTTTTCTTTGAAGCTGCGTCCCATAACTATAACATCGTCCAGGTAAACCAGACAGACGTCTCCAAGTAGACCCACCATTACTCTTTCCATGAGGCGTTCAAATGTGGCCGGTGCATTACATAAACCAAATGGCATGACATTAAAATGCCATAAACCGTTTCTAATTCCAGTACTAAAGGCTGTCTTCTCTTTATCGTCCGGACTGATCTCCACCTGCCAGTAGCCACTTTTAAAATCGATGGTTGAAAACCATTTCATACCACTAAGCATGTCCAGGGTATCGTCGATTCTAGGCAAAGGATAACTGTCTTTCTTTGTGATATAATATCACAAAGAAAGACAGTACCGAATGTTGAATAATTCAACATTCGGTAATCCACACAAAACCTTGTACTGCCCTCCTTCTTTTTTACTAGTACCACAGGTGATGACCACGGACTCGTAGAAGGTTCAATCACCTTGTTATCGGCCATGTCTTTAATCATAACTGCTACCTCCTCTTCTCTTGCCCATGGTAAACGTCGAGGTCTTTGTTTTATAGGCCTGGAGTCACCTGTGTCAATCCGGTGTTTCACGAGCCCAGTCCTTCCACAGTCATTTCCGGTTGCAAAGATGTCTCTAAATCGTAGCAAGAGGTCTCTGGCTTGATGCAATTCTGATGCCGATAAGTTTTCCTTTGAATTCTCGAGAAGATGCTGGATGTGATCTTCGGAGATTTGTGTACCGCCTTGTTTAGTTGTAGTGCTGTTCAACCGTCTTAGGTACTTTACTTCTTCACATTTTCCAACCACACTATTCTTCTTCAGGAGAACTATTTCGTCACTGAGGTTGAGGATTGTCACCCTAGCGATTCCGTTCGGCATCAGTAAGGTTCTCGCTGTTATTAAGTTTTCATGACTGCCGGTATCTTCCACAATAAGACATCTTCTTTGTTCAGTCTTCGCAGGAAACCTCACTCTGACTAATGTTTCCGATTTAGGAGCTAACGTCGTATCCGTTAAACAGTAAAGAGTGCACGGGTGCGATCCTTGCAAACAAACTTCCTGATCAGGAAATCTCAGCACTCCTCTAGGTATATCCAAGACACATCGGTGATTCCTCAAGAAATCCAGTCCCAAAATGCAATCATCAGTAATATTAGCAATTAATACTGACTGGAGGTATATTTGGTCACCAATTCTTACCTCCACATCTGTTTCACCGAGGACGGTCACTGGCTGGCCAGTAGCTGTCTGAAGCTGGCACCTCGGAGATCGTTTTTCCCACCTTATGGTGCGTTTCAGCAATTCCGGCCTAACAACTGTACGTGAAGCTCCAGTATCCACTGTTAAATTGCAAGGTTGGTTGTCCAAGGTGGCCTCGATGATCAGACTATTTCCATTGCCAACTTGAGTTATTGTGATGGTTGGGGCTTCATATCGACCAGCCAGCGCCCGCCCCGCGGCCCTGACGACGTTTAGTTTTAACGGAACATCTTGATCCACTTGGGTCCCGGAGTCCGTGACCCTCCTCCGTTTCCTCGAAGGACACTCTGACTGGATATGGCCCCTTCCTCTACAAGAATAACACGTTGGGACATACCGCGGCTTCCTCTCCTCTGCAACTACCTCCTTGACCTCCCTGATCTTCCCTATCCCGGCATTCTGCCGTACGGTTTCCACCTCAAGGGCATAAGCCAGTGCTTCTTTTAAGGTCTGGTGGTGACGCAACTGTACATTAGTTTTCACTTCTGCGTCCCGTATACCGTTTAGGAAGGCCTCCAGTAGAGTGGTCTCGATCATCACGGGTGTCGATAAGTAGGCCCGACGAACGAGCCTTTCAACCTCTACAGCCCATTCCTGAAGGCTTTCACCAGCTTTTTGTTTCCTCTCGCGAAGCTGCGCTCGGTAGACATTCTCCAGGTGCTTGTCACCGTAGCGTGTGTCTAATGCTTCTATCAGAGACTCTAGTGTCCTTCCTTCAGGTGGCAGGTTTTCCAGTATTACTAAGGCATCTCCTCGTAATGCAAGTGTCAAGGCCATAAAAGACTCCTCGTTGCTCCAGGCTTTAGTTTTTACCAATACCTCAAATTGGTACTAGAAGGCTGTCCACGAGGAAGATCCATCGAAGTGTGGTAGGTCGAACTTCGCTGATGATGATGAGGTCACGGCAACAGGTCCGCGGGTTTTTAGCCTGACAATCTCTTTTTCAAGCTCTTGCAAGCGATCGTCAACGGGTCCGCAGGTTTTTAGCCTGACCATCTCTTTTTCAACCTCTTGTAAGCGGTCGTCCATGGTCCCAGTCTTCAAAGCTACTTCCTTACTCAGCATTTGCAGGCTGTCTTCAAGGTTCTTCACTTTATCTCCCAGTGCATGGATGCCTGCATCGATTTTACCCATGACAGCTTCCTGGTTGGCCTGCATCATCTGTTGACTAGCCTCTTGTTTGGCCTGCATCTCTTGTATGGAGGCCTGCATCGTCTGTCCACTAGCCTCTTGGTTGACCTGCACCTCTTGCATGGACGCCTGTAACATCTGCCGACTAGCCTCTTGGTTGACCTGTATCATCTCTTGCATGGAGGCCTGCATCGTCTGCTGCATAGAAGCCAACAGCGTCATCATGTTGGTATCTGACGAGGTACCATCTGGTGCTCCCGTAGTTACCGCTGAGATAGCAGGATCGGCCTCACGCCCTTCCTCTTCAAGGCTCCGTTGACGTGCAGCATCCATTTCCACTTGACGTCTGGTCCGTGGAGTACGCCCTTCGTCTTCACGTGGTAATAACGGCATCGCACTTCTGACACCAGTTGTTACGTGCGCGGGGTACAAATTAAATGCCGTTTACACAACAAAGAGGTTTATTCGCTCACCACAAACTAGACAACTAAATAACTAGCACACACAGTACTCTTCAACAGTTCCAGTCGCTGAGCAGTTCACAGTAGTCCACAGTAGTTCCTTAAGTCGCAGGTATAACTCTCTTGATTCACTTCGGTAAGATGTGTTCGCTTTCACTTTCGAAAATAAACTGACTCGTGTCCATCGTGGTCTTCGCCCCCATCCCTAGGGATGGGCGGAATCGCCATTTGGGCATAGTGCCCCTTGGGCGAGATGCTCCATCGCAGCCTGCGTGAGCGCAGGCCGGTGGTTGGGGTGGGCATATAGCCCTTTTCATTTTAACGAGTTGAAGGCAGCGGCGAGATAGGAGAAGCAACGGGGTTTCATCTTGTTTGTTTGGGGTCGGGATCGCGCTTCACGTTCCCTGGGCAGTCTACCCGAGCCAGGTGAGATCTCCGGTTACCCGGAGAAGGCCCAGCTCCGAGTGACACGCATCCTGGGAGACGACTGATGCGATCACCGACCCCGTAGGTTTTCATGGGAGCGGCTGTGGAGGCCGCAGATGTCAGGTGTGCGGCCCTCGTGGTCGCTAACGCTGCCCTAGCAGGTTTGCGATGCCCACGAGGACCGTACGGACGATGCTCATGGGCTCTTCGCCTGCACGAAGAGCGATGAGCACCTCCTGCAGCACGTCGACGGCGGCCTCGATGATAGCGGCCTTGTCCGCGCTCGTGCAAGAGGCTGGCGGCTTGCTGGGTGCTCCCTGCACCTTCTGCACCGCATCTGGGGCTTTTGAACGGGAGTTGACTTTTACGGGAGCAACTGCCCCCGTAGTGTTTTCCGGGTTTTCTCCCTCGGCTGCTGGTTGTGAAGCCTTCTGCTTTCGGTTTCGCCTCCCCCGGCGTCTCCTGCGGTTGCCCGCGGCTCCGCGGGGGGTGGGGTCGTTCGCTGCAGCCATCAGCGAGCCTCCAGTTTGTTGTTCCCCTTCTGGGATGGGGTTTACCGGTGCCGGCCTCTCGGTGACAGGGGGCTGTCGGCGCGAGCTACCTCCGGTGATGGCTACTGTCCCGGCTTTCCTGTTCCGGCCCTCCCTCCGGAACACGGGACAGTTGATGTGGTTGGCGGGGTGAGGGCCACCGCAGTTAATGCAGGTGGCTGGCTCCTCCCTCGGTCGAGGGCACTGTGCCGCCCTGTGCTCGCCCCCGCAGCGAACACACGCCAGAGTCCTGTGGCACGCATGGCTGCTGTGCCGGAAGCTCTGGCATCGGTGGCACTGTGCGGGCTTCCTCTTCCCTCGCCAGGCCTCTACGATGACTCCGGGAACTCCGAGCATCTCGCTAACTTCCCAGATTGCTGGTATGGTCGTGGGGGTCCTCCTCAGGACTGCATGTAGAATGCAGCCCGGTCGGTCTCCTCGAGCCCGAATATTACGAACATATTCGGGCTCGAATCCGAGGCTCGATAGTTCTTCCCCCACTTCCTCCGGGGTCGCATCGCATGGGAGGCCTCTGATGGCCACCTTCAAGTTCCGCTCCGCAGGCATGGAGTAGCAGAACCACGGGACGGTCTCTGTCTTGTTCAACTCGGTTAGGTACCTTTGTACCAACCGGTATTCGTTGTCATCACTCGGGGAGAACCGTACGCCCTTCCCGTAGGGGCGGACGCTCACGGTTCTCCCGAGGAGTCTTTTCAGCTCCTTAAGATGATGGGCCCAATTCGGCAGTCTCTCGACGACGATGGGCGGGCATCTGATCTTCTTTGCCGCAGGCACGCCGCTCATAGAGGGGCACGAGCGGGCGGCCGGCGGCACAGCTGCGGGAGTGGGCGGCGCTTGCGCAGCGTAAGACTGCTGATTGGGCGTGGCTTGCGTAATCGGTGACGCCCGCCTATCTGGAGACGGACGCCTACGTTTTGCCAGTTCGTTTAGTCCCTCGTCCGAAGAGCGGTGGCGACGCGCGTTCCTCAGCGGAGCGGCATCCACCTCCATGGCGGCGTCCGCATGAGCTTGCGGGGCCGGGGGAGGGGGGAGCTCGGCTGGGTCGTCGACGGGGGTTATTGGCTGCGATGAGGAGACGGCGGCGGCGGTGTCATCACGTTCCGGGCTGAGGCCCGTGATCCGGATGATCTTCACCAGCCGCTTCTTCTTCTTCTTGACGCCCGCGTCCTTGGCGAGTCCGTCCGAGCCGTACGAGCAGAGGGAGACCAAGGAGGCCTCAGACTCTGCATCGGACGCCGCGGAGGATCGCAGAAGGGCGGGCGAGTCCAGGTGGGCAGGGTCCATCCGGGGGGCCGCCGAGAATCTCGACGGGGGTGTGCGGTTCGTCCCCGGAGGGGGGGGCGCCGGACGTAAGGGCGGCATTCCGCGCGCGAGGACTCGCGACGCGAGCGCCTGCATCGGTGCGGCGCGGGACGTGCTCGGCACAGGCGGCACCGACGGGAGCGGCCGTCTGGGAACCGCGGAGGGGACCGCACTCCGGGGAGCGGATGACGCGGCCGCGCTCGCGGGCAAGCGGCTTCTTACCGGGCCGGACGCATTCGCCGCGTGCGTCGGCTCCGGAGACTTTTCTACCCGTCCAGGATGGGCAGCGGCGGCTGCCGAGCCCTGAGAAGGGCTGTTTCTTCGCACTTCCGGACTCTTTGCAGAGCCGGAAGCGCGGATGATGCGGGGTTGCGCGCTTGGAGGGCTGCGCCACGACGACATCTTGATGTTGGTAAGCTTGAGCTTGAGCGTGAGCGTGAGCGAGCTGCACGGCCGCGACCCAACGTCGTAACACGACGAGAAGTCCGGCGGCGCGCGGCGCGAGTCGGCGAGTACGGCTGTGTCCAAACGCGGACACAAGCGCAGTCGCCGAGAGCGCGCGTGCGAGTGAGGTCCGTACGGCGATCGAGTGCGGTGCGAGGCGAGGCTTGCGACTACACCCGACGGCAGCTCGGGCAGTCCCTGACTCGTGTCGATCGCCGGGCGCCCTTTTATAGCTCTTAATAAACAACTCAAAAGTTATATATATTGTTAATGTGAGCCAATTTCCGCTGGTTTCCTAGGCCCAACTAATGTTCATACATCGGGGAGGTAACAGCCCGACATTTGGACTTAGCCGGCCAGCGTATTCGCATTGTCGTAAATCATACTACTTATCCGCCACTACAAATGATAAATAGGTTTACCGTATTGATTGTGGAATAAGCGACCATTCTTAGAGACGATTCTATATTCTGGGATACTACACAGCACTATCTAGACCTAAATTACCTAAGCATAGCTTGTAATTTGGGCTTTAGAATGTGGATAGATTTTTTTTGTAAATAGCTACACACACAGATCTCCAGAAATCCCACAACATGACCAAGTAATCAACTAAAAAAAAATCCGCCAAGTGGTATCGGGTCACGCGCATGCGGACTGAAAAGGGAGCTTTCTGTTATTTCATATAATTCAGGAATGATAAATATTCAGATGTTTTCATTTTATTTTTTTAAATTTTAAGCAGTTCATAAACATATATTTACTGCCTGTTTTCCATAAATATCAACGTTATCTGTTAATTTAAATCTCCTGCGCATAAAAACCACAAATATTCGTGAAACGAATGAAATCCTACTCGAAAATGGCCATAAATAAAGATGGCAACAATACGAACGTTCGACAATTGAGCATATTCATCGAAGACGTTTAATAAGTTTCTGCTTACTTGTCCATCATCACTAGAGTTTTTGTGACTTAGGTAACTTACCTACTCAAAGAAAACTACATCTTAACAGTAAAGAAATAAAATCCATAACCGCTTAGAGAAGTACTGAGAAAATTTATCAATCTCATATGATCGATATTCAGTGTTCTTGCTAAGAGATAATGTCACTTTTAGATTGTATATTGCGAAGATCAAAGGGTTGTATCGAATGATGCACTGGCTTCTTACGAGTAGTTCCAACTCAGTTATTTTGTCCATACTAAGACAGTGTATGCGGTGAATTCGCGGTTCGACTATAAAAAGTTACGTAGATAATTAGGGTTGGGATGATTTAAAATTATATCAATATCAATATTTTTGAAAAACTTATCGTAGAACTTAAGATGGCAAAATCTGAATTTCACTTTATTTTGTAGATTTAACCTACGTAACTAATTAGTTAGTAGTAACTTAAATTAAGTAGTTTTAGGAAGAGAGGAAGAGCAAAGAGATTTCTAGTGAGGCGAACATCTTTGGCATTCAAAACTTGAATAGTAAACTACGCTTAGTTATCTCTTAGTTAATTCTGAACAGGTGGAAAGGTAAACAAAATCATTACAAAGAAATTAAATACCTAAGAATACTGTTCATTTTCTAATTATTAAGTACACCTTAAAGTTTTTGGCACAAGATTCGTAACCACTTAGAGAAATAGGGCGAAAATTTGTCAATATTAAACGATGGTTGTTTATTGTAAAGATTGTCTTTGTTTATTGGTTTGGATCGAGTTATTATTTTGACCTAAGAAACTCGTTTCTAAATTCTATAACTGTTCAACTACAATAAGTAGTTGCGCAAGGTGAAATAAACCTTGTATTACGCTCTTATTTATTCAGTTGGTTTGGTAGTCGTATATGATTCTTCGCTGAATCGCTATAGGTATAAGTTTTAGATACGTAGTATCAAGGGGATGTAGCTCAGTGGTAGAGCGTTCGCTTTGCATGTGAAAGGCCCTGGGTTCGATCCCCAGCATCTCCAGTTTTATTTTCTTTTATTCTTGTTAACCTTCTGTTTTCTAGATTACAAAACTGGTGTAGGTAGTGTTCAGATTAGTGTAGTCACCTACAAAATCTGGGGTATAATCGATTCTGTAAGGCTTCTGGAAGATTTGACGGGTCTTGATCAATTTAATAAATGTTGTATTGAAAAAGTAGTTGTTAAATAAATTGAGTCCTGACATCAAAAAACGTCAGTGTGACAGCCCTTTCGCTACGAAACAAATGTGTGATTGAATGTTTTATAGTGATTTGTTGTCAGATGTAGCCTTGATGGATAATATTATCGTCTTGAATTTGTAGTTTAACAAGATAGATCGCTATTAAAAAAAAGAACTAAAAGATTAGTTAGGTATAAGTTAGGTTCTTGTGTTTTTTTCATTTCAGTATGTACGGTTGTCCATTCCCAACAATATTTTTTTCAGAGACAATTTCTGCACTAGGGAACTAGCCCTATGTCACAAGGACATCATAAATATGTAATGAATGAATTAAAAATAAATAATAAGTAGCGGTGTTGTAATGAATAACGCGTTGGACTTATAACTAAGAGGCTGCGGGTTGGAACCTGAGTCCAATTCAACATTAGCAATTTAGTTTAGTTAGAGCAGTTATCGAATGCATAAAATGAAGCAAATGTCAAAGTGTTCCGGAGCCTACCAACACCTTCGAGGCATAAGCCAACATCACCTACTATTCGGTGCACGTGCTAAATAATGGAAGAGGCTCTGCCGCAGACTTTCCTCTCGGGGTTGGGTGATCAGACGGCAGTAGCTCAAGGAAAAGCCGACGTACCTGGGAACGTACCGTAACTGCGAAATCGCTAGGAGGATGAAGATGAAAATAAATTAATATCATATCTGGGGTCCAAAGTTCGAACCTCCAATATGGATGCAGTGGTGGTTTGCCAGGTGATTACTTAAGTCGCAGTGCGAGTGTGACGCTTTTGGTGTTGCACACCTCCATAGGCCACGGTAACCGCCTCCCATCACATGAGCCGTGTGCTTGTTTGCCACCTAAGTTGTATATAAAAAGTCACTATGGGATCTAGGATCAATACTGACTTCTCTTTCGTGGGAACATAAATTCGATATAAAAAGTTACTCACATTTGAGATTTATAGTTCTACTATGTGCAAATAAATAATCACAGCCATCCATTTTGCTTTCGAGCCGTTTTGAGAACTATATTAATCTTTGTTTTCAACCTATGTGAAAAAGGAAGTAAGTTATATTTAGATCCTACCTTATTATGGATGATGGGGCCCCACAAAAATGTTTTGAGGCTCAATCCAAACTTATTTTTAAGGCGGTACACCTGCTGCTGTTTCGGCTTGCAAGTGAGGTTGCAGGCTCTGTTGCAGGTTTTCAGTTTCAGGCTCCCTAGAAAAGGCGCAGAGTATGGTACACCGTGGGGTATCCGAGTACCGGATGGGAGAGTCCTATACACGATCTCCGGCTACCACCCCGTAGCCGGTGGTGCCGAGGGTAACAGCTGAAAAAAAAAACAAAATCCAAAAGGGAAACCTTTTTTTTTACGTGGGGAACCACGTAAAAAAAGGGTTTTTATTTTGGGGTTGGGGTACAACGGCAATCGCTTACGCAAGCCACATCAGGAGAAGAAAACGTAGGTGAGCGGACCTTGGGCTCCAAAATGTATCTCCCTACTGTGGTTTTCCCAAACGACTACAATATGGGTTCCTTCAAGAAGGGCATTAGAAGGTTTTCACAGGAACAGTTTGTCTTACGACATTTGAAATTTCCACCGTCTATTTAGGTGTATAATAGTCATGGCTATCCCCGGAGGGGTAAACGAAGGTGTAGAAAACAGCTACATATAGCCTGCAATTATCACTCTCACATAATTGGCGACGAGTCTATTGCAGTCAGTCGGATACTTTTGACTGCGAGCTGCGAACTAGTCATCCTGAGTTCGAACCCCTACACAAAATCATTCGGCAATTCTCAGTTTTGGTGGTGAATATTACAAATTTTAATACGAGTACTAGGCACCGTTAATACTTTCAGTGGTTCCTAAATGCTTGCTTATCGAATTAGTAAAGTGTAAAAATCTCAAGATATTGTAGAGGAACGTAGTGTGATATATTATAAATCAACATGATGGCTTTCTAAAGGGTCGTAGTGTTGAAACAAATCTTCTATCATACACAGAGATCATTCTTGAGGCATTGGACAATAATTACCAAGTGGACACCATTTGCACTGATTTTGCAAAAGCATTCGATAAAATTTGTCATGAACGCTTACTTTTGAAACTTTGGCAACTTGGTATACAAGTGATCTTTTTCGTTGGATAAAGTCGTACATCGAAAACCGATCGCAGGCTGTTGCGGTTGGTGGGTATACTTCTCAGTACAGACCCATTACTTCAGGCGTCTCACAGGTTACCATATTGGTTACGAATATTTGAATGATGTAACGTCATTGAACAGGTATAATATGCTTTCATTAGATTTTAAACAGTGTTGACAACCTAATGTCGTCGAAACTGCATTGATGCATCAATCATCTTTAAAATTATAAACAATGTTATCGACGCTCCCCTATTATTGCACTCATTATCTTTTAGAGTACCTTAGCGTCGCGGACGGAGTTGCCGGAACAACTCTTTGTGATACCCCGTAATCGCACTAGTTACGCACAAAATGCTTTCGTAAGACTTGTTTGCAGGTTGTACGATGATAGACTATTACATGTGGATTTGTTTAGTGAATCTCTTGGAATTTTTATGAGATAAGCTCCGAAATGCCTCAATGAATAATTGTATTTTATGTGTAATTATAAAACACAGGTATGTAGGTAGGATAGGGCACGCCGCAATAGCGGCGGTAAGGCCCATCATGGAGGATTGGCTGAAGAGGCGACACGGAAGCCTATCGTACCGACTGACGCAGGTGATCTCCGGGAAGGGGTGCTTCGGGGACCACCTGCATCGGATCAGGAAGGAGCCAACGCCTGAGTGTCATCACTGCGACGCGAGCGAGGACTCAGGGCTGCACACGCTGGCGGACTGCCCGGCGTGGGAGGCGCCGAGGCGTGACCTCGTGGCAGCCATCGGGGTGGGAGTCCTCTCCCTCGGCAGCATGATTGCGGCAATGGTGCGAAGCGCGAGCGCGTGGGCCGCCGCCACCTCCTTATGCGAGCATGTAATGCTCGCGAAGGAGGTGGCGGAGCGCGCCCGGGAGAGACTTAGAACTCTCCGGAACCGGAGATGGCCCAGGGTCAGTCGGGGTGCGAGGGATATGCTCTATGGGCAACCTTACACCCCGGTGTCTGTAGACCCGAGCCGACATAACCGCCCCCGCTGGCACGCGGGGGGGGGGGGGTATCCGAAGGGATTTCCGCACGATAAAAAAAAAAAAAAAAAAAGGTATGTAGGTAGGTAGTTTCTCAAATATAAGTTTAATTTTATGTTATTGGTTTTTATTAAAATAAAATTTTATACTGTAGTTTTGAAGAAATGCAGGAAACTGTAGGTCTACAATTTTAAATTTGTTTCTGTATTTCCATACTTGTATTATGACTGTTTGTTTCTAAATAAATAAATAAAAAAAATAAAAAATACCAGCGCCAGGTTTCTATCTGGCACATGCTGAACTGGGCACCCATTTGGAGCATGTGTATTGTGCTCCAGTTATTTTATGTTAAGTATTTTCAGATGTAATGTAATGTTACGTACTTAGTTTGTGGCCTCTTTGCATTAATAAATGTTTCTTTCTTTCTTTAAAAATGGTACCATCCGTGCTACCATAGTTCTATGAAAAGGAAAGCACGGCAACTTTTTTCTTTGCCGCATCTTAAAGACTTGAAATTCTTTACGAGCATACGTATTTCCTATTTCCTACAATCCCGGGTCCTTCAAAAAGCATCTGATATGGCTTTCAGGCCGAGGGACACCATTGTAGCATTAATAGCATCTGTAATGTTACCCTCATTCCTGATACTTTAGCCTGCCGTCAGACGAGGTAAAGTCATATTGACGTGACCGTTATAAAGTAAAAAACTAAATTAAGAATTGACAATTTATTGTTCATACTCACATTTTTAGTAAGTATCGATATTCTCACGCGATGCACACAACATGTCGATGTTCCCAAACATATTTGACACCTACTGTCATACGGGTGTACAACGCAGCCGGCATTTTTGTTCATTGTTCCACTTTTTGCGACACGACCGTACCGATGAATCGGACCGACAAGCATCCACCGCATCGATCCTATATCGATCAAAAGGAATGAAAACACATTGTCATATATATTGTAATTGTATATAATTGGTATTTCTTAAGAACAATGACTCTAAATTACTGTTTGAGTGAAATAATTGCGTTGCAAGGCTTTGATGAAAGCCGAATGTTTTGTGCACTTGAATCGATTATTTTATGTATCGATGTTGTAAGAAATGTCAGTGGTTAATACGGTGTTTTATGAAGCTTATTGTAAGGTTGGATTAAAGTTATGTTGGTAAAAGTATATAAGTAAGTCGTTTGTCTGCTATCTAATGTATACGAGTTATGATCTGGTGTAGGTTTCCCTATCGGGGATGGGAGGTGAGATGGTCGTCGCTCTCGTAAAAGCTGTATATGTAAAAGCAAAAGGAGAAAGAGTAATTTGACCCTGGACTTCGCGTCGAAAACAGCGGATGCAATCGGGAACAACATCCCCATAAATTCGTCCAACCCAACATACCATCATCAGGATCCGAGCGTTAATCACAGTTCACAGCGTTCAAAGCTTGCATTTTAGAGCCCGAGCCCCGCTTTCCTACTCCTCAATTATTTACTTGACTTTTTGGGAGTGACTGACGTCCCCCCAATCTCGAGAGGAAAGCCTGCTCTAGAACCTCGTCCGTCAATCAGCAGGTGTCCGGCATCGGCATCTAGATCGAAACTAAGCATAGCATGTAATAAACTATGAACCTACTTTAGTAAACGTGCTGCTTCCTCGACACAAAAATATCACCTCGAGTTCTAATTCATTGAGTCTAAGATATCCATCTATTTATCACCAGCTTCCAATCAATATACCTTTTCTCAACTTTACGTGAGACTAATCAATTCTAGTTTTTGTTCTAGAACGATTTATGTCAACCCCCCATTCGACGAAGCTTTTTCCTTTTCATTCCAAGTATAAATGTATACGAACGAGGGTGAAAAACATCGCAGTTTGATTTAAACGCCCCCTTATCTCTGGGATCAACTGCTACATGCGCCGGCGCAATGCCAGCCGTTGGTACTGGGGCTTGTAGTAGATTTTATTTGTCATTTTATTGATTTGTTTCATTGTTTGTGTAGCCGCCGATGTGAAGTTTTTTGTATGCTCAAACCTGTAACCCAAGCGATAGGCAGAGGTACATTAAGACGAAGTGGTAAGTCCAGAAGCGTAAAAGAGGTGTCTTAGAAACAGTTTTTGGGTATCAAACGCTAAAATACATGAAATGATATTCCTATTGTCGTAAAGGTAAAGAAATGCTTTGTATTGTTATACAATTCGAAACACGATTAGAGGAATTTGCCTCGATAGAAAAAAATCGTGAATATCGTAAAAAATCGTAATTTTATTAGAATTTTACAATTTTACGGCGATTGTAAAGAAAAAACAAGTGCAAAATTTATATTTTCATAAACCTTACATCAAATCCCATATGGTAGTACAGATGGTTTTCTCTGAAATAGAATTAATTATTTTAATTATATAAAACATGGCGCTCGCGTGCGAGCTCAGTCGGCCGTGGGGCCTCACCGCGTGTAGACACGTACTCCTTCGTCGCGCTCGCTAGCTCGCTAGTGATTGCATTTTGATGTAAAATGGGCAATAAAAGCCTTAGAGGAAGGAAAATATCCCGTTAGCGGAAAAGAAGGATCACCCAAAACAATCTATGACAGTGAGTATCAACGTACCACATAATTATATTTATTATTTTCTTAGTGCGAGTAAGAATGCTAATAAAGGTCACTGTACACTTGACCGGGTATCGGCATTTTTTTGTGTCGATACTATTTTTTTTTCTCAGTATGAGTGGGAATGACAAGATCATCTTCACATTATAAGAAATTTAAAGTGACACGTATTACATCTATTGAAAAAGTTTTATATATATAAAATAATAGTTAGTGATAGTAAATTTTTGCACCAAATATTCCTGGTACCTGGACCGCCCAGGAACGGTGGGAACCAGCAACAGTGGGAGTCAAGACCAATCCTTCACGAAGGATATTTGAGAAGATGATGTTTCTAGATTAGAATTCTTGTGTCTTATCGGACATCAGAAAAAAATTCATGTAATGTGCACGGTCTCATACAACCACCAATCTAACTGGATTTCTTGTGTCTGACAAGAAAAATATCTTATAGTGTGAAAATGGTTTAAGGGTATATACGTGAATCTTTTGTTATGGTGATTTGAATAGGTATTTGGAAATAACGTAAGTTTGATAAACTGAAACAAAAATTAGAAGACTTACTGTTTTGCAGATTACGAGCATTGGCTGAGCAAACAAATTCGAAAAAATTTAGTTCAGAGACTTCTGTTCAGGTGTCATCTACGTCTATTGTACATTTAACAGCGTAAGGTATTAACGATTTATCAAATCATAAATTGCAGTTGTCGAGTGAGTAATAAACATAATGAAACTTTTTTTTAAGAAATAATAATAAGTACCTACTTACATTGCAGAACTCAATCATTACTAGACCAAAGTGCACCAACGGAACTGACTCCTGTATATGCTGACCTATTATCAGTCACTTCTAATTCCTTACGTTCAGAAACTCCATTACAGTGAGTGTCAAAGCTATTTATTTTACAACTTATATTCATTATTTATACTCATTCGTTGGTGGCTGAACTCCTCCGTAACTACTCGCGCGATCTAGACCAAATTTACTGCGGTGCTAGTGTGGACACCGAGGAGTGTTTTGAAGCAAGATGGTTCATGGCGGATGTACCATTGAGGAATAATACGTCTTATTTTCTAGTAAGAGTCCTGCTCGCTCAGCTCAATTTATTTCAGTCGCACCCTGCACTGAATGCCTAGTATAGTTATTAGTACGTACATAGTTATTAGTACATACAACATAGTAATTAAATAATCATTGAGAGATTTGTAATATGCAGGGTATTTCAGGTCCATAGATTATATTGACTGTGAACTTGTCATCTTCCTGAAGATACATCGAACTTTGACGAAATTAGTGGCAGGAGAATAGTGGACTATTTTTTGAAACAATTAAAAGAAATGGAGCATGAATTTGTATTTAAATGCAACTACAGTCATTTAAATTTACTACGGGATTATTTTATATATATTAAACTTTTTCAATAGATCTAATAAGTGTCACTTTATTTTGGAACTCGCTTTTTACGTTTAAGAAAAAATTGAAATAAAAGTATTAAAATAAATAGATAACTTAGATTTTTTAGTCCGCTGTACCTACATTGGTTTGTATGATATTGAACACAAAACTTGTGGCAATCAACTGACTTTCGACGACTTGTGGAAGACAAGAATTTTCCTGGATGCATTCACATTATAAGGAATATCTGATCAGACATTTCTAATCGGACACAACAAATTTTTTTATAGTGTGAAGATGGTCTAATTGATTTCATTTCAAAAAAAAGTAAGGATTTCTTTTCTTGTGTAAATTACATACTTATAATACATATAGAAACGTGTATTAAAGACCAGAAACAAATATCTGTGGTCCACACAAATATTTGGTCCCAGCGGGAATCGTATCCGTAACTTCCTGCATCGTAAGCTGGCGCTCACCCGACCACGCTACAGAGGCTGTTACGTACGTACAAATATACGTTGATCATTTCACTTCTACTCATACTGGTGAAAAATAAATTGGTATCGATACATAACAATACCGATATTACCGATACCCGGTCAAATGTACGTTAACCCTCAATTTCACGTCAACTCATTATACTAATGAAAATAAAAATTGGTATTCGTAAAAGACAATACCAATAGCTGGTCAAGTGTACGGTGACCCTTATGGTCCGCGAACATAAAGCGCGGGGTGAAGATGGTTGCCCCGCGCATGCTCCCGCCGAACTTCATACCTCACCCCCTCACAAACGCGATGCGGGTGTTCCCACTTCATCTTAACGTCAACATTTCGTTAAAATTTTTATGTATTTTTTTTCATATAGATCATTGGGAAGGGTGTCGTATGTAGTTTCGAACGCCGCTGTGGCGACACACGTTGTTGCGAATTATTTTTCCACTGCCTCCCTGGTTCGAAAGCTCATGGACTCGAATGAATGAATGAGCCGAAAGATCTTTAAAGGCAAACTAAAATGGTGTCTTAATAACCAAGACCAGATTAAGATGGACACACTAGCACTCCATCGCTCTAATAACAACTTCGGTGGGTTTTGGAGAGCTACTAATAGTTTGAAAGGTGGTCCCAGTGTTCCTGAAAGTGTAGATGGAATTAGCGATTGTAAGCAAATTGCAAATGTGTTCAAAGAGTATTTTAGAATAACATCAACGCTGGGTCCTTCACAGTCAGCCTGTGGTGTCCCCGCTGAGAGTTGTCCGATAACTAAATTCACAGTAGGGGAGGTATGGAGTATTATACACAATATGAAAAGAGGCAAGTCTCCCGGACATGACAGCCTAAGCATCGAACATTTTCAGGCGGCTGGGGTTCGCTTAGCGAGAGTGCTCGCGATGCTGTACACATTTTGTATTAGGCATACTTACCTTCCAGAGAATATGTTGAAAACAGTTGTTATACCAATAGTTAAGAACCGAATGGGGGATGTGTCGGATAGGGGAAACTACAGGCCCATATCACTGGCTACACAGATAGATCCACGCCCGTATACGCTTGCTTTCTTGATCTAAGTAAAGCTTTTGATATGGTTTCCTATGACATCTTATAGAAAAAACTAGAAAGCTCTAACGTACCCTTTTTTTTTTTTTTTTTTTCGTGCGGAAATCCCCTCGGATACCCCCCCGCCGGCCAGCGGGGGCGGTTATGTCGGGCTTGAACCGACTAAAACCGCACGCCGTCTCGGGTCTGCAGACGCCGGGGTGTAAGGTTGCCCATGGAGCATATCCCTCGCACCCCGACTGACCCTGGGCCGTCTCCGGTTTCGAGATGGCCCCCTCGGGTTTGGGAACCACGGTGTCCCCGTCTTGCCCCGGTTTGGGGGAGGGGCGCTAGTCGCCCCACCGTCCCGGCCTGCTTCTGCTGGGGTGACAGGCGGCCTCACCTGCCACCCCCAGGCCTGCGCTCATGGAGGAAGCTCTAACGTACCCCGAGACTTAATAGAGGCTCTTAAGTATTGGTACAGTAACCAACATAATCAAGTGAGGTGGAGGGACAGTCTGTCTGACTCGTACCAACTGCAATGTGGAGTGAGGCAGGGTGGACTGACCTCACCGAACCTTTTCAGTCTATATGTGAATGGCTTGATTGAGGAGCTCAGTGGCATGCATGCTGGGTGCTATATTGATGGGTTAAGTGTAAGCAGCATCAGTTATGCAGACGACATGGTGCTGCTGAGCCCCTCAATCGGTGCCTTAAGAACATTAATAGCTGTGTGTGACTCATATGCCTTAAGACACAGTTTAGTATATAATTCTAGTAAAAGTGTGATCGTGGTGTTTACACCAGGAAATAAAAAACTTTCTTATGTACCTCCTGTTTCACTAGCTGGGCAAACTCTTAAAGTAGTCAATCAGTTCAAATACCTGGGCCACATTATCACAAGCTCTATGAGAGATGATGCGGATATGGAACGAGAAAGGCGGGCATTGGCAGTGAGAGGTAATATGTTGGTCCGCAGGTTTGCTCGATGTACGAAACAAGTGAAAATAACCTTGTTCAAAGCTTTTTGCCAGGTCTTCTACACGAGTGCCCTGTGGGTCAGCTATACTCAGAAATCTTACAATGCTCTCCGAGTTCAGTACAACAATACCTTCAGGGCATTGTTGTGGCTGCCCCGATACTGTAGCGCGTCGACGATGTTTGCACAGGAACGCACGGATGACTTTTACGCTATACGGCGTAAAAGAATCTCTTCATTGTTGCACAGGACGCGGGGTAGCTCTAACAGTGTCCTTAAGGTAATTGTTGCAAAAATAGACTGTCCCATATTGAGACATTGGGTGGGACAGATAATTAAATAATTCAATGCAATGTTACTATGATTTAATTTTACTAACATAGGTTAAGAATTAAATTGTTACTAACAAAATGGATTAATGTTGTCTGATAAATAAATATATTATTATTATTATATATCATAACTAAAAAGTATACAATAAAATAATTATTAAAAAAATTCAAAACCCGACTGCCCTAAAAAGACCGCCACAAGTTTGATAGCAGGCAGGACCCATTTGCAAATCAGGAATCGAATGAAAATTAATGGGTCCCGCCTGGTCTCTAACTCGTTTCGGTCTTTTAAGGGCAGTCGGGTTTTCGTTGTTTAATTATTTTTTCCATTTTGTTACTTAATGTGTTGTTCCCATTTGATCTCGTACATATAATTAAGTCGAATAAGGGATACTCCATCCGATAACGAACGTAAAGGGTCATTTCGCCAACTATATCGAGTTCCACGTATTAAGAGTGAATTCAATTGCCGTCAACCGGGCACTTTTTCCAGACTCACCGTTGTACTTAGAATTTCTTAAGATGAAAAGCGTTTATCGACCCGCGAATCAAACCCAGAAACTCCTCGCACAACGGTCACATTCGTCACCACTGAGCTGACAATCTTTGCGGTGAATAAAACGTTAGTTAGTTGACACTTATAACGTTTCACTAAAGCAAAACGTGATAATGCAGTTTAGTTCGACTTGACCGCGGTTGCTATCTGGTGAAATCCACTCTTCCTAAACCTGCGATAAAAAATATCAAATACGCGCACTTATTCTCAAGCATAACTCGCAGAGAACTGTCGCGCCAGTGCACAATCAACCGATCAATAAGATCGAAACGTCGATCGTTAGTTCGACATTCCACCGACAGGTGGTGTCATTGTCCGTCTGTAATTAAAATGTAATTAATGTACGGGTTAATTAAACCTATCAGATAAGTACGTAGGGTTATTAATGTTCCAATTAATGCGAGTAATAAACTGTACTGCGGTCTTCTGATAGATCAACCGTAGCGATGTTCGACCGCCTTAGTTATTAAAGTTTCATAATACTTGCCCAAGTATGAATGAGCTGGCTAAGAGGGAAGTTTCACCCATTCATTGAAAACGCTTTTTAAATTGACTGTTACTTTTTTTTAACAAAAAAAGAAAGAATTTAGTAACCGAAATAACTAGTATTCTCCCTAACCCCTCGCTAAGTTAAATTGTTTGTTTCAGGAGTGGGTTCACGTCGGTAGTGTAATGGCCAGGATTCGAACCTGGGGCCTCTCGATTGTAAGGCCGACTCCTTAACCACTAAGCTACCGACGTTTCAACTTTTATACTCATCAACTTTTTAAACTTTCATAATATTTTCCCAACTATTGTATATATTATATCCCAACTATATACTGGCAGCTGAATGAGCTGGCTAGAAGAGAAATTCCAGTATTTCATTGATAACGACTTTCAAACACGTCTTAGATATTGAAAATTCTCGTATAAACTCGTATTATGCGTCTCGGAGCGACGCTGGAGCCATCTACTCCTCAATTCAAGTCCCGTCCTGGATATTCCTTTTTCCAATCTAAATCAATTGTTTGAGTAGTTTACCTCCATCTTCCCTTCTATGTACATTGACAGCGAGTGACAGCTTGAGTGTTGCAAATATTCATAGGCCATAGCAACCCATCATCATCATCAGCTTGCACTTTGGACCCCGGCTCCTTTTTTTTTTCTTTTTTTACGTGCGGGAATCCCTTCGGAAATGGCGGAGGCGGTTATGTCGTGCATCGACTAAAACCGCAAGGTGTCCTGCCCAAGTTTCCATTGCCGGGTACCCCGGGTAAGCCCACGAAAGTATAACCCCAGGGTTACCGGCGGACTTTGGCCGCCACCGCGGCCTCGCCTGGTGGGGTCGGGTTTTATCCCGCGTCGGTGAGTTGGCAGGCGTGTGTAGGACATACGACACGCCTCCGCCACGGCCTGCTTCTGTAAGGACGGCGAGTCGGCCAACTGCCGTCCTCAGGCCCCGATCATGGAGGTCGGTAGTCCCGGGCGTAGAGGCGAGGACGCCGCAGACTCGCCCACGCAGGGCACTCCACCAACGTGTGGAGCGCCGTGTCTTCGCCAGGATCCTCGCAGTGCTGGCACTGCGGCGTTGTCTCCCGGTGGATGCGCCATAGATACT
The DNA here is from genome assembly GCA_946251805.1 of Cybosia mesomella. Classification (NCBI taxonomy): domain Eukaryota; kingdom Metazoa; phylum Arthropoda; class Insecta; order Lepidoptera; family Erebidae; genus Cybosia; species Cybosia mesomella. The sequence continues at coordinate 18,227,385 of OX276409.1, forward strand.
TACCGAAACACCCGTGTCCGGTAAATATCTAGCACATCCGGTAGGAGAGATCCCCATGGTCCCTCTCCAACCACTCCTTCATAATCGGTCTCACCGCCGCAATGGTGGATTCCCCCACCTTGGATGCTCAAGTCGCACCTTCCATGTCTCCATGCACCCTCCATGTCTCCATGGGACCCCGGCTCCTACTGTAGCTTTATGGAAAGTTCCACCTTTATATAATTTGGATAGCTTGACTTTTAATTTGTATCCAGTGGAAGTGGGAGCGAGAGGTATACCAGCAAAATCTGTCTATAACCTACTTAGAGATCTAGGCCTATCGAGAACTACAATAAGCTCATTACTAGGACGAATGTCTAAAGTTTCGCATCAAATTTGGTAAGGCAGGGAGGGGAACTTGGGTAGTGAAGGTGAGTGTTGATGTACATCAACACAAGGGGCCCCTTCTAAACCTATATACACTTGTTGTCTGCGATACCCTGTCCATCCGCGATGGACCCGGCACCCGCACGGAGAATCCATGGATTGCTAAGAATATTGGTCTCTAACCACGAGAGTAAAGCCAGTGGCAGTGGCAGTAACTTGTCCGTCAATCAGCAGGGTTCCGTTTTGCAGCAGAGGTTGGTTTGGACCCCAAAGACCTTGGGCCCCATACACCTACATTGACGCTAAATTATATCCTGGGCGAGAAAACTGTAATTTGTATGATATTGGATCGCATCACCTGGCGGAAATTTTCTGGAACATTGTTTTTACATTGAAATTTACGATATCGAAAAATTCGAACATTTTCTGTCAAAAGCACTCGCTCGATCAGCCATGTAATTATAAACGTCAATCATCAATTACCTTATTGTAGCCCAAAGCCCGATCCAGTCTATCCTCAGTTATCTTTTTCCAACCTTACTCCAATGACCATCGATCCTTTGGTAGATATTGAAAACTTTAGTTCTAAATACCTGAATTCTGAATTCATCAAGTTACTTGTAAATCTAGCTGTCATGTTTAAAAACTAGTGACAAGGAAAATGAAAACGCTTGTTGAGAAAACACTAAATTAATCCACAGTTAATTATATTATCAACAATTAGCGAATGTATTTGAATTTGAAATTCTAAATTCAACATGTCAATCTATTTTATGCGTAAAACACTAGCCAAAAAAAATACATCTACTTTAAAAATATATTTTCACTGAAATAAGAATCAAAACAAACGCAAATGAATCCTTGAATTAGAAGCTACGCCGTCAATGCAGAATGGCCTTTATTTTATTTTAGTAAGGCTCAAAGCTACTGCAAATAATGTTGTGTAAAAGGTTAAATATTGTGCTTGCTATCAGTGCAGGCGCACAATAGCGGTGCGGTGGAGCAGCGCCATCTGTCGGTGCGCGTCGATCAGCGCGCGCGACGAAAAAATCGCGTCGTCGAGCTCTATTGATACGACATTGACGGATTCGGGGGATCTCACTCAAGGATGCCACTGAACAGTAAGTGAATGAAACAGAATAATTTTAATGACAATAATAATAAAATAAAAAAGAAACAAAGACAAACAAATAAAATATTTGGATTGGTTTCACGACGTTGTCAATATGTGTCATGTGAATTCACATGACACATATTGACAGTACAGCAGTTAAAATACAAATTACAGATTGATAATATTCAATTAAATATACATACATACATACATATACTCACGCCTTTTATCTACGGGGTAGGCAGAGACAACAGCCCGCCATCAGCTTCTGTCCTTACATACTTCACGAGCTTCCTTCACTTTGTATGTCCTGCGAGGTCGACCAGGGCTTGCCTGCCACTTACATCTGCCTTATATACTTGGTGTGTCATTCACTCAGTATTCATTCGTTCCAAATGCCAACAATAAACATACATATAATAAACAATAAACTAAATATCTCACACAATAAGACATCTGTGTCTGAAATTGTGGTTCCATTAGTCGCAACGGTGCACGGACTGACTGCCAAGCCACGATCAACATCTTAGAGGCTCGCGTAAGTTGGGGCATGATGCAGAAGGCAGTACTCCTCGATACGGCACTTATTGTGAGGAGATTCCTCTCTCTGAAGCCTTAACCACCGGTGGCTTGTTTCCTCCACCTGATGCTGGTGGGCCACTATTTTTTACATGTTTCAATACATATATTTTTTATGAAATGTGTTTAAAATGTAATTTATATGCATATAAATGAAATAAAGCAAAATAACAATTAAATTGTCTTGTCCCCTTTAAAAATGACAGCGAATGTATAAATAATGACGATTAAATGAAGATGGATACTGGAAAGGGACTTTCGCATACAACTTACTTTCACTTAGACAATTAAAACTACAAAACGCTTGACTAGACAGGTAAATAATACCCAGGGCCATCTCCGGTTACGAAATGGCCCCGTCGGGTTTGGTAACCTGTCTTGCCCCCGGAAAGAGTGTATTATATTAAAAATCATAGAAATAGTCATAATTATTAAAATTATGTCATCATTATCTTCGCGTTAGTCCCAGTCGCAGCCAAGGCTCTCATCTTGGACTCCGGATTCTACCTTCAGGTTTTTACTCCACCACTTCGCAGGTCTCGGGCATCCATAGTAGTGAAACCATTATTCAAATTGTGTATATGTGTATGTTTAAAAAAAAAGTATAGAAGCGAATGGTTGCAAGGGGAGAGGAGGACCTAAAATGGATGGACTGTGTGTAAGATGATATGCCTGAGAAGAGAGTGAATGTTGAGATGACTGCAAGCAGATATGAATGGAAAAGCATACATAATAGCGCCAATCCCAAATAAATATGGGATAAGGACAGGAAGAGGATGAGTATGTACTATTTGCACGTCAAAAATGGATTGATCTCCATTAATCTATTGGACCATTTTTTTTTGTTAATTTCTTCCTTGCGGCAACCCTAATGTAATATACATGGCAGAGACGCCGCCATGACATGTTTACGGGCCAATTATTTGTATGGATTCCGCCGCAATAATGATTTCTTGCGTCCGCCTCACCGCTCTGTTCGTTCGTCTGTCCGTCTGGTCGGACGCTTCATATATTCCGAGCTTTTTACATCAGCATTTTGAATTTTGATTTTACGCGGTTGCGTCAGAGATTTATTGACGTTTTACGTAAATTGTTTCGGTTTGCGTGTTTTGAGGTTAGTTTTACGTAAAAAATGCATTTGAGATCTCTTTTATTATTGAACGGTAAGATTTTTACTTTAAAGTAATGGTTTCTTTTGATTATCATCAATCAATCTCAGTATCGACATTAAGTGGGTATCTTTGCTGATATTCGTACGGTTCGTGCAAATGGCGAATGCCTAACCTAATTCCCTATCCTTTTTTTTAACTTTCTGTTACTGCCTTCAGATAGCAACGCGCGAGTGAGAGCTCTAATATTTCCAGGATTTAATTTTCGTGCGGAAATCCCCCCAGATACCCCCGCCGGCCAGCGAGGGTGGTTATGTCAAATTCGAACCGACTAAAACCGCACGCCATCTCATGTCTTCAGACGCCAGGGGTGTAAGGTGGCCTTAAGGCATTTCCCTCGCACCCCGGCTGACCCAGGGCCATCTCCGGTTTCGAGATTTCCCCTCGGGTTTGAGAACCACGGTGTCCCCGTCCCGCTCTCGGAAGGGGGGCGGGGCACAACGCGCCACTGCCCCAGCCTGCCTCTGATAGGGTGACAAGCGGCTCCACTTGTCACCCCCAGGCCTACGCTCATGGACGACGGAGGTCGTTCAGTGACCTCCGACGCCTGAGTCACCTCCGCACCTATCGGGCTCTGCGGATCGGGAGGTTCGCAGAAGGTTACGGCGGCGACCCATGCGCTCGCACTCCGCACTATCGCAGTGAGCAAGACGCCTCGGGGTGGTATCCGGGGGGGATATCCGCAAAAAACCGCCTTCAGATAGCAACGCGCGAGTGAGAGGTCTGATATTTCCAGGTATGCCTTGTGCCCCTGCTGCCTTAGTAGTATAACTGAAACCTTTCAATATCGCTCGTGAGGTTCCTGGCTACACAATGGACATTCCATCTCTTCCTGTGGGTATCGTACAAAGCGACTAAGTGTCTTGTTTAATCGCCTCGTGCCATCAATCCGATAGTTGGACAGTACATTTGTTACGTTCATGGAACTCCTGTCTTATTATTAATGTTGTATGGTTGCGTTGGACTAAAATATGTTGACACGTAGGGATATAAACACTGTTGCTGTTAATAAACCTACGGAGTATGTAATGGGCATCATTATCAGCCCAGGGTTGATTCTGGTTGTTTCCAATATGCACTTTGGAGCCCGGGGCCCGCTTTCTCGTCTTGACGTGGTTTATCTTGGCTTTTATAGGACCCCGTAACATGGGACCGGAGCCGGGAAGACGACTTTAGACAAATAGCGGGCGCAAAGTGGACCCGAATAGCCAGAGAACGAGCTGCATGGAAGTCCTTGGAGGAAGGCTTTGTCGAGAGACAAGCTGCGACAAATTAAACCGATTACCGATATAAGATATAACAAGTATCAGTGTAAATAGCTATTAGTATAAGATGTAGGAATAAGAGTGTAAACAGTTACAGTTATATTGGCTTATTTTATTTTATTTATAGGAGCCCGTTGGATGCAGGCTGCTACAGACCGGTCAAAATGGAAGTCGATGGGGGAGGCCTATGTTCAGCAGTGGACTTCCTACGGCTGATATGATGAGGAAAGCCTTCGCCACAACCTCATCCGTTAACGTTGACAGCTCACCTGTTGACAGGTGTATCGGCTTGCAGTTGAGATTTGATTGGGCCCCGAAAATCTTAGTAGGGCCCTAACACACAAGTAGTTTATGTGGGAGGGATTAGTCATGTGTAAATATGCATGTACATAAACGGTGACCCAGATAAGTGAAAATAAACATTACTCTATGTTTCTATAAAATAAAATTCATTATCTTCGGTGACCACAGCGAATTGAAACACTATGTAATCAGCTGTACTGTGTAATGCTTATTTCCATTGTTTCTACTATTATTCGATTTGACTGTTAATAGCATAAGGGGATGTAGCTCAGTGGTAGAGCGTTCGCTTTGCATGTGAAAGGCCCTGGGTTCGATCCCCAGCATCTCCAATTTTAGTTCAGCAATTTTTTACATTTTCAATCTTTTTCTGCTTACTCCTTTTATGGGAGCGACTAATCATCAGGTTGGAGGTGAGGTTGGCTTGGGCCTCAAAGTTCTTGTTGGGGTTCCAAAAACACTGCACAGAAACTTGACTTTCAACTTTATTAAAGCAGGTTATGGTTGACCTTACTTTGATATATCGATACTAACTTTTTAACTTTCCCGTTCTGTAAAATACAATAATGTTAACAGGAATTATTGTTAACATTATTGTAAACTATTGTTAAATTGTGTATTCAGCTGTAAAAGCAATTGAGATAAAATGGTGTAATTCATTTGCACTATAATTTGATTTAACTCTTTGTACAATAAGGGGATGTAGCTCAGTGGTAGAGCGTTCGCTTTGCATGTGAAAGGCCCTGGGTTCGATCCCCAGCATCTCCATCTAATAATAATTAACTTTTTGCCACCTTCTGGCAGAAATAATAGCTTTGAAAACCTTTTACTTACCAGTTATTGGATAAATCTAGCCACTTATAAGTAGCTAGATTTATCCAATAACTGGTAAGTAAAAGGTTTATATCTATATCTATATTTCTATATATATCTATATTTCTCAAAACCAGTCAAACTGGAACTACCTTATTTCATTGTACACTACTAAAAAGTTAATCACTCCAGTTAATGAGCCTATTGCAGTCCACTGTTAAACATAGGTATCTTCTAATTCGAGCTATAGCACCCGATCCTCCACCTTCTGCATACATGTCTGTCCCAGCTACCTTTTTAAGTCATCAGTACAGTACTTATACAGCATATGTTATGCACATTGGCAGACCGGTGGGACTCCCCAAAACTGGAGCGTTGGGTGCGATTGCACGCAACCAAATAATATGCGTCCTAGTGCTGGGGCGACTTACGGGACTGTTGGATCAAGTTTTGTTTAAATGTTTTTATTTTAATCTGATTTATTTTTATATTTTGTGTCTTATACTAACAATAGTGATAAAGTACTTTTGTGTAACTAACAAGAAATATGGATTAATCTGAAATAAATTATAAAAAGTGAATTGCCGAAATTAAAAAAGTATTGTTATCATTCGCATTGATCTACATATCTGTCTTAAGAGGCTTTCCTTTAAAAACGTTTCAGACATCAACTATCAAAGCTGGTTCTGTGGACAAAGTGACATTCAATTGGTGGAATCGCTTCGAAGCGAATCCGTTTCTTATCGTTTTTAATCGAACACTTGACATTTTGATAATCTTATAAATCATTAATTTCGATAGATTTGATAGATCGAACAGTGAACGGGACTTCAACCAGCGACCAGTCCCTTACAGTCCTAGATATTCACTTTTTCTGATCTAAATCTATTGGCAAAGTTTTAACACACTAATTGCTTTAAAATTTAATTAATTTCAAGTTACAAATATTCACTTAAATTTCAACAAATTATTGTAGTCCGTTTGTAGTCACGTTAATGGATATGTCAAACCCATACGTTACTACTACTGTATCGCTAATAGAAAGCCACTTCGTCTAGACGCCCAAATGTCTTAAGATAGTTTACCTATCTACTTGCTATAGAGAAATCTGTCTAGTGTATAAGACGATAACGAGAAGCCATCTTCATCAGAGGGTATCAGTATGGGGTTCTTCAAGAATTATTAGAAGGGCATTAGAAGGTTTTTACAGCCAACAAGACCTAAAAAAACAAATAATCTATCTGCTTAGCGTAGACTATTGATTACAGATAAGAACAGAATAAAAAAAAAATGTTTTAGATTTTTCTAGAATATTATAATACGCATCAATAAAAGAGGCCGATTAATGTGTACTTTTAGCGTTTACAATTTTATTATGTTTGACTTTACATATTTATTGTAATTGAGTAGATATTTTAAAGGCCTCTGTGGCGTTGCGGTAGTGCATTCGACTGCTACGATAGGGTTAGTTTCCCGCTCAGTGCAAATATTTGTATGCATGAATATGTCTATTTGCATTGGTTTGGGTATTTCTATGTATAATATGTATGTATTTACAACAAAAGAAAAGTATATAAGTATGTTTATCCGCATTCTGGAACCTATAACACAAGCTAGTTAAACTATGCTTACTTTGGGACTAGAAAGCGCTGTGTAGAATGTCGTAGAATTTTTTCTTTTTATTTAGCCATACGGTCATTATATCATTTCAATGACGATCTTTGCATCCGAGGCTTTCACCGCGGTGCTTGGTGCATGGGACCTACTGCCGTCTGAACTCTTAATACTACAGAACCTCTATCTTTACCTTTTTTTTCTTTTCGTGCGGAAATCCCTTCGGATACCCATTGCCATTGTTAAGCCAGGGCCTCAATTCTGCAATTTTGTGTTAAAGCAAGCCAGTGTAATTTCTCTGACACTGAAAAAATGCCATTTAATTTTAGACTTTACCCTCATAAAAATAAAGTATAAAAAAATTAATCATTTTGTAGAGTAAATGAAAATGTATAATGAACTCTCTTGATTTAATTTTAGACTTTAATCGTATACTGATAACGTCTAAAATTAAATAGCATTTTTACAGTGGCAGTGGTATGACAGTGGTATGACAGTGGCTTGATTTAAAATAAAATAGTAGAATCGAGGACCAGGTCACGGTATGCACAGTACAGTACAGATTCGTTACACGGTATAGATTGGTAACTATTGTTACATTGTGTATTTAGGTGTTCCAGTAATTAAGATAAAATGGTGGTATTCATTTATAGTATTATTCCATTTGACTGTTCATACAACAAGGGGATGTAGCTCAGTGGTAGAGCGTTCGCTTTGCATGTGAAAGGCCCTGGGTTCGATCCCCAGCATCTCCAATTTTAGTTTAGTATTTTAGCATAATTAGCTTAAGAGTGAAGGTTCTTAAAAAATGTGACTTGGTCAGTAATATAGACCTTGCTTATCGACAAATCAAGAGGCTTCAGTAAAATGTCCATCATATAGGTACTTAATTATTTGCTCTCTCAATAGAATAGAATATTTTCTAAAGTTAGCTGGAGTGGTTAACGGGAAAACTAGTAATTTCGGTTACTAGTAATGTTTAAAAAAATTGAAACCAGGTAAAGGTATCGTTATTCTTTATAATACCTCTGAGGGTTATTACAGGACGTACTCCTCTTGAAGAGCTCGCTGCGACTGGATAGTGACAGGTCCTGGGGGTGAACTTTTCGACTAAGGGCATGTAGCTCAGTGGTAGAGCGTGGTTTAGTTAATAGTTCGTATATAATAATTAGTTCACAGTAAATACACGTTTCTAATATTAAAGTAAAGTAATAAAGTAGAGGAGGAACAAAAGCTGGCAAGCGGATCCGGACTCTGAAGGTGAGAGACCTAAAAACGTAATTTGGTGAATTTATTATAATATATTATTACTCACTGTATTAATACACCTCAGCGTACCCCTTCGGGATAATATAAATAAATAAATAAATATTCTACGACAAGCGCTGTGTAGAACAGCGCTTTCTAGACCCAAGGTAAGCATAGTTTAACTAGCTTGTGTTATGGCTTCCAGAATGCGGATAAACATACTTATATACTTTTATTTTGTTAATACAACATATTATACATAGAAACACCCAGACCAATGCAAATAGACATATTCATGCATACAAATATTTGCACTGAGCGGGAATCGAAGGGGCGCCCTGTCGTAGCAGTCGAATGCACTACCGCTCCGCCAAAGAGGCCGTCAATATAGGCGTAAACATATGTTTTAGTCATCATCATCCGCGTAGGTAGCCCAGGCGCCGCAATCTTACTTCACTTGATCTTGCTTGACTTTTACGGGCGCGACTGCCATCGGATACCCCCCGCCTGCTAGCGGGGGCGGTTATGTCGGGCTTGAACCGACTAAAACCGCACGCCGTCTCGGGTCTGCAGACGCCGGGGTGTAAGGTTGCCCATAGAGCATATCCCTCGCACCCCGACTGACCCTGGGCCATCTCCGGTTTCGAGATGGCCCCCTCGGGTTTGGGAACCACGGTGTCCCCGTCTTGCCCCGGTTTGGGGGAGGGGCGCTAGTCGCCCCACCGTCCTGGCCTGCTTTTGCTGGGGTGACAGGCGGCCTCACCTGCCACCCCCAGGCCTGCGCTCATGGAGGACGGAGGTCGTTAAGCGACCTCCGGCGCCTGAGTCGCCTGCGACGCGCGGCGAGCATGTTGTGGGCTTGGCGGGCCGGGAGGGTTCTGAACCTCTCCCGGGCGCGCTCCGCCATCTCCTTCGCTAGCATCACATGCTCGCAGAAGGAGGTGGCGGCGGCCCACGCGCTCGCGCTCCGCACCATTGCCGCAATCATGCTGCCAAGCGAGAGGACTCCCACCCCGATGGCTGCCACAAGGTCACGCCATCGGATACCCTAACCACAAAAGGGAAGCTTACGCCAGAGGCTTGTCGGATGGTCGGCAGGTGTACTGGCTTGTAAGTGAGGATAGTTTGTACTCCAAATATCATGGTAGGGCCACGTAAACCCATGTATTAATATTAGGTATCAAACATCATATGTGCGCTGATGTAGCAGGTACACTCTCCTCTCTCCGTACTCCTCTGCTTTCAGAGGAGACAGGATGAGCGATGCTGTTAGTGGTGAGATGGCCCAGGGTCAGCCGGGGTGCGAGGGATATGCTCTATGGGTAACCTTACACCCCGGCGTCTGAAGACCCGAGACGGCGTGCGGTTTTAGTCGGTGTAAGCCCGACATAACCGCCCCCACTGGCCGGCGGGGGGGGGTATCCGAAGGGATTTCCGCACGATAAAAAAAAAAAAAAAAAAAAAAAAGGTACACTCTCCTTAAATATGAAACTGACAAAGTAAAAAAATATATCTACTGTAAGTTAATTAAATTATTACTACATGAGACTAAAATTGGAGATGCTGGGGATCGAACCCAGGGCCTTTCACATGCAAAGCGAATGCTCTACCACTGAGCTACGTCCCCTTCGTCCATAAACAGTCAATAGAATAATAGTTCAAACAAATGCCATTAATTTAGGTTCATTAACCAAACATTACAGCTGAACACTGTAACTGACACTGTAACAATATTTATAATTTTTTCGAGATTTCGAGATATGCAGGCAGAACCAATCACACACGGTGTCGTCTTCGGAAAGCCGCTGGCCACATGCAGATCAGCTTAACCTCTGTGAATACAGTCTCACCAGGCTGGGGTTGACCTCCGGGCCAGCGGTGGTGTGAAAATGGTAACGGCCCAGCACGCCAGTTCCCACCGAAAAAGTTCACCACCAGGACCTGTCAGTATCTAGTCGCAGCGAGTACGTCCTGTAATAACCCTCAGAGGTACTACAAAGACCAACGATACCGTTAACTGGTTTCTAGTGTTACTAAGATTCCAAGTACTACCGAAATTACTAGTTTTCCCGTTAACCACTCCAGCTAACTTTAGAAAATATTCTATTCTATCGAGGGTGCGAATAAGTAGGTATATGATGGACATTTTACTGAAGTCTATTGATGCGTCGAAAAGCAAGTTTAAGAACCTTCACTATAAGTCTCTTAAGCTAATTATGCTAAAATACTAGACCAAAATTGGAGATGCTTCGGATCGAACACAGGGCCTTTCACATCTACAACACTGAGCTACATCCCCATGTTGTACGAACAGTCAAATGAATACTAAAGGTAAACAATTAAGATAGTGGTTTATTTGATTATCGTACAGCTGAGTACACAATGTAACAATTTTTGGCATGTGAGTGGACAGGACCCTACCAACATCTTTGAGGCTCAAACCAACCTGCCCTGCAATCTAGGGTACCTGCTAAACAACGAAGAGGGTCTGGTGCAGGCTTAACTCTCAAGGTCATCATCGATTCTTGAAAAGAGTGCAAAATTTCAAATCAATCTGACGTTTTGAAGTGCTCCAGTCTCGAGTTCAAAGATTATGTTACTTACAAACGTATAATGTACTAGCTGTTGCCCGTGGCTTCACCCGTGTGGAATTCTGATCCCGTTTCCGATACCCATGGAACCCTATTCCACCACGACAACCTATATAATATACACAATTCCACCGTAAATCATTTTGTTATATCTCAAAGGGTTTAGCAGCGTTTTCGTTGAAATCTTCCAGACGGCTTATTTTTTCCGACACCTTCAACAAATATCATTTTCTTGTTTTCGTGATCTCCTCTTGCCGGTCTCCTGGAAGAAATTTCTTTAAGAAATAAGCGGTACTATTGTACCATCCAATTTTTATAATGTTTTTTTTTTGGGTGAGCATTTTTTGTAAAATATATCATTATATTTTAGCCAACGTATACAAAAACTTGAGAAATTATATACTAAAACCTTCCTCGAGAATCACTCTCTCTATTCATTTATTAAACAGCTTGAAAATAAGTGCAGTAGTTTTTGAGTTCATCGCGAACAGACAGAGAAGTTACCTTAAAATCCGTCTACCTATTGCTATAAGATCTGTCTTCAATGATTACTAGCTATTGTTTCATTGTATATTCAGCTGAATATTTAAGTACATCACAGTTGTACTTTGCAAGTGCTATTGTATAATTTGAAGTCTCATAGAACACGGGGATGTAGCTCAGTGGTAGAGCGTTCGCTTTGCATATGAAAGGCCCTGGGTTCGATCCCCAGCATCTCCAATTTTAATATAAATTTAGTGTATAATTAGCTAAAGATAAAATACGGGTTCTCTATGAAAAGTAACGGTGACCCTGAAATTGCAAACATGAATATGGTGCTCTTTTATTTATTTATTATAAAAGTACAGCCACATTGTATATATTACACAATTCACAATATATCCAATTGTAGGTAAGTACTCTGATATATTCAACAATTACGGCTTACATAACATTCATTATAGTATCAGTACAGTGAGATAAAATTTGTTTGAAACAGTAGAAATAGCATTTATAGCAAACATTGTGATGATGCCCAAAATATAAATACCTACGAAACTAAAAATTTTGAAGAATTTTAAAGAATAAGTGTATAAATGGTTTCTACACAGGACCTATCACTACTATAACCAGGCAGTAACTTTGTTTTTAAGCTGGTTAAGGTCTTTAAGGAAAGCTGTTTTAAAATACTAACATTGTTACTTCCACGTCTATCAGCATCCGAGCTGTAATCTCAGTTGAATCCAATGGATCCAGATTGGCGCTCGGATGAAAGATCTATCAAAGTAACCAAGATTCAAGGTCGATCAGTGGTAGTTGAAAGTAGTCACCATCGGTATTAGCTTAACATATTTCAAGTTACTAACCATTTTATTTTCCGTGCGGAAATCCCTTCTGATTCCCCCGAAGGCCAGCGGACTTGAACCGACTAAAACCACGGATGCAACTACCTTTTTTTTTTTCGTGCGGAAATCCCTTCGGATGGAACAAAAAAAAAAGTGTTTAAAAGTGATAGTAAAGTCATTCATTGTTTCCGTAGTTCGCAAAAATTATAAATGATAGATAGAATTATAGATTATAGATGGCTCCAGCGTCACCCCGAGACGTATATAATATATCGGAGAATCCGCAGAGTTTCGAATATCTGGGATATTGTCTAGGTAGCTCAGCTCAGCTGAAGCATTCCCCCTATTAGGGGCTAATAGATTGGTAGACGTTCTCTTTTACCGATCTAAATCTATACATTCATCTATTATTTGTTGATTTATTTAAGTGCAAAGATCAAAGATTAAGTGAAATGTGTTGGAGTTCAGCAACTTCTGAGGGCGACTGTACTTAACTATCATGGTGCACTTACGCAAAAAGAAATTAAGACTTTATAAATACTATGATGTAGGTGGCGTTCACGAGCTCTTGGCGATCGTTGGATTGTGTATTCAGCTGTTAGAGCACTGTTTAACTGACTTGTACCTACTATTTTCCAATTTGACTGATCCAAGAAGACTGGATGTAGCTCAGTGGTAGAGCGTTCGCTTTGCATGTGAAAGGCCCTTGGTTCGATCACCAGCATCTCTGTGTTTAGTTTAGTTCTTTGTTATAATTAACTTAAAACTTTTAAGACTTACGCGGTAGACGGCGCTGCAAATGGGTTACAGGTCTTTTTTTACAAATTTGTTCCTAGGTGAAGTCAGGACCCGGGCCACTAGTTGAATATAGGAAAATTAGCAAAGATGAATCAAAACGTTAGATCTCAAAAGTAAAACAAATTAATTCTCGAATAATCAAATAAAAAACAGCTCATTTCAAAGACGTTTGTACTAGGCTGGTAGAAAGTTCAGGAATCACAATATTCCTTATAACGAAGGCTTTGTCGATTAACACCCGAGTCACGCGTCCGTATCGATCGGAGCTACGTGGTACAGAAGTATAGTAGATGGGACGGAATGCTGTGGAGATGAGATGATGTACCTGGATGAAACTACAGTGATTATAGGCAGTTGAAAGTCAACAACTGAAAATTATGTCATCTTAGATTTTATTAGTTTTAATAATTGCGATCAAGTTAAACTTAACTATATACTTTCTCGGATGTTATTCATGGAATTTCATTGATGAAAAAGTGATAACTACGTTTAGTTTGAACTGATCCCGGTTACTACCATTGTTGAAATCCATTCTTAGTGAGTGACAATTGTAAAGTTAAATGTTGTTCGTTAAATAGAAAATTGGCACTCGCGTCAAAGAACACATAGCTGACATAAAACACCAACGCTCAAAAAAGTCTGCTGTATGTGAACACGTGCAACAGGGGACCAAACATTACTTAAGATTTGATAAACCATCTATTCCTACCTAGGATGCTCCGCGAAGCTATTGAAGTTAAAAAACATCCTAATTTTAATAGAGAAGATGGTTGGAATGTACCACCAGCTTGAGACCCAGTCATTCACTTAATTAATTCCAAGAAAAAACAAAATACAACAAGACTTCATGACACTGTGAGCTCATTCTGCGTAAATAGTAACATCAACAATTCAACATAGTTCGGGTACTTTGAGATAACTTTCACTTCAAACTTCAAGACAACAACCATCTTTAGTCTCCCCGTGACCATGGCTGCTGAAAAGCAATCGAAACGTCGGGTTCAATGTAAAATATAAAATAACATCAAATAAACCGTGATAGAATCCGTTAAAAATAGTTTTATTTCAATGTGTAACATTTGCGTAAACTTCCGACAATATCATGTAGAATATTTTCTAATTAAGTAGTCGAGGAATTAACCGCACGCCGTCTGGGGTCTTCAGACTCCAGGGTGTAAGGTAGCCCATAAGGCATTTCCCTCGCACCGCGGCTGACCCAGTCTCGGGTTTACAAAGCGACAAGCACCCCCCTTGCCCCGGAAAGGGGGGGAGGTCGTTGAGCGACCTCCAGCGCCTGAGTCGCCTGCGCCGCGCGGCGAGCATGTTGCGGGCTCAGCGGGCCGAGCGGGTTCTTAATCTCTCCCGGGCTCGCTACGCCGCCTCCTTCTCGAGCATTACTTACTCGCGGAAGGAGAGGGGAGCGGTACCCGGGCTCCAAGGTTTGGATGCACGCTTTGGATGCAACCGGGGCTAACGCTGTGATGATGTGTGTCGTACAAGGCGACTAAGGGGAAGGTCCCTTAATCGCCTTCTATGACACCTACAAGAATACATGACCCTTGAATTGTACTTCACCGGCAATCAATATTAATAATATCAACTTATTTATATAACTGGCGGATCCGGCAAACTTACTGCTATATTATAAATTATAAAATAAATCGAACGTAAGTATAAAAATGTTGAATCTTATGTCAAAATGACGTAACGCTTCATGAAAATGACTTTAAAGTCAATGAACGACGACGGTTCAATTAAAAGCGGCGATAGTCCACTGGCATACGAGTAGTTTTAGACTGCTGAGACGAGGTCTAGAGTTCGATCCCAAGTCGCCCTGGACGCACACCTCTGACTTTTCGTAGTTATGTGTGCATTAATAAATGTCAATTATCGCACGTAAGCGTGCGATAATTGACAATTAATTGATATCTACCGGGCACATTATAATAGGCTCGCCCCCTATTACATTGCGACCTTAACATAACTGGCGAATCGTGGGTGTGTAATACACCTCTGCCTACCCCTTCGGGGATACAGGCGTGAAGTTATGTTATGTTATGTTGGTTCAGTTATATTGTTCATACAAATATACTAAAATCGCGATGAAAAAATGAGGGGTGGAAGTAGGATGTCGCAAATATAGTAGGTTCTATTTTTATACCTACCAATACTTTGGTAATATAGACATCAATGCCTACCAAATATACAGAAACAATTTGAGTACAATCGGTAGAGCATGTTTTGGAGGAGTGCAACTACAAACACTGTGACACGAGATTTTTATATATTATATATTAGACTTTCTTAAATGATTATTTTAGATTACTGTTAGTATTGGAGGCCACTTAGAATCTATCTATGTTTACTGAGCATGAAAACTAGAGGATCATTTTTAGATTTTAAAAATTGGTTTCTAGCGAAGTAGTTTTATATTTCTTTAAGAAAATGTTGGTCAACTATTTATTGGGCTCGAATAAAATATTTCAAATGTTGATTCAAATACAATTACCTTATCTATAGAGAAATCTATAGATACAAACAGCATCTATTTTTGACGCTGACTGTACATATATTACCTATGTACGACGACAATTGTAGCTTAAAAAAATCTAATAAATGGATCCCCTTACCTCTTAAACCTTTCATGAAATAATATACTAAACATCAAATATATTAACTTCGTCCACTGGAGATTATAAAACTACTTACAGATCAGTTATTGGCCCATATATTCCAATGTAGAAAAAGGTTTGTAAATATTTTAGTGTTCAGCCACTTTTGTCGTTGACTGTACACCAAAGCGGCTGAGTCGATTTAGCTGAAATTTTCAGGCAATCTTCTGATTAGCTCAGCTAGTAATCCTTAGTAGCGATCGGTTGTAACCCCGAAGCACGTGCGAGTCGTTAGGCTGGTTACGTTATAAAATAAAGGTGTCTAAATAGAAACCTAAGATTTCTCTCGAAATAGCGGTCCAATTATTCTTGTCTATTCCTCCAAATATATAGCCTTACGTTGTCCGGATAAAGCCCTGACTCTGTCTCCATTTCCTCGCGGTATCGATCGACCACTACGTTTTGCGAATACCTAATGCGCTTCCTTAAACAAAATGAATCTTTGGACTTTCAACCTTGTCTTTAGAATCAGATGGTTGGGTTTAGAGTGAGTGATGGTAGGCTGTCTGTTCCGAAACGTTTGAACCTTCGAGAACTTCAAGGACGTTCAGGTTTTGTGAGTAATAATAATAGTAGGTGAAATTGTAGTTAATATTATGGATAATGAGGCAACTCGCATTGTAGTTCGTAAAGAAGCTGAGGCCCTTTTGATATCGTTAACGTATCATTTGGGTAATAGCAATATTAGGAGTGTCTTATGCAATGGTAATAAATAAACAAACAGGGCAAGTTAAATAAAACTGTTTAAAAACGATACGCATCGTTCAACTGATAGTATGGAATACAGGGAATACACTGATATTTCAAGAGGCTTTGGAGGTTAACAATTTTTTTCTCCATAATATGCACAATGCATATTATGTCTATTTTAATTTAGGATTTAATTTAATTTTATATTTTTGTATTAGTATTTCTCTGTGCCCTAGAAGTTTCAAGTATTTCTATATGTTCCTCTCAGTTACAATTAAATCTACAGACTTGAGTTAGAGTAGACATTGTCGAACTATACTAACCGAGAATGGACCTTCAGAAAATTATGGCTAGATTTTAATATAGTTCTTGTCTTGTCTTGTACAATATATTGTACAAGACCTGAAGGTCCATTCTCGGTTTTTTTCCCCTGATAAAGTACTTTAAACAATACTTTATTTATATTAAAATCTAGCCATAATTCTACCCCTAATTGCTACGTAAACATAATTCTAAGAATGCGGCCATTAACACTTACTTACTTAGCTTTTATTAAGGTGAAGACACTTTGTTCATGTGTTCTTTGTATGCAGCTCTTATCACTACATTTATTTATTTGTCACTAAAACACTACACTAACTCAATCGGTTTCGTCCGATTCAGTCTTCTTACGATATTAGTGATGTCAAGAAGCTGGATTGATTCAACATTCACATGGCGATGAAGCCTGTTTTCGTGAGCTTCTGCATTCTCGTAATAATATTATGATCAAAATTCAGTATCAATCTAATCTCGATCTCACCAAATAAAATACCCTAAAAGGTATTGTCGTAACAAGTCTGTCTGTCGAAGTGCCAATCGGTATTCTGCTAGACTTTGTAATTAATATTCTCCCCTACTTTTTGGGTCATGTTTGACACTGTTATACGATCGTCATGTGACTGAACTTTAATTATATTAAGATTAGATTAAAACCATAGCAATACGGGACTAAGTGTTTATGAGCAGATTACCTATTTTCAGTCAATTCATAATTCAATCTCATTTCAATCATTTTTCGTTCTGTGATTGTTTAAGATCACTGGAATCGGCCTTCTGATCTTCTGGAGCTTGTCGCAGTTGTCAAATCAAATTCTCCTCTTAAAGCTTCTAGTAGTTGGTTTGAACTTGTAGTATTTTGATGGCAAGTTCAAAGTCTTGTTGTTTAACAGGCGATGGGTTTGTGTTATGAAGTTAGACAATTTTTATCGAAGTTGACGTAATTTTCTTTTAGTATACTCGTAACTGAAATTATAAGTGTTCGCAATAACCCCTCCCATTAAGTAAATGAACATAACTGGCGAATAGTGGGTGTGCAATACACCTCTGCCTACCCCTTCGGGGATACAGGTGTGAAGTTATGTTACGTTATGTATGTATATATGATATATATGTGTTATTAACTAAATAAATTGCTTATATTAGTAGTAAGTTTTATCGGCCGAGATTGGAAATCAAACTCGCAACCTCTCACACCGGACGCCGGCAGCCGATCCACCCGCTATGCTTGCGGGCCACTTCGTCCATTTCCCCAGTTCTCCCCTTGAAGAGGGTGTGGTTGATCTATCTCTCTCATTGCACCCCGTCAAACCTACTTGTATCCTTGATCATGCGGGTTCGATCCCCGCTCAGTGCAAATATTTGTATGCATGAATATGAGTATTTGCATTGGTCTGGTCGTGCCTCGGAGAGCACGTTAAGATGTCGGTCCCGGTTGCCATACGAATATGTATGACAGTCGTTATAGGGGAAATGGGTGAAATGGCCCCACATAGAAGGGCTGATCACCCGTCTGGTCAAACGGCGTCCCCACTGGCAGTATAACAGTATCCTTGATCATCTGTTCCATCTTCAGATTGCTTGTCTTCCTCGTCCAGTCTGTCCGATCCCAGAAGTTCCCATCTGATCAATGTGATCATGGTTTTCTTCGCTATCCATGCAGTTTGACGCCATAGTCACTAGGCTACCGCCGCACCGCTATAATTACCATAAATGCAAAACCAGGGTTCGAACCTTTGAGCCACTAGACTACCACAGTTTCAAACATTACTTCATGATTTAATGTGTTGCAAGCGTGTATTGGCCCTGTGCTTGTTAGCTACCTTAGTTGTATGAAAAACCTGTTAGATTTATAATAAATCTTATGATTCTAAAACCGACTTGTTTCCTAAATCTCCGAATCAAGGTGGTTGGTTGATGAAATCCCGTATTATTTCCATATCAATATTTAAAAAAAAATCATATACAAATCCAAAGCATATTAATAAAAACACAATAAGTATAATAAAATTTACGTAGACGTCTACGTAACTCACTGTAGACGTTCTACGGTCGTAGTTCCGCTACGCTCATAAAGCAGGCATATTCTATAATTCGCAAAACTAATTTATTACTATCAGTGACCCAGAATGCCCTGAGTACCACGCCTTCCCTCCAATCGCCGCGCCCCACGCCTCGCGAGCCCACAAACTCGCCAATCAGCAGCTCTCGTTCATAGACGTTCGAAATTTAAAACGTCGCTGCAGACATATACCTGTTTCTGTCGCACGCCATTCGTTCGCATCTCGTAATTTAAAAAATTATAGCATATGTTTTTATGAAAATAGACAAGTGGAAATGGTTACTTTGACTTATTCTAAGTGAATATTCGGACTGTGACCGCGTAGATTATGGTTGAGAAATGACAACACGGTTAAGTTAAAGATGGGTGCCTAGTAAAATGTCAAATCTATTCATCCTTCAAAGAATACGTAAAACGGATCTTAAGATCAGATTATGGGGCTATGACATCTTGGTACTAGTAGGTAAAATATAGATTTTTATTTTAATAAATTCGAGTTACTTTATAAAATCATATAAGCTTGAAGATGAAAAAAAAATAATGATTTTGATTAAAAAAACATGAAACTGGAGTAATAGGGTCGTTTGGTTTTCGTAAATTTAACGTTTCAAAATAGATAAAAAAAAAACTAATTTATTACAAATATTTTTTTAAAATAAAATTTTAGATAATTTTTTAATACTTTTAAAGCTCGTTTTTTATTTTATCATGTGTTCACCTGTCTTTGACTTTATTTATAGTGTTAATCACAATAAAGCTTCTAGACATACGTCATATTAAGCAAATTTCACTTAAGGGGTGTGTCACAACGAAGTTTCTTAAAATACTAAATCAGCATTACAACCTTATAAGGTGTCCATCGTCTCAACACCACCAACATTCTGAGAACTATGTTAGTAAAACAAATTCGTTCTTCATGTTTGAAGGTTGGAGGTCTATTTATACTGGTGTTTAACCCCTACACTCAGAAAATGAAATTTATAAAAAAATAGCTGCAAATTATATGCACGGGCATGGATAAAAGGGGTGAATTCAGTCGTGTTGATCTATTGGAGTAAATAAATGCACTTAATACTTAAATAAAAGTGGTTCAGTTGTAGTGCAGCTATAAAGCGGTAGTACCTACCTAAAGTATTATACCTATGTATAAATAGTTTAAAAAAGCCCGTTAAAACTATTTGAAGTACACATAACAGATACGTGCACATAAAAATATGGCCTTCAAAAGTTATGTCTACCTCCTTTTGTTTAGTAAAGAAAATTATACACTCAAAACGGAAAATAGCAAGGTATACTTGAATTCGATAATGAAAAATTTTCGAATTATGAAAATTTTAATTCATTAACATTTTATTAGTTGCCAGCAGTTTTATAATAAAAACTGTCGATTTGAATTTGGAAAGAACTCATCATGTCAAAATCATTTAAAACTTATCAGTTTTTATGTTACTACTCTAATTACAAACTTTTTGTTGGATGGTATATTATTCTTTAACATATAATATCAAATACCTAGTTTGATATGCTTATCTTCTAACGATATAATTATTCCACTAGCAGATGCCCGTTTGATTAACAAGCAAGTGATAATAATGCATTTAATATTTTGCAGGTTTCTTTTCATAATTAGTCTAGAAATGAAGCTAATTGCCCCAATAAAAAAGCCAATTAAAAACATAATAAACTATATAATAACATCTCCATTACACGCAAGATTGAAACAAAGTCGAAACACCGTTATGTTTAACTCACAACTCGCCATTTGCGTCTGCAATTATTATCAACATAACCAAGAAATAATCACCTCTAAGTACACTTTAAATACCCCCTCTACAACCTGTATAGTTAATGTAAGAAGGTGCAGGGAAGTTCATTTTATAGTGGTTGGTATCTTATTGCCATGACAGTTAGAAACGCCAAAACGTTTTAAGGCTAGGTCACAGGTTAGAATGTAAAGCGTGAGAATATTTTATTTTTATTATATTGCTAACGGTACTTAAAATGTCATATTATTCTTGTCGCCATACTGGCTAAGAAGTACGCCATTTGAATGAGTACGCTTAGTCATGAAGCACGCTAGTTAATTTTTATCACGTAAGAACTTTTCACTATCTAAAAAGTTGCAGAATTAACCAATTTTGAAATTTAGAGGCAGATGTATTGTTTTAAAATTCTAATAACAGGATTTTAATTAAAATGCTAAAAATCGTTGCATTTTCTAAAAAAAAAATATTTCCCACATCTAATATTTTGGCAAACGTAATTAGGGCACACCCCATAACAGAGCCGTGCTAGGACGTGACACGGTGGCTTGTCACGTAAACCTAACCCAATTACACCGACGTGACTCAGATATTCGACAGCACGACGCTACGCGGCGTGCAGCCCTAGTCGAGCTTGTTTCGTATGCCCGCCGTATGGCCGGGCCGGTTCGGCGCACACATCCACCCGCACGCCGTATAGTTTTGATACCAGATCCTCAATGACCGCTGGACCGACAGACTCGGCACACGTGTTTTAAGTTTTTACCTCCGGCTACCAAAATGCATGTAAATAGTGACGCATGCACTCGCGCGTGTATCCGAACATGTTGTGGCCCGCGCGGGAAAAGTTTGGCGGATTTGGCACTTGACATTCGCGCGCTTTGCCTTTTTATTTTTTTCTAACGCGTGTGCGGCTGCGTTGGGCCGTTTGTGACTGTGCTCGTACTGAACAAGTGAAAAAGTGCTGAAATATTAACTTGATTGTGAGACTATGTGTTGTTTAATTGTATTAGTGAATCCGTGTTGAAATTTGGATGTTTCATAATAGGTAAATTAAATTTAGTTGCAGTTGTAAAAAATCTTAATAGGCTGAACAGTGGTACATCAAGGCTTCAGAATATTGTTTTTAGATTTATAAGGCCGACACTTTGTAATGACATAATATTTTTAAATTTCAATTAAAATAACTTCTTCAAACAAATTGAATCAAGACAAACACCTTTAAATACCTCACAAACCATCTCTTGCGCATGTCTAATGCAAACAACTGTCATTACTTAACAAACAAAAGACCTGTTAATTCTTAAATCCCTTAAGGTTAAGACAACAGCAACGCAATGCTTAGACTGTTCAAATATGGAACGTCACTAATAGGTACCGATGTCACATAAAGTGCCGCTGTCATTAAGAAGTGCCGATTTGACAGACGAAAACAATCGGTGTACTGCGCGTACGCATTAAGTCAACATAAATGGGATATGCGGCCGATTGACTGTGTACATATTGTAGTTATCTATTTAGGAATGTGGGAACATTTTTTTTAATGGATAGGGTTTTTAGTAAAGTAAAAATGTAAATAGATTAAATTAAAACTATTTTAATCGATTCTATCGCGATCTATTTGGTTGTTTTTTATCATTTACACTGATCCCGACGTTTCGGTTGCTTCTCGGCAGCCATGGTCAAGGCGGTACTAAAGATGGTGGTTGACGAATAGTTTGAAGTGTAAATTATCTCTACTTCAATCTGTATCATCCACGAAAAATATCATGTTCTTAAATATATTATTAACTTTAGAAAACGTGCAGATACAATTTTTGTAATTTTCAACATAAAAATATGTACCTACCTACCGTTAACTACCTTTTCAAAGCAAATATTCTTCTCACACGATTAATCATCATCATCATCCGACCGCCAATCCCGGTTGCCTCCAAAGCTTCGAAGCCCAGAGTCCGTTCTCCGAGTCTATACCTTTCCTTATGAATTGGTTTATCAAAATCATAAAAAAAACTTGGTGCGTTATTGTAAATCCTTGTTAAAATAGTGTTATGTCAGTATCAGAGGACACTGGGTAAAGTAAGTACATTGGTGGTGAAAACCAATCCGATATCTTATCATTTCTAATCATAAGTCCGCATGTATATAAAAGTTAATTTTTCATATACCTACTAAGAATTACCAGTAGGTAGTAATTTTGTACAACATCTAACTTTAATTCAAACCTCATTCTGTTTAGCATATATTATGCGAAAGTTTGAAAATTTAGTTTCCTAGTTGTTAGTGATAATCTAAGTTCTCACGGGTAGGTTCACAAGCGATTAAATTGGTCCGGCATCATCATCTTCCATTCCTCGATCGCATCCGAGGCTTTCTTGGAGTCACCTTGGTCCGAGGTCTGTTTTTATAATTTCTCCAATTCGCACAGTTTTGGGCATCCATGGCAGTGAGGCAATTGACATGCATATCATCTTCTACAAAGCCAAGTCAGCGCTGCTAAGGTCTATCCCTCCTACCGGGCCCGGCGGAGGCGGCCAGAAATATGTTACCCACGTAGCCTGGCTGTCGCCGCAGAATGTGGCCGCGCCACCAAATGCGGCTCTCCTGCATTTTATACGCGATTTCACGGAGATGAAAGCTACCACTGATGCGAGGGTTCTTCACGTGATCCTTACGCGTGACTCTACACATCCACCGCAGCATATTCATCTCCGTGACATCCAGCTCCTGCTTCTATCTCTTTAGCAACGGCTATGCTGCACAGCATGGTTTTATAGACCTGCCCCTACAACCTAAACGGCATGGAGATTATAAAAGACACCAGTCCACTTACGCCATTTAGTTTGGGATGTTTGTTGTTTAACGCCTAAGGGTTATACCGTGATGTTAAATAGCCTCTAACCTTCACGAAGTATGGGGATAATCGAATGCAAAGACAATTTTATGAATCACACGAGTTGTTCCAGGGTTTAGCGTGTTCAATCAAACAAACAAACTCTTCAGCTTCATTATTATTAGGTATAGATATGGCCCAGGGTCAGTCGGGGTGCGAGGGATATGCTCTATGGGCAACCTTACACCCCGGCGTCTGTAGACCCGAGACGGCGTGCGGTTTTAGGTATAGATATGCCAATTCTACTCTACTAGATACATTTATACATATACTACTACTACAGACATTAGGCGGTCACCGTAGCATATAAACTCCTTTTTATTACTTTTTCGGAAAAATCCCATACCGTAATTTTTTGAGAAAGTCATGTAGCAATTTGTAAGCAAGAGCATATTCTTTTAAATTAGAATAGTACATGGCTGTTCTGCTATTAGATGTGAAGATGAGCACCCTGTCTACAGCGAGCTGAGCTATGAACCTAGGTACTTATTTATTGCTTGCTTTGGAAGTGTTATTCCAGGATCGTAGCAAGTGGAAAGATGTCGTCTCTGCCTACCCCAATGGAAAAGAGCCGTGGTTATATGTGTGTATGTTAAATATGATCTGAAATACAAATATTATTTCAGGATAACACCATTTTGTATAAGGTATCGTGGATACAAAGAGCCGATCCAATTTTAAGATTTGGTTTCTTTAAGAAAGAGACACTTTAACTTAACTTTAATAAAAAAAGTAAATTATAATAATCAGAAATATTATTATGTCCTGTGCCTAATGTAATGACTTATTCGTCAACTGGCTCACGTGGAACTGTAGGCACAGGACATTGAAATCCTTTCCCTTCATCAATTGAATATTACACAGATACATTACATTAACTGGAATACTTTGATCCAGGCATACATTTTTGCATAGTCCACTTTCATAATTGCTGTCAATATTTTTGTTGCCGGTATTCTTGCATGACTTGCCTAAAATATCCACAATCTGATTAACATACGTACGGCTAGGTCGATCATAACATAACATAACTTCAGGCCTGTATCCCCGAAGGGGTAGGCAGAGGTGTATTACACACCGACGATTCGCCAGTTATGTTAAGGTCCCAATGTAATAGGGGGCGAGCCTATTACCATCTACTGGGCGCATTCTTAAGCGAGCGATAATTAACATTTATTAATGCACATATAACTACGAAAAGTCAGAGGTTTGTGCTCGAGGCGACTGGGGATCGAACTCGAGATCTCGTCTCCGCAGTCCGTTACGTACGCCACTGGGCTATCGCCGGTCGGTCCTTACTGGGTAATCCATTTACTCTCACCCCATAAATCTGTTTCATCAATCTCTACGTAGCCGAACCATTTCAGCATCCCTTTCTACTAAAAGATGTTCATGATACATCTTGGCCACTACATCTTCTATCATAAGTACACAACGATTCCTTAACATGCTGTTCCTATCTTGGTTAATCAATCCACTTAGTTGTTAAGGGGTCGATCTTAACCACTAACCGTTAGTTCTGGGTTCGAATTCTGGTCATTATATTTTCGATGTGAACTTACACCCAACACAAGCAATTTAGTTAAGCTGGAGAGGCTAGGGGAATACTTGTAAGTACGGTTACTAAGCTAAAAATACTAGGTCTGCAATACATTCTGCTGTTTCAAAAATTGAGCGAATCTCCCCGACAGATAACCGTCATCAGTGTAATTTGTTTGAATAGTTCGTCAATGGTTAATTTTTTAACCAGCCATTGAATTTGTGCCTTATCACAAAATAACTGACTGGTTAAAAAAATGGTCATAAAATTCTATTTTGCACGTGCCTAAAGCGAAGCGCCTAAAGTTACAATTAATAAAAAAACTATGTTTCAATGACTTTTGGTAAAGTTTTTTTGCAGTTTTTTCATAGCTAAATTGTTGCACAAGTCCTTAGGCTGCGGTAACCACCACTGTTGGTGGGCCGAGTGCCACCTAAGTGGTATAAAAAAAATAAAAATTGTTTTTCTTTATTTCAAACTGGACTCTCAAAATTAATGTTTAAAAATGCATAGGTTTTAAAATTAACACGTTCATTGTTAAGAAAATGCGTTTTCGTTCTGTCTTCAACATCAAACCTATACCTAAAGATGTGTCTTGCCTGGGTCTCACCAATCCTAGCCAGGCAAGTCCTGGGACACCTTATCTGATCACATTAACAGAACAAACGCTTTTCTTCTTTCAATCGAATAATAGATCCAAAGTAAGCATAGCTTAACTAGCTTATGTTATGGGTTCTACAATGCGGATAAACATACATAGACACATTTTATTTTGTAAAACTAGTGGGGCGGAAATCACACAGTGATTGTCAAACTTGGGGCAAAACTTAGATATTTTAGGGACAATTTGTATGGTGAAACCTTGAACGTACAAACCCCAAAATCTAATCAGTTCTTCCCATTAACCAAACAAGATGATTGGCGAAAGAATTTTTTATATCGGATAAGTGGTTCTTGAATTATTGCGTAAACAGACATCCAGACATCCAGACCAACAGACAGACCGACACAAAAACTTTTTTTGCTTAATTAGACTTAGAATCATGTGAAACGTCGAGAAAAGTGATAAAAAGGGGGTGTAAGATTTAGATTTTTTTTGCGTGATTTTAAGACTTCGGTGTCCACCTGGTTGGTGGCCCGAAGTAATACATATATATTATACATAGAATCACCCAGACCAATGCAAATATACATATTCATGCATACAAATATCTGCGATGAGCAGTAATCGAACCCGCGACCTCTTTTTTTTTTTACGTGCTGACATCCCTTCGGACACACCCCCGCCAGCCAGCTGGGGTGGCTATGTCGGGCATGAACCGACTAAAACTGCACCGTGTCCTGCTCAAGTATCCAGACTATGCCTATGCAGATGACTATGCAGAACGCGCTACCACTACGCCACAGAGATCATCAATCGAATGGTTCCTTCATTTATCGGTGACTCTACTGGCATCAGGGTGGGACGAAGCTATGATAGTAATTACTCATTAGTTCTGTGGGTCAAATTGACACTGGAAATAGTGAGAACAACCCGATTACTAGATGTAGGTAGATTGATGATAATTCATTTGTATACCATGTGTACAATATATTATTTATTATTAACAAGGTTATTGCAATGTTTAAAGGGTGGTATTTGCTAAACACGATTTCTTCCAGGCAACCATAGTATGTATTAAAATATTTTTACAAACAGTTGTGAATTCGGATGTTTATATATTTTTTAAAGTATATTTTCGGGCATAAATCCTTCAAATGCAGACGGATTTGCACAATATTTTTTTTGTTAGACAGACATTTATTCCGAAGTTATCCCGTGATGAAGTGATTTAATAATAAGTTTCGGAAATAGATAACGGAACTCTTCAATAAATGGCAGCAATGCTGCTGTATCATTGTATGCATTGTTTACATAATCAGATAACATCACGCCTGTAGGGTACAAGGGTATGGAAATATATTCAATATATATATTCTGCGAATTTGCCGTCGTTTATGAGCAGATTTTAATAATTCTTTTTGGATTAGGTTTGATTTAGCTGGTCTCATTTTTTTGGGATAGCGTGTCTTCTTTGACCCGTTAATTGGGTGAAGAAGAGAAGAAAGGAACACCTAACTGGTTAGTTGGGAAAAAAATAAAAAGGAAGAAGATAGACGATATATCTCGTCACTACTAGGTTTTCTAAATGATATTTTGCGAAGCTTACACCGCAGAGCCCTCATTCTTGTTCACACAAAGCGGTTACTTCAAAAGTATACGCCTACGGACCACCCAAGTTGTTTTATGCTAATTTTCAAGATTTTTAACAAATTCGACAGTGGTATTTTAATATTTAAGGAAACGAATTCAAAACTAAAAAATAGTTTTATGTGTGTGCTATTTTCTGTAATCTGCTGTTTGAATATGTTGGTACAGCCAACGGCAAAAGTTGCTCAACAATAAAATATTTACAAAACTTTTTTGAATAGGAATACATACACTAATAATACATTTTATGAATGTAGTTTAATATTTACCAGAGGATAAAGTTGATATATTTCATGGTTTGTTTATTATTTTATGAAAAGTTTAAGAGTTAAGGACAATAAATTAGAATTTGTAAATAAATATTCTAAGACACTCTACAAAACGCTATGTAGAAGTTTGTCAAGCTATGCTTACTTTGAGCTGGACCCCAATTATCCTCGGTTTCCGAATCCAAAATTAGTGATACCTCTTCCATCTTTATGAGTAGTCTCTAAATTAATCAATTAAACAAAATCGTGAGTAACTGGATGCTAAGATCTGCAAACTCTCTCAGAAGAATCAAGAACATATTTTACTGGTGGTAGAAATTTGATGACACAAATTTGTCACAAAATTCGGCCGGGTAGGTTAGCCTCCATAGTAATCCAATTTCGATTTGATTGCGTTCAGGGGTCAGCAAGTGCATAGCCGGGCAGGGGGATTGTGGTCGCAGCACTAGTGGGACCGGTGGGTGTCACGCGGTGCTGCGACGACAATCTTCTTCTGATGAGGCCGTCAAGCTGAGTGCCACCATTGTTAACATGGTACGTGTATGTAATGGTGACCCTCTTTCCTGAGACTTTACCTTCAGCTTACCATCAGGCGAGGTGAAGTCAAATTGACGTGTCCTAAATATAAAAAAAACAGAAAAATGTGTCAAAATTAGTAGTATGTGTGCACAATATTCCTTATATAAATATATATGCCTAGTTAAGGGTTTACTTTTTCTTTGAAATTATCTGAATTAGCTTAACAAGTATTACGCGTTCTAGTATGCGGATAAAAAAAATAGATATAGGTTTTTTTTGTAAATACGTAACCACATTATATAGAAACACCCAGATTAATTTAAATTTACATATTCATGCATACAAATATTTGCACTGAGCAGGAATCAAAACCACTTTTGTTGTTGACTGTATTTCATAGGAATTAGGCATTTTACTACATATTTATTCTTAATTTGTGAAGAATGACACATGACACATTTATTTGACGTTTACCAATGATTTACGATGTTTCTCGTATATTTATAATGTTTTCCGAACATTCGAGAAGTACGCTATGGCGTGGCATTTGTAAAGTAAACAGACGGCCGTTATCACAATATTTATTAGGAAATTAATCGCATTTGCTTTGTATATTGCGTATATATGGTTACGCCAGAGTTGAGAAATTAGTGTAAGTAGGTAGATATCAAATAATACGGTAGAAGCGGACGTGTACATCTTCACCGAGTGGTGTACAAATGTTGATTTTGAATTACAGTTTTTTTTTTTAAGTTTTGGTATTTTTTTTTCATGTGAGCTCTTTGAGCTATGGCACTTTCTATGCTCAAATTAAATTTTTGTAAGACCTGAAATCAATAAATATAATATTTAAATTTTAAATATTAAATCATAGAAAATAGGTTTCATACCTTATTTCTTTTAATGTTGAACTTTTTGTAGTACTTACTTATTTTTGAAACATTGGTAATTTCTTCATCTACTAGTTAGTTAGTAGTAGACACCAGATGAAATAATAGTCAAGCAAAAAAGAGATAAAGAGTTCATCGAAATTTTCGGGACTCCTAACGCACTTGTATTTATTATAATGAAATATTAATTTTAGAAGTTCCAATTTAAAAAAAAAAACGATTAACACCACCAATAACAGATACCGCGATCAAGACGAAAACAACACGAGAATTAATCCAGTTTAGTTGAACTTGAACGAACTTGCCTAATTATTTTCACTAGTAAAATCCGACCTAAGTAATAGACCAGTCTTCATCTTCTTGAAAGACTGGGAGAAGAAGCAAGAAATTTCATGTAAACTTAAATTAACATTGAAAGTACGTTTTTTTAAAGTACTGTTGTAATAATAACCACAATTGTATGTTTACTTACTTAATATGAATTATTTATTAATGTTCTTTTTAATATTAAAATTCATGAGACCGCTATGTATAAATAACTATACACGGATTAATGGACCCTTTATTATTCAATAAATATAACTATACTTAATACATTCAATTTAATTTTTTAAGCATTTTGTAGGGTTACATTTTCTAAAGATTTAGATCGGAAAAAGAGAACATCTAGAAAGACATCTAGAATAGAACAGTCGCCTTAAGACGTATATAATATATTCGGAGAATTTCGAATATCTGGGACGTGTCTAGATAGCTCAGCTGGTCAGAGCCTTCCCCCTGTAAGGGACTGGTCGCGGGTCCAAGCCCCGTTCTAGATGTTCTCTTTTTCCGATCTAAATCTTTATACTTAATACATTTTTTCATGAATTCCCAGTTAAACAATTCGTTTGACGACCTACGTAGCGTAGATACAAGGTCAAAAGTGGCAGGTTCGATTCCCGCTCAGTGCAAATATAAGTATGCATGAATGGCTACAGATTAAGTTAAGACATCATTGGTGAGGGGTCTGTATGGGACCCTACCAAGACATTTAGGACCAAGACAACCTCACCTGCAAACCGGGACACCCGGGAAGTCAAATGACAGTCGCTACCGTAAAAGTCAAGAAAAGACTAAAACCGCATGCCTTCTCGGGTCTACAGACGCGGGGGTGTAAGGTTGCCCATAGAGCATATCCTTCGCACCCCGACATGGCTCTACTACCTATAGACTAAAATGCCCCACTTGTTTATAGATGGAAATTTTGAAAAGTTAAGTACGAGTCAAACAATTTTTTTTTTGTTTTTTAAACAAAACCACAAAATATAAAATACTAATACTACTACTACTACTACTAATTCTGATCTCGTTCCCGCTACCCATGGGAACCTATTCCCGGGATGAAAAGTAGTCTATGTGTTATCCCGGACCATAGTCTATCCCTGTACCAAATTTCAGCCAGATCCGTTCAGACGTTTTTGCGTGAAAGAGCAACAAACATACATACTCACAAACTTTCACGTTAATAATATTAATAGGATTTACGTTCTAGAAGAAACCTAGAATATATTTGGCGTAGTGGTAGTGCATTCAACTGCACCCGCACCCCTGTCGGGGGTGCGGGTTCGATTCCCACTCAATGCAAATATTTGTATTCATAAATATGTCTATTTGCATAGGTCTTTTTGTTTCTATGTAACAGTAAGTATTCACAAAAAAAGTGTATAAGTATGTTTATACGCATTCACCCATAACAGCACCCATAACACAAGCTAGTTTAACTATGCTCACTTTGGGTCTAGAAAGCGCTGTGTAGAATGTCGAAGAATATATTTATCATTATGTTTTTTCGAATGAAACTCCAAATTTCTTACTGATCTATAAAAATGATACAGTGAAATGTGAAAATGATTTTGAATACGGAACTACAGTGAAAACATGATTTTGAATATTAAGCAGTGAAGTGAAAAGATGATTAAAACGGATCTTAGTGAAAATTATTTTTAAAATGGAACTATAGTGTGCAATAATGGAGCATCCTGGTGGTTTTACGTCGTCGCCGTGGGCCGCCATGCTGGGTCATGGCATGCATGGCATGATGCAACATGAGTACTCACATGCACATGCCCATACCTCTATGCCCATGGATCTGCATGTGCCGCAACCTTTTCCTTATTACCGGTGAGTTTTATCTGTAAACTCTGTCACTTTATTAAATTAAAAATACTAACTGTACCTTGTCTGTATATATATGAAGTTGTAAATTTTGTGAAGGGTAACATGAGCCGCTTCACTACATATAACTGTGTCCGTAACCGCTTCAAAATATGTATGCCTCAACATAAAACTGCGCTATATGATAAGAGTGTCTTCTGTATGGCACTTCGTTTATTTAATAAATTACCAAAATGTATTTAGAAAAATGTCCTTCAATTACTTATAACAAAGGCATACTACACTATAGACGAATACCTTAAAGACAATCTGTAATTAATGCGACTACTACTTACCTTTATTATTATTTTTCAATTATACATTATTTAATTTCATTTTGACATGTTTTTTATACATTGACATTCCTTAAATTTGAATTTCTTCTCATTATTTAATTAGTTGTGCTACTTGGTTGACTTCTATTTTATATTTTATTAAATTGAAAATTTGCTTGCCTTGTGGGTGGAATACGGAATGACCAAACTTTTTTTTTAAAAGCTATGTTATATCTAATTGTACCTGTGTTCGCAAATAAATGATGATTATGATTATGATAAACAGTTCTGTGGTTTTATAACAATAATAATCTTTATTTTGTTTTCATTGTATTCTCGCTAATAAATTGTCTTTATTTGCAAGAATATTGTTATAAAATGGTTCTACATAAATTGGACGTGTAATTTTTTTATTAATCTTACGGCGAATTAATGAAGTTAAGTGTGTACAAACTTAATATGCGCACATTTCGGAATTGCACAACTTGATACCTTCAAGCCTTTCCACCAACTAACGACCAGACGCACAGAGACACACCACCGCTAAATGGTGGATATTCCTCTCATACGCACGAAAAGTTTTGGCGATACATTCATTATACGTGCAGCTAAGGATTGGAGTAAAATACCCTGCCTGAGTATGTGGTCCCGGAAAGTTATAACCTGGAATTCTACAAGTCACGAGCCAATAGGTTCCTTCTAGGCAAACGTGTTTCTTTGTAGACCACATCATCAGTTACCACCAGGCGAGATAGAGGTCAAACATGAGCCTATAACTGTTAAAAATAAAATGTCCAATTGCTTACGCATTTACACTTGAAATAAAACTAGTTTTAAAGGATATCGTTATTTATTATGTGTTATTTTTATATCTACACTATTCCCGGACTGCGATATACCTAATCTGTTAACATTAGTTTAATTTCAATGTGAAAAAATTATATTAATGTATTTATCGGCCTGCTGTGTGGTCGCGTATAAATCATTCGCTTAAGAGGATATTACCGGTTGCGAACTCCATAGGTAGAAAGTCGAGAGGATTTCCGCACGAAAAAAAATGGTACATAGTGGAGATACCTTTTTTTTTCGTGCGGATATCCCTTCGGAATAGTGGAGATACCTAAAATTTTGGTCAATATGTAAGTAATTAAATTCTAAGAAATTTCTTAAACAGAATAAATATACCAGTATCCAGGGTAATGGTTTCTAGTTTCTAAACATGTAACTGAAAAGTTTCTATTTTACATAGAAAAAAATTATCAGTAGAGATGTACTTGAAATGTTTTACGAATTGGACAAAAAAAGTACTTGTAAATTTAGTTGAGAAAAGTCAACATAATAATTTCGGTAGATGATTTCAGCGTCGCTCGACGTAAGTATAGGAGAATTACGACACCCTGGACATGAAAAGTAGTTTAGTTGCTCAGAGTATTCCCCCTATAAGGGACTGGTCGCAGGTTCAAGCCCTCTATAGGAAACGTTAGCATAGGTAGGACGGTACGGCGACTAGCGCCCCTCCCCCAAACCGGGGCAAGACGGGGTGCGAGGGATATGCTCTATGGGCATATTACACCCCGGCGTCTGTAGACCCGAGACGGCGTGCGGTTTTAGTCGGTTCAAGCCCGACATAACCGCCCCCGCTGGCCGGCGGGGGGTATCCGAAGGGATTTCCGCACGAAAAAAAAAAAAAAGGTACGACCGGCGGAAATCCCAACGGGTTTTTAAAAAAAAGTACTAATAGTTTCAAAATTTAATTAATATAAGGTACTTATTTTGTGACTATTGTTTAACAAATCAATAGAAAAGTGCTCTGCAACTATCTCTTGTATGCCACAATTCAGCTTACCATCAGGCGAGGTGAAGTCAAATTGACGTGTCTAAATGAAAAAAAAAGGGCGGGGGGTATCCGAAGGGATTTCCGCACGAAAAAAAAAAAAGGTACGACCGGCGGAAATCCCAACGGGTTTTTAAAAAAAACGTACTAATAGTTTCAAAATTTAATTAATATAAGGTACTTATTTTGTGACTATTGTTTAACAAATCAATAGAAAAGTGCTCTGCAACTATCTCTTGTATGCCACAATACTATGTAGATGTTCAACATAATTCGACACCAGCGATCAGTCCCTTACAGGGGGAATTCTCTGACCAATTGAGCTACCTGAACACGCCCTCGATATTCGAAATTCTCCGATAAAAAGAGGTTTGAGGACACTGCCTGTTATTTTTTTTTTAAAGTGCTAATACTCTACCGGAACCGGAATCTCACCGGAATTACTAGTATTCCCGTTAGACCTTCTCAGCTAAGCTAAATTGCTTGTGTTAGGAGTGGGTTCACATCGGTAGTGTAATGGCAGAATTCGAACCTGGAACTTGTCGATCGTAAGGCCGACTCTTTAACCACATATACCATGGCCATTACTCTACCGACGTGAACCCACTCCTAACACAAGCGATTTTGCTTAGCTGGAGGGGTTAGGGGGAATATTAGTAATTTCGGTTGCTAATGTTCTAAGGGGGAGGAAATGCAATCGTCCCTTTTTTTTTCTTTTTTTTTTTTCGTGCGGAATTCCCTTCGGATACCCCCCCGCGTGCCAGCGGGGGTGGTTATGTCGGGCTTGAACCGACTAAAACCGCACGCCGTCTCGGGTCTACAGACGCCGGGGTGTAAGGTTGCCCATAGAGCATATCCCTCGCACCCGACTGAATCGTCCCTGGGTATGATTTTATAAAGCTATAGTGCATACATACATGTGTACAGGTGTACAGGGCTCTACCAACATCCTTGAGGCCCAAGCCAACCTCACCTGCAGGTCTGTCTGTCTGTTTGTCAAGACCTTTTTTACAGGAACGCCAAATACTCAGGTCAGTACGCCTGTAAGCTGTGAACGAATCAAACTTCTAGGTTAATGCAATCAAAAGGTGCAGCCAAAAATGCAAGGGCGTCAAAACCTAAAGGAGAACCCTTTAGGTTCCCGTTGAGCTAGAATCATGATATTTGGCAAGAAGCTAGGTCTTATAGCACAAGTAATGGGAAAAAGCAAAATACGTAGTAATCCGTCTCACAACAAAATATCTGTATGTCTGTCAAGACCTTTTTCTCATGAAGGCGTGGGAGGTATCTAATTGAAATCAATATGAAATACTCTGTAACGTCTTGAAACTGTAAAAAAATCAAACTTTTACGTCAACGCAATCAAAAGATATTGCCGTTTATGCAGCATATTTTGATAATCGCAAGTGGATCAAAACCTTTAGAGTACATAGTTGCCGTTGAGCTAGAATTATGAAATTTGTGCAAGAAGCAAGGTCTTAGAGTACAAGTGAAGGTTAAAATCCGAAAACCCTAAAGAAATAAACTCACATCACAAACAAAATCTGTACTCGTATGCCTGTCTGCCCAGACTAGAAGGCCTATAGTAACGTTGAGTTCGTCCCTCAATCCAGTTTTATACGGAACCCTCAGTGCGCGAGTCCGACTCGCAATGGACTGTTTTTAGGGTTCCGTTACCAAATGGCAAAAAACGGAACCCTTATTTATAGATTCGTCATGTCTGTCTGTCTGTCCGTCCGTACTTTTTACCGAAACTATAAAAACTATGCTGTTGAAACTTGGTAAGTAGATGTATTCTGTGCACCGCATTAAGATTTTCACACAAAAATAGAAAAAAAAAAACAATAAATTTTTCCGTATTTCACAGCCACTTTTTACCGAAACTATAAAAACTATGCTGTTGAAACTTGGTAAGTAGATGTATTCTGTGCACCGCATTAAGATTTTCACACAAAAATAGAAAAAAAAAAACAAAAAATTTTGGGGGCTCCCCATACTTAGAACCGAAACTCAAAATTTTCTTTTTCATCAAGCCGTGTCTATGGATCTATGGATAGGTCTTCAAAAATGATATTGAGGTTTCTAATATTTAAATTTTTCTATAAACTGAATAGTTTGCGCGAGAGACACTTCCAAAGTGGTAAAATGTGTGTCCTGTAATTTCTAAAATAAGAGAATGATAAAACTAAAAAATATATATGATGTACATTACCATCTCAACTTCCACCGAAATTTGGTTTGAACGAGATCTAGTAAGTAGTTTTTTTTAATACGTCATAAATCGTAAAACGCAATTTAGCTTTCACTCAATCAACTCAAATATAAAATTTACAAAAAAGCATTACTATGTTACTTGCCGCTACGGGACCCTTCATGGGCGAGTCCGACACGCATTTGGCCGCTTTTTTATAGTGTTAATGTACTTCATATTTTACATTATTCAAAGAAAAATCCTAACTAATCCATCTAATCCAATCCACCCTAGTGTCGTTCCCGGTTGCATCCTTCTCTTCTTACTGTTCCTTTCCATTCCATTGGTTTATTTTGGCGTTACTGGCGTCCGCCTCCCCCCACCCCCCAACCCCGAAAGGAAAGTCTACACCAGGGCTTATTTTAGTAATGGGAAATGTGGGAAATGAAAGCGGCGATAGCCCAGTGGCATATGTAACGGACTGCTGAGCCGAGGTCTCGAGATCGATCCCCAGTCGCCCCGGGCACACACCTATGACTTTTCGTAGTTATGTGTGCATTAATAAATGTTAATTATCGCTCGCTTAATAATGTGCCCGGTTGATGGCAATAGGCTCGGCCCCTATTACATTGGGACCTTAACATAACTGGCGAATCGTGGGTGTGTAATACACCTGTGCCTACCCCTTCAGGGATACAGGTGTGAAGTTATGTTATGTTATGTAAATGTTAAATATTTTGGATAATTTGTGATTTTTGTTAGAAATTGTTATAGTTACATACTTATATGTGATGAATGGACTTTTTGGTTTGGATTCTCTATTGTATATTTGGTCTGTGGTTCCACCATTATAGGTACGTAGGACCAACCCGAGGGAGCGATCCCAATACTGGAGATGGCCCAGCGTCAGTCGGGATGCGAGGGATATGCTTTATCTATGGGCAACCTTACACCCCGGCGTCTGAAGACCCGAGACGGCGTGCGGTTGAAGTCGGTTCAAGCCCGACATAACCACCCCCGCTTGCTGGCTGGGGGGGGGGGTATCCGAGGGGATTTCCACACGAAAAAAGAGGTACGTAGGACCGAAAACAATGTTAGTGAGATATGGGTTTCTATACCCCTCTGCTGACCCCTTGGGGGATACACAGACGTGAGTGTATTAAAAAAAACAAGGTGAAGAAACAAACTGGTATTTACCCCACACCTACATTCCTATCTTAATAACTCTAGCGTTTCGATTGGTTGTTTTTGAAGCACAGAGCAATTAAAGCTTAATTAACAATTATAACACTACCCAATCAGCTTAGGGAATTTACATGTGTATAAGGTTCAATTTCGTTTGAATATATTGTAACGTAAAAACTGGCAAGTCAGATATGGTTAGTTATTAGGGCGGGATGCCGTTCGGCTGAGCCGGCGCATGTTTTTGCACTCGCCCGCATATGTTACGTGGCATAGCGCACGGAAAAATAAGTTTTGTAACTTTGATGTTGTACTTGACGTTTTTTAGGATTAAAGAGGATTGTAAGTTATTTTCTGTATTAAGATAAGTTACGAAGTAATAGAAACGTATTAGTTCTTTTATTCTGTTTATAAATAGGAACTTTGTTTTATAGACAAACGACTCCATTTTATTTATGAACTATCATGCCTGTATATTCCAAAGGGGATTGGCAGAGGATTTCTACATTTACATTTCACAAGTTATTTTCGGGCCATATAATAATGACAATCGAAAATAGTATGTTATTACGATTTTTCTATAGTCATAGAAATAGCGTGAATGGGAACCCATTACAATCTTCAGGGCCGCACCAACCAAATTACAGAAAGGAGGAAAGTGGATCATGGGCTCCAAAGCGCAAAATTTGGATGCAATCGGGATTGGCTATGAAGAAAGAGCTCACTGAAAGGGTTAATTCCCACTTTTAAAGTAAAATATTACAAACCATTTTGAATCTTATATATTATTCTTCTATTATTCCTATTATTAATCACATAGATTTAAAGTTCATAGTAAATCTAAACCAACGCGGTGCTGCGAGACTGCACGCACCTTCTCGCAACTACTTTAAGTAACAAATTCCGGCTGCTAACGGCCGCTGCTCTTTCAGTGGAAATTGCCCCTCAATAGAGTCTCGTTTCAATAATAACGCATCAATCGGTACAATTCGGTATTTTTATCTTGACTACAGATCAGCAAGGAAAGGCACGGATACCTAGAGCACTGTAGCAGATTGGTGACATATAGGGACGGACGGTTTGCGTTATCTAGCCTATGACCCAGACACTTGGTGCCACAACAACCTCATCTGCCAAGTGATACACCTGCTGATTAACGAAAAAGACTCTAGCGTAGGCTTTCTTCTTGGGGTCGGGAAGTGGGATGGCAGTTGCTACCATAAAAGCCATACACGTCAAATCTAAAGAAAGAGGAGTAAGCAGGCGCCTTGCTCTGAAGTGCGAGCCTCGGAAGCATGGAAGCAATCGGGAAATATGCTAAGATTAACATAACATTTTCTTCGTCCTGGTAAAAATCGCAAAAAAGTGTAAACTAGGCAATATTTGTTCATTATTTTCGTCATCAAAACCTTTATAGTTGTTGCCATACTACGTTCAAACGACTCACATGCAGGTAATGTCTGCAAGGTGTGTGACGTCACCGCTGGTACCATTGTAACATAACATAACATAACATAACTTCACGCCTGTATCCCCGAAGGGGTAGGCAGAGGTGAATTACCATTGTACGATAGATAAAGACAATGTGTTAGTGGAATACTAGTAGTTGCCAGATAGGAGTAACATACTCTCAATGGTTATTGACAGCGGGATTTTAATATGATGGACATACGTGTTATTAGCTCCACATGGACGTGTCTAGTGTCAATGGATCACGTTGGGGCCAATACATGCAATTTTAAAAAGACATATATTGCTTTTACAGTAGGATTTCAGAGTGTAGAGAGGCCTTCGCTGTAGCGGTCATGTTTTGCGGTGAGTATCAGGTTACAAGGGTAACAAATGTCTGCCCATGCCGGCTCCGCCAGGCCTGTAGAGGTAGACCAAAGTAGTGCTGGTTTGCCGTTCAAGATGACATGCATGCCAATGGTCTCACTGCCAGAGATGTCAAAGACCGTGAGGAGTGGAGGTGTAAAAGTCGAAAAGCGGACCCCGGGATCAGAGGTGAGAGCCTTGGATGAAATCAGGACTTAACGCTGAGCTGATGATGATGATAAGGCGGCTTATAAAAAGAGTTAAACATACAATCCAACAAAATATAGTATGCAAGGTACGAAAAATATAATATACACGCACTTGTTCGTAAAGTTTGTTGATTCGATCTTGGATCAGGTAAAGATTACACAGTTGATTATCTACTCAAGGCAAAGAGAGGATACAATTTAATAGTCCGGATTGTGACTTAGACTTAATAACTTTTAGAATGGTCCATTAATTCTAATTAAAAACTTACACGCACCATTTGCAAAAAGTCCATATAACACGACTCCTATCAGCTTTCCTTTCAAGGACTGAATATCGAATAAATAGGGAATCCTTCTCATGGAGCGAACCTTTTTTTGTTGTTATGTAGAACTAACATAGTTGTAAGATCATTGTTGCTAACACACCAATGTCTGACACAAATGAATTATCTATACTATTATAAAATTGTAAATGAGTTGCGTCTGGACATTGGATATATTTAAAAATAAATACTTGGGTGATGTTAAATGAACGACTGTGAAAATAAAAATCTTTTTGGAATTCTTGTCTGTTTGTTTGCGATGGAAGCAGAAATTACTGAATGGATTTTGATGCGATCTTTTCTATTAGAAAGGTCTTAGTCAGGCTTAAAATCTGCCGTAGGTTTGATTTAAATTGGTTTACTAGAACCGGTGATATGTGCAAAAAATGATAACTAACTTTCGCGCGGGCGGAGCCGCTGGCATCTAAGCCGGGTCCCTCCTATCGGCTCTTTTCCCCGACGACACTGTGATACTGTGACTTGTTGTATAAAAAAAATCATACTTAATTATCCCTAGCAAACAGTGCATTTCTTGTTAATTAGCCTATTTTTCAGCGACTGTTTTTAAGTGCCAATGCCGTCTCTACCTCTTTTTAATATATGATCACAGTATACTCGTATATCATATAATATAATGTTCAAACATAGAATTCTATAAACACAGTAGTGTTCTTAATGTAAGACAAGAAGACTTTCCTTCCGTTAAAACAAATTTATTATTTAACTGAACTTATAACAACAAACAGTTATTTAAATATATATATATATATATATATATTTAATATAATAATTACTATAATATAATATTATTATTATATACATATTATAATATAATAATTACTATCGAACCCACGACAGCCTCCGTGGCGTGGCGGTATTGAAAGCGGCCGCTACGCAGGAGGCGCGGGTTCGATCCCCGCTCAGTGCAAATATTTGTATGCATGAATATGAGTATTTGCATTGGTCTGGTCGTGCCTCGGAGAGCACGTTAAGATGTCGGTCCCGGTTGCCATACGAATATGTATGACAGTCGTTATAGGGGAAATGGGTGAAATGGCCCCACATAGAAGGGCTGATCACCCGTCTGGTCAAACGGCGTCCCCACTGGCAGTATATATATATATATCGAACCCACAATCTCTGACCAAGTAGTCGAATGCTATAACGCTACGCCACACAGTTCGTTATAAGTGTTGATATTCGATCTGGGTACCGACTTTTATTACTTCTTTATCCAAGATACCTCCTAAGATACAAGATTCAGAAAAATACATTCCCACGTCTAAACATGCCGAACTCTATATAAGAAATCGATTACATTTTAATATCGATTCAGAATCGAATACGATTCAAATGACAGTGATCACGTGTCGTCCGTCGCCGCTAATGTCCGTTCGCACTATAATCTGCGCGTACGCACGCCGAAATTACGTCCAATATGGCGGCTGTCATTTGGCGCGTCGGGTCCGTTCAGAAACCTTAATTATACAGTTAGGTTTATAGTAAAGTGCGGTTTCCGATATATTGGGCCAACTTCCTTTGTTCATTTTACGTATAAGTCTGAGGTTTTTTAAAAACAAAACATATCCGAATGTATATTTTGTGTCATAGTTTAAAGGTTTGGATTTTTGTGCAGTTCTTAGTCATACAAAATTATATGTATTTATGACTATCAATCAGGAGGTTTAAAAGTCATCTTAGGTTTTAAGATAACTTTTTTTGTAAGCACTGTGCTCTTTGGACGGGGAAACCCCTGATGCCGAGGCGACGATGAAGTGACCAGTGATTTAAAAAGGGATAGGATAGGCCGTTAGAGCAACACGAATCATTCAATTAGCTATTGTAGTCCACTGCTGAATATGGACCTCTCTCAAAGTGTGCCATAGCGCCTGATCCTCCACCTTCTGCATCCAGTTTATTCTAGCTATCCTTTTGAGGCTGGGAACCTTCTGGTTGCCGAGGCGCTGTCATCATTCCAGGACTCGCTTGCTCCAATGGTCATCGGTCCTTCGGTAGTTGTAGCTAGTCCATAATAACTGTAGCTTGCTTATTTTGCAAATTATGTCGGTAACTTTGGTTCTTTGTTTTGTATTTTGTGTATTTTATCCTACCAAGCTGGTATCTCATCGTCTCTTGAGTTGATCACGCATAATCTCGCGCATAATGTGTCTCAAGGAAAATTTTATCTTATTTCGTTTTTTCTGCCACCAATCCCACCTGCCCAGCTCAGCTCTATATCAAATACCTGTAATTTTTTGGAACCTTTGTATTTCAATACATATAAAGTCAACAAAAATGTAACAAGACGTATTTATTCTTGGAACAGAATAATACAAAGTCGAGCTTTACCAGAGCCACAGGGAATAACTTGGCAAGTAATTCATTGATTTAATGGAGGTGGTTCGAGTGCCGGGTGTGGTCAGAAAAAGTAACCGAACTTAATCAAGCTTGAGGTTCAGTGATGACGGAAATTTACAATTCGTTGTTGAATATTAATTTACGATGGGAAATATTTGCAGCTTGGATTGACACAGTACTGAATAAGTCATACTAACGCCTGTATAAAGTGTATAACCCTATTTTCTGACCGGGTTTTGTATGCGTGATGTGAAAAAATATGTATTGTAGACGCCGTCAATTGGCTGGTCAGATCATCATTCTAGAATTCTCAGCTTCTGGAACGGTGTCCTCTGATTTTTGGATTGAACTTCAGCTTTTCATCAGGCTGGGTACAGTCAAATTATAAAAAGAAGGCAGAGATGTACTTGCATTCTCATTTCGCCAAGTTTGATGTAGAGATATTATTGGAGACATTTAAATTTCCAAAACATCCCCAGGATACTCACGCTTTGCTCCTACCAACTCTACCCTAGACATGTTTATATATGTAGTATTTCATAGAAAAAATCTATTTAAGCTTTAGTGTTACAAGTTAGTAGTAACATGTTTTTTATTGCTTCTATTTCGGTCCTAGTAGTATACTACTACTACTACCTACTAGTATCTATATAAGCAGTCGCCTAATTATTCTTAATTATGTATTACAAATGCTGTTTTCTATATTATAACCTAACCTATATACTTATAGAATCCAGGACGGGACGGGATTTGAAGTCTATGTAATATTTGCCTTCACGTGAATATTACATTTATTAAAACAAACTTTTAAAATATGTAACCAAATTTCGTATCGGTGCTGTTTACCGGTGAAGAGGAGCTGGACTGAAGAGGAGCTGGATCTGGAGCTAACCCTGGATGTGAATTCAGGTCATTGTAATATAGTCATAAGTTAAAATGGTTATGAATCTTAATATGTATCGAAGTCACTTGGAATAAATAATTTATTATTATTGCAATGTCAAACTTGTAGAATAAGATGGACAAGATTGACGAAACAGATTTATGAGGCGAGTGTGAATGGATAACCAGGTGAAGGTCGACCTTCGCCCTAGTCGATAGATCGAAGACATGTTAAGAAAGGGCTAGGTCAAGAGTACACGCTACTGGCAAGCATGAATGAAAACAATTATGAAAGTAGAAGAAGCGAAATGTGTGTGCCAGAATCGTAGCAAGTGAAAAGATGTCTCTGCCTACCTCAATGGGTGAGAGTCATGAGTATGTACATAAAACATAGTCGGTCTGTTCTGTTTTTCTTGTAAATATTTCATTACTACTGAGTGTTGATTAGTCGGTTTAAGTTTAGCTTCATTTTGCCTCGGTCATCAATATTAATGTTGGTTTGCCTTGTGTAAATGTATTGAATGCCTGCGTGCCGATTTGTGTAAATGTTGGCTTGATGAGATTTTTTAAATTGTTTAAACTTTTAGTAATAATTTCAC
The DNA here is from genome assembly GCA_946251805.1 of Cybosia mesomella. NCBI lineage: Eukaryota > Metazoa > Arthropoda > Insecta > Lepidoptera > Erebidae > Cybosia > Cybosia mesomella. The sequence goes on from OX276409.1 coordinate 18,270,295, forward strand.
ATTAATTTGATATTACTCATAGTTACAGAATGTTGGTGAAGTATAGTAGAATTTTAGTACGATTTTTGGCAAGTGTCTTTGCGAGACAAAAAATTAGTTAATAAAAAAATATAGGTAAATACTTCTTCTTACTAAGAACACGTATTCCAAGCTAGTCCAGAAATGTTTTCTTAGGGTCTGGATAGCGATTTATCTAAAAAATTAAAAAAAAAAATTATTTATGTTTACTTCGATCTGGTATGGTTGGTAGTGGTGCGGAAGTCACTTCGGAAGTCACGTCGCCGGCCAGCGGGGGTGGTTATGTCGGGCTTGAACCGACTAAAACCGCACGCCGTCTCGTGTCTTAATACGCCGGGGTGTAAGGTTGCCCATAGAGCATATCCCTCGCACCCCGACTGATCCATCTCCGGTTTCGAAATGGCCCCCTCAGGTTGTGGAACCACGGTATCCCCGTCTTGCTCCGGTTTGGGGGAGGGGCGCTAGTCGCCCCACCGTCCCAGCCTGCTTCTGCTGGGATGACAGGCGGCCTTACCTGCCACCCCCAGGCCTGCGCTCATGCAGGACGGAGGTCGTTAAGCGACCTCCGGCGCCTGAGTCGCCTGCGACGCGCGGCAAGTTGCGGACTCGGCGGGCCGGGAGAGTTCTAAATCTCTCTCGGGCGCGCTCCGCCATCTCCTTCGCCAGAAGTAGGTGGCGGCGGCCCTCCCGGAGCGTACCTGTATTTCCGAAGTACTTAACCCAGTATGTGGCGGTTCCAGGGCAGTGTAGGAGCACGTGTGCCACTGTTTCTTCCTCTCTCATGCAGGCTCTGCAGAGAGGGCTGTCGGTGATTCCTAAAATAAAAAGGTGTTTATTGAAGGAGCTGTGCCCCGTGACGGCAGCTGTGGCCGTGCGCAGTTACCGTTTGGTCAGTTGTCGAAGACGCCTGGTCAGTCTATTTTCAAGCAAGGGGAGTGTCTGCAAACTTCCAGATTTATCCAATAGCTGTTGTGTTGATCTCTCGTTCGTTTGTTTACTATGGTTCGATCTGGTATTAAAACTATTAAAAAACTTAGTCTGATCTGCGAAGCTTATTGGAGAAAATTTGTAAGTAGCAATTTCTTTATTTTATGTTTTGACATAACATATAAGTAATGAAATTTGAAGCAAAAAGCACGGGGTTGAAAAATGTGCTCGAAAAGTACCATAAAAGGTTTTTCACAATTAAAAATATTACTTGAGGTTGTACATTAATGCTCTATATAAAAATGTGTGGTATTGAAAAACAAAGTGAACACAATCAAACGGTCCTCAGTTCTTTGCGCGAAATTGGAAGTCTCTCTCTCGATTTTTTTTTAAAGTTATTTAAGAGTTAAAACTTAAACATGTTTTAGTTTTTGTGCGCATTAAAGTTTCCTGAAAGTTTTACTCAAATCGAATCATAACTTTTCACGTACCACAGGTAAAAGTAAGAAATAGTACTTTGGTAAAATATCCAAAAAAAGTTTGTACATAAATAACCTAGAATGATTTTTGAAGCGGTTTCATATTTGTGAAGAGTTTATCTACAACTTATCGGTATGGTATGTCGTCGTTATCGCAGACCAATTGCAAGCATCAAAAAAGGTACTAGGTTTTTTGTGTTGAAGCAATAATGTACCTACACGAGCCTAATTGAGATGCAACTTGATTGCGAAATTGTGCTCGTGAGGCCTCCATTACTTATGTTCGTAAGCATCTGCAGTATCTTTCAAAATTATGAATTCATTTTGGCAAATGTAGACTTCTCTTCTTTCTTGCCAATCCCGGTTACATGCAACGCTTGTACTTTGGAGCCCCAGGAGCTCATTCTGCTCTTTTAAAGTTGGTTTATTTTGGTATTTCCGGGAACGGAGCGTTTGACTCCCCAACCCCGAAAGTATAGCCTGCGTTGGAGCGCCGTTCGTCAAGTAGCAGGAGTACAGGCTTGCAGGTGAGGTTGGCTTAGGCCCCGAAAATCGTGATGCTTTTTTTTCGTGCTGAAACCCCTCGGATACCCCCCTGCCAGCCAGCGGAGGCGGTTATGTCGGGCTTGAACCGACTGAAACCGCACGCCGCCTCGGGTCTTAAGACGCCGGGGTGTAAAATTGCCCATAGAGCATATCCCTCGCACTCTGACTGACCCTGAGCCATCTCCGGTTTCAAGATGGTCCCCTCGGGTTTGGGAACGACTGTATCCCCGTCTTGCCCCGGTTTAGGGAAAGGGTGCCAGTCGCCCCGCCGACCCGGCCTGCTTCTGCTGGGGTGACAGGCGGCCTCACCTGCCAACGCCAGGCCTCATATACCCTATTCATTAATATATACCTACGAGTTCCTACATGGCTTTCATTTGCTTATAATTCGCAACAAACCAGTAAAAATTTGGAACCCATACCTGTCCAATAGTATTTACGTTATTTCTCTATTTTTTATCATACCCCATTACGAAATAACCTCACCGATAATTAGACCGAATGCAATCAATTCCTTCGGTAAATTGGATTTAAAAAAGCAGAAATCTACAGCTCCCGCCTTTATCTACACATATAAACCCTCATTTGGAAATGAAATCAACCGATACTTTTTTTTCAAATGAATTCTTTTTATATAAATAAAAGCTGGTCTTTAGCTGACTAATTGTGAAGTATTTTACGAGTCGAGCAGTAAGGCTGAATTAAAGAGGCAATTGTAGATAGTACAGTTTTTCGTAGTGCCGGGCGATTTATGACGGTAGTGACTCTTTTGAAGACCGTATATGGTGAATGTCAGGCCGTCCTTATGAAGACAAGTATTCGATGGATTGCCACCAATGTGTGGTTACATGAACCATTGAAAAAGTGAATTTGTTGGTTTTCACCGCCACTAGAATTTTACTGTGGTTTCGATATTGGTTTTGGTAAGTTTAGGTAAATAATTACAGGTAATTAAGGTGTGGGACTATCCAAAATTAGTATAACTTGGGTAAGAGGTGAAGCCATGATTTCTTAACATCTTTCGAGCCGTTTTTCCAACTCATTTGGGGTCGGCTTTTCAGTCTAATTACGAGGCGGCCGAACTGAGATATTTTCCGTGAAGCATCTGCCATCTGACCTCCACAACCCATTGGCGATATCGAAGTGGTGTAGTTAGACCAGTTGTCAGACTTTTTAGGGCTCTAACGTAACGACTGCCACAGATGATCACATGGCTACCGGGACCGACGGCTTAGCGCGCTGTCAAAGCACGGAGGAGTCTCAATTTGTTAAGAATGGTCACCCATCCTAAGACTGATCTGGCTAGGAGAGAGGGTATCACTCTCTAATTAAATATAGACGTGAAGACGTAGTTGTTGCGCCTCGTAAGGATTGTGAATGCCAGAACTCTTACAAAGCCATCTCCCTTTCTTTTTTTTCCTTTTGTAGGGGAACCTTTCTTTTTTTTATCGTGTGGAAACCCCCACGGGCTTCACCCCATAGGTGCCGTGGGCGTGTCGGAATCGGACCGACTAAAACCACACGGTGTTTTCCTCCCTAAGTGTCCATTGCCGGGCACCCCGGGTAAGCCCTCGAAAGGATAACCCCAGGGTTACCGGCGGACTTTGGCCGCCACCGCGGCCTCGCCTGGTGGGGTCGGGTTTTATCCCGCGTCGGTGAGTTGGCAGGCGTGTGCGCCTCCGCCACGGCCTGCTTCTGTAAGGACGGCGAGTCGGCCAACTGCCGTCCTCAGGCCCCGATCATGGAGGTCGGTAGTCCCGGGCGTAGACGAGCCTGCGGCGTCCTCGTCGCAGACTGCGGAACTCAGGGGGCAGTAAGGACGGCGAGTCGGCCAACTGCCGTCCTCAGGCCCCGATCATGGAGGTCGGTAGTCCCGGGCGTAGACGAGCCTGCGGCGTCCTCGCCGCAGACTGCGGAACTCAGGGGGCAGGGTTCTCTCCCGCTCCCTCTCCGCCGTCTCTTTCGCGCGCATTACCTGCTCCCAGAAAGAGGCGGCGGCGGCGTGCCACTTGCTCCCGTAGGAGACCACGGCCCTCACCATGGTCTCCTTGTAGGGGAGCCTACAGAAGCTTTTCCGAGCAACGCCCCTTTGTCTAATTCTGTCCTAAATCGCGGAACTCTAAAAATAGGACACCACGGACATAGCGGTTATATTTTATGTTCATTCTTAAGGGTTTAAAAAACACACGCTCATAAAGGGTACATGCTTGTAACGAAACCAGATCCAGATGGTTCTATCGCAAACTCCACACAGCTTAATTGCTCCATAGAAATTAATTGTATATTATCGCAGGCCTGTCTCGAAGAATGGCGCGATTGGTGCAAAGATACTGATAATAAGCTCTCGATTCATAGCGTAACGGAAGGTTTAGACTGCGCAGATTATGTATTGATATCGCCAATTTATTCTGACGCTCTTTAATTCCTTTAAGTAAGTCTTTGGTGATTTTATCTAACGACGCTGTCGTGTTTCGTACGTGAACTTAATTGATCTAGATCATTTATGGAGTGTTACTTGTACGGTAGTTATCTAATACAATGCATGGTATTAAGACAGAGGAAGGACTTGATATTCCTGTAGCATATGTTTATTATTATCCTGGCTTCGAGTCTTATAATCTGTATGTCGGCCTGCATGGTGCCTACCACAGAGGTTTGATAAGTGTTTTCGGCCTGGCAACATTTATTGCACGGGATGCTCGGAGAAACAAATTACACTCTATTTAATTAGAAATTGGAATCTGTCTCGGGGTATATAAGCAGGCCTGAGTCCCATAGCGGCTCAGTTTATTTCAAGTGAACCAAGGAGAAGAAAGAAGAAGAAAGAAGAAGAAGAAGAAAGGGAAAATAAGTGATGTGAAGTGAAGGTGTGCTCCGTGACCTAAACAGCAGAGCTAGTAAGAAGTGAGGCGTACTTCGTGGTCGTACAGCGAAGCAGGTGTACTCCGTGACCTAGTCAGCGGAGCTGGTATGAAGTGAGGCGTGTTTCGCGGCCATTCAGCGAAAAGAAGAGCATACTTGGAGTCCGTGTCAGCAAGTCCTACAGCGAAGCCCTGAGATTCAACCTATTCGTGCACCAGCGTCGAGTTTATTTCTTTCCAATCCCGTACCCGCTCTCGCGACAATATAAATACATGGAGAAATCAATTACTCAAAAATTGTAAACATTCACTTAATAAGAAATCAACTTATAAAAATGTGTGTCATTATTGTAATAACTCTCATTATTTATTTAACTCATCATTTATGCTACTCATTACTCATGATGTGGAACGCATCTAATTAAATAAATAATAATAACTTTTATTGTGCCAAAAACTACAGAGTTTTGCCAATGATTCTACAAGATTTTGCATAACATGTTTGATAAACAATAGCTTGGTAGAAATAAAAATTATAGAGATACAAACTTGGATCTGTGGCCATTATAAGTTTAACCCTGTCCCTTAAACTAGGATAGCCTGTATCTTAAGGGACAATTGTTTGTAAAGTTACTAGAAAATCAACAACTTCCGCTAAGTATGTATAGAAGTCTCCCGCGTTTGACGGTCACATCCGTTGGTTTTGTAGGCGTTAAAGCGACAAAACAGAGAGACATTTTTGCTTACAAAACGCGTGATTTCAATTCGACTAGAAAGTGAAACTGTAAAAAATATATTCAGTATGATCTGTCAAAACACAATATATCTTCACTTTAGTGAGGTTATTAAACATTTAGAACCACTCATAGTAGTAGTCATACGTTTAAAAACGTAATTTTACTGAATCGAGCCCCTGGACGAGGAAGCACAACTCCAAAGATCAGCCAAGTGTTTAGCGTTTATTGTTTAACGATCACCATTATTATTAAATGCGTTAACCATTACATTACCGTGATCAATAAGTTGATTGTTAGGTTGAATTGAGTTTTAATTGTTATGACCGCTAGCGAAATAAGTCGTAACGTCAGTGAGGCTGACGTCACGGCTTCTAAAAATGATTCCGCAGTTTTCCCGCCTTCATATATATTTAAATAAACCTGGGGGTGCTCAACGCGGTTAATTAACGTTTTCACTCAAAAAAAGCGCTTATTTTGTAAAACAATCTTACAATGTTTACGGAAAACAAGAAACCTTATGCTCAAACTTAAAGTTACTTAACCAGTCGCAAGTGATGGTTATGTGGTTAAGAACAGTTTGGCTAATGGCTAGATGGATGTTGACATTGCGGTCTAGAATTCTAAGTTTCCTACTTAACTGTGATTATTGCTGGAGAAAGTGTAATTGTTCGTTTTCAGTGAAATTACGTAATTAGAGATAATGGCTGATGAGAATGACGGCGACTACATACAGAAAGCACAGCTAATAGAAATCTCTATTCCTAGACAACACTTCTCGCCGAAAATTATGTTGATAGAAAACATTGTTTGTAGACATCTCGGTACATAGGAAACACTGTACACAGATATCTCTCTTCATAGAAAATATTTTTGAACCCAAAAATATTTTTTGGAGTTTTTGTCTATAATTTGTCTGTTTGATCAGACTTAAAATCTGCCGTCCGTATGTTTGATTGCAATTGGTTAAGTAGAACCGGAGATATGACCAAAAAGCGATAATAACCGCTGACATTAGCTAGTTTGTAATAAAAAAAATTAAACATCTTATTTTTCACAATCTGTTCTTGTGGGTGACGTACCAGGTGAAATGTGGCAAATGGGTATATATATAATATACATACATACAAGCGTGAGTAATGTATTAAAAGTAGTACGGAATATTTAGTCAATAAAAGCATAAAAATATCCATTAAAATTTCCAGTTCAGTAATGATTGAAGACCCTGCTGACATGTTCTAGTATCTTTTATTTTCCTTTCAAGAAATCTTTAAATTACTAGACACCCTTTAAGCAATTTGAACAATAAATATCCCCTGTGATAATTAGTTGACGACAGAAGGTAAATGCGACATTCCTTCGGGGAGAAAAAGTGCGAATAAAAGAAATGTGCCAAAGGGATGCAGGGCAATTGGGTACAAATGAAAGGGCGCCGGACTGAGGAGAGAATTAGGAAAACATTGGGACTAGAGATGCTGTGAAGTCGTTGATAATTTTTTTAACTTTCATATTTTTTACATGGGCCGCCGTAGTTCTTCTCGTGGGTGTCGCCGCAAAAGGGGACTAAAATGTAGGACTATTATTCATTTGATTGTTAATATATGGGACTGTAAAATATAGTAGCGAAAAATGAACCATTACTTTCGTCAAGGTTGTGGAGGAGTTGTGGTAGGAAGTTCAGCATAACCAACTCTACTGGCCGGCGGGGGTATCCGTGGGAAAAATCAATATTGCTGATTGCTCCTTATGCAAGAAAGAAGAAATGTATTTTATTTAGGACACGCACAAAAAACAAATAGTAACTTATAATCTAGTCTTCAATTCTCAACATTTACCCACGGCTTCGCTCGTGTTAATATACAGCCATTAGCCTTATACCTAAGTAAAACTTTTTTTTAAATATATTTAGGACACGTCAATTTGACTTCACCTCGCCTGATGGTAAGCTGAAGGTAAAGTCTCATTAAAGAGGGTCACCATTACATACACGTACCATGTTAACAATGGTGTGGCACTCAGCCATTTTCTGCATCCCTTACATTACAACGTGTATACAACATTTCATGACGATTGTTTGAGTAGTTGAAAGCGTACAAAAACAAATAAACAAAGTCACTAATGTAATAGTCTGGTTTAATATTAGTTACGATTTATCCAGACGAACACATATACTAGTAGAAATATAAATGTCAGCATAACTCGACTCTATTCCTTTAGTAGTCCTATTTGCACAGACTGCAATGGCCGAGCAAATGGGGTGTAAGAATTAAAAGGTACTCAGCGACTTTCGTCGTAGTCGCCCGTCTGTTCAAGTCGTTATTAGCTCACTGCGCAGATTATACTCGCTTTTTAAACGTGGAATTAGGGAAATTTTGTTAAACGTCACCCTACATATTGCACTTTTTTTTTAAATATAGATGATATTTTAGCTTTTTAATGGAGGTGCTACTTGTAAAATAGGGAAAATTTAACCTTGAGCCTAGAAAAGAAAATGTAATTTAGGGGAACGAAATAATATATATTATTTGGGTATGCTAGTCGGTTCGGTACGGATTGTACTATGTAGATCAGCACCACGCGAAATCTTTCCCTTTTTATACGTGCGACTATCCTCATAGTACCATCCTGCTGAGTGCTAGAGGATGGTTAAATTCAAAAGGACGGACTACAAAGTCTTAACCATAAGTCCTATCGCTGGGAGAGCACCAAAATCTGGTAAGTTCTGTTCATTATTTCTAGCGACCTTGTCCATTTTCAGGCAAGTAAACAGAGGCTATCTCTAGTTAGATAATCTGCCTCTTTTCTCTAAAATACCAGTTCATTTGGGTGGTATTTGAATGAGTTTTCTCTTCACAGCTTCTGCTAGTTTCATTTTTCGTGTACTATCTATATTCGTTGTTATTGACTACGAGTTTTTAAGAATGCGACTGGGATTTTTGAGATGTAGTTGGCTTGGGCTCCGAAGAACTTGATAGGGCCCCGTGCATTATGCGCGTGAGGGCTCTGGCGGAGGATGCAGTAGCCCGGAGTGAGGTGATGTTGGCGGTGTCCCTGGACATCGCCAACGCGTTCAACACCTTGCCCTGGAGTTGCATTAGGGAGGCGCTCGTGTATCACGAAGTGCCTCTCTACCTCCGCCGCATAGTCGGGGCGCGTATTTGACGGAGAGAGCCGTCTTCTACCCAACCGTGACCGGTCTCGGCCGGCGTGAAATGTCGTGCGGTGTTCCGCAGGGATCGGTCCTGGGGCCGCTCCTGTGGAACATCGGATACGACTGGGTGCTTCGCGGTGAGCTCGCAGACGGTGCCGCCGTCACGTGTTACGCGGACGACACGCTCGTGACGGCGTGCGGAGCGACGTACCGCGAAGCGACCCTGAAGGCCACGACCGCGGTTGCCCAAGTCGTGGAGCGGATCCGGCGGCTGGGTCTCGAGGTGGCTTTGCATAAAACCGAGGCCCTGTTCTTTCATGGGCCTAGGAGCAAGCCACCTGAGAGTCTCATCGTGGGAGGTAATCGCATCGGCATCAAGCCCCAAATGAAATACGACTTGGGCGACCAAGCGCAGGGCACGCCGCAATAGCGGCGGTAAGGCCCATCATGGAGGATTGGCTAGAGAGGCGACACGGAAGTCTCTCGTACCGACTGACGCAGGTGATCTCCGGGAAGGGGTGCTTCGGGGACCACCTGCATCGGATCAGGAAGGAGCCAACGCCTGAGTGTCATCACTGTGACGCGAGCGAGGACTCAGGGCTGCACACGCTGGCGAACTGCCCGGCGTGGGAGGTGCCGAGGCGTGACCTCGTGGCAGCCATCGGGGTGGGAGTCCTCTCGCTCGGCAGCATGATGGCGGCAATGGTGCGGAGCGCGAGCGCGTGGGCCGCCGCCACCTCCTTCTGCGAGCATGTGATGCTTGCGAAGGAGATGGCGGAGCGCGCCCGGGAGAGGTTCAGAACCCTCCCGGCCCGCCGAGCCCGCAACATGCTCGCCTCGCGTCGCAGGCGACTCAGGCGCCGGAGGTCGCTTAACGACCTCCGTCCTCCATGAGCGCAGGCCTGGGGATGGCAGGTGAGGCCGCCTGTCACCCCAGCAGAAGCAGGCCGGGACGGTGGGGCGACTAGCGCCCCTCCCCCAAACCGGGGCAAGACGGGGACACCGTGGTTCCCAAACCCGAGGGGGCCATCTCGAAACCGGAGATGGCCCAGGGTCAGTCGGGGTGCGAGGGATATGCTCTATGGGCAACCTTACACCCCGGCGTCTGCAGACCCGAGACGGTGTGCGGTTTTAGTCGGTTCAAGCCCGACATAACCGCCCCCGCTGGCCGGCGGGGGGGTATCCGAGGGGATTTCCGCACGAAAAAAAAAAAAATTAAAAAAAAGGGCCCCGTGCATTCAATCTAGTAGATAGACAGTTTTTTTTTTACTAAAATGTTGATAAACGTCAACATGACTGGTTACAAGTAAAGCGCTTAACGGTCTTTTTTTTTTATTTAGGACACGTCGATTTGACTTCACCTCGCCTGATGGTAAGCTGAAGGTAAAGTCTCAGGAAAGAGCGTCACCATTACATACACGTACATGTATGTTATGCATATATCATGTTAGCAATGGTGGCACTCAGCTTGACGGCCTCATCAGAAGAGGATTGTCGTCGCAGCACCACGTGACACCCACCGGTCCTACCAGTGCTGCGACCACAATCCCCCTGCCCGGCTATGCACTTGCTGACCCCTGAACGCAATTAAACCGAAACTTGCTGACCCCTGAACGCAATTAAACCGAAATTGGATTACTATGGAGATGGAGGGTTTTTCGCAATCGTGCACGGTGGTACATACCCGGCCGAATTTTGTGACAAATTTGTGTCAACAAATTTCTACCGCCAGTCTTATTTGCGGAGCAGCGGCTTGGCAAGGCAACTTAAGTTACCAGCAATAATTTTTCTAACCTAATTTTGTTCTCAATCTATCCTAATAGTTGATGTATCTAGTGCTAAAATAGATTATATTAAGAGAGTGTTCTAGGGGTATCTATACAGTAGTATGTGTACATTTAGAGTGCAGTAGATATTTTATATCCCCCGACGCAAAAACGACGGGGTGTTATAAGTTTTACGTCTGTGTGTGTGTTTGTCTGTCTGTGGTACGTAGCTCCCAAACGGATGAACTGATTTTCCGAAGTCGACATGATCGAGATGGTTCTTAGCTATAAATTAAACTTGTGTCGGTTTTTTGAAATTAATAAATTATTTTAGTAGTGAAGCTATTAAATGTCATCTTTAAATAAACATTCCAGAACATCCCAAAGAATATTTTCGAAATTCGATCGAATTCTCAAAATTGTTACACAAACACAGCCTTCAAATCAAAAACTGTCTTAACTCGATGAACACAAAGTTTAAAATACCGCAATCGCGTGCAGATACCATAATTTATGACAACCATTACGAGTTACAAGGCAACGTGACAAAAGTCGCACTTTATTAAAACCTATTTGTTTTATCGAATAAATAATTTTATTGTGTACACTTGACTTAACGTTGTGTACATTTGTTTAATGTGGGTGGGTTCTGTATAACGTTTAAATATTGTTTTATATTTGGAAATCATTACCTAATTACGGTATTTATGGGGCCCTAACAATATCTTAGGGGTCAAGCCAACCTCTGTTGCAAGCCGATGTACCTGCTAATTAATGGAGGCTTTGGCGCAGGTTTTGCTCTCGGGGTTGGGAGGTCAGACAGCAGTCGATCCCATAAGAGCCGTAAAAGTCAAATCAACAGGACGAGGAGTAAGTAGACTCGGGGGTCCGATGTGAAAGCCTCGGACGCAACCGGGAACAACGCTAAAATAATAATGATGGTGATGACCTATAAACACTGTTCGAACTTATAAAAGGGCACCAGTGCAACGGAGTCATATTTTAGTTTCGCTTGCCTCGATAGATGGCGTTGATGCGATTTTAGGTTGAGGTATGGTTTCGTTCACACTGTAGTAGTACAAGAACTGAAATATTTTGAATATCAATAATTAGGTTTAGTAAATTTGGTTAGCATTCGTTAAACATCTATACATTCCATACTATTTTATAAATTGTTAATTAGTTGTCTTTGAGCACGAATCTATTACCGAAAACAGCAACTCGATAGCTCATCTCCTTCATACCCAAAACCGTGACAGAAAATTGGCAACGACGACAACTCGATAGCAATAGGGCTTTTCTAAAGAAAATCCCTAAAAATACTTGGATTTTTTTTTTCGAATTCTTGTCTGTTTCCCTGTTTATCTGTTTGTTTGCAATGGATGCGAACTCTACTGAACGGATCTGGATGCGGTTTTTATCTGTTAGAAAGGTCTTGGTCACAGAACATTACTACTCCTGACGGAGGTCTTGGTCATACTTAAAGTCTGCCGAGTTTTTAATAGCAATTGGTATCACCCGCGTAAGTCCTGATCCTCCTGAAGGTCCTGATGAAGTGGGAATATCAGGATAAAAAGTAGCATATGTTACTCAGGGATAATGTAGCGTTCTAAGGATGAAATAATTTTTGTAATTGATCCATTAGTTTTGGAGCCTATTCAATGCAAACAATCAAATCTTTCCTCTTTATAATATTTGTATATAAGAATATTAAATATTCTACGACATTCTACACAACGCTTTTTTTTTTTAATTTTTTTTATTGATCAATTCGTTTACATAATTTATGTTGTTACAATTAAACCACCCGCTTAAATCACGATGGTTTTTATGCGAGCGGGAGTTCGCTTATTGGTTATTTATAGACTAATCTAATTACATAAGTGAAAAAATTATAATCTAAAAAAAACTAAGTACATACAGAATCTTCTACATCGTTTAAGAAATGGCTTTGCAAACTTTTTATAAACGGTTGCTGTGTTACATATTTTTGAACTATTTGTTCTGGCAAGCTATTTAAAATATGGGGTAGCATATATTGACAAGTTCTGGTTCCATATACATTTGTGGATTTTGGTATAAGATATCTTTTTAAATATGTCAATTGCCGCAAATTACCGTTTCGCTTTTTTGCACGTAACTGATTTTTATTTGAGCTTTCTTCTTTCATAATGGCTATTTTAGTTTTGCATTGAATTGGTAGTACCTCACAATATTTAAATAATTCGTTGTAATTATCTTTATATTTATTTTTTACTTTGAATGGAACTATCGTTTTCAACAACCTTAACTGCAACTTGTATATTTTTTCAATATATGTTTTGTAAGTGCGTCCGTAGCTACATAACCCATAATTAATAACATAACCCAAAGTAAGTATAGTTTAACTAGCTTGTGTTATGGGTTCCAGAATGCGGATATCCTTACTTATCTACCTTTTTTTTTGTAAATACATACATACCATACATATTAACACCCAGGCCAATACAAATAGGCATATTTATGTATACAAATATTTGCAATGAGCGGGAATCGAACTCGCACCTCCTGTCGTAGTCGAATGCACTACCGCTACGACACAGAGGTCGTCAAAATACAACTAACTATCTATCTATCTAAAACTTTTAATTCGAACTTTCAATTTGTTATCAAAAATGTTAATACGGTTTGCAGCACACAGATAAGGGGCAGGACACTATGTGAATTACCATAAATGGTACATAAATATCATAATAAATTACATAATCTCATATAAGGTTTATTGCTATGGAGAAATAATTAAAACAACATGTGTCGGCTCCCATATTCCCCATTAATACTTATTTAATTACTTTAATTTACATATTCACTGATTTATATTTGTTATAATTACATTTGTTAGAGATAGTTGAGTCACCGGTATCTGTAGGAACGTGGTCTGGTATTCTTCGGATACCACAGGAGTATCTTTTATCATCCGTGGAATATCGCACCAGACTTCGATGTACGAGGAGTTGTTTGATTCACTAGTAGAGCAGATGGTGGAACCCAAAACGGTTGCAAGTGTCACAGGATCCACTAGATCACCGGTGGATCACAGTGAACTACAGAGTGCTGTTGGCTCCACTGGTGGATCGTGACATTCGTGACAGTAGATACTAGTGGACTGCGGGAAATTTATCCATAATTTGCGGGTAGCGAGTGATACTGAAGTATTGAAAAAATATAACACTTATTGGAAGTTTGATTAAAACATTTTCAACACAAATTCCATTCGTAATAACTCTTAAGAAGGTAGCGATATTCTTGGACACCGAACCTTAACAAAGATAAGAATACAAATAAAACAATCACAGTCATTAATTAACACAGTACACAAGTTATATATTACTTTCGCTTTGTCCGCACGATAGCGCTTCCATTCACAAATTATTCAAAATTATTCGAAAAAATAAAATAAACTGATTCTTTGATTAATTGGCACCTTCGCTTTTCGAGCTCCTTCGCACTTTACAAATATAGAATTACATTCGAATACATATCCTCTGGTGGGAAGTAGACCTTGTAGCCTTGAAATAATGGTTTATTTTCATCAAAATTAAAATTATTATATGTTTATAAATTTGTAGTAATGTAAGTGTGAAATGTGTGTCATATACAAAAAAGCTTTAAAGTGCGATAGTTATCACTGAAGATTAAGCCTTATGTGGCTTGAATTGAATTCAAATGAACATTGGCGGTTGACTTTGAGGTTATGTGTCAAAAGTTTGAGATATAAGCGCGCGCCGCCCGCCAGCAGAAAACGAGGGGCATAGATTACGTTCGGATTCATGCTGCGAAGCGACGGTCACGATGTTGTTTATTTGTTTATCCTTGTCTCTGGTCGCTTTATTCCTTAATAATTATTTTGATGTCTCTTTTAGTGAGAGGTATGGTATACCTTTCAATTTAAGTGAAGTTCTACGTATTGAATAAATTTTAAGGTAATTCATAGCCATAAATCCTTTTGTACAATTTGTTTATTTGTTGTTAGTAATAAATTTTAGAAGCTTGAACAGATCATTAATTACATAATTATATTATAACTATTTCATAACTACAATTTTATTCAATTTTATGTTTCATTGTAATGTTGCTATTTATATATTAAAAAAACGACGTAAACAGAAGAAAAATCTAAAATTCCTTGTTAGCTTCACTGTAGTCGGGTAAAAATGACACCAAAATAAATTAGTACGATAAAAAAATAGTTTTGATTAAATTCAATACGTCTTCAAAAATCTGCTCATTACACAAAAATGTTATCAGATTCGCTTTATTTATATCTTCGCTTCGTATCTTATTGGATAAACGTTCCAAGTTGTACTCTTAATTAGTACAATCTAAAGTTTATGCGTTCCAGATTGCTATGGTAATAAGTCCTTAGTACGCACCGCCTTAAGTGGCGTCCTTTCCGATTTGTTTGGCGATTAGATAAATTAATATTTACTCTTCTAAATGAATATTTAATCTCTGAAAAGTATTATCTATGGTTTTGCCGTTCGGTAGTACTGTTTAACTAAAATAATTGAGGGTAACATTCCTTTAATTTTTTGTTTATCTGTAAGATTTTCAAAATCAAAAAAGTTTGCCAGTTGAATTCCTTTCTTCACCACTAGAGAATACTATTTAATGCCATGTGCAATATTGGGTAACATTACTTACCAAATATTGGAGTAATTCCAAGAGGATTCTGGGAGTTTTTTTATGAGTGAAGCCATTAAATGGTATTGCTCTCCTCTAACTGTTGAGTGTATGAGGCCCAAACAGAATATTCGGTTCCCAAAACAACCTGATCTGCAAACTGTTACACCTCCGTATTGACGTATGGACCCTAGAGCAGGGTTCCCTCTCGCGCTTGGGGTCGCTTCCGTAATCTTGAATCGTGGAAAAAGCATTCGGTGGAGGGTAGATAGATAAGTAAGTAGCCGTGATTGCTCGGCGGCGGTTCGGAGCTAGGAACCAAAATAAACCTAATAAGGCGTCCAGTACTCAATGGCACATGAAGGTCTACAGCATGCCATCGCCATTGTGTTCTTTGGGCAATGGTATAAAGAGGCGCATGATTGGCTATCGTGGCGCGCAGTCAGGATGCTGTCCGTTTTTTGGCACACTTCAAAGGAATCTTGGTGTAGCAATAAGCTATGCACCATTGTATGGACACCTACGCTTATCATTGCGTATTGCTAAGCATGGCCCATCACTGACCACTGTGTACAGCGCACTATAATAATTTCTCATTGAACCCAATTCTGAAGTCAACCCGGATTATACATACATAACTTCACGCCTGTATGCCCGAAGGGGTAGGCAGAGGTTTATTACACACCCACGATTCGCCAGTTATGTTTAGGTCGCAATGTAACAGGGGGCGAGCCTATTGCCATCTACCGGTCACACGACTAAGCGAGCGATAATCAACATTTTTAATACACACATAACTACGAATAGTCAAAGGAGTGTGCCCGGGGATCGCACTCGAGCCCTCGACTCGGCAGTCCGTTACGTAGACCACTAGGCTATCGCCGCTATAACCGCCGGATTATAACCTAGGAGATTATATATTACCTTCATACCCACAAACCGCTATTTCGCCAGTTTCATCTTTTGAGTAGATGAAGTTCCACGCTGTACTTTCTAGGTAGTATACGGTTGGAGTGCTTGGTTGGGGACCTCCACGCGGTGCACCCTGGGCAACGGAGACGGCAGCGCCTCTCTCCTAGGGTGGGAGAGACACTGCCGCCTACGGCCAATTCCGACCGAGGCGAGGACGGCTCTGTTGAGGGCTGTTCGGAAGCTTTCCACGTGTCCCTCTGATTAGCAGATGGCACAGTGGAGAGCAAGTAAGGGGGCCATCTCGAAACCGGAGATGGCCCAGGGTCAGTCGGGGTGCGAGGGATATGCTCTATGGGTAACCTTACACCCCGGCGTCTTAAGACCCGAGACGGCGTGCGGTTTTAGTCGGTGCGAGCCCGATATAACCACTTGACTACATGTAGCTTTTTATTGATAAACATTAAATTAAATATATCTACCTCGATAATTTTCAATGCTATTTATTGATACTTAACATTCGCCTATTAAAGTTACGAGAGCCTAATAATTGTTTTTATGAGTACTTAAACTTATGTACTGAGCTTTTTAACTATTCAACCTTGTACATAAATTATCATTAAGCGTAAAATAAATATTATTAATTATTAAATAAAGATATTTTTAGTACGTATAATTGCTTTTATAATATTAGTGTACTTACTAGATAGTTAAATTGAGGTTATTAGGGATAAATCTTGTTTCAATTAAATTTTTAAGCATTTTGTATGCTTACTTTTTTCTAAAGATTTAGATCGAAAAAAGAGAACATCTAGGACGGGACTTGAAAGAATCACGGTAGATGGCTCCAACGTCGCCTTAAGACGTATATGATATATCGGAGAATTTTGAATATCTGGGACGTGTCTAGGTGGCTCAGTTGGTCAGAGCATTCCCCCTGTAAGGGACTGGTCGCGGGTTCAAGTCCCGTCCTAGATGTTCTCTTTTTCCGATCTAAATCTTTATAAATCTTGTTGCTTAAAATGGGTATTATGACGTTTCTTACAATTTTTATAGATACCTTTTTTTTTCGTAAAACTTATATTACAGTGTACTTGATAGTCAGTCTTACAGAATTAAATAGTCATCATCATGATCTTATTGTGGCTCCCGGTTGCATCCGAGGCTTACACCACGAAGCTCAGGGTCTACTCACTCTTTTTTCTACTGTAGATTTGGCTTACGTAGCTTTTATGGGAGCTACTGCCGTCTGAGCACCCTAGCCCAAGAGGAAAGTCTGAGCCAGAGTTGCCCTCGTTGGTTAATAAATAAATAAATAAATTTTCTACGACATTCTACACAGTGCACTCTAGACCCAAAGTAAGCATATTCATATTCATTTCATATTCATTTATTTATTCACAGAATGCAGGTACAACAATGTGGTCTTATAATTAAAATAATGTTTCCTTGTACATTCTACCACTTTTGTGTGGTATGTAAATATTCAAACAGTCAATAATTAATTTGTGACACAATAGATGTAATATAATGGTTAGCTAGGCAAAGAATCAGGCATATAATCAAATTTAAAAAAAAAAGAGTTTAAATGTCACTATGGTCCAATACATAGAAATAATAAGAATATAAAAATAAAAATATAAATATTGTCATTCACAAAGTTATTATAAATGTCAAATCTTAAAATTAATAATTGCCAAATTTAATGATCAACAAAACTAAGTCCATTTTATCATGTCAAAAAAAAATTTTTTAGGTATAATCAAAATGTCAATTGATTCAGAGTTGAATCCTCTAGAAATTCACTTAAATCATAATAACATTTCCTGCTTAATAACGTTTTTAATTTTATTTTAAATATGTTTATATTACATTCTTTAAATGCATCTGGTATTTTGTTATAAACCTTTGGCGCAATACCTAGCAAGCTGTCTGACATCATATATAGTTATATGTTATAGGTTCCAGAATGCGGATAAACATATTTATATACTTTTTTTTGTAAATACATACATATTATACATAGAAAACCCAGACCAATGCAAATATATATATTCATGCATACAAATATTTGCACCGAGCGGGGATCGAACCCGCGCCCCCTGTTGTAGCAGTCGAATGCACTACCGCTATGCCACAAGGCCATCAAATCAGCAGGCGTACCGGCTTGCAGGCGTACCGGCTTGCAGGCGTACCGGCTTGCAGATGTACCTACCGGCTTGCAGGTGTGCGGGCTTGCAGGTGAGGTTGGCTTAGCACTGAGGGTTATCGTGGGGCCCCATACTCCTTACATATTTAAATGATCTGTGATCATAATAGGCGTAAGTAATTTTTAACGTAACCTTCCCTTCCAATTTAATAATCAATCTTAAAAATTACAGTAACCAAAAAAACCATCTGCTATAATTTTAGAAAGTATATTTCGGAACCAAAATTCCGCCATTTCGATTTTTAAATTTGAAGTTGAAAGTGTTACTCGTGCAATAAAGTTGAATCCAACGATATTATGATTAATCAACATTAGTTAAGCTGTTTATTAGTAGGACGGAGTATATAGGAATGAATATATATACCTATGTGCAGGTCAATCACAATTCTCCTTTTTAACTTCGAGGCAGTCAAGAAAAAAGCCGCTCCCATTGAAGTAGACCCGAGACGGCATCACTACGCGATGTGATCTGTGTGAACTGGTAGGGGTAAGGTCCCCGAACTCTATGAAACCACCTTCTCGGCGGTCAATGTATGCCGCAATTTCTAAGGATTTCCTTCCTAAGTAAAACGACCTGGGATCCCAGTTTATGAGAGAAAAAAAATCCTTTACGATAATTTTTGGAACAGTTCACAATAAAATATTTTTAATATAAAACTACGTAGCGTGAAATTCAATACTCTGTATCTCGAACCGTATGATAGAAGTGCGCATTAGTATCGATAATTTCAAACGTAATCTGTCATCGAATGAATCGAATCATAATCGAACGATTTCGCCACACGCAGCCAATCAGACGCACCGATGAGATCCTTTATAAAGGTGGGGAACACGATGAGAGAGGTAGCGGTTTTGTCTATAGGATAATGTAACAAAAGCTCCACCTCACAAGACGATCAGTTACAGTGGTTACAGTTGTAAGTATTTCCGGCAGTATATATGTTTTAGTTTTGTTTTCATAAAAAGTTGATTAGAAAGTGTTTTAAAATTCACTTATAAATCTAATAATTACATTTTTTATCATTTAATAATTTATCCAATGATATTGATACTTTCTGCTTTGACATACTAACTTTTTAATTGTAGTTGAAAAACAAAATACATACTCCTATAAATCTAGATAGTATTTATTTCGTGACCTTTTTATTGCATTTAGCCATTATCGCCTAGTAATATAGAATTACAATTAAACTTTATACAAAGACAAACAGAATCTGAGATAAGCATATTTTGACGTATTTTTTGTAACAGCAAGGGAAAATAATATGAAAATTTTAATTAGAAGAGTGAAAATTCCAGTAGTTATGCAAATTTGTTCAAATTCTTGATGGTGAAAGCCTTGTGGGTGGAAAACAGAATGACCAAACTTTTAAAGCTATGTAATATATAATTGTACCTGTGTTCGCGAATAAATGATGATTATGAGTATGATTCTGATAGTGAAACAATATACATATTGCTTTCATCTACCTAAATGAATGAAGACATTCCACCCACGCTATCTTAACCGCTTCTTCTATAATTTTACACCCCGCCCTACTCAATATGTGGCCAGATACAAGCCGCCCTGTAATTCCAATACTTAGGAACATTACCCAGGGATAGCACTATTATAATGTATTAAGGAATATTATTTTATGGAGGGCCCGGCACGTTATAGCCGTTTTGTATGAGGCTAAAAATACCGACACCGTGTAAGCACCTTTATGGCTCTAGTACCGATATCGATGATGGTGCGGCAATATTGTGCGCCTCACTTATTATGTTTGTTAAAAATGGAATGAGAACTGTTTCTTAATTTAAAATTAGATTTTATTTTTAATATTCTTAACACGTTTGTATGGCGTGACGGGTAGTTGAACATATTGGAGTGGACGTTGCGTTACTAGTACTTTTTTTTTATCTACTTCGTAACGCCTAGTAAACTGGGTGTGGGAGAAACGCTTCCGAAAACGAAGACAGCGAATTGAGCGATTTTCTTTTCAATTGGTTTAATTTTTCTTTTTATAAACCTTTTTTTTAAATTTTTCATTAGCATTATGTATTTGTTTCGTTTTCGGGTGCGTTTCCCTAATATAATAAATGCCTTTTATTAATCATCTGAGTGTGATCAGTGGTGATCCACAGTGAGGCGTTAGTCCCAGTTGTAATGTTACAATGTTACCATTTAGCCCTCCAGTCAGCGTCAAAAGAATATGCCTGATCATTTTCAGATATTTAAACATTAATTTGCTGAGACTATTTTGAGCAAATTTATTCATATTTCTTGTCAGAGTATTCCCCCTGTAAAGGTCCAGTCGCGGGTTCATGTCCCGTCCTGGATGTTTACTTTTTCCGAACTACCGAGCTAGTCTAGTGGTACACAATATATAGAAGTCAATGCCCATTACACCTTTAGAGTGAATATAAAAAAATGAATACATTTCTGTCTTGTAATAGCAGTTAAGAATAAGTATTATACAGGCTACTTCACACGAGAGTTAAGTTTTCTAAGTATCGTAAGTGTTAAGGGTCATAGTTTACTGTATAAATGTTTATTTTTAAACTAGCCTTTGCTGGCGGTTCCGACTGTCTTAAGAGACCGTCTAACAGTTATTTTCGTATATTTAAAAGGTCCGCCGGTAACCCTGGGGTTATCCTTTCGAGGGCTTACCCGGGGTGCCCGGCAATTGACACTTGGGGAGGACACCGTGCGGTTTTAGTCGATACACGACATGACCAACCCCGCTGGCCGGCGGGGGGGGTATCCGAAGGGATTTCCGCACGTAAAAAAAAAGTAGTAAAATAGATGTTTCAGACAAATATTATCATAATAAATAAATAGCTGATGCCCGCGGTTTCACCCGCGTGTATGTCGGTCAACGCGACCAAAAGTAATCATGGAATTTTGATTCCGGTTCTCGAGAACCACTCTATCCAATGGTGAAAACAGAATGAAAATTGGTGCAGTAGTTTTTGAATTTATCGCGAACAGACAGACAGCCGCGGCAGAGTACTTTGTTTTATAATATGTAGTATGATTCTATTTAAATATTCTAAATCTTTGACTATATACAATCTAAACAAACTACTTCCGATCTTCGGGGCCCAAGCCAAACTCAACCGTTAGCCGGATGCTGATGAACGGACGAGGTTCTGGTACAGGCTTTTCTCTCGGGATGTGTAAGTGGACCCCTCAAGTGAAAGCCTCAGATCCAACCTGGGAACAACGCTACCTATACCCAATTCTTGTCAGCTTCCCTTTTCAATAACCTAACACGTCCACGCCCAGGGCTGCAACGAGATCCCGGCGTTAAATCACCCACAACGCGTTGCAGGGTTCAATAGGGTAGAGGCACTTCCCTAGTCGGGCAGCTATAATTTGGACATTGATCCCCTGGTTTGTCTTCTAAAGGTTCATTGCACCAAATTACATAATCGATACAATCACACTCTTTCACACGATAATTTTGTAAAACATTAATACGCGTACAATCGTGTACACTAGTACTTACTACGTATACATTACGTAGGTACAGTCGAGTACAATGGCGCTGGAGCACGATCGAGGTGTGAAAGGTTATGTTGAATGCGCGCGCGCGGATTATGAGAATTATATCGACTGTGATTTTACAACGGCAACGGGTAGTGTTGGTAATATTGTGGATATTACTTCGTTTTAGACTTTCGTTTGACATTTATTACTTTAAGTATGCTGGAGAAGTAAAATAATATTGTTAGAGTGAGCATTAATGAAGAAATGAGAATGAAACATTAGTGTTTCTGTTTTGGTTGGTATTGTAACTAAATTTCGTAAACAGTGACTTCATTCTTGTTGGTTAGTTGATGGAAGACTGTTTTTCCTTGAGTACCTTTTTTTTTTCTTTTTTCGTGCGGAAATCCCTTCGGATACCCCCCTGCCGGCCAGCGGGGGCGGTTATGTCGGACTTGAACCGACTAAAACCGCACGCCGTCTCGGGTCTTCAGACGCCGGGTGTAAGGTTGCCCATAGAGCATATCCCTCGCACCCTGAGGCATATCCCTCGCACCCCGAGGTCTCCAAAGTACCTACAACATTTGGATGCAACTGAGAAATCGGTTTGAAGATGATTATTTTGAAAGCCTTGTTTCATAATATTTTATATAGAGGACCTTCTATGGCATGTAATTATACAACTGACATTAATATGCACCTGATACTATAATGATACCACATATAGGTAAATATCCACCTGACTTTAATAATCCCACAGCAATATTCGCTTTAGGGGTGAATACTGGTTACTGGCTATTAAGAAGCTAATTGGTAATAAACATTTTGCTGTAATTTCGAATTAATAGATTTTGAGTCTTCTAGTATCTATAAAAGTCGTAATTAAAAATATTTCTAGAAAAAGCTTTGATGCATTGATGAATGAACATCAATAAACATGCGTATCCAGATGAGTGAAACTTTTTTTTTACCATATAGGGAAATGTAATATGAATATGAATTAAAATGAAACTATTTTTAACGGATTCTATCGCGACTTCTTTAGTTATATTTTTTGAAGTTTCGGTGGTTTTTAAGCCCCTCAACCATGGCTGCTAAAAACTCAGGGATCAGTGTAAATAATATAATAACAGCAAAGTTCAGTCCGATTCCGACACACCCATCTCATCGTTGGCACCGGATGGGGTGGAGACAGTGGGGGTTTTGACACGTAAAAAAAAGCCATCGTAGCACGGCACCGTAGAATCTTATCTCTCGAGTCTCATTTCACCAATACAATTCATCGTTTTGGTCACGTGATAGATTTCCCTTTTTTTTTTATATTTAGGACACGTCAATTTGACTTCACCCCGCCTGATGGTAAGCTGAAGGTAAAGTCTCAGGAAAGAGGGTCACCATTACATACACGTACCATGTTAACAATGGTGGCACTCAGCTTGACGGCCTCATCAGAAGAGGATTGTCGTCGCAGCACCGCGTTCCACCCACCGGTCCCACTAGTGCTGCGACCACAATCCCTCTGTCCGGCTATGCACTTGCTGACTCCTGAACGCAATCAAACCGAAATTGGATTAGTATGGAGGGTTTTTCGCAATCGTGCACGGTGGTACCTACCCGGCCGAATTTTATCCTTTCGAGGGATTACCCGGGGTGCCCGGCAACGGACACTTGGGGAGGTTTTAAAAAAAAACCAAAAAAACCCGGCCGAATTTTGTGACAAATTTGTGTCATCAAATTTCTACCACCAGTAAAATTCCCTGCTATTTTTTTGGTAGAGAAGACTCTATACACACGAGTCTGCACTTTTATTTTTTCGTGCAGAAGCCCCCTCGGGCTTCACCTCTACAGAGCTAACGGTGCGGCGGCTAAAACCGCACGGTGTTTCGTCACATCGGCCGGTGTAGCCGCGGAACCTGGTGTGCCCTAGAAAGGATATCCCAGAGACCCCGACCGGCCCCGGCCGCCAGTAGTGGTGACCCCGACGTGATGTTAGGGATCTAAATCCCTCTTCCCCTAAAGAGAAGCGCGCACGGAAACACAACGCGCCGCCACCCTGGGCCTGCTTCTGCTAAGGTGACGACTAGACACAACAGTCACCCCCCGGCCCGCGCTCATGGAGGATGGAGATCGTTCTGCAGTCTCCACCGCCCGGTGCGCCTTCGACACACGAGTCTGCCCTATCGTGCTGATCATAATCGTTGTTCAAAAAACAAGATGACAAAGTCACATCCCTACTATCCCAACCATATCGAACCGTATAATCATACATACAGTTATTGTTTTTTTCCACAACTAATACGCGGCCGGTGTCGGTCATTGATAGAAAATTATTGATTGTGTATCCGCGTATGGCCACAACGCATGCGCGATAATCTGCGTCGAATTATGTCAGTTATAACATGGTTGTGGCGATGGGCGGATGTGAGAAACGTTTGATGATTGGGTTCATCTAGTGTTATTGCCTAGAAAAAAGAGATTGACAATTGGCAGGTGTTAGTTGTTTTACGATCTGTTATTATGGAACATCTGTTTGAATTGGTGTTTACGTTACATTCATCTCACTTTAGAGAGCTACTTAAAATTAACATTCAAAGTATTCGCTGCCTGAATTGCAAAAATCAATTCTTCTTTAACTTTTTTTTTAACCCCCACGCAATAACGACGATTTTTAACTTTGATGCGGTCTTTTTTTTCGTTCGAAAGCCGATATGGTTCTTAGCCATGATTAAATTTACGTTGAGTTTTTAGTGTTCAAATTTTTTTTTTAATACTAAAAACAGTACAAAACATGATACATCTTTTCTACAGGCACATCAGCTTTTCTTTACTGGACTATGCAGTCTTGGAATTCTTTAATTAATTTTTACACTGATTTTCATCTCATGCATTTCATCGGAGGTATGGGACCCCACCAAGACCCTCGGGCCAAGCCAACCTCACCTGCAAGCCGATACACCTGCTGATTGACGAACGACACTGTGGCGCAGGCTTTCCTTTCGGAATTGGAAGGTCAATAAGCAGTCACTCCCTTAGTTTCTTTCTTATTTCAATCCCGTGTTCTTTAAGCAGGGCGTAAAAAGGCATCTGTCGAGGCCATCAAGTTAGTTGTGTTTGATTCACCTAAAATCAATATCCCTCTGGGGTTTTGAAGGTCAGATGGCAGTCGCTCCCATAAAAGTAGTATAAGTCAAACGAAAAAGAGGAGGAGGAATTAGTGGACCCCGGACTCCAGGGTGCAAAGTCTCAGAAGTAATCGGAAACAACGCTAAGATGATGATAATGAATGATAAGGCCGGGAGAAGAAGGTTTCTTCAAGCGATTCGTGAAAAATAACATTTCGGGGTCTTCAAGTTAAAGACCATAATTTTTGCTTTGATCATTTTCCGATTCCATGGTTAGGAACGCTGTAGGCGACACGAAATCCATCCTCATTAACGTCGGGGTACACCAAGGATCCGTCCTTAGTTCGCTTCTGTTCAATTTATAAGTTGGGCCCAAGAGTCTCCCTCCGAGAAAAGTTCAAAGAAATAAACATTCTAACTGTAGTTTCCCAATATATTTTTGAAAATCTTTTGTATGTTAGAAGAAACATTTCCAATTTTTTAAGGCTTTGTGATATACATAACGTAAATACTAGACATAAAAACAATCTTGTGGTTTGTAATAGTCGACTCCACAAGATTAGTAATTCCTTTCAGGGTAACTGTATACGCTTCTACAACAAGCTTCCTAGTGAAATGAAGAATCTACCTCTTCATAAATTTAAAAGCCAAATTAAAAGTAAACTCTGCCAAAAAGGCTACTATAAAATTCAAGACTATTTAGACGACAAACAAGCTTGGAAAAGAACTGTTTGCTCTCTCTCTATGCTACTCAAATGGAATATTGTACTTAGGTTAAGTAAATATGTTTGTAAATAGACCAAAAAAAAAACAGCCCGCTGAGTTTCTTGCCGAAGTCTTCTCAGGACAGGGCAGCGTTTCGAACCGGTGGTCCATTTGCCAAACATTAGATTATTTATTTTTTTATGACGTTTTGTAAGTGCCGTATTAATGGTCTATGCAGAATAAATGGTTTTTGACTTTGACTTCAACATGATGTTAGGCGTTTAGTCGGGGAGCATCAGAAACTCATATGAACAACCTCCATGACTGCTCATGTATGCTGATGGTATCGCTTTGGTGGATCCGGATCCGGATCCGGTAGATTGGTGTGACGACCTGGAAGGAGGTACTTGAAAATGGCGGTGTGAAGTTGAATGTGGTGAAGACCGAGTACATGGTATTAAACTCTGCATATCCCACACCCGTCCGCTTCAGCGATGACTTAGTCGAACGCACGGACCAAGTTAAGTACCTTGGTACTTCACGCGACTGGTGACATCTTTATAACTCCAAAATGCCGGTTCGGTTGAAGGAGCAGGTCTATAAAATCATCATTAGACCTGTCCTTTTACACGACTGCGAAGTGTGGTCATTACTAGAGCGACACAAGCAGGAGCTGCGCGTCACGGAGATGAATATGGAGATGTGTCACGCCCAATTATCGTGGGAGGAACTCTCGCATTCTGAGCGGCCTTCATATTTGTGACATCGCAGACAAAATGCAGAATAGTCGACTTCGCTGTTGCGACTATATTCTGCGGTGATCGCCAAGCAAGGTGGGTAGCAAATATCTGGCCATGCCACCTCCACCAGGCCCCTGTAGGAGGGGTAGACCCAAGACGTGCTGACTTGGCGTCGTAGAAGATGACATGCGTACCAAAGAACTCACAGCCATGAATGCCCAAGACCGTGCGAAGTGTAGAAGCAAAGTCGGAAAGCGGACCGGGACTAACGCTAGAATGATGATGAATTTTAGCTTTGATCATTGTTGGCATCTACAATGATGGCCTTCGTTCTTTAGACTTTGTACGTGGAGGAAATAAAAGCTTGAATCTGCAGCTGTTGGAACTCCTTCACAATCTGATCAAGAACACTGATCCCGTTCCTGGAACCTATTTCCAGGATAAGAAGTAACTTAAGGTTTATTCTCAGTCTTACTGTATCTGTATGCGGCTAATCTATCCAGCCGTTTATGCGTTATTGAGTAACAAACATATAAATATATATTTTTAAATTATTAACTAAACAACGGTGTGCAAAGCCAGTAGGGAGCTTCCATACTCTAACTAAATAACTACTATCCACTAAGGAGGTGTCAGGTATCTTTTAGAATATTTATCTTTATCTTATCTGCGCGCGCGCCAGTAATTGGCGACTAATTGCGTTTCGTTGTCACACTGTGTAAGTTAGCTGCGCGGGAGTGGTAATCATACATCATACATGTGTCAGTTTACATGTTTGAATGTTTGCTATTTATGTTGGTTTGTTTGCTTCTGCATTTTAATGGTTGCTCCATTCTAATTGGGGGGCTAGCTTTCATCCAACATTTTAGTATTTGTCATGGAGATCTATTTTGCAATTTTAGAGTTCTGTACGCTGAGGGTAAATGGGACCCTATTACTAAGACTCCGCTGTCCGTCCGTCTGTCACCAGGCTGTATCTCATGAACTGTGATATGTAGACAGTTCAAATTTTCAAAGATGATGTATTCATGTTGCCGCTATAACAGTAAGTACAAAAAATAGAATAAAATAAATATTTATGGCGGCTTCCATACAACAAACGCGTTTTTTTTTTTTGCCGTTTTTTGCTCGATATAATAACGGTAACAGGTAGACGCTTGAAATATTCACAGACTACTTAGTTGTATATTCACTTCAAAAATAAATAGTTAAAAAAAAAACAAAAAAGTTTATTGGGCTTCCATTGTATCGATTTTTTTTAAAAGAATATTAATAACCGAAATTACTAATAATACCCCTAACCTCTCCAGCTAAGCTTAATTGCTTGTGTTAGGAGTGGGTTCACGTAGGTAGTGGCCAGGATTCGAACCCGGGACCTCTCGATCGTAGGGTCGACTCCTTAACCACTAAGATACCGACACTAATTGACGATAATGGAACGGAACCCTTCGTGCGCGAGTCCGACACACACTTGACCAGTTTTTTAGGGTTTCGTTGCCAAATGGCAAAAAAACCGAACCCTTATAGATTCGTTATGTCTGTCTGTCTGTCCGTCCGTATGTCACAGCCACTTTTTTCCGAAACTATAAGAACTATGCTGTTGAAACTTGGTAACTAGATGTATTCTGTGAACCGCATTAAGATTTTCACACATAAATAGAAAAAAAATACAATAAATTTTGGGGGCTCCCCATACCTACTTAGAACTGAAACTCATTTTTTTTTTTCATCAAACCCATACTTGTAGGTTATCTATGGATAGGTCTTCAAACATGATATTGAGGTTTCTAATATCATTTTTCTCTAAACTAAATAGTTTGCGCGAGAGACACTTCCAAAGTGGTAAAATGTGTGCCCCCCCCCCTGTAACTTCGAAACTAAGAGAATGATAAGACTAAAAAAAATATAGCATGTACATAAAAAAATAAATTTATTAAAAAATTTATTGTTTTTTTTCTATTTATGTGTGAAAATCTTAATGCGGTTCACAGAATACATCTACTTACCAAGTTTCAACAGCATAGTTCTTATAGTATCGGAGAAAAGTGGCTGTGACAAACGGACGGACCGACAGACAGACATGATGAATCTATAAGGGTTCCGTTTTTTGCCATTTGGCAACGGAACCCTAAAAAAAGCATTATTATGTTACTTACTGCTACGGAACCCTTCATGGGCGAGTCCGACTCACACTTGGCCGGTATTTTTTTATTCGTATAAGCTAGGCTAAAAGGATTACAAGGAGTAAGTGGGCCCTTGGCTCCCAGATGAAAGCCTCGGAATCCTTGGATATAACCGGTAACGACCTTATATGATGGCGATGACCTTCGTAGCAGTTCGTTCATGACAGTAGTAGCATTCGCATCCTTGTACTGTTTCGACGGTGGTAATTTCAAATAAATGTCGTTAAGGGATCAGCCTGCTACGTGCGTATCGGACCACACGCTATATGTATTCCGGTACCTACGTATTTGTGGGAAATTTTATAAGATTTACTCGTAAGCCTATTTTGCTGTAATGATTTATTCTTATTTATAATACTACTATTACTTACCATGAATTTTTAGATATATCAGACGCCAGCTGAATGGATCTTTGGCATTTTAGATACTTAATAAAAATCCGCACTTTAAAGCTCTTAACCGAAAAAATTGCTTTACCAAACCCACAATATTTTTTTAAGATTTATCCATTGGGTCTCCAGACCCCAGCCCATGGGGTAGACTAGAGAAGAAAACACCCAGATTTTACGGTTAGAGGTTTTGGTTTTTAAGTCTGTTTTAATCACTGTGACTGATAATATATAAGTTTCTTGAAATCGGGTAAAATACTACATACTTTCTTTTAGACCACATTGCCATTAAAAATAATATAAGTGGTAAGTACATCACTATAGGTGTAATGGGTGTTTTTAGAGGGCTAATTTTCAAGTCAGCACATTTACTATTATATTTTTCACGTAGCATGGGTACGGTGACATTTGACTAATTCCATTTCATGCATGATTCATTTCGAAACAATTTACCTAACGCGGAATACAGGAAACAACACTTAATACGAAGATAAAAAGAAAACTGTTTTATTTTGCATTTTTAACTTAAAACTATTTTTATTTCTCCGAAATTATTTAAACTTTAAATATAAACATTCCAAATACATAATTCTTGATGCGTGAATCGGAACAGGTTGCGTTAGAGATTGACATAGTAAAATCGTTATAATCGATAAATTGTCGAATAAAGTATCATAAATCGTTAGTTGTATTTTTAACTAAAATACGATTATAAAATATAATTATGTAATAATAAACTTTAAACAGAGCATTTTTGTCTTTGTGGAGCTTTATTATAATATAGCAACACTGCTTAAGCATGAGCTGGCAGCCATCTTGTTATATCAACTCAGTACGAGTGCGTCTGCCTTGTATGCGGTCTGTTTTCTTTGTTTTGAGCTTGCGTGGTGTTTTTGTTACTTGTTTTTGTTATTGACTATCGTTGTGCTTTGTTGTTTTCGTTACCGTTTTTTGTTATTGACTTTTGTTTTGTTGTTTTTTTTTTTGGCAAAATGCCAAAAAGAACGAAAAAGACTGTGCTTGGTAGTCAAGCCCGTGAATTTGTAATTCGATTGCGGGATTACTTTGAGCGGGAACGTGAGAATGGCGGAACGCTATTGCCTGTGTCCAACGTTTAGGATCGAGTGGCAGATGCGTTAGACATTGGGCGGAACACGGTTTCTCGAATCACTCGAGAAAAATATGGTGCTCACGATACAGAAGAAAATAAGTTGTCCACCCCTAATAAAAAGCGAACCAAAAAGGCATCTGTAACAGATGTAGACAGTTTTGCGGCCGATGCTATACGGAGCCACATTTATAACTATTACCAGAATAAAGAATTACCGACGCTTCTAAAGCTGGTCAAGTCTTTAAAAGATGCTGATTTGTTTACTGGAAGTCCTACATCCTTGTGGCGCGTATTGAAGGACATTGGTTTCCAATTCAAAAAAGTAAACAAAAGAAAAATTGTCATGGAGAGGGGCGATATAGCACTTGCGCGGGTTACCTTTTTGAAAAAGGCTAAAGCGATTACCGATTGCAGCAATGTCGTCTTCCTGGATGAAACTTGGCTGAATGCCAATCATACGGTCGGTAAAATGTGGACTGACGATACACCTCATGCCTCGACCAAAGTGCCAGAAGGAAAAGGGGAGAGATTGATTATTTGTCACGCAGGCACATCGAAAGGATTTGTAGAAAATGGGCTACTTGCTTTTAAATCGAAAAAGACGGGAGAATATCACGAAGATATGAATGCGGAAGTATTCACGGAGTGGTTTCAAAATATGCTTAGCAATTTAGAAGAACCCAGCACAATTATTATGGACAATGCCCCATATCACTCCGTGCAATTGAACAAACCGCCGACTTCTTCCAATAAGAAGAGCGAGTTGATCGAGTGGCTCCAAGCCAATAATGTGGAAGCCGATGAGACGAAATTAAAGGTGGAGCTAGTGAAGCTCGTAAAAATGCACAAGCCCCAAACGACATACAAATTAGATATGATGGCAAACGAATATGGTCACGAAGTCCTGAGGCTTCCACCGTACCACTGTCAGTACAATGCCATTGAATTAATTTGGGCCCAAATCAAAGGTAACTTGTTTAACCATAGTCTATTTACATACTGACAAAAATATGATTATGTTTATTACTTGAATTCTATGACTCAATTTGTATTTTATCTTGTTTCAGGATACGCTGCACGAAAAAATACAGCTCCGCCTTTTACAGCCACAAAAATGATGGGGTTATTGAAAGAGGGATGCAAAAATGTCACTGGCGATGACTGGAAGAAAGTAGTGGAGAAAACCAAAAATCTAATCTTACATGACTGGGAGCGAGACATTAGAATAGACTGCATAATTGATTCCCAAATAATTATTCACGTCGTCGAGTCAGATGACGATGATGATGATGATGATGAAGATGATGAACATGTTTGATTTTTAATAAATAATTAAACAGGTTATCAATTTTGTTTTACTTTTTTTCTTCAAAATTATTAGTTAATAGAATCGATTTCTTCTTCATTAATAAATGATCTCGATAAGATATATAATCGATTTTATTTCATGCGATTTTATCTTGACTACATCTCTAGTAACTTCAAATCCCAAACGTCACCGTACCCATGCTACGTGAAAAATATTGTAATTGCAACCATTATGGCACTGTGTGGTTGGTTTGAATTACCTAAGTCCAGCCATTCTCCCCGTATGGGCGGAGACTCTGGCGGCCCGCAACGTGGCTGTTCTTAACAGCCCGTTAAAAGCGATGGCCGTCAGAGTCATCAGGGGGTATCGCACGATCTCCGTCGAGGCGGCATGTCTCCTAGCTGGGACCCCTCCATGGGACCTGGAAGCGAGAGCCCTTGCGCTGCTGTACCAGTGGCGCAAGGAGGCGCTGGAGCGGGGCCATAGGCCGGAGCCCCGAGAAATCAGGGCTCAGCGGTCCCTGCTCCGCCAGGAACTCATGGAGACATGGAGGGTGCGACTTGAGCACCCAAGGTGGGGGGAATCCACCATTGCGGCGGTGAGACCGATCATGAAGGAGTGGTTGGAGAGGGACCATGGGGACCTCTCCTACCGGATGTGCCAGATGGTTACCGGACACGGGTGTTTCGGTAAGTATCTGTGGCGCATCCACCGGGAGACAACGCCGCAGTGCCAGCACTGCGAGGATCCTGGCGAAGACACGGCGCTCCACACGTTGGTGGAGTGCCCTGCGTGGGCGAGTCAACGCCGGGATCTCGTTGCGGTCCTGGGCGTGGACGTTCTCTCGTTGGAGACCATGGTGAGGGCCGCGGTCTCCGACGGGAGCAAGTGGCACGCCGCCGCCTCTTTCTGCGAGCAGGTAATGCGCGCGAAAGAGACGGCGGAGAGGGAGCGGGAAAGAACCCTGCCCCCCGAGTTTCGCAGTCTGCGGCGAGGACGCCGCAGACTCATCTACGCCCGGGACTACCGACCTCCATGATCGGGGCCTGAGGACGGCAGTTGGCCGACTCGCCGTCCTTACAGAAGCAGGCCGTGGCGGAGGCGTGTCGTGTGTGCCCTACACACGCCTGCCAACTCACCGAAGCGGGATAAAACCCGACCCCACCAGGCGAGGCCGCGGTGGCGGCCAAAGTCCGCCGGCAACCCTGGGGTTATCCTTTCGAGGGCTTACCCGGGGTGCCCGGCAACGGACACTTGGGGAGGACACCGTGCGGTTTTAGTCGAGACACGACATAACCACCCCCGCAGGCCGGCGGGGGGGTATCCGAAGGGATTTCCGCACGTAAAAAAAAAAAAAAAAAAAGTCCAGCCATTCTACCATGAAAGACTTACTTAGACTGGTACAAGCAGTCTAAGTAAGTCTTTCATGGAACAAAAAAATGTTATAACGAAAGCCCACCATCCGACCACTAACATTTTGTAGTTGTCATACAGATGATAATGTATACTTTTTTTTATCGTGTGGAAACCCCCACAGGCTTTACCCCATCGGTGCCAACGATGGGGTGGGAGTGTCGGAATCGGACCGACTAAAACCACACGGTGTCCTCCGCAAGTACCCTTTGCCGGGCACCCCGGGTAAGCCCTCGAAAGGATAACCCCAGGGTTACCGGCAGGACTTTGGCTGCCGCTGCGGCCTCGCCTGGTGGGGTCGGGTTTTATTCCGCGTCGTGGCAACCATGTGTAGGACACACACGACACGCCTCCGCCACGGCCTGCTTCTGTAAGGACGGCGAGTCGGCCAACTGCCGTCCTCAGGAACCGATCATGGAGTTCGGTAGTCCCAACTATAAAAAGCCGCGTTATGCGTATACAATTATACCGATACGTAGACGTCAAAATTAATTACTTCATTTATATAGTTTCTGCAACCTATTCGAAATTTGAAATTTAAAATTCATTCCCCCGGCAACGTGGCGTCATTTTTGTTCTAAACAGCTTGTCTATGTCTAGTAGTACAGTATAGATACCTACATAGAAGTCAATATTCTTACTCATCGTGATATCCCACCACATACACGCCATAATATCAATTAAACACATAATAGTAAAGACACGCAATAATGACTGCACCGCCAGCAGCTCCCACTGCCGCCTGATATTGTAATTTTATGCAATAAAGCGCGAGTGTCGCCAACGAGACAAACGTGTTCCGAATTTGAAAATTTAAATTTGGAATATGAAGACAACATGACGTCGGATATGTGCCGCGGTTGGTGGAAATTTGAAACTGTATGTTTGTTGTTTCACTACTTATTACATAGTTTTATGGTTTAATGGTAATGAGTTTAAAATTATTTTAATCGTTTATAGGGAGCCGTACTACACGGGTAGGTGAAATCTGTAATAAGGGAACGTTGTGGTATGGGTAGAAGATGTACTGACTAAGGTAGAGAAAGGGATGCTTAGATGATTCAGACACGTAGAGAGGATAGGCGAAACAGATTTATGAGTTGAGGGTGAATGGGCAACCCGACAAGAGTCGACCTAAGCGTAAGTATTTATTTCAAACAGATTGAGGACGTTCTGAGGAAAGGCCAGGTCAAGAGTACCCGACTAAAACCGCACGCCGTCTCGGGTCTACAGACGCCGGGGTGTAAGGTTGCCCATAGAGCATATCCCTCGCACCCCGAATGACCTTGGGCCATCTCCGGTTTCGAGATGGCCCCCTCGGGTTTGGGAACCACGTCTTGCCCCGGTTTGGGGGAGGGGCGAGCATGTAGGTAATACTAGACGCACTCATGTACAAAAATAATAATAAAATATAATTAATTAGGGCCTTATTAGGGAATTATTTGCCTTACAAAAGCTGCCAGCAGGAAAAAAGCATTTTTGAACTTTTATAATAAATCTGATGTGTCAACTCTCCACAATGGTAGATTATTGCTATGGTGCATTGAACTAACTGCGAATGAAACGAACAGCGAATTGAACATTTTTGTACGTCTGAGGGCTTACTTCAATCGACATTTGTCTCCTTTCAACAGAATAATATAAATCAACATTTATGCACATTTACCTACGTAATTAGTTCTCGCAATCCATTTTCGCGGTAAAATACGTCACGTGCGTGGAATAGCCATAAGTTTGTTGTTCGGAACATTTCGGCACAGTTCGGCTGCGTTCGGTTCAAGGGTTAATGGTAATTAACCGAGTCGTTATAGCGGTTGGTCGCCGGTAGCCAGTCGTTTCGGACGAATTATTTTGATGGACAAATTATTTGAATGAAGAGTGTTGGTACTGGGAATATTATTCTATGATCTAATATTGAATCTCACCCAAGAACCATCAAATAAGTTTTGTTCTGAACAGCTTCTCTAGTAGGAGTATACAATTTGCTATCATACAGTCACAGATTATATATTTTTCGAATCACTTAAAAATAAAGTAGAAAGAATTAATTACTTTTCTTAATAGTCTGTAAAAAGAAAAAAAAACACTACACCTCGTATTCGTTAATACTTAGTAGGCAGTTGCGTTTAAAGTTAAAAGGTCAATAACCAGACACATTTAAGATGTTAAAATTTAAATAAGAGAGAGATTTATGATCGCCATTATGAGCAAGGAAAATATTCCGCCAGATTCTAAAATTTTCTCAAAATCTATGGCTTAAGCGTTGTTGAGCGCGAATTGATAGGGCTCAGTAAAAATTGATGGTGATCATTACAGTGTCGAACGTTCAGAAGCGAGTTATAAAATGCAAAGCGGACTGTCGCGGCTGTTGACAATTGCAACACTTACTGTTAGGGATGCCATGTTTGATTTTATTTTACACTAGCAACCCGCCCTCGCTTTGCTTCGGTTTATATGAGTTTTTAACTCAAGCCACATAATATATAAGCATATTCCACTTTGTTCACCTGAGTGATATCATCTAGATGAAAAAAGTGGAATTGATTAGTCTACTTTGATCACCTCGGAAATAAATCACCTGGGTGTTATCACCCAGGTGAACAAAGTGGAATTGATTAGTCTACTTTGATCACCTCGGAAATAAATCACCTGACCCAAGACGCCTAATAATGACGTACCTCGTAAGTTCCTCCTCGTAACTAGTGGTTCCGGCGCTTCTGGGTTAGGTTAGGTTAGAACTGTGACCCCAACAGAGCACGAGCCGAGCGAGCGTAGCGAGCGTGCCACGCCAGCGGCCTGCGAAGCGCGAAGGAACCTATTCACTCGAGACTTGAAGATTCCGAGGTTATAGCTTTCCGGAAACACAGACTCAGGCAGGCAATTCCACTCCTTAGCTGTACGCATAATAAATGTGTCGCTGAACGTTTCGTGCGTATGAGTGGAATATCCACCATGTAGCGGTGGTGCGTCGCTGTGCGTCTAGTCGTTCGTTGGTGGAAAGGGCTTGGCGGTATCAAGTTGTGCAATTTTAGCGCTCACTCTCCGAAATGCATCCGGTAAAAATCCGATAGGCCTTCTGTGTTGCCATGCTCACCGAGCTGGGGTCTTTAAGCCATATTAGGATTGTCAGCATCTGGTATGGTGGCCTGTATCTTCTGAACTCCACCCTGGCTTCTTAGCATCGAGTGGGGTGCAGTTAATTAAAAACATAAAATGAATGGCATTTGTTTGAAAAAAGAATTTGTAATAATACATACAGTTTTTGTCTTACTGACAGCCCTAGCTGCACACGGCGTTCCTAAACTGAATTCTATTACTTTTTATGTGCGCTCGTGTTAGTAACACGTTGTATAACACCTTGTGAGTTTTGAATCCTATTACAAACTTTTTGAGAATAATGCCGTGTTCTAAATTCAATGTGACATTAGCACATCTGTCGGTTCAATCTGGTTCGAACCAGTATTCTTTTTGTAAATACTCTTTATTCCATATTTCATCAGCGACTATTTTCAGTCGCTTCCTGTTACCCTAATTAAGTTTTATAAAAAAAACTTGACCCATGTT
Source organism: Cybosia mesomella (assembly GCA_946251805.1). Classification (NCBI taxonomy): domain Eukaryota; kingdom Metazoa; phylum Arthropoda; class Insecta; order Lepidoptera; family Erebidae; genus Cybosia; species Cybosia mesomella. The sequence goes on from OX276409.1 coordinate 18,306,565, forward strand.
GACAATCATTCTGTTACATAATAGTTTTGGCTAGCCGACGGGCGACGTTTGGGATACATTGTTTTCGGACACTTGTCCGAACTGATACCATTTAATTTTAGATAATATTTCTTAAAATTTTTCTAATTACGAACCGAATATTGGTAAGAGGAACGGGTGTTACGGCGCACATCATTGGGAGAGGCCTACGTCCAGTAGTGGACTGCGATAAGCTAATTGATCGATTGAAGGCTTCCAGCACTTGGACAAGGCAAAAGTGAGACGGTGGTACTTTATTTAGTTCAATTGCCTCTATAATATACTACTAGACTGATTGTATGGAACAAAAAATTTGGTATCGCGATAGGTCAATATTAGACCACCAATAACTGTTTTTTTTGCTGTCATACAGATGACATTACAAAATGGGCGCGATACGCCTTGTATAGCCATTTAATAAAAAAAAAGTAAAATAAATATGAATAATATTTTTAAAGATAGGTGTTAAAATTCATTATCATTTTATCTAGTTTGTGCGTCCCGTTTCAAATTCGAAATTCAAAATTCACTACCGCATCACCCCGGAACCGTGACACAGTGTATGTTCTAAACAGCTTATCTAGTAGAAAATAATTATAATTTAGATATTTTTTCAGTTAGGTAAATATATTTATACTATGTAGCGATGTACCAGCTGATCCAGAGGATTACCTACTATAAGACATATTCTGTGTTACTAAGCATCATATATTTTATAACCTTAGCCCCAGCGGTGTTTTATTAAAAAGCTTCGCGCGTAGAATACGTGTTCATATTGTCAATAAGAAATTTCAGAACGTAATATATATGAAGAAATTTCATTTAGTCTGTTGTTGGGTGAATTGTGATGTGATGTGTCGAAAAAAAAAAGTAATTTGTCTATGTCTTCATATTTATTTTGCTATGTTTACGTGATCGTTAAGTTCTGGGTTCCATTTTTATGTCGGACTAAGAGTTATTAGGTTTTCTGTTAGAAAATGTTCGGTAGCGGAGTCTGGAAACGTAGCTCTGTCTAAGACGTACCAAGTCAGTTTGCTGGTTATATTAAGGTTTAATATAATTCTCTGCTGCAAGCATATACAGAATATATATTCGAGAATATACGGGCGTGTGTGTATGTGTGTAATTTTTTTTTGTGCCGCTACTAATAATTTTTCTGTTCTAAATAATCAGAAATGAAAGTAACGGGAGAGCATAGGATAGCAGGAGGTTTGATCGATAATTAGCAGTAATATTTTGTCAAGTTCCGTTCCGTTTCAAAGGCAATGGGGACAACAGGAACATTTCTTATTAATTTTATTCAAGTTCCGTTGTCCTCATCAATGGGGACGACACAACTTTTGAATATTTATTTAAATATCGCATTTCCGAGGAACACGTACGACACCCTAATCGCCACATTTCTCCGAACTAAGAAACCATACCTAACACTTACACAGGTCTTATAATTTACAATTCAAACTAAATTACCGTTCTCAATATATATTGTAGGCTAGCACAGAAGTAAATTTCCTTAGGCTAATGTACCATACAAAATATTCTATTGAGTACATTGTGTGGTCGCTGCATAAATGAGAAACATACTGTATAATAGTATTCTATCTCATTCTATAGGTTTATCTAGAACAAGCAATTTCTCCAGCTACATTTGCTTATTATCTTAAGTATTTGCAAGAGCCAAATGGGTGGTGGTGAATACATATAAGAGAAAGTTTTCTCGCCATAGTAGGAGAGAGAACGACATGATTAATTTTTTATTTATTTATACATAGATAATAATAAAGCCGTTTTCCCTCTGGGGTAGGTAGGGACAACAGTCTGAATTTTACTTCTATCCTTGCACATTTCACGAGCTTCCTCTGCTGCCATTTTAAATCTTTCATGCAAGCCCGGTTTCGACTGTTTTTGGCCTGTAATTTTGTTAATACATCATCAATTTGATCATTGTGCTCACTTACACGTGTCGTATATACTTCGTGTGTCATTCGCTCAGCACTCATTCGTTCTACGCTGCCCAAATATTTTAATTAATTTAAAAAAAGGAACCATTCCTCATATCATTGGAACTTTAGTATAAAATCAATATTGTTTGTTCATGTCTCAGGTGCGTCACATGAAAAAACAAAACTTATCTACATTCAAAATTTCTCTACATTACAGTAGAATTTTAGTAAATTCGCAGTAAATTGATTGTGTCGGACGTAGAACGGACAGACAACAGAACCCTAAAAACTAGGTACTTAAAAAGCCCCTCAGGATAATAATAATTTATTGACATAAACAATTTTAACATTTATAAACTAACAAACGCATAATCCACATCACAAAAAGTTACCAGCATAATAAATCTTTTCGATAACAATCCGGTATATACCTGGCAACTCTTGACGGACCAGAAAAAGTGGTAATGGTATTTATCGCATTGCTATGGTAAAATAATGTTCTTACATACGTGCATAAATGATCATGCACTTATTATTGATCCCAAGGTTAATACCCTCAGGATCAGCGTGCTCCCAGTTTATTTATAATGGTCACGTTAATATGATGTCACCTCACCTAATGGTAAGCTAAAGGAAAAGTTTTAAATTAAAAATTACAGATACCAATAATGGTACAGTAATGGGACTCAGCTTGACGGCCTTATCAAAGGATTCATGACTGTAGGAAAAGAAAACATGTGTGCTGTTAAAGAATTCCAAGTCTTTATGGTGTACCAATTTCTTTGGTACACCATAAAGACTTGGAATTCTTATATCTATAGGTGCCAAACTGCTAGCACACGCTGGTGGACTGCCCGGCGTCACCTCGTGGCAGCCATCGGGGTAGGAGTCCTCGCTCGGCAGCATGATTGCGGCAATGGTGCGGAGCGCGAGCGTGGTTCTTGAAAGAAATGTTATGAAAATTCCGTCAATATGAGAATTTCTAAAAATTATACAACTATTTCAGTAGGTATTCTACGCTCTGGCTATTGCCATACATAGAAACACCACAACCAATAATTGTAAATTGATATATTAATGCTCACAAATATTTGTACCTACACAGGTAGTGCGAATCGAACGCGCGACCTTCGACGTATTAGCAGTCAGACGCTATAACGCAATGCTAAACAGGGCCACTAGACAAAGTGACATTCTATTAGCGATAACGCCAGTGGAAACGGTCAATAATGTTTGGGATTGACATAATTTATACAAAGATATAAAATTGAAGTGTCTATTTTTAATATTAAGATAACAGATTTTTTATCATTGCATGTAAATACGATACTTACAACAAATTTACAATTTTTTTAAATTTTATCTGTCTATCTGTTTGAAATAGGTTATTTCTGCAATGGCTGGAGCTTATTTTGACGGGTCTTTCACTGATAGATAGGTAATATTATAAGGCGTAACATAGGCTACTTTTATAAACAGTAGGCAGGCTATGTGTCATTCCAGATCTATTATATAGATCACAGTCAGTTGGTACAAACAAGGATAGCCCTGTAACAAATTTCTGCCAGAAACTCACCCGTTTGAGCGTGGTTGAGTAAAAACATGCAAACATTCCAGTGGCGAAGGGTAATAATTTTCAAGGACAGCCGGTGAAAAGGAAATCGGCGATTAATTTTTAACGATTAACGAACGATTAACTTTCCCACCTTCACTATACCTATACGTAACTTAAGCATTGATGTATAGGTCTATGTGTTACATTGTATGATAATGATGGGTTTTAAAAACGCCTGTTGATGAAGCTCATGCTTTGGGCTTTGTATTTCTGCAAAGGGAAGCCATAAGGAAATTTGTATATATGGACCCCTCGCCCCTGAAACATTCAGAGATCTAAACATTCAAACATCATCTTCATAAACTTTATTAATATTAGTAGGAAGTAGAATTATTATAATCACCGTAGTGTCACTTCATCACGTAATCCCTTGATAACAAATAGAAACGGATTCGCTTCGAAACGATTTCGCTAATAGAATGTCACTTTATCTACAGACCCAGGTTACCAAATAAAGATATCCCTATATCTGCATTTGCTCTATGCCATTAATAACCGCGACAGCTCATTCTCATTTGATAAATACATCCCATCTAAAGTATATTGTCACTCGCTACATTCTTAATTTGCACGAAAACCATTCAACTCATTTCAAGTTTTTTTTTCCATCCATGAGACATTTCCCAGAGTGCCGACCTCCCAGGTAATAAATGAATAAAACAGGAGGTCTGCAGCTCTATATAAAGCCTACATTATTAATAATCTTAGCTACCTCTGAGCACGTCAAACTGCGTTCATATCAAACATTTGTACGCCATTTTGCAAGATGCCGAGCGTTTTCTTTGTGAAACTGGATTATAAATGACTATGATCATGTTTTATACAGCTTGTATTATTATTGCTTAATTTTTAGAAGTTTTTATTTAACTTTTTAACAATGTTTGAAGTAGTTGGTAGTTAGTCAATCGGAACTTCTAATAGATATTCACATCATCATTCTTTGCTCTTCCACGCTTTCTTCTCCTAATGTAGCTTACCTTGACCCTCCCACCTCGACAGGACAGCTTGCGTCAGAATCAGCTCCCAGGTTACGTTGGCTTGTTGCCCCGAACGTGTTGATGGGGACTCATACCTCTTTTAGTGTAAAATAACATAACATAACATAAACTCACGCCTATATCCCCGAAGGGGTAGGCAGAGGTGCTAGCACCTACATTTCGCCAGTTTATGTTTAGGTCCCAATGTAATAGGTGGCGAGCCTATTGCCATTAACCGGGCACTTATAAACCTGCGATAAATACACACATAACTTCGAAAAGTATCGAAAAGTCATTGGTGTGTGCCATGGTAAAACCTGGGATCGAACCCAAGACCTCGTCTCAGCAGTCAATTACCCATACCACTAGGCTACCATTTCAAAATTATGTTTTTTTAATAAGAAATTGAAATTGATATAATTTTATTGAATTTTCAGGTATCGAGACGACGCGCTGTGTTGGTCGGACAGGTAAAAACATATTTTTTTCTGTAGCATAAGTAGCATAGAGGGAAAACCTAAGAAAGAAGAAAGGACGAAGAAGGAAGTATTTATTTAGACATAACACAAAAAGAAAAAAAAGTTGCGTGTCACGGTACTGAAGATTCATGTTTCTCGGATTCGAGTCTCTTTTACAGAAATTTCAGCGATTTCATTATAAATAAATATAAATACATTAAGATATTTCACACAACACTATTTAGACCCAAAGTAAGCATAGCTTAACTAGCTTGTGTTATGGGTTCTAGACTGCGGATAAACATACTTCAATACATTTTTTTTAATACATACATACATAGAAACCCAGACTAATGCAAATAGACCTATTCATGCATACAAATATTTGCAGTGAGTGCGAATTGAATTCGCGATCGAGGTCGTTCTTAGGTCTAAGAGACTCGAGAGACATCTTCTCTACCCCGTATTAGGCTTTTGATTTAACGCGTCGCGCGTTTTTCGAGAAGAAAAGTGAGAAGTTCGGCTTAAGATATGTTGCTGCGGTTTTGTAGAGCGTTCTCTCTATCGTGCATCGAACTGACAGTTTGATGCCCTGTATGAAGTAGTTAAAACTGTGTGTATGCCCCGTGTGTAGAGATGTAAATTGAAAAAAAAAAGCTTGGCACCGTCGTTTTTTTCTACATTTGTTCTTTTTTTCTGAAAACGTGAAACAATGGAAACCATAATCCAAACGAGGATAAGGGAAACTCCTGGTAAACTTCAGTGGTATTGCCAATTATTTTAAGACATATGTTTACTATTAAAAAAAAAGAAATGGTGCTTTCCTATTAAACAAAATAAAAAAATTAATAATATCAACTCATATACGATAACTAACATATTTTTATTATCGTATGCTTGAAAAAAAAAACACCCCGGAAAAAAAATTACATGTTTTTGACCGCTTTTATTTTTTTCTTAAAAAAAAACAGTTTTTTTACAGCTCTATCTGTTCTTGGTTTGTAGGAAATTCTACACAGCGATATCTAGACCCAAAGTAAGCATAGCTTACCCAGCTTGTGTTATGGTTGTGGATTACCCAAACCAATGCAAATATGCATATTCATGCATACAAATATTTACACTGAGTGGGAATCAAACCCGCGACCTCTGGTTTAGGCGTCGAACACTCTACCACTAGGCCACAGAGACAGAGTGTGAAACAGTGTACTAATAATACCTATAATTTTTATAATAATAAACCATTCTAAGTAAAATTTTAATCTAAAATCAACAATTAATACCAAAACGCGGTTATTTCCTATACTAAATCAAATGCAAACAATGAAAGTTTATAGTGTATACAAGCTTTAGATACAAACTGACCATATAATATTTTAATCTGGATGTCAAAATGCAAATATTTGAAAAGCTATTTGTACACCCCAGTAATCCTTTAAGTGTGGCTGACCACTACGACTTTAGTTAAAAGTAAGGGTGAGATAGATTGGGTGTATTGGTCCCTTTAAGATCTCTTGGGCCCAAACCAACCTTACTTGCAGGCTGGTTCACCTGCTGAGTGACGGACAAGGCTCTGGGGCAAATTTTCCTTTCGGGGTTTGTAAAACGGCAGTCGTTCTCATAAAAGCCAAAATAAATCAAATAATGGAGATGTAAGAGAGCGTACAAAGAAGAAGCTTGAAGAAGAAGATATTTATGATCTCGGTAAATGATATGATTTGACATATTATAACCTTTTATTTTGTGACGAGGAACCACTTTGTGACGTTAGATTGGACTCAAATTTGGTATACTTGCGTATCTTGGGTGACAAAGCGATATTATGGTACAATGAAGTTGGTCTGAAGATGGAATCGGAAGGTGTCCATAGGAACTTCTGCACTAAACAAGATAAAACAGTCATAGTTGGGCTCATCTGTTTTGTCTAGGCAAATACTCTGATGCTATATGCACAATGCTATCCAGGGTCTGAGGATAGACACAGTAAGTGGTAATAGGAATTTCAGAACTAATCAAGATATGCCCGTCATGTTTGGGGTCATTTGATTTGTTTGGTTACGCACTCAATGGAAAGCTTGTAATAATTCTGAAGTCCACGTAGACTAAGTAACGGAGAATTACTAGACACATATAACATTGGGAATTCGAATCTTACATTATACCTCCTAAAATATCTGAATATTACTAAAAGAATATGTAAAGACGATTGGAAAATATAAATGTAAAATTATATTTTATCCTTACGGTCATTGAGATTCAATTTGTGGTTGGCAGCCCTCGCGGTCTTCGGATGGCTTATTTTGTGGTTCAGATAACAAAGGGCAAGTTTAATAGGGTTGGCGCAAAAATAAGAAGCAAATTATAATTTTTATTTGGTGTATTATGAAAGAAATCATCGTCGTCCTATTGAGAGACTAAAATATAATTACGGTCTAGTCTTAGATAGAGAGGCATGTGGCTAAGTAGTAACCTAGACGAGGCTAAATAAAGCTAGGTCAATTTTAGGACGCGTGACCATTCTTAACATACTCAGACTCCTCCCTGCTTCAAAGAGCACGTTAAGCCGTCGGTTCCGGTTGCCATACGAAAATCATCATTACGGATAGTTGGAGCCCTAAAAAGTCCAGTAAGCCAGTAAGGTTGCACGTTGATAGTATAATTAACTACATTAAATTGAAAGTATGGATAAATAAATACATAAACATTTGATTGTGATATTTTCTAAGTCTTTAAAAACTAATTTAATTATTTGGAAATTCCTGGCCGGCTGAAGAAACGTTGGTGGGCCGACATGGAGTCTTTTGTTCATGATTAGTGGAATATAAATAAATATTGTATTGTACGACAAAGTACACAACGCCATCTAGACCCAAACTAAGCAGAGCTTGTCATATGGGTTCTAGAATGCGGATAAACATACTTAAATACTTTTTTTTTGTAAATAAATACATATTATACATAGAAACATCCAGACCAATGCAAATATACATATTTGCACTGAGCGGGAATCGAACCCGCGACCTTTGGCTTAGCAGTCGAATGCACTACCGCTACGCCACAGAGGTTGTCAAAGGAGATCATATGGCAAAGGAGAGAGAGAAGTGGAAAGATTTAGGGACTTTTGACCAGCCGTGACAAAATGGGTTAAATAAAACAAAGGAGAATGCCCATTCTTGGTTGCGCTTTTACATGTTCGCTTCAATATTTCAAATGTTAAAAAATAATATTGATTATAGTATGACTTTTCAACACTAAATCGCTTCTATAGAACTTGGGGTTTGAATTTAATTTATAAAGATATAAAACTTGAATGAATAATCGTTACCATTTTAATTTAATTGTTCCCATTATATAAAATAAACCATTGGTGGTAGAATGCAAATATACCAATCTTTTTAAAATAAAATTTAAAAAAAAAAAAGCTGCAGCCAAGTCAAAGTACCAAAGTCGTCCCACGGAATTGAATCGAGAGAAATACGTAGTAATTCGAAATCACTGTAGTAAGGTGTGTAGGAATGCTCAACGCCAACATATCCATAATTCAGTTGAAAACGGTGATCCAGCTCACGTCTGGAAGTTTCTAAGGTCACTGGGAGTCGGTAAATCTCGGCAAAGTGCGATTTCTAATACTATTGATTTAACCTACACTTCTCTGCTCCGTCAACTTTTGACGCGGCAACTAAACTTAGTACTCTTAACCATCTTTCATCAATTGCCACTCCCGACTGTTCTCCGTTTGTTTTCACTCAATTCACTGGCTGTGATGTTAAGAAGAGCATAATGTCGATCACTTCGAATGCGGTGGGAATCGACTGTATCAGTCGCAATATGATCGTTCCTATCATTGACGAAATCCTCCCTATTATCTGCCATATCTTCAACTACTCGGCAGCTAGTAGCACGTTTCCAGCAGCATGGAAAGATGCTCAAATAATTCCTGTGCCTAAGAAGAGTAATCCTTCATCCTTCTCCGAATATCGGCCTATTTCTATACTTTCCTTCCTTTCCAAAGTCCTTGAGCGCTTGATCCATTCTCAGTTAATTAGTTTTCTCTCTAAAAATTCTCTTTTAAACCCTATTCAATCTGGATTTCGTCAAGGACATAGTACCACGACTACTCTTGTTCATATTGCGGAGGATATTAGATCTGGTTTGGAGAACCGCGAGCTAACAGTGCTAGCGTTGTTAGACTTTACCAACGCCTTCAATAACGTTGACTTCGACGTATTACTCAAGATATTGTACTCTCTTAACATATCTCCAGCAGTGATTGACTGGTTTCAGACTTACCTGTATGGTCGCCGGCAACGTATCCGTATAGAAGACACCGTTTCTTCTTGGTGCCTAACGTCTGCTGGCGTACCTCAGGGTGGCGTTTTATCTCCTCTACTCTTCGCTATTTTCATAAACTCCATCTCTGATCATCTCACTTCTTCCTACCACCTATACGCAGATGATCTTCAGATATACTCGAGAGCTACTCCAGATAAACTGACGGATGCCATCAGCATCATTAATAGGGACATGGTCCAAATATGCAACTGGAGTAAATCGTATGGTCTGAAAGTCAACCCATGTAAGACCCAGATCATTATTATTGGTAGCGCATATGCTATTTCTAGAATTGACTGGTCACTACTTCCTCAAGTCTCCTGTGATGGGACAAACATACCATACAGTGAAAAAGTAAAAAATCTGGGGATACATATTGACAGAAGTTTGACTTGGGGCCCTCAGCTCCAAGAGATTAGCCGCAGAATGTTTGCCACAGTGGGGTCCTTGCGTAGGCTTCAAAATTTTCTACCCATTGCCACGAAAACTGCGCTTGCACAATCTCTTTTCTTTCCCATCCTTGATTATGCCGATGCCAGTTATCCAGATCTCACTGAAGACCAACTTAATAAACTTGAGAGACTCCAAAATCTTTGCATACGATTTATATTTGGACTACGCAAATATGATCACATATCCGAATTTCGCGCAAAACTCAAGTGGTTACCTATACGCCTTCGCCGGAATGCTCACATTCTTTATCTATTATATAATATTTTATTTAATTCTCTAACTCCAGTATACTTAAAAGAACGCTTTCAATACCTTCATGACTCTCATCCTAGGGTCCTGAGATCGTCAGAGAATCTGAGACTGAAAATGCCTGGGCATTCCACGAGATTCATGGATAAGTCTTTTACTGTCCAAGCTGTCCGGTTGTGGAATGCCTTACCCGTAACGATAAGAAGCGCGCAATCTCTGCCCGTCTTCAAAAAATTAGTGACCGCCTACTATTTACGGGAATAATCATTATTTATATCTCGTAGTCTTCCTGTCTCCTTTATTCATGTCTGTGCTGTGTTTCTATTATGTTATGTATATATTATGTACCTAATAGTAGGTATTGTATCATTGTAAATTATATGTGTAGTAAGTATAATATGTATTAAATTATATGTGTAGTAAGCATAATATGTATTTATTTTATGTAGATAATGTATCAGAGTATAAATGGAAAATGTAAATTAATTTGATATGTACACCGCAAACTGCCCTAGTTCTATTCACTGATTCTCTCCATCCAATGGTTGCCTGTAAGAGATTGCCCTGTGTGATAAGGCCGCCAATTGTATATGCCGCATAACTATGTATACCAACTTTATGTTTCTGTAATCTTGTTCTTGTGTACATACAATAAAGAGATATATTAATATTATTTTTATTATTATTATTAAATAATAATACGTGATAATAAATCACAATGTGACATTCAAATATATTGCAGTTATGTAATCTTAATATTTCGTGTATGTATTCGTAGTTTATTAGTGATAATCAGTTAAAGTTGTAAAATAATGTATGCTTCAGTGGTAGTTTTCTCTTAATTTATACATGGTATCCCTGTCTTAAAACATTCCAAAAGAAAACTCAAACGTCAGTTAAACAGTCAGTGTCACAATATTTTCTTGTTGTTGTTGTTTTTCTCGTTGTAATCATTAAATTTCTCAGTAACCCGAAGTTCTGTTACAATGTGCGATTATATTTCAGATCATACTTAATGCAGGCTTTTCAATGCAGTTTATAATTATGTGACATAGCAAAAAAAGTGTGCAGCCGATTTCCATACTGACATGGGCATTGTCCTTTTATATATTATTTAGTGTTGTGTGACAACCCTGTATACGTTCGGTCAGAATGGTCATCGGGTTCGGTTAAATGAGGGTTAGGGGATCGGGAAATTACGATTAACCACTGTGGGGTAGTTGTAAACAATGATAATCTGAATATATCTATTTTTATTATGTATTTCTCAAAGGGTTATTGGATTATGACAGGAAATGATCGCTATAACATTATATCTCGAAAGTGTTTTTTGTGAAAACTTACACTGTAAAAGTTCAATACCATTTTGTATGGAAACATAAATAAAATTATTTTTAATTTTTTAAATTGGTTTTCTACCATTCAATTAAGTTCATCAAATTGTTAAAAATAAATTATAAAACTGTCTACATCACGTACGTACGTACGTAATAACACCTTATTGAAAGACATTATTGAATAATTTTATAATCGTCCTGAACATTAAATTAAAACGACAATCATCGTCACAGTAAATGTCTGTGGTAACTGCAGCTGTCATACTGACAGCTACAAATGTCTTCTCTAATTGTGTCTCTGATATCTGATAGTATACGAGGCCAATCAAAAGACACTTTAAGAATACATTGTATTACTTGTTAGTGTATTTTTTGTTGTTAAGTACCTATACATTAAGCACAGTTTACATTGTGGGTTAAACTGCACAGTCCACTTTGCTATTTATGTAATATTCCCTTTCGAGCCCTTTATTTCATTAACTCCTGGAATTCTGATCCCTTTCCCGCAATCCATAGGAACCTATTATAGAGGTAGCGGATCTGGATGAAATTTGGTGGGCTGATTTTTATCCCTGAAATAGATTATCATGAGTTGCAGGAACGGGATCATGGAATCAGAATTAAAGTGGAAATCCCCACGGGCTTCAACAATGAGATGGGTGTGTCGGAATCGGACCGACTGAAACCACACGGTGTCCTCCCCTAGTGTCCATTGCCGGACACCCTGGGTAAGCCTTCGAAAGGGTATAATAACCTCAGGGTGCAGGCAACAGCTAATTAAAAATGAAACAGAATACACAATAAAAAGAGTGAAGGGGTATATGAGGCCCCACCAAGAACCTCAAGTGCGAGCCGGTACATCTGCTGATCAACGGACGAGGTCCTGGCAGCAGGCAGGATCGTGTCGAGGTTGGGGGATTAGGTAGGTCAGTGGTTGTCGCCGCAAAAGCCAAGATAAGCCATATCAGGAGGAGAAAATGTAAGACACGGACCCCGGTTCCAAAATGCAAGCTTTCAATGCAACCGGAATTATAATATCTTTTTTATTGTATGTACACAAGAAGACGCCTACAGAGCATACAGTTGGTATAGTTTTTAGGTTTTTTTTATTACTAAGACTCCGCAGTCCTCCGTCCGTCTGTTTGTCTGTCCATCTGTCACCAGGCTGTATCTGATGGACCGTGATAGATAGACAGTTGAAATTTTCTCAGATGATGTATTTTTGTTAACAAATACTAAAAACAGACTAAACATAAATATTTAATGCGGCTCCCATTGTAGATAATGGTACAGAACCCTTCGTGCGCGAGTTCAACTCGCACTTGACCGATTTTTTGGCCCTCAAGCTAAGCTAAATTGCTTGTGTTAAGGAGTAGGTTCACATCGATGACTATGAGTGTAATGACAAGGATTTGAACTCGGAACCTCCCTATCGTAACACAACTCTTTAACCACTAAGAAAACGAATATTTAATATTTGCGGTGTATACAATTGGTGGTTTTATCGAAAAGGGCAATCTCTTACAGGCAACCATTGGATAGAGAGAGTTTTTCACGCTGGGATGATGATGAAAAAGTAAAAATAATACCCAGAACAATAAATTGAATTAATTAGGCGGAGTCATCAAAAAAAACAATGTTTAAAAATGACTGTAAAGTTATTCATTGTTTCCGTAGTTCGCAAGAATTACGGTAGATGGCTCCAACGTCGCCTTAAGACGTATATGATATATCGGAGAATTTCGAATATCTGGGACGTGTCTAGGTGGCTCAGTTGGTCAGAGCATTCCCCCTGTAAGGGACTGGTCGCGGGTTCAAGTCCCGTCCTAGATGTTCTCTTTTTCCGATCTAAATCTTTCCAAATAATCATTTGTACGCGAACGTAGCCGGAGCAATGATTCCGAAGCAGCTCTGCTACCAGCCCCATGACTAAGGAGGAAGCAAATGCGAAAAATGCGACTACGAGTAGGTGGTTATTATCGCGTAGTGGAAACGTGCGTAAAACTTAATCATTACTTTATCAACCGTGTCTAGTATAATCCGATGCCAAACTAGGCCCGCAAAATCGGCACAAACAATTATTACTAGATTAGTGAAAGGGATCCCACCAACCTATTGAAAATCCGAATTTCCCTTAAAGAATAAATAGGGAAAAATATAAATATCAGTTCAAATAAGTTCCGGGAGCCGACCGGACACCAATCAGAAACACGAATGCAAAATTTGGACCAATTTTAGGTTGGGGGTCTACCAGACCCCACTTGCAAAAATCAATAAAAAATTTCAGGATAGGCTTCTAAACGTTGGTTAGAGCTCCCCAAGGTATTAACATAAATTTACAAATATTATTTTATCAATTAATTTGAGCCCCCCAAAGTGACTCGCTCTTGACCAAAAATTCATAATATGGAGAAATGTTAGGTTTTTTTTTTTTTTTTTTTTACTGAAAATTTGAGTGCGTTTGACTGCATCTCACCTGATGGTAAGTGACGATGCAGTCGAGGATGGTACACGCAAACCCAAATAATGCCTATTCACTCTCGCCTTGAAGGTCCCCAAATTATAAGAATCGGGGAACACAGACGCAGGCAAAGAGTTCCACTCCTTCGCTGTCCGCATAATAAATGAGGAAGCGTTGCGCTTGGTGCGGATTGGTGGAATATCAACAACGAAGGGATGAAAACGTTGCCCGCGTCTAGTTGTCCGATGGTGAAATGGAGCTGGGGGAATGAGGTCATGCAGTTCTTGAGCACATTCTCCGAAATGAATCCGATAGAACACCGATATGCAGGCGACTTTGCGGCGATGTTCTAAAGACACGCCTGAGTTTTAGAGGCATTGAACCTAACGAGGTTGGAGTTACCCCAGTCAGACACTGACTGAACTGTCAGGTTCATGCGCTCTATCATGGCCCCTCTCAGAGATAGCGTTTCAGCGCCTGTAGCTCGCGAACTGGATAGGTATCTTTCCACAACTGTGCTGTCGTCTGCATACCCAATGATACCGAGTTTCAGCAGATCATTAATATGCAGCAGAAATAGAGTTGCGGAAAGAACAGACCCCTGTGGTACTCCGGCATCAATAGCCAATAGGTCCGAGGAGCAGCCATCAACGACCACTCGAATAGACCGTTCCCTCAGGAAATCAGCTACCCAGTTACACAAACTCACAGGTAGCCCGTAGGATGGAAGCTTGCTAATAAGGCTAGCGTGCCAGACCCTATCGAAAGCCTTCGAGATGTCGAGAGACACAGCGAGAGCTTCGCCGTGTTTCTCGATGGCTTCGCCCCATACATGCGTGGCATACACTAGGAGATCCCCAGTGGATCGTCCTCGGCGGAACCCGTATTGTCAATCACTGAGGAGGTCATTGTCTTCTAGGTATGCCAGGATGCGGGTGTTAATTACACGTTCCATAGTCTTACAGATTATGGAGGTGATTGCTATGGGGCGGTAATTGGCGGGATCAACACGACTACCTTTCTTGGGCACAGGCTGCACGTTAGCAAGCTTCCATGACTCAGGGACTAAACCTGTTCTAAGAGAGAGGCGGTACAGGCGTGTCAGAACAGGAGACAACTCAGGAGCGCAGTTCTTTAGCACTATAGCAGGTATACCGTCAGGTCCACTGGCTTTGTTCACGTCTAGATTACGAAGCGTTTTAAGTACCTCCTTTTGGCGGATACGAATAGCGGGCATTGTAGTACATGTAGTAGTAGCAAGGAGGTAACTGGGGTGGTACATTGTTCGCTGTATCCAGATGCGAATTTTCGGCAAACATACAGGCAAGCAGGTTTGCCTTATCAGTTGCCGTGTGAGCCAGCGTTCCGTCGGGTTTGTGCAGTGGAGGCAGAGACGAGCGACAAAAGTTCGCCTCGACCGATTTTGCCAGGGACCAAAACGCCTTACTCCCAGAAGGGTAAGAGGCTAGTTTTGATCCAATTCGGCGTATATGATCAAGACGAGCCATGTGCAGCGTCTTTTTGAAGGACTTGGCGGCTTTGTTGAAGGCTTCTTCTTCTTATCCCGCGTGTCCGGAGCTTTACAGTTCCGAGCTTCAGCCCAAGCCCGGTAAGCTGAATACTTAAGCGCCTCTGCGACTGAGCATTCAGCACCAAACCATGGGCGAGCTTTACTCTTGGATGGTAAGTCAGAAAAAGGAATAAAGTACTCCATCGCCTGATATACCACCCTTGAGATTTCTGTCGCGCAGCTCGACGGATCGCTCGAAGAGAAGCACGTTTGCCGCCAAGGATAAGATGCGGAAAAGTGGCGCATCTCATCCCAATCTGCTGACTTGTACCGCCAAACCCGTCTTGTGCCTTTAGGGCTGAGATCGGGAGGTGAACAAGACAGTACAGACTTCACCAAACTATGGTCAGAGGTACCCAGTGGTGGGGATACGGACACATTATATCGGTCTGGTTCTGTTGTCAGCAGAAGGTCCAAACAATTCGGCGTATCGCCCTCACGGTCAGGTACACGCGTCGCCTGATTTACCAGCTGGGAAAGGTTTAGCGTCAAAGCAAGTTTGAGTGTTTCTCTCCCAGCGTGGTCTGTCTTCTCGTACGGGAACAGCCACTCGTTATGGTGGGCGTTAAAGTCCCCGAGAAGGACCAGTTGTGCTGACGGGTACCTCAGTTGGGCCTCATCGGCGGCCTCACACAGATGTTCACATAACCTGGTTGTCTCCTGATTGCCGCTGTGTGAACGGTACACACAGGCGTAGATAATTTTGTCTACACCGGTGTCGACCAGCACCCAGAGTGTGGAGAAAGAGGAGTCTTCAAGGTTACGGAGACGCTTACAGCAGATGCTATCGCTGATATAGACACAGACGCCGGCTTGTGCCTTGAAGTTGTGCTCCAGGGTATACCCCGGGTACTGCAGATAGGACACATCAGCCGGACGTCCGATTTTCGTCTCCGTAAGAAAGAGCAGCAGCGGCTTATCGGTCTCAAGGTGGTGGTGGACCGCATCGAGATTGGAGTGCAATCCTCTGATGTTCCCGAGGTGCACTTTAAAATTATATAATATTTTAAAAATTTTAAATGGATCTTTAATTGATCTTAGGTCAGTTATATAGATCTCAAACAACAATATTTGGAAGGAAATATTATCGTAATTAAATCCCACAAAGTCCCAAAAACAATGAATTAAAATAGGCACTCAAATCAAAACAATAATGCAAATTCAAAGAATAAATTCCGATCGCAAGCAATTAGGCCATATTTGACTTTTAGGCAAGATTAATTAAGTATTTAATATGAAATAGTCCTTCTTTTACAAAGAGGGTAAATCAAAAATGGACGACCCGCTACATCCCAACGTGTACAATTATTACAACTGTAATCCGCGTGGTATTTCAATCGAGATAAAGATCGATCGATGTTAAACCAAATACCACGATTACACAAACAAACAAATAAGTAAAATATTAAGAAAATGCAATATATATAAGTAGGTTGTTAACTAACTTTATTACTGACGGCCCTCGTACTTAGGAACAAATGACCCAGTGATAATGTACCTAATCTAATCCTAGTCTAGTGTATGTTGAGGATGTTTTATACAATAGATTACAAAAATTATAACAGATTTTACTTCACTTTAGAGGTGTGCTCCACCGCCGCAATGGTTCCAAGTCCAACGAATACGATGGGCATATTTACTTTATTTTACAAAGAGATAACTATCTCCATTATTAATTTTCACCAATTAATCAACATTCAACAAGCAAAATCAAAATAAGATTCCTTCGCCAGCGTCTACCAACGAGCTAACCTGCTCGACGCCTTCAAGAAACTCACGAGCACAGGGTTCACCAACGAGCCAACGAGCTCGGACCCTCACCAAGTGAAGTCGCGCTCAACTCCGCGCTCAACTCGCCATGTCCAGGCGTTATACTTCCCGTATAATAATGCGCGGGTACGTAAAGAAAAAATAATACACAAACCGACACTTCAATACGCGGTACCAACATCAAAACATAAAAAAATACTTAAAGATTAAAACTAAACATCGTTCGTTCATCGTTTTTTTTTTTTTTTTATTGTGCGGAAATCCCTTCGGATACCCCCCCGCGTGCCAGCGGGGGCGGTTATGTCGGGCTTGAACCGACTAAAACCGCACGCCGTCTCGGGTCTACAGACGCCGGGGTGTAAGGTTACCCATAGAGCATATCCCTCGCACTCCGACTGACCCTGGGCCATTCGCAGTATCCCCTCTGATAACAGCAGAGGGGTACCTGGAGCGACCACGCCCCCCCGCGGGCCTTGCAGGCCCGTCATACCCCGACCCCCTCGTGCAATGGGGTCAGCTGGCCCTAAAAAGGGCCGGTTGGTCAGACTCTTGGCCGTTGACGTTGACGCCAGCTACTCCAGGGGAGCAATCAAACTCGTGCTCCTTCCATATATAAAATATGCCTCTCAATAAAACATTTACGCTAAAATAAAACACAAACAAATATCTATAAAAATCTAATAAATTGAACTAAATTAAACTAAAGTAACTAAATTAAAACAGTAATAAACTAAAATAAAAACTCGTGCTCCTTCCATATATAAAAATATGCCTTTCAATAAAACATTTACGCTAAAATAAAACACAAACAAATATCTATAAAAATCTAATAAATTAAACTAAATTAAACTAAACTAACTAAATTAAAACACAATAATAAACTAAAATAAAAACTCGTGCTCCTTCCATATTATAAAATACCCCTCTTAATAAAACATTTACCCTAAAATAAAACACAAACAAATATCTATAAAATCTAATAATAAATAATAAAACCTACCACGCAACAACAAAATAAAAAATAAACAACATGCAACACATACACATAACCAACCATACACAGTACACACTACACTACTGATTACACATGTTACTAGAAAACATACCGGGTATTCTCTGCCTTATTATGTAATAAGGGGCAGAATAAACCGTTCGCATACACATACAGACATAACAATTACACACAAAATGATTTTTAAAAAGTAATCAAATAGAATTATATCCCCATCCCCAAATAACCAATTAAAATCAATATTATAAAAATCAAACAACAATACAGCATTAAATTCATAAAGTCAAATAATCAAAAATTAACATTTAATTCTCTTCCATTTAAATAAATGCATAGTAGGACTATTGATATATATATTATAGGCACTTAAAAATAAATAACCAATTGAAATTAACAATAAATAATCAATCTTCGGCATACCATAACAAATTCAAATTTAAGTGATTCACAATAAACATTAAACAACTCATTTCGGCAAATAACTTCAAACCAAGAATTATTAGTATAAATCAAGTAAAATCCACAGCAAACCTTTTACAAATTTAAATAATAATTAACAAATAAAAATTTAACAACAGCAAACAAGGGCTCGGCTACTTTTAAGGCTGAGGTACCTACGAATAGGAGCACCGGAATGCTATTCAGAGTATTCCGGTGGGACTTAAAAAAAAAAAAAAAAAAAAAAGGGGAGCAATCAATGATGCGTCATCGCCCACGTTGTCCAGGGTGCACCAAACTTGGAGGTGATCCAACCAGTCGCACCCCTGTTCATTTATTCCTAACCAAAACTAGGTACATGAATTGTCATGCTTCTATCTTCAAAAATGACGACCAAAACCAATAGCAGGTGTATGACATTTCGAATACTTATACCTTTTTTTTTTTCTTTTTTATCGTGCGGAAATCCCTTCGGATACCCCCCCGCGTGCCAGCGGGGGCGGTTATGTCGGGCTTGAACCGACTAAAACCGCACGCCGTCTCGGGTCTACAGACGCCGGGGTGTAAGGTTGCCCATAGAGCATATCCCTCGCACCCCGACTGACCCTGGGCCATCTCCGGTTTCGAGATGGCCCCCTCGGGTTTGGGAACCACGGTGTCCCCGTCTTGCCCCGGTTTGGGGGAGGGGCGCTAGTCGCCCCACCGTCCCGGCCTGCTTCTGCTGGGGTGACAGGTGGCCTCACCCGCCACCCCCAGGCCTGCGCTCATGGAGGACGGAGGTCGTTAAGCGCGAATACCTATACCTACTTCTTAATGCAAGATTGTAGGAAGATTACAATCTTAAATACAAGGTTATTCACCTTGAATGTTGGCGCTTCTGTACCTACTCCTGTTGTAGGTACCTATCCTGCTTTAATTCTCGAACACTCTATTTAGGTACCTAACGTGCCTTATCTCTAGATGATTCTGGAGCATTCTACCCTCCTAATTAAGAACTATAAAAGGGCGCCTGGAAATCGACACGACGTCAGTTAATTTTCGGAAGCGAAAGCGAACACATTATACCGAAGCGATTCAAGAGGATTATTCCTGCGACCTAAGCAACGACTGTGGACTACTGTGAACTGCTGAGCGACTTGAACTGTTGAAGAGTACTGTGTGTGCTAGTTATTTAGTTATCTAGTTTGTGGTGAGCGAATAAACCTCTTCGTTGTATAAACGGCATTTAATAAAATTGTACCCCGCGCACGGATCAATATTACGATTTTTAAAATAAATATTCTACGACATTCTACACAGCGTTTTCTAGATCTAAAGTAAGCATAGTTTAACTAGCTTGTGTTATGGGTTCTAGATACATACATACAATATATGATAATGTATATCAAAGTACTAGAATTCTATTGAACATTTTATAAAGTATAATGTCTTAATGGAATGTCCACAGTTATGTTCCATTGCGGTAATTTTACGTAAAAAAGCGTCGGTAAAGGTGTGCAGAAGTTTCCATACAAGGTTTTTATTGATCGAAGATTATACCGAATACTGTTTTAGGTATGATTATTAATTTAATAAGTAATGTAAAGGCGTGTGTACATAAGAAATATGTAAACTTTGGTAAATACTTCAAATAGATGACCTTTGTCGTATGTTCTTTGTTTAGTTGAGTCTCGTGACCGATTATCGAAGTACCTGTTTGCGTGTTTATTTTTTGTCACGTTATGAAAACAGCTGTTTTATCAAGCCATTTATTCATATTCATTTTTGTGAATATTTTCAACAATATTCTTAGTTAAATACTGTTATAAACTTGTAAATTAGTTGTGCCTGTACATTGGAGATATTAAAATAAGAATACTTGGGTTATGTAAAATGAACGATTCTGAACACAAAAATATAATTTTTTGGAATTCTTGTCTGTCTCTTCACAGTGGACGCAAAACGACTGAACGGATTTTGATGCGGTTTTTTCTATTAGAAAGGTCTTGGTAAGACTTAAATTCTGCCGTAGTTTTGATTGTAATTGGTTTTGTAGAACCAGAGATATGATCAAAAAACGATAATCCAGGCATCAGCTAATAGTAAAATATAGTAAGGGTTTGATAATCGGAGACGTTCACAATGGGGTAGACAGAGATCACATTTTTCCACTCGCTACGGTCCTGGTATACCTACACCTTTTGCTTCTTTTACTTCCTTAATTGTTTTTAAGTTTTTATACATGCTCGCGATCCGAAGGGATTTCCGCACGAAAACAAAAGTGTACTCTTGACCTGGCCTTACTTGAAAATATCCTCGATTTGATTGACATACTCGTACGAATGTCTTGGCCAACCCTTGCCGGATTGTCATTCACTCTCGCTTCAAAAACTGTTAATTGTCTTTCATTAATCGTTTGAGCAATAGGAGTAATAAAAATAACGTTAGTAAAGGCTAAAATAAAATAACATTTACTTTAATATTATTCATTAGTTTAAATAAGAACTTGAACTTTATCGATTATTGAATCATTAATAAACATTTTATAAAGTGTGATATCTTAATTAAATGCCGTAACTCACGTTCCTGAACGGCAATTTTATGTTAAAAACAGGAGAAATGATGCGCAGGCGTATCCATTCAATTTTTTAAAGCACAGATTGAAGATAAAACTGAATACTGTTTTTTAAGTATAATTGTTTATCATAAAACTGCGTAATAATAAATGTTAATTATCGCTCGCATAATAATGTGCCCGGTATATGGCAATAGACTCGCCCCCTATTACATTGGGACCTTAAAATAACTAGCGAATCTTGGGTGTATAATACACCTCTGCCCACCCCTTCGGGGATACAGGCGTGAAGTTATGTTATGTATGTATGTATAAAACTGCGTAAAGGTGAGGATATGACGGCGTGGAGTGTTAAGTATAGGCTTAATTCTAATAGTTATGGGTATATGGGGGGGCCCTATTAGGATCTTCGGGGCCCAACCTCATCTGTCAGACTGCCGTCGTTAAAAGCCAAAATAAACCAAATTGTGAAAGAGAAGAGCGGGAGAGCAGAATCCGGTTTCAACCGGGATTGGGGCTCGGATGAATGAAATGCCTTATAGGTACGAGAGAAATGCCTTATGGGCTCACACCCCCTTTCCTCCTTCCTCCTCCCTCTTTCCTCGATCCTTTCGGATCCCATATAACCATCCCCGCAGGCCGGAGGAGGGGGGGGGGGTTACCAGGGGGATCTCCACAACAAAATAAATGGGGCTCGTATGAAGAGAGAGAGATGTTTTTTGTGAAAAAAGCATTGTTATTTTAATAATCATATTCAATGTACTAGTCATTTAATACATTACTTAAATTAAACTAACAATTAAATCCGATAGAGCAAACGCTATTAATAACATGCAAATGCACTCCGAAAATGTGCGATTCTGTTTGTTATGAATCCTTTTTTTGACATGAACATTTAACGGCTATAAGTAGATCAACCCCGTATCATCGTAAGCATGTAAGTATCGAATGTTATTAGAAATACGTAAACTGTACTAGATGGATGAGGAAAAGAAATGTAATAAATGCATTTGTTGTTGTATGATGAAAAGATTATTTTTAACTAATCCCTGTCCTGAGGTGTAGATAATACATAGATACCCTTGATCTTGCCAACTGGAGGACTAAAAGCCGGAAAGTAAAGCCTGGGTTCTGAGGTGAAGGCCACGCACGAAGTCTGCCCACAAATGTTGATGCTTCTATCATCAGTAGGGCTGAGGTATGTCAATTAATTTAAGCAATAACATTTTAGCAGTCTATCAAATATAATCAGATAGACTAACGATTTGAAAAAGGTAATTGGGATAGAAAGAATATGGCAATCGGAGGATCGCGAGCTATGGTACACATAGATGCCTGTAGTGGACATCAACAGGCTGATTGAGATTGAGGGTGTATTAACCTCTCTATTGCTGCGAAGATAATTTATATTTAAGCAACTTCACATTCATCAGGTTGGCGCCAACCGCCCTATATTTATTAAAATCAATCATTATCGGTTACCGTGAACACCGCGCGATTTTACTCACAAATATTTTTTGTACACTTTTTTTGTACACTTTTGCAAAATTAACGTTCAGTGTGCGTACACTACACTTAACTTAAATGTCCCAAACTGACTGCAATTTACCGGTTCTTGAGTAAGCTATAAATCATGTTAAATTATTTTTTCATTACGCGCTTGTAGTGTTAATAATCTATTAAAGGAGACATTGGTAAAGTATTGATAGATAGCACAATTTAAGTGTATATTTTATTAAAAAATTCGCACGTTGATATCCTATAATTGTTCACATTTTAATATATATTTTTTTGAATTAAGAACATTTTTTCATTTTGGAAATAAGAAGATACAATTCTAAAATAAAAGATGAGACGATGAAAGTGAAGTTGGGTATAGGTATAGGTCCACTAAGATCTTCGGAGCCCAAGATTGACGGACGAATTTATGGTTGAGTAACAAATATATCAACAAACTCATTTCTGCATAATATTAGTTCAAATAATAATTTATGCATCTATCAATTACTTTTATGTATAAATATTTTCTTCTGAACAGCTTGTCTACTAGTAGACTAAGCCTAGGACTAACGACTAGAAGAAAATTGTTTCACGGTTCCTGAGTCAGATGGAAATTAATTTTGAATTACGAATTTGGAACGGGACGCAGAAACTAGATAAGTGAGTTAATGAATTTTGTCACCTATCTGTATAGCAAAAGCGCACCTTTTTGTTATGTCATCTGTATGACAGATACAAAAAGTTAGTGGTATAGGTTGTGGTCTTTTGCGATACCAAATTTTTTGATTCGTACAGTCTGTGTCTAGTAGTATAGGCAGCATAAAAGTCAGTATTGATAATATTATTATATCCTTCACAGTGTTGTAGTATGATGAAACATTGAAATCTATTTTAAGAATGCTATAAGTTTTTGCTGAGAAACCAATAAGCTCAGGTTTGAAGTACAACTTTTTATCATTATATTCATCTTTATGCCAATGTGGAGACATAAAATGAGTATTATTTCTATGTTTGTAGACCTTCAAAGTTTTTCTAAAGAAATATCTAGTTTTTCAGTTTAAAACGATGGCTGTCTTGTTAAGATGTCGTTTCTATAACAATAATAAGTACGTTTCTATGATGTTTCCACATATATTTATCTGTGTTATTGAATCAAATAAAAGCTATGATTAGTTTGGGTCTAGATAGTATTATAATTATAAGCTTCAGCTACTAACGCCTTACTAGAACTTCAACCAGAATGAGCAAAACCTCCCCCGAAGAGAAAATACAAAAATATTATAGGATATTTTATACAGTCAGTACTATCTAGACCTACAGTAAACATAGCCTAACTAGCTTGTAATGTGGGTTCTAGAGTGCGGATAAACATACTTAGATAATTTATTTTTGTAAATATATAATGTATAACCTTTCTCGATAAATGGGCTATTTAACATAAAAACAATTTTCAATTCGGACCAGTATTTCCTGAAATTAGAGCGTTCAACCAATCAAACCAACAAACAAACTCTTCAGTTTTATATAATGGTATAGAACTGACCGGTTTCGCCTCACGGCATTCTTAAAGGTTTTTTTTGTTGCATTACCTACAGTTACTACATAGTGAAGTGAAGAGAAAGATGACGTGAGGCGAAACTCGTCAGGTGTAATTTATTAATGTAAATAACATATATAGTGGTAAAGTACAAGTGATTCAATATTTCAATATTGGGTATACCTTTTATACAGATAAATTATAGTCAACAATATTTTTTCACATGCCACCTCTATACGTCGTCGAGTTTTCACAAATATCTTATTACGTGGAGATCATGGGCTGTTATCAGATGGTAAGAAATTAGCCGACCGCCGGCCATAACTGGGCAAGTGGGTACCGATGCGATACACGCGCATGCGCAAAGTGTTATTATCTAGAATTGCAACGTGCATATTGTAAAGATGTTTGATGGAAACGTGAAGTCTTGAAATATTTCAAGTTATGTAGCTATTTTTTAGATATAAAACTACCAAAAATTGTCTCGTTCCGTCTTGTTGGCTTGTTTATCTAGTTTGCGTGTGTTCATGGGTAGATATGCAGTTAATAAAAACTGGCCAAGTGCGAGTGGGACTCGCGCACGAAGGGTTCCGTACCATTATCTACCTGATACCGTTATCAATATCGAGTAAAAACGAGCAAAAAAGAAATTCATGTTTGTTGTTTATTTTATTCTTTTTTTTTAGTATTTGTTGTTATAGTAGCAACAAAATACATCATCTGTGAAAATTTTAACTGTCTACCTATCACGGTTAATGAAAACAAAAACGGCAAAAAATCACGTTTCTTGTATGGGAGCCCCTTATTTTTTTTTAATGTGCGGAAATTCCTACAAATACCCCGTGCCGCCTGTCAACGGGAGCGGTTATGTCGTGCATCGACTAAAACCGCACGGTGTCCTGCCCAAGTGTCCATTGCCGGGCACCCCGGGTATATGGGAGCCCCCTTTAATATTTATTTTATTTGGTTTCTAGTATTTATTGTTATAGCTGCAACAGAAAAACATTATCTGTGAAAATTTCTAACTATCACGGTTCATGAGATACAGCCTGGTGGCAGACGATACACCCTGGTGACAGACCGCTGTAGATCCGTCTGGTTAGCAGTGTCTTAGTAATACGGTACCGTTTTGCCCTTTGGGTACGGAACCCTAAAAAAACACACCGTATTTTCGTCAATATGTATATAATTCATAATTATGATGATGTACAGAACGTGATAGAGAGCTTATGGTATGGATAAATCATTAGGATTTGAAACTAGGTAAATTTAGTCGGTACTATTAGTCAGGGTATTGGGTAAAGTAGGACCCTCGATACATTCTCGACTGGCCGCACGTCTATTTCTATGGCCAGCATTAATTTATACCCATCGGTGAAATCCAGGTTTGATTAACATTAAAGATTACTAGACTAGCCATTTAGAACGAAATTGCTGAAATCGATCCGAAATAGTTCAGGAGTGTGCCGGTAAAGGTAGAGGGATGCGGGGACGCATTGACAACTGACAACGAAGTGTCACCTTGACAGTGACACTTGAGACGTATGCAGCTGTCCATGTGACAGTGAAATGACATTCTATTAACTGTATCTTTATTTATTTATTTATTTATTTAAAATTTATGTGCATACAGAAATATGTAACAATTATACTCCGCACGCCGAATGATGATCCCTATGACGTTTCAACTGACAGTTGTATTAGTTATGCGAAACAATTTCGATAAAATACTGTTTTTTCAGGCAAATGTCATGTCATTCAGCCAGGTCATTCAACATAATAAGCAATATTTATTTATTTTGAAAAAAAGACTACGCGCATTGGTGGACATAAAACACTAGATAAAAAAGTAACAGCCTTATTATATTTTATTTTACTATACTTTAATTTTTATTCAAATTGCATAATTTAAAGAATTTAAAATTATTTTTGAATTGAATTTTAAAGAATTCATAATTAGCTGGCAATTATGGATTACATGGAAAAGTATTTAAAAGGAGGCCATAGACCTACCGTATTTTTTTAATTCAGTCATGTCATGTCTTGTCAGTCTGTTTTGTCTTCTTGTCACACCGCATCACATCGCGTCATACGAGTGCTCTAACGCCTTGTATGCGCCACGTCTTTCTTTGTTAGCTGAGTTTTGTTTCTGTTTTCGCTGTTTTGTGTTATTTGTTGATTTTCTGTTACCTGTTTGTTGATTTTCGGTTTTGTAAAATGCCGAAAAGACAGCGGAAAACTGTTCTCAACAGTGAAGTTCGCGAGTTTTTCTAGTTCGTTTGCGAGACTATTTTGCTCGTGAACAACAAATTGGCGAACCCTTGTTACCGCTTGACAATGTTCGCGATCGTGTAGCCGATGCTCTAGGAATCGGAAAGGCTGCTGTTTCTCGAATAACAAAGGAAAAATTTGGGGAGTCGTCCATGGAGGACAATAAACTATTAACACCAAAGAAGAAAAAGAAAAGGTTATGTCATATAACAGAACCTGATGATTTTGATTTAGATGCTATACGCAATCATATTTATGGTTACTACCTACGAGGTGAACTACCGACCTGCCAGAAGTTATTATCTTCATAAAAAGCTGCAGAACTCCTCAAAGGCGGTGCTACTTCTCTTAGAATTGTTTTGAAAAAATGTGGATTCCGCTATAAAAAATGTGACAAGAGAAAAATATTAATGGAGCGTACTGACATAGCTTTACTACGATGCGATTTTCTTCGCAAAATCAAACAAATTGATAATTGGGAGAAGGTAGTATACCTTGATGAGACATGGCTGAACGCCAATCATACGTATCAATCATACGTAAGGCATGGACGGATGACACAGCCAAATCCAGCACAAAAACTCCTGAAGGAAAGGGTCAGCGCTTAATCATTTGCCACGCTGGCACAGCTACAGGTTTTGTGCCGAATTGCCTGTGGGCTTTTAAGTCAGTGAAAACAACGGATTACCACGAGGAAATGAATTTCGAAAACTTTAAGACATGGTTTATAAAACTATTAGAAAATTTGAATGAGCCTCACTATATTTTAATGGACAATGCTTCATATCACTCAGTTCAAATTAACAAACCCCCCAGCAGCAATAACAATAAAGGTGAAATTATATAGTGGTTACAACGCAATGGTGTGGAAACTGACAGTCAGATGTTAAAAAAAGAGTTGGTTAGACTGTTGAACTTTCACAAACAACAGACGCACCCATCATATTTTTTGGATGAATTGGCCAAATCAAATGGACACACGGTAATTCGGTTACCGCCCTATCACTGCCAATATAATGCAATCGAGTTGATATGGGCGCAGATCAAAGGTATCTATATTTTTTATTTATATAATATTATGTATATGCATATATTTCTAAAAATAATTACTAAATGTACAAATATTTTCAGGTCATGTAGCTAGGCATAACACAACTCCGCCATTCACGGCAAATAAAATGATGGTTTTATTGGAAGAAGCTTGCGCTCAAGTGACAGCTGACGATTGGCGAAAAGTGGTCGAAAGAACGAAGAAAATTTGCTTACAAGACTGGGATCGAGATGTACAATACGACAATATTATTGACCAACCGTTAATAATAAACGTCACGGATAGCTGCAGTTCAGACTCAGAGTTTGAAGATCCGATTGACCCTGTATCAGATTCAGATTGATATAAATAAAATACAAACTCAAAGCATTTGTTTTATTTTTCCAACAAATTATCGATATTTTGTTTATCGATGTGTCCCTTCTTAGTGGATAACAGCTTGACGACGTAACTTTTGCAGCACGTACCATGTACATTTGCATTGAGTTTTTTTTTCTATTATTTCCGAACATTACGTAATAATTTCTTAATATTCATTTTTATAATTTACAATTGTACACAATTATGATTTTTTCGACTTTTTAATGGACCTCTAAAGGATTTGATGTGATAGGACGTCAGTACAATGTTAAGCGCTAACGAACTGTCATAGGGATCATCATTCAGCGTGCGGATTATAGAGTAATAGACGTTTATCAGCTTCGCACATATTATGGCTAAACATTGTAAAATACATTTATTGAGTTGAGCGAAGCGAAGCTCTTATACACGGGATAGCCACTTCTTTGTCCTTGTACTTCTTTTCTCCTGCTTGACCGATCTTGACCAAATTTACCACGGCGATAGTGTGGACACTGAGGAGTGTTTTGAAGCGAGATGGTTTGTGTCTGATGTACCATTGAGGAATAATCACCGAAAAACAGTTTCACGAGTGCGCGGCCTTAGCTAAGCGCGCGACCGTAGTAAGATGTCTTATTTACAAGTAAGAGTTGCTCGCTCAGCTCAATTTATTTCAGTGGCACCCTGCACTGAATTCCTAGTATACAGTTTGTAACAAAACTAGTGTCCGATCAATCACCTAAAAGGGTATCCTAAATACATAAATATATATGAAATAAAAAATAGAATATTCAAGAAAATAAATGTATTATTGGAATTTTAAAAGCAATTTCCTAGATCATAATTACCCTATATCTCCACATAGAATCTAAGAAGGTGACAACACCATATAGTAGATATCTAATAATATCTAAATACTATATTATCAGCCCACAACACCGCCCTCCGCTGGCTGCACTGCCGCGCCGCCTCCTTATAGTGTTTGTTTTTGTTATTTTTAGAGAGGGTTGTTTAAACTTATTTCCAAAAAGGATTACACAAACAGAACTTCATATTGATACCTATATTCCTTCAAGGATCCTTCAAGGATCGGACAATAGTTTTGCTACTTATTGTATGGGGCTCAACTATGATCTTCGGGTTCGGGTACACCTATTGATTGACGGAAGAGGCTCTGGCGCAGACTTTCCTCTCGGTGATGAGAGGTCAGATGGCAGACGCTACTTCTGCCAAGTAAACCAAATTATGGAAAGGAGGAGTAGGTTAGCGGACCCTGGCCTGCAAGTGGAACTGGTAAGCTCCCATCATGATAATTATAAAATAGGTCGATATAAGAGATAATTATTACAGTTAACTGAATTGAGGTGAATCGACCATAACTAAATGACCGAATAACTACTCTATGTATCTTACTTTTGTTCCGTACAGTGACACTTTTTAGGG
The DNA here is from genome assembly GCA_946251805.1 of Cybosia mesomella. Classification (NCBI taxonomy): domain Eukaryota; kingdom Metazoa; phylum Arthropoda; class Insecta; order Lepidoptera; family Erebidae; genus Cybosia; species Cybosia mesomella. The sequence goes on from OX276409.1 coordinate 18,335,893, forward strand.
TTCCGTTGCCAAATGGCAAAAAACGGAACCCTTATAGATTCGTCATGACTGTCTGGCCGTCCGTATGTCACAGCCACTTTTTTCCGAAACTATAAGAACTATGCTATTGAAACTTGGAATGTAAAATGTAATGTATTCTGTGAACCGCATTAAGATTTTCACACAAAAATAGAAAAAAGACAATAAATTTTGGGGGCTCCCCATACTTAGAACTGATACTCAAAATTTTTTTTTTCATCAAACTCATAAACGTTTGGTATCTATGGATAGGTCTTCAAAAATGATATTGAGGTCTCTAATATCATTTTTCTCTAAACTGAATATTTTGCGCGAGAAACACTTCCAAAGTGGTAAAATGTGTGCCCTGTAACTTCTAAAAAAAGATAATGATAAAACTAAAAAAAAAAGTTGATGTACATTATCATGTACACTTCCACCGAAAATTGGTTTGAACGAGATCTAGTAAGTAGTTTTTTTTTAATACGTCATAAATCGTAAACCGCAATTTACCTTTCATTCAATCAACTGAAATATAAAATTTAAAAAAAAGCATTATGTTACTTGCTGCTACGGACTCTTCATGGGCGAGTCCAACTCGCACTTGGCTGCTTTTTTATACTACTTGTCAGACAAGCAGACAAGCGTACGGCCTACCTAATGGGAAGTGTTTACATAGATACATAGAGTAGGTATTCGAGTCTTGTGTTTTTTTGTGAAGCGAATTGCCGCACGTCGAAAATCAACCCGTGTAAACAAGGGCTTTAAGGCTTTATCCGGACTCCCAGTCTTCTTCCCGAGCGAACGCGAGGTGCCGAATTAAAAGTCTGAACAGGTCTTCTGTTTCAATGGATCTTATGTGTATAATGTAAGAACATAGATATTTTATAATTAAAATGCGGCTTACTAATTGCCCACACAGGTGCAAATTAATAAGCTACATTTCCATTAGAAATTCTACGTTTGCGTACAATAATTGTATGAAATGGTACACTATTTCATGCAATTAATTATGATTAACACGGAATGTACATACACTTGTACTTGTGTCCACTCATTTATGTTATTTGTGTTATTTAAATGAATCATTCATTTAATCATTTGTGACATTTATTACTACTTTTTTTTCTAAAGTTGTTATATATTATGCTTGAATTTGATTTATTCTTTGCGATTATCATGATTTACAATTTAACCTTTTTTGAAATAAATATATTTGAACACAGTTAAATAAAGCACAAAATAATAAATAGTTTTAAAACTATACTTAATAATAACTACTTAAATAAAAGATAAATATGTTAATATACGATGTATTAGTTTGTGTGCCTTATTACGTTTTCTTTCTCAATAGAAAAAATCTTATAATTTTTTTGACGTTAAAGCGAGATTCGAACTTGGAACATCAAACACCACAGTCGCACTTGTGACCGTTGCACCACTGGCGCCAGTCGTGAATTAATTATGATTAAATGCATAGCATTACAATTAATGATATAAGAGTTATTAGACTTTTTGCTTAATAACCTTTATGTATGAATTAATTCATTCGAGTATTGATATCTTAACGGCGTAGCATTTCATTTTTTGATTGACAGTATTCTTAGTATACTTGAGCTCTACTCCCGACATAATTCTTTGTAAAGATAGCTCTAAGCTAACTGGACACCATGATAATAGCGTGCGTTAACAACCACTCTAACTAGAGCTCCGTCATAGAATCTATTTCACATTCACAGAGGTCTATATAACTTGGTTATTTAGACAGGTGGTACTTTGCGCCAGAAATGAATTTTTTGCAGTCATCGTAAACATTAATTGCAGTAGTTTAATTACATTTTTAGTTTTTAAATTTTTATATATTATATTCAAACATTTGAATTGATAATTTTTTTGTTGTCAATACATTGGAATGGTTACATTATAATGTGTAATGAATGTCTATAATGTATTGTCCGGATGGGTATTAATCATCGAAATAAAATATAAGTTTGAAATGTCACCTGCGCAAGAGTCTGTGTCTTTTTTTTTCAATTAGAATAGGTTTACGTTTACAAACATTTAAGCTCTTTCCCATCAGCGTAAACAGAGACCACATCTCAGTATGATCCTAGTATATTTTCTGCTTTTCCTACGTTCATCATTGTGTTCATACGTGCTCGCTAGTTGCAGTCTGCAGCTTTCATTCAATCATTGATTGATTTGATTTTGAAGCATCTTTATTTATAAAATATCACAAGGATAGTAAACAATTGATCTTATTCTAATTGTTTCTAAGACTAAATTACAAATGTTACTTAGGCTAAGAGTGCCTTTATGAACTTTTGACATCTAACATTCAATTTTTTTTTATATTTAGTCCGTCAAATAGACTGCACCCCGCCTGATGGTAAGCTGAGGTAAAGTCCAAAAAGTAGTGGCCACCATTTCCAGAGATTGTCCCTAGAATGGTGGCCCCTACATAGACGGTAGGGGGTCATCATTGGTCTACATGATATTGTCGGAAGTTTACGCCAATGTCACACATTGAAATAAAACTATTTTTAACGGATTCCATCACTATTTATTTGATGTTATTTTATTATTTAAATTGAACTCGACGTTTTGGGTCTCCCCGCGACCATGGCTGCTGAAAAGCAACCGAAACGTCGGGTTCAATGTAAATATATTTGGTGTAATAACACCAAATATATCGGGATAGAATCCGTTCAAAATGGTCTTATTTCAATCCATTATGGTTCTCGATATTTGTTAAAAACTAGCTGTAATTGGCGAGGAAAAAAAACACTTAACCCGGGTGTATTGACACTTATCGGGTTTTTAATAACTGTACTATATATAATCTTCACATATAAAAAGTTATAATTGGTTTAGTTTTAACACAAACGTATGAAAGGTACGACCGCACGCCGCAATAGCGGCGGTAAGGCCCATCGTGGAGGATTGGCTAGAGAGGCGATACGGAAGCCTCTCGTACCGACTGACGCAGGTGGTCTCCGGGAAGGGGTGCTACGGGGACCACCTGCATCGGATCAGGAAGGAGCCAACGCCTGAGTGTCATCACTGCGACGCGAGCGAGGACTCAGGGCTGCACACGATGGCGGACTGCCCGGTTTGGGAGGTGCCGAGGCGTGACCTGGTGGCAGCCATTGGGGTAGGAGTCCTCTCGCTCGGCAGCATGATTGCGGCAATGGTGCGGAGCGTGAGCGCGTGGGCCACCGCCACCTCCTTCTGCGAGCATGTAATGCTCGAGAAGGAGATGGCGGAGCGCGCCCGGGAGAGACTTAGAACTCTCCCGGCTCGCCGAGCTCGCAACTTGCTCGCTGCGCGTCGCAGGCGTCTCAGGTGCCGGAGGTCGCTTAACGACCTCCGTCCTCCATGAGCGCAGGCGTAGGGGTGGCAGGTGAGGCCGCCTGTCACCCCAGCAGAAGCAGGCCGGGTCGGTGGGGCGCCTAGCACCCCTTCCCCAAACCGGGGCACGACGGTGACACCGTGGTTCCCAAACCCGAGGGGCCATCTCGAAACCGGAGATGGCCCAGGATCCGTCGGGGCGCGAGGGATATGCTTTATTGGCAACCTTACACTCCGGCGTCTGAAGACCCGAGACGGCGTGGGGTTTTAGTCGGTTCAAGCAAAGAAACATAAATGATAATTTAACTAATGGGTTATAGTAATGACAATTGCTCCATGGTGTATAGGGTCCCATCAAGATCTTCGAGGCCAAACCAAGTTCACCTGTAATCCGGTACACCTCCTGATTGACGGACGCGTCTCTGGCGCAGGCGTTCTCAACGGAACAAGAGATACATTTTTAGATTAGTGTTTATATTTCGGATATCATCACAATTTTTGCTATAAATGCTATTTCTAATGTTTCAAACACATTTTATCTCACTGTAATTGCAATTACTGTTATACACCGTAATTGTTATATATATCAGAATACTTACCACCACTGAATCTAATTCGAATATACAATGTGGTTGTACTTTTATAATGAACTGGCTGATGCCTGCGGCTTCACTCGCGTGGATGTCAGTTGTCGCGACCACAAGTAATTATGAAATTTTAATCCTAAATAAGATACTCAATTCCACCATACCTACATGATTTTGTTATATCTCGAGAGATTTCGGCAGCGGTTTCGTTGAAAAGACGGCTTATTTTTGCCGACACCTTCAATAAATCTTATTATAATTTAACCAATGTATACAAAAACTTGACAAATTATATACTCAAACCTTCCTCGAGAACTACTCTATCCATTGGTGACAACATCATGAAAATCGGTGCAGTGTTTTTTGAATTTATTCCGAACAGACAGACAGACGCGGCGGAGGGCTTTCTATAACATGTAGTGATAGTGATAAATCTAAGGTAAAAAGAGATTTAAAACCACTATATAGAAGCACCTTTAGAGTCTATATAACCTCCTTTTTTAGGGATTTTCTTTAGAAAAGCCCTATTGCTATCGAGTTGTCGTCGACGTCGCCGTTGCCAATTTTCTGTCACGGTTTTGGGTATGAAGGAGATGAGCTATCGAGTTGCTGTTTTCGGTAATAGATTCGTGCTGAGGTGAACCATTGCAAGATAATGAAAAAATCGCAAAAAATCGCAAAAAAAATAAATCGCAAAATCGAAAATCCCTTGTATTCGGCTGAGCTCGTCTCAGGAATTCAACTTGTTCAATTTATTTAAAAACGTACGTATAGATAAGCTTCACCGACAGAATTGAAGCAAAAATTACATCCATTTGTAAACACAAACATATATCAAAACACATTAATGCGGGTAGCACTCACAATATCGGCTACAATCGATCGTGGCATAATCAATTGTGGAAGCGAGATGGAAATTTTACAACAGCAGTTGCGAGAACGGGACAAAGCACTCGCCGTTTTGATTTACCGTAATATAATCACAGGTGATGCCATCCGTCTTGTAGGGCAGACGTTTTTGGTGCGCAAACGCTTCTTGTTACAAAATCATGTTTAAAAAATTGCTTTATGGTACATAATATGGGTAGCTATGGTGAGTATCGTGCTAAAGTGCAAAAATTATGTAAATTTAATGCTTACTGTCCGTATAAATAAATAAAACACTTTATCATTAAGTTGTAGGTTGTATTTAATTTAGGACGAGTTTTGAAGTGAATACCTGTTTATATTCTTGCTTCCATAGTGAGAGGCAATCCAGAAAACTTGATGATAAAAAAATCAAATTTAAATTCAATCGGGGTTACAGTTTGGTATTGCAGCTTCACTCTATCATCTAAGTTTAATTATGAAAGGCGATTGCTAAAGGATCATAGAACTCGTTCAGTAGAGTGAGGACGTAAGGATTGTGTTAAACTGAAATTTTAATGAACTATAAGACTTGAGGTTTCTGAGGTGAGAGACGATTGCAAAACCTTGTCAAGTGCTAAGTTGTACGTAATTGACAAATAATAGGTCTTTACCTATGAAATTGCCGTAATTTTCTTACAAATTCATGAGTTCGTTATTCCTGTAATTTAATAGCTATTTCCATTATTTATATTTTGTTTGAAAGTTGATTTCAAGATTTTACAACTCTGTATTAAATTTTGTTTTATTCGCCGCTTTTTTTGTTTTTTTTTTACGGTGGTTATGTCGTGTCCTCCCCAAGTGTCCGTTGCCGGGCACCCCGGGTAAGCCCTCGAAAGGACAAATTAATTCGATCTTCAAAAACAGTACTTTCTAAATGCTATCCATTTTGATGATAAATTTCGTATTAACTAACAGCTGTCACTTTTCAAAAATGTAATAAAAGTTGCTTTTTGTTAGCTTCATGTTGTCTCATTCATACCCAAAAAAAAACATAAAATTTGGATTTGTCATTCCTAAAAAAAATGCAAAAATTTTAGTACTGAAAATTGGGTTTCCTCCAATTTCTTCAAGAAAAACGGCAATTTCATATGTAACGACCTAATATAACCACCAAATAACCCTCCACGGCGCGTGTCGATCTGTTTCGAAGCCGTCAATCCGATGCACTTCTATAGATTTTGGTCTGCGTTTAGTCTGCAGAACAACAGACAACACTCTTTCCACGGTGCATCGGTATCGGGTTCCTTGATTCTTCTGTTTTATGTTAAAATAAGCCAATGTCATGCGCTGTCACTATATTTAAATGTAGACTTTATCGATATAGGTAAAGTTAAAGTCAGAAATTAAATGAAGAGAGTTCATTACACAGTTTTATTCACTCAACAGAATACTTTATTTTTGTTTGAGTTTAAATTCTAAAATTAAGTGAGTGCTAGTGAAATTACAGTGGTTTGCTTCAAGACAAAATAGCAGAATCGAGGCCCAGGCTGATCTGCATCCCTCATAGAATCACGCACCATGGAAAGTCACCTTTGGTTCAGAATATAGAATAATATAAAAACTACCCCGTGTAATACTCCTCCTTCATTCAGAATGTGTCATTATTTTCGGTCATAAAATATAATGGGCTTTTATCAGCGGATGCAATTATCACAGTGACTTGTTTTATACGAAACATTATCCATGCAATGGCATAATTAGGGACGATGTATAATTATGAAGCTTTTTTTAATACGTGATATATTTAGACAACTGCCCGAGTGTATGAGGCCCTAGTAAGTACTTTGATCCAAGTTATACACATCTGCAAGTCCATACGCCGGCTGATTGATGGTTTAGGGGCTGGTGCAGACATTCCTTTCGAGGTTGGGGAGGGTGGGGGGGAGTGTAAGACGGCAGTCGCACTCATCAAAGCCAAAAATAAACCAAATTATGTGTTAACGAGGAGTAATAAAGAAAGAAGAAAAGAATGAGCTATTTATAGCTAGGGAATCAACTGCACTCCGCCTGATGGTAAGCTTAAGTGAAATTTGAAAGTAAAAGTCACCATTGTAGATGGTATCAAGCAATAAGATGGTGATCCATAACTTGATGACCTGGACATGTCATGCTTTTTCAAACCGCGCTTAAATAATCTTGAATTATTTTAGTTCTTTATATTGCTAAGGTAGCTGTACACAACCCAAAGCCAATTCCGTCGATGAGACTTTATCTGCTCTTCAGCACGACTTCGCCGCAATGGGTGTGTACTTTGGGGGGTTTGCTGGATTGTGGATGTCGTCGTGGTGCTGTACTTAAGCGGAACACTTATTATGGGCAGCCTCGAAGAGTACTTGAATTTTCCAGAATTAAAGAGAGATTTTTTCATGTATCTTCATTTATTCCTTGTGAAGAGGAGAGAGCACTTCTCGCTTGACTTTCTAGTTGCCGACTGAGGTGTCGAGTCAAATTACAGCGGTTTTTTATACTCTTAATCTAATTAATTCGATTTTTCTAATTGGCCGATCGAACTTTCGCGGCTCGTTAGTGACACCGCGGCTTAACGACTTTTCGCGGATATACCCTAATGGTCGATCGGTCAATCTTACAATTATGTGTTTATTTTCTATTTACAATGATTTATATATATTCTAATAGTATTATGTATTCTAATAGGTAGTAGAAATAAGGTGACACGAAATAAGATACAATTTACACTTATAGATCGGTAAACAATGACGATTTCTTCGTCGCAAACTTATAACTATTATACACGATTATACCTATAGTTTTTGTTAAATCAGTTTAATTATATACACTATCACTTATGTACTAACAAAATAAGCTTATATACTAGTTGTTCTGCACAGTAGCAAAGAAGTATATAGCAAATGGAATGGTAAGTGGTTAAGAGGTTTTTTTTTTTTCTTTTCCACGTCCTCCGATATTTACATGTCGGAGTCTACTACTTATGCCTTTCATACTAATACACGCTTTGCTACTTCTCATACTTTCATGCTTCATACCTATATCTTTCATCCGTTCATAACTTGATTGATTTCTTGACTACTGTCGAATTTAAAAAAAAAATCTTCATAGGAGGTCTAGTTATGACCCCCTGAGTCCGAAATGACCACTGGTCAAAAAGTTTAAATATATAAATATGTATGCATGGTTCACTTCCCAAAATTTGCGGCACTCTCACGGTCGCATTTTTGCCCCGATCGCTTTCAAACTGCGGTCAAAAATTGCTTGGATGTAAACTTAGTTTAAGTTCGTGAACGGGTGGAATCCGGCCTAAGGGAACGGTAGGGCCTCACTTTTTGTGAAATCAGTTTTTCCTCAAAATTTCTCGTTCCATGAAAGATATTCGAACCGTTCTAATTTTATCCCATAGTATACATGAATACCAACAACTTTTAATTATAAAAACCTATAAGATTAAAACTTGAACTAAAAGTGGAGGGGGGAAAAACTAAAATTTTTCGGGAAAAAAATCATAACTTCTAACTGGTGAACATTCTTGCCGTCGGAAACATTTTTAATCGATAGGCCATTTTTAAGTCTAAAATAAATGTCTGAAAAGTTTTTCGCTAAAAGTTACCGTTTTCGAGAAAAAAAATTAAACATGTTAAAAAATAATATTAATTGCTTCACGAAATCTACCTGTGCGTTCCCCCTGCGGGAACGGTTTTTTTACATTTATTTTTATAGCTTTTTCAACTTTTAATTTCCAAATTTTTCACGTACATAGGGAATGGGTTATGCATAACGTCCAACCTTATACATATTTTATGTATCTGTATCTTTTGCTTATTTTCACTAATTGTTTCCTTGCTATTCCTATAGGTACTGTAGCGTCCGGGGGTTGGACGCCACAATACCTCGTGTCGATGAAAAGATAAACACAAGGGTAAATAGTAATATGTGTATTTATTAATACAACAAAGCTTCCTATATCGAGTTTAGGGAGGTTTTTACGCGAATATATTTATATTTAAGCGAACTGTAGGGAATCGCGGATTCTGCTCAGGGATTGAGCCTACATTCAGTACACTTGTATCTTCTCTTCGGCCGACGGGCGAGGGCGCAGCCCCCAAGTCGCCCGCTGTCAGCCGAATTGTCCGCCAAGCAATTGTTTTTCTTCCCTAGACTTATTTTAAAATATTTATATTTATTTTTAAACTCTGACACATGATGGCCAGGTTAATGAACTGTAGTGATCGAACGAGGTCGAAGCACTACATCCAGCTACGCCCAAGGCCATGACATGTGACAGCTACATTGAAGCGTACTTGTTGCGTATTTGTTGCGTCAGATTTAGTATGCCTAGGGCATACTAAATCTGACGCAACAAAAAAAAAAACGTATGGTGTCCCTTACAATGGGAATAACGAAGCAATCTTTGTAATAATTTATAATCGTTATTAGAATTTCAAATTATAGTAATTAAACTGTGATAAATGCTGAAAAACACGAACAAAGAAAAATTGCTTCATTCTTGGACGGGCAAAATTTCAGCAAAAGATCCATCCACAACATACCTGTTTAAAGAAAAGTTATTGGTATCACTTGTCGACACATTTTAATGTTTGCCCGAAAGGGGTCTTAAGTACAAAGTACCTTTAAGACCTACCTAACTAAAAAAACAAAAGATGACATAAAGTGACTTATCCTTACACATTATGCATATGTAATTATAAACCTCTTACATCGCCTACGAATTACTAAATTACTTTTTAATCAACATCAAAGAGAAAGAGAACTTTACTTCATAAAGAGGAGTCTGATCGAAAATCTCGTCGGCACTCATGTCCAGAACGATTTGACTCTCTTACAAAGTTTAGATCCCCACTCCCAACATTAGACGAAAAAATAATTGCCTAACTCCTACGCTATAATATCACGAATATAACAAAAAAAAGTTTATTCATCTTCGACAGCGCACCAATATGGAATGAACAGAAAAAAATACTATTAATTACATATCTCATACAACACATTATTTACTACGTGGATTATAATTCTATTAAGACTTATAGTCCTTATTGGCCCTATTGACCCGCAGACATCTGTCAATGACGAAAATAACACAGAAATCTCTTGATCACTCTGGAACAAGCCACCATCATAGCCATTGCACCTCTTTATCTTAGCCATCTTCTAGTTGGGCACATAACAGCACATAAAAGCACATAAAAGCAAATAAACACAACGATACTGATAATTGCGTCGCTCCAATGTCGCACGACGTCTTTCTTCATACGGTACGGGATCGATCCATCCACTGCCAACTGCAGAATGTTGGCGTTTCCACCTCCTGCGGAAACTAGCGCTCCACCAGCTGTAGCAACCACCAACTCCTGTGGAAACCAGCGCCTCCACCAGTTGTAGCGTCCGGGGGTTGGACGCCACAATACCTCGTGTCGATGAAAAGATAAACACAAGGGTAAATAGTAATATGGGTATTTATTAATACAACAAAGCTTCCTATATCGAGTTTAGGGAGGTTTTTACGCGAATATATTTATATTTAAGCGAACTGTAGGGAATCGCGGATTCTGCTCAGGGATTGAGCCTACATTCAGTACACTTGTATCTTCTCTTCGGCCGACGGGCGAGGGCCCACCCCCCAAGTCGCCCGCTGTCAGCCGAATTGTCCGCCAAGCAATTGTTTTTCTTCCCTAGACTTATTTTAAAATATTTATATTTATTTTTAAACTCTGACACATGATGGCCAGGTTAATGAACTGTAGTGATCGAACGAGGTCGAAACACTACATCCAGCTACGCCCAAGGCCATGACATGTGACAGCTACATTGAAGCGTACTTGTTGCGTATTTGTTGCGTCAGATTTAGTATGCCTAGGGCATACTAAATCTGACGCAACAAAAAAAAAAACGTATGGTGTCCCTTACAATGGGAATAACGAAGCAATCTTTGTAATAATTAATAATCGTTATTAGAATTTCAAATTATAGTAATTAAACTGTGATAAATGCTGAAAAACACGAACAAAGAAAAATTGCTTCATTCTTGGAAGGGCAAAATGTCAGCAAAAGATCCATCCACAACATACCTGTTTAAAGAAAAGTTATTGGTATCACTTGTCGATACATTTTAATGTTTGCCCGAAAGGGGTCTTAAGTACAAAGTACCTTTAAGACCTACCTAACTAAAAAAACAAAAGATGACATAAAGTGACTTATCCTTACACATTATGCATATGTAATTATAAACCTCTTACATATTATCTTCTTCTTCCTACATTAATTACCTTCTTCTTACATATTATCTAGCCTTTTACATATTATCCTACTACTATATTTATTGTCATTAACTGTAATGAATAACTGCGAGTTATTCTTATGTTAATACTTATTCTATTTATTCCTTTTGTTTACTGTCGCTACTATTTTAGTACAATAATTTAGAAATTTCTTCCTGTCTTTACCACTCATTATTACGTGTAAATTATTTGCTTCTATTTTAATGTTTATTTCTTGTTCCAAGTTGTGGCGGAGCCGGTCGAACACAGGGCAGTGTAAAATTAAATGGGGAACATCTTCGTTCCGATCCGGGTCGCAGGTGCACGATGGGCTCTCCTTGCACTTGAACCTTGCCAGGTACTCTGAGAACCCGCCGTGCCCCGTCAATAACTGCGTGGTGTAAAATGTTGGTTCGAATTTCCTGATAGTCCTGTATGCGTCCATCGCGCTCGGGAAGAAGAGCCTTGTCACTGAAGCGGTCTCACCAGACACATACCTCCGGTTCCATTCGCCAAGCGAAACCTCGCGGATTTTTCGCTTGACGAAGGAAACCGGACAAAGGTCGTAGTCCGGAGCTCGCTTCAGTCCCAAGGCTGCCTCCTTTGCCAACTGGTCGGCCCTCTCGTCCCCCTCCATCCCCGCGTGTGCTTTAATCCAAAACAATTTGACATGTTTGTTTTGTTGGAAACATGATAGAAGGTTTCTACTAGTTTGCACGGCTAAGGGATGGAGACGACTGGGCTTCGCAACCGTTTGGAGTGCCGCGGTTGTGTCACTGTAGATTCCAAAAGAGGATGCCCTATGCCCAAGGATTACCCTCGGTGCTTCGCAAGTGGTTAAGAGGTGGAGTAGAAAGGATAAGTAGGAGAGCAGACTATATAGGTATATGAAGGAAATTTCTGTATAAGAGGCTGTAGGGTGTAGGGTAGAGGGTGTAGAGAGCCCTACCAACATCCTTGAAGCCGAAGTCAACCTCACCTGCAGTTCAGTGTTCAGTGCACCTGCTAAACAACGGACGAGGCTCTGGCGCAGGCTTTCCTCCTCTTTCCTTTCTTTTCTCAGGATGAATAAATCAATATTGTAGGACAAAGTACACAACGCGCGCCATCTAGACCCAAACTAAGCAGAGCTTATAATATGGGTTCTAAAATTCGTATAAACATACTAAAATACTTTTTTTTTGAAAATAAATATATATTATAACATAACATAACATTGTTTTTTTTTACGTGCGGAAATCCCTTCGGAAACCCCCCCGCCGGCCAGCGGGGGTGGTTATGTCGTGTATCGCTAAAGCCGCACGGTGTCCTCCCCAAGTGTCCGTTGCCGGGCACCCCGGGTAAGCCCTCGAAAGGATAACCCCAGGGTTGCCGGCGGACTTTGGCCACCACCGCGGCCTCGCCTGGTGGGGTCGGGTTTTATCCCGCTTCGGTGAGTTGGCAGGCGTGTGTAAGGCACACACGACACGCCTTCGCCACGGCCTGCTCCTGTAAGGACGGCGAGTCGGCCAACTGCCGTCCTCAGGCGCCGATCATGGAGGTCGGTAGTCCCGGGTGTAGTTGAGTCTGCGGCGTCCTCGCCGCCAACTGCGAAACTCGAGGGGCAGGGTTCTCTCCCGCTCCCTCTCCGCCGTCTCTTTCGCGCGCATTACCTGCTCGCAGAAAGAGGAGGCGGCGTGCCAATTGCTCCCGTCGGAGACCATTGCCCTCACCATGGTCTACAACGAGAGAACGTCCAGGACCAGGACCGCAACGAGGTCCCGGCGTTGACTCGCGCACACATAACATAACGTAACGTAACGTAACGTAACGTAACGTAAAGTAACGTAACGTAACGTAACGTAACGTAGCGTAGCGTACCGTAACGTAACGTAACGTAACGTAACGTAACGTACCATATACATAACTGGCGAATCGTGGGTGTGTTATACACCTCTACATACCCCTTCTGGGATACAAGCGTGAAGTTATGTCATGTTAAATACATATTATACATAATAACACCCAGACCAATGCAAATGTACATATTTGCATTGAGTAGGAATTGAACCCGCGACCTCTGGCTTAGCAGTCGAATGCACTACCGCTATGCCACAGAGGATTGGGAGGTCAGACGGCAGTCACTACCGAAAAAGCCAACATACCAATCAAAAACCATAAGCGGACCTTGAGTTCTAAAGTGCACACTTTGTACGCAACTGGGATATCGCTGAGAGGACGATGATGACCTGTAAAAGAGACTGTTTAAAAAAAACACTGACAGTTGTCTGATATTATCTACGCAACCTTGCCTACCACTGCAACTAAAATATGTAACTAATAATTTATAGTGTACGATCGACAAAAAAATCACATATACAACACTCTTCATACAATCAAGTCATAATAAGCACATTGTGAGGAATGAATATAATTATTAGTCCTTATGGCTGCAAGAGAGATCGATGGATGACCGAAAAAGATACACGATTTTATCTTTAAGAGTGAGCAAGAGGGTGATATTAACGTGTTATTACCGCCAGCAAATTGGCGCGTTTATGTTAAAATTTTGCGCTGTGCATCTGCTCAATTTATAGTTAAATTTTTCTTTTATTAAATTAAGTTTTATGTCATATCATATACATACAAAAATAAAAATAAACATAGCAGAAAAAAAAGTGACGCGCGGTGGGACCACCGTGTTTCTTCTCGTGGTCTTCATACGAGCGCCCATCACGGCTGAATCATGAGCTCTTAGAGCTTGACGTCCGCTCTCCTACCGCTTTTTTTTTCCGTGCTGAAATCCCTTCGGATACCCAGCGGGGGTGGTTATGTCGTGTATCAACTAAAACCGCACGGTGTCCTCCCCAAGTGTCTGTTGCCATAATTTGTTTCATTTTAACTTTTACCGTCGGACCGGGGGGCCCTTTCCTCCCGAGAGGAAGTCTGCGCCAGAAACTTGTCCGTCAATCAGCAGGTCTACCGCTTTATGAGGTTGCTTGGGCCCCAAAGATCTTGTTCGGGCCCATATACTCCATGTCTTAGAATATTATATAGCGTCGGTAGCATAGTGGTTAAGGAGTTAGCCTTTGAGAGGTCTAGGGTTCGAATAATGGCCATTACACTACTGACGTGAACCCACACCTAATACATGTAATTTAGCTTGGCTGGAAAGGTTAGGGTTAAAACTAGTAATTTCGGTTACTAATATTAGTAATATTCTTGAAATAAATAAATGGATTTTTTATGTTTCAACTTTTTTTTTTTAAAGAATATTAGTAACCGAAATTACTAATATAACCCCTAACCCCTCCAGCTAAGCTTAATTGCTTGTGTTAAGAGTGGGTTCACGTCAGTAGTGTAATGGCCAGGATTCGAACCCGGGTCCTCTCGATCGCAGGGTCGACTCCTTAACCACTAAGCTACCGCCGCTTCAACTTAACCTGAATAAAGAAAGGCGTCAGTATATTTATAACGTTATGATATCCGTGGTATTGTCAGCGCGCTAAATTATATACCACGGATGCCATCATTTATTTTTAGCGTTTGGAAACCCCCACGGGCTTCGCCCCATCGGTGCCGACGATAGGGTGGGCGTGTCGGAATCGGACCGACTAAAACCACACGGTGTCCTTCACAAGTGTCCATTGCCGGGCACCCCGGGTGCCCCCACGAAAGGATAACCCCAGGGTTATGCCATCCATAACTTAATGTATTAACCTTAACATACATTCGAACAGAATTTCAATATCCTAGTTCTAGTAGTAAGTGTGAATATGTCATCTTCATATCAATAATATCATCATGGATTTCATAGCGTCAAATGTAGATTATCATTTTCAGATATATTTAACTATTCGTTCTTGAACAAAATCTTTAATGGTTCTATTGAAATACTTTTAAATTTTGATCAAAACATAATTACTCATGATATTGTCGGAAGTTTACGCGAATGTCACACAACGAAATAAAACTATTTTTTTATGGATTTTGATATGAACACGTGCAACAAGGGAACAAGCATTACTTAAGATTTGATAATCCCCAAGTTGATGCCATAGAAAATCGATTCCTACCTAGGATGCTCCGGGAAGCTATTGAAATTAAAAAACATCCTAATTTTAATAGAGGAGATGGTTGGAATATACCACCAGCTCGGGACCCAGTCATTCACTTAAATAATTCCAAGAAAAATCAAAAATATAACAAGACTTCATGACTGACTGGTTACTATTTATGCTGAATGAGCTCACAGTCATTCAGCATAAATAGTAACCACCAACAATTCAACATAGTTCGGGTACTTTGAGATAACTTACACTTCAAACTACAAGACAACAACCATGTCTCCTCGTGACCATGGCTGCTGAAAAGCAACCGAAACGTCGGGATCCATGTAAAATATAAAATAACATCAAATAAATCGATAGAATCCGTTAAAAATAGTTTTATTTCAATAATTACTCATTTTCACTCAGATTTTTTAGTTTGAAATCTGTGCTATCATCATCTACTTTTGACGCTGACTGTACAGATCATTTGTTCCAATGCCAACCAATTAATAAACTAATAATAATACCTAACTAACCAGTATAGGACAATCGAAGAAAATTGTCACCGTAACCAGAGGAATTATCCAACGGATAATTACCGGATAAAATACTTCCAGTTCTGTGTTTACCAACACATATAGACCACAATTTATTTAAAAACTAACTCTAAAGTTGAGGTTTAAGATTGAAATTTGAAGAACAGCTGTATAGCTAATTCTCTTCTTCATGACAGAGTGCCTATTATCGAAAAGTAAAAAAATAATAGGTCCTATCCCGTTGTCGTCGAATTGATTGGTTTCTACGTATCGTTTTTTTTAAATCTGCAATTATACTTGGAAATATGTTGAGAAATAGGTGTACAGCCTTTTTTGTGATGCTTTTTCTATATCTGTAAGATTTTAATTCTATATTGAGATACTTTGTTGCTCTAGACATGTTTTCTTTTTGAATTAAAAGCATTTATTGAATATTATTGGCATGGAGCTCTGGATACGTTAATATTAATAGTGGTCTAAGAAGAAAAGTTGACAATTCAATAGGAGCTTAAACCCAAGTTTGTGGGATTGCCACCCTTGTTCCCCGGCCGCCATCTTGGAAAAAAGGGTGCAAACACCTTTTTCGCGATATCTCGGAAACTACAAATAACTACAAATACAAAAAAATCGGAAAGACATAATTTGTAGCAAATCGCTTTGCCTACAAATATGTTCAGAAAACTTTTTGACCTAAATTTAAAATTAAAGAAGTTAAAAGTAAATACGTGAGAAAATTTCTAAACAAAAAATTTCAAAAAATGACCTCAGGACCAATCTTGAAGATAGTCTTTCGAGGAAAATTTTTCTCTACAATTTTTTTTAATTTCATTCATTTAAAACGCTGTTACAGCGCTCCGAAGTTGAGAATTCATTCTCTCATGAGAATCCGGTTAAGACGAAATGTCTAACTTAGTTTTATGACCTTTTTTTTATTGTAAATACATTCTTAAAAAAAAATTGTTAAATCCGTACCTACAACCCCACACATACCCCAAAAACAAAATTGCGTCCTCTAAAAAATGCAATAAAAGGTCCTTAAATTGTAACATTTCAATGGACTAGCGGGCACAGCTGGGAATTAATACATGAAAAGATGTCACAAAATAACGATTCGAAATTCAAAATTGCTCAGCGTGCACTGTTTCAAGGTCAAATAGTATTTGAAACGATTCCAAATTTAAAATTGATATTTTTACACACCGATTAGAAATTTAAAACTAGGGACTCGGTACAAGTGTACTTAAAAACAATGAGACTACTTAAGTATACATTCACGATGATCCGATCGAACACTTTTACCAATGGACAATTAAATCTTTTTACCAACTAACACTGTCTTAACATACAAATAACTAACTTGGCAGATCCTATCCATCCATTGTTGCATTCTCAGTTTTTGGCTACGTTGGGATTCTTCGCGGCGTTTCGATGCTTTCTCCTTTTCTCGTCGCTGTGGTAGTTTTTGTGGTTCGCCCGGTTCCTGTTAGCCTCTTAAGAATGAGTTAGGAAACACTTTTACTTGAATAGTTGCGTTGAGCTTGAACATGATGTCAGTGCTGTCACCTGGACTTCTATATAATAGTACTAGACAAAAAAGGTAAGAACAAAAATTGTGTCACTGTTCCTGGGTGAGGCGGGAGTAAGTTCTGAATTTCGTCATTTGGAACGGGATGCACAGACTATATAGAGAAATGAGTTTTTAAATTTTGACACCTAGTCTTTAAAATATTAGGTATATGTAAAAAATTGAAAATCTTAATAGTTCCAAGAAATCTGGAGACGAGTGGAAACGGGTAAAGTGTGCAGCAATAAATTACTACCTTTTTCGAGGGTCAACCAAAACACCGATAGACAAAAGTAACCTAACAAATTCTAATTCACGGATCACCTTAGCTTTGAAACCTTTTATAAAATAATAAAGAGAATATGAAATATATTAACTTTGTCCTCTGAGGATTATAAAACTATGTTTACATCAATTATTATATGTATTCCAGTTAAAAAAAGGTTTGTAAATATGTATTTCAGTCTAAAGCAACTTGAAATTAAAAATTGAATTTAAAAAGCTATCTAGGACATTACACAGCACCATCTAAACTCAAACTAAGTAGAACGTCTAAGATGGATTCTAGAATGCGGGTAAACATATTTCGTTACATTTGAAAGAGCTCACCCTTCAACCACAAGCAAATTAAAAAATTAGTTGGGTTAAAATTATCTTGAATTTACCCTCATTATTACATATCCCAGTATTTCCACCAGAAATAGATTCTCAAATAGGTGTGACTAACTAATACAAATTTGCTTCTGAAACAATCCCTTACAGAATAAGTTAGTACAATAAATTATTGCGTAAACGCATTCTCACGGCGGCCGTGATCCCTCCCTGTCACGCGTAATGACTGCGTGCATCCGCGATCGGACATCGTCGTTAGCGATCAGCGGTAACAATGCCCTTGTGCACCCATTTGCATCAACTGCAGCAGATTGACCAGCAGCGACAGGTGGCTACACATAGAGATGATAATACCCGTTTATTTTACACCTTTTTTGTTACAATGTACAAGCTCGTGGATAAAAGTGGGTAATTATATTTACATAGTAATTCAGGTTATTATTGTGAGCATAATTGCGTGGACGATGTGTATGAAAACAATTTTGAGGCGTAAGTAGCAATTTATTATCTATTTCATCTTGTAGATATTCATCTTGTGTTAGATATGACTAAAACTCTACCAATACTTGATTTTATTTTAATAGTTAAGAATGTTATTATTTTGGTTTGTTATTTACTGGTTTTTCAGTTATTTGAGAATAACGAACAATATACCGTTTCTTCAAATTTTTAACTGAAATTCAAGTTCTTTTCTTTTTTTTAAATCATAAAGTGACGCTAATGAAGACCAAGATTAATAGGTTCTGTCCGAAAGGCAATAAGGTGAAGCCTGTGAGAAAAAATCTGGCTATAAAAACTGATAGCCATTTTTTGTGAACGTAATTAATTGCAAGCATTTCGTTTAGAAAATTATGGCAAGTTAAATGCTGTACTTAAGGGACTGTGCAAATAGGCAAGATTGAACATAACTGTTTTAAATCACTTAAAAACAAATACCGACGTATCTTCCACTCTATATGATTCTTCAGCTACGCTGTGCGCACGCATATAATATAATTTATTGAAAGATCGTTTAGTTTGTTAAAATATCGTCCGTTCGCAGATAGACAATGTCTTCAGACTGACAGACATCTGTGCATCACTTTATATGAATACAAGGCCTATTTTATACTGTTGAACTGTATACATAGTAACTCCACCTCGTGAGCAGGTGTTTCTATAAATATGTCACTGTTCCGAGAGCTGATATTATTTTATTTCTATGTCAATAATTGCTTTTTTAACAATGTGGCGGTTGTGCCGACTATAAGGAGGTGTAAACATACTTATATTTTTATGTCTGTGTCGCTTCTATTTGCTGAGATTTTTATTTGGTGCTATTTCCGGATGCGGAATAGATCAGAAGATATATATGTATAGTTGAACATACGAAAATAAGGGGTGTACAGGGTCCTACCAACATACTTGAGGCTCAAATCAACCTCACTTGCCAGTCGTTGCAGGTGCAGGTGCAGGTGTTAAACAACGGACGAGACTCTGGCGCAGGCTTTCCTTTCAGGATCGGATGGCAAGACAGCAGTTGCTCTCCGAAAAGCCGACAAAAAAAAACAACAAGGGGACCTCGCCCCTCGGGCTGTATGCGCTATTTCTATATCCAGATATATTTCTGAAAAGTTATCTCATGATGTTTAAATCAGCATTCTATATGTTTCAACCAACACTTCATGAATCTGAATGTAAATACTGATTGTAATTATTGAGGAGTAAAAAGACACTGTCCGAGCTGTGGAACTTGTCTCGCAATATTTGTCATTGTGTTGTAACGTCTGGCTGTCGTTACTGACAACGAGATGAGTGAAAGAAGTGTTTTAGTTCCGCGCCATGCTTCGCGGTGAGGTTGACGCATTAGGTGCTAACACACAAAGAAAAGATTTCAAGGAAAATGTTCATCACTCCACCCTTCCTTCACAAAAATGTATATGCCTTGTTATTTAAATATAAAAATCTCATGACATCAATCAATTGAAAATGGCAGCAAAATCAATTTATTACTTTAGAGCAAAAGTGTGAGTCACTTTCACCTAGGTAGAACATAAGCCGAAACACCGCCCAATAAAGAGGTTCAGGTTCTTCTAGCCAGGTACTACTGGCCATTGTAACTATGCGTAACCCAAAAGTAGAAGAAATGTAGCTTAATTAACAATTAACAGTAAAGTACACACTGCAAAGTAAATATTCATGCACCTTTACTGTACTTTAAAAATGTATATTTATTTCCTTTGCTGTGTGTACATATAAAATGGAACTGAAAGAAAAATGAAGCTTATTTTTAGTTGTAACTAAACAGTAAACAGTTTCTTAAACAGAAATCGTTTAAACGAATCAATCACTTAATCTATTGCACTCCATTGCTGATTGACGGACGAGGCTCTAGCCCAGGCTTTTCTCTTGGGGTTGGGAAGCCAGACGGCTGTCCAATCAAAAACAATAAGAGGAATTTGAGCTCTAAAGTGCTAACTTCAAAGTCGCATTCAGCTAAATCCAAAGGAGGAGAAGGAGTAAACGAACTCCGGGTTCCTCGAAGCCTCCAATGCAACCGGGAATAACGCTAAGATAATGATGACTTCCTATGGTTGACGAGTTCTTATGATGGCGCTCGGTGGAAGAGTCGTGCCGTTATAATGAAAAGGACCCGAGGGAAAGAGGAAACGGAAAAGACCATCAAGAAGATGGGTCGACGACACAAAAGACGTAGCAGGAGACGACTGGCAAACAAAAGCGAGAGACTGAAAAAATGGAAAGAAATGGAGGAGGCCTTTACCATGGAGAGAGGTTCTCATTTGTGAAAATTAACTCAAATATTAACAATGAAATTGAAATGATAAATTAATAATAATATCATAAACATGAATATATATTGTTATCTAGTAAATTGATTAATACATTATTTTTATTTGCATGTAAAAACTCATAAGAATAATCTCTATTTATTCGTAATGGCATTTATTATTATTTAATACTAGCTTTTGCCCGCGGCTCCGCCCGCGTAGATGTCGGTTATCGCGATAAAACATAGCCTATGTCCTTTCCCAAGGTCTAATCTACCCCTGTACCAAATTTCAGCAAAATCGGTTCAGTGGTTTAGGCGTGAAAGCGTAACAGACAGAGTTACTTTCACATTTATAATATTAGTAAGGATTATGGTTGCCTAGTAAGTAATACATCACTAATTTTATATTTACGTAGTAAATGATGGCGTGAAGTTATGTAATAAATGATTCAGTATTTAAACAAGTCGCTGCTGTCACGAAACAATCAGATAAAAAATACGTCCGTAGCATTGACACCACTGTCCATAACACGAGTGCCAGCTTTATTTAGGCCGTCGACCGAGGTTTTCACACTACCTCCTGACTCAGTCCACTCACAAAAGACGTTTTTGTACAAATGTAAATCACCATTATGTACCCCACTTTACATGTAGATTGGAAACGTTAAAACTTTCAAACTGTCCGACAATACTTTAAAAGTATTATTAATGTGTTATTATTATTACTTTTTTCTTATTATTATTTTTTGTTTTGGTTGGACGACAAGTTTCTTTTGCCTCTGAATATATTATATAAGATGACACAATGCAGTTTCTTGAAAAAGATACAGACACTTCCGTGTCCGAGCTTGTTTTTATTTGTCTATTCATTAGCTGTGAGTTTGCTAATATGGTTTTAAAGAAATGATGATGATTGAATTTATAAATGAAATAAACATTCTTTGAATACCTTGACGTGTAGGCATTTAAATATGTTTGAATGTTTTATCAACATCTTTCAACTTCATAAAGCAATATTACCATTTTTTTCGCAAAAACATTAGTAAAATTAATGTTTAAGAACATGCTTTTGTGAACAACTTGGGGACTCGAGAAATCGAGGCCGTGCAGTCCCAGCTCCGCCAGGCCATCGTGATTGAGTGGAAGGAATGACTTGGGCGACCAAGCGCAGGGCACACTGCAATTGCGGTGGTGAGGCCCATCATGGAGGATTGGCTAGAGAGGCGACACGGAAGCCTCTCGTACCGAGTGACGCAGGTGATTTCCGGTAAGGAGAGCTTCGGGGACCACCTGCATCGGATCAGGAAGGAGTCAACGCCTGAGTGCCATCACTGCGACGCGAGCGAGGACTCAGGGCTGCACACGCTGGCGGACTGCCCGGCGTAGGAGGCGCCGAGGCGTGACCTCGTGGCAGCCATCGGGGTGGGAGTCCTCTCGCTCGGCAGCAATATTGCGGCAATGGAGCGGAGCGCGAGCGCGTGGGCCGCCTTCATGCCGCGGATGGCGGAGCGCGCCCGGGAGAGATTTAGAACTCTCCCAGCTCACCGAGCCCGCAACATGCTCGCCGCGCGTTGCAGGCAACTCAGGCGCCGGAGGTCGCTTAACGACCTCCGTTCTCCATGAGCTCAGGCCTGGGGGTGACAGATGAGGCCGCCTGTCACCCCAGCAGAAGCACGGTGGGGTGCTCGCTCGGCTCGCGCTCTGTTAGGGTCTCAGTTCTAACCTAACCTAACCCAAAAGCGCCGGAACCACTAGACCATTTCCGAGATATTCTATAAATCGGTTAGATGGTCGGTCGAGAAATGATGTTTCAAGATAATGAGCCTTCGCGCTACCGATGATTCGAGCTTATAATTATTCGAGATTTTGATGCATCGAGGGAGTGAAATGTCGAGCTCATAATTTATCGATTTCAAGTACTATCGAGTAAACGTTTTTTTTTTTTTTTTTTTTTTTTTTTTTGTTATTCGATTTCGCGTCATTATTAGACGTCTTGGGTCAGGTGATTTATTTCCGAGGTTATCAAAGTAGACTAATCAATTCCACTTTGTTCACCTGGGTGATATCACCCAGGTGATTTATTTCCGAGGTGATCAAAGTAGACTAATCAATTCCACTTTGTTCACCTAGGTGATGTCATCCAGGTGAACAAAGTGGAGTAATCCACGGAAAGCTATTGCTTGAATAGCAAAAGGTAAAATACAAGTATCTGTAATAATGTGTGTATAATTGAGGGTAGTTATATAAACACGTAAGTGATATATATCTGGTGAGTGACGGGCAGGCTCGACCTCTGAATGCGCTCCATTTTGCATTTCAAATGCATCCATTGTATGCACATTTTTACCGACTTATTACTTTCTATCTGGGTGCATATGGTTTGCAAGAACAATCTGGTGCTGCTGGCAGACACCTAAATAAACTAATTCTAATTTTACAGTTAAATTTAAGTCAAAGTCAAAGTCAAAGTCTTTATTTTTCAAAATAGTGCAACGTAATTACATCTTTTTGACGTCAAAATCTGCTTAAAACTAAGTTTACCACCGCTTCCTAGGCCCTAGTGGAGAAGAAACGGCGCAACAAACTCCACTGCGGCATTTTCGAGACGTCATATTATTAATAGTGATTTCTTAAGACTAAATATGGACGAATGTACATTTTTGTCTCGTGTCAAGATAAATAAAGGTATATAAAAAAAACAAAAGTTAAAATAAAAATTTAACCTAAGTTAAACGTTAAAATAATTTAAAAAAGTTAAAATATGGTAAAAAAAAAAAGAAAAAAGGTTGCCTACTACAATATTATGCTGTAGTTGTCGCATTAAGAGGGGCCTGCACCATGCTCAAGCCAGACATTTTTGTCTTTAAGGTAATCATCTGTCCTATAGTATGCTTTTTTACATAACATATACAAGAATTAACATATACATGAATCAAGAACAGTTATTGCAAGCTTCCATAATTTGAGTTTGAAATTCAGGAAAATAAATGTTCTACTTTTAATATTAGAAAAACTTCTCCAATTAAGGCTATAATTAATATCTTTTTTTGTACGTGTGGAAACGTTCAACGGTTACCACGTCACCAGGGCATGCGGTGAAGTGGCTATATCGGGGTCGAGCCTACTAAAACCACATAGTGTTCCGTCTACGTGAGCCTTTTACCTGGTATTCCCTAGGGAAGGAACTTCCTACCAGTATATTTTGACCACCAGTCATAACGCAGGTGGTCTGGCCATGACATTTGGGGGTAAATCCCCTCCGTTTATGACCAAACACGTCGCATTCCATCTCGGGCCTGCTTCTGCTAGAGTGATGGGCTATGTCTCATCTTGAGCCAATCCTTACCATTAATATCAATATTTTAATTATCATCATCATCATCTTAATGTCAACTTTACGCCGATAGTAATAAAGGTTTGATTTCAAGCCCAAGACCACACAACCACAAATCCGACGCCATACAACAATTAATAACCATTACACTACCGTGTAATACGTGAATAAAAACTATATAATTCAAGCTTCAAAGACTGATCTGCTGTCGCTACAAACAAGTAACGAACTCAGAGTCGGTTCAAATCGTTTCGATGCGTATTTTGTTTAAATTGTGACTGATATAGCCCGCTACAAGCAGGGCCCTGGACGTCAGGTTAAGGGCCTCGATGAATAATGACCTAAGAACAGGCCTATGACAACATAGACCATATTATTATATGAGATCTTATTCTCGATTGATTGGGTACCCATATTATGCGGCAGTATACAACATGTATTGACTTATGGTGCCGAAAAGTGGACAGTGGCAATAGGGTTAGTTCACAAATAAAAGTCACTCAGCGAGCTAGGCTTTTGCATACTAAGGCAATAGTATACAAAAAAAAACATTGATAAGAATACAGAACCTCCACCTTATTGAAGGCGGTTAAAATTGACATTTTAGCCCGGGGTTATCCTTTCGAGGGCTTACCCGGGGTACCCGGCAACGGACACTTGGGGAGGAAGGACACCGTGCGGTTTTAGTCGGTTGATGCCCGACATAACCACCCCCGCAGCGGGGGGCATCCGAAGGGATTTCCGCACGTAAAAAAAAAATACAGTATAGAAGACCTTACCAACATCCTTGAGGCCCAAGCCACCTCAGTTGCTAGTCGGTGACCTGCTAAACACTAGACAAGGCTCTGGCATAGACTTTCCTCTCAGGGTTGGGAGGTCATCCGGCAGTCGCTCCCAGAAAAGCCGATACAACCAGTCAAAAACAACAAGCGGACCATAGGCTTTAAACTATAAACTTTGGACGCGACTGAAAATAGCTATAATGACGGTGTAAGGTAAGATTCTATGTTAGAAACACGATTTTAAAAGAAGGCAATAGAAGGTTTTTACAGGGTCGGCAGCGCAAGTGCGACGCCCCTGGTGTTGCACACGTCCATAGGCCACGGTAACCGCTTCCCATCAGGTGGGCCGTAAGCTTGTCAGCCAACTGAGTGGTATAAAAAAAACCAACGGGTTGCACTCCGGGAGTGCTGGCAGAAGTGAAAACTTGAATATTAACGTTGTGCATTTTTGATATTTTGGAATGGTTAGGGAATAATTTTGCACGAATTGCTTTAATTATCAGTATAAAAGTACTATCATTTATACTATATTTATGTAACATACAATATTCTGCGCTATCGTAAACAAACATGACAATTTATTTATATTACATTAAAAATTTAACACTTCAGAACTATTACAATTATTTTACATTAAAAACTTTAGGTATCTCTCAGAAAAATCAACTTCCATCCATAATTTCAACTACTTTTTCACCATCATTATTACCAGAACCATCATCGCCAATATATTTATAAAGTACTCACTCATTTTCTTTCGCAATTTCTTCGTCACTTTTTTCATTAATTTGCACTTTGTTTAATTTCCATTTTATATCAATAGATTTATGGCACAAAATAGAATAAATATTACAAAAAGTTATATGATTACAAAAAGTGTTTCTTGGGCCTCGGTCGGAATCGATCTCAGTCTTGACGAAGTCAACGACTCAAAATTGAAACTCCAAATATTTTTTTCATCAAACCTCAAAAATGATATTAAGGTTTCTAATATCATTTTTTTCTAAACGCGCGAGAGACACTTCCAAAGTGATAAAATGTGTGTAACCCCCCATTTAACTTCTAAAATAAGAGAATGATAAAACTAAATAAAAAATATGATGTACATTACTATGTAAACTTCCACCGAAAATTGGTTTGAACGAGATCTATCAAGTAGTTTTTTTTAATACGTTATAAATCGTAAACCGCAATTTACCTTTCATTCAATTTCAATTTCAATTTATTGTGTCAAAAGCATGGTTTACAAAGGTAGTATTTGGAAGCTCCTTTTAAGCATCTGATGCCTGTGTTAGGCATCAGATGCTTAAAAGAATATAAAATCGAATTGAATAAAAAAATCGATTCGAATATAAAATTGAAAAATAAAAACATTATTATGTTACTTGCTGCTACGGAACCCTTCATGGGCGAGTCCGACTCGCACTTGACCGCTTTTTAAAGAATATTAGTAACCGAAATTACTAATATTACCCCTAACCCCTCCAGCTAAGCTTAATTGCTTGTGTTAGGAGAGGATTCACGACGGTCGCGGTAGTGTTATGGCCAGGATTCGAACTTTGAATACAACAGGCATGGGTGCTCGTATGATGATGATGATCTAGTAACCTAACAAATTACATCACGTTATTTTTAACCAAACTACGCCTGTTTAATATCATGTATACAATACAAATAAATAAAATTGAAGTGTCTGTTTGTAAGATTAAAACAACAGTTTTTCTATTAATACATAAGAATGAGTATACGGGTACATACAACAAAAACTAACTAACTTTTTTTTGGCTGTCTGTTTGAATTAGGTAATGTCTGCAACGGATAGGCCGAGACTTTCACTGGCTCACTGGCTTAGCTAATATTATAAGGCGTAACATTTCGTTTTAGAAAAAAAATTGGGTACTGCGGAAAAAAAAGATAACATAAAAAGTTCACGCGGACGAAATCGCGGGCACAGCTAGTCATAAATAAAATTATCATAAGCATTAAACTTAATAGCTTCAACAAGTTGAGAAGTTGAGTGGTAAGTTAAGTTAGTCGCGGCTCTTTTGACTAAGTTTAATAACTTGCAAACTACAGTTTTACTTTATACTTAAATTAACTTGCTTAATTACTCTGTTCCGGACATTCTGGAGTCGTTTGAAGGCTAAGTTAGCTTTTATACTTTAAGTAACGGACATAATATAATTTTAGTGAGGTAATTCATCATTATCTTAACTTGTTCGTGGTTGCGCCCGAACCTTTCACTTTTCACCTTTTCGCCCTTCTCGTTCTTTTAGTTCGGCTTATACCTGTACCTTCATGGTACAGTACCTGTACCCACTGTCGTTTGACCTCCCAACCCTAGAAAAAAATCTGCGCCAGAGTCTCGACCGTCAATAGCAGGTGTATCGGCTGGCAGACAGGTTGACTTGGGGACTTGTCGTGGTGGGGCTCCTATACCTTTTTATTGTATTGTTTCGTGCGGAAGTCCCTTCGGATACCCACCCGCCGGCCAGCGGGGGCGGTTATGTCGGGCTTGAACCGACTAAAACCGCACGCCGTCTCGGGTCTTAAGACCGGGGTGTAAGATTGCCCAGAGAGCATATCCCCCGCACCCGACTGACGCTGGTCCATCTCCGGTTTCGAGATGGCCCATTCGGGTTTGGGAACCACGGTGTCCCCGGTTTGGGGGAGGGGGGGGGGGCTCCCATATCTTTTCTTTTTTTTTTTCGTGCGGAAATCCCTTCTATAAAAAGCCAAGACAGCAATAAAACTGCAGTATTACGATACGACGTCATCGTAATCAGTCAAACTTTCATGACAATTACTTTAATCTAAATTATCTTTCGTCCTGCTATAAACTTACGTAAACCTCTTGTATTCCCCTAAAAATCCTTCATCTTTATACCTTTAATGTCTCTTTAAATCTTTGAAGCACCATAAGTGAGTTTATTGCATTTAAATGTGTTATAACCAGTCATAAAAAGTAATGGTATACATTCCCTATTCTAAAATCCCCAAAATACACCATGTGTGTGTACTATTTTCATACTATTTTGTGTGTGTACTAATTATTGTTAAATGCGGCAAAATTATACTCGTTATTAATGGGGTCAATTTCGATAATCAATATAAATCGACGGAGTTTTAAGTTTTGTTTACCAAGAGTACCCGTAACCACCGAGCATGTATGTAAACAATTATACATACATTTTTTTTTGCGTGTGAAAACCCCCACGGGCTTTCACCCCATCGGTCCCGACGATGGGGTGAGCGTGTCGGAATTGAGTCGACTAAAACCACACGGTGTTCTCCCCAAGTGTCCTTTGCCGACAACCCCGGGTAAGCCCTCGAAAGGATAACGCCAGGGTTACCGGCGGACTTTGGCCGCCACAGCGGTCTCCCTGGTGGGGTCGGGTTTTATCGGGTCGGCGAGTCGGCCAACTGCCGACCTCAGGCCCCGATCATGGAGGTCAGTTTTACATACATACATTACATAAAGTCACACCTCTTACCCATTGATGTAGGCAGAGACCACACGTTTCCACTTGCTACGAGGACTTGTTACTTACTTCGCCTTGTCCGATACACCTTTCGCTTCTTCTACTTTCATTATTGTTTTGATAGATGCTCGCCGGTTGCGAGTACTCATGACCTGGCCTTTCGTTAAAACTTCCTCGACCCTTACCGAGTTGCCCATTTACCCTCAATTATATATTTGTAATGGGTTCTAGAATACGAATAAACATAGATACGTATTTTTTTTGTGTAAATAATTATAGGTAATTAAATTTTCTTTTGTAATTAAACTATATATAGAAACACTCAGGCCAATGCAAATAGACATATTCATACAATAGAAATATTTTTACTGAGTGGAACCCGCGACCACCAATGTGGCAGTCGAATGCTTAACCACTACGCCACAGAGGTCGTCAAAAAACATAGCGTCCACAACTTATTTGAAATTACTCACACGGCGATTCTTTGTCGTAACCAAAAAAAAACTGGTAATGTACTGTTCGGAAAAACAATTTTCTTGTGAAGTTTCCTTGGTATTGTTGTATAAAAACAAAGTACATTAGTCACCCCAAACAATAAAAGCTCGAAGATAAAAAAATAAAACATGTAGGAGACCGAGTGTCACTAGTATCATCGAGACCTACCATTGTGAATTGACATGGCAGAGACTGTCAACCTTGGGCGCATTTTGTTACTCTTCGTGACAAAAATCTGTAATACCTTTTGTTTTTTTTATTGTGCGGAAATCCCTTCGGATACCCCCCCGCCAGCCAGCGGGGGCGGTTATGTCGGGCTTGAACCGACTAAAACCGCACGCCGTCTCGGGTCTACAGACGCCGGGGTGTAAGGTTACCCATAGAGCATATCCCTCGCACTCCGACTGACCCTGGGCCATTCGCAGTGTCCCCTCTGATAACAGCAGAGGGGTACCTGGAGCGACCACGCCCCTCCGCGGGCCTTGCCGGCCCGCCATACTCCGACTCCCTCGTGCAATGGGGTCAGCTGGCCCTGAAAAGGGGCGGTTGGTCAGACTCTTGGCCATTGACGTTGACGCCAGCTACTCCAGAGGAGCAATCAATGATGCGTCATCGCCCACGTTGCCCAGGGTGCACCAAACTTGGAGGTGATCCAACCAGTCGCACCCCTCATATAAGTACCTATCTGCTTCTAGTTTCTTATAAGACCACAATATCATACACTTGTTGCGGTTACTTCGAAGGTTGACTGTATTGTTGCTTATAATTTACCGTCCAATTATATACTGGTATACCTGTTTAATTCAGTTTGTAGATTGTATATAATTATTATATGTGTAGCATTTTTAATATCAATACAGATAGCAATTTATTACAATGTTTTAAGTATGAAAAATATTTGATTGCTTCTGTGCATTTTATACTTGGTGAAAAAAGGAAAATGAATATTCCCCTATTTCTTCATTGTTTTATTGAATTACTCGTAAAATATAAATAGTTTAACCGATTTTGAGTATCAACAATTATAAAAGCTTTGATTTTTTTTATATTCTACGAAATTCTACACAGTGCTTTCTAGACCCAAAGTAGGCATAGTTTAAATAGCTTGTGTTATGGGTTCCAGAATGTGTACAAACATACTTATATACTTTTTTTTTGTAAATACATGCACATATAAATAGAAACACCCAGACCAGTGCAAATAGATATTCACGCATACAAATATTTGCACTAAGCGGGAATCGAACCCGCGCCCCCTGTCGTATTAGTTGAATACAATACCGATACGCCACAGAGACCGTAAAAATAATAGGTAGCGAAATAGAATGAATGAGGCACCAAAGTGCATGCAAGCCAGACAAAACTTATAGTCTTTGAAAATATAGGTATATATTTTTAATAAATTCCTAGTAACCGGAATTACAACTATTCTAGTTAAAAGCTTCAGCTATTGCTTAAATTGAGAATGGGTAGATATCCAAAATCTTAGCTTACAAAAAACGCTTTCTATTCTAGGTATACCTACCTAGGGGTGTGTGTTGGGTAACCGGGGTGTGTGTTGGGTAACGGGGAGTGTGTTGGGTAACCGGGGTGTGTGTTGGGTAACCTCCTCGAGTGTCGCTCCGATTCCGATCCCGCTGCAGTGCGGGGGGAACGGAATCGGAGCGGCCGGTACACCCTGGGCGGCGGTCAATGGCTTCCCCTTCACCCCTTCATAGGGTTGGCATTGATCGTCGGCCAATACCCAACGTGGCGGGAACACATCGCTCTCCGTACTCCTCTGCTTTCAGAGGAGACAGGATGAGCGATGCTGTTAGTGGTGAGATGGCCCAGGGTCAGCCGGGGTGCGAGGGATATGCTCTATGGGTAACCTTACACCCCGGCGTCTGAAGACCCGAGACGGCGTGCGGTTTTAGTCGGTGCAAGCCCGACATAACCGCCCCCGCTGGCCGGCGGGGGGGGGTATCCGAAGGGATTTCCGCACGATAAAAAAAAAAAAAAAAAAAAAAAAAGGTATACCTACCTAGTACGGTAGACGCGGTCATCTGTACTATTGAATTATGTATCTGTATCTACCAGAAACATAAAAACGCGTTTCAGCTACAGCAGAGTAAACACAGAAAACTTTTATTAGATATCTCATTTCTAAAGAAAATCTTCATATTGTACACAATATTCTTACCCACAAGCTTAACGCCAGCAAGTTGTTCCACCCTGGGCATACGTCTCGCCATACCCGTAAATCGTGATTAGCCCCCTCAGTTTACGAGTTCCCGGGACGCCAGTAAAGGCCGCAAATATTACTATTGCATTACCCCTGACTTCTACACTGACGTCATGATGTACTGAACCAAAGTGATTGGTGTGTTTTCTTTTTTCAACCGATTTTATAAGGAGGTTCACTGTTTTTTAATATATCGTGTTGATGAGTAACGTAAAAGTAATATTTTCGTATTTAAAAATTTCAAAATTCTATGGCAAGTTTTTTTATATTCACTTTTTTTGATACATAAGAGGGTTTATTTACAAAAAATTGACAGTAAAAACACTTATTGTTTTTTTTTTATATTTAGGACACGTCAATTTGACTTCACCTCGCCTGATGGTAAGCTGAAGGTAAAGTCTCAGGAAAGAGGGTCACCATAGCATACACGTACCATGTTAACAATGGTGGCACTCAGCTTGATGGCCTCATCAGAAGAGGATTGTCGTCGCAGCACCGCGTGACACCCACCGGTCCCACTAGAGCTGCGACCACAATCCCCCTGCCCGGCTATGCACTTGCTGACCCTTGAGGCAATCAAACCGAAATTGGATTACTATGGAGGGTTTTTCGCAATCGTACACGGTGGTATATACCCACCCGGCCGAATTTTGTGACAAATTTGTGTCATAAAATTTCTACCACCAGTGTTTGTTCAAACCTTTTTACAAATGATTTATGTTTTCTAAGTAGGTACCTGAAGTATTTATAAAATCTTTATCAACAATTTTTTTATGAAATTCTGAGTGAATGATGAATAATGAATAAAAAAACTTTTTGTAAAACAAGCTTTCATTCAATTGTCATTCAAACTCATGTCACTCAATCGATGACAAAAAATTGTCGAGAAATGATTACAAAATTTGGCGGACAACTTACTTACATACGAACAGTGAAAGTTAAACAAAAGCTTTTAATAAAAAAAACAATGCTTAGGGTGTGACTTAAAACCGTCGTTGTAATTGCTTCATTTTTCTAATACTTAGGGACTGTAGCTGGTGGAGTCTCAGTCTGAGTATTTACTCATTTAATGTCAAAATGGTAGCATGCTGAGTTTCATACGTATAGGGTTTTGAGTCCACATTACGAATTCCCGCCAAAAATGTAACAAGAGTTCTGCATTTCACTGCGTGCCGCCGCCGCGTATAACCAATAACCAATGGCGCTAGCGTTCGAACGAGACGCCGCGTGCTCCTTAAAATAATTAAAAATATACCGATAACACCTAAAATTCACACAGCAAGAACTGCACCCAGTCAAAAGCAAACTGCAAAACTAATTGTGCACAAAATAAGTGTTTGGAGACCAGGAGTACGGTAGTCCCGGCGCCCTTCGTGAAGTCTGGTAAGTTTTGTGGCCCATAAGTTCTTTTCTGGGGATTTTTTGTCATTTTTTTAATAATCTTCCAACACCTGAGTTATCTAAACAATACAATACGGGTTATAGTTAAGTAATGGGTACAAGTGCTGCAAAGGCTCTGCGCAATGTCTATTGCTCTCCATATAAATATAAGTTTTCAATACGTTGCCCAGGAGATTTATGTGTTAAAATGAAAACAATAAGGTGCCAAAACAACATGAAATCTAAGTAATATTATATATTTATAACAAGTTGTACAATGATGTTCCAATAATCGAACCAACTATCCTCTTGGGTAGATACCATCAATGAGCGCATACATTTTGTAGTGCCAATGATGTCAGTCATCATTATGGGGTATTGCATCATAATATTACGCTATTTCTTTAACAGGTTAATAATCTATACACGTATAACTACTTTTTAGTAAATGCCTAGAAATTTTTATACGGTTAGTACTAAAAAAAGAAGTATTTGTTTGTCTTTCTGTCTGCTTGACTGTTGGCTAATCTCTGTAACGTTGAAAACTTGAAAAATCTATATTCTTAACTCGGATTCGAACCAGTTTATTTTGGAAAAAAAACAGAATTCCATACTTTACTGCAGACGTCATCATCTCCTCTCAGTTACTACTTCCCTTGTTCTTTCTATCCTCTTCTTCTTCTTCTTCTTCTGATAATTTTTTCTGAGGCCTACTTCGGCTCCGAAAGTCCTCTACATCCATTTATAATAATCATTATCATCAGCTTAGCGGACCCGATTCCAAGCCGGGCTTACTCCTTTTGATTCGATTTATACGGCGTTTATGGGAGCGACTGTCGTCTAACCTTCCCGACCCAGGAAGAAAGCGTGCACCAAAGCCTCGTCCGTTAATCAGCAGGTGTACTGGCTAGTAGGTGAGGGTACCTTGGGTTCCAAAGATCACAGTAAGACCTCCAAACAGCTATTTCTACCCCAAAAAACCTTCTACATTTCTTAATAATAAATAAATAATATTGTAGAAAATTCTACACAGCGCTATTGAGATCCAAAGTGAAAACATTTTTTTTTACGTGCGGAAATCCCTTCGTATACCCCCCCGCCGGCCAGCGGGGGCGGTTATGTCATGCATCGACTAAAACTGCACGGTGTCCTGCCCAGTTGTCCATTGCCGGGCACCCCCGGTAAGCCGGCGGACCTTGGCCGACAGCGCGGCCTCGCCTGGTGGGGTCGGGTTTTATTTTATCTCGCGTCGGTGAGTAGGCAGGCGTGTGTAGGACACACACGACACACCTCCGCCACGGCCTGCTTCTGTAAGGATGGCGAATCGGCCAACTGCAGTCCTCAGCCCTCAGCCCTCAGCCCCCAAAGTGAGCCTAGCTTAACAAGTCTTTTTTTATACCACTAAGGTGGCAGACAAGCACGCGGCACACCTGATGGGAAACGGTTACCGCGGCCTTTGGACGTGTGCAACACCAGTGGCGTCACACTCGCGCTGCCGACCCTGTAAAGGAAAGTGGATGGGAAAGGAGTTTGGGAGGGGATGGGAAAAGAGTTTGGGAGGGGATGGGAAAGGCGTTTGGGCTCCGGCACTCTCACTCACCAAACGGAACGTAACAGTTCAAATACTCTTACATACATACATCCATATACTCACGCCTTTTTCCCTCCGGGGTAGGCAGAGATAACAGCCCACCATCTGCTTCTATCGTAAGGCTTCACGAGCTTCCTTCACTGTCATTAAACCTTTCATGCAAACCCGCCGGTTTCGAATGCTTGTGACCTGCCCTTTTTTTTAATACCTCATTAATTTAATCGGTGTATGTTCTGCGAGGTCGACCCCGGCTTGCCTGCCCACTGACATCTGCCTTATATAATTGGTGTGTCATTAGCTCAGTACTCATACGTTCCAAGTGCCCAAGCCACCTTAGAAAACCCTTTTCCTAGCTTCACTAGCTTGAATTATGGGCTTTTGCATACGTATTATACATAGACACACCCAGACCATTGCAAATATACATATTACTTTATTAGAATTGAACCCGCAACCTCTAACTTAGCAGTGAAATGTTCTACCGAGAGATATATTGCTGTCTTTGAAATTAAAAAAACGTCTTATGACTACATTCTCCAGCTTCAATGGTGTACAGCGTGCGCCCGCGGCCCGAGAGATGTTTGCTCGGATAATGTATTACTTAATGGCGAAAAATCTCTACATCACCAACAGCCATATCAATTTGCATACGACTTGGTTAATGAGGTGATTAGCTGGACTTGATATCAGAATAAATAAAAATATTGAATGATTGATATAACAATATTTTGGAATTTCATAGCTTACTGATCTAAATGAAACTTGGTGGTTTTTTTTTATACCACCCACGTGGCAGACAAGCACACGGCTCATCTGATGGGAAGCGGTTACCACGGTCTATAGACGTGTGCAAAACCAGGGGTCACACTCGCGCTGCCGACCCTGTCAAAACCTTCTAATGCCCTTCTTGAAGAAACCCATATTGTTGTCGCTTGGCAAAATCACAGTAGGGAAATCATTTTTTTTTAATAAAACTCATAATTGTGAAATATTTTTTAGGAGGCACTTAATTTAATTTAAAAGAATAATTAGAAAAAATAATTGTTAAAGAAAAATATATATTATATTGAAACAGAAGATTTACTATGCATTAGTTAGTTAGTTATTACAGTAGTTAAATAAACGTGTTGGTAGTTTAGTGTTCTTGTACTGTAGTATTCTTTGTGTATTTCCGCTTTTCTTTTTCTTTATCTTTTTCATATTTGGAACACAAAACTATACGCATGTTACTTACATAATTTGCGCGTAAATAATTGATCGTACGCGAGCGCGTCCCCAGCCTAATATTTATTATTCACGCAGTGTTGTGTCATATTATTGCCATATTGGAAAATTATTCCCGGATTGTGAGGAGAATTCTGTCTGTTTAGGCACTATGTTTTGTGTAACTGGGAGTTAGTGAGTCCGTGACTGCCATTCTACTGAAAGATTTTGTTTCGTTGTATATTTTTTGTGTATATCAACTTTGATTTAGTTTGCCGATTTGTTTTCAGATTATTCAGGATTGGTTATTGTAAGTATTTATTGAATGTTATCAGTGGGATGCGTTTTGAATGCTGATTTTTGTTGACTTACGCAAACTTCTTCACTTATATTTTCTCTATGATTTGCTTATTAAGTGGAAAGAACTACAATCAGTTTTAGCTTGTTTGTTGATTAAACTAGTATTGGAAGGGTCAACATATGCTTGATAAATATCTTCTAGAACGTTTTATAATCGAAATATTTTTAGCTATGTTGATTCTATGATAGGCTAAAACACTTCATCAACAGACCAATGAGTCGTTAAATTCTGTCTAAACACCAAGAAAACGTAGTACCTATTAATCTGCATTGACACCGTAATTAACACCGAATGATCACAAAGTAAGTCACAAAAGAGAAAGAAACATGAGTTAGAGAAGTTATCAAAGTTATTTTAAACTATATTTAAATTATTCACATTACTGGCAACTATTGTTTATTTCATTTTACGCATAACATTACCTGAAAAAGAAAAGTCTAAGCATGTTTTATGATTTGTTATTCATAACCCAATTATTCCTTTCACCGTTACGCCTTCAAATTAGAATAACAAACTTCT
The DNA here is from genome assembly GCA_946251805.1 of Cybosia mesomella. NCBI lineage: Eukaryota > Metazoa > Arthropoda > Insecta > Lepidoptera > Erebidae > Cybosia > Cybosia mesomella. The sequence continues at coordinate 18,371,869 of OX276409.1, forward strand.
GTACCACAAGTCAAAAGTCCTTCCAACATTCCTCAACACGAAATTAATGATTCATTAATAGCATCCCCGATTACGATTGCTATTCGATTAGGGGCACACACATTGGGGCGTGTAACTTTATAAGGGGGAATTGCGAATTTTCCCGGCCACAGGGTGCATGTCACCGCACTAGCACGTGACGCGCCGCGACGAGCGCAGGCTTATGCGTTCCAAATTCGAAAACTTTCTTCGTTATCCACTTTTTAAGAAATACTTTTTGAGCGTTATCGAAGTATCTCGTGCGTATCATTGCGTTCCAATTTTTAAATTGTTGTTTTTTTTAAATGCGTTATGGTAAAGTTTTTAAAGTTCTTTGTTACTTTTTTATTTTAATCTTAAATGTATAGTGTATTACCAGTGACCGAATACTTATTCGCAAATTTACAACATTTCGATTGTCATCTCCTTATACGATGAGCGATGGAATTTGACGTTTCGGGAAGTTTTCTCGGAAACTCACGATGTGGGAGTTCTCCTTGTTTTTATTGAAGTCGGTTGGATAAATACTAAGTTAATGAAGACATTTGTATTGACTAAGTAAATAGTTTTTTAAACTTATGCATACGTATGTCAAAGTGGATTAATTAAATGATGAAGATGTTCTTGATTAGGTAATACTGTTAGTGATTGTTTTACTGATTGGTTGCGTTCGTATTATATAAGTATACATGTATATATAAGTTTGTAATATATAATATAAGTGTATTTAAAGTTATCTGCGAAGTTCACCTGATGTGCTTTACATATATTCACGAGTGAAAATCCGTTTAACTAAACTGAGAGTAAAATATACTAACGCAATGTGAATTGAAGTAAACGCATTTATATTCATCTTTGAAATCTAGACTCTATAGGGATTTTATGGTTCCCAGGGTCAGTCGGGGTGCGAGGGATACACTCTATGGGCAACCTTACACCCCGGCGTCTGCAGACCCGTGACGGCGTGCGGTTTTAGTCGGTTCAAGCCCGACATAACGACATAACCACCCCGCTGGCCGGCGGGGGGGGGTACCCGAAGGGATTTCCGCACGAAAAAAAAAAAAGGGGTTTTTATGGTTACGTATACTCTGTCCAACGAGCGTAACTGTTGCATGAATTGTAAGAGTAATCTTTGAAATGCGCAGCCAAAAAAGTATATTAACTATATCTACCCTATTTATAGCCCATTCTAAATATTAAAATGTTTTAAATGTCTCGGTTCAATTAATATATATGATAATTCACTCGCCCAACAAAAACAGTTGCATTTTACCGCATCTAGTATTGGGATCGAATGTATTCACTGCAAATGATTGAATCGTAAGTAATCGGTAACACTTATTTGCATTTACGTCATATAGCCTTGCGTGTGTAGTTATGGTTTTATGTATCTAATTTTAATGAAAAACATTACAATTTTGAAGCTGCGTTGTGTATGTACAATATTATGAAAGAACAGTTAAAATAGGTACTTCAATATTATTTTATTGTAATTAATCGTCGTTAATTATTATTCTGGCAATTAAATATCTGGCATAAAAAAAATGTTTATAAAAAAATATAAAATTTTGAGCAAAAATAAAATATGTGTAAAATCAATCACCGCAAACCTACGTTTTAGGTCTGCTAACATTTTAAAAAACCAATTTGTCTTCCAAATACAAATTTAAATAGACACAATAAAAACAGTTTTAATTCCGTCCACCAATTTCCATGACGAATGATAGGCTCGCGTTCGTTTGAACTCGCCGAGACTCGGAAACAATCGAAAACCGCCGGAATCGAATCGTGTAAAAGTAAATCGATCCGATTACTGACATCGATTTGTGATCGAGTGTGATTGATCAATTTGTGGATGGTAAAGTTTTGATCGATGGTTTAAAAACATGACGGCTTGTCATAGTTGCTGATAACTTCGTGACATACATTCGTAATGTAGAACGAACCAGTTTACAGTGGATGAGTTTTATATTACTTGATACCTGAATGAATTTTATATTTTAATATGTCGATTTTTGTTTGCGTGGACATCAGTGTTTTCTTCATTAATACGGCCTCTTATACGACTTGTGAGAATCCTGAACGACTGATCTACTTCTTTCTGTGGCGTAGCGGTAGTGCATTCGACTGTCAAGCCAAAGGTCGCGGGTTCGATTCCCGCTCAGTGCAAGTATGTATATTTGCATTGGTCTGGGTGAAACACCTAGACCAATGCAAATATGTACCAGTGTATAATATGTATTTATTTACAAAAAAAAAAGTATTCAAATATGTTTATCCGCATTCTAGAACCCATATGACAAGCTCTGCTTAGTTTGGGTCTAGATGGCGTTGTGTACTTTGTCGTACAATATTTATTTTATTTATTTTTCTTCATTCGTCATTTTTCTTTTCAAATATCTCTAAAATAATTAATGTTTAGATTTTGCAGCTACTGAATACATTATTAGTTTCAAAGATGACCCTACACTAAACCATTTATGGCTATGACACAAAAGTGTGTGAAATAGGAGATCTCCTTAATAGAAAATCTATATTTTTTTCAATTTATGTATTAATCGGCTAGATTAATACATAAATTGAAAGCAAAAATAAATAAGTAGCTACTTACTTATTTTTTGAAATATACAAATTATAGAAAATAGTAATTTTTTTATATATAATATTATTATAATAATATATAATAGTAATAATAATTTTCTATAATAAAAAATATAATTAAATTTAAAATTATTTTATAAATTATAATATAAAAAAGCCGCGGTAGCCTAGTGGTATGGGTAATGGACTGCTGAGAGGAGGTCTCGGGTTCGATCCCAGGTTTTACCATGGCACACACCAATGACTTGATTGCCACCGATGCTTTTCGAAGTTATGTGTGTATTTATCGCAGGTTTATAAGTGCCCGGTTAATGGCAATAGGCTCGCCACCTATTACATTGGGACCTAAACATAAACTGGCGAAATGTGGGTGCTAGCACCTCTGCCCACCCCTTCGGGGATATAGGCGTGAGTTTATGTTATGTTATGTTATGTTTAATTTTCTATTTATATTAATATAGAAAATAAAAAAATAATTAATTAGATTATACTAGACACCATTTTTTATATTAAATAAATTATGCGGATATATACATCAACATTATGATAATAGACAACATTATTTTAAAACAATTCAGTTTGTTTTTTGAGTTTTTGTTCTAAAATCCTAAGACCAGTATCAAAACTTGAAATCCACACGCAAACTAGCGTCAAACAGCGAGCCTGTGTCGCGTAAATAATCAAGTTAAATAGCCCAAAGAAAAAACATTCCTTCCTATTCGTTTCCTAGTTGTGAGAGTCTACTTTTTTTACTGATTACTGAACATACCCCCCTTGGATAGTCCATTAAGTAGGTACTAAACACCATTTCACGTATTCGTCTAACGACGGTTTTTTTAAGAGTACTAATAACCGAACTTTTTAGTATTGCCGTTTACGCCTCCAGCTAAGCTAAATTGCTTGTGTTAGGAGTGGGTTCAAGAACCCAAGACCTCTCGATCGTATAGCTGCCTCCTTAACCTTAGGTTTATAAACCTATATTACTTGTAAATAGGCATTTTATGTAGTAATTGTTTGTAATCTGTATAATAACTGTAAGTTTTCCTGTAAGAGTAAAACAAGATACCATAGAAGAGATTGGACTGAAGTTAGAGATGCAAAAATCTTGAGAAGGTAGCTTTTTTTTTAGCGTGTGTAAACCCCCACGGGCTTCACCCCATCGGTGCCGACGATGGGGTGGGCGTGTCGGAATCGGACAGACTAAAACCACACGGTGTCCTCCCCAAGTGTCCATTGCCGGGCACCCCGGGTAAGTCCTCGAAAGGCTAACCCCAGGGTTACCGGCGGACTTTGGCCGCCACAGCGGCCTTGCCTGGTGGGGTCGGGTTTTATCCCGCGTCGGTGAGTTGGCAGACGTGTGTAGGACACACCCGACACGCCTCCGCCATGGCCTGCTTCTGAATATAATAATAATTAAGTAGACCAGTATTATATTTCCCACCAAAAACATACTTGTTAAAAAGGGGGCCAAGTTCCTATCGGTTAATTATTTGCCTAAAAAAGGGTTGAAATCCAATCCAATGCCAAGTTTAGATGCACTTTAAAATCGATTATAATCATCTTCATCAACAGCCTGACCCCTGGTAAACATTAGGTACTTGGTTAAAAATATCTAAAATTATAATACTTCTAAATTTTAACTTGGCAGGTTTTCGTGCTGTACGTAACACTTGATTTATTTTATAATTAAATTTATTATTTATATAATCAAATTAATCTGCCAAGTTTTGTCTTTTTGCTAATGCTACGCTGATTAGCATCAGCGGGTTACGAAGGGCCTGGTTGAAAATCAGCGCCAGGCACAAGTCTGGCATACGCTGAACCAGGCCCTATTCAGCATGCCTACGAGGTACATACCTGTACGGGGTGTGTGTTGGGTAACCTCCTCGAGTGTCGCTCCGATTCCGATCCCGCTGCAGTCCGGGGGGAACGGAATCGGAGCGGCCGGTACACCCTGGGCGGCGGTCAATGGCTTCCCCTTCATCCCTTTATAGGGTTGGCATTGATCGTCGGCCAATACCCAACGTGGCGGGAACACATCGCTCTCCGTACTCCTCTGATTTCAGAGGAGACAGGATGAGCGATGCTGTTAGTGGTGAGATGGCCCAGGGTCAGCCGGGGTGCGAGGGATATGCTCTATGGGTGACCTTACACCCCGGCGTCTGAAGACCCGAGACGGCGTGCGGTTTTAGTCGGTGCAAGCCCGACATAACCGCCCCCGCTGGCCGGCGGGGGGGTATCCGAAGGGATTTCCGCACGATAAAAAAAAAAAAAAAAGGTACATACCTGTACTGGTATGTTATTGTATTCATATGTGTATCTCGTTTCTTTTTTCTTTCAAGTAGAGCAACGTTGGTTTAATGGTCGGCCTTGCGGTTATGAACCCAGTAGCTTACTACAAAGCGAAACGTTTGCATCGCACCCAAGACTTGGCTGATGTGAACATACTCCTAACACAAGCTTTTTTTTTCACAGCGCTCTCTAGATTCAAACTATACAGAAATAAATAGTTTTTTAGTTAATTGTTCTAGAATGCAGACTAACATAAATATATGTATTTTTATTATTTTGAAATACCCAGACTAATGCAAATAGACATATTTAATATTTACACTGAGCGGGAATCGAATCCGCGACCTCTGATGTTTTGGCGGGAGTGGACTGTGTCCTAGTAGTGACAAGCATCACAAACATACGTAGCGTAACTTTTATCCCGGTTATATACATTGTTTGTTGTGAACCTGTTAGCTACCTTGGTCATATACAAAAACCACCTCTATAACATTCGCAAAAAACGTATACAAGTTGTTCACATGCAACTGTGTGTACAGGTGTCTAAGGTGTCTAAAAATAATGATTTCTCGTCTCTGTGTGTCGCGTTGCGCGGGCGCAGCGGGCGTTAACGACATCTGTAGGCCGCTAAGTAGAACTATTGTTCGATTCGATTCGGTTAAGATCGGAACCCGTCGGCTTTCTGTCTACTAGAGTAGGTATAGTTAGTGACGGTCGCGGTGATTTTCAAAAGGTATGGAATGCGAAGGTTTTTGTTGTCCAAACGGGGACTTGGTTCATCTTTGTTGACCGTTGCACCTATTTACATAAGGACAGTTTTGCAATCACACGTAATCTTTTACCAATACACATAGACAGAAGTGTACTTCTAGCGATGTATGTTGGTAAAAGGCTTAGGTACTCGCGCCTAATAGCTTTGAATTAACTAGGAATTTAAACAATAACTTATAAAAAAAGGCGTGAATAATTTCATTTTAGTAAGTTACTATTAAGTAATCTGTAATGTAAGTAAAAATTAGATAGGTATCAACTTACACCACGCTGTTTCATTACGAAATAAAATACAGTTTAGGTTCATAAAGACAAGGCGACTCAGACATCGGAGGTCGCGCAACGAACTCCGTCCTCCATGAGCGTAGGCCTGGGTGTGAAAGGTGGAGCCGCCTGCCGCCCTAGCTGAAGCAGGCCGGGGAGCAGCGCGTTGCTGACCGTGGGCAAAACGGGGACACCATGGTTCCCAAAATCGAGGGGGCAATCTTCAAACCGGAGATGACCCTGGGTCAGCCGGAGTGCGAGGGAACTGCTTTATGGGCCGGGCCATCTTACACCCCGGCGGCGTTTGAAGACTCGAACGCGCGGTTTTCAAGTCCGACATAACCACCGCCACTGGCCGGCGGGGCGGGGTATCCGAAGGGATTTCCGCACGAAAAAAAAGGTTCAGAAAGACAAGCATTCGCGAAAGTTACCTCTGTCAGTTAATATTACATTAAAATTTTTTATTTTTTACCGACTTCAAGAAAAGAAGGAGATCCTCAATTCGATTGTATTTAAATAAAAATCATTTACAGTAAATAGGTAAAGTAATTGTATAATTTGTGCAAAAGTGTAATACTTTGAACATTTGTCGCCTAAATAAACAAAATGTACGCAGTCCCTATGGTAAACTATTGCAGCCCGTACCTTGGCACACACTATGGAGCCGCCAGCAGCCTGACTGATCCCTACTGGGTGTAAGTATATAATATTTTTATAATCCAGGCGATAGATGCCATGGTTCCACTACTTCAGCTTTTTAATATCATTTCTTTTCAGGTTGAATATGGGTAAACACATTTTAATATTCGTATACCTCCATTGTGATATTATTATGTAATATCACTACATAGTATAAAACAAAGTCGCTTTCTCTGTCCCTCTATCCCTATGTATGCTTAAATCTTTAAAACTACACAACGGATTTTGATGTGGTTTTTTTTAATAGATAGAGTGATGGAAGAGGAAGATTTATATGTATAATAACATCCATTGCACCCGTGCGAAGCCGGGGCGGGTCGCTAGTTATATAATAAAACATAAATATTCTGCAATTATCATAATTTATGAAAATAGAAATTCTTTGTTTTTACTTTGATTAATTTTAATTAATTTTATATACTTTTCATTATTAAAGTAAGTACACGTAATAAATAAGATGTGACCAGTTTAAGTTTTCATAGAAAACTACAAATATAACCTAAAATGATCACAAAATATTTACAAAAAATTACAACAAAAATATAAACATAATTAATATTTGCAAAAATTTCCATTGTTGCAGGAAACCTTCGGTTGATGGTGTTTCAAACGCGGCGTCAGTCAACAGTCGGTAAGTGTTCCAAAAAACAAAACGAAATCGTGTCGAGCATATCGCATGCCACCGCCCAAACCGTGTTATTCGATATTCCGAATCGATTATTCGATACAAGCCAAATCGATTCTACCGCGGCTAAAATAAGCTCAAATCCTGTGGATGTTGATAATCCAATATCTAAAAATGGTAATTTCCGATCGAGTGTTCTCACGGACGAAACAAAGGGTTTAGATGGAAAAAAGTCAGGTAAACAATAACAGTGAGTACCTACTGAAACTTGTGGAAAACAAATGGTTCTGTACGTCGCGTCGGTTCGACGTACATTCGAGAGTTTAATTGAGTTTCTCGATCACGTTCTTAGTAAAAATGCAATTAATTTTATTATATTTTCTATACTTATTCTTGTTTGTCAGGAAGGTGTACAGATGTTTTGACACCCCATGTTCCGTCGGCAATTTCTGATCCCACGTTAAACTATTTTTAGGGATTTTCTTTAGAAAAGCCCTATTGCTATCGAGTTGTCGTCGTCGTCGACGTCGTCGTTGCCAATTTTCTGTCACGGTTTTGGGTATGAAGGAGATGAGCTATCGAGTTGCTGTTTTCGGTAATAGATTCGTGCTGGGGCGAACCATTGCAAGATAAAAAAATAATCGCAAAAAACGCAAAAAATAAAATCGCAAAATCGAAAATCCCTTGTATTCGGCTGAGCTCGTCTCAGGAATTCAACTTGTTTAGATTATTTGCCGCTACAGAAAATTGCTTAGCAAAAAAACTGAAAAACACTTTTCGCGACTTCACTTTCGTGATGAAAATGTGAAGATGTTTAAATGTTTATTACCCAATCACGCGTAAACCATCGAATAGAATTGAATGAAAATTGACACATATATAGGCCATTTCCTGGATTAGCTCATAGGATACTTTTCACCTGGAGGAACGGGAAAAATTTACCTATACTTATATACGCAACCAACTGTCCTCCGCGGCTTCGCCCAGACATTCTTCGATCTCCCGTGGCACCTATGTAACCAATGCATTAGTTTTACATTATTCTGTGAAAATTTGCCCGATTTGTTGACATATATGATTCAGCTCGGCTCCCTTGGGTAGTAACGTGATCATATATAACCTTCCTCGATAAATAGGCTATCCAACTAAAAATATTTTTTCAATTCGAACCAGTAGTTCCTGAGATTAGCGCGTTTAAACAAATAAATAAACTCTTCAGCTTTAAAATATTATAGTATAGATTATATGTAACTGCAAGTTAGAAATCTAGAAACAAGCTCAGTTAAGGTCTAGATGTCATAGTCTCAGCTTCTGTTAACTTACAGAACTCTAAAAAACCCGGTCAAGTGCGAGTCGGACTCGCGCACTGAGGGTGCCGTACAATGTTAACGTTGTTGTAGAGCCTTCTAGTCTTGACAGACCGACATAATTTTTTTGTGATATGGCTAACTACATATTTCGGTTTTTGAAGTTTCCAAGGTACTAGTGCTATAGGACTTTACTTTCCGCAAAATATCATGATTGTAGTACAACGGCAAGTACACACAAGTAGATTGAAGTACTCCATAGGTTTTGATTCCTTTGCAATTACCTAAATATGCTGCATAACCGGCAACATCTTTCGATTGTGTTGAGGTAGAAGTTTTATTTTTTCATAGTTTTAAAACGTTACTGATCTGAGTATTTCATATTTATTTCAACCTGATAGCTCCATGCGCTCCTGCGAAAAAGGTCTTGATAGACAGATATAAAGACTTTTTTTTGTGATGTGGGTAAATACAAACTTGTATTTTTCCCATTATTTGTCCTATACCTAAGACCTTGCTTCTTGCAAAATTTGATGATTCTAGCTCAGCGGGAAGTACCGTTTAGGTTTTGATACAAGGATATCTTGGTGATTTTTTCTACATAAACGGCTGTACCAGTTGATTGCATAGACCTAGAAGTTTGATTATTTTACAGCTTCAAAGCATAACAGACCTGAGTATTTGGTATAAATTTCAACTTGATGCCTCTACGCGTTTTCGAGAAAAAGGTCTTGACAGACAGCTAGACGGACAACGAAGGGATCCTATAAGGGTTCCGTTTCGTCGTTTTGAGTAACAGAACCCTAAAAATGGTAAAAAGATACAAAATCCAATCACAATTACGCCGGGGAACGTGTAATTTTGAGTTGGCGCGCGCTGCCCACTTACCTACGCCGACTAAGACAGCCAACACTTTGGTCACTGATACACACTATTTGAGCTTGTATTGATCAATTTCGTTTCGTAGTCTTCTTTTACTAAGTTATTTTATTCATCGTGACATTTAGATGGCAGGCGGGGCGGGTCCGGGAGAGACTTAGGTCTCTCCTGATCCGCAGAGCCCGCGAGGCTCGGAGGCAACTCAATCGTCGGAGGTTGCTCAACGACCTCCATGAGCGTAGGCCTGAGGGATACAGGTGGAGCACCTGTCACTCTAGTAGAAGCAGGCCAATACGGCGGTGCACACAGCGGACACCGTGGTTCCCAAGCCTCTCGGGCCATCTCGAAACCGGAGTTGGCCCTGGGTCAACCGAGTGCGAGGGAAATGCCTTATAGGCTTTACACACGGCATCTGAAGAACCGCGATGGTGTGCGGTTTTAGTCGGTTTGAGTCCGACATAACCGCCTCCGTGTCCGGGGGGTTTTCCGCCCGGAAAATTAAGGGTGTGGAGTCCCACCTAGATCTTTAGGGCTCAAACTCACTTGCAAACTAGTATACCTGCTGAGTGACGGACGAGGCTCTAGCGCAGGCTTCCCTATCGAGGGGGGGGGGGGGTGACGCGGTAGTCGATCCCGTAAAAGCAATAATAAAAAAACTCGCAAAACTAGAAAGTAGTCAAAAAAATTCAAGTGAATCTATAAAAATAGACGAACACAAATTCAAAAGCCTTCACTAAATAACAGTACGCTGTTTAGTATTCACGCCGGGTCGTAAGCCACGGCTTAAGACACTGTGGAAATAATGAAAAAGCGCCACTCGGGTTAATCCCGGACAAATTAGATCCAGACTCGGTGTGTTTTACCCGGGGATCGAATACACCGGGCAGAATAGCTTAGATTCTTTTAAATTTCTTTTTGAAACTTATACGTTCATAGAGCTATGGGCATTGTCACCTGCTAGTAGTTGCAGCTGCCTAATAACGGATGAGGCTCTGGTGCAGGTTTTCCTCTCAGGGTTGGGAGGTCAGGCGGCAGTCACTCTCGGAAAAGCCAACGTAGGTTAGTACCTACGTTGGCTTTTCCGAGAGTGACTGCCGCGAGCTGTGAGTTGGTTAGTACCAAAAGCAGTAAGCGGACCCTGGGCTCCAAAGTGCAAACTTAGGGCGCATCTGGGAAATCTCTATGAGGATGATGATGAGGTTCGTAGGGCCAAGATCTTCGGCGTCTAAGACAATCTCACCAGATAGCCGGTCCACTTGCTGGTTAACGGACGAGGCTCAATCAGAGGATTTCCTCTTGGAGTTGGAAGTTCGAACGGTATTGGCTTCCGTAAAGTCACGGTAAGCTTTCGTAGCAGGCAAAGGCAACAACCTAAGTACCGCCGGCCAGCGGGGGCGGTTATGTCGGGCTTGAACCGACTAAAACCGCACGCCGTCTCGGGTCTTAAAACAACCTAAGTACCTGCGGAATTGAAATCGAGTAAAAATCTGCTTTTTTTTAAATTTTAATGATGTCTCTACAAAATTGATTACTCCCTTTCGTTAGTTTATTTCAGCTAATCTCCAAGTAGCTCGACTGATTTAGATGAGATTGTTATTAGCAGATAGCTAATGTTATTTAAGCCACTTTTATTTTAGAAAATGAAATAAAGTTCGCGCAAAAATATAACCCAGTAACTACTGAGTCCACTTAAATGAAGTCGCGGGCACAGCTAGTCTCAATATAAGATCATTGTCTACTACCAATTAGTTACAAAGTTACAATACATTATTTATCAAATACGACGACGCTTATAAGTAGTACCGTAACTCTTTCAAACAAACAAACCCTCATAACAGTATGCAAATATAAATTGATTAAAACAATAACAATAAACCAAAGAATCGAATAAGGCATCACAGCGAGATGAATCGATTCGATTCGATCTTTAACGATTATTGTTCCCTACTAGGTACGGCGTAATTACTCGATACTATTGTCTTATACGATTTATCGATCGTTGCTGTAACGATCTATAAGTTGTTTTAATTGACGATAGAATTAATGATGGATTTTACGAAACTTTTAGTGAAGTAGCATCGCTACTTAGCATGTCTAATGCTGGGTACACACCAACTGAACGAAGGTGAATGAACATAACCAATTTAGATTAATTATTCATGGAAATACAGCTGGAATTGCTGTGATGTCCGGACTGATTAATTTAAAATCGTTCATTAGCCATCGTTTGGTTTTGTGTATATCTGGCATTATACCGATTCGATCGAGCTCTAGAAAACTGTAGTCAAACATATACAAAGAGCTCGTGATAATTTAATAAAAAGCGACCAAGTGCGAGTCGGACTCGCCCATGAAGGGTTCCGTAGCAGCAAGTAACAAAATAATGCTTTTTTTTAAATTTCATATCTGAGTTGATTGAATGAAAGGTAAATTGCGTTTTACGATTTATGAGGTATTAAAAAAAACTACTTCCTAGATCTCGTTCAAACCAATTTTCGGTGGAAATTTACATGGTAATGTACATCATATATTTTTTTTTAGTTTTATCATTCTCTTATTTTAGAAGTTACAGGGGGGGGGGACACATTTTACCACTTTAGAAGTGTCTCTCGCGCAAACTATTCAGTTTAGAGAAAAATGATAATAGAAACCTCAATATCATTTTTGAAGACCTATCCATAGATACCCAACACATATGGGTGTGATGAAAAAAACATTTTGAGTTTCAGTTCTAAGTATGGGGAGCCCCGCAAAATTTATTGTTTTTTTTTTCTATTCTTGTGTGAAAATCTTAATGCGGTTCACAGAATACATCTACTTACCAAGTTTCAACAGCATAGCTCTTATAGTATCGGAAAAAAGTGGCTGTGACATACGAACGGACAGACAAACAGACATGACGAATCTATAAGGGTTCCGTTTTTTTCCATTTGGCAACGGAACCCTAAAAACACGAGCTAGAATGTGACAAAAGTAATTAAGGTTAAAATCAGCAACTTATAAGTTATCTGTGGTTTTAGGTACCTTGTAGATTACACCGTGAGGCGTCTTAAGACCCGAGACGGCGTGCGGTTTTAGTCGGTTCAAGGTCCGAAGGGATTTACGCACGAAAAATTAAGTTACCTTGTAGATTTCTGAGTTTACACGTCCAAATCAGAGCACATATAATCCAACTAAATACCAAACGTGAACCAAGTATTACATTTTTAATATTCTTGAAACGCATCGCGCATGCCAATGCCAACCTGGTCTTAATATCTACAACAAAAAATCATTTCAAAATCTGATACTGCGAACAAATATGGAAGCGAAAACGAAGTTATATGGCTATCAAACTATGCGGCACGTTGTTAATAATAAGCGAGTTTCTCCTTATTTATTTTTTAGCGTCGGTAGCTTAGTGGTTAAGGAGTCGACCCTACGATCGAGAGGTCCCTGGTTCGAATCCTGGCCATCACACTACCGACGTGAACCTACTCCTAGCACAAACGATTTAGCTTAGCTGGAAGGGTTAGGGGGAATATTAGTAATTTCGGTTACTAATTCACTATAAAAAACCGGTCAAGTGCGAGTCGGACTCGCCCATGAAGGGTTCCGTAGCAGCAAGTAAAATTTTTATATTCGAGTTGACTTTAAGTCGTTATAAAAAAAAACTACTTACTAGATCTCGTTCAAACCAATTTTCGGTGGAAGTTCACGTAGTAATTACATCATATATTTTTTTTTTTAGTTTTATCATTCTCTTATTTTAGATGTTACAGGGGGGTGACACATTTTACCACTTTGGAAGTGTCTTTTTTTTTTTTTTTGATTTTTTTGTGAAAATTTATATGCGGTTCACAGAATACATCTACTTACCAAGTTTCAACAGAGTTCTTATAGTTTCAGTAAAAAGTGATTGTGACATACGGACAGACAGACAGACAGACATGACGAATCTATAAGAGAGTTTTTGCTATTTGTCAACATTTCATAAATCGTAAACCACAATTTACCTTTCATTCAATCAACTCACATATAAAAACTTTACTTGGTGCTACGGAACCCTTCATGGGCGAGTCCGACTCGTACTCGGCCAGTTTTATCTCTCGAATAGATTCCCATGGGAAGCAGGAACAGGAACAGAATTCCACACGGGTCGAACCGCGGGCAACACTTAGTTACCTAATAAAAATCATTATCATCACAACGTTTGTTCCGTTTGAACTTTAGAACCTGAAGTTCAATCTTTTTGGCTTATCTTGGATTTAACGGGAGCGACAGATTTAGTGGTGAGGTTGGCTTAGCCCTTAGTGGGGCATCCGCCATACTAACGAGTTTTAAGTGCAATTTTTTGTACCGTGGTCTATTCCGTAGCGTAGTTACAACACCTAAAAAAATCACAAGAAAACTAGGAAACTAATTTATAACGCCATCTATATCAGACCTGGTGATTTTTCATGGGAAATTGCGATAAAGGGAGGACTCCGCTCAACTAGTAAGCTGGTCACGTGTTCTGCGTTTAGAGAGACGGAAGATATGATGAGATGCGGGAGTGAGAAGGATGGAGGCATGCGATATTTCTCGCGACAAGTTAGATGGATGTTCTGTCTATTTATTGGTAAGTTTTGACTTTATCAGAGTTTGTTAGATTCTTTTTGAGTTGTGGAGATACTTTTACTTTCTTTTAATTTAATATTTTGCAGAAGAGTTTTATTTTTAAATAGCAAGGGCTTCTGAATTAGTAATGTAGGACAATGATTTGTATGTATACTAGACAAGCATTTGAACAAAAATTGTGTCATGGTCCTAGGTGAGGCGGGAATGAATTTTGAATTTCGAATTTGGAACGGGACGCAGAAACTAGATAATTGAGTTAATGAATTTTGATTCGTATCTGTCTAGACATAGCGCAGCCTTTTGTATCTAATGTCATTTGTATGAGAAAAAAAAATGCGCATTGTTACTGGCCAAGTAGTGGTTTTTCGCAATACTATGTTTTATTTCCGCACGGTCTAGTAAATGTCATTTTTAACTTTTCATTAAATATCGCAGCTTTGAAACTTCCTCTCTGGGAGTTTTGGCGCCAACGCGGGAAAAGACACATCGATGCAGCGTTTCATTTTCTAAAATTTGTGTAATTTCGAGTATTTATGTGTAAAAATGGTGGAATTTTAGATATAAAGTCTTTGACAACGTGCACAAGTGTAGGAAAGTGGCATAGTTACCGTGAATTGTGATTTTCCGTGTTGTTTCCAAAACTCCAGAGAAGCCTCTAGTAAAGTCTCCACTACTTTACTAGGGCAGGACTTTGACTTGACTTATAACTATGAAGGACTTTACTTGACTTGATCGTGACTAAATTACGAAAACGCTGCATAATATTCAATTCATAATATATGCAAATTACTTGTATGTGGCCAAATGCGATGCAAGAAGCCAGAAAAAAAAAAAAAAAAAAAACTTCCTCTCTGCATCCATCTTTTCTTGGACCTCTACTCCTTAAGTCCTCGACATTTATAGCTAGTAACAATAACAACATTTCAAAATCCTGCCCACCAGTCAACGCATTCAACCCCTCGCCTGCACAATGGGTCTATCGAGTGTCCAAAATTTTTTTTTAAATCAAAATGTCTGTGAAAAGGTTTGAAAAATACCTCTATTCCCCTGTTCAAGGTCCATTTGCATACGAATAAAGCCCTCTTTGTATTTCCGAACGTATTTTTCACTTTCATTTCTTGTATTGTCAAGCTGTGGGTCAAATATTATTTGATCTCTTGTCGCTTTTGGCGGTGTGACCAATGGAGGACATTTTCGTTTTGGCGTGGTAAATTCGTTTGTGTATATTGGGGTTAGACTAGTTTATGCTTCGTCTACATCTTGATGGGAGTCACACATGTCTTTTTTAATAAATCCTAACTGTAGCAACACTAGTAATAACGCAAACATACGACTAAGAGTGGTGGTGTCGGTGGTGTAATAGTTTCATCCAATCATCATCATTAGAGGGTTAGCCCCGGTTACATCCGAAGCTTGTAATTTGGAACCCAGGGGCAGCCCTCATGCTCTTTCTCTTGAAACGGCTTTAGCGGGAGTGACTGCCTTTAGACCCCCCTCATGTCGAAAGGAAAACCTACGCCAGAGCTGCGTGCGTTGATTAGTATTTGTACCGGCTAGCAGCTGTGGTTGGATTGAGCCCCGAAGATCTTGGTAGGATACACTCAAAGTACAGTCGTCTACACACTGATTATACAAGATAAGATTACCATCTCCGGATAAGGTACAGCCACAAAAGTTAATAAAACGCCTACTATTTAGGTACCTACTTGTTCACGTGTTTACACGCTACGGCGATTGTTAATATAAGTATTAGCATAAATATCGATGCGTTTACTTCAATTAGTGAAAGTTTAGATTTATTACCTCGATTATAGCGCCTTTTGACCCTCCAGTCGGCTTCGCTTTTAATTGTAAGACGTCCCTAGCAGCGGTAGCATAACGTGGATGACCCTTTGCGTAGAATAAAGTTATATGTCATTATGAACTGCAAACACTTTTTGTATTTTTGTCGTTAATATTAACCATATTTTATTTCAAATACTCTAGGACAAATTACACAACGCCATCTAGACCCAAACTAAGCAGTGCTTGTCAAATGGGTTCTAGACTGCGAATAAACATACTTAAATACTTTTTTTTTGTGAATAAATACATATTATACATAGAAACACCCAGACCAATGCAAATTTACATAATTGCACTGAGCGGAAATCAAACCAGCGACCTCTGACTTAGCAGTCGAACGCAATACGGCTACGCCACAGAGGTTATCAAATTATTATTTAGCTTTGTTTCACAAATACATACATACATACTTCAAATAACTGTCCTGTAAAGTAGAGATTTTGCAGAAGTATCTTAATACGCTGGATAGCGCCCTGTATTTTTAAAGCAAAGCTAGTATTTACTTGTGAAATGTTCAAATGTTTAAGGTCAAGAGATTGGTCATATCCCTATTAATTCGTTACATAAGACATACGAGTTAAATAAATGACTATAAGTGTGTTCTGTATAGTGGATTTAGGCAGTCATGGACGGGAAAAACTACAGTTTTGTTTGAAATGGATTACTTAGTCTTTTAATTGAATAAAAATATAGATTTTGTCCTATATTATTAATACACTTGTGGAAATGGGACTCGGCCTGAGCTAGTGATGCTAATATTTACTTATTAAACTATTTTTAACAAGGGTTAAATCCAATTTTGTTAGGAATAATATACTTGTGTTCACAACTAATTATTTGCTTATATTAATAAAATTATTTGAATTATTCACAAAAAGTAACTGAGACATTTAACAAGCCATAAACACTTACTTTATAAAATATATATTAATATTTTAGGTAATTGAGAAACAATAAAAATATAAGTAGGTACACCATTTTCTGTATACATTCAATTCCGCCCATAGTTGAAATCAGCTGAAGCTTTTTCAAGTCGTATCCATAGGATATCAACCTCCGTCACATAATTAAAACAGATGCGTACTGGGTGCATTAATTTATACTTTTTTTTCTTCCAGTACTTTTAATTTGTCCTCACCAAGTGTTTTGCATAAATTCTTTGTACAAAAAATGTTAAAAGATCCAATTAGTAGGCGGTAGTAATTTATTAATCCTTATTAAAGAAATAAAAAGAATACTCAAAGATGCCTTCCATTCAATGAAAGTGAAAAAGGAATCTGGATAGTATATTTATGACGAAGGTATTTTTTATTCTGCCATCTTGAAGGGTGTTTTGATAAATGCTAAAAACCTTCACCATACTTTTTTTCTGTGTAGTTTCACTTATCTTAATTTTTTTTAGATATTTTAGAAGTTCTTATCAACCACTGAATTCTTCATAAGTTAGAAGGATCTCATAAACGAAGGAATTGATCAATAATGTCCAAGTGCATATAAGTACATAATTTATGAGAGTACCCGAAGCCTTACCAGGTTCTCTTCCGTTCACTTCCATTCTTCTCTTTTGTCATCCCACTCATCTACTGGTTGACATACACATTTCTGATGTATTGATTTCTAAAATCGTAACTGGTTTTAGTTACAGGAATGGGGGAGGGCTCCCTTCCTGCAACTAGAACCTAGCTGCGACCATGTACTTTATTGAAATGATTTTCTTTTTTTAGGGTTCCGTTGCCAAATGGCAAAAAACGGAACCCTTATAGATTCGTCATGTCTGTCTGTCCGTCCGTATGTCACAGCCACTTTTTTCCGAAACTATAAGAACTATGCTGTTGAAACTTGGTAAGTGAACCGCATTAAGATTTTCACACAAAAATAGAAAAAAAACAATAATTTTGGGGGTACTTAGAACTGATACTCTAAAATTTTTTTTTCATCGAAGCTATATTGTGCGAGGTATCTATGGATAGCTCTTCAAAAATGATATTGAGGTTTCTAATATCATTTTTTTCTAAACTGAATAGTTTGCGCGGGAGACACTCCCAAAGTGGTAAAATGTGTCCCCCCCCTGTAACTTCTAAAATAAGAGAATGATAAAACCAAAAATATTATATGATGTACATTACCATGTAAACTTCCAACGATAATTGGTTTGAACGAGATCTAGTAAGTAGTTTTTTTTAATACATCATAAATCGTAACCCGCAATTTACCTTTCATTCAATCAACTCAAACATAAAAATTCAAAAAAAAACATTATTATGTTACTTGCTGCTAAGGAACCCTTAATGGGCGAGTCCGACTCGCATTTGGCCGCTTTTTTTTAACTATTCTTACCGATAATCAAATAGAAGTGAATAAAATACATTATTTCTTGAGAACATATTTTTCTCATTATGTGTCTGTTATGAACTACACAGCCATTATAAGGAATAGTCACCAAAAATTCAAAACAAGGGAGTCTAAATTGAGGGGATTTTTTAATAAATCGCGCAAAACTATAAAATATTATGTCTTCACCGCTACTTACGACATTCCCTAATATTATAATCTTACACAGAAATGCTTTCACATTTCAACGGCAAAACTTAGGCGCCCCTAAAAATTGTTTTGCTAAACAACTTTCACCACAATGAACTTTAAACTCTATTTCCAGAAAAATAAGACTCAAATCAGAATGTTGATTTGTAGGGTATTTCTAAACGAAGTCAGGGCTGCCCCTGGGCTATTAGTTCGGGGATTAGTGACGTGATCCAGGCTTGGATGACCAACGTCACATTAAACCCGGATTTGGACACCGGACAATTCATATTTGGTATTATTTGTTTGTTTCGCTTTTTCAAATGGATTTGACCGCGTGCTGTTTAGATTTTTTATTTTTTACAATTGAATGCGAAATTAGATTTCGAAATTGCTTTGAAACAGTGCAGTTATTGAATAGATTAAGAGTGGTGAGTCATGTCAAGTAGTGTATTGATTGAGGAGATTAAGGATCGTCGCTTGTATCGATTTTCAAGACTGCGGGCAGATGCTGGATGCGGCAAGCTGAATACAGGGCGCTATGGCGCTCATTAGGGGAGATCTATGTCCAGCAGTGGACTAGAATAGGTTGATGATGATGATGATGATGATGTATGTAGTTATAAAAAATATGTTTATCCGTATTTTAGAACACTTATTGCAAACTATATTTTTTCAGGGTCAAGATAGCGTGTAGTAAAAATAAATTCTACCAATTATTATTATGTTTTCATCTAAGGTGGAATGGTTCTCTTACGTATTTTAAAAAAAAAATTTTTTTTTTTCGTATGTACTTGTACTAATATAGTTAAGTACATTAGGATATTACTTATGTCTTCTTAATTGACTTAAGAAAACACTGAAGTCTCCATTCATTATTTTTTTTTTTTTAAACAATTTTAGTAGCCGAAATTACTAATATTCCCCCTAACCCCTCCAGCTAAGCTAAATTGCTTGTGTTAGGAGTGGGATCACGTCGGTAGTGTAATGGCCAGGATTCGAACCCGAGACCTCTCGATCGTAAGGTCGACTCCTTAACCACTAAGCTACCGACGCTATATTTGTTTATATTCTGCGGTGATACTATTATGTTTTCCGATTTTCATGGATTTTTAGAAATATGGTGTTTCAGGGGTGACAGAACCTATGGATCCTATGGATAGACCATGAAACATTCTTAAGGTCAAATTGAACTCTCTCAAAATTGATAAAGTAAAACTTATCAATATCATGCCATTTTATTTACACCAGGTAGTCGGCGACCTCTGTGGCGTAGCGGTAACGTGTTCGAATGCTACCTCAAAGGTCGCGGGTTCTATTGCCGTTCAGTGCAAATATTTGTATGCATGAACATGTCTATTTGCATCGCTCTGGGTGTTTCTATGTATAATATGTATGTATTTACAATAGAAATGTGGGTGCTAGCACCTCTGCCTACCCCTTCGGGGATATAGGCGTGAGTTTATGTTTTTTTGTTTATGTTAGAAAATGTATCTAAGTAAGCATTCTAGAATCCATAATACAAGCTTAGCTGTGCTTATTTTGGGTCTGGATAGCGTTATACAGAATGTCCTAGAATATTAAAAAAAAAATTGTAGCATCATTCAACAAGAAATTGTGAGGGGTTAAAAAGTATAAAGAACCTTACAAACTGACGAAAATTCGTCAGTGAGGGTAGAGACACTTAATCAAAGTATCACAGTGTGCAAGCCATCTTGTATAGGAGTGGCATGAATATTTATAAGTGAATTAGACTCGGTCTCGACGACAAGTCGCTTGATTGGAGATGGTGTAGCTGGCCTTATGTTGACGGGAGCTTACAACTTGTTATTTTTTTATTATATATTGTTAGTTTGACCACACGTAGGTTTTTGTTGTTGCATGTTTTGGCTTTATTAATATACTAACCGCTTCCCATCAGGTGGGCCGTGAGCTTTTCTGCCAACTGAGTGGTATAAAAAAAAATACTAGTCGCCCGCGGCTCCACCCGCGTGGAATTCGGTTCACGTTCCCGCCTCCCAAGGAAACTATTCCAGGCACAAAAAGTAGAATAGAATAGAAATAATCTTTATTGTACACCAATCAGAACTTCTCGAACTGCTTGGACGAATAGAGCGGGCTAGCTCTGCACTGGGCCTCTCAATTAACAGAAGCAAGACCAAAGTCATGGTGGTGGATCGTTTTGCCAAGCAACCGCTCACTGGCGCTCTAAACCTCGACGTCGTCCACAATTTCGTCTACTTGGGCTCCAACAACAGTGCCGTTATCCTGTGAGCCAGAGATCCGTCGGCGGATTGGGATGGCCAAAGGCGCAATGTCGCGGCTCGACAAAATATGGAAGGATCGCAACATATCCAAGGGTACCAAAATCAGACTCGTACGTACCCTGGTATTCTCTATATTTCTATACGGAGCCGAAACATGGACGCTGAAAAAAGCCGATCGCAGTCGCGTCGACGCGTTTGAGATGTGGTGCTGGAGGAAGCTGCTACGCATTCCTTGAACAGCGCGACGTACCAATCGACGTATCGATACTAAAAGATTTGAAGATTACCACTAGGCTATCAACTATCTGCCTTCGTAGAGTCCTTGAGTACTTCGGGCACATAGCCAGGAAGAGTGGGGACAACCTCGAGAAGCTCATGGTGACCGGCAAACTCGTAGGGAAAAGGCCTCGCGGCCGCAGCCCGATACGTTGGTCTGACCAGGTCCGCACTAACCTTGAGACGACTCTCCACGGTGCTTACCATGATGCCGAAGATAGGCCAAGATGGCGCAAGATCATTCAGAACAAAGTTCTTCCAAAGGGTGGTCACGACCCTCAATCCTGAGGAATACGACACAAGGAGGAGGAATAGAAAAGGAAAAAAATAAAAAGATAAAATAAATAAATAAAAACATTATTCATTCATATAAAATAGATATCAATGTCACCTTATAGGGTATGTATATATACATGCATAAACATACGTAAATACATAAGATATACACGATACACAATAAGAAACTAAGAAGCCAGGTGGCCAGAGATTGGGCGCAGTCTTGGATATAGGCAGTGCACTCCACAGCCGTACCACCTGTACAGTAAAAGATTTACCATAGAAGTTTGTGGAATGCTTGGGTACTGCCAATTTCAATTAAACTGATGACCGCAAGGACCTTGAATCTGTGTCATTGAGAAACATAACACGTTATTTGAGGTAACTAGGAGTAAAGAGATTAAAAATAATACTGTAAAGCATGGAAATAATATGAGCATTCCGGTGAAGTCGAATTGGGAACCACTTGAGCAAGTTGCATAACTCGGAATCTTGATCATAAGCGTTCATAAGAATCTTGCGCTCCAGCTTTTCAAGTTGCTCCTCAGTGAGATCAAGATACCTGACATCGGCATATTCAAGTAGATGAAGAAGAAGAGATTCTTCAAGAGCAATGTTAGTGACCGTTGGCAAAAAGTTTTGCAGTCTGTCTACGCATGGACCCCGCTGACGCAAACAACTTGCGGCTGACTTCATTCGTTTGGGCTCCCCAGGAAAGTGTGTTATCTATCAGTATGCCTAGATTATTTATCTTACTGTTTATTTGAAGTGCAACATCGTTAAAAATAATGTCAGGCAGTTGTGACCAGTCCATACGTGATATTATTTCAGACTATCTATCTCTGTATCAATTTTTTTTTTTTTTTTTTTTTTTTTTTTTTTACGTGAGGAATGCTATTAGGCATGCTACCTCCGACATGGGGGGTATCTGGAGGCCGTATGTGGGACTCACCTCTTCGGGGCATACCCACTAAACCTCACGATGTCCACTTCATCGCCTTCAGGTCAGATCACAGGATAGGCAGGCGTTTGCTCACTGCGATCCGGCCGGCGTTGCCCAACGAGCGGGCTCGACTCCTAGGGGTTGGGCCAATGCCCTTCCCCTGTAACGTCACATGTTAGCGCCCCCTGAACACTAGGGGCGCCACATCGCGGGGCCATTATTAGGTCGGTGGATCCCCCGATCCTCCTTCCAAGGCCAGGCGGCTGGCGTACTGCATACGCCGCCGCCCCGACGCTGTGGGCCGGCGAGGAGGAAGCGTCAAACCGCTACGTTCCCTCTCTCTGAGCGTCTCTCGTTTTGCCGTCATGACTGTCTCAGCGAATGAGACGACGGCGGCCCAGCCCTCTTCGCTGTCGACCATGGCGCGAACCACGGCCAGCAGCGAGAGGTCTTGTCCTATACTACCTATTAGAGCCGAACGCTCCCCGCTCCAAGCCGTGCACACGACGCGCGTATGCTCCGCCGTGTCCACAGCCCCACCACTACAGTGGCGACACGTAGGCTCCGGCTCGATGCCGACCACCTCCCACAAGTACTTCCCGAAGCAGCCGTGCCCCGTTAAGAGTTGTGTAAGGTGGAACGTTAGAGTCCCGTGCCGCCTTTCGACGTAGGGCCGCAGAATGGGTTGGATGGCCGAAACCAGTTCCTTCCCCACCGCGGACCCCTCTAGTCGGGTCGACCACCTTTCGAAGAGAACGTCGCGAGCTTGCGCTCTCCAAGTTCCGATCTCCTCCATGGTTGGCCAACCCCCGCCCCTGCGTACCAGAGTACTTCGCCGGTAAACCTGCGACAGTACCCCCGCCTCGAGATCCCACGGTAGACTGGCTGCGATTGCGCAAGCCGCCTCGTACGACACCGTACAGTACGCCCGAGCCGCTCTTTGCGCTATGGCTCGCTGCGGGCGCCGCAGCAAGACCATATTCTGCGCGCTCAGAGCATCTGCCCATATCGGCGCACCGTACAGTGCTTTCGAACGCAACACTCCGTCGTAGAGGCGACGGCACGCACTACCCGGTCCCCCTTTGTTGGGGATCTGTATCAAATTTAAACCAGATCCGTTCAGCCGTTAGAGCTTGATTGAGTAACAAACATTCAAACATCTAACTTTCACATTTATAATATTAAAAATTAAATATTATTATATTAATATTAACCAATATATTAATATTATTATTTATGAAATGATATATTACGAATTAGGATAGGATGGATGATATTAATATATGGATGAGTTAAATTGTTCTGATACTGGTTTTAAGCAAAGTAAAGACAGAAAAATTAATAAATAAAGAAAAATATATTATTGACATATCTTACACAACTCCAAGTCAACAAATTACTTTATTCAGATTATACTAACACGATTAAACAAAACATCAAGTTCATCAACAAAGGTCGTTTAACACAAATGGCATTAATCAAACAAATAAAAGTCAAATTTCACCCCTAAAAGGGGTCGAGATAAACAAAATGTTTGATTTTAATTAACTTCATCGTTGATACGGCTTATTAATAGGTTGGTTGTCAGTTGTCACTGTCGTGTCGTACGTCAGCGGTAATCGCAGTCGCTTTGTCTTGAGTGCGTAACTCCCCTTATTCATACCTTAGGCTGCTTGGTAGGTGTTCAATTAATTTTATTAATTATGTATGATGAAACAGTCATGTTTTTTTTGTCAATTAATTTACTTTATGGATTTCTTCAACGCCATTTTGAAAATTTATAGTTATTATTTCAATTAAATTTTAAAGTAATTGGTATGAAATTTTCCCCGAGACGCGTAATATATCGGGGAATTTCGATTATTTATTAATATAAGATCATTGGTTATAAATCTGGATTTTTTTACCCACTTTTTTTGCTACTTGTCTTCGCTCGTTATTAGGATTTCTTTCTATTATTTGAAATACGAGGACACCTTAGTCAACGTTTAAACGGTTTCCAATATTTTTTTATTGATTAAGTACTAAAAAGTAAGAAAATCAGTTGAATAAACAGTAGAGAAACAGGTTCTCAAAGTTTTCCCTTAACGTATTAACCTGTCACCAACTACATACCTTTTTAGGGTTCCGTTGCCAAATGGCAAAAAACGGAACCCTTATAGATTCGTCATGTCTGTCTGTCTGTCCGTCCGTATGTCACAGTCACTTTTCTCCGAAACTATAAGAACTATGCTGTTGAAACATGGTAAGTAGATGTATTCTGTGAACCGCATTAAAATTTTCACATAAATAGAAAAAAAACATTAAATTTTGGGGGTTCCCCATACTTAGAACTGAATCTGAAAAAGTTTTTTTTTTTCAAACCTATACGTGTGGGGTATCAATGGATAGGTCTTCAAAAATGATATTGAGGTTTCTGATATCATTTTTTTCTAAACTGAATAGTTTGCGCGAGAGACACTTCCAAAGTGGTAAAATGTGTGTCCCCCCCCTGTAACTTCTAAAATAAGAGAGTGATAAAACTAAAAAAAAAAAATGATGTACATTACCATGTAAACTTCCACTGATGGTTGGTTTGAACCAAATCTAGTGAGTAGTTTTTTTTTAATACGTCTTAAATCGTAAACTGCAATTTACCTTTCATTTAAACAACTCAAATATAAAAATTTTACTTGCTGCTACGGCACTTGGCCGGTTTTCTTTTTCTCGTGCGGAAATCCCTTCGGATACCCCCCCGCCGGCCAGCGGGGGCGGTTCTGTCGGACTTACGGGTTACGCCGTCTCGGGGCTTAAAACGCCGGGGTGTAAGGTTGCACATAGAGCATATCCCTCGCACCCCGAACCAACTACATACCTATGTCTAAAGTGTAAACAAATCTTGAACCCTATATTTAACCAATTTCTAATTTACAATAACAAAATCGCTTACTTAACTTTACAATATTTTGAAGATATGGTATGGTATGGTATAATAAGACCGCAATCTGTTATTCAAATAATCAAATTGGAAAATGCAAATACAACTAGAGATTGGAGTGAAGACATCAAACTTGGATAATCAAAGCGAATGCCCGACTGCGCTCATAGATCCGCTATAGGAAAATCTTTACTGGTACCGAGGCCAAAGAGCACCCGGTTAGAGGAACGCAGACATGCCACTTTGCTGACTTTTTATTTCTTTAAATTAAACTTAAGATTAAACTAAAATATTTGTATTAAGAGTAGATTCACGTTGAAACTATTTTTCTTTTTTTTTCTTTTATTAGGTGTGGAAATTACTGGCACTTTTAATGAAAATAATAATTTCACTATTTCTGAATTTCTTCTTTCGATAGGATTTAATTAATGATTTAATTATTTTGATGAACCATGGAGGTAAATATAGTATTGTCGCGAAATACCGCTTAAAATATAATTTTATATTTATGGATAATGGTGTTCATCTGTGGTAAGCTATTATGTAGCCGATAGGGTTGATTTATATTTCGCTCAGCGACGTCCGTCCTCCATGAGCGCAGGCCTGGGGGTGACAGGTGGAGCCGCTTGTCACCTTAGCAGAAGGAGGCCTGGGCGGCCCTCTTTCTCCAGGGGTAAGACGGGGACACCGTGGTTTCCGAACCCGATCGGGCCATCTCGAAACCGGATATGGTCAGCTGGGGTGCGAGGGAAATGCCTTATGGGTCCACCATACACGGCGTCTGAAGACCCGTGACGGCGTGCGGTTTTAGTCGGTTCAAGTTCGATATAACCTCTCCCGCTCCGGGGTATCCAAAGGGATGTCCGCACGCAAAAAAGGTTGATTTACATCTGGTGATATCTGTTCGTTACTAATCCTGCAAAGATAAATAAATAAAATATTGTAGGACAAAGTACACGACGCCATCTAGACCCAAACTAAGCAGGGCTTGTCATATGGGTTCTAAAATGCGGATAAACATACTTAAATACTTTTTTTTTGTAAATAAATACATATTATACATAGAAACACCCAGACCAATGCAAATATACATATTTGCACTGAGCGAGAATCGAACCCGCGACCTCTGGCTTAGCAGTCGAACGCACCGCTACGCCACTGAGGCCGTCAAAGATAAAGAGATATAATGTTTTCGGCCTGAGTAATGTATCTTTGGCCTAACTCATGTATAGGGTCACAAATCTGTTTCTCGACGTGTACCTAGTTTAGCTAGTCTATGAGCAAATCTTGCATCTCCTTGGCTTTAGTTAACATATGTAGTGTGAGGGGTCGGCGGAGGTTATAAATAATAATTCTAGCCCCTTCGCGAGATAAATCGACATATGCTAATGCGCCGCCAAATTATTTATTGAGGGGTAGACCGTATCGAGTACAGGGTTAGAGGGTTAGGATATGTGTATACGTTTGTATAGCAGAAACTTCCTTTCTTTTCAACATACTATTGCTAATTTCACCAATAATTAACTATATGAGGTCCCATCAAGATCTTTGGTTCCCTAGCTTACCATGTCTGCAAGTAGGTACACCTGATTGACGGACGAGGCTCTGGCGCAGGCTTTCTCTTGGGGTTGGGGGGTCAGACCTGTGTGATCTATGGGTAGGTCCTCAAAAATTATATTGAGGTTTCTAATATCATTTTTTTCTAAACTGAATAGTTTACAAGAGAGACACTTCCAAAGTGGTAAAATGTCCCCCCCCCCCTGTAATTTCTAAAATAAGAAAATGATAAAACTAAAACAAATGTATGATGTAAATTACCATGTAAACTTCCGCTGAAAACTGGTTTGAACGAGATCTAGTAAGTAGTTTTCTTTAATACGTCATAAATCGTAAACCGCAATTTACCTTTCATTCAATCAACTCAAATATAAGAATTAAAAAAAAACATTATTATATTACTTGCTGCTACGGAACCCTTCATGGGCGAGTCCGATTCGTACTTGGCCGCTTTTTTTTAAGAAAATAAAATGGTTTCCCACTAACTAAAGCTAAGCTGAATAAATTGTTTGTGTTAGTAGTGGGTTCACTTTGGTCAGGATTCAAAAGCGGGACCTTTCCATGGTAAGACCAACTCCTTACTACTAAGCTACTACAAATATTGCAAACGTAATACGCAAGTATTATGTAGTAGCATTATTTAAGTTTGTTGAAGTCAGTTTTATCTTTTGAATAAGATTATTGAATCGCGAACGCCCACTCGATAGGTTCCCGGCGTACAGGCAATATGTCACACGGCTCTGATAAAGTGACTCGCCCTGGCACGGCACTCTGATATTTTATTGCATTTATTTGTCAAGAATTCGTGTCTATGTTACAGTTTTGTTTTGGTTTTAAGTTAAATTGCTCTATGGGAAACTTATAGAAAACGTTTGTTTTTATTTCTTACCCATGTTTTATGATGATGAGGTGACTCCTAAATCACATCATCATCATCAGATCAACCGTAGGAAGTCCACTGCTGAACATAGGCCTCCTCCATCGACTTCCATTTCAACCGGTCTGTAGCGGACTGCATCCGCCGAGTTCCTGCGCTCTTTGCTAGGTCACCTGTCTACCTTGCGGGAGGCCTTCCTGCGCTGCGCTTGCCATCACATGGTCTCCAATCAAGGACCTTTCTGCCCCAACGGCCATCAGTTCTCAGAGCTATCTGCCCTGCCCACTGCCACTTCAGCTTGCTGACTCGCTCTGCTATGTTGGTAACTCTGGTTCGTCTACAGATCTAATCATTTCTGATTCGAACTCGTAGGGAAACCCCAAGCATAGCCCGTTCCATAGCTAGCTGTGTGACTCCGAGCTTCCTTGTGAGCCCCATAGTGAGAGACCACGTCTTGGCACCGTAGGTCATCACTAGTAACACGCACTAATTAAAGACCTTTGTCTTCAAGGATTGCGGTATTTTACATCATCATACCTTTTTTTTTTGTGCGGAAATCCCTTCGGATGCCCCCCCGCCGGCAAGCGGGGGTGGTTATGTTGGGCTTGAACCGACTAAAACCGCACACCGCCTCGGGTCTACAGACGCCGGGGTGTAAGGTTACCCATAGAGCATATCCCTCGCACTCCGACTGACCCTGGGCCATTCGCAGTGTCCCCTCTGATAACAGCAGAGGGGTACCTGAAGCGGCCCCCACCCCCGCGGGCCTTGCAGGCCCGCCATGCCCCGACTCCCTCATGCAATGGGGTCAGCTGGCCCTGAAAAGGGCCGGTTGGTCAGACCCTTGGCCGTTGACGTTGACGCCAGCTACTCCAGAGGAGCAATCAATGATGCGTCATCGCCCACGTTGCCCAGGGTGCACCAAACTTGGAGGTGATCCAACCAGTCGCACCCCTACATCATCATACCTATTTATAAAGATTTAGATTGGAAAAAGAGAACATCTAGAACGGGACTTGAATACAGGAAAAAATGTCTCTATATTTATATATTCCTTCTTCTTTCTCTATATTTCGAATATCTGGGACGTGTCTAGATAGCTCAGCTGTTCAGAGCATTCCCCCTGTAAGGGACTGGTCGCGGGTTCAAGTCCCGTTCTAGATGTTCTCTTTTCCGATCTAAATCTTTATAAAAAGGTAACATACAAAATGCTTAAAAAATGAATTGAATCATCATACCTAGTCTATATCAATATCTAGACTTGGGGCATTTGGGGGCCCATCAAGAACTTCACCTGCTAGCAGGTACCCATGTTGAGTAACGAGGCTCTGGTGTAGAGTTTCCTCTCGGAGTTGAGGGCAGTTGCTTCCTTAAAAGCCAAGATCAGACAAATTAAAAGAACCTTCTAAAATTCCTTATGAGCCATCTCACACCCCAGCGCCTGAAGATCCGAGACGGTGATAGCTAGATAGATAATTCTGTATTGTACACCAAAAAATTACAATAAAATAGTTGAATGTACAATGGGCGACCTGTACATTTAGTCGGTTCGAATCCGATATAACTACCCCCGCTGGCCGGTGGAGGTTGCCATAAGTCACAAACTTCTTATTTTAATTCAAATACGTAATTAAGTGTTGAGAAACTAATCGCGCTTTGTCCCTTCATTTTCCTGTTCATTTCCGCTCTAGGCAAATTTTGTGCCAGTACCCCCGTGCGTATAACATTGTTTTAAATGTAATCAAATGCTAATACTATTACTGTAGGCCTACCATGAAACGTAAGTATATCCACATTTGCGGACCGAAATTTCGGGCAATCGGTACCATGAAACGCACTTATCCGGCAATCGGGCTCGAAGACGGCACGTAACAGTTCATTCAACCTAAATGGTCGTTTCATGGTAGGCATGAAACGACCCAAAACCGCAAAATTCGGCATTTTGACAGCCCGCCACAAAAAAGTGTAAAATTAAAATAAGATACTATATGACTTATGTCAAAAGGTCGAAAGGTTACTATATATATAACCTTTCGACCTTTTGCCGATCCAATACAAAGAAGAAATCTGAAGTTACTTCATGGTATCTAAATGGCACTTGTTTCGTTCGTATTTTGTGCGGGTTCACAATTGCGGATATACGTTTCATGATAGGCCTACTGTTTATAGGTATCTATTACAGGGGCTGCACACGCTGGCGGACTGCCCGGCGTGGGAGGCGCCGATGCGTGACCTAGTGGCAGCCATCGTGGTGGGAGTCCTCTCGCTCGGCAGCATGATTGCGGCAATAGAGCGGAGTGCGAGCGCGTGGGCCGCCGCCATCTCCTGCTGCGAGCATGCTCGCGAAGGAGATGGCGAAGCGCGCCGGGGAGAGGTTTAGAACTCTCCCGGCCCGCCGAGCCCGCAACATGCTCGCCGCGCGTCGCAGGCGACTCAGGCGCCGGAGGTCGCTTAACGACCTCCGTCCTCCATGAGCGCCGTCTCCGTCCTCTATTATCAAGACATTGCGTTGATTATTTGGTTCTACTGCTGTATGCAATACGGAATTGCGGTAGCACACAAGCACGCGGTCCTCCTAATGGAAAGCAGTGACAAATAAAAAGCAACAGATTTGACTTCACTGATATTGTCAGAGGTTTCCGCGAATGTTTCAGTATTTTTATTTACACTAATCTAACGTTTCAGTTACTTTTCAGCAGTTTTCCCGTGATTGCTGAAAAGTAAATAATGAAATAACACCAAATAAATCGCGATAGAATCCGTTCAAAATAGTTTTGTTTCAATTAAACTACCCTATTGAAACAGCGAAAAAAAATCCTATACTTAATTTCCTACGACAATATTGCACATGAAAGTTTAAAACCACGCCAAATAAATCGCGATAGAATCCGTTCAAAATAGTTTTGTTTCAGTTAAACTACCCTATTGAAACAGCGAAAAAAAATCCTATACTTAATTTCGTACGACAATATTGCACATGAAAGTTTAAAATCACGCCAAATAAATGGCGATAGAATCCGTTCCAAATAGTTTTGTTTCAGTTAAACGACCCTATTGAAGCATCGAAACAAAATCCTATACTTGATTTCCTACGACAATATTGCACATGAAAGTTTAAAATCATACCAAATAAATAAAATAAAAATATTCTACGTCATGCTACACGGCGCTTTCTAGACCCAAAGTAAGCCCAGCAGGGTTTAACTAGCTTGTGTTATGAGTTCCAGAATGCGGATAAACATACTTATACATTTTTTTTGTAAATACATACATATTATACATAGAGACACCCAGACCAATGCAAATTGACATATTCATGAATATAAATATTTGCATTGAGCGGGAATCGAACCCGCGCCCCCTGTCGTAGCAGTCGAATGCACTACCGCTACGCCACAGAGGCCGTCGGAAATCGCGATAGACTCATTTCAAAATAGTTTTGTTTCAGTTAAACGACCCTATTGAAGCAGCAAAACAAAATCCTGTTAATTTCCTTGCGCATAAATGTTAAAAAGCTAACAATATATCATAAGTAAAGCTAACAGAAGTTCAACGGTGCGTCAACTACGGGCCATTACTTATGACGTACAATTTTAATCAGAGCCCTAGCCAAGTCGGCAATTTGCATAACTGCTTCCGTCGCATTTGCTTGTAACTAGCTCACTTGAATTATTGCACGTTAAACTTATATGGGTAGTTAAGTATTTTTGTGACATTTTTGTTGTTTTTGAGTAATACTTTTTAGGGTTCCGTTGCCAAATGGCAAAAAACGGAACCCTTATAGTTTCGTCATGTCTCTCTGCCTTTTTTTTTATATTTAGGATACGTCAATTTGACTTCACCTCGCCTGATGGTAAGCTGAAGGTAAAGTCTCAGGAAAGAGGGTCACGTACCATGTTAATAATGGTGGCACTCAGCTTGACGGCCTCATTAGAAGAGGATTGTCGTCGCAGCACCGCGTGACACCCACCGGTGCCACTATTGCTGCGACCACAACCCCCCTGCCCGGCTATGCACTTGCTGACCCCTGAATGCAATCAAACCGAACTTGGATTACTATGGATGGTTTTTCGCAATCGTGCACGGTGGTACCTACCCGGCCGAAATTTGTGACAAATTTGTGTCATCAAATTTCTATCACCAGTGAATCTGTCCGTCCGTATGTCACAGCCACTTTTTTTCGAAACTATGCTGTTGGTAAGTAGATGTATTCTGTGAACCGCATTAAGATTTTCAAAAAAAAATAGAAAAAAAACATTACATTTTGGGGGTTCCTCATACTTAGAACTGAAACTCAATTTTTTTTTATCAAACTCATACGTCTATGAATAGGTCTTCAAAAATGATATTGAGGTTTCTATATATATAGTATTTCTATATATATAATAGTTTGCAAGAGAGACACTTCCAAAGTGGTAAAATTTTTGCCCCTGTAACTTCTTATATAAGAGAATGATAAAACTAAAACAAAGACAATGAACATTACCATGTAAACTTCCACCGAAAATTGGTTTGAACGCGATCTAATAAGACCGCAATTTACCATTCATTCAAGCAACTCAAATATAAAAAATGAAAAAAAAAACATTATTATGTTACTTGCTGCTACGGAACCCTTTATGGACAAGTCCGACTCGCCCTTAGCCGCTTTTTTAAATAATAAGGCATTATCATCATCGTGCGTTGGTTGCTCTTGTATGCAAGGCTAGTAATTTGGAACTCGTTATTCACATTACACTATTTGGCTTTTGCGGAAGCGACTGCCGCTTAACCTTACCTAACCACCTCACCCCGGGAGGAACCCAGCTTGTAGGTGGTTTGGCTTAGGCCCGGCTGATCTTGGTTGCGCCCAAAAATCACTCAAAGAGTTAAGTGTATTGTGTAGAGTTAAGCACATTAAAAGTAATTGTATCCCGAAAACGATAAAACCGATTAAGCCGGTGAAGCCGACTAGAAAAGCATAGCCCTAAGACTTGTAAAATAAGAACACTAGTCAATAATTTTGCAGCAGCTATACTTTAAAAAATTAAAACACGTTTACAAAATAATTTCTATGATTGGCAAATATGCGTCTAAGTAACATAAAATTACACACTTAAAAGTTATTAATATAAAAGATACATATTTCGAACACCACATGTATGCAATACACATAACCTTACATTAGACACTACCAATTTATAATTACGCATTATACCAGGAGCTACGAAGACATACAGTTAATAAACAACAATTTCTTAAACGCCCCGGTAAATATAATTGACCCTTGAGCACTTGGCTCTAAAGCCGGTGAAAGACTTGCAGCGAAACATTGAGCATTCGCCGTTTTTACATTTTTCTCACTAAACAACGAACAGAACTAGACATCGCTACGACCAGTCGAGGAGAGATGGCGGCGAACAATGACAAAATTGATCGGTTCCGCAGAAATGCGAAGTAAAACAATGATTAGAACAAAGATAAAGACAATGACATATAAACTAATGGACAAGCTGTTTAAACATAAATTGAGTGACCGTTCCTGGGCGAGGTGGAACTGAATTTTAAATTTCAAATTTGGATCAGAACGCAGAAACTATATAATTTATTTCATGAATTTGTATAGGCATAGCGAGCTTTTCTGTAATGACATATATATGACATCTACAAAAAGTTGATGGTCCTGTTGTGGTCTGTCACGATACCCATGTTTTTGTTTCGTACAGCCAATCTAGTAGGGCTTCTGTAGACCCGAGACGGCGTGCGGTTTTAGTCGGTTCAAGCCAGACATAACCGCCCCCGCTGGCACGCGGGGGGGTATCCGAAGGGATTTCCGCACGAAAAAAAAAAAGGTACACATCTTTGATACAAATTTACTGTCGTTTGTTGCTTGCTAGAACACTCACTGGAATGCTCGCTAATACACTCCTGTTTATTTTCTGTAAGCTAAGATTCGCTAGAATGCACATTACAAGTGAATACTCAAGTCTGTCAACACCTTTACTGTCGCAAAAATAAATATTATCGCAAAAAGTGTCGAACACCGGTCACTCCATTGTGGTTTTAACACATTGTGTGTACCAAGACGATAATTTTAACAGCGGAAATTATAAGGCATGTATTTCTAGGAACAGTGAATGCGTAGAGGCTTACATTATTTTGAGTCTGTGGCTAAATGAATGCAGTAAGCGATCGATTCTTAAATTATGGATTCAAGTTACCGTATGTTAATTAGCTGTCGCCTGCGGCTCTATATACCCGCTATACACTGATCTGTGAGCTACAGAAACCTATTCCCGGGATAAAAGTAACCTATAGGCTATTCCTGACCATAATATCTCCAGGCCCAATTTCATTCAGATCTGTTCGGCCGTCTAGCGTGATTGACAACAAAACAAGACAAATCTATGATGATGATTCTTTCGAGGGCTTACCCGGGGTGCCCGGCAACGGACACTTGGGGAGGACACCGTGCGGTTTTAGTCGGTTCATGCCCGACATAACCACCCCCGCTGGGCGTATCCGAAGGGATTTCCGCACGTAAAAAAAAAGTCCTCCTCCTCAGAGCTTTTTTTTTCAACTCAGTTGGTCAGTTGGGGTTGGTCTTTCAGTGTAACTAAGAAACGGCTGAATTTAGATATATCTAGGGCTCCGTTGCCTAATGGCAAAAAATGGATCCCTTACAGATTCGTCATCTCTGTCTGTCTGTCTGTCCGTATGTCACAGCCACTTTTTTTCGAAATTATAAGAACTATGCTGTTGAAAACTTGGTAAGTAGGTATTCTGTGAACTGCATTGAGATTTTCACACAAAAATAGAAAAAAAAATTTTTAGGGGTTTCCCCATACTTAGAACTGAAACTCAATTTTTTTTTTCTTCTAACCCATACGTGTTTCTAATATCATTTTTTTCTAAACTGAATAGTTTGCGCCAGAGACACTTCCAGAGTGGTCAAATGTGCCCCCCCCCCTATAACTTCTAAAATAATAGAATAATAAAACTAAAAAAAATATATGCAGGTAAACTTCCACCGAAAATTGGTTTGAACGTGATCTAGTAAGTAGTTTTTTTAATACGCCATAAATCGTAAACCGCAGTTTACTTTTCATTCAATCAACTCTAACATAAAAATTAAAAAAAACATTATTATGTTACTTGCTGCTACGGAACCCTTAATGGGCGAGTCCGATTCGCCCTTGGCCGCTTTTTTGTCAAGCGACTGCCATCTAACCTTCACAACTCACTTCTATGCAAGAATGAACTTAGTAAAATGGAATAGGTTCAAAGGGCTAGGGTACTACGTGACGAAGTGTGGACTTCTGTAAATTGTGTCCGATCCCACATAATAAGGGTCTTTTGCCGTCAGCCGAGCACTTTTGACAGATACCTTGATAATATTGAAAAATTTCAAACAGATGACTGACGCGGGAACCGTACCTCAAACCTCATATAAAGCAGTCACATTCCCTACCGTTCCGCTATCCTCAATCCTTAACTAAAAACTAAATTCAAAGCTCTTGTTTCTAAGACGAAATTAAATAATTTAAAATATAATAACATAGCAATCCAACATTTAGATACCATCTTGGCGGATGAATTGAAGTAATGGCGCTAGGGGTTACGACATTTATTCATAGAGGCTCCGTACCGATGCTTGATTCATGGGATCATGTTAAGGGTAAGCTCTATTTGTGTTTATCATGCACTACACTGATTATATTTACAAGCAAAAAAATGTATTCAAGTATTTTTATCAGTATTCTACAGCACATTTACAAGCTCGGTAAAATATGCTTAATTTGGGTTT
Organism: Cybosia mesomella; assembly: GCA_946251805.1. NCBI lineage: Eukaryota > Metazoa > Arthropoda > Insecta > Lepidoptera > Erebidae > Cybosia > Cybosia mesomella. The sequence continues at coordinate 18,407,188 of OX276409.1, forward strand.
GTGCAGTGGAATGTAGAATGTGGGAAGAAGATTATGAGTCTAGCCAAATATTATTAGTAATCTGTAGTCGCTAAGACCGGTCGGCTTCGGATTTGTGAAGCGTTCTCTCTATCCCAAAGCGCACGTCAACAGCTTGATATCTATATAGAGTAGTTCAAGCGGTTTGTATAAAATTACAACAAGATAAAGATTCATCAGAAGCGGCGATAGCCCAGTGGTGTACGTAACGGACTGCTGAGACGAGGTCTCGAGTTCGATCCCCTGGGCACACACCTCTGACTTTTAGTAGTTATGTGTGCATTAATAAATGTTAATTAAAGCTCGCCCAATAATGTGCCCGGTATATGGCAATAGGCTCGCCCCCTATTACATTGGGACCTTAACATAACTGGTGAATCGTGGGTGTCTAATACACCTCTGCCTACCCCTTCAGGGATACAGGCATGAAGTTATGTAAAGATTAACTTTTTTAATGAACACCGACGGTTTTAACTTAGCGCTCTATAAAGATGTCAAACTGTAAGGAGCGTTCTATTAACATCCTTTCATTATTTCAATGGTATGAAATTAATGGAGGTTTTGTCATTTATCCAAGTTGCTGATTTTACCGTTTGAAACTAAATTATATGACATCTGTCGTATACTTAAGTTTCAAAGGGTAGGTTCCAAGATAGTTTACATCCCTACATAGTTGGTTACATGCTATTAAAAGTGTGTTAAAACATTTAACACGAAGTACTTGGCCTTAACAACTTGTAAGGTCAGCATGTGAACACGAGCGCAATGAGAACCTTAAACTGATACTATTTGTGTCAGAGTTCACGCGTGTGCTATTGAACACCTGGTACAGACAGACTACAAACTATTTAGTTCTAATAACTAGGTAAATTATGTATTTTGTTTAATTCAATGGCCTATAGATCTATAAGTAGATAACGTAGACGGTTGAAAGGCAAAAGAGTATAAGCGACAATGGCAGTTGACAAGGAAATCACTTTTCGGTCAAGAGTTTATGATGTGTTTTGGGATCTTATTATACACTTTTTATTAGCTTCACCTGTATGTTTGTTTGTATGTTTGTTTGTAACCGACTCCTTTGGGCGCAATTTTGACCCACTTTAAACCGCCAGATTTCGTTCAAACTTTGCAAATTTATCGAGGACCGATGACAATACACTAATTTGATAAAATTATTCCATTTTTCAATTTGCAAAATAAGATTTTTGTTAATTTATATAATTTTCATCTATAGTCGATGAGGCAGAAATTTTAATTTCCAACCATTATCTTTAGCCGATTTATCTAATATTAACAAATTTTCGAACACCAAAGAGAATTTTTAATTCAACAAAGCATATAATAGTTTAAAAAAACTAAAAAAGAAACCTTTTTATAAATAAACAAAAGTAAAAAGTAGGAAATAAATAATTGTTTAAAAAACTAATAAACACGCTTTTTATAGAAAAAGCGTGTTTTTTAGTTTTTTTTTTTTTTTTTTTTTCTATTATTTTTTTAATTACATTACAAGCTTTTATTACCTTTCACTTGTTCGTTGTCTGCAATCAAAGTTAAAGTTAAATTTGACACACTTCCCAGTTTGCGATTGAGATGAAATTTTGCACTCATATATATGTATATATAGCGTGACAATGCAATCAATATCTTCTAAATATACATAATTCTTCTGTACGTTTGTTCGTCACCTAACTCCTTCGAGACGGCTGGACCGATTTGAATGAAATGTTGTGTGTATATTTCAATGGGTACCTGGATGGTATGAAAACACGATTGGACCCGGTAGGTGACTGATGTCGATATGTCACCAAATGCTTCACCGGACAGGACGAAGCCTGCCGGGTCTGCTAGATTGTATTATAAAATAGTTTTATGAAGTATATAATAAAATTTGTTTATAAAAAAGTTAAAAAAAACTTGTTTCTTTGAATAATCGATGTCGCTTCCATATTATAAGTATATCGATGTTGTAAACTATAGTTCTGACTAATTTATAAATGCGAAACCTAAATACCTATGACAAATGAAAATTATTTAAAAAATCTGAAATATTCATGCATACAAGGATTTGTACTGAGCGGGCATCGAACTCGCGATCTCTGACGCAGTAATCGAACATTCTACCGCCACGTCATATTTGGGTTTAGATTACGTGAAAATGAGTAATCACTTCTTAAATACAGGGTATAGGCATACTCAGATTTAATGATAGCATTATTTGTGTCGAAGTTCAGCGATGACTCACGAAGCGGGCTTGAGACGTGGTCGCATTGCTATGTAGAGAAAGAGTGAGAAACACAAGGACACATAGTATTAGTAGAATGTCAAATGCCAAGGGTAGACATATACTAAGCGAACTCTGTGGCGTAGCGGTAGTGCGTTCGACTGTTAAGCCAGAGGTCGCGGGTTCGATTCCCGCTCAGTGCAAAGATGTATTTTTGCATTGATCTGAGTGTTTCTATGTAGTTATTTACAAAAAAAAAGTATTTAAGTATGTTTATCCGCATTCTATAACCCATATGACAAGCTGTGTTTAGTTTGGGTCTAGATGGCGTTGGGAATTTTGTCCTACAGTATTTATTTATAAAAATATTATTTAATTAAAAAAAAGCAATTACTGGTTAACATTACAACAACATCAAACAAAATAGTACAGTATGTACTTTTTTTTATTTTATTTTTTTCTTGCGGAATGTAAAATTTTGACATGCTATAGAGTAAGAATGGTAATGTATTTGATCTAGTATTAACTATAGTTAAATCCTATTATCAACTGTAACTTTTGTACAGATAGGATTTAAGTTTACTTACATCATGTAAAAAACGAAATAAATAAATAAACAGTTATTGGTAATACTTTAAACATAAAAAGAAACCAAATAATAAGATCCGAAATAATATATACACATCAAAAAAAGTTTGTGATCACTAGCATAAGCTGATATAATTTTTTAAATAGAACTTTATGAAGACAAATTCTTAGTTGTGTGTTTTCGTCAAATAGAAAAACCCTGTTCGGAATTAAAAAATAAAACTATTTTTTATTTTTTGTAAATGAAATTGAGTAATTAATCATAATGTAATTGTAACAGATTTTTTATGGGAAGAAAAAGACTGTTAAGCCAAACTTAAACAACAATTTATTAATAAAAGGTTTATATTCAATATAATACCTATATAACTCCTCCCCTGGCTCGAACACATATGAAGAATTATACGAACATATATGAATTTATCCAGCATTTCTTGGGGTAACCTGTCCCATTCTTGAATAGCGGCTTCCCGGAACTCTGGCACTGTCTGGAGACGTGGCTGACGGTTCCAAACAGCTCGCTTAAGAGCATCCCACGCGTGCTCTATTGGGTTTAAGCCAGGCGAGCTGGCAGGCCAGTCTAACTTTGTGATATCGTTTTTCGGAGAGCAGCATTGACTCGTTGAACTCGATGGGCGGGCGCATTATCATCGACTAATACAAATTGGTGCTCATGGTTTGCTCGGAATGGTCTGACAATTCCATCAATAGTAACTGCTTTACATGTCTGCTGTCATGAAGCCTGGATACGGGATGAAAGGCTTTCTAGCTCCAATCATAATACCAACCCAAAAGGGCACCGATTTCCCGCTTTGCTAAACTGTTCCAGTGGCAGTTCTTTGCTTTTCACGGTCTCCTGGTCTTCTGCAGACATGGACACGTCGGTTATCTGGATGAGTACTGATTCGCGGTTCATCAACGAAGAGACAGTTTTGCCAAATGTTTCCTTCTTCATCTTCTTCATTTTGCCGAAGCCTAGCTCTCTGCAATCTCAGACGTTGACGTTGCCATGCTCGTAATCCAGCCTGGTGTGCTTGCACCAGGCTCGCCGCGTTAGGGAAAAATTATGAGAGTAAATTCTTACAATGCGCGTGCACACCGACACCCTTAAACCTAATCCACTGCCAAATGGCTTAGAAATTTGATATTTGGCCCAAGGTTGACTATGAGGCATAGGTATACAAAATGATTGATAACTAGTTGTTACCCGCGTGAAATTTTGGTCCCATTCCCGTAACCCATGGGAACCTATTAAGGCAAGGGGCCTTGCTTGCTTGTCTAGAATCCATAAAATTTGACATTGTTATTTTAAGTTTAATAAAAATGTAAAACGCGAAGGATAAAACTTTTAGAAAGATTTTCATCTTGTTACGCAAATGAAGTATAACTTCTTATCTGCACGCACAGTTTTTTTAATGTATATTTCTAACGCCTTCAATTAACTTCTGATTAATTTCGATGCGAGTTCCATTACAGTTTAACTTCCCCTGGAACTTCCCGCGGACCATAACTCGGTATTTTTGTGAGTGATTACTGTTGATCCTGATTACTAAGTGAAATCATTAAGGCCTGATTTCATGAATGAAAGTTATTCTGATCAATTTCATTCTTTTTGTAAAGAACATTAGTAACTGAGTCTGAGGACTGAGAAGAGTCAGCCTTACGATCGAGTGGTCCCGGGTTCGACTCCTGGCCATTACATAACCGGCGTGAACCCACTCCTAACACTAGCAACTTAGCTTCGCTGGAGGTGTTAAGGGGAATATTAGTTATATCAGTTTTTTTTTAAACAATATTAGTAACCAAAATTACTAATATTCCCTCCAATCCCACCACTCGATCGTAAGACCGGCTCCTCAACCAATGAGCTACCGACGTTTAGGTATTCTTTATAGTAATGCGAATGTTGTGGGATTCGTTTTGAAAAATACACAATTTTTAGTTTCAGTAAAACAATTAAATTACTTTTGAATAAATACTAACTACACTCTTCTCACTTCATCCGAAGCCTGCTGATCCACAGTCCAACGCATCAGCATTAACATAGCACCCCCGACACGTAATAAAACAATAATTAAATCCACCCTGCAGAGGGCGCTGGAAAAAATCCAATTTGCCTTTACGGCTGTCCTTTAGTCGAAGTGTAATGCGACCTTTATGAACGCGCTTTGCTGGTAGGTTAGTACTGAATAAGATTTTATTTATTTAATAATAATCTACGACATTCTACACAGCGTTTTCTAGACCCAAGTAAGCATAGTTTAAGTAGCTCGTGTTATGGGTTTCAGAATGCGGATAAACATATTATACATAGAAACATCTGGACCAATGCAAATAGACATATTCATGCATAAAAATATTTGCGCTGAGCGGGAATCGAACCCGCGCCCTCGGTCGTAGCAGTCGAATGCACTACCGCTACGCTACAGAGGCCGTCAAAAGTCATCGCGGCAACATTTTATGGCAACAAGTTTTTAACCAACTTCAAATCGGTTCTCAATTCGGATGTTTATATTATTTTTTATGTATGTTCGGGCTTAACTCCTTCATTTGTAGACAGATTTGTAAAATTATTTTTTGTTAGACAAACATTTATTTCGAAATTGTCCCATTTAAATTTCGTGAAAATCTGAATATAAGTTTCGTGGATAGATAACGGAACTCTTCAATATACGATAACAAATCAACTGCGATTGCGACACAATACATATAACATCACGCCTGTAGGGTGTTCTACAGAAAAGTCAAGTCGGTTTAATTTGTTTCGGCCTGCCGAGACGAGGTCTCAAGTTCGATCCCCAGTCGCTCTGGGCACACACCTCTGATTTTTCGTAGTTATTTATTATTGCTCGCTTAGTAATGTGCCCGGTAGATGGCAATAGGCTCGTCCCCTATTACATTGGGACCTAAACATAACTGGCGAATCGTGGGGTGTGTAATACACCTCTGCCTACCCCTTCGGGGATACAGGCGTGAAGTTATGGTATGTTATGTTATAATATATGGGTATTTACAAAAAAAAAATTCTAAGCATGTGTATCCTCATTCTAGAACACAAGCACACACATAACACAAGCTAGTCAAGCTATGCTAACCTTAGGTCTAAATAGCGCTGTGTAGAATGACGTAGATTTTTTTTTACTAGGTATAGGTAGTCACCCGGCGTCTGAAGACCCGAGACGGCGTGCGGTTTTAGTCGGTTGAAGCCCGACATAACCACCCCCGCTGGCCAGCGGTAAGGAATCGGAGGGTATTCCCGAACCAAAAAAAAAATGTAAAGGTAGTCAAATATATTCATATAAAACAAAATAATGCTCAGTTTCGCAAGTTTACCTTAAATATACCTGTCAAGTACCTACGGAACCCCTCAAACTTAAAAATACGTTGCCAAAGTAATTTGACAAAGTCTCGCTCAATTTCCCGACTTTTAACACACTACCAAAACTGCCAAGAAAGTGGGAAGTTCAACAAAAGCTCGTTGGCTCTCATTAATGGTCATTAAAACACCGGAGCACTGTCATTAAGATTGCCATAAAGGCTGTAGGGGTTAGAGAGTCACTCACTGGGGATTTTTGTGACTTGTTCCGAGACTTAAGTTTGGATTAGTTGTTTTCGCGGTAGAGTGTAGTTACTTTATTATGACTTTAAGAGTTAGTTAATGATGTGTGCTGAATAAAATATGTCATGGTTTAAACAACTTATGTTATCATTCATTTCATTTTCGTACTCTTTATTGGTCTTAGAGTGAGACGAAGTCGAGCGAAAAGCTCTCTATACTCCACTCGATGCTACTCCTCCTAAACTAATCGACCAATTTTGACCAAATGGCATGTAAATACAACTTGATATCCAGAAGGTTTAGTAAAAATAAAATTTATAATCGAACATACCATGAAGAAATAATCACTCTTCAAAAATTTCAAAAACTGATTTCTCCAAAATGATCAATGTTGAGATCATGATTTTGGCGCCAAAATGTGCAATTTAACTATTGGCTTAAGACAGAAGAATGATATTGAAAATCGCTCTAGCAACGGAGGAATAATCACCGAAAAAACAAATCGATGGAATTCAATTGAAAAAAAAATGCCCGTGAATTGTAGGTAATCATGTAGTGCACTCTCAGGTCAACATTGCAACAGCAGAATGCAGTGCGCCCCTAGTTTAATGTTTTTTTTTTTATACGTAACACTAAAATATATCATCATCATCATCATATCAGCAGTAGGAACTGCTGAACATAGGCCTAAAATATATAGTACAAAAGTATTCTTACTTAAAACATAAACGTTAGATTAGTTTACCAGGTTATCTACAAAAGTATATTAACAGAATTAGTTTTATTTACTTTGATTCAGCATTATGGGTTAATAGAGCGCTTTTTTTTCGTGCGTAAATACTCTCGTATTCCCGGCCAGCGGAGGAGGTTATGTCGGACTCGAACCGACTAAAACCGCACGCCGTCTCGGGTCTTCAGATGAAAGGTGACCCATAAGGCATTTCCCTCGCACCCCGACAGACCTAGGGCCATCTCCGGTTTCAAGATAGCCCCCTAGGATTTTAGAACCACGGTGTCCTCGCCTTGCCGCCGGAAAAAAGGGGGGTGGGCAACGAACCACCGCTCCGGCCTACTTCTGCTAGGGTGACAGGCGACTCCACCTGTCACCCCCAGACCTGTGCTTATGGAGGACGGAGGTCGTGGGTGTATAGAACCCTAACATGATCTTTGGGGCCCAAGTCCACAACACCTGCCACACCCGCTGATTCACGGACAAGGTTCCGGCGCGGGTTTTTGTATTCCTTGATAGGGCAAAGTAATGTTAGTTTTTTCCTTTTTAATAATTTTCAGCAGCACCACGGTGTCTGGTCCAACAATCCGGGGCCTGGTATTCGGACTGGTTCTCAATTAGTTTAGAGGTAGTTAATACACCTCTGCCTACTATTTCAGCGATATAGGTATGAGTAAAAACTAGTGTTGTACAAAAAATCTCGTGAGAAAGTTTTTATCATAGTTACTATTTCTGAAACGTGTCATTGCTCATAGATTCGTACGTGTGACAAAAGATAAAATGGCGACGTGTCATTGTCCTTTACTATTAGTTGCTTTTTATACGAATTAGGTAGCAAACAAGCACCTAGCCCATTTAATGGTAAGTGTCACTGGTGTGGGCTGATCATTTTAAAAAGGGAAGCGTGTGCAATGTATAACTTTCACCTGCAGCCAATTATCAGCCACATAATTATAACGTACTAATTGTCACCTGTGCTTCCGTCCGTGTAAAATACAATATAACTTATTCCTGATACAAAAGTACTAAACCTATGCTATTCAAGACTATTTCAACCAGATCTGTTCAGTCGTTTTTGCGTGAAAGATAAACATTCATCCAACCATCCTTTTAAAATTATCACTTGTAAAATCACATTTAAAATATTAATAGAAACTACGATCATAGAAAACGCAACTACTGGTATGATAGAAAACGACTCAGAAGCAAATCCTGAACAAATTACTACCAAGCTCTGAGTCTCTTCTGTCACAGGTTAATCCGATACCATCTTCAAATTCTAACTTATTTTCTTTTTATTGATAAAGGGGGCCACATGAATACACAGAAACATTCAACACTGCATCACAAAGACATGGCAAAATAATAGAAAATCGCCTTTTTCCTTAAAGGTATTTTCGTATCTGTTCAATACTCGCTCTTGACAATGCAATCGGCCCATTATGAAAAACTGATTCCGTATTATGAGATAGCTCTTTTCCATCCTTCAAATAAATACCCTACTCAATAACAACTCTTAACTCTTCTAGATTTAAAGTCTAAAAACGAATGAAGAAAATATTCGAGCCATATACAGTTGAAATTAAACTTTGATATGTGAGATGTAGGGCTGGTTCTTGATTGGTATGAAAGGAATGCCTCACAAGTCAGTGTCGACGTGTTGTTTAGTAAAATGTGCATTCGTATAGAAAACGAATATAGCAAAAAGGTCGTATTATCCAATATTATGCTCGGAGGCGATTGTTCGCGCTATTCCGTGCGAAAAAATTTAGCGTTGTCGACAATCGAAATGACAGTATCGAGTAAGAAAGTCGATTTAATTGATCGATTTTGGCATCGAGATTTCGGGACGAGAAAGAGGATTTTTGCATGGGTGAGAATGTGTAGGGCTGGGATATAGGAATTTTGTGTCTTTAATAATTATTATCAGATATCAATTATTTTATTACATGCTTCTTTTTCCCTGTGTCATATTGCATCGAGCATGGTTACGGTAATATTCTTAATATTGTAAACATTAAAAAAAAAAACATAAACTCACGCCTATATCCCCGAAGGGGTAGGCAGAGGTGCTAGCACCCACATTTCGCCAGTTTATGTTTAGGTCCCAATGTAATAGGTGGCGAGCCTATTGCCATTAATCGGGCACTTATAAACCTGCGATAAATATACACATAACTTCGAAAAGCATCGAAAAGTCATTGGTGTGTGCCATGGTAAAACCTGGGATCGAACCCGAGACCTCGTCTCAGCAGTCCATTACCCATACCACTAGGCTACCGCGGTTAATATTGTACAATAGTATAATCATCATTATTCATAATTAAAGATTATTCATGTAGATTAATTATGAAAATATTAACAAGATACTAACAAGATCTTAGGAGCACAAGCCAACCTCACCTGTAAGCCGATAGACGTTCTGATTTAGGGACGAAGTTCCGACGCAGGCTTTCTTCTTGGAGTTGGGGGATCAGAGGGCTCCATGAAACCAAAGATAACCCACTGCAAGAAAGAACAGGAGAGCAGACGCTCTAAAGTACAGGTTTTGGATGCAACCGGGATTGGCGTTCAGGTAAAGAAGAATTAGGTTGTTCACAAAACAGTGACAGCCCTAACTCAGATCATTAGTTGAAAATGGTTGAAAATGTAATGCGCTGTTTATACAGCGTGCTTTCAACCAGTCATTTTTGTTTCATGCCTCGTCTGTATAAGGTGAACTAACGAATAAATTGGCACTCCAGTGTTAAGTTATGATTATGTTATGATTATGATTCTACACTTCTTTATGACCGGCATACGTGTTATTCGTTATTCTCTTAGATAGACGCTATTCGAGTTTGCAATATGGCGGCGTAAAAGGTTGTACATGAATTGTAATATTGTAAGACAGTTTAGAAACAGGTTTTAATAATATACATTTCATTACCAGAAAATGAAATTAATTTGGACTTGAATTTGTACTATTTCGTGACCAAAAAATTGGTTAATATTATCAATCATCATCTTAGGCGGTTCCTGATTGTATCCGAAGTAAAGCCTGTCCAAATCTCAGAGCCCGAGCTCCAGTTAATCCTTCTCCTTCAGGTATGGCTTTTATGGGAGCGACTGCCGTCTGACCTCCAAACCGAGAGGAAAGCCTACGCTAGAGCCTTGTCTGTCAATCTGTTGATGTGCATCGTTTGACAGGTGAGGTTGGCTTATACCCCGAAGATATTGGTGGGGCCCGTATAGCTTTCTTAATTAATAAATAAATTAATTAATAACATGAAATAAAAAGTTAATATTAAAAAATAATCTATTTGTTTTGTTTTTGTGGGAAATATAAAACAATTTGATTATTTAATGGTCTTTACCTATGAAATTGCCGAAATTTTCTTACAAATTCATGAGTTCGTTATTCCTGTAATTTAATAGCTATTTCCATTATCCATATTTTGTTTGAAAGTTGATTTCAAGATTTTACAACTCTGTATTAAATTTCGTTTTTATTGGCCGCTTGATAAGTTAATTCGATCTTCAAAAACAGTACTTCCTAAATGCTATCTATTTAAATGATAAATTTCGTATTACTGTTAAGTAATACGAAATTTATCATCATAGCTGTCACTTTTCAAAAATGTAATAAAAGTTGCTGTTTGTTAGCTTAATGTTGTCTCATTCATACACAAAAAAAAATCATAAAATTTGGATTTGTCATTCCTAAAAAAATGCAAAAATGTTAGTACCTACTGAAAATTGGGTTTCCTCGAATTTCTTCAAGAAAAACGGCAATTTCATATGTAACGACCTAATAATAAAAATATTGACGCGAGTGGCATCTCTAAAATTATGTATCTGTTTAAAGAATACGATTTCCATTCGTCATTCGAAGTTGATCTACTATTTTTTTTTTTTGGACCACAGTCGTAAAAAGAAAACTATTCTTACGAGCGGCCAGTGTATTTATTATTTATCAATTGTATAAATTATTGAATAAGAACATCTTCGGGTGGGCAGGGGTAGGTTTTACGACTGTCCGTCATGTTATGGTGATTTATTGAGACCCTTTTGACCGTTGAGTCGGGGGCAAGTGGGGTAAACTAGTAAATTTATTAGAATAATAAGTTAGATGAGTGGTATTCATAAAGTCTTTTTTTATTTTGTTCGTCACTTGGACTGTACCTCGTCTGACCTGATGGTAAGCTTGGGTAAAGTTCAAAAAGTGAAGGCCACCATTCGAAATGCTATCAATTCTTAGTTTAACGGCCTAGACAGATGTGTTTTCACACCCTGGTTAAAAAATCTAAGATAATATTAACTAGCTGTTGCCCGCGGCTTTTTATTAATTATCATTATAGTTTAACCATTGTATACAAAAACTTGACAAATTATACATATACTGAAACCTTCCTCAAGAGCCAGTCTATTTATTGGTGAAAAAAGTATGAAAATCGTTGCGTTTACGGAAATCGTTTTTGAGTTTATCGCGACTGACAGACGCGGCGGAGGACTTTGTTTTATAATATGCAGTGATAGTGATATAAGGATTTTATGCGTATTTGATCTGTATCTTCGTAAGGTACAGATCAAGTGGGGGTGTGTGTTGGGTAGCCTCCTCGAGTGTCGCTCCGATTCCGATCCCGCTGCAGTCCGAAGGGAACGGAATCGGAGCGGCCGGTACACCCTGGGCGGCGGTCAATGGCTTCCCCTTCATAGGGTTGGCATTGATCGTCGGCCAATACCCAACGTGGCGGGAACACATCGCTCTCCGTACTCCTCTGCTTTCAGAGGGGACAGGATGGGCGATGCTGTTGGTGTAGAGATGGCCCAGGGTCAGTCGGGGTGCGAGGGATATGCTCTATGGGTAACCTTACACCCCGGCGTCTGAAGACCCGAGACGGCGTGCGGTTTTAGTCGGTGCAAGCCCGACATAACCGCCCTCGCTGGCCGGCGGGGGGGTATCCGAAGGGATTTCCGCACGAAAAAAAAAGGTACAGATCAAGTGCATGTGTATAAAAATATTAATTTAGAAATTGAAAAACCCCTGACTCCAATTTATTTATAGCTGAGAACCATATCGATCATATCAGCTATAGAAGAAAAAATCGGCATCAAAATCGGTTCATCCGTTCGGGAGCTGAAACCACACAGACCACAGACTGAAACATACACAGAAACGTCAAACTCATCGTAACCCCGTCGTTTTTGCATCGGGGGTTAAAAAGAATGTCAAGCCAATGAGTGGTAGAGTAAAGCAACAGTCATTTTGGCCGTTGCATGAATGGGCCGACTCGACCGGGGAAGCACCACCTTCTCACAGAATATCGACGTCAAGTAACAGTATTTGAACTGTTGCGTTCCGTTTGGTGAGTGAGAGTGCCGGAGCCCAAACTCCTTTCCTATCCCCTCCCAAACTTCTTTCCCATCCCCTCCCAAACTCCTTTCCCATCCCCATTCCTTTACCGGGTCGGCAGCGCGAGTGTGACGCCACTGGTGTTGCACACTTCCATAGGCCGCGGTAACCGCTTCCCATCAGGTGGGCCGTGTGCTTGTGTGCCACCTTAGTGGTATAAAAAAGCACGCTATGAAAATTTTGTAAAACGATAATTTGAAATCAAGTGTGTGAATATTGGGACTCGAACGTATTGGCTCGAATATCCTATCTCTAAATAAAATAGCTATGGAGTCGGGAGCATTTTTCTTTTACAATCGCAACGCTTATTTCACAACCTAAAGGTCCCTCGCAGAATTGAAATGAAACAGTAAGACAATGCATTCAATGGCCCTTCAGAGGAAGACGGCGAGAGGGTACTCCTCCTAATCCTTAAAACAGTAAATTTCTAGTCAATTGCTTTTCTATGTTAGATTTAAGGCAAAAACTCCGAGCGGGGTCAGTTTTTCTTCGCACTATTATAGTTCATAAGGCATAGGGGGCAGTCTGATTTTAAGCGGTTTCCAAAAGCTAAAGGCGACTGACCGTTGATGCTGTGACAACACGATTTGAACGACCCACATATTGTTGGTACTCTGCAGGTATTTGCATGTTGCAGATAATCAGAAAAACTATTATCATCATCATAATCATCATATCGTTGAGTGCCGGTTACATCCGAGACTCTGACTTTTCCCAGGGTCCGCTTTTCGCCTTTTACTCCTCCACTTCGCCCATCCCTGGCAGTGAGACCACACACCACCGGAATACCGAATTTCTCAATTTTATACAAAGACTGCGGTTTTGGTTGCGTGTGGTCATTAAAAATTATTCAACTTTTTTTTATATTTTGGCGCAACAAAAGTAAGTGACATCAAAAATGCAACATTTCATATGCAATGCATTTATTTATGGAAATTTATACAACTTTTATTTGAACCAGGAATATCGCTGTGATGATGATAATGATGCATAACCTTCCTTCTACCACAGATTACATAATATTATTCTAACTCCTACTGATCAGCTTCTGCTCTACATAACTCTAAGGAAATGGTATTGTTTTACGACTATTGCATGTAGAAGTACTTCCTTATTCAGGCTACTGATTATTTATTCAAGATATACAATACTGTATACTGTACTGTAAATTTCGATGGCTATACATTCGAAAATAAAACTATTTTTAAGGTATTCTGTCACGATTTGTTTTGTGTTATCATATTATTTACATTGATCCCGATGTTTTGGTTGCTTTTCAGCAGTCATAGTCACGGGGAAACTAGAATGGTGGTTTTCTCATGTATTGAAGTACAAAGTTGTCTCAAAGTCGAACGCCTATCAAATAAAGGAACTCTCAACCGCTAACTCTTTTCAATTACACCACAACGACCGATTGTCTTAACCCAAAACCGTCTCATCTAGAAATGCATCAGATAGTGGAGAGCCGCAGTTATGTCTCATAAACTGCCCCCGGGTCATTCCGATAGCCATTCTCCTAGCCACTGGCTATTAAATGGTAATGTCATGTCAATGGGAATAGGCTTAAAATAGGTTTCGATTGTTGTACACTTATTGTCTTCTAAGTTGTTGGCTTACGTTGATGGTTTGTTTTTGGTATTTGGATAGGTAAGTGAGCTTCTGATGTGGTTCAAAGTGTTTTGATACGATAAAGAGATTTTGTGAATGAGGTTTTCTGTAAGTTTTTTGTGATGTTTTTGGCAGAGTTGGAATGTTTTGGCTGAATTCGAATTTAATTTTGATATTGAAATATAACTATTTTTAACGGATTCTATCGCGTTTTATTTGATGTTATTTTATATTTTACATTGATCCCGACGTTTCGGTTGCTTTTCAGCAGCCATGGTCATGGTTTTGATTTGAGTTTTATTTCAAGGTGTGGCATTCGCGTAAACTTCCGGCAATATTAATTTTTGATAGTAGTGCATCTGCAAGTGTGGGTTTATCGGGCCCGTCAGAACCCACATCAACCTTACCTGCTAGCTGGTATACCTACTGATTAATCAGTAGGTATACCATTAATACAGGAGGCTCGAACGGAGGCTTCTCAGTCGGGGTTGGTGAATCAGACGGCAGTCACCCCCGTAAAAGCCAAAACAAAGATGGAGAGGAGGAGTAGTAGAGCGGATTGTGGGCTCCAGATTCCAAATATTTGATGCAACCAGGATTGACGCTGATGATGATGGTGTATCTTTTTTTTGAAGAAGTGAAGTCCAAAGTCCAATTCTAGATGCTATGCTATCCCTAGACTCTTAATGGTCGTGTAAATTCTGACCGCAAATACGCATGTTTCTTAATAATATTGGAATGAAATATAGCGTATGGAAGTAAATATTCTTGTCTAGAAAAATAGATGTTAATATTTAGGGTTCCGTACCCGGGGTAAAACGGGACCACTTTAAAAATAAATAATTAAATTAAAGTAAAACAAATATTAAAGGTGGGCTCCCATACAACAAATGTGATTTTCTTTCCGTTTTTGTAGATAATGCTACCGACTCGCACTTGGTCGGTTTTTTATTAGTACAAGGGCAGGCAGACTAGTCACCGAATTTACTGGTATCCCCGTCAAAACCTCCAGTAAAGATTTGTTTGAAGTCGGTTCATGTCGACAGTATAATGGCCGGGGTTCGTACCCGCGACCTCTCGCTCTCTTGTTGAGTTCTATTGTGGACCTGGACAGTGTAGAAACTGTGTAGTGGAAATGCGATCTCGAGCTACAGGAGGTCCTCCATATTCTACAGTAAACATATTTGGGCCGTCATAAGTATTTTGGCGGAATAGTAGCAAGAACGTATGATTCGTGAATTCCGAGTGTAATTATTTCGGTGAAGTTTTTGTGTATCCGAAGTCGATGTCCGTTTGATACAACGTTATAATTCGTATATGGAAACGTGAGTGCTTAGTCATGAGCGGCGCGATTAGCGATACCTGTTCGCAGTAATAGTTGGATTGTATCAAATATCATTTAAGTGTTTTGAATAGTATTTATTTATTTAAATGAATATTGTGAGTAAAATTTCAGTTTGGCCGAATCTAAACGGGTTGAGTGGAGGAAGAATATAATTATTTTGTTATAAATATGGTTGGGTTTCAAATGCACTTTATAGCTCCACACATATTGTTCTAATCAAGTAGGTACTCATTGAAAAGTAAAAGCAATAGTGGAGCCATGTTTCCAAGTGTGTGAATTTCGAGATGACTGCAGGTAGAGATGAATGGAAAATCCACATATTTTGCACTGACCCCAAATCAATAGGACGAGGGCAGGAAAATTACCATCATGACTATTATAGTGACACCTCTGATATTGCAAGCACCTCTAATTAGACCATGCTTATAGGTTATAAACAGAGTAACAACTATTTCCTCTCCGCAAATTTAGTAATACATACATACATACATACATACATACATACATACATACATACATACATACATACATACATACATACATACATACATACATACATAAACTCACGCCTATATCCGCGAAGGGGTAGGCAGAGGTGCTAGCACCCACATTTCGCCAGTTTATGTTTAGGTCCCAATGTAATAGGTGGCGAGCTTATTGCCATTAACCGGGCACTTTTAAACCTGCGATAAATACACACATAACTTCGTAAAGCATCGAAAAGTCATTGGTGTGTGCCATGGTAAAACCTGGGATTGAACCCGAGACCTCGTCTCAGCAGTCCATTACCCATACAACTAGGCTACCGCGGTTTAGTAATATTAGATAAATAATATGTGTACTCTATTTATGGTATAATAATCCCACCAAATTCCCTTGAAAAATACGTAACAAATAAAGCATACGCCAAAAAATCGCATCGATACAATTCATCTTCAAGCGTTTTCTTAAACCGCTATTCTACGCTTACCCAAACAGCACAACAAATACGTACAAAAAGTACAATTTCAATATATCGCGAAGACATTGATTGACGGATCCCGCTGGGCTGTCCCTCGAAGCCACACTTTTTACCTATTTAGCAAACGATTTAGCGTTTAATTATGTTTTACCTACTTAACGAACGATCTTTTTTATACTGTTGAGATGGCAAACAAGCAGACATCGATGGATGGCAATCGATTATCGATGCCTATAAAAGTTTACACCCCCAGTTGCGTCAATCACGAGAATGGCAATTAATGTTGATTGACTGCGTATTTATGGGATAGAGATACTCATGCATCTATGCATATGAGACTATGCAAGTTTTTTAGTCCTAATAACTTTGTTATTCCCGGTTGCATCCTAAGCTTGCATTTTGGAGCCCGGGTCTACTCTCCTATTCTTTCTCTTGCTTTGACTTTTCTAGGCTTTTTTGAGAGCGACTACCATCTGACTTCCAATCCCGTGAGGAAAGAGCCTCATTCGCTAATCAGTTAAAATACGTATTTTGTATTTGATTTATTAGGGACAAAAAATTGTTATGCGTTACAATAAATCTTAAGGGGTGAATTGTGCATTTTTAGTTGTATACTAGCTACACTATACTATACTAGGTATACTACTAAAAAAGGTCCAACCCACTCCATAAGATTTATTGTAACGCATAACAATTTTTAGTAACGCATTTTTTGTAACAATTTTTTGTGTAAAAAGCGCGTTACCCACACTATTGTCGTGTACGAAATGACAGTAAGTTTAAGAGAGATAAACTAACGGACGCGTACTTAACAAAGAAAACAAATTGTATTTAAAATCAAAACTAACATCCGTTTAGAGGAGATTGGCGAGAAATTCAGAAGCCATTTTCTTAATTTTTTTTGAGTAAGTTCAAAAATGTCGAAGTCAACAAAATATGATACGTAGGTTGCTAATAATCGGCGCTGAGGTGCCCGCTCTAAAGCATTTAAGTTCTACACATTTCCGTCTAAAACAATCACACCTCCCGCTTATTAACAGTCCTAGGTACTACGTAACATAACTTATTAGTAAGTTCAATACTAGGCGATAGCCTAGTGGTGTACGTAGCGGACTGCTGAGAAGAGGTCTCGAGTTCGATCCCCAGTCGTCCCGGGCACACACCTCTGACTTTTCGTAGTTATGTGTGCATTAATAAATGTTAATTATCGCTCGCTTAATAACGTGCCCGGTAGATGGCAATAGGCTCGCCCCCTATTACATTGGGACCTTTAACATAACTGGCGAATCGTGGGTGTGTAAGTCACCGCTACCTACCCCTTCGGGGATACAGGCGTGAAGTTATGTGAAGTTATGTGTCAATACAATTGAATTTATGGTTGCATATGCCGTACATCACCATAACCATAAGCAATGTACGTCTGTATTTCAAGCTCAAAATTGTGTAATGCTTTAACACTTCCATGTAAGGAATCCTAAGCCGCGGTAGCCTAGTGGTATGGGTAATGGACTGCTGAGACGAGGTCTCGGGTTCGATCCCAGGTTTTATCATCGCACACACCAATGACTTTTCGATGCTTTTCGAAGTTATGTGTGTATTTATCGCAGGTTTATAAGTGCCCGGTTAATGGCAATAGGCTCGCCACCTACTACATTGGGACCTAAAAATAAACTGGCGAAATGTGGGTGCTAGCACCTCTGCCTACCCCTTCGGGGATATAGGCGTGAGTTTATGTTATGTTATGTTATGTTTATGTGTTAGGAATTCTAGTATGAAAGCACTTGTAAAAGATAGTGCAATTTTTTTTTTATATGTACCATTTCAATTCCGTGCATGAAAACAGCAACTTGGTGGGGTTCCATACACCTCCTCGATTTTATGTTTTTTATTATTTTATACAGTTTTAAGGAACTAATAAATCATTTTACCTAATTCTAAACACTATTATAGCAGTCAAGTATATAGCCTGAGGGGGCTACACCACCAACGGTCGGTGAAGAGTCGGTAGCGTAGTAGTTAAGGAGTCGACCCTATGATCGAGAGGTCCCGGGTTCGAATCCTGGCCATTACACTACCGACGACGTGAACCCACTCCTAACACAAGCAATTTAGCTTAGCTGGAGGGACTACAGGGAATATTAGTAATTTCGGTTACTAATATTCTTTAAAAGAAAAAAAAACCAACCAACGGAGTCACCTTGACAAAATAGGAGGTCAAATAATAAAAAATACTCTTAATAAATTTATATAAAATGACCCATCTAAGGTGCATCATTCAATAACTGCCCATATTGCGGGGATCGATCGAGAGGGGTCAAGACATCACATTACGGAGAGGGTCAATCGATCGACTGTGGGCGCGGGTCAGTCGATCGACAAATTATGTAAAGTGTCCAGTCATTATGCGACCCACTGACGGCTCTATCTGTAATATAGAAGACGATGAATCTTGATACTTGTAATTTTTATATCCAGCTTTCATACATTAGTAAAATAGTCAATAAGTACTCGACCCATTATTGGTAAGCGATTACCGTGATCTATGATTACCGAAATTTACGAAATGCAGTATTCTGCTACGACCTCTGTGGCGTGGCGGTAGTGCGTTCGACTGCTAAGCCAGAGGTCGCGGGTTCGATTCCCGCTCAGTGCTAATATGTATATTTGCATTGGTCTGGCTGTTTCTATGTATAATATGTATTTATTTACAAAAAGAAATAGTATTTAAGTATGTTTGTCCGCATTCTACAACCCATATGACAAGCTCTGATTAGTTTGGGTCTAGATGGCGTTGTGTAAGTACACAACGCCATCTAGACCCTTAACTTTAAATAACCTTGACCTTGACTTTAAATAAATAAATATTGTAGGACAAAGTTGTCCTACAATATTTATTTATTTAAAGTCAATATTAATTGAGAGGGTGATATTTACTAGGTTTTCACCTATTCGTGCTCGGAAAAGTATGTGACTTATCATCCTCTAAGCGTTTTCTAGATTCAATTAGGGTCGGCTTTCAGTTTAACTACGAATCGGCTGAACTTCGATATTTTCCGTGAAGCGGCGACCTTCTGACCTCCACAACCCACTGGCGGTATCGAAGTCCAGGTTGCCGAACTTTTTAGGGCTCCAACTACTCCAACGATGATTTAAAGTGCTCGCTGAGATACGGAGTCGCTCTCTGAGAGTCTCATTGAGTTAAGAACCACCCAAGTCACCCATCCTAAGACTCGCTAGAATTTTATTCCCTTTTTTTTGTAATATGCTTACTTCTTAGCCCCGAGTTCCTCATTGCCTGTTTACTATCTATAAAATTGTTGAACAAATGTAGGTGTTAATAAAATACTATCCGGCGATATAAATATAAAGTTTCGTTCCAACAGCAAATATCAAAACTGTTTAATCCACCTAAAACTATAAGTAGTTGCAGCCGCATCCACCACGTGCGATTTACAACCACAGGCCACGGTAAGGGGAAGTTTTATTAAGAAGTACAATTATTTATTTACACTATCCGCAGTCCACTACCCCTGACCAGACTGTCTGTTTGTATGGTAATATTGTTTGTGTGCCTCCACCAAAGTTGTAGTACCGGGGGTTTGGGCACCACGTGTGTATACGGCGACGAAATTATACAACTTCTTTGAAGGGAAAAATATTGTTTATTTATCACCACACGGACTTCCTACTTATATTATTAGGGATTTACGCGGTTGTTTTAACTTTATATTGCGGACTGGGACGTATAACGCGGACTCGGCCCAAAGATAGGGCTTAAAGCGAGATTCTTCTCCGGATACTTTGCTCAGCTTCAGTCGGAACGGCTCCACCAGACCCGTTCAGACTCCAACTGTCTAGGCCGCGATTGTTTTATTAACTTCCTAATTCAAAGTTTTGAAATGGTACAATAGTTTTATTTAAACTCTGACACATGATGGCCAGGTAAATGAACTGTAGTGGTCGAACGAGGTCGGACACTACAATACCTACATATACAGTCAGTACAGGCCCCGTACTGTCAGGGTGTATGGACCACATCCTAACCTGGAAATCGGTACACAGGCTGATTAACAGACAAGGCTCTGGCACAGGCTGTCCTCTCGGTGTTGAGGGGTCAGACGACAGTCACGACCGCAAAAGTCAAAATAAAGTAAATAATGGAAAGGTTGTGAACCCTGGGCTCTAAAGTACAAGCTATGGACGCAATCAATGGCGTTCGGATGAAGAACCATATACCCTTTTTTTTCGTGCGGAAATCCCTTCGTATACACGCCGGCCAACTGGGGGCGGCAGCATAAGATACATTCCGTGTTTTCATTATCCTCTCCATCATCATTATCATGATCTTAGCATTGTTTCCGGTTACATCTGAGGCCTTCATCCGAAGCCCAGGTTCCGTTTACTCCTCTTCCTTTTGGTTTGATTTATACGGTTTTTATGGGATTTCTTTTCAACTCTAAGCAGAAAGCGTGTGTCAAAGCCTCGTCTGTTAATCAGTAGGCCGGTTTGCTAATGAGATCGGCTTGAGAAAAGAAGCTTTAGCTGGGGCCCAAAAACACACCTACTCATCATCCTCTATTTCTTTAGTGTGATGACTCTCATCATCGTTCTAAATAAAAGAGTGTAAGTAAATTCACATTTTAAATTACAAAATATGTTCAAACCAAATCAACTATTACCGCCCAACTTATCAAAGTAAACAACCTTGTTAGATGAGCTTCCGATATTATGCAGATTATATTATTATTCATACTGTTTTTGCAGAGGGCTTTGAGCAGCATCGAACCCCTAATCTTGCTCCTTGTTTAACAAAATCTCTCTTTCATCTACACTCAATAACCTACATCTAAAATCAACTTTATTTTGATAGTAATAAGAACGTTTTGTATAATAATTATTTGTGTCAAACTGTAAATATATGGTTGTATGTAGTACCGTCTCTTAAATATAGATGGCGCTAGCGGCAATGCAAATTTCCGATAATGTAATTTCGAATGATGAAAAATTGGGGCTGCCAGACTATCCGATTATGAAAACATCTGTAAGTTATTCCGACTTATTATAATATAATAAGATTAAGGTGTGGTGCTTTATTATTTCTTAATGTTTGTTTGATATGGGGAGGGAGGTCTTTTTTTGCTTTTTTTCCATAATTGGGAAATGATACGGAAACTGTATACGGAAATTAATTTTTGGGCGGGAAGGAAATGATTTTGTAAGTGGTATTTTTTTATATACCTACTTAATGAGTGTTTAAATTCATTTGAGCTTATTCAAGACCGATTCCCAAACTACTAAGCTACCGACGATATTTTGTGTGTGCATAGGAAATGAATAAATCCTGAATATAATTTTATGAACATCAAAAATATTGCATCTACATTTACAGCCAGATAAGCAAGCAGGTGATAAGAGAAAAGAATCTGGTAATAAAAGCTATGTTTTTTCTCTTCTCACCAGCCTTACTAATATGACTAATCTGTAACTAGAGAATGAGGCCACTCTCTTCGTTAACAAGGCTCACGTAAAATATGATAAAAGCCAATAGAGTAATGGCCAGGATTCAATCTTGGGACCTCTCGATCGTAAGGTAGACTCCGTAACCACTAAGCTAGGTACGGCTTTATGTCGTTGCTGTTTATTGACAACGCACAAGATATGGGTGAAGTAAATTACACAATATTTGTGTATAATTCTCCATAATTTCAACAGTCGACGAGTCGACGAAGGTCGTAGATCATCACGTCGAATCGTGAGAAGTGAAAATGAGTTACTATATGAACTAATTACGGATTACGAATTACTAAGATACGTATAAATGAAAGTTTTAACGTTCATAGCCTACATTATGTATTAGCATAATATTGGGTGTATGGGATAGGATGGGATCCCATCAAGAACTTCGGGGCTAAACTAAACTCACCAGTAAACCAGTACACCTGATTTGATTGACGGACGAGGCTCTGGCGCAAGTTTCCCTCTCGGGGTTGGTGGGTCAGATGGCAGGTGCTCCCGTAAAAGTCAAGATAAACCAAATCGAGAGAAAGAGTAGGAGATTGGAACCAAGCTTGTAAAGTAGGTACAAGCTTTGGATATAACCGGGACTAACGCTGATGATGATGATGACTTATCAATAAGTTAGTACACATACAATGTCGAGTACAGTCGCCCTCGGTATTAGTTTAACATATTCCAAGGTACCGACCCTCTTAGCTCTACAACATTGTTAAATTTATGCTCTGAAGATTCCAAAAATTATTATACACCAACTTATTTATTTCAATGTAATGATCATTTTTAATTTTTTTAGTGTTCAGCTACTTCTGAGGACGACTGTACCTACAGCAGTCGACTCCGCATGCTGCGAACGCGAACAATAGATTTGAAATGCGCATTCCTTTAGTTTCTGCCGGGCTCAGAGCTCAATGCACAAATCTAATAGCTCGAAGCGATTGAAATAGTCGCCCCTTTGAAGAATTATACGTACAGGAATTAATGATACGTTTCGCATAAATATACCTGTAGTTTTGCTGTTTGAACAATGGTTATTTCTTGAACCTTATGAATGAAAAGTTGAAAAACGAGTGATTATCTTAGTATTTTTAATACGTAATTAGCCGTCAAATTGACTATCCTAAAAAAGTAAATACCTTCCCGTCTTTTGCAAAATAAAATACTCTTCCCACTACTGCAGAATAAAGCTACGCCATCTGTTGACAATCTGTTAACTTACACGCGTTGTTAGTAGTTCCACATGTGTTACACAGGTGGCGGCTGTTGTCGTATAAAACGAAGAGGTTCTTTGATAAGATTACTTGCTTTTTGTGTTATTTCTTTTTAAATGATAATATTTTGTAGTCCATGTTATAATATATTAATGATTTGAATTACTTGTTTCAGATACTACGCACAAGAGAACTGGTAGAGTATATTTTTATTTTATTTCCAAGTATTTTTATTAAAATAAACTTATAATTATAAAAACCTATGAAGGTATTGTATTAGTAGTTTTATAAATTTTTCATACTTTTTTTCCAAGATGGCACCTGAAGCTCCACCGGAATCTGTCAGCATTTCGTGTTAATGATATGCCTACCTTATAAAAATCAAAAATGGATCGGTAATTTAGTGCGAAGTTAAATTCTATCTTTACTGGCGTATAATAAGAAGTCAACTTGAATAATACTTGAATGAAATTCGTGTCCCGATATTTCTCCCTTTTTTTTTAAATGTACCTATAACTTACGTATTTAATTGGGTATGTGTAACTACTTATTTATTGTATTTTTCATTTATAATTAAACAAAATGTAGGCCACCGATAAACAATAATGTTGTTTTTTTAAAATTTTATTATGAATGATTGTTTTGGTCTAAATTTAAAGCCATTTAAATAGGTATCCTGCTCATTACCTATTCCATTCATTAATTGCCTGACGCTATAGACAAAATCTAATTTCTTTTATAGTCTTCAAGAAGGGCAAAAGAATTTTATTTCAGGGACCGTTAGATGTTAACCCTTCCGTTGCTAATGAGCGCCACACTCAAGGAATTAAAACTTCAATTCGTAGGAATCAGAGGGTTAAGCATTTTATGTTATGCGCGGGTACAAATTAACCGTGTAATGTTTTTTATTTGTTCGTTTTGTTATGTTGCTTTTTCTGGGGCACAGGTAAACAATGATCAAATCATTTTTTATGACGATTAACAGCATCCGCTGCTTTATGCGCAAACATGCGGGGGCACAATTTCGTGCAAATAGTATGTAGGCTTTTGCCCGAAATTCGCTCAATATTATTTGCTCAAAACAGGCGCCAACACACGTATGACGCAGCGGCTGACCTAAGTTTAATATATTTACCTCGTGGAAGCTCGGATTCCAGTAAGTTTCGATCTAATAAGACATCATTATAAACTAAAATCTTCGGGGTCCAAGCCAACCTCCCCAGTGATCCAGTACATCTGCTGATTGACGGATGAGGTTCTGGCACTGGTTTTTCTTTTGGACTGGGGGGTCTGTCGCTCCTGTAAAGGCCAAGGTAAGCCACACAAGGAATAGACCGTAAGACTCTAAAGTGGAAGCCTTAGATGCAACTGGATGACTGCGGGGGATAATGATGATAGTGTACTAAACCCCACCCACGTGGAGTTCTGATCCCGTTCCAGCGATCCTTTCGAATTTCGGCCGAATCTAAGTATCCAGCAGTTTTGCGTGATTGAGGAACAAACAAATAAATAAACTTGCTTCTCCATTTGAGCATCAATCCCGGTTGCATTCAAAGCTTGTATACTTTGTAACCCGTGATTACAACTCTGATTTTTATCTTTATTTTGGCTTTTACGAGAGTTACTGCCTTTTGACCCCAACCCAGAGAGGAAAGCTTAGAGCCTCCTCCGTCAATCAGCACGTGTACCGTCTTGCAAAAGTGGTGGGGACCCATAGGACACCCAGGACCCACAGGGAACACAAAATATCTAAATGTGCGGATATCCCTTCGGATACCCCCCCGCCGACCAGCGGGGGTGGTTATGTCGGGCTTGAACCGACTAACCGCACGCCGTCTCGGGTCTTTAGACGCCGGAGTGTAAGGTTGCCCATAGAGCATATCCCTCGCACCCCGACTGACCCTGGGCTATCTCCGGCTTCGAGATGGCCCCCTCGGGTTTGGGAACCACGGTGTCTTGCCCCGGTTTGGGGGAGGGGCGCTAGTTGCCCCGCCGTCCCGGCCTGCTTCTGCTGGGGTGACAGGCGGCCTCACCGGTCACCCCCAGGCCTGCGTTCATGGAGGACCGAGGTCGTTAAGCGACCTCCTGGGACGCGCGGCGAGCACGTTGTGGGCTCGGCGGGCCGGGAGAGTTCTAAATCTCTGCCGAGCGAGAGGACTTCCACCCCGATGGCTGCCACGAGGTCACGCCTCGGCGCCTCCCACGCCGGGCAGTCCGCCAGCGTGTGCAGCCCCGATTCCTCGCTCGCGTCGCAGTGATGGCACAAATGTCATATACCTATAGATTAATAATGTATATCTTGAAGGGTTGGCATAATTATTTCGAAAATGTTATTGTTCTAATTAAGAGTAAACCTTGGTATCGGAGTAAATTGAGACTTCAATTATTTCACGCACCTTTTTGTGATATACGTCCTTTTGACATGACAGGCTGAAAATTTACAATTGTATTTGGTTCAGAAAACCGCATTGGCACCTTTACTACAGACGAATATGTAGATCCGTCAATACTACAGGTCCATATTGGCGGAGTTCATAGTTCATCCCCTATTTGTGGGTGATTTGTTATTCTAATTCGATTGCGCCCTCACATTCGTATTAGACAGACCGGCAGGGCTGATTTATAGTCGAGATAAGGTTGAAGGTCGATTTGTCTGTGTCTTGCGTTATTGATAATACTTTCTTATTTGTTTTTCTTCTACATGTGTGGGTTCTTATAGTAGCTATTACAGATGTTTACATGTGAGTGTATACGCACCAAGACTTCGGAGCCAAACCAACCACACTTTTTTGCTTCCGTCTCATTGCTGTCCATCCTAAGGTGGCAAAATCGCTTTTAGCGATAAGACATTGTACATTCAACGGTTTGCGTACTACTTATTGAGCGAAGCTCTGAAAGAGTGATGTTCTCTCTTAGACGACTCATGTATTTCGGTTGTTCGCTGACTCCTCTTAAAAAATCCAACCGATTTAGATCAAATTTGGCATATGTATGTTACCGGTAAAGCTCGAACTACGGTAAATCCTAACATTTTCCGGTAAATCTTAGGATTTACCAACACGAGTTGGTAAATGTTATACTGTTATTATACAAATAAATTCCGGCGCTTCACCGGTTGCTGCCGCGGCACGCTCGCTTCGCTCGCTTGGCTCGCGCTCTGTTGGGGTCACAGTTCTAACCTAACCTAACCCACTTTACTTATTTTCACACTAAGCAAATGCATTATTTTGTAAAAAAAAATTATTCCAAAAATAAGTTAAATGGATTTATACTGGCGACATTCTGCCTTAAGTCGCATAAAAAACTACATAGGCACATATAAAGCTCAAATTCACATATACGTAGGCACAATAAGTTAACATTGTAAACATCTCCACTTCCTAACTCGTGTACTCGATAATCTAAAAGTCAACGTGCCTACAATATTATACGTACAGCGTCAGCCCTAATCCACTCGTCGTAGACGGATTACCTCGGCGCGGCGAAACTTCAAAGCGAGCGAGGGTTGCCGCGCGCCGTGTGAATTTTAACACTATGTTTGTTTGAAATCTTAGATCATGATAAGGAGTGGTACTAGTGGAAATATTTGAGGTTATCTTTTATATCTTAAAGATGTGTTTTCGGTTGCGAAATGAATATAGAAGGTTTGAGAGATTTTAGTTCATTTTGCTCAAGGTCTTGGCCAAAACGCACTGAGGTACCTATATTAAGTATTTGAGTATAATATCAAGGATATAGTGAAGGAGAAATGGGTAAAAGGGGTGTATGAAGCCCACCAAGATCTTCGGAGAACAATCTAACTTCACCTGTAAGTCGATACACCTGCTGATTGATGGACGAGGCTTCCCTCTTGGGGTT
The DNA here is from genome assembly GCA_946251805.1 of Cybosia mesomella. NCBI lineage: Eukaryota > Metazoa > Arthropoda > Insecta > Lepidoptera > Erebidae > Cybosia > Cybosia mesomella. Next base: position 18,434,196 of record OX276409.1, read on the forward strand.
GGGGGGTCAGATGGCAGTACTGTCTTTAATGCTAGGCAAAACAGGGGCTCTATCATGTATCAATACTTATCCAATCATACACGTGTCACGATCATGAAGCGCTATCATTAGTCATCTCTGTTTTTAACAAACAACACATATACTCACACCTGTATAGTCGCAAAGGGCATAGATAGAGATGTACTAAGGCCCACATTGCACAAACTAAGTATGTTTTCAGTCCCATGTTATTCCCCCAAGTCTAATATCAGCCATATTTTCCAGAATCCAGGCTCGTACCGAGATAAGCGTCGGTAGTTTAATGATTTAAGAGTGAGGCCTTACGATCGAAAGGTCCCGTGTTCGAATCCTAGCTATTACACTACCGACATGAACCCAATTATTAATAATTAATTTGAACTTTCTTCCTTAAAAAAAAACTAACCGAAAAACTCAATAACATTCTTCCGTATTTGGGAAACGAACCTGGTATCTCATGTTCTAATGTATTCCTAGGTAATAAAGAACTTACTTTCTTATTTTAAACAAAAGACGGTAATCCTTTAAAAAATCTTGGATAACTCCGTCTTTAATGGGGACTTAATAAGTCCATATTTATCACCTATTTATGAGGGCACTTTTTGAAAGGGAGAAAGTCCATTACTTTAAATTTCCCTATGACAGGTTGAAAAAATATGTCTAATGACATTTTTTATCAGGGTTTTTTTTTAAGAAGTGCACGTCAATATGACTTCTCCTCGCTTGATGGTAAGCTGAAGTTGTAGTTTCAGGAATGAAGGTCACTAATATAGATGTTTCCACAATGCTACAATGGAGGCTATTATTTTACCGGCCCTAATAGATGCTTGGGTGGGGTGTGGTGTGATTTGAGTTACCTTGGCTATTACGGGGAGGCTATTATTTTACCGGCCCTAATAAATGCTTGGGTGGGGTGTGGTGTGATTTGAGTTACCTTGGCTTTTACGGGAGCGACTGTCTTCTCACAAATCCGCAAGAGGATACCTGTGGTATCAGCAGATGTCGGTACATCTGCTTATTAACACAGGTAACCAACCTCACCTGCGAACCGGTGCTAGCAGATCAGGTTGGCTTAAACCCCGAAGATCTAAGTAGAGCCCCATAAACCTATCGCCTACTTACAAATACTGCGATATATTAAAAGTAGGGAGACTACTTGTAATAGGTATATCGCAGTCTTTAAACATCAAATTAAAAATTTAAAAAACCCCAGGACATAGCTAAGAACACTCCCAACTAATTAACCTTTCAAATAAAAAAAAACAGAATCAGTTCATCCGTTCGGGACCTACACACACACACCTAAACATAAAATTCATAAAACTCCGTCGTTTTTGCGTCAGGGGTTAAAAAGCAATTTAAAAAAAAAAACGACGTATTAAAATTGTCAATTTCGTCCATTGAACCATAGCGAATGATTGCAATAAATAAAGACGAGTACAGCAGGTAGGTCCTCGGGGACGGTGTGTACCCGCCCTTAGCGATATAAAGAAAAAAGGATTGCTTACTTTATTATTTTTATTAGTACGCCAATCTGTTTGTTTGATGGGTTTAATGCTTATGTAGAGGATGTTTCATCTTGGGATGTGTTGATATTTTATAAGCTTTTAGTTTTACATGTTCAAGCCCGACATAACCGCCCCCGCTGGCCGGCGGGGGGGGTATCCGAAGGGATTTTCGCACGATAAAAAAAAAAAAGGTATACTATGAACATATACGTCTGTGTGTTCCCGAAGACGAGGCCTTTTTAGGCAATATCATTGTTACATAGTTCATAGTACAGAATTTAAATTAAAAAAAAGAGTTAAAAGAATTTAAAGTAAAAAAAAATGTAGGTTTTTTTTTTTTTAATTTATAACTTCTTATATCTATCAATCAGATTGGGAGAGGCAAGATAATTGATTGCTTGATAATCTATTGTCATCAGCCTCCGAGTATTTTCCCAAATCAGTTGAGGTCGGCTTTTTCAGTATGAAGCGGCTGAACTTTGATATTTTCCATGAAGCTACTGCAATCTGACCTCCACAATCCACTGGCGATATCGAAGTTGTCGGACTTTTTAGGGCTCCAACTATCCGTTACTAGTAATCCAATTTCGGTTTGATTGCGGTCAGGGGTCAGCAAGTGCATAGCCGGACAGGGGGATTGTGGTCGCAGCACTAGTGGGACCGGTGGGTGTCGCGCGGTGCTGCGACGACAATCCTCTTCTGATGTGGCCGTCAAGCTGAGTGCCACCATTGTTAACACGGTACGTGTATGTAATGGTGACCCTCTTTCCTGAGACTTTACCTTCAGCTTACCATCAGGCGAGGTGAAGTCAAATTGACGTGTCCTAAATATAAAAAAAAAAAACTACTACTACTGACTGATGGACGCATGCTCGGGCGCATGCTTTTCTATCGAGATTGGAAGGTCAGACGACAGTCGCCGCCATAAATGCCACATATCTGAAAGAACTCCAAAGCTAAAGGAGGCGAAGGAGTAAGCGGACCCCGAAGTCCAAAGCGCAAGGTTTGGATGCAAGCGGAATTTGCGCTCTGATAACTTTTTTTTTTTTTAATATTTAGGACACGTCAATTTGACTTCACCTCGCCTGATGGCAAGCTGAAGGTAAAGTCTCAGGAAAAAGGGTCACCATTACATACACGTACCATGTTAACAATGGTGGCACTCAGCTTGACGGCCTCATCAGAAGAGGATTGTCGTCGCAGCACCGCGTGACACCCACCGGTCCCACTAGTGCTGCGACCACAATCCCCCTGCCCGGCTATGCACTTGCTGACCCCTGAACGCAATCAAACCGAAATTTGATTACTATGGAGGGTTTTTCGCAATCGTGCACGGTGGTACCCACCCGGCCGAATTTTGTGACAAATTTGTGTCATCAAATTTCTACCACCAGTGAAAGACAACCATGAAAGAATTGCATTTTAAAAAACAGCCTGTATAAACCCCTCGCAAAACGAAAATATGTTCATCTAAGCACCTTGCAAGCGATATATAAAAACCTTTAACCCATGTAATGACGATTTTAAACTCCCTGCCGTCGTTCTAAGCCATTTACCTTACTGTATTGTCTCTGGAATATGCCAAACTTTCTTGACCCTTGACATTGAATTCAGACAGTACATTTTTAAAGACGATGAGTTAAAACTGCGGTTCGTTTTACTTTGGCTATCTGTTTTATGTTTGTCTCTTATTGTCTAAGGCATAGACAAGCGTTTTTATTGTCTGTGGGGTTTAAAGTGGGGGCGCTTAAGTGCTGTAACTTTTTCCTTTCCGTTTAAAGGGGTTGTTATTTGAGATGCTGCGGGAATGTAAATTTTTGTTTTACAGATGTTTTTGTGATTGTAAATATGTCATTTTAGATCAATTATTTATCTATTTAATCCCTAGTCACTGCGGAAGTTTGTTTATTTGTTTGATATGTTTTCAATCCTTAACTACTTAACCGATGATCATGTAATTTTACTAGTTGTCATCAAGGGCATAGAAACGAAAATTTCATAGTGAAAAAAATAATGTTCGTCAGAGATAGTGAAATAATTTTCAGACGTTTGAAGAATAACGTGAACGAAGCCGCAGGTATAAGATAGTTTGGTAATAAAATATGAGAATTGACTGCTTCAGTGACACAGCTCAGAGCATAGTTTGTAGTCCCATATAATTAGAGACGAGCCTATCGTCGTCACGTTGACAGAGTATATTTCCTCTAGAAATGAACTGTCACATGTTCAATTCCTGTCCTGGATGTTGAAATTTTACGATGTAAATTTATAGAAAAATTTACTAATTACCTTTTTTTTTTCGTGCCGAAATCCCCTCGGATACCCCCTGCCGGCCAGCGGGGGCGGTTATATCGGGCTTGAACCGACTAAAGCCGCACGTCGTCTCGGGTCTTCAGACGACGGGGTATAAGGTTGCCCATAAAGCATATCCCTCGCACCCCGATTGACCCTGGGCCATCTCTGGTTTCGAGATAGCCCCCTCGGGTTTGGGAACCACAGTGTCCCCATCTTGCCCCGGTTTGAGGGAGGGGCGCTAGTCGCCCCGCCGTTCCAGCCTGCTTCTGCTGGGGTGACAGGCCTGAGGCCTGCGCTAATGGAGCACGGAGGTTGTTAAGCGACCTCCGACGCCTAAGTCGCCTGCGACGCGCGGCGAGTATGTTGCGGGCTCGGCGAGCCGGGAGAGTTCCAAATCTCTCCCGGGCGCACTCCGCCATCTCCTTCTCGAGCATTACATGCTTGCGGAAGGTGGTGGTGGTCCATGCACTCGCGCTCCGCACCATTGCTGCAATCATCAATCATGCCGAGCGAGAGGAGAAGGCGCCTCCCACGCGCGCCGCTCAGTCCACCAGCGTGTGCAGCCCCGAGTCCTCGCTTGCGTCGCAGTGATGGCTCTCAGGCGTTGGCTCCTTCCAGATCCGTGGCAGGTGGTCCCCGAAGCTCCCCTTACCGGAGATCACCTGCGTCTGTCGGTACGAGAGGCCTCTCCAGCCAATCCTCCATGATCTTTAAAAAAAATCAAAGAATGTAAGTACTCATACAAAATCTCTCATTATATTTCTATTAAGAATCATTTGCCTAATGAAGCTACGCATATAAGAATTATGTACATTCTAAATCGATATATCAGTACAGGAACTACGATGCCACAGACAGACACACACACACACAGAAATGTCAAACATATACCCCGTCGCCTTTGCGTAGGGGGTTAAAAATAGATAAACTCGGAAAATTCTAGAATTTCCATTCACCTACGATACACGTCTCGTTAATAAATTTTCTATCGCTCTATTTTTAGCTTCCATTGAGTATTAGGGACTAAACACACTTACCAAGTAGGAGAGGCGTCCGCTTTCCGGCCATGGCAAACATTTCCACTTATGATAATGTGCTATCGAGAGGTGTTAGGTTCCTGGGTCGACCAAAATGTTATTGGACTTATATGTTATACATTCTTGCGTTAAACGTTTGCGTTGAAAACAATTAGTCGCCTACCAAACATTCAAACATACAGACCACTTCTAGGGAATAATTTAGCCGCAACGAACGCGCTACATTCAACATTAATTTTTTACAATAATTGATTATTGCGTTCATAGTATGCACATTGAAGCCCGAGTTTCGCCTATTGTTTTTGTTCGGTGATTGGCTTTTCCGGTAGCGACTATCTACTGACCTCACAACCCTGAGAGGAAAGCCTGCGCCAGAGGCTGGTTCGTTTTTTTAGCAGGTTTACTGATTTGTAGGTGATGTTGCCTTGGGCCTCAAGGATATTAGTACCCTCTACTAGAGCCCTCTACACCCTGATAGAGACCTTCCTAGATGGATATAAGTACCTAATTACTGTAGGGGTAATTTAACTTGATGTTATGCAATCAAGGGTGGCAATCACTTATGGCCATCCCTATTTCCGACCGGATTTGGATAGCGGTCCCTTTTTCAGGCCATTTTGGTACAGTACGAAGGTTCCCTAATTAGGACTTTGCTTTTCCATCCTGTCTTATATAGTAATGTATGATGACAGCTGTGACATCGATCAAATAATTTATTCAACTCAGGATCGAATCCACTACCGCTTCCTGTCAATGGTTGGGTAATTGGTAGTTGTTGCTATGGGCCAATGATTTAAAATACTTATATTGAGGTCATATTGATACAATGTATTGAATATATATTTTTTACTCGTTGAACCGTAGAGGCTGTGTTCGAGCATCAATTTGCTTTTAAATCGAAGCTCTGACCTTCGTGTTGAGGTTTTATGGAAATTAAATTGTCTAATCAAGTTGATGGCACGTGGTGGTCAGAATAAATACTTGAGCTAATGTAAAAATACTGGTATTTTTTAATTTTTTTATATTTAGGACACGTCAATTTGACTTCACCTCGCCTGATGGTAAGCTGAAAGTAAAGTTGTAAAAAGTTGCCACATATGTGAGGCGCTCAGAAAGTTTTGCGATATTATAGAAAATTTACTACAGGTATAGAAAATATACCTATATCTCAAATATTTTCAATACATTTTGTAGTCCGCATTAGATAGTACATAGTACCCGCATAGTACCTTTACCTTCCCAAATGCAGTAAGCGCTCTTCTGGCGATGAAAACTGTTTTGGTTTGATTTTAATTTGGGGGAATAAAAAAAAACGGTTGTCTGTAAAGTCGGTTTACTGACGATAGTTGAACGTGACAACGTCATAAGAACGCGAGGTAACGCCGCATACGTCATGTGGTAACGCCGCATACGTCGTACGTTTTTCGTGCGTGCAGCCGGTTCCCTCGATTTATAAGACGTTGTCACGTCAAAAGTCACATAGTGCTAAAAACTTTCTGAGTAATCTGGTAAATACATGCATTCATACTTATCTAATAGTATAAATACGAAAGTAACTCTGTCTGTCTGTGAACTTTTCGATAGAATCCGTTAAAAAAAGTTTATTTCAATTGCCATAGATAGCTTAGAACCTGCAGAAGAACATTATATAAATTGTATTCCAGAAAATTGCAATTGTGGGCAGCGCCAAGGGAACAAGCCAAAAAATTCAATAATTTACTGTATTATATTTTGGTGAAATCGTGAGGTTTTAGTTTCCTGGTGAAGCAAAGTGTGGATTGGTTTGACCGGGTTATAATTTTATTTTGAAAATATAAGAAGCCAAAAAGATTTATGCCAGAATCGTAGAAAGTGCAAACATGTGGTCTCTGCCTACCCTAATGAGAAAGAAACGTGACTATACCTATGTATGTTCCACAAAGTTTTGAAGTTAGCTAGGATACCAGAAATATCAGTTCCTACTATTTCTTTAAAAAAGACCCTCCCAAATCCAAGTCAGAAAGTCGAAATCTTGTATTAAATAGCTGTCAAAATTAACAAAAACAAATGTTTTCCCAATACCCACCCTATCGGAACCTAACCCACCCTTCGAACAAAATCATTAATATTAACCCGTATCAACCCCATTGGACATAAATAAACATTAAAAATACAACCACAAAGGAGGGAACTGTAAAATATTCATTTCTGTTGGGATTTTTTTGCAAACCACTTCGCACCTCTCACTTAGGCGGTTCCGCGGAGATTTTTTTCTCCTTTTTTCTTAGGAATAAAATTTACATATTTCATACGCGAATTTATTTGGCTATCTGAAGATTACGAGTATGCTAATAAGGTTCTATGTTACTTTTGGGAGTTGCAGTCATATTTTAGATTTTCGCTTACATTTTTTTATAACGTCCTGTGTTGCCAATGTAAATTTTCTTGTACATTGTTTATGCTGCCGTTGATAGAAAAAAAAACTTGCACGGGGATGTTTAAACTTGAAATCGTATTTTACTGATTATTTAGTTTCTAATTGTATTTTTTTAGTATGTACCTACGTATCTACCTAAGTTAAACGATTAGTCTGGCCGGCAGGGGGTATCCGAAGGGATATCCGCACGAAAAAAAAAAGGTATTCCCGGTAACCACCGTACCGACAAACAATGCCGTCTCGTACCAAGTGGTTCGGAATTTCCTTTCTATGTCGCACTATAAAGAACTGAAATGTTCTACACGTACACGTGTTTCCTTCTTCCGTATCTTCTGAACTTCTACCTAGCTTCTTACCATCCAGTGGGTTGCAGTCAGTTGACGAACTGAATATTGAAAATAAACTTATCGCAGGTTCAAATTCCTTCCTAGATGTTGACTTTTTGCGATTTAAATTCGTATAGAATTATGCATTGTTCAATAAGCTTGCGATACTTTAATATCATAAAAGTTTATTCCATAAATATATTTATAGTTAGAATAACATAAAATCTGTGTCCGTCAGCCAACCGACGTATCACCACCATCTGACATGACAAATTATTGTTTTGTCCCACCAACCATAAAACAAAAGGGTACTATGATAATTTCAGAGAGCCGCACTAACTGGTCGGTTATATCTTTCTTAAAATAAGGAGCTTTACTGAAGTGGGAGTGTTTAAAACTTACTCGAATGAAGTTCTTTTTACATCTTTTAAAATATATTACAAGTTTTTGCATGCAGGGTACGTTTACGTTAATGTATAACCGTCATAAGTTAATTTTCTATTCCTAACAAAGTTCAGTAAGCAGTTGCTCCCGTAAAATTCAAAATAAACCCAATCACTGAAAGTAATAGTAAGAGAGCGGCCCCGGGCATTGGCTCTCGAATGAAAAAAAATACTTTTTCACACCTATACCACACTATAATCCATCTCAGTTTCAAATTTCATCCAAATCCGTTCAGCCAACATCTATCCATCGACCCAAACTTTTGCGTTTTTAATAGCAGTAAGATTTTACTGGATACATTTGTAAACATAAGTCGTCACATCCGCCCCAACAATACACCAACAAATTTGTTCTGGGAAAATCACTTTGTATGCTGAAAATATTCTTCTAAATATAAAACAATACCTTTACAAATATACACTTATGAACTTCAATGAGGGCTACTTTGTACCGTACCTACGTGTGTTTTGGTTATAAATGCTCGACTCAAATCGTATTGAGAGCAGAGAGCATTTTGCATTTATATTGCAACAATGTATTTAGTATAGGTACCTGCTGGGAATGAGGTGAACAGTATGAATACCTTCTGTCCATTAATTGATAAGTGCCCATAAAACCATCAACAGGAATTGACGGGTGCCCATACACCCATCAACATTAATTGACGGGTGCCCATACACCCATCAACATTAATTGACGGGTGCCCATACACCCATCAACATTCATTAACGGGTTCCCATACACCCATCAGCATTAATTGATGGGTGCCCATACACCCATCAATTAGTGGCTCATATCAAACAGAACAGAAAAAAATGCAAGATCTTCAAGGCGCAAACCTACCTCACCTGTAAGCCGATTCACTTGCTGATTAACGGACGAGGCTCTGGGGCAGGCTTTCTTCTTGGGGTTGGGGGGGTCAGATGGTAGTCGCGGATATAAAAGTAGTTAAAGCAAATAATGGAAAGGAGGATTAAGAGACCGGACTGTGGACTGGAAAGTGTAAGCTTGGTTTCAACCGGGCTTTTACTCTTGGATGAAGAATAATATGCATTCTTTAAAAGACAACAGCGTGATAGTAGAATCAGGAAACCATGAAGAACGTGATTTCTGTTGTAGTAAGAAGTAAACTGAGTGTGGCTGCGGGTGGATAGGACGGGGGTTGCCCTTCACCCGCAGAAGAGCCTCCCGCGAAGGGGTGATGTCCGATTGTGTCTGAACATTGCCTAAAAATGCTTACGGACGCTTGCAGCTATAACGCAGCCTGTGAGACAAAAAACATGCAATAAATAAATTGAGCGCCATCTAGTATAAAAGCGTATGATCTACGAACTATTTCGAACCATTTCAAAATTCAACCGATGCTACATCGCGCTCAACCACCAAAGGCGAATGTCGAAAGTTGGTACAAAATTCAAATAAGTAAAGAAAAGTAGAGACTCTTTTGTTCGTAGCTTCATCAATCTCTGTTCGGTATGGGGGACCCATCTGTTGACTAATACAGTTTTCAGGTTTTGTGCACAAAATGCGGTAATTTTCTAAAAATGTGTATGCTATGTGCATTCGTGCATACACTTACATACTACGGATATCATTTGAATATTCCAAATAAAATCGCAAATTAAAAATTACATTTACGTTTACGAAGAACCGCAATAAAACCACCAAGTGCAGCATTAGTTTTTTATAGTCATTTTATTGAGGAATGTATGCGCCCTGGCTGCGCCTTCAGAATATTTTATATGCAATATAAAATAAATAGACTGATTAATAAGCATATCATGATTCGCTACTGTCAACTGTCCACCTACTCAGTATGGCCGGCATGTTCTATTTTTGAAATGTGCAGTAACGGTCCCAGTGCGCGTGATCGTGTTACGTACCGAATTTTGACGTTCGGAGAAATTTGGCCGAGAGCTCTCCACCAATGGGGTCGTGGAATTCAAAATTTGCATCGTTTCTCTTTTTATATATTTAAATGTGGATACTTTGTTACAATTTTGTGTCGCCTATCGCTAGTAAATATCTTCATGAAAATAGTTCGCGAATACTAACTAGATGGCGCTGGATTAGTATAAAGTAGTAGTAGTTACAGAGTTTATCGATTACTTACAAACAAACAAATCTTTCCTCTTAATAATATTAGTACAGAAAGAAATCATACCTGGGTGACTGTGTTCAAAAATTAAAAATCAAATTAAATTTAAGTTGCCATAGAAACATCCTCAATCGATATTAATTTTTTTTTATTGTCTTAAACATTTATTACTACGCGTCTATTGGACAACAAGAATGGTATGGAGTTACTGTTATGCCTTAATTTATTGGAAGTCAATCCTATCTTTAGATGTCCGGTTCTTTGTCAACCTCGTAAGGCATGTAGCGGTATACTTATACCTATACTAAATAAAATATTTCAACATGAAATGATTTCCGTGTATTTGACCACCAAGACTATATGGTCAAGGTATTATGGACTTACTACCTTATATTCGTTGTCTACGCTTCCTATAACTACATTATGATAAGATTTATTTATTTGTCAGAATATTGTATTAAGTTCTTACAAAATAGAGTTCCATAATATTCTGCTGTCTCCAGCGTACAAATATTGAAACATAAAAACATAAACTCACGCCTATATCTCCGAAGGGGTAGGCAGAGGTGCTAGCACCCACATTTCGCCAGTTTATGTTTAGGTCCCAATGTAATAGGTGGCGAGCCTATTGCCATTAACCGGGCACGTATAAACCTGCGATAAATACACACATAACTTCGAAAAGCATCGAAAAGTCATTGGTGTGTGCCATAGTAAAACCTGGGATCGAATCCGAGACCTCGTCTCAGCAGTCCATTACCCATACCACTAAGCTACCGCGGCCTTTGCCAAATATTGAAAGGTTATAGTCTTAATTTAAATTATGTCAGCATTATGACAAATAAATAAATCTTATCCTATCTTATCTTATGCGCAGACGACCGCGGGGATAGCACGCGCGGGGGGGACAAGTCAGCTGACCGGTCAACGCCGCTCCCCACCTATACCTATATTTACTTCAGTGTGAACGGACTATCTTAATTTTCCAAAATTTGTATTTTTTATCAATTATAGTCACATTGAAGAACAAGTCATCTTTTTATTTAAAACTAATTGTCAATCCTAGACATTCGTAATGACATACAGGCCCAACTGTAGGTAAGCAACTTATTTTGTATATTTATTAGAAAAAAGAAACTAACACGGGCCTATTAAAAATCTTATTAAACAGCCCTTGTTCCATACTTTCCTGTCAGACATCAACTCTTCAGTTATTCACTCCCTTCCTTGCCAACTCCTCTTTCACACAGTTCATTCATCTTTTATGGGACCGACCTCAGCTACTAAAAACACAAGTTTAATCTTATCTTGGGCACCAGACTTCATCAAACAAAAAAGTATACACTTTGTGTTCATAAGAATGTAACTTTTGAAATAAATAAATTTATTGTTTAATTATTATTTATTATTAAAGCGACTATAGCCCGGTGGCGTACGTAACGGACTGCTGAGACGAGGTCTCGACTTCGATCCCCAGTCGCCCCGGGCACACACCTCTGACTTTTCGTAGTTATGTGTGCATTAATAAATGTTAACGTTAATTATCGCTCGCTTAATAATGTGCCCGGTAGATGGCAATAGGCTTGCCCCCTATTACATTGGGAGCTCAACAGCGAATCGTGGGTGTGTAATACACCTCTGCCTACCCCTTCGGGGATACAGGCGTGAAGTTGTATGTATGTTATGTTATTTATTATAAAACAGTGTACATTCATACTTTGAATCTTTCTAATGACATTACTCTCATCATTTCACATAATGGGGAACAGACCGTATGTTTCACCTTAAATAGCTTAGACCTATAATAAAAAAAATATAAAATAGGGTACGAAACCTTTTTAGAAGATAGCAGACAAAATAAACAATTTGGCGTCGGCAGCTTAGTAGTTAAGAAGTCAGAGTTACAATTCCTTAAAGTTACGAGTTTGGATCCCCTGACACAGTACTGAATTCACCCCCTTTTTTTTTCGTTTGGAAACCCCCATGGGCACCACCCTATCGGTGCCGACGATGGGGTGGGCGTGTCGGAATCGGACCGACTAAAACCACACCGTGTCCTCCCCAAGTGGTCTTTGCCGGGCATCCCGGGTAAGCCCTCGAAAGAATAACCCCAGGGAATTAACCCCTTTTTAATTTTTTTTTACGTGCGGAAATACCTAAGCAACTTAGCTTAGCTGGTGGAGTTAGGAGGTATACTAATAAAAAGTAATTTCGGTTAGTAATATTTGAATTTGTTGTTATTACCGAGTACACTGGTCGTAGAAATTTGATGACACAAATTTGTCACAAAATTCGGCCGGGTGGGTACCACCGTGTACGATTGCGAAAAACCCTCCATAGTAATCTAATTTCGGTTAGATTGCGTTCAGGGGTCAGCAAATGCATAGCCGGGCAGGGGGATTGTGGTCGCAGCACTAGTAGGACCGGCGGGTGTCACGCGGTGCTGCGACGACAATCCTCTTCTGATGAGGCCGTCAAGCTGAGTGCCACCATTGTTAACATGGTACGTGTATGTAATGGTGACCCTCTTTCCAGAGACTTTACTACCTTCAGCTTACCATCAGGCGAGGTGAAGTCAAATTGACGTGTCCTAAATATAAAAAAAGTAACATAGTTGTATCTATTGTGTTCTTGTGGTTTTGATGAATTAGGTCTTCAGACCTCATTAAAAAGTTGTACAGTTTTATTTTTTTTATTATTATTACGAATGTGCTTACCAAAAAAAATGAAGTTCTATAGGATCGTAGTTAACTGCTATTCCTTAGACTCAAATCAACCACATCTAATAAACACCAATCTCGAATCTAAATAGCTTACTAAAAAAATACAATATTTCATTTTTATTACTTCATTTCAAAACGGTATTCTATTCAAAAATCTAAAACAAATCCCAAAAATATCTATCAATGGTCATTATGAGGGCTCGGGCTACCGTTCTCATAGCACTAAATCCCATAAAGTGTCAGAACTATGGGAGGATATCAATATAGGTTTTTTTTCTGATGTGTAGTTATGAACTGGTAAACCAAAGTCTCTTGTACGAATGTCATAACTTTATGGTTACGAATAGAAAAGTGGAGTATGGATAAGACGGACGGATGTTGAAATATTCTTATACTTAGGTACTTACTTTAAAATGCACAATGGCTTTAAATAAAATTGTTTGTTTTACAAAATATAATAAAATGGTCGTATCAACAAAATATATTATTTTATTTAGTTGCGTAATTTAATCGACAATGATGCGTTGGACGTAATTCAATTTACAATGCTATGCCCAAATTTCCTATAAATTATTTGGTATATTTTTCGTGATGTTTTGTGAAAAGCTCAAACCTTGCCACATATTGATTGCTTCATTCAGCAGGCAGTATATTATCCTTACAGCAGAGTAATTAGAAAATCAGTAATCAGCTCTCTCAAACAGTTATTTAATTACTGAAAATGTACCATAACATTTTGAATACCATAATAGCGGGATTCATTATAGAAAAATTGCAGGTATCTTTAGTCTGTAAAAGATAATTACCATACATCACTTGCATTGCATAAACGCAATTTTTCGACATCGTCATGTCCTCACTATACTATCGTCGAAGGGTCTACGTTAAGGGCGCTAGCCCGTTTTGTCAACAAGCCATTGTACTGGCGCAAGAGCCGCAGTTTACGACGTCATAAATCTGCGCGCACGCATTATGATCGCTCGATAATCAACTGTCAAAACTCTCGGGTGCACCTGCGGGATGAGGACGTTTTTTTTTATCAGTTTAAGGAGAAAATGAGGGAAAAAATGTCATAAACTTTTTCTTAGGAATTGTGGTTAGTTGAATGCGGAGTGTTTTGATTAAGAGAAAACATTTTTATGCCACCAGGGTGGTAAATAGATATAATTAAAGACTAACATATGATAAATAGGAACACTTACTGTTGTCTATGAACAAAAAGGATATCTATAGCTAGGGTGTTGCCATCGTTGAATACCACGGGCTAAGTGCACCCGAGCAGGTTAGGTTAGCATTGCAAGGTTGGGACTACCGACCTCCATGATCGGGGCCTGAGGACGACAGTTGGCCGACTCGCCGACCTTACAGAAGCAGGCCAACACGGAGGTGTGTCGTGTGGTCCTACACACACCTGCCAACTCACCGCCGCGGGATAAAACCCGACCCCACCAGACGAGGCCGCGGAGGCGGCCAAAGTCCGCCGGTAACCCTGGGGTTATCTTTTTGAGGGCTTATCCGGGGTGCCCGGCAATGGATACTTGGGTAGGATACCGTGTGGTTTTAGTCGGTCCGATTCCGACACACCCACCCCATCGTTGGCACCGATGGGGTAAAGCCACACGTTAAAACATTCCACACGATGGACGACGAAAAAAAAAAAAAAAAAACAACGATAAAAAATTTAAAAAGGAAACCGGCTAAGTGCGAGTCGGACTCACCCATGAAGGGCTCCGTAGCAGCAAGTAAATAATTTATATTTGAGTTGATTTAATGAAAGGTAAATTGCGGTTTACGATTTATGACGTATTAAAAAAAACCACTTACTAGATCTCGTTCAAAACAATTTTCGGTGGTAGTTTACATGGTACCTACTGGACATCTACCTACCAAGTTTCAACACCATAGTTCTTATAGTTTCGGAAAAAAGTAGCTGTGACATACGGACGGACAGACAGACACACATGACGAATCTCATAAGGGTTCCGTTTTTTGCCATTTGGCCACGGAACCCTAAAAAAGCACATTGCAAGGTTAAGCAATTCTAGTCAGGTCAGTCTTAGGGTGGGTGACCATTCTTAGGACATTGAGACTCAACCGTGCATCGGAGATTATGCTAAGCCGTCGCGTCTGTCCCGGTTATCATAGAAATATATGTGGAATTCGTTACGCGTATTTGGAGTCCGTAAAAATCCGAGAACAGATACAGGATAGAAAAGAGAGGATTCTATTGCAAGCACACATTGGCTCTTGGCAACGTGAAATACATTTAAAGTGACATACTTACCTTATTCCTAATTACTTGTTCATTCAAGTTGGTGATTAATCTTGAGTGAGCTATTACTTAACCTACGCAACAGCTTCATCATAAAGATGACACCTACACTGCTCTTATTTCTTGACCAAACATTAATATCTTGCCCAGATCTAAACATCCTTAGGCCTACGCAACACCTACGTTTACAAATCATTTTTTTATCTTGCTTGAACATACAAACATGTACAACAAAATAAATAGAGAAGGCACTGGCCGAATACTGAGCGAAAACATACAGGCACTCAGATACATAGCCGTCGCCGTAACAGAGGCAGGGCCAGGGTCGCAATGCGTCATCAGTAGGAATTGATCTCCAAGCAATGCGGTGGGGTCGTCAATGCTGGCGACCAAGGCCGGCTGGCGTTCCAAAAAGTTCCTTACTAAGGTGACGTGGTTTACGACAATACAGGCAGGCAGACATTATGTGAAGGACTGTTATTTTAGATTCGTCTCATCCAATTCTTCGTTAGCTCCGATGAGATGTAGCCCGAGAAGATCAGTCTGTACCCAGCTGATTACAGCAAGGTAAGTACCTACGTATGTCATCAACGCGCGGAAACACGCAAATGACGAAGCGATTGAACTGCCTCCTTATTCGTATGAACCAAGCGTACCGTAAACCGTAACCACGCGCGTTAGTATTAGCCATCACAATGTATGTTGTTCTTTCTTCTATTTAAGCCATTTGAAATCCACCGACTTCTCACGTTACGACTGTGATTACAAATCGCTGTCAATCAGAATAATACTCCTGAGTCTGAGGTCTTTGTACGTAGATATGTGTAAACGTGTGTGTGCATTTTTGCACATAAAATGAAGCCTGCCTTCTGTAAGCTCTTATTTTGGAGAATTCAAAAAGGTAGAGGTTCTATGTTCATCTGTATCAATTTTATTGTGATAATAATGTAATTTTGTGTAGCTTCATCATGTGGTACTGGAATCGATACATAAGTCGAGCAAAGTGCTATTAAGATTTTCTGTGCAACTCTTGGTGCTGCCGACTGCCGTCGTACCTACCTACAGAGTGTAAAAACTCAGTCGACGACGGTAATATTAGATCCTATAATAACCTCACTTCTTTTCAGTTTTCTTAATCTCTTCTTCCCATCACTCTCCGTTCTTAACGTGAAGTCTTTAAATGAACCGCCAGCGCCACTGTAAATGCAGCTCAAAAACTAAACCCTTTTTATTCAAAATTCAAAACAAAGCCCGTTTAAACTTACTAAAGCAACACGTGCGCTTAAGTGTTAACATTCATGTAATTACGACACACACGTAACGTTATCACGCACACTTGTATACAATTTTGAGTAACCCTTCAAACGCCTACTCGGAAATTACGTAAGTAGATACTTCACTTTAGATCGTCATCTTAGATTTTTCTTTGAAGTGGCAGCGAAGGTTTGAGGGTAAAATTGAATATTAATAGCGAAATTATACCCTTAGTCGTCCGTTCTCAGATTTTTATTGCTTTATTAAAGCACCTTCTTGTTAATGCGATATAAACAAATCGTTGCTAGATTTTATATGTTCTGAGAAGGGGGTTGGTGTCAAAGAACAGTAGCCATTTTTATTGCTTAATCACGCATTTGTTTTATATAATTTTTTATATATAGCCGCTAATTTATTGTTGAATGTTACGATGTTTTCGGAATAAAATGATCGAGAAACCACGATTTAGATGTATGATAACATTTTATGGTCAAAATATTTTGATAATAAAGTATTTTGGAAGGTGTTTTCGGTAAGAGAATATTTAAGAGATTTTGTTTTAGTACCACTTTGAAGTATCAGATGTTTTTTTAGTAGTAGTTGCATAAAATTTTCTACATAAAACAATTTAAAAAATAAGAAACTTCTGGCATACAGAATATATAATAGTCTTCTATATAATATCATTCCATATAATTACGCATTTTAACCCTAGACTTGAATGTTTCCTCTGACTGCCTGTTTGGCGCTGGATCCTAGTGGACCTAAGATTCACCGCTAAACAGGCAGTCATTGAGGAAAAAAGACGACTTTTTGTCCCTGAGCTTGGCCGGGTTCTGAATCACGTTTCTCTGTGGGGCTCTGAAAACCTGGTCGAGTTCAATGTCTCCTTTCCTTCCCCTTCCTACTCTTCGGGATACACAACTATCGAACAATCTAAATATACTCGGTATGGTGGTTCGCTGCAAACTGAACAACAAAAACTACATCGAGAGCAATATCAAAACGGCCTCGCGTGAACTCGGGGTCCTGAACAAGGTGAGACGGTTCTTCACGCCTGGGCAGCGGTGTCTTGTATACAAGATACAAATCCGTTCTGGCGTGGAATACAACTCTCATCTCTGGTATGGCTCTGCACAGTACTTGCCAATTGCTCTCGACAGTTTAGGTGTCCTGAGGTCACCAATACCCGCCTCCTCCTCCTTTTTATGGATGATAGGCTCACGTTTTACGTCTATCTCACCTGGTGACGATGTGGTTTACGATCGATCACGTTTGCCTAGAAGAAACCTATTCACTTGAGACTTGAAGATTCCGAGGTAGTCGGAATCTGGGGTGTGTGTTGGGTAACCTCCTCGAGTGTCGCTCCGATTCCGATCCCGCTGCAGTCTGGGGGGAACGGAATCGGAGCGGCCGGTACACCCTGGGCGGCGGTCAATGGCTTCCCCTTCACCCCTTCATAGGGTTGGCATTGATCGTCGGCCAATACCCAACGTGGCGGGAACACATCGCTCTCCGTGCTCCTCTGCTTTCGGAGGTGACAGGGTGGGCGATGCTGTTAGTGGTGGGATGGCCCAGGGTCAGCCGGGGTGCGAGGGATATGCTCTATGGGTAACCTTACACCCCGGCGTCTGAAGACCCGAGACGGCGTGCGGTTTTAGTTGGTGCAAGCCCGACATAACCGCCCCCGCTGGCCGGCGGGGGGGTATCCGAAGGGATTTCCGCACGATAAAAAAAAAAAAAAAAAAGGTAGTCGGAATCTTCAAGACTGTGCTTTCTGGAAACACAGATTCAGGCAGGCAATTCCACTCCTTAGCTGTACGCATAATAATAATGTCGCCGAAACGTTTCGTGTGTATGAGTGGAATATCCACCATGTAGCGGTGGCGCGTCGCTGTGCGTCTGGTCGTTCGTTGGTGGAAAGGGCTTGGAGGTATCAAGTTGTGCAATTCCAGTGCACACTCTCCGAAATGTATACTGGTGGTAGAAATTTGATGACACAAATTTGTCACAAAATTCGGCCTGGTAGGTACCAACGTGCACGATTGTGAAAAACCCTCCATAGTAATCCAATTTCGGTTTGATTGCGTTCAGGGGTCAGCAAGTGCATAGCCGGGCAGGGGGATTGTGGTCGCAGCACTAGTGGGACCGGTGGGTGGAACGCGGTGCTGCGACGACAATCCTCTTCTGATGAGGCCGTCAAGCTGAGTGCCACCATTGTTAACATGGTACGTGTATGTAATGATGACCCTCTTTCCTGAGACTTTACCTTCAGCTTACCATCTGGCGAGGTGAAGTCAAATTGACGTGTCCTAAATATATATAAAAAAAAAAAAAAATGTTTCTTTGGCAGTAGTTTACCGCCGCCACCATGGCGATTTCTCAGATGAGCTCTTTCTATTACTTCCACCCTCTCATTTCCTATACAGAACAACACACGCAAGGCTGAAGTATCACGCTCATACGTTGCAAACAAATTCCATCAAGAACCAAACGTTTCCGCACCTCTTTTCTTTACCGCACCATCAAGACTTGGAATTCTTTACCAGCACACGTGTTTCGTTCTTTCTACAGTCCCGGTCACCTTTAAGCGGGGGTGAAAAAGCATCTCATGAAGCCATCACGATAAGGGTGGCCCTTAGCGTGACGGCTTCATGAGATGCTTATTGTAGCATTATCAGGTGAGGAGAAATCATATTGAAGTGACCCTTATGATACAAAAGCATCCACCAGTGGAGCAAATAGCCCTCTGGGGTTCGTGATCCATCATTGGTCTAGTGAATCCTGAGACACTTGCAACTGTTTTAGGATTCATGTTTGCTTCACTGCTTGCACTAACATTCGTCCAGTTATTATTGCTCCAACTTCAGACGTACAAAAAAATGGTGGTTAAACATTTTAATGATTTCATTTGGACTTTTGTTTCATCCTTATAAATTTTATTTACACGTATGTATACTGAAATTGAACTACTTTTATCGGAGTGACGACATATTATTAATTATTTTTATATTTTAACATTCTGCCTGACGTTTGTTTTAATTAATTTGCATTCGAAAGTACTTACACACACAGTATACAGTATAAAATATATACTATTATAAAATTTTTAATTAGTTGTGTAAATGGTAGAATATACTGCTTCCGGGCTGTTTGGCCGTGGTCCATCGGAAACTTGTGTTCCAGACGTTTCGTCGATCACTGATCAAGGACTCGCGCCACTTCGTGGAAAAACTTGAGAATCTCAAACTACACCCGGATGATCGTCTGGTCAGTTTCGATGTCGTCTCTCTGTTCACGAAAGTTCCAGTCATGGAAGCTATGTCACGTATCCGACCGCTGTTCTCTAAGGACATCGCAGAGTTGTTCGAGTTCGTGTTGACGACTTCATACTTCCAGTGGAACAACACGTTCTATGAACAAGTGGAGGGTTTAGCCATGGGAAACCCCATCAGTCCTGTAGTTGCGAACTTCTATATGGAATTCTTCGAAGAAGCCGCTCTTGAACAAGCGCCCAAGAAGCCTAAGGTCTGGTTCCGCTACGCGGACGATACCTTTGTGGTTTGGAGTCATGGAGACACGGAGCTGACTAAGTTCCTGAATCACCTGAACAGCATCCATCCGAACATCCAGTTCACCATGGAGGTAGAGAAGAACGGAGACCTGCCATTCCTCGATGTCCTGGTATCCAAAAAAGAGGATGGCAGCCTTGGTCACAGGGTCTACCGAAAGCCTACACACACAGACCGTTACTTACACAAGGACTCCAACCACCATCCCAGACAGAAAATGTCAGTCATCAAGACCCTGGTCCACCGAGCTAAGAGCATCCGTGAGCCCCAACACCTTAAAAACGAGTTACGCCACCTAGACTCGGCCTTCCAAGCCAATGGATTCTCTGCCCGGGAGATACGAAGAGCTCTTCATCCGAGGAAATCTTCTCTTACGAACCAGGATGAGGAGAAACCTGCCCCTCTAGGGAAGGCCTTTTTGCCATACATTTATGGTACAACGGATCGTATCGGGAGACTGCTAGAAGCTTACAACATTAAGCCTATTTTCAAGCCCACGACGCAGTTACGTAATCTTCACCGTTCAGTCAAGGACCCTCGTGACCCACTATCTTCGGCTGGAGTTTACCGAATCCCCTGCTCGTGTGGCTCGGTATACGTGGGCACTACTCAAAGAAGCGTCAAGACCCGCCTTTCAGAACATGAACGAAATTGCCGCCTCGGCCACTTCGACAAGTCAGCGGTTGCGGAACACACCCAGGAGGATGGTAATCATACCATCAAATTTCAGAACACGAAGGTTCTAGCCACCACTTCACAATTCTTCCCACGGCTATGTCGAGAAGCCATCGAAATATTCAAGCATCCCAATAATTTTAATAGAAAAAACGAAGGTTTTCATCTCCGAAAAGATTGGTATCCAGCACTGAGAGCCGCGCGTCATCACAATTCAAACATGACGAAGCCGCCACCATCCCCGGTATCCCCCTTGCTTAGCCTCAACCAATCGGTATCGAGCGCATCGGTTGCGCAGCTCTCAACCAATCAGGAGCGATCACGTTGTTTAGCCCCTCCCATTGCACCTATAAATACGCCAGTGACTCGGGCCTTTACATCAGTCGCACCGAGTTCGCCGCCGAGGAAGGTTCTCCGCACTCGACGGCGTCCCGACGTGTACCACTGAAGATGTCGACCGCAGTGATCGACGAAACCTCTGGAACACAAGTTTCCGATGGACCACGGCCAAACAGCCCGGAAGCAGTATATTCTACTTGCAACGCCGGCCGTGAAAGCCTTGAGATTTATTGTTGTGTAAAATTTAAATAAAAATACTTGGGTTATGTTAAATGAACGATTCTGAACACAAAACTATATTTTTTGAAATTCTTATCTGTTTGGTCGCAATGGACGCAAAAATTACTGAACGGATTTTGATGTAATTGTAGTTTTTTTATTAGAAAGGTCTTATTCAGACTTAAAATCTGCCGTATGTTTGATTGCAATTGGCTAAGTAGAACCGGAGAAATTATCAAAAAAAGATTATCGACTTCCGCGCGTTTGAGGCCGCTCTATATCTATTTTAAAATACAACGATACGAATAATTGAACCTATAATGAAGGACATTTAAAAAAAAACCTTTTCTCCAAAATCTGAAATAAAACATTAATCAAAAACAACACAATGAAACAAATTGCCAATAAAATTAACGGCTATCCTTCTATTATTTATATATTTTTTAACCCTGCATAAGTCATTCGTCCTTAAGTTTGTTTTGGATTAAGTCATATATTACCGCAAATAGCCACAGATAACATCAAGGTATACTTTCAAAATATTGTCAACTTGTAAATGATGACTGGGTTGCGTTTTTTACCTATCTGATTTTATAGCTCCAGATAGATTCGATTTGTGCAAAAAAAAAAGATTAAGTATTTATTTTAAGTTTTGACCGAATTTTGGCAAGACTGAAATATGAAAAACTTTAAGTATTAGAGTTAACGGGATATTTACCATGTGTTTTTAAGAGTGTCCGATATTTCGGCACTGTTGCAAGCGCCATGATCAACTCGTTCACCGTTAACCGCCTCTTCAGTTCCTCCGTGATCATGGCGCTTGCAACAGTGCCGATATATCGGACACTCTTAAAAACATATGGTAAATATCCCGTTAACTCTAATACTCATGTAAGTGACCATGATAGTTTAAATACCTATATTATGAAAAACTTTCACATTTATACAATTACAAGCTGATCTGGAAAACTTGGTTCTGCCTTAGAATCAAGTTATATTGGTTATCTTAGCAGCTGAATTTATTTTGTGAATGTCTCTTTGCACCCCGGCATTAAAGACCCGAGACGGCATGAGGTTTCGTTTGATTTTAGTCCGAGATAACGACTATATCGATCGATAATCGACATATTCAACTGTAGTGTAGCATCGGTCAGGAGGTTGCTTAGTCTTCCATTTAATGTGATTAAAAAAAAGAATAGTTTCACATACTTTATTTTTATCTAGGTATCATTTAAGTCCTATAAAATAGTGTAATATTTTAGTCCACATTATTGACTCAGTCTGAAGTGTATAAGTGAGGACTTATAATTGGCTGAATGTAACTAAATTTGATTTTTTTCGAATTTGAAAAACACAAAAAGGCACAGTTATTAGCGGAGACAAATCTAAAAAAAGCAGCCAAGTGCGGGTCGGACTCGCCCATCAAGGGTTCCGTAGCAACAAGTAAAATAATAATGTTTTTTTTTTGTTTTTGTATTTGAGTTGATTGAATGAAAGGTAAATTGCGGTTTACGAATTATGACGTATTAAAAAAAAACTACTTACTAGATCTCGTTGAAACCAAATATCGGTGGAAGTTTACATGGTAATTGTACATTTTTTTTTTAGTTTTATCATTCTCTTAGTTTACAAGTTACAGGGGGGGGGGGGGACACATTTTACCACTTTGGAAGTGTCTCTCGCGCAAACTATACAGTTTAGAAAAAAATGATATTAGAAAAATCAATATCATTTTTAAAGACCTATCCATAGAACCACACACGTATGGGTATGATGAAAAAAAAATTAGAGTTTCAGTTCTAAGTATGGGGAACCCCCAATAATTATTGTTTTTTTTTGTTTTTTGTGTGAAAATCTTAATGCGATTCACAGAATACATCTACTTACCAAGTTTCAACAGCATAGTTCTTATAGTTTCGGAAAAAAGTGGCAGTGACATACGGACGGACAGACAGACAGACATGACGAATCTATAAGGGTTCCGTTTTTTGCCATTTGGCAACGGAACCCTATAAATCAAAAATCATGAGAGGCGGTTCACCCGTTCTTGAGTTTATTCCGGTCATCATTAACACGACTTTATAATATAGATTTGAATAACCCGCTGGTCGCCTCGTCCCGTTTCGTTTCCGCCTGAACACTTTTTAACACATCATGATATTCTTAACCGTGTATACTCCCATAATAGCCAAGGGACCCCATGTTTACAGAATAAAGTCCCTTAAATGTTGTCCACGTTCAGAATCATTTTTCACTTGCGAGACTTAATTTCTACTGTGTCGTTTTTCATCCAACCCTATCAATGCTAGCGATGGGAAAATGGGGTAAGTTTAAAATCAACAACAATAAAAAAATTCAAGTAAAAAAAAAGAAAGATCCTATATGAATAATTTATTTCTGATAGAAGACTTTGTGACGTATGTAAAAACTAAAGCAAATTGAAGATAGTTGTCTGTTTTTCTCCAGGATTCTCACAAGGCCCGAAATAAATAAAGTAGTAAGTAAAAGGTAAAAAAGTAATAGTAGTAACAGAGGAAGATGTCTGTAACATGTGAGTTACACTTCTGGTGGAGGTGGAGGTTTACGAGAACCCGTTTTTTGGTAATATTTTTAAGAGGTACTTTTGTAATTAAGTAGAATAGTAATTTTACACTTTCACTAAAATAAATAAAAACAGTTCGCTGTTCGTTGTAGTTCATAAAATAAGTTTACGAATATTCTTCATATAATATGACAACATGTTACTATCGAAAATGTAACATATTGTACTTATATCACTTTCCACCGCATGGCATCAAAAACGTCGCATCTTGTTCGTGCCTAGAATATCTCTGTGCAATTTGTATAGGGACAACATGGACCAAAGACCAAGTTTCTTCAAGTTTTGTCAAGGAAGTCACGTCATTGCCTATATTGAAAACCAAATGTATGTATATAAAATATATATTTAGGTAGAAGTGTGAAAAGAAAAGTTCATAAAAATGTACTAAGATGTAAATATACACCAAAGACCAAGTAGTGAAATATATAAAAAATACGAAAATAAATTGTTTTTATTTTCTCCCTTATCCATAATCATTTCTCGGTGTGGCATATCGATGTGTCTTACAGCCGGTTTCAATAATCCATCTACCCTTTACCAGCAGTTAAAATAGCTACCATTAGTATCTATCGAAGATTTTTTTCTGTTTCAATAAACAAAGATAAGCAGAAAATGACTTTGATAATATTGAAACCGCCGTTACAGAGAGATTAATGTTGACTGTTTATCTGGGATAGCTTCTACCTTTAACTGTAGGTAGATTATTGAGACTGGCCGTTAATCTCTCTTGATGCCTATTATATTATATTTGATTTGTGTGGAAGGCATGGAATTTTCAACGTTGCATTTTTTTACGTATAATCGGAGAATATCTACACATAAAAAGTATCTTCAAAGATTTTTTTTGAAAATTATGATTATCTGTTAATGACTATAGGTTTGTTTTTTTTAAACAGTAGATTTTTACTTAGAATGTGAACTTAAAAAATGCATTTCTACTATAATGGAAGAAAAATAACACAATTTCAAAGTACGAATAGGGTTGGCACCCAGTATCAACAAATCTACGACATCCAACCCTTAGAACGCTGAGGCAAATTAAAAAGTACCCGAGCTATTATAAATGGGCGCGCGACACTTTTCGCTGCGATGATTAATGCTGAATGAAATTAAAATAAGTGCGATAATGTAATTTTTATCTCACGTTTTTATTTACGACTTTCGTACAGTGTTAGACTTCCTGCGATTGGGTAATGTTAATGATATTTTTGAGAATATCTTTTAACGAGTTTTCGTTTTTGTATTTAAATACGTACAGCAGCAGTTTAGAAATAAACAGTAAGGCTTAGAAATTTTCTTTTGTTGGATAGTATCTTATAATGTTTGGCGGCCAACTTTGGACCAGTGAATCTGTCAACCTATTTTTATACTTTTATGTTAGCTTTCTCTATATTAGGCAGGTAATAACTAACATTGGTAAGTAGATTGCAAAGTAACTGATAAAAATTGTGTTTATTTTTTACCAATTTTCTTAAGAGTGCGGGGGTTTTTCTTCTGTACATCCTTGGATATGCTGAGAAATATAAGTATTTCAAATTATTCTACTGTTTTAAAAATATCATCACCCAGATATTATTAGCATTTTCATTAAAACAGCGACAAAAAGTCACCTCCTTGGTGCACTTAAAAGAAATGCGGAACGACGCCCGGGGGCCTGCTAGGCCCGAGTGTTGCGAAAATTCTCGAGATTTATTTGAATAAATTATTTTTCATCCACCTGCAATGAAGGGTTGTTAAGACAATTTATGGTTTTATATTTAGAATGCAAAACGCTTGATGGCCTCCGAGTTTGCTTTTTTGATAAAACGTCATATATCATGGAAAAATGTCTTTTGAGTGATTTACATAAAAAATCTTATTGAAGATTAAGCTGTATTTAGATAACTGTACGTTACATATATCAAGTTTTAATGGTTACTTTGAATGTCTTCAAATTATTTTACAAACTAAACGAGCAATACCTGCCATCCTGCATTAAACGTCATATCTCTACATATCAGATTAGATAGTTTTTAATTTTCACCGCTTCTCCTTTAAGTAATAACTTTATTGGGTGGAATAATACTTTAGTATTTTTAATTTTTTTTGTACACCAACTACTGTTTCATAGCTTTTTAATGACCACAACTTCCGTGTGACTCACTAAAATGGCGGTGTAGTAAATATAAAAGTATTTTTTTAACCATCATCGTACTGATTTACGATTCCTTTGAAAGCCTCACATGACATCATCGACAGTTCAAACATACAAACAATGGGCGAAAGAGACATTTAACAGGAAATAGTTTATATTCTTATAACAATTGCAATAAACTGTTTATATATTACTTACAAAAAAATAACTAAAATTATACCTTATGCATATGTCCTTAAGTGCATTTTGTAATAATAGACTATAAAGCAAAACAAAAACAGTTAACACAAATCAGATCCGTAAAACAAAAGTGATTCGTTCGAATTTCAATATTCGCGCGCTCGGCTTAAGTCCATTCGAAATGGACGTCTGTGATTGGCGATTTCGATCGCATTTCGAATTCCGAACGCGAACGTCGTTGATAGATCGGTGATGTTCAGCGCGGCCGTTGCGTTTCGTGGTGCATTTGACCAGAAAAATCGGTGTACGTGGCCTCTTAGCTACGAAATATCAGAGGGTTGAACTGGACAGCATTTTCTTGACAAAAGATTTCCACAAAATCATTTATTCGGATAAAGCTTGAATGGAGTTTAATACATTTACGTTGACTCTGTAACGTAAGTGATGGGATTTTATTCAACCGGTTATTAATACCTACATGTATATAAATAATAAATATAATAAATATTGTATGACAAAGTACACAACGCCATCTAGACCCAAACTAAGCAGAGCTTGTCATATGGGTTCTAGAATGCGGATGAACATACTTAAATACTTTTTTTTTTGTAAATAAATACATATTATACATAGAAACACCCAGACCAATGCAAATATACATGTTTGCACTGAGCGGGAATCGAACCCGCCACCTTTGGCTTAGCAGTCGAATGCACTACCGCTACGCCACAGAGGTCGTCTGGTATGTAATGTAAGGTATGTAATCGAAATTTGAAGCATTCGCGGGATAATAGAAATAACTTCTTATTGCATGATACGATCGGAGCCGTTCGTACTCAAAAGGCTTCTTTTTTAATATGAGTTTAACGGTAAGTATAACTCAAGCTTTTAGCTAATTTATAATATAGTGTATACCTCAAAAGTTGCTAAAGAGGTAAGAAAATCTCAAAATTAATTTAGCAAAACATCAAGTACTTACAGTAAAATTAGGGACTGTTTAGTTATAATGGTTTCATGTGTGGACTCAAAATATCAGTTTGAGTTCAAAAAATATATATCATGCACTTTTACGCGGCTGACGAGGTCTCGAGTTCGATCCCCAGTCACCCCGGGCACACACCTCAGACTTGTCGTAGTTATGTGTGCATTAATAAATGTTAATTATCGCTCGCTTAATAATGTGTCCGGTATATGGCAATAGGCTCGCCTCCTATTACATTGGGACCTTAACGTAACTGGCGAATCGTGGGTGTATAATACACCTCTGCCTACCCCTTCGGGGATACAGGCGTTAAGTTATAAAAAAAAAAAATTGTGTACTTCATCATGGGCCTACCAACACTTTTGGGCCCAAGTCAACATCACCTGCTCATCACTGCACCAGCTAAATAACGAAGGTCAGAAGGCGTCCGAAAAAGCATACCAAAAAAAAAGAAGGAAAAAACCAAATTGTAACATTTTTCTCAAATCCTCGTCTACGACCTATTTGACGTCATCGCAGATATCAAATATGGCAACCTTAGGTACCGTTTCTTACTGCCCCCGAGGGGGCCATCTCGAAACCGGAGATGGCCCAGGGTCAGTCGGGGTGCGAGGGATATGCTCTATGGGCAACCTTACACCCCGGCGTATTAAGACCCGAGACGGCGTGCGGTTTTAGTCGGTTCAAGCCCGACATAACCAGCCCCGCTGGCCGGCGGGGGGGTATCCGAAGGGATTCCCCCCCGCCGGCCAGCGGGGGGGGTGAGGTACCGTTTCTTACCAAACTAGATATCTCTCTTTTCTAGACTATTGCCAGATCCAGTTATACTACTGCAATCGAAAGATATTATGATCATAATAATGATATTGTGTCATATCGCTAGAAACAATGAATGAATGCCAGACAATGCCGAGGCTGACAGTAGTCAAGCTCTTACGCTTGTTTGCGACAGCGATCAACCAGTTTTGATACTTAATTTTGCCGATAACTTGTCCTGTTATATGATTTAATTGTTCAGAATCTAATAATCTTTTTTTGTAAGTTTTTTTTTGAAACTATTGCTATTTAATAACATTACGTTTATTTTATTGTCTATTATTTTATACGTAAAACTTTCTTTCTAATAAATAAGTATGTATATTCTGTGAGATAAATTAGCCTTCATTAGTTCTTCTTTTCACATGGCAGAATGTTCAGAAATAATTTTGTTCATTATACCTGTACATCCTCGAAATATAGTTTGATATTTTCCAGACTCCATATTATTACTGAGAGTTTTTTAACAAAAGACACTTAGTTTTTTAGCATTTAGTTTGTAGACAAACACAACTGAAAAGTAGGCTAATAAACTTATGTCAATGCTTTAAGTAGTGCATCATATAATCTACATTAATAAAACTGAATCGCCGAAATGTATGAACGCGCATAACTTCCGAACGAAATTAGATAATTCTATTTTTTTTTTCAATATAATCTCATCGGCTTCCCTATAAAAAAGTTATATAGTAAATTGTTGATAAATAAAAATAATTCACTATTTTATCAAGTTGCAAATTTAAATTAAAATATTAACTACGAAGGGTAGTAAAAAATAAAAAAGCATATTTAAAAGTAGATACACGTCAAGTATCAATATATATCACACCACGTTTCAATCTAAGACGGATTCAGAAGTCACGTAACTCCGCGGCCGACGCAGCACGTACACCAATCATCAAAACCAAACCCGTGACCATATATCTATCTCTCTCATACACAGCGTATTCTCCTATCTCCTTCCTCGGTTCCTCTCAACGAATCCATCGGGAAATCTGAATAATATGAAGTAGAATTAGGTGCTTTGACATGACTCTAGAAAGGCGTTGATAGATTTTCTTTGAACCTTGTTTGGTACACTGGGACCTGTACGAATGTTCTATTCAAAGGAAATCGTGACGTTAAAAAAAAAACACACATAGAATTTTGTAAATAGGTATCTATTTATAAAAAGTGTTATTCATTTCCAACTTTATTGATAGCTATTGTATCTTTGCATGAAAGGTTTAACGCCAGTTAGAGGAAACTCGTGAAGTTGTAAAGACAGAAGCAGTTGGCGGGCTGCTGTCTCCGCCTACCCCGGAAAGAGAAAGGCGATATAATATTTTTATTTTTTTATAGGGATGCCGATGAGAATGTAGTCAAAGGGAACCCTTCACATTGATTCTTATATCGTGAGGAATTAACAAGGCAAAATACTACTTTGCATATATAATATGTATCAAGTCAGACATTCAATTCATGTTCCCACAATCAACCATTCACATACATGACATTGATTATAAAGCAATATATTCATAACTAGCATGATAATTAGCTTGAAGACTGAAGATTTACTTAAGCGACACTTATTATATTATATTTATACTACTAAGGATTATATCTATTATATTTGTACTACTAAAGATTATATCTATTATATTTGTACTACTAAAGATTATATCTATTATATTTGTACTACTAAAGATTATATCTATTATATTTGTACTACTAAAGATTATATCTATTATATTTATACTACTAAAGATTATATCTATTATATTTATACTACTAAAGATTATATCTATTATATTTATGTAGTATAAATATACATGTATTATAATTTTACATATAGTAAAAATATACTAAAGAAATGAAAAAATACATTGCGAGTCTACTTTTTCCGACAATCTTCAGGCACCACGTCGCTATAGGCTCGATGAATCTATTATCAGAGTTGAACCTACTAAAACAACACAGTATCTCCAATAATACCGGATTACCCTCGGAGCGCTTCACCAGTCAATCTTGTCGGAGGTTGGCTGGTGAAGCCCTTTGAGGGTCTTGGTTCCCATTACTGGCTAGGAACTCCTTCCCTTTGGAGAAGTGTGCATGAGAAACGGGCGCTCTCCCTCCTCCAGTCCATTAATAAGATAACGGTCTACTCATCTCCCCATCAACAGGACATCAGAATATCTATATAGAGGTTTTTTATAGAGCCGCTGCTGCTTTAGGATGCTCGTCAGGGTTACGGCTTGACCAGACGGTCGTCTGTGTAAGACTGTCGTATATGATTTTTTATGTAGGTTTTCCTCCTCATCATAGCACTGAAGAACCGCCGGCCCTAACTGTTGCTGGCCAGGGTTACGGTTTGGCCGGACAGGTGTCGGTGTCAGATCGCATCTGTCCGCCCCACCTGATATGCTGCCTAGAATTATAGGAAGATGTTCTCGTTCCCTTACTGGGCTGAACATTCACCAACGTCAATAAAAATTTCGTTAATCTTCGTTCGTCCATCATTTCTATGTGTCGGAACCGCTGCAGCTTCCCTTTCTCTACTTTGGTCACTACATCTTCTACCATACCACAACATTTCCTTTTCACGCTGTTCCTCACTTGGTTCATCACCGTTATCGTAGCTATGATTCTCAGATCTTTCTAACAGACGAAATTTAACAAACACACAACACGATAACAAACACAGTTAACCAAATTTGCCAAACAAAATACTCCTTACTTAGAAAAGTTAACTTAACTTAACTCCATCATGGTTTAAAATAGGTAGTGACTCAACAAAAAGAATTACGTCTAACATTTTTGAAATAAAAGCTTCTTAACTTTCCCTCAACGGAAAAACCGCTACATCAAAACATCCAAAGCATGTTAAAGGGCTTTCATCCCATCGAAGTCACCCAACAGTCAGTCCTGTTGCCTTCAACGCACGAGTGCTTCTCTCCAACTAGATATAACATTTTCTCTTTCTAACATGTAGTTTATAGTAAGAACAGACAGAGATGTTGAATTTTCTAAATATTTTAAATGTCTTGTCGTCAGTTTTATTGGATTATAGTTTTTATTGATATTTATTGATGTCGTAACTTGAAGTCAAAAAGTAGTTACTTTGGTTAATAACAAATTGGTTGTGTTTGTTCGATGCTGTTTGCTTCCCGTAGAAGTTTATTTATTTCACACACTCAAATAAAAAGGCAATACAAAAATTTACAAATTCATAGTTGTAGAAAGATATAGGATTTGAAGGCTAAGACATTGCTTTCCAAAATAGAGTCTCAGGATAGGCCCGAAACCCCCAGAGCGGTGTGCCATACTTTGCGCCTTGTTAGGGGCGCCTGAAACTATACAATAATACTTCTATTACATAAAAGCCAAATGATGGAAGGTGACGGTAAGCGGACCACGGGCTCCTAAATGCAGGTTTTGGCATTCGAATGAAGAAGAGAAAGACAAGAGGTTAAAGTTATAGATATATCTTCATGTTATCTCTGAAGACATCCAACCTTCTTTATATTCTTTGCAAACAATCAGACTCCACATATATCGAATTAAATCACTAAGCTAGCAATCAGAATGATCAATTTACGATAGCACTTTATAGTACAACATGTTAAACCTGCTCTACAGTCGCGGTGCGAAAGCCATGAAACACGAGTGCGAATAGTTTCACGGTTTTGCGTTCGCACTTCGCGGTGTTCTCTGGATGCTGTTTGTTTTTATTCACGCCACAAAGGATTCGCGCTGTGTTCACCTGTGAAAGCTAGTGCTATTTTATTCGCACCGACACTACGTGCGAGTTGTGTGAATAGAATGTATGTGGCCTCACCAAGATCATAGAGCACAACAACCTCACCTTCAAGCCCTAGGAGTAGGAGAGTGGACTCCCTTACTTGCAAAGTGCAAGCTCCGTATGCAACCAGGATGGATGGATGAAATGAAGCAAATTAGCAAAATTCAATTAAAGTTCGCGATCGCTATTTACGGGCGAGTGTAGAGTCGGCTTTAACTATACTTACTTAAACATTCGCGTTTACGTATATTAGTTTGTTTGTTTATGTGAAAAGGTAATCTATAAAATTGCTCAAACTATTCTGATAATAAATTGCAATATGGAGTTCATTCAGGACAATTGTTGACATATTTCCTTGGTTATTGCGTATAATTTGTTTAAGTTTATTATTTTAAGAGGCATTGTCTGTCTGCCGTAACTCTGCATGATGCCCCATCTGGCTGAAAAGCCATTTGAATTGATGTGGATTGCTCTACAGCAAGCATCCTTTTTTGCTTTAAAAGCAAAAATATTGCTCCGTTTAAACTAAAGTCCGCCGGTAACCCTGGGGTTATCCTTTCGAGGGCTTACCCGGGGTGCCCGGCAATGGACGCTTGGGGAGGACACCGTGTGGTTTTAGTCGGTGCGATTCCGACACGCCCACCCCATCGTCGGCACCGATGGGGTGAAGCCCGTGGGGTTTCCACACGCTAAAAAAAAGAGTTTGTTTGATAGATCTTTTGGTAATAGTTTAATGTTTGAGTTATATTTCTCTAGTACAGGGCACTTCCAACGTCTTTGACGCCCAACGCAACCTCACCTGTAAGTCGGTGCACCAGCTAAACCAGGGACGAGGCTCTGGCGCAGGCCTTTCTCTGGGGGTTGGGAGGTCAGATGGCAGCTACTCCCGGAAAAGCTGACATACCAACCAAAATCAATAACTGGACCTCGGGCTCCACAGTGCGGACTTTGGACGCAACGGGTTATTCGCTATGAGGATGAAGAGAAGTTTGAGCTCCAGGGTCGCAACTCTAACCGGAGATGGCCCAGGGTCAGTCGGGGTGCGAGGGATATGCTCTATGGGCAACCTTACACCCCGGCGTCTGTAGACCCGAGACCCCGCTGGCCCCGCTGGGATTTCCGCACGATAAAAAAAAAAAATCGCAGCTCTAAATCCTTGAGTAAAAGTGTTATCACCTACCTTTCTTTTTTTCTAAAGAGATTTATTTTTATTTGACACTGATGGACCAAAAATAATGTTGGTGGAGGTCGCTTAACGACCTCCGTCCTCCATGAGCGCAGGCCTGGGGGTGGCAGGTGAGGCCGCCTGTCACCCCAGCAGAAGCAGGCCGGGACGGTGGGGTGACTAGCGCCCCTCCCCCAAACCGGGGCAAGACGGGGATACCGTGGTTCCCAAACCCGAGGGGGCCATCTCGAAACCGGAGATGGCCCAGGGTCAGTCGGGGTGCGAGGGATATGCTCTATGGGCAACCTTACACCCCGGCGTCTGCAGACCCGAGACGGCGTGCGGTTTTAGTTGGTTCAATCCCGACATAACCGCCCCCGCTGGCCGGCGGAGGGGTATCCGAGGGGATTTCCGCACGAAAAAAAAAAAAAAAAAAGTAGGTGCTTTTTATTACTACCTCCCTTGCTTATTCCTAACGGGTATACCTATAAGGCATACGTATTCAAAAAAAAGTAAAGTAAATTCAATTAGTAATAAAAAGATTCGAACTGTAACCATCAAAAAGCACGATTTTAATGTTTTTTTACTTTCGCGAAAAATAACGAAATTTTACAATTGGATAATTCCATTATTGTATCCAATTGAAAGTCCGTGTCGGACGGCGTAATGCAGAAGTCGTGTTTTAAACGCGGCCATTTTTTTTTCGAGTTTATTTTTTTCTATTTCATTTACAAGTCACCCACAAGATTGTCCTTGTTACTGACTGAGGGGTACGATGTAGAGCTAGGAATGCTCAGACAGGACTGCTCCGTTTTATACTCTAAAAAAATTATTATTATATTAATATTTACATAATTAGGTTTTTAAACTTTTCTTTTTATTTGAGCTGAGTGTGACGAAGTCGAGCGAAAGCTCCTCATACCAGACTTCAGGATTTTCTTTGTCACAGGTCTCCTCCTAAACTTCTAATCCAATCAGAACCAAATTTGGCATGATTAAAGAGATCAATCAGAGGAAGGTTTAT
This sequence comes from Cybosia mesomella, assembly GCA_946251805.1. Lineage (NCBI taxonomy): Eukaryota > Metazoa > Arthropoda > Insecta > Lepidoptera > Erebidae > Cybosia > Cybosia mesomella. Next base: position 18,468,076 of record OX276409.1, read on the forward strand.
GGATATATTTTGAAAAAATGTATGTTACCACAGAGGAATGATCACCGTTAAAAGAATTCCAGATGGAATTACATAATAACCGCTCGAGACACTGTGACCAAACTTTACACGCTCAGAAAGCATGTCCAGAGTTGTGACTTTCAAAAAGAATTTTCAAAATCAGACTTGCCACGGAGGAATGATCACTGTTCAAAATTTTCAAAATCTGATTTACGATGTCTCACTCAGCTCAACATTGCAAGCAGCGATTCGCCTTGCAGACCTAGTTATTAATAACTTTATTTAATAAAAATTAATAAAATGTGAGTCAGACCATAGCGCACAAAATTCTTTACATCACTTAATCTTGCCTTGGAAAACTGTAATATCCATACATCGACATAGGTTGCGGTCAGTTTACTAACTGCAAACAAGTTTACCATCTGAGCATCCTGTCTGTTACCTATAACTTAAGGTGCCGAAAAGTAGACACTGATAGAGGAATCATGTGTGCTATGCGTGCTGCGATTTTTTGAATAACATTCGAAATGAGGTCATCTGACATAGCGTATTCTGGGTGGAACATAGCTCACACGATTCTAAATATGCCGTTAAATATATTTTATTATATATGTACTTACTTACTGAAACTGTATAATACAGTGCAATGCAGCACATCCAGTATTTACTACTTACCTACTGATTTTGTACCAACTCTACGCTTTATAACTCTACATCGGAATTCATTGGTGCGTATTATTGTGGGTCTGTAACATTTCTGCCTGTCAACACGTCATAGCCATGCAGTTTTTAAACTTCGAACGCAAAATGTCGTTACCCGCTAAACATTCATTCACTATTAAACAATAAACTCAACTAAAAATGTGCAGAAGACTGAAATATTGTACTAAATCTGAGTCCATATTAAGCAGATTTTCAACCATTAGGTATCTTCAATATCGACTAAAACCGCACGCCGTCTCGGGTTTTAGTCGGTTCAAGCCCGACATAACCGCCCCCGCTGGCCGGCGGGGGGAGGGGGGGTATCCGAAGGGATTTCGGCACGAAAAAAAAAGGTATCTTCAATATCAACATCATTCAACAACAATGTTACTTAAAATATTTGCTAAATGTCGAAAAACAGTTTATTACAAAATGTATATGGGCTGAAAAGGAAAAGTAGTTCATTCATCCAATAGTTAGTTCGTTTCTGATCAATTTTTTAATTTTTTTAATCAGTTAGATTCTTATCCGTATCGAATGATTAAAATAATGAAGACGCTTAAAAAATTGAGCACAAATTATAAATTATTTTGAAGAAAACGTTTTGGAATACCAAAAGGTATCTAAACTGTAATAAAGATCGCAAAAACTATAGTAGAAAGAATTTTACACTTAAATTCATTAAAATTCAAATTAAGAACACAGAAAACGAAACTTAATTTTTGAAAGTAACATCTTTGATGCAAAAGTAATAAAAAAAGGAATAAGGAAACAGAACAAAAGGCGTTTTGTCAAAGTTAACAGACGTTGGACAGAAGGAACATTATGCACGGGAGAAAAAAATGTATGTAAATTGCAAAGTAACTGGACGGTATTATGCAAGGTAGTGACATTTTAAAAAGTTTAAAGTAACTGGCGAAAGTTTCAAATTTATTTTATTTGTAAATTATAATTGAAAATTAATTTAATATTACAAACATTTTTTGACTCCCGTGCCGGATCGTGCCTGCATGGTACAAAGGCTAGCCATCACCATAAAAAAACGTAACGCGAGCAGTGCGATGGGCACTTTAGCACAGGGTACAGGTATGCCTCTTTCATAAGACGCATAGAAATAAATGATTATGTGATTTATTTCTATACAAATAAATCAAATCAAGTTGTAGTTGAAATTTAATATACCTTAATACAAATCTTCTTATTAAGTATTAATAAAAAAATACAATTGTTTATTTAAAAATCAGCATGAAGTCATTACATGAAGCTTTGATTGTTAAAATGTATATGTGCGGGACAAATAAATTGTTAAAGCTGTATGGAATGATCTCATGCTGATTTTTATTTGAAGCACTTTCAACAACTTCAGCGTAGCAGGAAGAAAACAGAAGAAAAACTAACCTAAAAACTATAAAACGAGAGAAACGAAATACGGATTTCAAAGACGAATCCACAAAAATAATTCGTTTATTTTAAGAATTTGTATCCATGGAACAAACATTGACAAAAGATTTATCCTATACCTTTTTTTTTTTTTTTTTTTTTTTTTTTTTTTCGTGCGGAAATCCCTTCGGATACCCCCCCGCGTGCCAGCGGGGGCGGTTATGTCGGGCTTGAACCGACTAAAACCGCACGCCGTCTCGTGTCTACAGACGCCGGGGTGTTCTAGTTAATGATGGAGTTTTGACAGTTAATTTTATACTTTCTAATTTTTGATTTATTATGTAAATTTTTTGTCAATGAAATGATTATAAAGCTTCCTTTTAACATAACACCATCCTTCCAAGGTGTTTTAAAAAAACGTTAACACGACCAATTGAAAAATTACCCAACATTATTAGGTTTGTTCAACAAATTCACCCTTGACACGAACAAAGTAAGAAAAAATGCATACTTGAGGAAATTGCAGGGGGTACGTTGAAGCAATAGTTATTTAATATGGCGTTGGGTAATTTGTTATATTAAAGGGAAAAAGTATCAGTCTTCGTATAGAAAATTTAACTATGAAATTTCATGAGATATTTATAATGAAAGATCCTATGGGTCTTTTTAACAGACTTAAGTTTGACGTGTCTGTGTGCGTTTCTATCTGTGGCATCGTAGCTCCCGAACGGATGAACCGATTTTGATGCGGATTATTTTGTTCGATAGCAGATATGATCGAGATCATTCTTAGTTATATATAAATATTGGTCGTGGGTATTTTAATTTTTTTAATAATGTTTTTAAACTAGTTTTAATTTATTTATACTAAGCCAATCCCGGTTTTATCCAAAGCTTACATTTTGGAGCCATGGATCCGCTCTCCTACTCCTTCCCGTGATTTATGATTGTTAATTTGATCAGGTTACCTTTAAGTGGACAAAAAAAAATAACCCGCTGAGTAAGAAACTCAGCGGAGTCTTCTCAGGACAGGGCCGCGTTTCGATCCAGTGGTCCATTTGCTAAACATTAATCTAGCAGTTTTTTGACGTTTTGTAAGTACCGTTTTAATGGCCTATATAGAATAAATTATTATTGACTTTGACATTTACGAGAGCGACCCGTTTGCCAAGAGCCGTCTGACAAACAAAGCATGAGCCATAATCTCGTCCGTCAATCATTAGGTATACCGGCTTGTTACATGAGGTTTTATACTTTTTCCAGCTTCCGTCACAATAATAAAAAAAACACCAACATTTAAGTCCAATAACATCTTTAAACAAAAAAAAAAGACGGGTTACTCTCCGGGAGTGCCGGCAGAAGTGAAAACTTGAATATTAACGTTGTGCATTTTTGATATTTTGGAATGGTTAGGGAATAATTTTGCACGAATTGCTGTAATTATCAGTATAAAATTCATTATTATCATTTATGTGGTAACATACAATATTCATTTATTTCACTATCGTACAAAAACATGGCAATTTATATTACATTACAAATTTAACACTTCAGAACTATTACAATTATTTTACATTAAAAAGTTTATCTCTCAGAAAAATCAACTTCCATTCATAATTTCAATGACTTTTTCACCATCATTATTACCAGAACCATCATCGCCAATATATTTATAAACTACTCAGTCATCTTCTTTCGCTTTTTTCATGAATAGATGCACTTTGTTTGATTTCCATTTTATATCAATAGATTTATGGCACAAAATAGAATAAATATTACAAAAAGTTATATGATGACAAAAAGCGTTTCTTGGGCCTCGGTCGGAATCGATCTCAGTCTTGACGAAGTCAACGAACACTCATTAGACGAACGCGCCACCAAGGTTGTTAAGTACAGTGTGAAATTAGCGCTTCTATACTTGTCTACAAACGTATTACGAATTTTCGAATCAGGACACGTGACCTGCACGTGTCCTGAAGCGAGTTTAACGTTTTTTACCCATTACAAAACAAGTACACAACGCCGCTAAAGAAGTTTTCACTTCAAAAAGTTTCACAAAAATCTATGCAGTAATTCTGTGTGATATTGCGAACAAACATATATTTATAGTTGTCTAGTACAGACGTATGTTTAGTATTCACCGTAGAAGCTCATCCGCCTGTAGATTGTAATCGTTTCATAGAATTATCTTTACATATGTGGCGAATGGCTATTTGGAATGCTCACACTTGATAGATTTCGGAAAATTTGGTGTAAGAGTGAATCCAGGATGTTATAAACCTCATCATCAGCCTTTTTCATCGGCCAGCGGGTATAGTTATGTTGGATTCGAACCGACTGAAACCGCACGCCGTCTCGGGTCTTCAGACGCAGGGTTGTGGGGTGGCGTTTCCTTCGCACCCAGGCTGGCCCATGGCCATTTCCGGTTTCGAGCCCCCTCGGACTTGGGAACCACAGTGTCCACGCCTCGTCCGCGTGACACCAGGGTGACAGGTGGCTCCACCTGTCACCCCCAGACCTGCACTCTGCAATCTGCATGGAGGACGGAGGTCGTTGGCAGTGTGCGTGTGACAACCCTGGTGTTGCATACGTCCATAGGACGCGGTAACCGCTTCCCATCAGGTGGGTCGTGAGCGTGTCTACCACCTAAGTGGTATAAAAAAAAGCAAATCGAAGCTTCATTTATTAGTCAACTAGCACCAAAAACGTTATTGGCCATACGTAGATGTTACACACATCTGCCTACCCGTTCAGAGAAGGGCGTGAATACATATATTTCTTCAAGTGTCAAACAAAATACAAAATACCGCATCATTCTTCTAACGTGAAGTAAAAATAACTTCGTACTGCGGATATGAGAATCGAAGTCGGCTTCATCAGAATTCCGCTCGCGTTCTGCCAACCCTCTGCGAGTTATAGCGTTAATATATAGGCTTGGATGTGTAGGGGCTGCTAAGACGTTGAGGAGCGATACGTTATTGAGTGAAGGAGTTTTAGGGCGAAGAATTTAACAACTAGATGTTTTCATACATGCAAGGTAAGAACTGCCTGGGTTGGTAGGTCGAGCGGCAGATACAATTTTGTGTTAATACACTATCGTAGTACGCTATCATCGGTTTGATTCCCGAGTCGAGTAAATATATTATTTGTGTAAATATACCCGGTATATAGTAATTCGATCCTGGTACACATCTCTCGCTTATTCTACATCTATTTATTATCTATACTATTATAAAATTGTAAATTTGTTGTCTGTATATTGAAGATATTAAAACAATACTTGGGTTATGTCAAATGAAAGATTTGGAACACAAAATGCTTTTTTTTTGGAATTCTTATCAGTTTATCTGTTTGTTACGCAAAAACTGCTGAACGGATTTTGATGCGGTTTTCTGTATTAGAAAGTTCTTGGTCAGACTTAAAATCTATCATACGTTAAATTGCAATTGGTTAAGTATAACCGGAGACATGACCAAAAAATTATAACCAACCTCCATGCGGGCTCCGTGAACATCAGCTAGTTACTAGGTCTTCAGGACCCAAGCTAACCTCGCCTGTAAGTTCCACCTGTTGGCAGACAGAAGAGGCTCGGGTTAGGCTTTACATACAGGGTTGAGAGATCAGGCGGCAACCGCTCAGCGCATGGACATCAGCTAGTTCATTACACAAATAATACTCTTCTTACAATGAGAAAATATCAAACAAATTACAAACAATATCACCATCATCATCATCTTAGCGTTGTGCCCAGTCGCATCCGAGCCTTACCGGTCACTTGATTTTATGAGAGCGACTGCCATCTGCCTTCCTAACCCCGAAAGGAAAATCTACACCAGAGTCTCGTCCGTCAATCAACAGACAAACTGGCATGCGGGTGAGGATAACTTCCGTTCCAATACACCCTATGGGAGAAGAATGTATGAAAGGAAGTATGTTAAAAGGATCAGAATTGAAATTAGATGAAATATAATATAGGAGTTCAGATACGATGGAAAACATCCACAACATAAACACCCGACACAAAAAGCGACTACACCGCCATCAAGAATAAAAATGTTAAATGAAAGAGTTTTTTTTTTTTTATACCACTCAGGTGGCAGACAAGCTCACGGCCCACCTGATGGGAAGCGGTCACCGTGGCCTATGGACGTGTGCAACACCAGGGGCGTCACACTCGCACTGCCGACCCTAAAAAAAAGAAATTGCAAAGCAGGAATAGCCTTTAGTCTTCCGGGAAGACCAAAGGCTACTCCCGCCTCTCCTTTCTTTTTTAGTTTTTGTGCTGTCAGAAGGAAGACTCTTCCCTCTGACAGCACAAAAACTCTCAGTGAGCTCTGGCTACCCTACTCACCACCGGGAACACAACACGAGGTTATTATGGCCGCGGTATTCTGTAGGGCGGAGGTACTTCCCCAGTCGGACTGCTCAGTTGGACGGGAATACCGTCATGTCCTACCTCTCTGAAAAGTCCCTACTATATGGCAGTTAGAATATTTAACAAACTCCCTAACATTATCAAACACCAAGAAAGCATTACACTCTATCATAAAAAACAAAAATGTATTTAATTGACAAATGTTACTACTCAACAAGTGATTATTTGGGGGATAAGTTAATTCAATAATCAAATAATTGACATTAAGCATTATATTTATTTGGCACAATCTGACATATTAGTATTAGTTATAGGTAAGCAATTCAGAATTTGACATATTGTTGTTATTATTCCCAACCAATTATTATCTTTGTTGAATCTAATGTAATGTAATTTAATTTGAATTTTTAATATTGGTAAAATTTATAATATATTATATGAGTCACCTGTGAAGTGTGACCTCAACATTGCAATGCCTGAAAAGGGCACTAAGTCCAAAGTACTGAAATATATATATGTAAACATCTATGTACACTTAGTAGGCAATGAATAAATAAATAAATAAATTAAAAAAAATATAATGTAGTAGATTGAATATTATAAAGTATGTGGAGGAACAGGGTGTGATGTTCCTCCAACAAAGGGAGGATCCTTCGACCAGGCAAGGTGATCACGCCTGGCGGGCCGCGACTCAACGGTTTTCGCTGGGATGTTGTATATATGTTACTCAGCGCGCGAACTACTACTTTCGCGATGCAGGATTGTGACGTAGGAATCCCGTGGTAGTTGTGACATAGTCGACGGTTGTAGTTCAGCTTGTTGTTTTTCATGTGGTATCGCCACAAGTATATTAAATATAATATATTAGATAAAAGATAGGATAATAATAGGTCTTTACCTATGAAATTGCCGAAATTTTCTTACGAATTCATAAGTTCGTTATTCCTGTAATTTAATAGCTATTTCCATTATTTATATTTTGTTTGAAAGTTGATTTCAAGATTTTACAACTCTATATTAAATTTTATTTTTATTTTCCGCTTGATAAATTAATTCGATCTTCAAAAACAGTACTTCCTAAATGCTATCCATTTTGATGATAAATTTCGTATTACTTAACAGCTGTCACTTTTCAAAAATGTAATAATAGTTGCTGTTTGTTAGCTTGATGTTGTCTCATTCATACACAAAAAAAAACATAAAATTTGGATTTGTCATTCCTAAAAAAAATGCAAAAATTATAGTACTGAAAATTGGGTTTCCTCCAATTTCTTCAAGAAAAACGGCAATTTCATATGTACCGACCTTATATAAGAAATAATGAGAACTAAACCCTTAGCGGGTTCAAAGAAAATGTTAAAAACAAAAGCGAAAAACCTTACTGCATATGAATAGGCTCTGGCAGCCGAGAGGTGTGAGAAAAAAATATACACCCTATGGTTAGAAAAATCTAGCATTATAACAAACAATATCATTTAACTCAAGTAAGCATCAAGAGGGTTACAGTGAAAGATCATATCGAAACGTAAATCTTAACCCTTTAGTTGCCGGGGTGCTTTTATTAATTTATTTACACGTGTATCAGGGTTATTATACATTTCGGGGTATAATTGGCCCCATATGCAAAGTTAAATGTTGCCGTTTTGATTTTATCTGTGTTTAATACATTTAGGGGTTGTCTTGGTGGGTTTTGGATGAGTTTCGATGTTTACTAACAGTTTTGTTATTTGTGAATGCTTTTGAAGTCTTAGTAACTTTCAACTTATACGTCTCAGGATATACTAGCCACCTGCCCTCGGTTCGCTTCAGTTTATAAGAGTTTTCTTTCATACATAATAACCTATATCCAACGGGGATAAGGTATCTTTCAAATGGGGAAAGATTTTTTTCCAATAAGTGCAGTGGTCTTACTTTTTTCGGGAATACTTTTCAAACTCACAAAATTCGGCATCTCTGTTCATAGTATTTGTATAGATTAAAGTATAGATTTAATATCACATTACAAGGTAAAGTAATACAAGCCAGGTCATACTAGTCAGGGGTGCCCGGCAATGGACACTTGGGGAGGACACCGTGTGGTTTTAGTCAGTCCGATTCCAACACGCCCACCCCATCGTTGGCTCCGATGGCGTGAAGCCCGTGGGGGTTTCCACACGTTAAAAAAAAATAAAAAAAATTGCCAGGTCAGTGTTAGGATGGGCGACCATTCTTAACACATTAGGTCTCAATGTGTGCTCCGTGCCTCTTGAAACACGTAAAACTGCCGGTTCTGGTTGCCATACTCACATCTGTGGCAATATTTACGGTCTATACGGTATTTGTAGTCCTATAAAGTCGATTGCCATATTTATTCATTTATTAGGACAGCCAGTGGTTAATACAACAATACAATGCCATAATTACATAAACGATTGATCTATTTGGTTGTTTAACCTTTTAATGCAGCCACTGCATGCTCGATTTTGATAGAGTTCAAGGCTCAAATCCTCCCGTTTTATTAGGTATTAAACCTCAATCTCGATCACTCCACATAAACACAAAAAAAAACAACATAAAATACACAAACGTCACAAGAAAAGATTTTAAAATAGTAATCAATTAATTTGTCACAATGGGTCATAATGTCAAATTTAAATGTAAATTAATGTCAAGTAATTAATTATAATGCAATCATGTCGATGAAATAGTAATAAATATGAAAATTATGAGTAATATCTATGGTATGGTATCACAGGCTGGTATCCGCAAATCTAAAATTGATAGTTTTGTACATTGTGAGCAAATTCAATAATTATATAGGAGAACAGCTAAAGATTAAAAGAGTAAAAAAAAAGAAATATGAACATCTATGACAGTCGTTACGGGTAGTATACCTTGCAGCGATAAAAATACTAACGTGTGACTACAGAACTTAGAACAAAACCTTCCGACCTCGAGAGGAAAGCTTGTGCCAAATTGTCGCCCGTCAATCAGCTGGCCTGTCTGTGGCGAGCGGTGCGATGATAAAATTTCGAATTGACGACCTCTGTGCCACAGCGGTAGTACGTTCGACTGCTAAGTCAGACAGAGGTCGCGGGCTCGATTCCCGGTCAGTGCAAATATGTATATTTGCATTGGTTTCTATTTATAATATATATTTATTTACAAAAAAAAAGTAATTAAGTATGTTTATCCGCATTCTAGAACCCATATGACAAGCTTTGCTTTGTTTGGGTCTAGATGGCGTTGTGTAATTTGTCATAGAATACTTTTTTTTTTTTTTAATAAGGCCTTGGGCATCATATCAAACAATTCTTCTGAACAACCGCTATTGTATAGGCGGTAGAACACGGACAGAGAGGTAAAATTTAATATTTATTAAACAATTTTTTTTTTAATGTGGCCTTGGGCATCATATTAAACAATTCTTCTGAACAACCACCATTGTATAGGCGGTAGAATACGCACAGAGAGGTAAAATCTCTCCTAAGGCTGAGAGGTTCTGCACTGCCTGTAAGTATGGGATTGTCGACGATCCTCAGTGCTCGTCTTTGCACCGAGCTTGCAGATGAGGTCGGCTTAGATCCCGAAATCTTGATGGGCTGGACTACTATTTTCTATAAATAATTAAGCGTCATTAGTTATACCAAACATTCCTAAGAACAAAGAAAACACAGGCAACATTCCGCATCAAACCGGCACGCAATTAAAATTAGAATATCTTAATTCATATCAAAGTATCTGGGTTGCCATCTTAATGTGTGTTACCCTAATTCGGGGGTAAGTGTAGATAAACTGTGGAACTTGGACATGTTTATGTGGATTAAGAGAATGTCGTATACGAACGTGTGTTGGTATGTTTGTGTAAGTATACCTCGAGAATAGCTTGTAACGTTAAGAAAGGAGTCGGAGGGTAAAGTCCCAAGTACTTATAAATGTGAAAGTTTGTGAAGTTGTACGATTGCGAAAAACCCTCCAATTTCGGTTTGATTGCGTTCAGGGGTCAGCAAGTGCATAGCCGGGCAGGGGATTGTGGTCGCAGCACTAGTGGGACCGGTGGGTGTCACGCGGTGCTGCGACTACAATCCTCTTCTGATGAGGCCATCAAGCTGAGTGCCACCATTATTAACATGGTACGTGTATGTAATGGTGACCCTCTTTCCTGAGACTTTACCTTCAGCTTACCATCAAGCGAGGTGAAGTCAAATTGACGTGTCCTAAATATATAAAAAAAAAAGTTGTTTGGATGTTTATTGCTCAAGGGTCTAGCCTACCTCACCGTAAGCCGATACTCCTGCTGATTGACGAACGAGGCTCTGGCGCAGGCTTCTCTATCGGAATTGGGAGCCGTGCCCATAAAAGCCGTGTAAGCCAAATGAAAAGGAGGATAAGGAGAAAGCGGACCGCTAGCTACCTACTAGACCTACCTTTTTTTTTTTTTTTTTTTTTTATCGTGCGGAAATCCCTTCGGATACCCCCCCGCCGGCCAGCGGGGGCGGTTATGTCGGGCTTGCACCGACTAAAACCGCACGCCGTCTCGGGTCTTCAGACGCCGGGGTGTAAGGTTACCCATAGAGCATATCCCTCGCACCCCGGCTGACCCTGGGCCATCTCACCACTAACAGCATCGCTCATCCTGTCTCCTCTGAAAGCAGAGGAGTACGGAGAGCGATGTGTTCCCGCCACGTTGGGTATTGGCCGACGATCAATGCCAACCCTATGAAGGGGTGAAGGGGAAGCCATTGACCGCCGCCCAGGGTGTACCGGCCGCTCCGATTCCGTTCCCCCCGGACTGCAGCGGGATCGGAATCAGAGCGACACTCGAGGAGGTTACCCAACACACACCCCCTACTAGACCTACCTAAGTTCTGTTTAGTTTTCTAATATCGCTAAATAAATAAAGATTTAAAAAAAAATCTAACATATCGTTTCTAATATTTACTTAAGTAGCCAAGTTTAAAAACAAGTATAGTCCTACCCCCATCTTAAACAATTGTCCCTATACCGGCCCCCGTACCCAGTGATCGTAAGCCGAATGTTAAGCGATATCGATCGCGGCCTACATTCGAGAGGGCTGCTTGACTGTACGAGTCGTACGTGCAATGACCCACAGTCTTTATTGGTAACGTACCGGGTATAAATCTAAAGCCACATGGTAGAAATCGATGGATTAGTGATTCAGTGTCAGATGGGATGGTTGACCTTATATTTTGCTATACAACTTTGCTTGTATCTTTCTTACTCCGAGATATGCAGGGACAATAAGTAGGTGCTAACAACATACATATATAAAATACTTAAACCCACAGTTTTCGTTGGTAACGTACCGGTTATAAATATTCAGCCACATGGTAGAAATCGATGGATTAGTGATTCAGTGTCAGACAGGATGGTTGACCTTATATTTTGCGGTACCATCGTTGCTTGTACCTTCCTTACTTCGGAATATACAGGGACAATAAATACGTACACACATAATATACAAAATACTTAATGACCCACAGTCATTATTGGTAACGTAACGGGTATAAATCCAAAGCCACATGGTTGAAATCGATGGATTAGTGATTCAGTGTTAGATGGACTTTTGGACCTTAGAATTTTTGCTGTGCCAAGTGCCAATCCCAGTAGCATCCATAGCTCGCACTTTGGAGTCCGGATTTGTTCTCCCACTTCTCCTTTAATTATGTATTTTGGGGGGAGCCTTTTACGGGAGCCACTGCCGTCTGATCTCTCAAACCTGTATGTAAAGTCTGCACCCGAGCCTCTTCTGTCTGTCAACAGCTGTAACTTACAGATGTTATATCGGCCACATATACCTGACGGTACCACAGTACCTACGAGTATACAGGGTGAATTTTTCAACAGGGCATGGATGGCCAAATCCGAACCTATGAGAAATAGTGAATAATGCTCAAAGGAGTCTATAGCCCGATTTTGATGAAAACTAAAACTGCATCATTCGATTAAAAAATATATTCGAATAACCGAATAACCTGGAATTGAATCTATTGATTTTGAAAAAAAACACCCTCTGTATTCTAAAGATTTTATTTATTATATTTTTTTCCGATCTAAAATCTTTAGAAAAAAGTAAGCATACAAAATGCTTAAAAAATTTAATTGAACCCTCTGTATTATTACAGCATTCGATAGTGCCGCTAATGAGGAACTAATTCTGAGAGTAATAACATACCACAAACTTAAGGAAAGATACACTTTGTAACAGTTGGAAAATTCAGCCTGTATATAGCAATTTTTTTTTTTTACGTGCGGAAATCCCTTCGGATACGGTGGTTATGTCGTGCCTCGACTAAAACCGCACGGTGTTCTCCCCAAGTGTCCGTTGCCGGGCACCCCGGGTAAGCCCTCGAAAGGATAACCCCAGGGTTGCCGGCGGACTTTGGCCGCCACCGCGGCCTCGCCTGGTGGGGTCGGGTTTTATCCCGCTTCGGTGAGTTATATAGCAATATTATAAAAATGTTCAGGAACCTCCTGTAAATTTCAGCGGTGTAAATTGAAAACGTAGTAAGGGGTATTGCTAGAATATTGAATCTTTGCATTTTGGAGGTCACCAGATCAATAAACATCGATTCTAATTGTCAAAATATCCAAAAAGGTCTTAGAAATAAGACTGTTGTATTTAAAACACCAGCAATTCTGTAAAACGATAAAATGAATAAATAAAAACAAAATTTTTAGGTTAACCTTACTAGGTTTTGAAATTGCACAGCCAAATTGGTCTAAATCGCCAGAGAATAAAAATAATCAATTTTTTTTCGGGCTATCTTCGGCATGATTCACGATAACCTAAACTTAAATAAGGAAAAAATATTCTTATTTGTTATATTTCTATGACAATTTTTAGCACACTTGAGGAGGTAGGGCGTAAATAAACATCTATTACATTGGGACCTAAACATAAACTGGCGAAATGTGGGTGCTAGCACCTCTGCCTACCCCTTCGGGGATATAGGCGTGAGTTTATTTTTAATTTGCTACATTTCCATTCAATCTTGTATTGTCACCCATATTTCTCAACAGTGTCGCAAAGTCGACTATAGGATAATATTCTCTATCGTACACTAAATACAATTCTTAAAAAAGTGTCCGGGTCTCGTCCTATACCTAATATTTGAGATCGAAAAACATTGCAGTCGAAATGTGAATGGTGTGTGTTGTTAGGTGTGGGTATATATGTTCGTAAGTTACAATCGATCACCTAAGTTACAATTTATCTGAGATGGAGGGGTTAGGGGGAATATTTGTAAGCAATGTCAGTTATGTGAATTGTTTAAAAAAATGAGCGCAAAAATTAAAGAAAGATTTTTATTTTCAAAACAAAAATAAATTAATTATTCCTACGTATCAAACGAGTAGGTTTTACTTAAAACATAGGAGACAAAATTGATAAATAATATCGAGAACCAATCGATTTCTCGAGCTTTTCCATCGAATTCCCGAAATAGAGATACTATCGTCGATTATTCGGTGTTCGACAAACTAATCGATTACCAATGTAACTGTACCATCGAGTAGAAAATCGAGTTCATTGAACCGTCACGCTATTGGTGTTCGGTGTCCCAATGTCAAGGGAACAGGTTCAAACACCTGTCTGAGTAAAAAAATGAAAATCACGAATTATCCAATAAGAAGTGTTCTATTTGTTGGAAAGATTTGACGGCTCTTGTGCGTTTATCGGCTGGAGATGCAATACATTAGAGGAGCGTTTTGTAATCTCCCAATGCTTATACCATGGCATTTGATAAAAAAAGTTTGCAGTCAGTCCCTTAAAAGCCAAAATAAACCAATAAAAGGATCAGCAGGAGAACCGGCTCCGGCTCCAGAGTGCGAGGTGTGGATGGCACTTGGATGAAGAAGAAAATGGTTTCTGGTGAAGTAGAAGCCACCCTATTTCTCCTCGGGGGTGTAAAGGTGACTAATAGATAGGAATGCTCTCCATCAAGTGGTGCACATACAGTGCGTAATAAACTGCCCAGTTGACCATGGGACCGAAGAACTTTAGTGACGAAATGTCAAGAAAATTTCCAAAAATACTTTCTTAGTCTTTGTCTTTTATGTTGTAAGCATCCTTAGAATATAAAAGTTGTGTGTCTATCTGTAAAATTTCAAATATGTAGTCGCAGCAGTCAGTCAGGAAAAGTAAAGTTCTCCAGTATGTGCTAGCAAAAGCATTACACTATCTTTGGATAATGTATTTTTTTTTCAAATTCGGTACATTACTACTCACCCGTAATTATTTATATGGAACTAAGGCGTACATAGGAGCAAAATCCAGTGTTTATCCTACCACTGTCATAAATTGTTTTTATGAAGCCTTATTTGGTAGAGCCTTACAATATGCATGCAAATTTCGGCGTTTAGCTTGTCAGGGGATGTAACTCAGTGGTAGAGTGTCTGCTTCGCATGCTGAAAGTCCTGGGTTCAAATCCCAGCATCTCCAAAGTTTCTTTTTTAACAAGATACATTTCCTATTATGAATTTAATGCGTGAATTATTGTAATAAGCTGTATAATATTAGGTCGTTACATATGAAATTGCCGTTTTTCTTGTAGAAATTGGAGGAAACCCAATTTTCAGTACTAACATTTTTGCTTTTTTTTTTAGGAATGACAAATCCAGATTTGATGTTTTTGTTTTGTGTATGAATGAGACAACATTAAGCTAACAAACAGCAATTTTTATTACATTTTAGAAAAGTGACACCTGTTAAGTAATATGAAATTTATCATCAAAATGGATTGCATTTAGGAAGTACTGTTTTTGAAGATCGAATTAATTTATCAAGCGGCCAATAAAAACAAAATTTAATACAGAGTTGTATAATCTTGAAATCAGCTTTCAAACAAAATATAAATAATGGAAATAGCTATTAAATTACAGGAATAACGAACTCTTGTTTTTGTAAGAAAATTTCGGCAATTTTATAGGTAAAGACCTATTATTATTAGTATAATCTTTATATATAAAAATGAATTGCTGTTCGCTAGTCTCGCTAAAACTCGAGAACGGCTGGACCGACTTGGTTAATTTTGGTCTTGAATTATTTGTGGAGGTCCAGAGAAGGTTTAAAAGGTGCTATCGATTGAGGCAGTACGAAGTCTGCCGGGTCAGCTAGTAACAAATATTTCTTTGCCGTAAACATTGACCTGTCAACAATAGTCATTGAGTTAAAAATATTTTTAACGGATTCTATTGCGATTTATTTCATGTAATTGTATTATTTACCTTGAACCCGACGTTTCGGTTGCTTTCCAGCAGCCATGGTCACGGGGAGACTCAGGGAGGGGGAGGAGAGAGACAGAATCCGTTAAAAACAGTTTTATTTCAATGTGTGACATTCGCGTAAACTTCCGACAATAACAATAGTCGTATCAATGGTTTGTTATAACTGGTTAAACCATTACTTTTTTTTAATAGCTTAACCTGCAGTTTGGCGTTAGAATTTAACCAATTTTAACCTCTTTTCGATTAGAAACTTTGTAAGTATGTGATATCTGGATCGTTCTTCATCATCACAGCGTTAACCCCGGTTGCATCAAAATCCTGCAGTTTATAGCCCAGGGTCTGCCCTACTAATGATGAGGCTTCTTGGATTTTATGGGAACGACTGCCGCCTGACCCTGAAAACCCGAGAGCAAAGTCGTCAGAGCCTTGTCCGTAAATCAGCAGCTGTACCAGCTTGCAGGTGAGGCTGGCTTGGACCCCGAAGATTTTGGTGAGGCCCCAAAAACAGCGCTAAATTGTTTTTTTTTTTTTTTTTTTTTATATGTGGGACACGTCAATTTGACTTCACCTCGCCTGATGGTAAGCTGAAGGTAAAGTCTCAGGAAAGAAGGTCACCATTACATACACGTACCATGTTAACAATGGTGGCACTCAGCTTGACGGCCTCATCAGAAGAGGATTGTCGTCGCAGCACCGCGTGACACCCACCGGTCCCAATAGTACTGCGACCACAATCCCCCTGCCCGGCTATGCACTTGCTGACCCCTGAACGCAATCAAACCGAAATTGGATTACTATGGAGGGTTTTTCGCAATCGTGCACGGTGGTACCTACCCGGCCGAATTTTGTGACAAATTTATGTCACCAAATTTCTACCACCAGTACTACTAGATGTCGTCATTAATTCTGCTGGATCCATCTCTAATAATAATTAATCCCCCGCTCCCGCTACCGCCCGTCAATGCGCCCACACCCTGCGTGTTTCCGCGTCCGCACGTCTCCGTGACCGTGTCAAGCGCTCGCTTATTGATTATGTCCCGCACTATACCGTAATACGCTTAAACAACGCCTTCTGGCAATCACACGCAGCCTTATAGAATACTTGACCACTCTATCAATGGAAGCTGATGGGCCCATGCCCAATTGTCCATAGTTTGATGTTACCAGCCTAAATAATAAGATTAGCAATTTAATATTTTCAGAATACAATTATCTTCTATACTACCTATTAAATATCTACAGTTCAAGCCTATGATGAGAGAAGCAGGAAAATGGATTTTGATCTCATATCTATAGGTAATAGAGGGTACCTAAGCCTATTGCCGCCAATCAGATATTGTTCCAGACTTCATGTTGCTACTAAAAATGTTAAGGTTCCATTTAAATTTTCAATGTCATCGAATAAATTGTCAATTCTCGTATTGTTTCCAAGTAAATCTAAAAAATGTGCTTCGGTATATTTATTTTAGAAATAAAGGTGGCAAACAAATACATGACCCAGGTAAGCCAATAAGTGGACCGGTGACGCGTTACGCGCCCACCTTTTTCGGGGGTATGACGGGGTCGCTGTGGTTCTCAAACCCGAGGGGGCCATTTCGAAACTGGATCCCTGGGTCAGTTCGTGGTACGAGGGAAATGCCTTAAGGGCCACTTTTCATCCCGGTGTCTGAAGACCCGAGAGAGTCCGACATAACTTCCCCCGCTGGCCGGCGAGGGGAGGTATTCGAATATGTCACTTAATGTCGGTATTAAGTGAAAAGGGGGTGTATCTGATTTCCATGGTCACTTCATCCTTTAGAACTGAAAAAAAAGCGTTGATTCTACCATTTTCACAAATCATTCAATCAAAACAAATTAATCAATCACATCAACAATTAGGACGTTATAGCTATTTAGAGTCAAATAGTCGTAACTGCATAGTAATAACGTATCAGTAAACTACGGCGAGTGTCTATAAGCACAAGTATAGGTAATTGTAGGAGCGTGTAAAGACTGTTTACTTAGGTATAGGGCACGCCGCAATAGCGGCGGTAAGGCCCATCATGGAGGATTGGCTGGAGAGGCGACACGGAAGCCTCTCCTACCGACTGACGCAGGTGATCTCAGGGAAGGGGTGCTTCGGGGACCACCTGCATCGGATCAGGAAGGAGCCAACGCCTGAGTGTCATCACTGCGACGCGAGCGAGGACTCAGAGCTGCACACGCTGGCGGACTGCCCGGCGTGGGAGGCGCCGAGGCGTGACCTCGTGGCAGCCATCGGGGTGGGAGTCCTCTCGCTCGGCAGCATGATTGCGGCAATGGTGCGGAGCGCGAGCGCGTGGGCCGCCGCCGCCTCCTTCTGCGAGCATGTAATGCTCGCGAAGGAGGTGGCGGAGCGCGCCCGGGAGAGACTTAGAACTCTCCCGGTCCGCCGAGCCCGCAACTTGCTCGCCGCGCGTCGCAGGCAACTCACCTCCACGAGCGCAGGCCTGGAGGTGGCGGGTGAGGCCACCTGTCACCCCAGCAGAAGCAGGTCGGGACGGTGGGGCGACTAGCGCCCCTCCCCCAAACCGGGGCAAGACGGGGACACCGTGGTTCCCAAACCCGAGGGTGCCATCTCGAAACCGGAGATGGCCCAGGGTCAGTCGGGGTGCGAGGGATATGCTCTATGGGCAACCTTACACCCCGGCGTCTGTAGACCCGAGACGGCGTGCGGTTTTAGTCGGTTCAAGCCCGACATAACCGCCCCCGCTGGCACGCGGGGGGGTATCCGAAGGGATTTCCGCACGATAAAAAAAAAAAAAAAAAAAAGGTATAGACGCCACCTAATGTAATTCATTAGCAAGATTGCATAGCACGCGATGAGAATGGCCAGTTATAAATTATTTAGATTTATTTTTTATACTTACTTACGAGCACATACGACACTTTACGACTCTTGTCTCGTTCCGGGATGGTGAAAGACCGTTGAAAGTGTAATTTTCCTCTGGGCCTTTTCCAACTCAGTTGTGTCCGCTTTCAGTCAAACTACAAAGCGGCCGAACTTCTATATTTTCCGTGAAGCGACTACCATCTGACCTCCACAACCCACTGGCGATATCGAAATTCTGTAGTTAGGCCAGTTGTCATCTGGGGTTATCCTTTCGAGGGCTAACCCGGGGTGCCCGGCAATGGACACTTGGGCAGGACACCGTGCGGTTTTAGTCGATGCAAGACATAACCACCCCCGCTGGCCGGAGGGGGAGTACATAAAAAAAGGGCCGTTGTCGCACTTTTTAGGGTTCCAACTATTTAGTAGGAACCCTAAAAAGTGCGACAACTGGCATTCTTTACAGCCCCGGCGTCTAAAGACCCGAGACGGCGTGCGGTTTTAGTCGGTTCAAGCCCGACATAACCGCTCCCGCTGGCCGGCGGTATCCGAAGGGATTTCCGCACGAAAAAAAAAGTTAAGTAAAGAATGCTACAGATGTTTGTACGGCACTCATTTGCAAATGTGTTAACCTGCTCGATAACCACTTTGCCACGAGCCTTCCATGTGTATCTATGGTAAGAAAAACCTGCCTGACCGATAATAATCATACTTTTCGATGCGGCCTCTGTGGCGTAGCGGTAGTGCAGTCGATTGCTACGACACGGGTCGTGGGTTCGATTCCCGCTTAGTGCAATTATTTGTAAACATGAATAGGTCTATTTGCATTGGTCAGGGTGTTTCTATGTTTAATATGTAAGTATTTACAAAAAAAAGTATATTTATCCGCATTCTGGAATCCATAACACAAGCTAGTTGAACTATGCTTACTTTGGATCTAGAAAGCCTTGTGTCGCATGTCGTAGAATACTCATTTATATAATTTTATTCATTATGCACGGAGTCATCAGAAGTAGGTATAGTTCGCGGTTTTTGATTTGAGACGTCGTCGAGAAGAAGCGTGAAAGTCGTTACTTCGGATTTCGTTCTTTCGGTCGGGAGCATAAAGTATATGTTCGGGACTGAATCCAACATATCAGGCTGGAGGCAGGAGGTTTTAATATGTTAATAGGGAAGGAAAACAGTAGGATAAGAGAAAGGTAAATGAAGCTGGTACCTTTTTTTTTTTTTTATCGTGCGGAAATCCCTTCGGATACCCCCCCGCCGGCCAGCGGGGGCGGTTATGTCGGGCTTGCACCGACTAAAACCGCACGCCGTCTCGGGTCTTCAGACGCCGGGGTGTAAGGTTACCCATAGAGCATATCCCTCGCACCCCGACTGACCCTGGGCCATCTCACCACTAACAGCATCGCTCATCCTGTCTCCTCTGGAAGCAGAGGAGTACGGAGAGCGATGTGTTCCCGCCACGTTGGGTATTGGCCGACGATCAATGCCAACCCTATGAAGGGGTGAAGGGGAAGCCATTGACCGCCGCCCAGGGTGTACCGGCCGCTCCGATTCCGTTCCCCCCGGACTGCAGCGGGATCGGAATCGGAGCGACACTCGAGGAGGTTACCCAACACACACCCCAATGAAGCTGGTACCTACCATAGATGCCTCTGTGGCGTAGCGGTAGTGCATTCGACTGCTCCGACAGGGAGCGCGGGTTCGATTCCCGCTCAGTGCGAATATTTGTATGCATGAATAGGTCTGGGTGTTCCTATATATGATATGAGACCGTAATCTTAGCAATCCATGGATTCTCCGTGCGGGTGCCGGGTCCATCGCGTTGCTGAGTTGGGAACTCGGGACAGTGCCTGGGACTTGCGACCCAAGTGTAGGTTTAGAAGGGGCCCCTTTTGTTGATGTACATCAACACTCACCTTCACTACCCAAGTTCCCCTCCCTGCCTAACCAAATTTGATACGAACCTACTAGTGCCGCTTTAGACATTCGTCCTAGTAATGAGCTTATTGTAGCTCTCGATAGGCCTAGATCTTTAAGTAGGTTATAGAGAGATTTTGCTGGTATACCTCTCGCTCCCACTTCCACTGCATACAAATTAACCACGTAACCGTTTTTGATTAATTCGTTTGTGAGATCATAGTATTTATTTTTCTTTATTGTGTGGTCCTTCGGTATATTTGTTTCCCACGGTACAGTAAGTTCCACAAGAACCACATGTTTTAATCTCTTAGAATATAGGAATATGTCAGGTCTAGATGACGAAACCCCAACATCCTCCGGAATTTTGTAGTGCTTTTCATACGTGTCGATTAGGAGAGTCCAATCTGGGGCAGTATCTAAGATTGAATAAGGTTTGTTCCTGGGTGTTATGGATGAACCTTCAGATACAAAGTTGATATGACGTCTGTTAGTAGTCAATCCTTTTTGGGCTCTAGCTACTGCCAGACTCATTGCTTCACGTATGATGATAAGCACCTTATCGTGGCGGCGTGAGTAATGGCCTCTATCGAGAAGCACCCTACATCCTACTAATATGTGTCTAGCCGTCCCTATTGCCTCACCACAAGTATAACATTGTTTTTCTGTGGCCTTCCCCTACCTTACCAGATTACTCTGGTCTGGGAGGGTCATCTGAAAGGCGTTAAGATAAAATTTTAACAGGGCCGGCGACCAGTCATAGATCAAGGTGCGCCACTTTAAGGCCATCGGTATGCAGAACTCTCCCATTGTCAACCATTCATTTTGGATTTCCAAATTCATCGCGTGCACTCGATATTTATCATTTTCGTCTTGTTTCAGAAAGGACTTAAGTATATCCTGGTCCCTTTCTGGCTCTCGTACTCCCAACCCCACTCTGTTTGACTGGGCCCCTATCATAAATCGTTTATGGAATAGAAGTCTAGATTCAAGCTCGGACGCGTTATTATCTTTTGGGAGTGCCCTGATTGTGACATCTTGGGATTTTCCTAAGATGTGGGCTTTGGTAACTCTAAAATGTTTATAGAGCTCCGATGGTTTCTTAAGTTTCATCCCAAAATTATTTTGATCCCTAAATAGAGCAGAGATTTTTTTGTATACCTATATACATTCTTTTTTTGTATATATACAAAAAAAGAATGTATATAGGTATATTTATCTGCATTCTGGAACCCATAACATCTATATACATCTAATCTATGCTTACTTTGGGTCTAGAAAGCGCTGTGTAGAAGGTCGTAGAATATTTATTTATTCTTACAAATTCCAAAACCGATTCAATCCGGGAACTCCATAAGCCCTAAATGGCTAATCCTAATCATGGCGGATACCATGACACCGTTCATGGATATTAGCACATAAATTGGCGGGTGGCCACCGGAAGCCGCAACAACCTATTTCCGGTACGTTTCGCTGGACAGTGGGCTGTGTTTAGATTCGTTTGAAACTAGAATTGGCCAATGTGAAGCTATTTTGAAGGTTCGTTCTTTCATTCAGAAGAATGAAGGATTTTAATGGAATGGTTTGGTTTGTTAGATTTTCCGAATTGTGTTATTAGGTGTCAAGTAACAAGGGGTGTGTGTAGGTGCCTATACCTACATGGGTAGCTACTGTCAGACGTCAGTCGGGGTGCGAGGCATATGCTCTATGGGCAACCTTACACTCCGGCGTCTTAAAACCCGAGACGTCGTGCGGTTTTAGTCGGTTCAAACCCGACAGAACCACCCCCACTGGACGGCGGGGAGGTATCCGAAAAGATTTCCGCACGAAAAAAAAAAAAGATACTGTCAGATGAATTGGTACGTACAGTCAACGATAAAAGTATAGGTTTACAAATTGCAATTTCTTGATTTCTATTCCCACGTATTGGTAGATACATAATCGATGATTGCTAATGCATATATCTAACCCTTCATTATCCCCCCCCCCCCCCCTACGTATCATTCAAGTGTTATTGAACCTCCCATCTTCTACAAGGAGCTCTGCTAACCTCATTCACTACCAGAAACATGCACTAGGCATGTAGTACCTTTTATTTTTTTGGTGCGGAAATCCCTTCGGGTACCCCCCCGCCGGCCAGCGGGGGCGGTTATGTCGGGCTTTAACCGACTAAAACCACCTAGGTATCTACTTAAGGCATTTCCACTTTCGGGCGTTTTACATTTATCTTAACCTCTGTACCTACTATTTACGTGGCAGAATAGCACACGGCCCATCTGATTTTTTTTTTATAATGTTCACTTCAATATGACTTTATACCTCGCCTGATGGTAAGGTTAGGTGAAGTTTCAGGAATGGGAGTCAGTAATTACAGACACCCATAATGTTTTTTTTTTCTTACACCTCTCTTAAGTCCGAACCTATTCGTATGCAGTAAGGTGGTTTTTCGCTATTCTTTTTTTTTTCACCGATAATGTTACAAGGTTGGCTCTCAGCTTGACGGCCTCATTAACTGCTTTTTGACGCCCCGCTTAAAGGACCCAGGACTGGAGGCAGAAGAGAACACGTGTTCTGGTGAAGAATTTTACGTCTTTATGGTGCGGCAAAGAAAAGAGGGGCCGAACCGCTTGGTTCTTGATGGAATTGCGTGCACCTTGTGAGGGTGATACCTCAGCCTTACACGTGTTATCCTGTATAAGTAGGAAAGGTGAGGGTGGAACTAACCTGTAATACCAGGGGCTTCTCAAGAGCACCAGTCCAGATTACATTCAAAGGTCCGCCCTCCACCTTTCCTTATGGATTGGTTTCTCTTGGCTTTTACGGTAGCGACTGCCGTCTGACCGCCCAACTCCGAAAGCCTGCGCCAGAGCATCTTTCGTTAATCAGCAGGCACAGATTAGATTGGTTTGGGTTCCGAAGATCTTGTTGGGGCCCATACACTTTCTTTAATGTGATTATACCTAGTAGGTGTAGTAGAGTAATAACTATAGTACCTTTTTTTTTTTTTCGTGCGGAAATCCCTTCGGATACCCCCCCCGCGTGCCAGCGGGGGTGGTTATGTCGGGCATGAACCGACTAAAACCGCACGCCATCTCGGGTCTTCAGACGCCGGGGTGTAAGGTTGCCCATAGAGCATATCCCTCGCATGGAATACGTACCTACATAAGTAATTTTATAATCTCTAACGGACGAAGGCAGGTAGGTATATTCGATGTTTATTTCATTATTTTATGAAAGGTTTAAGAGCTAAAGGGAATCCATAAATTAGAATTTGTTACGCTACATTCGTCGTTGACTCTACCTATGTGCCATCAGACTGTATACCTACTTGTTTACTGCTTTAGTGGTAGAAAACCAACTAGTTTACAATAACAAGCCAATACACAACAAAATAAACTTAAACATAAAATAATGTCTGATTATTTCTCTACCACGAAACTTACCATCAAACATATGTTCTAAAACATCTATTAACAAACCCACAGTACACAATTGAAATGCCTCACCCAGGAACTAAACCGCAACAGAGCGCATCACGGCCGACTGGCTGCTTTCCAACCTACAACTCACTTATTATATTCTATGAACGCGGGCTATAAACGTATTTCTGAACATATCACGTACAATACTACCAGCCATTCCAACCAATCAGCGCGCGACAATTCAACTTAATAGCTTAGGCCACGCCCCATCACGTAACCGCCTATTACGAGCCGTGTAACGACGCAGGCTTTTAACTCGGCGATGACATCCGATCGATGACTACACCTCGCTCTAACATCTCTCCATCCCACTTTAAAAACCGAAGTTTGTTTGACTTCGTGGTGTGTTGAACGCGACAGAGTTGCGTTTGGCGCGCGTGTCTTGTCTCAGTTGCACGTTCGAGGTCGTAGGAGGGGGTCGCGTGCAACTGTTTTCGATAATCGGCCGCGCGTTCCGTACGTGAAAATCGGACAGTACACCGTCGGTCACGTTCACGTAAAAACGGATATATGCCCAGAATATTTATTAAGTGGGTGGCGGTGCGTGACTTTTCCCCTGTGTATAGCTCGCCCCGTAAATGATCACCCGAAAATAGAACGTTTGTTTGATAACTGAAGCGTCTTCGCTGAAATAACGGAGGCCGAACTCGTGATTATTTAAAAAACTAACTCTGTAAACAATGTATATCAGACTCTAGATTGAAAAAAAGAAAACATTTTGACAAAGAACAAGTGGATGCGAGTGTTGAAATGTTCATTTAAGAATACTCGGACAAAATAATTTTGATTATTTGTAAATAAAATGAAAATGTTTTGTGAGAAAGCGCGGGAACTGTCAAGTGTAAGTTTGGACTATTAAGTTGTTAGAAGTGAAGTGACAATGTTGCCATATCAAGCGGTGGCTATGGACTACGCGGTGGCTTCGGGTTTCCACCATCAGAGGCCCGGCGGTTTGCCTGGCGTGATGGGCCTGCCTGGACCTGGCCCGGGCCTGAATCCTGGCCTAAACCCGGCCTTCACCCATTCCTGGTTCGTACAGTCAAGCCCGGATATCTGTCGGCAGCAACAAGCCTCCAACCAATCGCATCTCGAACCTGGGCACGTTTCTTTTTTCTTTATATTTTTTATTTTTAGTTAGTGTTTTGTACTATTTTGATAGTTTGTTGACAAATTTATATATCTAAATATTTCTTATAATTTTTTGATCTTTTACTCATAATGAGATCAATATTTTTTATACATAAATAGGTGTAACTACTACACATTATACGTACCTGCTTATATTTTTTGTTACGTCATTTGATTGACAAGCCAACAAGCTATTAAAAAGCTGAATTATTGCCTTCTATTATTTGGCGTTTTCTTTGTTTCTGTGCTTTTTAACTGATGCTTTTGGATATAAACATAAACGTTGTATGACTGTAATTGTTTTTCACATTTATAGAAATTTTGTGCCATGTTAAATGACTTAAAGTAATCTTATGTCTTTATAGCGGGAACGACTTAAGTAATGAAATAAAACGAGATAATAAAATGTTAAATGTCCATGTGCCAGCAAAATGTCTGTCGAATATCCTGATAATATCTACACGGCATTGTTGTACAGGTTTTCTAGCACGAGTGGCTTACGTCACGAGACAGGAAGTAATTTTACCATGAGCTGACCGTAGTAATGAAAATTTACGGCTTTTATACCTACAATATTTTGTTATAGGAAGAAGGAAGACTATAAACAAAAAATTCAAGACAAGTATCAAAACCTCTGCTACTTTATATAAATATCATTACAAAATAAGTTTCACGGCTCATTTAGCATAGTTTAAGCGTCGGTAGCTTAGTGGTTAAGGAGTCGACCCTACGATCGAGAGGTCCCGTGTTCGATTCCTGGTCATTACACTACCTACGTGAACCTACTTCTAACACAAGCAATTAAGCTTAGGGTTAGGGGGAATGTTAGTAATTTACTAATATTCTTTATAAAGATTAATGTTACATATGAACAATGACAACATTACAATAAGTTATATAACAATTTTGAAAGCCTCACTTTAATTACTTAATTCACTTTACGGACTGCAACCGTATTGAGAGTTATTTTCTTATGAATCTGGGTATGCTTAAAATTAATAAAAGTCATATTAAAAGAAGATTACTCCTCAAGCAAGCCCCGTACTACGAGATGAATAAAGCCTCGGATGCACCTGGGAAAAACGTTGAGAAGAAAAATAATAATTCAGTGTTCATAATAGATCTATTACATTGGGACGTCAACATAACTGACGAATCGTGGGTGTGTAATATACACCTCTGCCTACCCCTCCGGAGATACAGGCGTGAAGTTTTATTTATTTATCCACATACATTGATATTACAGGTTACAAAACCTACCCCCCCCCCCCTCCAAAACCGGGACAAGACGGGGGACACCGTGGTTCCCAAACCCGAGGGGGCCATCTCGAAACCGGAGATGGCCCAGGGTCAATCGGGGTGCGAGGGATATGCTCTATGGGCAACCTTACACCCCGACGTCTTAAGACCCGAGACGGCGTGCGGTTTTAGTCGGTTCAAGCCCAACATAACCACCCCCGCTGGCCGGCGGGGGGGTACCCGAAGGGATATCCGCACGAAAAAAAAAGGTTACAAAATCTAATTACAGCTATTGAATAAGAGAAAAACAATCACGAAAAATAAAATTAGCAAAAACAACCATAACATCCTAAACTAAAGGTTATTAGATCGAAAGTCTTATAGGAATGAGAATAATAGTGTTTTTTTCTAAAGATTTAGATCGGAAAAAGAGAACATCTAGGACGGGACTTGAACCCGCAACCAGTCCCTTACAGGGGGAAAAAAGTAATAATTTAGAAAAAAAGTAAGCATACAAAATGCTTAAAAATTTAATTGAAATAATAGAGTGTTACCAAGATGTGACCCTTTTCCCTTTATCGAAAGCTCTAAAGAGGTCAGCAGTACTTAACTATGGTGTTGGTCAGACAAATTAATAAATTAAGTAAGATGTTACCAAAGAGTCTCCAAAATTAATGGCCCAGAACGAAGTGTAATTAAGAAACGATGAAATTATGGGAAACTGTTGATTATTACAAATTTCATGGTTATGTTTTAGCGTAACATTTTGTTTTCCATGGTTTTTTTTACTAGATACAAATATTACGTCACAACTTTGCTTATTGGCTTCGTCGTTAGTTTCATGGCTTAAGTTTGATTCCTAGGCCAAGCAAAGTGATTTCTTCCTTTATTTTCTTATACCTACGTATAGGTAATCACGTCTATATATTCCTGAAAGGGTAAGCAGAGGTCTATTAAACTCATTTAGCATTCGCTTTATATTTTTTTGGTCTCACGTTATAGGTTTCTATTACGAGTCTATTACAGTCTACTAGGCATACTCAGAAGTATGCCCAGTATACATAGGTATTACCAAACGGACTTATAGCTGTACCTTTTTTTTCGTGCTGATATCCCCTCGTATATAATCCCCCGGCCAGCGGGGGTCGTTATGTCGAGTTTGAACCGATTAAAACCGCACGCCGAGACCCGAGATGTTCAGACGGCGGGGTGTAAGGCATTTCCCTCGCACCCTGATCCAGGGCCATCTCCGGTTTTGGATCTCCCCTCGGGTTTGGGAACCACGGTGTCCCCATCTTGCCCTGGAAAAAGGGGGCGGCGCGCTAGTCGCCCCACCGTCCAGGCCTGTTTCTGCTAGGGTTACAGACGGCCTCACCTGCCACCCCCAGGCCTGCGCTCATGGAGGACGGAGGTCGTTGAGCGACCTCCGGCGTCTGAGTCGCAAGTAACTGTACCTACCTATGCTGCATTTTAATCAGCTTGTGACAGTTTCGCAAACTCCCTTTTCACCAACTTTCACAAAGTTGAAGTTTAAAATAAGTTAGTGAAATTTGGAAGTAATAAGTATGGGAACTTTAAGCTATCATCCAGGACGGTACATGAACCCGCAACTAGTCCCTTTCTAGGGGGAACACTCTGACCAACTGAGCAACACAGACACCTAAGACGTATGTACAGGAGAATTTTAAATATCCAGGACGTGGTCAGGTCAGGAAAAGGTCAGAGTATTCTTCTAGAAAGGGACTGATCGCATCCTGGATATATATTTTTTTTCGAATTAATTGATATGATAATGAGTTCGTTATTCCTGTAATTTAATAGCTATTTCCATTATTTATATTTTAAATTTTGTTTTTATTGGCCGCTTGATAAATTAATTCGATCTTCAAAAACAGTACTTCCTAAATGCTATCCATTTTGATGATAAATTTCGTATTACTTAACAGATGTCACTTTTCAAAAATGTAATAAAAGTTGCTGTTTGTTAGCTTAATGTTAATTGTCTCATTCATACACAAAAAAATCATAAAATTTGGATTTGTCATTAATAAAAAAAATGCAAAAATGTTAGTACTGAAAATTGGGTTTCCTCCAGTTTCTTCAAGAAAAACGGCAATTTCATATGTAACGACCTAATATTAAGTTGTACGACGTGACCTTTCCGGCCAAGCCGACTCATTAGAGAAAATAATTCGTAGGTAGTCAATCCAACTAATTTGTAGTCATGATTATCATAACTGACCTTTAGTTTTAATATAACATGTTATCAGTTGATTAAATTTTTTTCTGCAGTTGAATGTTTTA
Source organism: Cybosia mesomella (assembly GCA_946251805.1). Lineage (NCBI taxonomy): Eukaryota > Metazoa > Arthropoda > Insecta > Lepidoptera > Erebidae > Cybosia > Cybosia mesomella. The sequence goes on from OX276409.1 coordinate 18,496,685, forward strand.
AAAAATCGTGTGCAGCCTTCAAAACGTTTGCCAAGTAAGACGACAGTGTATTAACGGTCGTGGACAGGCCAGGTAACACAAATTAAGATTATATCTTTTCGTGACGTACGCCATGCCGACTTGTGCCTAAAAACATAAAAAATTTTGGTAATTTATTTATTGTCGTATTTTTTTAATATAAAAAATTATAGTGGAAGATTTTTTTGCAAAAAATCGATGTTGGTGCATTACTTTTTTAAAAGACTGATAGTTAAGACGATAGAAAGGTTTTATGTTTGAACTGAACCACCGATATGAACTCTCTGAACACAATCAATTTAGATTCGCTTGGAGAGGGTTAACGGGAGTAGGTACGTACTAGTAATTTCGGTTACTAAGTAGCGTTCTAAAAAGAAAAATGTGGGAGCTTTATGGTAAAACTGAAATGCATAGAAATATTGATTTTATTAACCTACCAAACAGAGCGTGATACTTTCCTCATCGAGTTAGCTCAGTCACGCTGGACAATAATATTTTAATTTTAATATATTATATCATATATTTCTTAATGTTTTTTTTCTTGAACAACGTCACTATACTTACTGAATAGTACTCACATACTTACTTCAATTACTCCTATACGAAACACCGAGGATAGGTAAATTTTTTTTTCGTGCGGAAATCCCCTCGGATGCCCTCCGCCGGTCAGCGGGGGAGGTTATGTCGGGCTTGAACCGACTAAACCCGCACGTCGTCTCGGATCTTCAGACGCCGGTTTGTAAGGTTGCCCCATAGGGCTTTTCCCTACACCTAACATTCAGTGCGTGTCCAAGGAATACTAGAAATAGTGTATACACAGTTGTGTTGTTATACACTACTGTGTCATAATTTAAGTAGTTTTTTTTAGTTATCTGTACAATGAGTATGAGTCTCACATCCCAAAATACCAAGAACCTCCAATCGGTTTAAAACGTGTCCTGCGTGTAAATATATTCGACCCTCTAAGAGAAATTACTCACAACTAAATAATTAATTAAAATTAATATATTAGTAACAAAAAAGAATTAAAAGCTGCGATAGCCCAGTGGCGTATATAACGGACTGCTGAGACAAGGTCTCGAGTTCGATCCCCAGTCGCCCAGGCACACACCTGTAACTTTTCGTACTTATCTTTACATTAATAAATGTTACTTATCGCTAGCTTAATAATGTGCCCGGTAGATGGCAATAGGCTCGCCCCCTATTACATTGGGACCTTAACATAACTGGCGAATCGTGTGTGTGTTACACCTCTGCCTACCCCTTCGGGGATACAGGCGTGAAAGTTATGTTATGTAAATTAATTCTAAAACCACAAAAGCTTGCGAAAATAAAAAAAGTACAAACTTTAAATGCCAACAGATCTAAATCAGTCTTAACTCTACAATTTGAACAATATTACAGCACATATCTGTATATCAAGATCACCTTCATAATTTGTCGTTTTCCCAGAAACAGGTTGTTGTCGTAATGAGGTTCTTGTATAAAACAATAATACAATAGTTGTAAGTCAAAAGTTAATTGGTATTATTTTGTTTTGACTTGATTTGGATTTTTCTCACGGTGAAAATATGACAGAATTTAGTACTTATGGGTGGGGAATAACATAACATAACTTCACGCCTGTATCCCCGAAGGGGTAGGCAGAGGTGTATTATACACCCACGATTCACCAGTTATGTTTAGGTCCCAATGTAATAGGGGGCGAGTCTATTGCCATCTACCGGGCACATTATTAAGCGAGCGATAATTAACATTTATTAATGCACACATGACTACAAAAAGTCCGAGGTGTGTGCCCGGGGTGGCTGGGGATCGAACTCGAGACCTCGTCTCAGCAGTCCGTTACGTACGCCACTGGGCTATCGCCACTTTTTTTTATCGTTAGGGTATATGGCCAATAAAATCATCGTGGCCCAAGCTTACCTCGCCTGCTAGCTGGTATACCTGCTGTTTAACTGACGAGGCCCTGGTTCAGACTTACAACAGACAGGTTAGACAGCTGTCGTTTTTCAATAGCGTCGGTAGCTTAGTGGTTAAGGTCGAACAGTCGACCTTACGATCGAGAGGTCCCGAGTTCGAATCCTGGCCATTACTATACCGACGTGAACCCACTCCTAACACAAGCAATTTAGCTTAGCTGGAGGGGTTAGGGGGAATATTATTAATTTCGGTTACTAATATTCTTTTTTAAAAAAGAAGTAAAAATTCAAGTCAAGTCAAGATAAATCTACAGGAAGAGTACACAAGCGGACGTCGGGCTAAAAGTCCAAGCTTTGGATGCAACCGTGGTTAACTTTGTGATGATATTTGTCTATGGCAGAACTACTTTTTAAAGGACTTCGTTAAACTTTGGGTAAAAAAATGTATATATACCAAAAGACTCATGCAGTTATATTGGAAGATATTGAAAATTACAGACTCTCGCAAGAAGTTCTTTTCACACCTGTGTGTAATATTTACAGCTTTTAACAGTGGTCCCTAACTAATTCACTTAAAAAAAACCATGAAAGAAAAAAGAAGTTAACATTTGTGTCGTAGCAACATTTATAGTAAACGTAATATCTAACTGCACTTCTGCCCAAAGTATTTTTCAATCAGCAACAAAAATCATCAAAAGAAAAAACAGAATCTAACAAGTATCAAAATCTTTTATCCACATTTATCATGGAAGCAATTCATTTACTCGCTTGCTATTATAACCTGTGGTTGCTCCATTATCCGAGTAACCATAAACTTGAATACGCAATAACTGGTACAGACCTTGAGGCTGTATAAAAAACACTTTCGTTGATGTAAATGCACAGAAGAAAAAAAAGTAATGATATCTAGTGATATTTAAGCTAATTTTTCGACCGAGATTCAAAAAATCGACATTCGTTTCACAAAAAAAATAAATAAATAAATTATAGGTAGCGAATAAAGGTATTTGGTTATTCTACACCTAGGTACTGATTGTTCATATTAAAAATGTACCTGATTGTCCAAACTTCGCTCGTCGATAAAAACACGACATATGTATCTATCATTATGTTATTTCTAGTCCTGACTGATTGATTAATCAACACAGAAATCAAACCAGTGGGACTATTAGCTTGAAATTTTAGCAGTTGATATCTTTTATGTAAGCATCCACCCAAATTTCACCCAGAACGAATGTTAGAGGTAGTTCCATGGTCAGGCAATTACAAATTTTAAATTTACCGTTAAATCCTGTCTACTACCCAAAAAGGCGACTCATTATTTTCGTTAGTTGTCAAATGCCAGTATACTGTACAGTCTGTACACCTCAAATGAAGTAGGTGTAACGATACATTACTGAGATAGAAGAAAACGCATTAACAATTGAGTTTGCTAAGTAGTGTGAAATTGGAATAAAGAAACTAATTATGTCTAGTAGGTAAGAAGTATTAGATTATTTAGATTCGTTTCTGGTTACTTTTTTTAACAACGAAATTAATCCGAATGTTATACTCGTATGGTATGTATATATTGATTTGGAACTCAATGTAAAAGCTTCTAAAAATACGTTTGTATGATTTCCTCCATACTTTCATTTTTTATATGTACATTCATTATACAGATTATTTATTTCCGATTACGGTAACTCTGATTTCTGAGCGTTGCAGTAAGTCTATGCAATTTGATAATTAGATATCGGAAAAACTATATCTATAAATATTTAACTGGACCCTGTAATATATTTTAAATAGGTAGTTATTTAGCAAAAAAACAAGTATTTAATTACTATCTTTGTTTCAAAGGTATACCTATACATGATCGCGTTAATTCCCGTTATATTATTGCATATTGAAAAATTTAATTGTTCAATTTTCAGATATCTAATTGTAAAATACTAATTTAAACTACTATAGTTTTGAAAGAACTAGTTATAATAAATGTAAGTACAAAATATTAAAAAAAATCTACTAATGGGATTTATTTCTTCTAATTAGAGCGGCGATAGCCCAGTGGCATACGTAACGGACTGCTGAGACGTGGTCTCGAGTTCGATCCCCAGTTACCCGGGCACACACTAACTTTTCGTAATTATGTGTGCATTAATAAATGAAATTATCGCTCGCTTAATAATGTGCCCGGTAGATGGCAATAGGCTCGCCCCCTATTACATTGGGACCTCAACATAACTGGCGAATCGTGGGTGTGTAATACACCTTCGGGGATACAGGCGTGAAGTTATGTTATGTTATGAGCAAAACAACACCATATACCGATGTGACCGACTCCTAACACAAACAATTTAATATACCTGAAATATAAAGTGTGGTAACTTCTCTCGAAAAATGTTTGATTTTTGCTCTACAACATAAAAAAATACCTATTTGAAACCATTAACAAGTTGGCTCATTTATTAACATCAATGTATAAACTGATACTCGTTCCCTCGTAATAAAAGGCCTTTATCTTAAGATTTTTTTTAATAAAGTTTAAACTAAACAAAAACTTCTTTGACTCAATCACAGGACAGGAACCCTTTAACACCTCATCAAAATTTCTATAGAATACCAAAAAAGGCTATAGAGAATCAGAAACAAAATAAAAAAATCACATCCGTAGACAAAAATATTTTGATTGAAAAATAAAGAGCGTGGATAATTAATGTAACACGTTTTTGTTAAACGTAACACGCTGGCGAGTGTTGGTAACGTATTGGAAAACGTTACAAAAGGACCAAGATCATTTGGCATGACTATTTTTTGTGTAATAAAGACCGCGAAAACATAAAAAAGTTTTGAGTGGCAGTAATTTAAATGTCAATGGGTATATTATTGGAGTGATGACCCAGTAGTACAACTATTGGTGTCTAACTTTGACAGTTCCCAGTTCCGTTTCATTTATTTCATGTGTATGTTAAAAATAAACTGTCACTTGGTAGTAATGACAAACATTACATATCGTACTCACGCCGCACCGCATACCTTATACCTGGAGGGGTAGGCACAGGTGAAGGGGAGGGGGGGTCGCACAAATTTTACCAACTTTTCACTCACACAAAATAGAGAGGGTATCGTTGTAGGCTGTTTACTGTCGGATGGAGAACAGCCCTATAACCTTTATCACCTTAGGTATATGATACCGATGGGAAGAGAGGGTATGGTTCTTCCAAAATACGCAATTAAGTAACACTGTCTAGTATTATTACCAGCATATCATATTTGTAGAGAGTAGAATCATGTCGTTCCCAGGACGAATGGTTCAGTTCGGCCGAGGGAAGTCCCACCCTTTAAATATCAACTTTAAGTATCAGCATACTGCATTTTATACGGTACTTGCAAACTGTATATTGCTAGCATACTACTAATTAAAGGGGAAGGTCTCCTCTTTAAATGATAGTACAGAGATAGATTGTAATAGCATACCTACTGACGCCTTTTTATTTCAAGAATAACAAGTTCATGTAGGTCACGGAAATGGGAGTCTGTATTAATTCACGCAGGCGGAACCACGAGATACAACCAGTAAATTTTAAACATAAATTTGGTTTAAACGAAATACACAAAATAAAATTTAAAAGCAAAATTACATCCTCGAAAAAAACCGCAATTAAAAAAAAATCAATGATATCGATACTTGAAACGCTCATAATTTAACCTACAAAGTTTAAAATTTCATCGCGGAATTTGTTTTGAAAGCATATGGGCAGATTGACTTCAAAAATAAATGCACTTGTTCAGAACACAGCCAGTGACTAAAATAAAAACTATTATAGTTTTCTATGGTGAAACATAATTAGTTTAGTTTTTTGGTATAATTTCATTTTTAATATTATACTTTGAAAATATTGTTGTATTGCGGTAAAATATCAAAAACTAACCCCGTTCCCGTGAATCACAGGTTTTTTTAGCTACTGGCTCACACCAATACAGTAATCATAATTTTTTTTTAATCTTTACATAAGGACACTTGATTCTACTAATAAGAAAAGCAAAATGTCTTACTTTTTGTAACGCTATCATCATCATCATCATCTTAGTGTAGTTCCTTACTCCTTCTCTTCCTATTGGTTTGACTTATACGCCTTTTCTGGGAGTAACTGCCGTCTGATCGCCCAACCCTGAGGGTCAAGCCTGCCCCAGAGCCTCATCCGTCAATCAGCAGGTGTATCCGTTTGCAGGTGAGGCCTGCTTGCTGCCTTGCTGCCTGGCGATTACGGTGTCGCACCCTTTTTTGTTACGCTATCGTCTACATGCAAGTTTCTGTTCTTAATCAATTATTTTGTCTAGCCCAGGGACCGTACCTTACGACAACCCGAAGACACAAACACGAACCTCTCATAAATTATCTAAAAGAGATGTTAAAGTTACGAAAAAGATTTTTATTCGTAACCAAGTTTTATATCTGGCATCCGGTTATGAAAGTATGTTCTCTTTATTTTAAACCTTTCGCTGTTTATTATTGTCTAAATGTATCTGTCAACCAAATTTGATACCTTTTTATTAAACATAAGGTTTATTGTTGTGATATCATGCTACACAGTAAGCTTGTTTCTGCGGCCCTTTTGAACGTGTGGATCTATTACAGTTTGTTTCATTTTTTAAGTTAGTAAACATGTATAGGTTGTTGTATTGTGAAACTGTTATTGTGGCAATATTTTGTTTTCTTTCTAGCAGTAAATGGTTAATAGCAGCAAGGAATTTGTTAAAGGACCTGATAGACTGTACAAATAATAGGTTTGCCACTTATTACGTGGGCCAAAAAATCTTGCTGGAAAAAATGTCTCTGTCTTCCCCCTCAAAAATTAAATATAATATAGTAACTGTTTGTTTTGTTGAAGTTAATCATAAGTTTTAGTAGCTATAATTAGAGTTTTGTATTTAAATAAAATGAGTGTAATAAGGAAAACTGAATTTTGGAGTATTCAGTTCTATGATAGACATCGATAAAATTCAAGTTCAGATTTAAATACTAGTTAAAGAGTATCAAAGGACTCTATGGGTTTATACCTACATATATACAAGTTATTTGCAACCACTGTGATACAAGTAGGTTAATGAATTAATATGCTTTAAGTATTCATTTAGTAGTATTTAATATACTCAAACAAGATATAAACTTTTATATTTAAGCTAGAAATCAATTACAAAAAATATACAATTATAGTTCAGTATCCGTAAACCATAACCACTGTGCAAAAATCGAATTAAAATCAGAATTACACAAACAAAAACTAGACCAATTCCTAAAACTGATCAGCTACATCCTGTAGAGTACAGTAGCCAGCTTCAATCAGCAACTGAGCTGACAATCGCTGACTCACTACAATTCGTCACGCCCTCTATCAATTCAACTTTTTACTGCAGCACAGACTCCGATATAACATTGTAAAAATGTATCTACTTATACAGCTCTAACAGTCTCAAAAACGGCCACTATTCTAATTCGTATTTTTTCAGATAAATATAACAAAAGGTATCGTTAGAAACATAAATCATAATATTGGCATACTAAAAAGTTTAAAATAGCGTTATTTGATTTGAAATCAAAGAAAGTTCAATCTAAAAATCATTATAAATTCAATCAAGCGACATAAAATTTGAACAGTGATAAAAAAGGACATTAAGCTAAGAGATTATACTTTGTGTCTATTAAAGTCTGTAATAATAAGACCAAAATCGTCCCCAAAAACTACCAGTATCGATTTACAACAACCGAACTATTATCCGTCATTACAGAATCGAATAAAGGTAAAAAATCGATTTTTCAAAAACAACGATCGATTTATGTCTGCGGTTTCAACTCAGATTTTTTGTTGCAGGTGTTATTGTAATTTTGTGATGTTAAGAAATAAAAGGGTAAAATATTGATATATTTCAAGAAATCTGCGATTTTAATAAATATCGTTTAACGACAACCTATTTATAACCGGAAGAAAGAAATTTTGAAAATAAAATACTTCGTACAATAGAATTCAATGAAGAAAAATTAAAAGTTGAATAGGTTATTATTATTTTAGATTCTAACAATTATGTAAGAGTATAGTAGCAAGTGATTTTGACTGCTATGACCGGGGCCGCGGGTTCAATTTCCACTCAGTGCAAATATTTGTATGCATGAATATGTCTATTTATGTTGGTGTGGGTGTTTCTATATTTAATATTTAGGTATTTACAAAAGTATATAAGTATGTTTATCCACATTCTAGAATACCATACCCATTACACAAGCTACTTAAACTATGCTTACTTTGAGTCTTGAGAGCGCTGTGTAGAATGTCGTAGAGTATTTAATATTATTATTTATTACTATTATTATTTATTACATATCTATGTAAATATATCTATAAAAAAATATATCTATTTCTGACAATGTAAAAGCCTTCAATAAACTTAGTTACCGGTTTACATAGAATAGCTGGTAACATTACCATTAACCGCATATTATTTGTGTAGTTAAATTGCGAATAATTTAGAAACGGTAAGTTCACAAAATTCCAAGTTTAATGGACATACCAGCGTAGTAGGGTGACTCCAATCGATCACTGGTCAGACCAGGCGGATTATGGACAAGTGTCCCGAAAATGATCTATTATATCCCCCTTTACCTCATCAATGGACTTTTGTGCTGACCCCTGTTGTTTTAATTCCGTCTTTTAGGGTTGAATTGGCATTCGTTGAGAGGGGTTCTCTAGGTAGTTGTATTAAGAACTGAAGCAATTCGATTTTATTCGAAGGATTTATTTGGTTCTTTTTCTGACTACAGAATCTAAATATCAGGGTTTTACCAGAAGCAGTAGTGTGACTGTAATAAGAAACGTATCTTATTTAAAGTCACTTATCAGTTGCGCAATTGCTTGCTACAATAGTTTGGCATACAATAACACCTAAATCTATAACATTACTGAGTATTACAATATAATTAATATAATATATAATATAATTTAATATAATTTAATATAATTTAATATAATTTAATATAATTTAATATAATTTAATAATTTAATATAATATAATTTGTGTAAATCAGTTAGGGTGCAGATTAACTTGTTAATCTGCAGATTACCTGGTTCAGTCCATTAAATTTGCAAAAAAATATTTCAATTCTAACATCAACTAGTTAATCTGCAGACTTCCTAAGTAATCTGTAGACTAACGGTCATGCCTACGGTAAAGTTGGTAAAACAGATACTTTGCTTGAATAAAACATTCGGATTCATTGTAATTATTTATTTAATTGGTTGAACGCATACGCCACGGAAGCGAGCGAAGCGAGCCCATGGACACGGCGCCCCCCAACATAGATATATATAAGAAAACGCGCTCTATAATTCAGAAGATAGAAAATAACTATGTTTAACCAAAAATGTTTAGCTTACTGTTCCGTGATTTAACGATGTGGCATCCGTTAATATGCAGATTACCTGGTTAAGTGGAGATATCTACTACTTTTAGTCAAATTTCATACTTTAACGGTTCATTTACGGTAATTTGCAGATTGTCTGGTTAATATACATATTAACATATTCCGTACTCTAACGGCAACGTATATAAACTTTTAAATTATCTGAATTATCGACCAGATAGCATTGGTTGTGGTCACAGGCTCACCAATAAATATAATTTTGCATCATGGAACGAGAAAGTTTAAAAGATAGTATTACTGAGTACTTTTTTTTCTTACCAACACAAACTCTACAAGTCAGTAGATAAAAATACGGGAAAAATTCGTTTGCCCGCGCCCCGGGCGCAATCAGCCGTCCCTTCAGTCGATTATTGCAAATAACTATTATTTCCTTCTCCTTTCAATTGGCTGCGAATGCGGCCCCGACGTCTCTTTGTATTGCTAATTCTACCAGCTAGTTTTATTTACTTAGACAGAGTTATAACCAGCAGATGTATTTCTTTTTTGGAAAAAAGGTCAAATCTAATCAGATATACGAAAATCTGAAACATTTGTCTATCTGACGTATCAAATATACAAACCGCGATCGCTTGGGGTTACGTAATCCTCGTTTTATTCATCTAAAAGCTATCCACACAAATCCCAACTACTGCATTTATGAATGAAACAATTTTCCAGTTTCGTTACCATTTTGGCAGGCAATTTGCTAAGAAGACTACTACCATTAGTCATTCCCATATCGACGCGCCTAACAGATTGGTCATTTTTTGTCTGTAAAAAGAGCGATATCGCCCACAGGGGTGTGTGGGCAAGGCGATATTATCTATGACATGTTTTCTTTGCGCCGACGTTCGTTGTCAAAATGGGATGCAATTTATCTACACTTTTATGTACCAAAGTGAAGCGATTTTTTGAGATTTGTTGTTCTGATAATTCACTTTGATCGTGCGTTTGCATTTATAAATTCGTGTGTTTCCTAAGGAACTCATACTGCGTATAATATATTACAATGGCTGGGGGTTGACAAACTTTCATGACCGCTTTAATAGCCATATTGTATTGTTTATTTTTAAACTAGGTGGCGAGTCTAACCTCATTCGGGGCCGAATTTCCTAATGGCTTTGTCTAAAAACTACCAACACTTATTCAATCAATATCAAGCCAACCTCACTTTCTAATCGGTGCACCTGCTAAAAACAGCAGCAGCAGGCTCTCTTGCAGGCTTTCGCTCCCGGAAAAGCCGACATATCAATCAAATCAATAAGTGCACCCTAGGCTCCAGCAAGAATACTATTTAAGCATATAAATTTTGTCCTGACAATTACAAATACTACAAAAAATGAATCATCTAAAACGATGGAGCCGGCTTATACCTACTTGTACGTACCTATAAACCGGTTTAGATTAGCCCAAAAGCTTCCCCATTTTACAATCAAAGAAAACATAACTTCGCCTTCTGTGATATAATCATATAGGACTAATAAACTAAATATTGAATATAGTCCTAATTACAAAACATGTACTTATAACTATTCACTGAACATAACATTTCTATGCAGTCAATCATTAATTACGAGTGTCAATTCACTAATAAACAAGTGAGATATTCAATCATCGGTCCGCCCTATTTGTATTCGTGTTGCGTTGCAAACGAAAATTGGATATGACGTGATTATTAAAGTCCGCCTAAAGAGCGGCATTTTGGCCGACGTACAAATCGCCCGTCCCACTGGGCCTGGACGTTTGCATTTTATTTTTGGTCCGAAAATTTTGCAGTATGCAACCCTGTGCAGCGTTTATTTTAGTATTAGAACATGTAATAAATATACCTATATCGGTAGAAAAGTTAAAAGTTGTATAAACTTTTATAAAAATACTGAAAAGGATTTCAAATATAAACACCAAAAATAATACTATTTTATAATTTAAACCGTATCTAAATGTACCCAAGCATTTAAAAATTTATAAACCAAAATCGTAAGCCACGTTTGAAAACAGAATTCGAATATCAACACCATTTGACATCTAAAACGCTTTTCTAAATTTGAAATAGCCAATGTCACACTGTGTAGTTTTGTCGGATTGTCGGACGATCAGACACCGTTCGGAAATTCGCCGAGTCATATTAACCTCATCACCGGGGGTGCGATGTAAACGTTCCCGGGACGGCCTCTTGTCATTATTTCCGAACAGATGCCCAGATGGAACGGTCTTGATACTTTTGTATCATTTAACGGAGATTATAAGGTACGCTTTTTAGGTAACATTCTATTTTTGAATTATTGGTAAGCTGTATTTACTGTTTCTAAAAGGATACGTTTTGGGTTTTTTATGTTCTTTCTATCGAATGCATCTAAATCTCAATTTAAGATTAAGCTATAGGCATGGGATGCATGATGGAGTTTGTAGCTAGCTCAATTTATATTACCTAGAGCATAATACACTAAACCACGGTTCTGATAAAATTATTAGTAAATATTAATGATCATTATTACCGTGACTATACGATTCAATCGATATTTACCTCTTTTCTTCGTTGCATGACATAGAATTATAATGCTTTTCCAATTCACACAAGTGTTTCCTTCTTCCAATAGGTAATCCCAAGTTCTATAAGCGGGCGGGAAAAAGCATCTTTCGAGGCAATTGAATCCTATATACTTAATGCTAGAATTACGAGCTACGAATCGGTTAACTTGTATACTTATTCTAAATTTACATCAAAGAAATCGTTCAAACCTCAAATTTTCTGAACTATCAACTCTTATCACTCACTCCCAGTCAATCACAGATGAGTTCGTGACCTCCTTCGTTGACACGGCCAACTCAAAAATCGTGGTACACGACTTGCCTCCGCGTTTTTGCCACCAGAAAAACTAAACACAAAAGCATATGGAATGTTGGCCCACGTTGGCCCAACTAAAGCCAATGTTTAGTGCAATTAGCATATAATCTGGGGAATACTCCCAATTGTGTCTAGACAGCGACTGCAGGATGACGTGCGGATTCTGTCTAACAATTAGGCAGAGCTCGTATGTTGAATTTTGACTTAATAAATAATACCACACATTACTCAATAGTTGCTATAATCCTCAGACCGTTGGTATATGGGTGTATGGAGCCTTACCAAGATATGGAAGATATGGAACTGATCCAATCTCACATACAAGTCGTTTTTTCTTTCTTTAAAAAAAAAAGGAATAATAGTAACCGAAATTACTAATATTCCCCCTGACCCCTCTAGCTAAGCTTAATTGGTTGTGTTAGGAGAGCCAGGGTTCGAATCCGAGACCTCTCGATCGTAGGGTCGACTCCTTAACCACTAAGCTACCGACGATAGATATAGATGTGGGTTGGGGAGTCAGACAGTAGTGGCTCCCGTACAATCCAAGATAAGCTACATCAGGAGTAGAAAGCGTTGGAGAACGGACCCTGGGTTCTTAAGTTCAGGCTTTGGATACTACCAGGGTTAACGCTGAGATGACAATAACAATGAGATTACACCGTAGTTTTGCTTCTCTAGTGGTAAAAGTAGATTGGCACATTTGTGATATTTTATTATTGACTAGCTTGTCCGAAGTGCCCTCGTGGAATTCTGAACCCGTGCCTGCAACGCCTCGTCAGTCAGAAAACCGTACAGCCATCTGAACCTGATTGAGTAACAAATATAAATAAATAAATATTCTACGACATTCTACACAGCGCTTTCTAGACCCAAAGTAAGCATAGTTTAACTAACTTGTGTTATGAGTTCCAGAATGCGGATAAACATACTTATATACTGTTTTTTTTGTAAATACATACATATATACACCCAGACCAATGCATAAGACATATTCATGCATACAATTATTTGCACTGAGCGGCAATCTAACCTGCGCCCCCTGTCGTAGCAGTCGAATGCACTACCGCTACGCCACAGAGGCCAACAATCCAAATATCTTCATATTGAAGGAAAGATAATCTTGATATATTATTACAATAGTATGATGAATTTTGTCAATACACACAAAAGAAGTGGAAAATTAAAATAACTAAACCAAATTGCAATAACAAATTGCTAATTGGTTACATTGAAAAAGTAGTTGTAACAACTATATTCCTACCTACTGTTAGGGTGCTAAAGTCTATCAACAAACTGTCCTACAGTTTGGCAGAAAAACAGGTAAGCATAACTGTGTGTGCTTCATAGACTAAAAACTTTTTCCTATTTCCTTTCAAAAAAAATATCTTTTATTTATAATTTTAATAGAATTTTCTTCTGTAGGGTGTACGTATTCACCAGTCTTAGAGATATGCTGGAATTTTTGCTGACTCAATGTTCACTTCCATTTTCTAGCAGTAAATTATATTAAAGTAGTTGTAATTGGTGTTTTTGACCTTAAACATTAACGGATAGTAGATAGGCATCACTGGTGGCCTCTAGGAAGACACGGGAAAACAACATAAGTTATGTATATATGTAAAAGTAACCTTAAAGCGGCTTCACCTTTTGTTGACAAATTTGTTAGTCTAAACGTTGTCGCAAGACATTTCACAGACATCAAGCATTAGTCACCCTGAGCTATTCTAGGCATTTAGGTGGCTAATCAATATTTAAATTACTTTGTAGTAATAGTAATTCAAATAGTCCTAGTAGACTTTCATACAGGAAGATGACAGTTAGGAAAAGATAATACGTATTACTTAATCGCCTATAGGAGTGTCTACTTTGGCTTGTTCTTAGCCGTGTTATTAAACGCAAACACGTTATGTAGCAAATTTTGAGGTCTGTTAGTATCTTATTGATAGCATGACATAAGGTTGTGCATATTTTCGCAATTCTAAGTCACAATTTCATCGATTTTTCATGTTATATTCTCAGGTATAGCGCGAAGTCTAAAAATGTGCCTGGAGATGGCAGCAAACTTGACTTTATCACTTGGAATTGAAAATATAAATAGTATGCAAAATGTCGTTGAAATAACACATATGAAGTCTTCAAAACTCAATTAAACTTCTTTAGGTCAGTACACATAACTTAAATAGAAATGCTTGAGGACATACGATAACTCTATAGAAGAAAACCGCATTGATAAATCATCAGTTTTACCAAAGTTCTAACTGCGTCATCAAAATCCGGCATCTCGAAGTTTAAACCAGTTCATTGGCATATTGGAGATTCCTGAATCCCCATTAAGTAGCTCTGGCATTTATGATTGCTGCTACGTTTATAAGTATTTAAGTATTATGTAAAGTGGCGTATGACTTATTGTAGTTCAAATTGGATTTTATATACTTCTAGATAGTTATTTCCCCTCTTTAACTACCAATCAATCAACAAATTAGCAATCAACCATTGATTGCTACTTTAGTAGTATAAAAAACTCATTGAGGAAAGCTTATATCAACCATTGAACATTTTACGGCTGAATAGAATCTAATGGACTTACTTGCTTAATCATCATATGCATAGCTTTTCTCAATGATGTTGCAATTAGTTTATAATGCAAATAGCGCCAAGTAATGAGGTTAACATCATTCACCGGATTGCGTAGCACTCTGTATTTGCAATTAAGTAAATGAATGAGAGGAATTGTCTGTATCTTGAGATCCTTTCTCACGTCTTCATTAACTATCTGTCGGACCCATCGACAATTCTCGTCTTCGAAAGTTGAAACTCGATTTGCAAATCACGAAGCAAACTGTCGCGAATTTGTTTATTCTGTTTTCTTGTATCATTCAGCTGGAAAATCGAGATACGGATGCATACAGATGTATGTATGTAACCAATCAGATTGATAAATAATAACGATTGTACAGTACAAGTTTTCTAACGGTAGCTTCAGAATATTGTACCATCAATCACATGCAAGGCAATGGTTTAGGTGGTTTAAAGAAACGGTACTCCAGGTTCATCATACATACCAAGTTTAGATCACTAGGTACCTACTTTTTTCTGCACAAATGGGTGCTATTAACCAGTCTCTCAATTTAAGGAATAGTAGCTGTGTTTCCTACTTAAGCGAATATGCCAATTTTTTTCTGATTTCCGTCTTTTGCTCTTGTTTTCGCTCTATAAGAGATTAGAAATGTATGGGATCCACCAAGATCTACAGACGCCAAGCCGACCCCACGTGCATGCAGGTATACCTGTTGATTAACAGACGATGTGCTGGCAGGGTTTCCTCTCAGGATTGAGGGGTCAGACAGCTGTGGCTCCCTTTAAAACCATGATATACCAGTCAATAAAATAAATAAATAAAAGAGTAATATTGTACATACAAATGTTGTCTGGAAGAAATCGCAAACTTCCATGAGACCGCTCATTGTACTGTATTATCCTTTGTTTAGTGTGCAATAAAGAGTCTCTATCTATCCATAGGATGGGTAGGATAAAAGACTCAGGACTCCAATGCAGCCGGAAGTCATGCTCGAATGATGATGAGGAAATGAGAAAGGGAGGCTTGTGCCTGCAGTAGTCTGCATCCATAATTAAGTAAATGAACTAGAGAATCGTCTGCATTTTAAGATGCTTTCTCACGTCTTCATTAATCCAGCTGTCGGCCAGATCGACATTGTTGTCTTCGAAAGTTGAATCTTAATTTGCCAATCACGTGCCAAACTGTCGCGACATTGCTTACCTGATATGTTTTCTTATATCATTCGGCTAAACGGATGCATTCTCACGAGTTGTGAGCGCCCATGCACGCGCGAACATTACTTTAAATTTGAAAAAATAAACTCCTGTGGTCACCCTTACTTAGCAACTATGCATTAGGAAAACACTCTACTAACTGACTACCTGGAGCCGTCTTGGATTGTTGATTTTTTTTTACTTATTATCATCATCATCATCAACCTATACTAGTCCACCAAGGCTATCGATATAGCTCAAAGAATTAGCAAGCTGAAGTGGCAGTGGGCCGGCCAAATATCGCGATGAAAGCGACAATTGCTGGGGTAAACGTGTTCTTGAGTGGAGACCGCGACTCGACAAACGTAGTGTAGGACGCCCTCCGGTCAGGTGGGATGACGATTTGCGAAAGACTGCGGGCAGATGCTGGATGCGGCAAGCTGAAGACAGACTACGCTATGGTGCTTATTAGGGGAGACCTATGTCCAGCTGTTTTTGCTTATCTAAGGCGTGAGCCAGAGGTGAGCTTAAGGCGAGCGCTATCGCAGAGCAAAATCGCGTCAATACGTACGATTTTGCATTGATTAAGTATACCTTACGCCTTATGCCTCTTGCCTCTGCTGTATAATTCACACCTAAAATGTTATCAACTTTATCACACCTTTTCTTGCTTGAAAACTGAACGAATGGTTTACCAACAAAGTGTTTAATAAATATGTATATATTCAGCGTTTTATAAATATGTATATATTTTCCAGTTATCAAGTCTATATAATGACTCTTCAGTGTTAATTTGCCGATTTAGATTATACTAATAGCCAATTCTGATGTTAATGTTTAGAAACGCTGGCACGAATATCCTGGCCTAGGGTTTGTGGTTGGGGCTAGGATAGAATCAAGATGATGATACATAGGTGATAGGAGTACAATGCGATTCAATTAAAATACGACCTTAATACTTTTTGTTTAGGTAGGTATTTCAAAGAATTTCTGTAAAGTCAAAAAGTCTTTTTAAAATTTTCTTACACTTGTTTCATTGGGTATATGAGACCCCACAAGGATCTAAGGCTCAAGCCAACCTCACTTGCGAATCAGTACATCTGTTCATTAACGGACGAGACTCCGGTGTAGGCTTTTATCTCATGGTTGGGAAGTCTGATGGTAGACAGTACCCGTACGTAAAAAACTTTTTTTTTTTTTTTTAAAGAATATTAGTAACCAAAATTACTAATATTCCCTCTAACCCCTCCAGCTAAGCTTCATTGCTTGTGTTAGGAGTGGGTTCACGTCAGTAGTGTAATGGCCAGGATTCGAACCCGGGACCTCTCGATCGTAGGGTCGACTCCTTAACCGCTAAGCTACCGACGAAGATGAATACCTACATCAGAAGGAGAACCGAGAAAGTGTGTGGAGCCTGAGCTCCACAGTTAGAGCTTTGAA
Organism: Cybosia mesomella; assembly: GCA_946251805.1. Taxonomy (NCBI): domain Eukaryota; kingdom Metazoa; phylum Arthropoda; class Insecta; order Lepidoptera; family Erebidae; genus Cybosia; species Cybosia mesomella. The sequence goes on from OX276409.1 coordinate 18,514,119, forward strand.
TAGGACCAGCACAAACGTCTGACCCTGAAAGGTAGGCCTGAATCAGAGCTTCGCCTGTTAATCAACAAGTATACCAGCACGCAGGTGATGTTGGCTTGGGTCTCGTAGATCTTGGTGGGGTCTTATAAACCCAATGTTACTTTATAATTTGCAGGATAAATAATATATCTTAATCAAGTAATATGATCTATCGCAGCAATGCCAATAATCCCAGTAATAATCTTATGAGCTTGTGACATTTCATTTCCGATGTCAAATAATATGGAGTCACCCCTGCAGTATTGTCCGTATAAATAAGATGTATCATTACGCCTTGCGAACTGTTAATGGCGTTTCGTATATTGTCTGCTTACCCTATATGTGATAAATATGTTTATTAATATTATGCCTCGTTTGTTGTTTTTTGTTAGCATATTAGCGCTATCTAGACCCAAACTAAGTAGGTATAGTAATATTAAGGTTCTAGAATGTGGATGACCATACTTATTTTTTCTTTTTGTAAATACGCATATATTATGTATAATTAGAAACATCTAGATCAACGCAAATACACATTTTCATGCATACAAATGTTTGCACTGAGCGGGAATCGAACCTGTGATTTCAGAGTAGTTCCTCGAATGCTATACCACACAGGTTGTGGGTTTGTACACAAAACCAAGTAATGATGAAACCATTCTTAGCTGCAATAGATTCCAATTTTCATTACAAACGCACGTAAACAGTAACACTTGATAATATTTAACACTCCACCTGCCATATTAGGGCCCATTCATACAAATACGCACAGTCAATTTATTTGAATTCGCAGTGACCGTGGGGTCGCGGAGGCCCATGGGACAGAACGCTTGACTAAATTCCAAGGGCTCAAATGTCCATGCTTTTAAAGAAAACTAGCCGACCCTTAGCGGAGGGTGTGAAGACTCCTTTGAAAAGTTTTCCAAGGAAAGGTATTCGATTGAAGATTTTCGCTAGATTAGAGGCTTAAAGACTGAAGTGAGTCGGCCTTTTTGAATTGACTTTTTATCAGTTAGACTAGTTTAAATTTGGCGGATGATTTTTCTAAGACATAACATAACATAACTTCACGTCTGTATCCCCGAAGGGGTAGGCAGAGGTGTATTACACACCCACGATACGCCAGTTATGTTAGGTCCCAATGTAAAACGGGGCGAGCCTATTGCCATCTACCGGGCACATTACTAAGCGAGCGATAATTAGCATTTTTTAATACACACATAACTACGAAAAGTCGGAGGTGTACGTGCCCGGGGCGACTGGGGTTCGAACTCGAGACCTCGTCTCAGCAGTCTAATACATTCGCCACTAGGCTATAATATTCTAGGAGTTATTACTTAGCGCTATCTTAATCCAGACTGAGTATAAATAATGGTAATAAAATGGGGTTTAGAATGCGGATCGACATTCACTTTGATACATTTTTCAAAAGGATACATTTTTTTTTATACCACTAAGGTGGCAGACAGCACACGGCCCACCTGATGGGAAGCGGTTACCGCGGCCTATGGACGTGTGCAACACCAGTGGCGTCACACTCGCGCTGCCGACCCTGTAAAGGAAAGGGGATGGGAAAGGAGTTTGGGAGGGGATGGGATAGGAGTTTGGGCTCCGGCACTCTCACTCACCAAACGGAACGCAACAGTTCAAATAACTGTTACTTGGCGTCGATATCCTGTGAGAGGGTGGTGCTTCCCCGGTCGAGTCGGCCCATTCATGCAACGGCCAAACAGACTGTTGCTTGACTCTACCACTCTTAACATATTATTATTATTACATACATTTTATACGTAAAGAAACCCAGACCAAAGCAAATATATATTAATGTAAATAAATATTCGCACTGAGCGGGATTTAAACCCACGACACACTGACTTAGCAGTCAGACGCTCTACCATTAGAGCTTTCTCTATATCTTTATCTTTTTCGTGCGGAAATCCCCTCGGATACCCCTCGCCACCGGGGGCGGTTATGTCGGGCTTGAACCGACTTCAACCGCACGTCGTCTCGGGTCTTCAGACGCCGGGGGGTAAGGTTGCCCATAAAGCATTTCCCTCGCACCCTAGGCCATCTCCGGTTTCGAGATGGCCCCCTCGGCTTTGGGATCCACGGTATCCCCGTCTTGCCCCGGTTTGGGGGAGGGGCCTGCCGTCTCGGCCTGCTTCTGTTGGGGTGACAGGCGGCCTCACCTGCCACCCCTAAGCCTGCGCTCATGGAGGACGGAGGTCGTTAAGCGACCTCCGGCGTCTGAGCCGCCTACGACGCACGGCGAGCATGTTGCGGGATCGGCGGGCCGGGAGAGTTCTAAATCTCTCCCGGGCGCGCGCCGCCATCTCCTTATAGAGCACACATGCTCGCAGAAGTAGGCGGCGGTGGCCCAGGCGCTCACGCTTCGCTTCATTGCCGCAATCATGCTGCCGAGTGAGAGGACTCCCGCCCCGATGGCTGCCACGAAGTCACACCTCGGCACCTCTCACGCCGGGCAGTCTACCAGCGTATGCAGCCCCGGGTCCTCGCTCGCGTCGCAGTGATGGCACTCAGGCGCTGACTCCTTCCTGATCCAATGCAGGTGGTCCCCGAAGCTCCTCTTACCGGAGATCACCTGCGTCAGTCGGTACGAGAGGCTTCCGTGTCGCCTCTCTAGCCAATCCTCCATGATAGACCTTAACGCCGCTATTGCGGCGTGCCCTAGCTTTCGCTATACCTCAGAATTTGGTTGCTCTACTGTTAAAAGAAATAACTGTATTTTTCATTCACACCTTTTATTACGTCAGGAATATAACTCTCATACATTTCATAATAGTAATAAGTCTGCTCTTACAAAACTCCCTACAATAGACTCAAAATTGGTACAATTTTGTATATTCCTGCCAAAACGACGTAAACCACAAAGTATAAGTAATCAAAATTCTTATTTACGCTAGTATCTTTAAAGTCTACATTTAATCCGATTATAGAATAAAGTTTCCAAATTCAAATACAAACATTTGATAGTTCAGTTTAGTAAGATGCGTAACAGAATCGGTACCTACCAATGTCGAAAAATAAAAAAAAAAACCATTTTAATATAATATTCCCAAGCTTCTGAAATATCAATACGTACTTATAACCCTAAACTGCAAAATGTAAAATTATAAATGATATTGTCGAGTGTTAAATATGAAGTGGCGAAGACTGATGACGAACCACTTGAGGGTTATAAATATGGTTTGACAATAAAAGATGAAAAGGTTATTATGTCTTATTATGGACTTCTTAAGTACCTACTTCAATATGTCGTATTATTTCGTTTGACAGTTTTAAAGCAATGGTGATATGATAATCCAACAGTAATATTGCAGTTTCTGTTGCTGAGTTATTTCGAAGATAAAATTTTTTTTTTTTTTTATAAATTTACTATCGTAGCAGTAGCAGAAAGTTGAGAGATTATATTTTTTATACTTACTTTACCCTCCAGGTAGCAAAATAGGCACATCAAGCACTCGATTTTATTCTGGTTCTGTCAGTGTCATACAATCATAATTATATTCATGGCGATAAAAATTAAAAGAACACATCAATAACACTTACACAACAAGAAAAAGAGTTTACTAAAACGATTTAGGTAAATCAAAGCTACCGAATATTCCGCTAACTTTCAATCCGCAAAAATAATAAAACTTTCGCATTAATTTTTTATACATCCATTATCTTTTTATGAACCGTTACTTTTATCTCCGATAAAGGCGTTTAAACCGCAACAAAGGACCAATGTTTAGACTTGGAACCATTCAAGGAGAAAATACTCCAAAATTCCCATGCTTTACAAAACTGGGGTATTAAATACCCCGTATATCTTTTATAGGGTTAATCGTGAAGGTGTTAACCCTTAAAGGTGATGGGTGACAATTTAACGAGCGCGTTTCTATTGACATGTTGGTACATTGAGGTAATCTGCTTTGTAAGAGTTTTACAGTAGCCTTCGAGGGGTTACATGACATTTATTGTATAGATCTATGGAGCCGTTATTTGGTCCCAATTAAAGATTATAATGTATTGATTAGAAGTCTGCTAGTAAAATATTTAAATCGTATACTCAATCCATGTAAATTATCGCGTCGGTAGTTCAGTGGTTAAGGAGGCGGTCTTAAGATCGAGAGGTCCCGGGTTCGATTCTCGGCCATTACACTACCGACGTGAACCCACTCCTAAAACAAAACATTTAGCTGAACTGAAGGGATTAAAGGAAATATTAGTGTCTCCCCTTTTTTCGGGGGCAAGACAAAACCCGAGGAGGCCATCTCGAAACCGAAGATGGCCCTGGGTCAGCCGGGGTGCGAGGGAAATGCCTTATGGGCCAGCCACCTTACATCCCATCGACATCTGAAGAACCCGAGACGGCGTGCGTTTTTAGTCGTTTTGAATCTGACATAACCACCCTAGGTGGCCGGCGGCGAGGGGAGTGTAGGGTATCTAAGGGGATTTCGGCATGGAAAAAAGGGGGGAATATTAGTTATTTGCATTGCTGATAATCTTTGAAAAAACTTCCATGGAAGTTACCGCAGATGTAATTTTGGAGATCAATATAAATCTGCCTGATGTTGTTTGTCTGCTTATTGTTTTTGATTGGTATATCGGCTTTTCCGGGAGCGACTGCCGTACCACCCCTAACACAAAGAGGAAAGCCTGCACCAGAGCCTCGTCCGCTTTTTTGCAGGCGGGGTTGGCTTGGGCCATCTTGGGACACCCATTGCATTTAAATATTTTCATTGGCTTTTACAGTTGATTATATTGAAAAAAAAAAAACCCTCTTTCTTATTTCTTGACTACCTATTCGTACTAATATGACGTCTCTAAGCAAGTTGCGTCATAAACAGTCAAGTCATATCCCAACACTAATATCGGAGACCGTGGAAATGCGGGACTTCCCCAGGGACAGCTAATTTTCCTACCCGGCCAACTCAATTTGTCCGGGACACATTAACTGAAACTACTGCGACACGGTTGCGTACTGCTTTTTACGATCCCGGTTTCGAATCCCGGTGTTTTTGCGTCAGTATCTCCCATTTCAATTTGCAAGAGGATTCTTTTTCGACTATATTGGAACAGACAAATTTTAACCTTATTCCGTTTCAGTAAAGTTTACTTGCATTGGTTTGGTTTGTGACTTACGTCCTTATGAGAGTATAACACTAATCATCGCTGACCAATGAAACACTACGCATGTTCCTTAGATTTTACACCGTAGCGCTAAAGAATAAGGTTCATAGTCAGTTGTGATTTTCCGAATATTTACAGAGGGTCAATGCGTTAGTGGTGTATTGTGGGTTCGATTCCCAGGTGTGCAGGGTGTCGAGACACGTACACGGACACTTAAAGACGGCCACTTCTAAGATGAAGGGAGTTTCGTCATAAAAATTGGACAGAACAAAAAGCATTAGAGTGGTCTGATGTTTATTTATTTTTGCTATTTCGTATGTCTTCATTACTGCCTACAGCTTTGGAAGTTTATTTTGTTTATCCCTATGGCGGTTTATCTTTTTTTAATATCTTTATTCTTTGGTTAAGTAATTACATTTTAAAAATAAAATAAAAAGATATTCTAAGACATATTAGATAGCGCTATCTAGACTCAAACTAAGCATAATATGGATTCTACAATATTTATAAACCCTCTTATAGATTCTTATATACACTTTTATATATACTTACAATTACATATTATATTTTAGGAACACCCAGACTAATGCAAATAGACAGTCATTTCGTACAAATATTTTTAATTGAGTGGGTCTCGAACCCGCGACCGATGTACCGCGAACGATGACCGACGCGACGTAGCACTCGAAAGCTCTACAGCTACGCCACAGAGATGAGTATGAGGTTAAATTGGGCCCCGAAGATCTTGCTGGGGTCCCATAGGCCCAATAGCTCTACCACCGTAAAGAAAAGAAAATATTTAAATATTTTATAACTTTCTAATTATGTAATTTAAATTTGACTTGTAAACTACAATTGCTACACTATTGTTTTTATTTAAAAGTCAAATGAGTTGGTGCTTTGCAAGAACAAAACTATTTAGTGGAGAAAGTGCATATTATATCGTACCTGCCTACATACATACTATACATATCTACATGCACGTTGTAGGTAAGTACTTAATTTTAAAATTTCCTTCTAATGTCAAGTAAAAATGAAATAATTACATGATGTTAGAAGAAATACCTTTTTTTTTGTTTTTTTTTTCGTGCAGAAATCCCCTCGGATATCCCCCGCCGGCCAGAGTAAATAGAATCAAAAAGAATACACTCTATTGGATATTAGTATCATAGAAGAGTATATTATATAATTTTAATTATATATTATTTAATTAAGCGTAGCGAGCCGAAGGCGAGCGAAGCGTCTTTGGTTTCAAAGTTGCATTTCAAACAAATGATACTCCTCCGACACCGTTTGATCGATGTCGACCAAATTTGTCACGGTGATCAAGTAGACATTACTGAGTGTCGAATGTCCAGATCGGTCTTACCATCGAGGAATAATCACCGAAAAACCAAATCAATGGAAAAAGTCGACCGGTCACGTTGACCTATTGTTGGATAGGCAAATCTCGCTACGCTTAAGTTTGGGTTGATTGCCAAGCTTGCAACCGTCCTAGTTATATATAATATTGATTGATGGCACTTGGTGGAACTTGCTACACATATTGAAATAAATGTAGCACTTGTACTTTTCCACTATTATATTCGAAGGCGAAACCGGTCAGGTGAAATGAATAAATATAATAGTGGAAAAGTACAAGTGATACATTTATTTCAATATCATAGAAGACATTTTAAATTAATCAAATGATAATTATTATATTGTACATGTCAGTTGTTCAACAAATACATAATAAAACAAAATTAAAAAATCAAAACTGAAACGTAATAATGAACAATCGTGTATAAAATGAACAAATTCAAAATATTATTATACACTATTCTATTTTCAAAGAATTGGTCGGATGGTCCACGTATTTGCAGTGCAGAAAACTGCAATTTTTATGACGCCTTTGCAACTTTTACAGCTAAATGGATAAGTAGTTTTGCGGTTTGAAATACTTATTATATTAGAGGAATTTTCACGAATAGAATATAAAATATATTAGATACTTATACCTTTTAAAATTATTGTTTACTAGTTGTTGCTCGCGGCTCCGCCCGCGTGGAATTTAGATCCCGTTCCCGTTTCCCACGGGAACCTATTCTAGGGATAAAAGTAGCATATGTGCTTTTCCAGATTATAATCTATCCCTGTACCAAATTTCAGTTAGATCCGTTCAGCCGTTCTGGCGTGATTGAGTAACAAACATCCATCCATACGTCCATCCATCCATCCAAACTTTCACATTTATGGGATTTGTTCAGACATTATTCAGTACAGATATATTGCTATATTTATTTGTATATACAGATTATATTCATCTTTATTGTATTTAGTAAGGTAAACACGTCTCTTCTAAAAATTCCTAAGTAAAGCAAATTTTTCAAAATATATTCCTTAATTCTTTAAACATAATATAATCTCAATTGATAGGCAACTCTACATAATATTACAAGAAAAAACAACATTTTAAAATCCATCATTTACCATAATCTTTGACCGGTCAAGACGAAGGGGCGTGCACCCCTGTAGGCTTATTTTAAACAATATAATAACCCCTACACACTGACCATGGCTACCCTTAGTTTAAATCAAACCGCGTTAAAGGGTGGTTTACATGTTAAAACATTCGAGTTTCCGCATGTTCTAAAATTTATATTGTACTACCGAGTCTACTCACGTAAAAATACTTTATCGTGAAAAATTTCTATTTTCCGAATAAAAAGAACTCTATGTTCTTTCTAGGTTGTGATCTAAGTATATCTATACAAAATTTCAACAAAATGAGTTCAGCAGTTTAGGCGTGAAAACCTTATAGACAGAGTTACTTTCGCATTCGTAATATTAAGTGCGGATAGAAATTTGTTCATAGTGTTTATTATCTGTGTCGTACCTTTTTTTAACGCTTTTGTTGATTAGGCCATGCACGCTTTAAAGCTAAGTATATACTGTCACAGTTAATCAATAAACCAATATATGTGAATATTTGAAAATGTAAATATGTGCATGTAAAGATCTATAACGCAAATGAAGTCTTCTAGTAAATTCTTCGTAGAAAATTTAGGATATAAATTTGAGTTTTGGTGGAGAATGTCAGTTTTGTGCTAATGCTGATTTTATAACTACATGACATTTTTGCTTCTTCATATGCGTGGAATGCTGACACGAGCTGATAAATGATGTAAATCAAACCACACCGCCAATTAATTATACAATTATACAACAAAGCCTTGTTTTCTATGAGCATGTTTTACACACTGACCTCATAAACTGCTTGACTCATTGGTCAATAATACCTTCAATAATCCTTTGGCTAATCATCTGACAATAGCCAGTCAGTAGTATGAATTTGCGTAGGTATTAATTTGCATACGTATTGTTTGAAACGTAAGTTCTGATACAATGGCGAATTGTCTAGACGAAAAAATGTTATAAGTAAATAAATAATGGCGTACAAATATGGTGAGTTTTTAAATAAAAAGAGTACTACCTATATAGGTGCAAAAAACACAATAACAACCAGCAGTTGCACCGATCTCTTAGATTCTATAAAAAACTATATTTATTGGATGGATTGTATTCTATTTTATGTATAGTATAGGTACCTATTTAGGTATCATATAACTCCGTACGGCGAAACTTTACTTGCTTATAATATATTGTATTAGCATTCATATTTTTACAACCTAAGTAAGCTTACTAATGCTTAATATGATTAATATGAAATTGGAACTGGCTTCGAATAAATTCTACTAAAATCTAAATTTCGGTAAAACAAAAGCTTCAAATTTGTAAATCAAAACTTCAAAAATGAAAACTTTCCTTTTTTAGTGGCTACTAACGAAATTTGGTGACATCAATAAAAAAAGCGGCTAAGTGCGAGTCGGACTCGCCCATGAAGGGTTCCGTAGCATCAAGTAAAATTCTTATATTTGAGTTGATTGAATTAAGTAAATTGCGGTTTACGATTTATGACGTATTAAAAAAACAACTAACTAGATCTCGTTGAAACCAATTTTCGGTGAAAGTTTACATGGTAATGTATCATATATTTATATTGTATTGTATATGATATTGTAATCATATATTTTTTTAGTTTTATCATTCTCTTAATTTAGAAGTTACAGGGGGGGGGGGGCATATTTTACCACTTGCTCTCGTGCCTCTCGCGCAAAGTATTCAGTTAAGGAAAAATTTTGTTAGAAACCTCAATATCATTTTTGAAGACCTATCCATAGACCCTCACACGCGTATGGGTTTGGTGAAAAAGTATTTTTTGAGTTTCAGTTCTAAGTATGAGGAACCCCCAAAATTTATTGTTTTTTTTTCCATTTTTGTGTGAAAATCTTAATGCGGTTCACAGAATACATCTACTTACCCAGTTTCAACAGCATAGTTCTTATAGTTTCGGAAAAAAGTGGCTGTGAGACATGACGAATCTATATGGGTTCCGTTTTTTGCCATTTGGCAACGGAACCCTACAAAATGGACAATTTAATTTGCATTCTGTCCAATAAATTGATTGAAAAATTGTTACTTTAGTGGTACCTCATTTGTACTACAAAGAAGTACAAATTTTGTAACGATTTTTTATTACCGGTGACATGTAAATCGACCCTTATTCTAACAGTTTGCTATCATTTATCGAAAAATCTGATTTAGCAAGGGTTACGCTTTTTCTTTAGATATTTTAAACGCTATTAGTCCCTTAGGTGTACTTATTTGAAGATAAAGGTTAACGGTACCTTTTTAAAATGTACTTGGACTCTGATAACAATAGTTGGATAGGCTTTCTTGTTAAGGAAACGAGTTCCAATTGGAATTGGATTGTTGATTTTTCAAACTATTTTCGTAGGTAGTAAAGTATATTGTGCATCGTGATGGTAAGTAGTTACTAAGCCGTATAAACATAACATAACTTCACGTTGACCGGTCTGTAGCGGCCTGCATCCACCGAGTCCCTGCGGACTTTACCAGGTCATCCGTCCACCTTGCGGGAGGCCTTCCTACGCTGCGCTTGCCGTCACGTGGTCTCCACTCAAGAACCTTTCTGCCCCATCGGCCATCGGAAAAGCTAGGAAAGATAATCATCATTTTTATAGCGACTACCCAGCTGCATCCAAAGTTTGAACTTACCTAGGTATTAATAAATTAACTTCTCTATTATTTTTATTGGTATGTAGGCTTTTCCGAGAGTGACTGCCATCTGACCCAGGAGGTCAGATGGCAGTTGCTCCCAAACCCGAGGAGAAAGTCTGCGCCAAAGCCTCGGCCGTTATTTAATCGGGATACCTTTTTGTTTTTTTCGTGCGGAAATCCCTTCGGATACCCCCCCCCCGCCGGCCAGCGGGGGCGGTTATGTCAGGCGTGAACCGACTAAAACCGCACCCGTCTCGGGTCTTAAGACGCCGGGGTGTAAGGTTACTCATAGAGCATATCCCTCGCACCCCGACTGACCCCGGGCCATCTCCGGTTTTGAGATGGCCCCCTTACTTGCTCTCCACTGTGCCATCTGCTAATCAGAGGCACACGTGGAAAGCTTCCGAACAGCCCTCAACAGGGCCATCCTTTCCTCGGTTGGAGTTGGCCGTAGGTGGCAGCGTCTCTCCCGCCCTTGGAGAGAGGCGCTGCTGTCTCCGTTGCCCAGGGTGCACCGCGTGGAGGTCCCCAACCAAGCACCCCTTAATCGGGATACCTGAACTAGGTTTTCCTCACTAATTCCAGTGTGAATTTGGCCCATGGAACTAGTGAGAGCTGTTCTCACTTGTTCCATTGATCTTTAAAATGGAACAAATGAAACGAAATTTTAATTAATAAGTCTCACTAGTTCCTCCGTGTTAATTCAATGGAACTAGTGAGAATTTTATCTTCTTACTAGTTCCATTGATTTTTTAAATGGAATAAATGAAACTAAATTTAAAATAATACGTCTCACTTGTTCCTCCGTATTAATTCAATAGACCAAGAATGGACCTAATGGACTATTGGGTGAGGTACGGCTTGGACCGTAAAGATCTTAGAGCCCCTGCCCCCACCCACCTCACCCCTACACCCATGCTAAGAAAGACAATACCATTAGATACCTTTTCGGGATTCGTACAAGATTCCTAAAATATACTCAATATCTCTAGCTTGAAACCTTTTAAAATCGAACTTTTCCGTCTCAACCGTAACAAAGAACAAGAGCTTTAAAAAAATCGTAAAACGTTCCAATTTTGAAATGGCCTTACTCAGGTGTCTATAAAGATGTCTCGTGGGGCGGCCGGACGACGGTGATCGTGCTATCGTAAAACCGGAACGCTTACTTCGCACCTCTGGTTTTAGTAGCTGATGTATAAGTGCCTTAATGGTTATATAGTGTGGACACGGCTTGTTTCGGATTAATGGTGAATTAAAAGTACCCTAAATTTCTACAACGAATTCAGATTGTCGTTTAACTAAATAGTTAACCTTTTAAATATGTAGGTATAAGGGACATCAAATAAAAAGAGCGGCTCGTGGTTAAGCGGGAGAAAAAAACGTTTTTATAAATAAACAAAATTAAAAGTAGGAAAAAATACTTTTTCATCTCTCCTGCTCGGAAAGTTTAATTTTCATGGGTAGATAGCCGGGTGGAAAGTGGCTTATTTCATCCCTAGGGCGGAAAGTAATTTTTTATTAATTTAGGGGTTTGCCATGGAGTCCATGATAATTAAGTTACGTCATAATGCCTTGATATAATGACGCTTTTTTATATGGCTGCCTAGATACTCGATTACAATATATATAATAGATTCGATTTTCAAAACTTTTCTAATGTTGGCAGTATGACTGAATTATAACTTTTTTCAGAATTATAAAGATACAATTTAAGTTTGATAAATAATTAGCGGGAAAACGAGATTCAATATAAATAAATACCTTGTGTTAATTGTGGTTAAAAATGGTTTCGGAAAGTGATTCCAGTGACAATGATATTAATTTAACTCCCGATGAGATTGAAGAACACGCAAAAGCTATTGTTAATAATCCATTTTCAAATTGTTCTAATTTTAACTAATAATCGATATACCTGTTTCATTAAATCTGTGCGTAGTATTTTAATTTCCTCAGATAGTCGAAATGAAAAGTAGAGTGTTTACTTCGGGTGAATGTCACCATTTCACCCTCGAACTATTGGCGCTCTCACTTCGTTCGAGCGCCAGAAATATCTCGGGTGAAATGGCTGACTTTCAACCCTTGTGTAACAATCTACTATTTAGTTTTGTTTATTTATTAAAAAGTTTTTTTTGTTGAGTTTTTTTTAAACTAAATATTATATATGCTTTGTTGAACTAAACATTCTATTTGGTGTTCAAAAATTTGTTAATATTAGATAAATCGGCTAAAGACAATGGTTGGAAATTAAAATTTCTGCCTTATCGACTATAGATGAAAATTATATAAATTTAAAAACTAAAAAACACGCTTTTTATCAAATTAGTGTATTGTCATCGGTCCTCGATAAATCTACAAAGTTTGAACGAAATCTGGCCGTTTAAAGTGGGATAAAATCGCGCCCATAGGAATCGGTTACAAACAAACATACAGGTGAAGCTAATAAAAAGCGTATAAAAAGAGCGGCTCTTTTTTTTAATATTTAGTCCGTCCAATTGACTGCACCCCGCCTGATGGTAAGGTGAGGTAAAGTCCAAAAAGTAGTGGCCAACATTTCTAGAGATTGCCCCTAGAATGGTGGCCCCTACCTAGACGGCCTCAACAGATGTTTTTTCACGCCCCGCTTAAAGAGCCCAGGAGCCTCGTAGTTAAGCGGGAACCGAGTAACACAATGCAAAGTTAAGCAATACTAGTCAGGTCAGTCTTAGAATGGGTGACCTCCGTGCCTCGGAGAGCACGTTAAGCCACCGGTCCCGGTTGTCATACGAACATCTAAGGCAGTCGTTACGTGTAGTTGGATCCTAAAAAGTTCGACAACTTACTAACTAAAGGACTTCGATATCGCCAGTGGGTTGTAGAGGTCAGATGGCAGTCGCTTCACGGGAAATATCGCAGTTCAGACGCTCCGAAGTTAGATCGAAAAAGCCGACTTCAACTGAGTTGGATTAAGGCACGGAGGTTGATCAAGGGACATCAAATAAAAATAAAACTCTCTAAACCGCAGATGGCCCAGGGTCAGGCGGGGTGCGAGGGATATGCTCTATGGGCAACCTTACACCCCGGCGTCTGAAGATCCGAGACGGCGCGCGGTTTTAGTCGGTTCAAGCCCGACATAACCACCCCTGCTGGCCGGCGGGGGGTATCAGAGGGGATTTTCGCACGAAAAATTTTTTTTTTTATACCACTAAGGTGGCAGACAAGCACACGGCCCACCTGATGGGAAGCGGTTACCGCGGCCTATGGACCTGTGCAGCACCAGTAGCGTCACACTCGCGCTGCCGACCCTGTAAAGGAAAGGGGATGGGAAAGGAGTTTGGGAGGGGATGGGAAAGGAGTTTGGGCTCTGGCACTCTTACTCACCAAACGGAACGCAACAGTTCAAATACTGTTACTTGGCGTCGATATTCTGTGAGAGGATGGTGCTTCACCGGTCGAGTCGACCCATTCATGCAACAGCCAAAATGACTGTTGCTTGACTCTACCACCTGCATGTTACACGGGAGGTCAGCGATGATCATGGTCTATGAGTATGAACGCTTGTCACATAGAAAGTGTCACGCCTCGCTGCCTACTATGGTAAGGCAAACGAAACATAAGATACTTTGGGCTCTAATAGAGTAAAAATTCATTTAAACAAAATTATAAAGAAGAAAATTTGTAGTTTTGTATGTAACGAATAAACTTAAAAACTACTGGCCCGATTTCTAAAATTCTTTTACCGTTAGAAAGCGACGTTATAACTGAGTAATATAGGCTATATTTATTACTAGAAAAAAATTGCTATCCTTAGAAATCCCTACTAAAGTCATAAGTCATAAAATGTGTTTCAACGCATGCGCTGCGGAAAGTATTGATGATAGTAGAACATATCAATATCTATAAAAAACTTTGCAAGACTATAATGTTACACCTTATAAAATTACCAATCTGCCAATGAAAGTCCCTTCAAAATCGTCCCAGCCATTCCAGAGATTACCTCTTTCAAACAGACAGAAAGACATACAGACAGACAGACAAAAATTCTAAAAATTGTATTTTTGTTATAATTATCGTGTATCCATTCATGTGCAATCATTATAAATCTGTTATTTTAATATTACAAACAGACACTTTAATTTTATTTATTTGTATAGAACATGTATAGATAAGAGATGGGAAAACTCTTGTATGCTACTTAGCACTCAATCAATCAGCCATCGCAGTCCACTGCCGGACATAGGCCTCTCCCAATATTCGACACAGCTCCCGATCCTCAGTCTTCCGCATCCAGCTTATCCCAGCTACCTTTTTCAGGTCCTCAGATCATCCTAGCACAACTAGGTACTTATTATTGTGGGGTGTGTGTTGGGTAACCTCCTCGAGTGTCGCTCCGATTCCGATCCCGCTGCAGTCCGGGGGGAACGGAATCGGAGCGGCCGGTACACCCTGGGCGGCGGTCAATGGCTTCCCCTTCATAGGGTTGGCATTGATCGTCGGCCAATACCCAACGTGGCGGGAACACATCGCTCTCCGTACTCCTCTGCTTTCAGAGGAGACAGGATGAGCGATGCTGTTAGTGGTAAGATGGCCCAGGGTCAGTCGGGTTGCGAGGGATATGCTCTAGCGGTAACCTTACACCCCGGCGTCTGAAGACCCGAGACGGCGTGCGGTTTTAGTCGGTGCAAGCCCGACATAACCGCCCCCGCTGGCCGGCGGGGGGGTATCCGAAGGGATTTCCGCACGAAAAAAAAAAACGGTACTTATTATTGTCAATGTATTTCTTACCTTATAATTTAAGATACCACATTGGTAATACACGTCATCTATTGATTCATAGTCCGAATGAAATCATAAAGTTAAGCAGCAATTTACCTACTTTCGAACTCCAAGTTAAATATTTAAATTTAGAATAGTTTTTTTCTTCGAAAATGTTCACCACAGAAGTGCTCATTTGAATTTTGGTAATATTGAAATGGTGGGTAGACGAGGACTCATTAGCGCCGCCTCTGGGCGTGGAGGGGGTGTGGTTCGAACACACCTACCCATGGGCAACAATTGGGCGGTTTACCTTTTCATTTTTAACATGTATAATTAATTTTAAATACCTCGATGGTATAGCGGTTTGTACTGATAGATTTCGCAGAGTGATGATCTAAGAATATACGATTAGGTATAAAATTAAAAAATGAAAAAAAAAAAAAATTGTCAGAAGATCAATGAATCCGCGAATTATAGAATATCTTTCAGCTTAGTGGTTAAGGATTCGGCATTACGATCGAGAGGTTCCGGGTTCGAATCGTGACCATTACACAACTGACGGGAACCCACTTCTAACAGAAGCAATGCAGCCTAGTTAGGGGGCTAAGGGCAATAGTAGTAATGTCGGTTAGAAATATTCTGTAAAAAAAATGTTAACTATCTGTCTGATCCTAAAAGGTATAAAGATAGTTTATAACTTGAAGAAGAATTATACATAGATTCATATATTTACACTGAACAGTAATCGAACTTGGGACGTCTTATGTAACACTCCAATGCTCTACCATCACCCTGCATAGGTGACCACAATAAATACACCGCATAATATTAAGGTTACCCGTGATCCGTTATGTCGTTACCCAAACCATAAGAAATAGAATTCTGGATTAAAACACATAGCACTTAAAAATTTGAAATAGTGGTAATTTGGCCCACTATGGAACTGGGACTGGGGGCCACGTTTTAGGGCCGCGTTTTGAACCGGTGGTCCTTTTGCCAAACATTCGTTTAATAATTTTTTTGACGTTTTGTAAGTTACGTATTAATGGTCTATACAGAATAAATGATTTATGACTTTGACTTGTCCCTTTTGAAAATTGAAAATGATGAACTGGGCCCACATGTGTTTTTCTTTCAATAGAGCGAAATGTGCCTTAAATGGATCATAATGATATAGGTATATGTATAAACATGTATGTATATTACATATATTATATCTCGCATCTCTTTCTAACCTCAGTTTCTCTTTACAGCATCCTCGAGCTACGGAAAGAGAAAAGTAGAGACGCAGCTCGCTCCAGACGAGGGAAAGAGAACTACGAGTTCTACGAGCTGGCAAAGATGCTGCCCCTCCCCGCAGCCATCACAAGCCAGCTGGACAAGGCTTCCATTATAAGGCTGACAATTAGCTACCTCAAGTTAAGGGATTTCTCCGGACATGGTGATCCTCCGTGGAGTAGAGATCCACCTCCCAGTAGTAAGGCATTAAAAGGTACGTGAAATCTTGTTTTTTTTTATTTTTTATTTAGGATATGTCAATTTGACTTCACCTCGCCTGATGGTAAGCTGAAGGTAAAGTCTCAGGAAAGAGGGTCACCATTACATACACGTACCATGTTAACAATGGTGGCATTCAGCTTGACGGCCTAATCAGAAGAGGATTGTTGTCGCAGCACTGCGTGACACGCACCGGTCCCACTAGTGCCGCGACCACAATCCCCCTGCCCGGCTATGCACTTGCTGACCCCTGAACGCAATCAAAACCGAAATTGCATTACTATGGATGGTTTTTCGCAATCGTGCACGGTGGTACCTTTTTTTTTTTTTTTTTTTTTCGTGCGGAAATCCCTTCGGATACCCCCCCGCGTGCCAGCGGGGGCGGTTATGTCGGGCTTGAACCGACTAAAACCGCACGCCGTCTCGGGTCTACAGACGCCGGGGTGTAAGGTTGCCCATAGAGCATATCCCTCGCACCCCGACTGACCCTGGGCCATCTCCGGTTTCGAGATGGCCCCCTCGGGTTTGGGAACCACGGTGTCCCCGTCTTGCCCCGGTTTGGGGGAGGGGCGCTAGTCGCCCCACCGTCCCGGCCTGCTTCTGCTGGGGTGACAGGTGGCCTCCCCCGCCACCCCCAGGCCTGCGCTCATGGAGGACGGAGGTCGTTAAGCGACCTCCGGCGCCTGAGTTGCCTGCGACGCGCGGCGAGCAAGTTGCGGGCTCGGCGGACCGGGAGAGTTCTAAGTCTCTCCCGGGCGCGCTCCGCCCCCTCCTTCGCGAGCATTACATGCTCGCAGAAGGAGGCGGCGGCGGCCCACGCGCTCGCGCTCCGCACCATTGCCGCAATCATGCTGCCGAGCGAGAGGACTCCCACCCCGATGGCTGCCACGAGGTCACGCCTCGGCGCCTCCCACGCCGGGCAGTCCGCCAGCGTGTGCAGCCCTGAGTCCTCGCTCGCGTCGCAGTGATGACACTCAGGCGTTGGCTCCTTCCTGATCCGATGCAGGTGGTCCCCGAAGCACCCCTTCCCTGAGATCACCTGCGTCAGTCGGTAGGAGAGGCTTCCGTGTCGCCTCTCCAGCCAATCCTCCATGATGGGCCTTACCGCCGCTATTGCGGCGTGCCCTGCGCTTGGTTGCCCAAGTCGTTCCTTCCACTCCACCACGATGGCCTGGCGGAGCTGGGACTGCACGGCCTCGATTTCTCGAGGCTCGGGGTTCCATCCCTGCTCCCGCGCCTCCTTTCGCCACTGGTACAGTTGCGAAAGGGCTCTCGCTTCCAGGTCCCATGGCGGAGTTCCGGCAAGGAGACTCGCCGCCTCGAAGGAGATCGTGCGGTACCCTCGGATGACCCTGATGGCCAGAACTCGCTGCGGAGCGCGCAGCATCTGCACAGTTCTGGTCCTCAGGGCCTCCGCCCATATTGGGCACCCATACAGGGCCATGGACCGCACGATCCCCGCGTAGAGTCTCCTGCAGGAGTCATCGGGCCCCCTCATGTTGGGCAACAGCCGAGCCAGAGCAAGAGCTGTGCCCTTCAATTTGGGGGCCAGACTTCGGATGTGCACGGTGGTACCTACCCGGCCGAATTTTGTGACAAATTTTTGGCATCAAATTTCTACCACCAGTAATTTTGAGAAATCCTAAGTTATTTTCCTTCATGGAGGTACATTTGACAATAGCTATTATTAACAGATAAATATACTATTATAAAATTGAAATTAGTGGTCTCTATACATTGGAGATATTTAAAAAATCTTGGGTTATGTTAAATGAACGATTATGAAAACATTTTTTTTTGTTTGGAAATCTTGTCTGTTTGTCTATTTATCTGTTTGTCTGTTTGTTCGCGATGGACACAAAAACGACTAATCGGATTTTGATGCAGTTTTTTCTATTAGAACGGTCTTGGTCAAACCTAAAATCTGCCGTATGTTTGATTGCATTTGGTTAAGTAAAACCGGAGATATGACTAAAAAACGATAACCGACCTTCGCGCGGGCGAAGGCGCGTGGATCAGCTGGTAACAATTATAAGTGTAATAATGGTATCACCAGTGGAATCAGCGACGAGGCTCTGGTACTGTTCTCTCGTGGTTGGGAGTTCAAACATGCCAGTCGATTCCGCCGACACTTTTTAACATTTTCAACGTGAACCCACTCCTAACACAAGCAATTTAGCTTAGCTGGGAGCAGGTATACTAGTAATTACCGTTACTCATGTTTCTAAGGTGGAGGATCGGGTTCTTTGGCACACATTGGGAGTGGCATATGTCCAACAGTGGACTGCAATAGGTCAATTAATTAATTCTATTTTCTTTTTTGAAAGAAGAAATCATTAAAAAGAAACCATTTAAAAAAAGCGACGGCCTCTGTGGCGTAGCGGTAGTGCATTCGACTGCTACGACAGGGGGCGCGGGTTCGATTCCCGCTCAATGCAAATATTTGTATCCATGAATATGTCTATTTGCATTGGTCTGGGTGTTTCTATGTATGTATACTATGTATGTATTTACAAAAAAAAGTATATAAGTATGTTTATCCGCATTCTGGAACCCATAAAACAAGCTAGTCAAACTATGCTTACTTTGGGTCTAGAAAGCGCTGTGTAGAATGTCGTAGAATATTTATCTGTCATTTTTCAGTAATACGAATAATCTGGCTCCATGGCATAAACATTAAGCACATTTAATTGTCATAGGTACTAGACAAAATCATAAGCTTATTATACCATATCAATTATACTAAAATACTTTAGTCTCTATTTAAATAAATACACACCCTTAATCCTTCCTTAGTTTAAATTAGCAAATGTTGAATTGTGTTCATAAATTCGCTCAGAGGCCCCACTACGTAAATTGACAGACTCGGTTTAAAATAACGCTGGAGGGTTAGCAAATCAGATTTGTGTTCGTCAAGTCATTGTGTTGTAACCGCGTTACCACACCCTATAGAGCGTCAGCAAAACAACTTCACGATAGTACCGTTGACATAGACATGATAAAACAAATGTTTGTTGTTTATGCTACTTCTAAAAAATCTTTGAAATTGGAATAACAACCTCAAAAAATCTACTTCTGCGACAAATTATATGCTGCTATCTTGTATTATGGGTTCTAGAGCACGGAGAAACATAACAATTTACATTTTTTTTAAACATAACATAACATAACTTCACGCCTGTATCCCCGAAAGGGTAGGCAGAGGTGTATTACACACCCACGATTCGCCAGTTATGTTTAGGTCCCAATGTAATAGGGGGCGAGCCTATTGCCATCTACCGGGCACATTACTAAGCGAGCGATAATCAACATTTTTAATACACACATAACTACGAAAAGTCAGAGGTGTGTGCCCGGGGCGACTGGGGATCGAACTCGAGACCTCGTCTCGGCAGTCCGTTACGTACACCACTAGGCTATCGCCGCGTTTTAATTAATATTTACGTAAGTATATAATATATTATTAAACATGGAAAGTACAAATATGTGCACTGAGTGGGGATAGAATGCATCGCGCCCATTGTAGCAGTCAAACCACCAAATCACTACCTTTACACCACACAAACCACGCAATATGATACAAACTTTTCACTAGCAACTAGAATCCACGTCATTTTATCACGAAACATAAAGAAAAATTATTCAAATACTTTGATAAAAACAAAAAGAAAATTCATTCTTTATTCCTTTTTCAAAAATCATTAAGTTGTTTAAAATCTGAAAATGCATAGTGTGCCAATTTTAACTTAATATGCCGAAAACCGCCACTATTGCACGTATTACACATTGACGCGTATTGACAAGGTAAATGCAACTCGGACAGTGATTCACTGTTGTGTCAAACAAAATAACTACTCATTCAAACAAATAAGTCTTTGTATTAGTGAATCAACAAACGTGGTGTGAAATTTGTATTGTTGTAATTTGTACGTAGAAAAATACTCTTTCTAAATTGCTGAAATTTAACCAACGTGGCAGTAGAGCGATCAAATACAATAACGCACTGTGCAAACCTTATGGATCTGTATGTATTAGGTACCTTTTTTTTTCATGCGGAAATCCCTTCGGATACCCCCGCCGGGCAGCGGGGGCGGTTATGTGTAAGGTTACCCATAGAGCATATCACTCGCACTCTGACTGACCTTGGGCCATTCGCAGTGTCCCCTCTGATAAGAGCAGAGGGGTACCTGGAGCAACCACACCCCTCCCCCCCGCGGGCCTTGCAGGCCCGCCATACCCCGACCCATTCGTGAAATGGGGTCAGCTGGTCCTGAAAAGGGCCGGTTGGTCAGACTCTTGGCCGTTGACGTTGACGCCAGCTACTCCAGAGGAACAATGAATGATGCCCATCGCCCACGTTGCCCAGGGTGCACCAAACTTGGAGGTGATCCAACCAGTCGCACCCCTATATGTCAGGCAAAAAAATCATTAAATAAGTATGTTTATCCGTATTCTAGCCCCTGTTTGAGTTACGGTTCTAGGTAGTGCTGTGTAGCATATCGTAGAATATTTATAGTTAATATATTCAACAGGTTTTGACGTAATTAAAGTTACTTTATATCTTTTATTATAATACCTACATGCACATCTTATAGGTAGATTGTACGTTGTAAATAATGTATAAGTCCATTGTAATTCCTCTGTACAAGGTATATTATTTAATCGTTAATGCCTCAATACAATACTTGGTAACGTACTTTATTTAATGTACAGATATACAGGGGATAACAAGATATATTGTATTTGTAAAATATAAATTGCAATAATTTTGTTTTTTTTTTTCAATAATTAAATGTACCTATTGGTAATGAGGATAGGGACTTAATACGAAATTTAAAATTCTCTAAGCTGGAGTTTACTTACAGATTAGTC
Organism: Cybosia mesomella; assembly: GCA_946251805.1. Lineage (NCBI taxonomy): Eukaryota > Metazoa > Arthropoda > Insecta > Lepidoptera > Erebidae > Cybosia > Cybosia mesomella. The sequence continues at coordinate 18,535,503 of OX276409.1, forward strand.
TGAATAAAGCGTTTTTAGGGCTCTGTTTGCAAATAGCAAAAAACGGAACCCTTATAGATTCGTCACGTCTGTCTGTCTGTCCGTCCGTATGTCACGGCCACTTTTTTCTGAAACTATAAGAACTATGCTGTTGAAACTTAGTAAGTAGATGTATTCTGTGAACCTCATTAAGATTTTCACACAAAAATAGAAGAAAAACAATAAATTTTGGGGGTTCCCCATACTTAGAACTGAAACTCAAAAAAAATACTTCATCATACCCATACGTGTGTGTATCTATGGATAGGTCTTCAAAAATGATATTGAGGTTTCTAAAAGTTATTTAGTTTTTAGTAATAGTTTCCCCGAGAGACACTTCCAAAGTGGTAAAATGTGCCCCCCCCCCCCCTGTAACTTCTAAAATAAGTGAATGATAAAACTAAAAAAATATATGATGTACATTACCATGTAAACTTCAAACGAAAATTGGTTTGAACGAGATTTATTAAGGTTTTTTTAATACGTCATAAATCGTAAACCGCAATTTACCTTTCATTCAATCAACTCAAATGTAAAAATAAAAAAAAAACATTATTATGTTACTTGCTACTACGGAACCCTTAATGTGCGAGTCCGACTCGCACTTGGCCGCTTTTTTTAAACAATGGATGTCACCAGTAAAATCAGTTCAACAAAAAATAGGTGTTCAAGTTTCACTGAATGAAATTCGTAGACTAGTAGATGCAGTACAGTGTTAATTGATAGCGGTTCCTATTGTTGATAAAATTAACTCTTAATGATAGGTACATATATGTGGGTGTGTGTGTTGGGTAACCTCCTCGAGTGTCGCTCCGATTCCGATCCCGCTGCAGTCCGGGGGGAACGGAATCGGAGCGGCCGGTACACCCTGGGCGGCGGTCAATGGCTTCCCCTTCACCCCTTCATAGGGTTGGCATTGATCGGCGGCCAATACCCAACGTGGCGGGAACACATCGCTCTCCGTACTCCTCTGCTTTCAGAGGAGACAGGATGAGCGATGCTGTTAGTGGTGAGATGGCCCAGGGTCAGCCGGGGTGCGAGGGATATGCTTTATGGGTAACCTTACACCCCGGCGTCTGAAGACCCGAGACGGCGTGCGGTTTTAGTCGGTGCAAGCCCAACATAACCACCCCCGCTGGCCGGCGGGGGGGGGGTATCCGAAGAGATTTCCGCACGATAAAAAAAAAAGGTTACATATATGTGTGATAATAAAATAAAATAAATAAATATTCTACGACATTCTACATAGCGCTTTCTAGACCCAAAGTAAGCATAGTTTAACAAGGTTGTGATATGGGTTCTAGAACGCGGATACACATACATATACTTTTTTTTGTAAATACATACATATTATACATAGAAACTCCCAGACCAATGCAAATAGACATATTCATGCATACAAATATTTGCACTGAGCGGGAATCGAACCCGCACCCCCGGGCGGGTTCGCATTCATTCGACCGCTACGCCACAGAGGTCGTCATAACAAATAAATAACACAGTAAATAACAAATAAATGTATGCACATAATCACAATTTACAGTGCGAAGTATTTTCCGTTGACATTCATCAAATATAAAGTTTGATTTTACAAATATACTGTTATCTCATATTACAAGTACACAATTTTATATCCAAATAAGCACTTCAGACCCAGAAGGGAGCAAACTAAAAAATCCAAATTTTCCTAATAACAGCATCCACACACTGTCACCTTGACAAAGAGCTTTTTTAACGCAGTGCTCCTAAATTCGTAACAAGTGTACCAATAAAACGCCCCACGACAAATCCAATTTTAGCCCCTAATGCGCTTAATGCGACCACGGGGCGAATCTCTACGCATGCCACTGTCATTTTAACTCAATTTTGAAGGTGGGACTACGTATTCAAATAAAAATATTCAAGATAATAAAACATGAGCGTTTAGGGGTGTCAAAATTGTCTTACAGAATGTTATTGTGTGGATAAATTTTGTAGTTCAAATACACTTGCGTGTGCAATAAAGATTTGTAAGGGAATTTAGAAAAATATACACTGTGTCGTAAAAATTTGTATTTCAGCTATTTATATTGTATGCGACTCATGTGTTGCATTGGAATTGCGACAATTTATTGGTGCATACATCACCTACGTATGTTTCCTCTGGGGATCAATATGGTAAAATAAGTATAGCTATTAGTCAATGTTTTATTGCTGTACAATTTACTTTGCTAGTTAGGTCTGTTTTGTTCAAATTGTTAATAATTTAAGAACACCTGATACTTTCGTATACGTTAACAAGGTAATATCTAAGAAAATTAACTTAGAAATAGCCAGTGGCTTTCGGGATGGGTAAGGTCACAAATGATATCCTCAAGCATCCAAAGTACTGAGGTACTTAGCATTCAAAAGTAAACTCATATACCTACGAGTACATACTTGGGTGTATGGGTTCTATTAACATCTTCGGAGTTCAAGCCAACCTCATCTGCTAGCTGGTACAAGAGTATCAGCTAGCAGATGAGCTTGAAGAACCGATCGACGGATAAGGCTTTGGCATAAGCTTTCCTCTCGGGGCCGGGAAGTCACACGGCTATCATCTCGGGAGTGACTCCTGAAATGAAACTCTCAAATGCCGAACCAGGAACATCGTTGATGATTATGATGATTAAAATACTTTTTTTTCGTGCGTAAATCCCCTCGGATACACCCCCGCTGGCCAGCGGGGGAGGTTATATCGGGCTTAAACCGACTAAAACCGCACGCCATCTCGGGTCTTCAGACGCTGGGGTGTAAGGTGGCTTTCGCTCGCACCCCGACTGATCATGGGTCATCTATGGTTTGGAGATGGCCCCCTCCGGTTTAGGAACCACGGTGTCCCCATATTGCCCCGAAAGGGGGGGGAGGAAGCTAGATGCCCCCCCGAAAGAGGGGGGGGCTAGCCGCCCCGCCGTCCCGGCCTGCTTCTGCTGGGGTGACAGGCGGCCTCTCCTGCCACCCCCACCCCTGCGCTCATGGAGGATGGAGGTTGTTAAGTGACCTCCGTGATGATACCTACATTTCATGTAACCTGAAAGTATTATCCTACTTCTTTAGGCGGTCTTATAAAAACAGTGATTAAAGTTTAACGGTCCTCAGAATAAGAAAAACTTATAAATGTATATTCGTTCCTGTTTTTAATGTCTTTGGTGTACAATAAAGAGATATTATTATTATTATTAAATTTGATAACCTTATAAATTATTCAGACCTCTTAATAATGCGGATGTATTTAATAATACCTCTGCTCCTAATAAGTCCTCACTATTATGTAAAGTAGTACAGTAAACTGTTTAATTCTATGGTGGTATAGTAAAGATAGTTTTTACCCAGGACACCTATAATATTGGTTGCTAGTTTTTTTTTTTATATTTAGGACACGTCAATTTGACTTCACCTCGCCTGATGGTAAGCTGAAGGTAAAGTCTCAGGAAAGAAGGTCACCATTACTTACACGTACCATGTTAACAATTGTGCTACTCAGCTTGACGGCCTCATCAGAAGAGGATTGTCGTCGCAGCACCGCGTGACACCCACCGGTCCCACTAGTGCTGCGACCACAATCCCCTTGCCCGGCTATGCACTTGCTGACCCCTGAACGCAATCAAACCGAAATTGGATTACTATGGAGGGTTTTTCGCAATCGTGCACGGTGGTACCCACCCGGCCGAATTTTGTGACAAATTGTGTCATCAAATTTCTACCACCAGTACCTTTTTGTTATTTTTTTTTTTTATCGTGCGGAAATCCCTTCGGATACCCCCCGCCGGCCAGCGGGGGCGGTTATGTCGGGCCTAACCTAGATAATAAACCTAATAGACCTAACAATTAGCATCTCAAATCCGTAGCCCTAGTTTGATTCTCAGACACCTAAGACTCTTCAGACTTTTTATGTTCATGTGCGTATTATAAATTAATTACCATATTTCATCAACATAGTTTAAAATATCATGATTAAATCAACTTTCCTGAGAGATTTTCCATAATTTTCTCGTACGTAGTCTGTCAATCCATTATCGGCCAGTGAGGTAAACCCTGGACTAAGTATTTTCATGCAAAGAGGAGGACCATGACTTTTTTTTTCCCGTGCGGAAGTCCCTTCGGATACCCCCCGCCGGCCAGCGGGGGTGGTTATGTCGGGCTTGAACCGATTAAAACCGCACGCCGTCTCGGGTCTTAAGACGCCGGGGTGTAAGGTTGCCCATAGAGCATATCCCTCGCTCCCCGACTGACCCTGGGCCATCTCCGGTATGGGAACCACGGAGTCCCCATCTTGCCCCGGTTTGGGGAAAAGTAAATTTGTAAAAAGACACGACTAATTACTACACATACCGTCGAGTCTACAATCCAAGGCTTTCAATTTGGAGGAGGGGGTGCGCTTTTTTATATTGTTTCTCACACTTCACACGGTCTTCAATATCCCTGATAGTTTAATAAATAAATAAATATTCTACGACATTCTACACAGCGCTCTCTAGACCCAAAGTAAGCATAGTTTAACTAGCTTGTGTTATGGGTTCCAGAATACGGATAAACATAGTTATATACTTTTTTTTTGTAAATGCATACATATTATACATAGAAACACCTAGACCAATGCAAATAGACATATTCATGCATACAAATATTTTCACTGAGCGGGAATCGAACCCGCGCCTCCTGTCGTAGCAGTCGAATGCACTACCGCTACGCCACAGAGGCAGTTAGTTAGGCCAAGAGTTAAATTGGCACGCATATGTCATCTTTTACGACGCGACGTCAAGCCTATTTTTGTATGTGTGACTAATTTCTACATCACAAAGCGCTATTAATTTAAAAATTTACTACCTATGTACTAACTTTTTCTCTCCCACGCACGGTCTTCAATATCCCTGTTTTTTAACCCCTCCAGCTAAGCTTAATTGCTTGTGTTAGGAGTGGGTTCACCTCGGTAGTGTAATGGCCAGGATTCGATCCCAGGACCTCTCGATCGTAAGGTCGACTCCTTAACCACTAAGCTACCGACGCTTCAATGATAGTGAGACCATTGGCACGCACGTCATCTTTACGACGTCAAGCCTGATTTTCTCCATACAATCTGTTCAAAAAAAGAATTAACATTTTTTTTTGTAACTAATTCTACACCACAAAGTTTCATTTATTTAAAAATTGCTACCCCAAGTAACAAGATCAAGTAACAAGTCTGGAATTTCCAACAAGATTAACAAAATAATCCATCTGTCAACATCCAAATTGTAAAATACACCTTTAAAAATATGTAATTAATTCACTAGGGCGTCCCCTATTCAGCCAGTGTAACAATACGCCACGAATTGGGACAAAATTTTTAATCTAATCAATTAACAATCAGTGCAAGCGATATACCGCTTGTTAGTACTGGGTATTTGGCGAACGTGACTTGCTTATTTAAATGCACTGGGGTTGGTTTGACGATTTTGTCTCGCCCGTTTAATTGATGTTGCTTACTGTGCATCTAGTGGTTAGAGCTGCTGGTTAGATTACAATGCGGAATTCGTTTTCGATGTTTTTTGTAACACGTTTTTATAACTTCAACCTGTGTATAACAGACTTAAAAATTAAAAAAAAGGACTGGCTTGTTACAAAATATAATGTATGGGACTCGTTACAGAAACCAAACAGCCCCAGTTCGAGATACTAGTAGTTGGAGAGAGCCAGGACATCTGTTGATTGAAGCACGAGATTCTGGCGTATGAGTTTTTCCCCGAGTTGGGGGTTCAGGTGGAAGTCACTCTCGTAAAAGCCAAGATGAACTCAATAGAGGAAAGAAGAGCAGATACAACCCGAATTGGCACTCTACTGACACAGTTTACATTTTGTGTCACGCTCTTGAAATAGAACGTGGCTTGGTACGCTATATAGGGATCCTAGCTGTAACTAGCCGCGGCTGCGCCCGCGTGGAATTTGGATCCCGTTTCCGTTTCCCATGGGAACCTAGTCCAGGGATAAAAGTAGCCTTTGTCCTATTCCAGACTATAATCTACCCCTGTACCAAATTTCAGCCAGATCCGTTCAGCCGTTCTGGCCTGATTGAGTAACAAACATCCACCCAAACTTACCCATTTATGATATTAGTGGGATTAGTTTAGCACGTCAATTTGAATAATAAGCTTGCAATCTGAAACCCGGAGTACGTTCTCTTACTCCTCCTATTCTTATAGATTGGTTCATCTTGACTTTTACGAGAGTGACTGCCGTCTGAACCCCTAACCCCGAAAGACAAACCTGTGCCAGAGCCTCGTTCGTTAATCAGTACGTGTGTACTGGTTCATGCCCGACATAACCGCCCCCGCTGGCCGGCGGGGGGGGGGGGGTATCCGAGGGGACTTCCCCATGAAAAAAAAAGTGTACTGGCTAGCTGATAAAAAATCCGTTCCCGCAGGAGGAACGCACAGGTAGATTTCGAGAAGCAATTAATTTATTTTATTTATTAATACATTTTTTTTCTCGAAAACGGTAACTTTTAGCGAAAAACTTTTCAGACATTTATTTTAGACTTAATCCTATCGATTAAAAATGTTTCCGACTGCAAGAATGTTCACCGGTTAGAAGTTATGATTTTTTTCCCGAAAAATTTTGGTTTTTCCCCCCTCCACTTTTAGTTAAAGTTTTAATCTTATAAGTTTATAATTAAAAGTTGTTGGTATTCATGTTTACTATGGGATAAAATTAGAACGGTTCGAATATCTTTCATGGAACGTGAAATTTTGAGGAAAAACTGATTTCACAAAAAGTGAGGCCCTACCGTCGCCTTAGGCCGGATTCCACCCGTTCACGAATTTAAACTAAGTTTACACCCAAGCAATTTTTGACCGCAGTTTGAAAGCGATCGGGGCAAAAATGCGACCGTGAGAGTGCCGCAAATTTTGGGAAGTGGAACCATATATACATATATACATATATATATAAACTTTTTGACCAGTGGTCATATCGGACTCAGGGGGTCATAACTAGACCTCCTATGAAGAATTTTTTTTTAAATTTCGACAGTAGTTAAGAAACCAATAGGTAGATCGATTTCATCGAAATCTACCTAAAAAACCTGCGAAACAACAGCTGTAACATAACCCACCAATCAAAATTTCCAAAACTTCTACTATCCCTTTCCATTCATCATACATCTAATCGAAGCCGGAACGAAAATAAGCAATATTTCACAATACGGACACAAGACAAGCTAGATAAATTCGACAAATTAACTTCTGTGTAAACACATGTTTCGTTCCCCATATTGCCGTTTGGTGGCAGCACGGTTGATTTATGGCATTAGGGCGTCGCTTCTCGAGGTGTACGGACGTGTCATTTTAACTGGTTGTGTTGATGTGAATGTTTTATTAGGTGTGATATTGCAACTGTGGGCATACATATTAAATGACGGCCTAACAATATTTAGATTCGCACTTGACTTTTTTAGTACTGATTTTGAAACACATAATATGCTTACATGAAAATAACTCTTTAATACTTGTAAGTAACTATTCAAATGTTTTCGGTGTAAAGTAACGTCATGTATGGATCTAATATTACATAACTGGTAAACAAAATTGGGGAGTTTCCTACAGATAGGTAAAGGGAATTAAAAAAATACGTTTAATTGAAGTTTATTCAAAGTAAGTATTATCGGAAGTTTATGCGAACGTTACTCATTAAAATAAAAACAAATTTTAACACCATTTTTCAGTGACGATGTCTGCTGAAAAGCAATTAAAACATCGGGAAATAGTATCTATAGATACAAAAATAACACAAAATAAATCGCGATAAAAGTCTTTAACATTTGTTTCATTACAATGAGCTTATTAAATAAATAATAAAATAGTAGAATAAATTTCATGTCATCTTATTTTTTATTTTTATTATTTATTATTATCAATTCAACAGCTAAGTGTTTGATAATAGTACGTTATGATGTCATTTGTTCACATTTTACACAAGTTTCTACAAGACTTGCCGTTTTGACGTTTAATAAAAAGAAACTGATTTGACTTTGACGTTTAATAAAAAGAAACTAATTTGACTTAAAAGTCAACTACCCTAGTGTGTTTCTACCACTATTTTCACGTTCTGAAATAAAGAACAGGGGCTTTCCTGACCAGCCGGGAATCGGCGTTATAATTTACGTCCATTCCTTAATACAGGACGTTCGTAAATCATAACGTGGCACATCTGCCGACGAAATAGAAAAATAACAATAAATAAAGGGAAAATAGTGCCCGCGCGACACACGGGTTGAGAGAAAAATGTTACAGGCGGGTGTGTCTCGGTTTACTATCGATGAAAATGTAAAGGATTATTGTGCTTTCTACAATAATTGAGTCTGAATTGATTGTTTAACCGTTCAAAGCTAACTGGTAAAATTAGTGGCTATGAACCAAAATTGTGGTTTACTATCGATGAAAATGTCAAGGAGTGTTTTATCTCCTTAAGTTGCATCTAAATTATTGATGGATTAACCCTTCTACTAAGCCAAATGATTCATCATTCTCATCTCATCATTTGTCAAACGATGAAAAGAACTGCATGTGGAGATTTTTTAGTTCTTTTTTGTAAATTTATTTTTGTGAAATTATAAATGTGTGATTAGTTACTAACTTAGTCTGTAGGCTTTTGTAATACTAACAAATGAGAATCAAATCCGAAATAAAAATATATTGTTAATAAAATCTGAATGTAATCTTACCCATTTTTTTTCTGGTCTTCTTTCAAAGAAACACCGGTTTAATGTAATTAATTTTAATATTATTATGCGCTAACGCCTTTCTCCATCCGGGATAATCAGAAACAACAAACCGCCGTCTACTTCTGCCCTTAAATAATGTACAAGCTTCCTTTACTGTCGTTAAATATTTTATGCAAGCCGCCGGTTTCTAGTGCTTCTGCCCTACTATTTTTACAATACATCGTCAATTTGATTACTGCATGCTATCCAGGGTTAATCTCGGCTTGTTTACCCACTTAAAGGTGCCTTTCTAAAAGGTGTAATGGTAAATTATATGCATATCAACTAGTAATTTATTTTCATACTTCTTTATATCTTTACAAACCTCTTACACTTTTAAAATTAGTTTCACACTGGATAGTGATATTAAAACTGATTTCTATAGTGTCGTATCTTAAAAAATAAGTAGAAGGATCGGTTTAAATAATAGCAATAATAACACATACCTATTTAGTACTTTATAAATTAATAGGTATTGAACACCAAAGTAAGTAAACTGAAGCTAGAATAATACGTTACCAGCAACCAAACCTCTTACTTAAGACATACTCGGACGTTTAATATCCCTCCCCGACTGTCGGCAGCTCAATAAGCTAACCCTTCCGCTAATCCGGGCGATAATGAACTCCGGGCGAGAACACCCGGATATAATTAAATACCGGCAACCGTCTCATTATATGGTAAGGCATTTGTGTTGAATGCTTGATGCGTTTGAGCTTTAAATAGAAAAATATCACATTGGTATATACTCGTATGTTATAAAAACTCATAACTAATATGATGAATGTGAACATAAGTTTGTTTATTTATTCATTATTCAAGCAAAATATGAATGGGAATAGGATACAGGCTATTTTATATTCTAGAAATAGATTTCTATGGGTTGAAGGAGCGGTATTAGTATTTTTCGAGGACAACACTGCAGGCATAATCTAATATAAGGTAAATCATAGGAAAATAATATTAACTGCATTACAAGTTTTCCTTTACCCCTAATGGGTAAACCCTCTATTGGTAGCAACGAACGACTAATAACTTTAATGTTGCAAGGTTTTATAAACATGGTACCATTTACCATCAGGTAACATGTGTGCTTGTTACCTTTGAAGTACTTACATAAAACATATATAAATTACTTAAACAAATTTTAAGTATAATTTATAAATTATGTTACGTTTTTTTTGTATCTATTCTATGATCAAAAAATGTTACACCCAATAAGTATAAATACTTAAATAACTTCCTCTGAATTTACAAGAGATAGTAAAAGAAGATAGACAATGATTATATTGACCGTATTTTTACAAAATAATCAAAACTGATTCATAAGAACAAAAACACTAAACGAGTAGTTTCAATCCATACGTACCCATTTTTATACCCTTAGCCGGTGCATCCCAATCATCACCCTGTTCTATATTGACGCTACGTGTCCCGAATGGCAGATCACTTTCCGGATTTTGTAGCTATTTTTATTTGGTATCGATCCGGTCACTGGCCGGTCTTTTGGACCCCGACGCGACTGAAGGGTTACCCGCCCGTGTAATTGGCTAGTTACAATTCATTATTGTTACGGAATTGTGATTTTTTTTTATTTTTCGAGGATAGTTATGAGGGTGAAGGGATTTTTCGGTTGTTTACGGGTTCATGGTAAGTATTTTTGTTTCCATTTTTTCTTTGAAATATTTTGTTAAAATATGAAGACTGTCGCGGGGATGGCAAGTTTTAGTCTGAATATTACACTTTGAGTTCAAACTTAGGAGCAATCATTGTTTTTTTTAATGTTATTAAGGTAGCAAACAGGGCTTCACCAAGATTTTCGGAGCCCAAGCCAATTATTGACGAACCGGGCTCTGACGCAAATTTTCTTTTTGGAGTTTCTTCGGCTTCAGACGGCAGTCGCTACTCTAAGTCATTAAATCCAATCAAACCAAAGTATGGATAGCTGATAGCTATAGGGCTGGTACAGCAAATAAAAAATAAAAGTAGATAGGTACTTTTATGTATTCTGAACCGAAACTTTCGCAAAATATGTTTGGTCTTCAAATAAAGACGTTGGACCACAAAGGGCGGTAATTCTTCATTAGAGATGGCGGGTTCCGGTCAAGTGGCGCCCCCAGGGGTTGGCAATCAACGCTTGCAACTGGTGTTATTCTTGAGGGTAGGCCAGGGTTTTGGACAAAACTTATACTCATTTATACATTCTACGATGCTTAGTGAATCGTAGATAGCAAGAACAACTGCTTCGAGTAACATAATATATTTTATAACTACTTAAATAGACTAAATTTAAATTAACAATATATTTTATCTTATTTATTTTATTTCTATATCTTATTTTTTATTTTTTTGAATAACGTTTCATTAATTTAAATGTAAATTTGAAATTTGAATTACTAATACAGTTTATAAGTCAACTCTCAATCCGCTAACAAATTATGGATGGTTATAATCATCATAATATGCATTGACTATATAGTATTCTTCAATACTCGAAATAATTTAAACATGGACTATACTGCAATACAAAATAGTAGAGAATAGTAGAGAAAAGAGAAGCGTCGGTAGCTTAGTGGTTAAGGAGACAACCTTACGATCGAGAGGTTCCGGGTTCGAATCCTGGCCATTACACTACCGACGTGAACCCACTCCTACCACAAGCAATTTAGCTTAGCTGGAGGGGTTAGGGGGAATATTAGTAATTTCGGATACTAATATACTTTAAAAAAAATACAATATCTAATATGTACTTACTTATATGATATTGTCGGAAGTTTATGCGAATGTCACACATTCAAATAAAACTAACCCGATGTCGGGTTTAATGTAACTGTACTTACATGAAAATCAATGTTTGTTTATTCGTGTGTTATGCTCTGTCGCACCGTTCATACGATAACTATAAAACTTGTCAAAGATAAAAATCTTCTCACAATATTTTGGCATAAAAAAATATTTTTAGAACGTTTTCTTAGCAGATTGATGATACCCTAAACTGCCAAAAATAGTCGAAAAATGCACATTTATCTTTCCACTCAGAACCCCCATATTAGCTGTGAGTTTTATTTAATTTCGCCTTTAGCTAACATTGTGCTAGTGCAAATGTTAGCGGTCGGCCGAACATGTCCGAATCGACAAATACGACCAAATTATTGCTCTCGCTATCGATAAATATTGCAACGCGCATTTACAGGTTGACTATTACACCATACAAGTGATGAGGTTTTCATTTTTTTAATTTTCGTTAATTTTAAAAGGTAATTTTATTTTTTTAAATTTATTATAGCAGGTTTTTTTGGTACTTTAAGCAATTCAGAAATAAAGGCTTATTATTACTAGAACAGGTAAATTAAATTCTTTTTTAATTACTGTTGACATTTATGTAAGGAATTGGTAAGGAACAATATCCGTTTTTCACCCACCGAAATGAAAAATAAAAAATCTTGCCGGGTGTCAAGGAACACCCAGATGGAACGAATTTATACTGATCATAAGCCGCTGACTTACGCGCTTGTGAAAAGTTCTTTAGGAACTGAAACTCCTTTTTTTTTTTTTTTTTTTCGTGCGGAAATCCCTTCGGATACCCCCCCCCGCGTGCCAGCGGGGGCGGTTATGTCGGGCTTGAACCGACTAAAACCGCACGCCGTCTCGGGTCTACAGACGCCGGGGTGTAAGGTTGCCCATAGAGCATATCCCTCGCACCCCGACTGACCCTGGGCCATCTCCGGTTTCGAGATGGCCCCCTCGGGTTTGGGAACCACGGTGTCCCCGTCTTGCCCCGGTTTGGGGGAGGGGCGCTAGTCGCCCCACCGTCCCGGCCTGCTTCTGCTGGGGTGACAGGTGGCCTCACCCGCCACCCCCAGGCCTGCGCTCATGGAGGACGGAGGTCGTTAAGCGACCTCCGGCGCCTGAGTTGCCTGCGACGCGCGGCGAGCAAGTTGCGGGCTCGGCGGACCGGGAGAGTTCTAAGTCTCTCCCGGGCGCTCTCCGCCACCTCCTTCGCGAGCATTACATGCTCGCAGAAGGAGGCGGCGGCGGCCCACGCGCTCGCGCTCCGCACCATTGCCGCAATCATGCTGCCGAGCTAGAGGACTCCCACCCCGATGGCTGCCACGAGGTCACGCCTCGGCGCCTCCCACGCCGGGCAGTCCGCCAGCGTGTGCAGCCCTGAGTCCTCGCTCGCGTCGCAGTGATGACACTCAGGCGTTGGCTCCTTCCTGATCCGATGCAGGTGGTCCCCGAAGCACCCCTTCCCTGAGATCACCTGCGTCAGTCGGTAGGAGAGGCTTCCGTGTCGCCTCTCCAGCCAATTCTCCATGATGGGCCTTACCGCCGCTATTGTGGCGTGCCCTGCGCTTGGTTGCCCAAGTCGTTCCTTCCACTCCACCACGATGGCCTGGCGGAGCTGGGACTGCACGGCCTCGATTTCTCGAGGCTCGAGGTTCCATCCCTGCTCCCGCGCCTCCTTTCGCCACTGGTACAGTTGCGAAAGGGCTCTCGCTTCCAGGTCAAATGGCGGAGTTCCGGCAAGGAGACTCGCCGCCTCGAAGGAGATCGTGCGGTACCCTCGGATGACCCTGATGGCCAGAACCCGCTGCGGAGCGCGCAGCATCCGCACAGTTCTGGTCCTCAGGTACTCCGCCCATATTGGGCACCCATACAGGGCCATGGACCGCACGATCCCCGCGTAGAGTCTCCTGCAGGAGTCATCGGGCCCCCTCATGTTGGGCAACAGCCGAGCCAGAGCAAGAGCTGTGCCCTTCAATTTGGGGGCCAGACTTCGGATGTGCTCAGAAACTGAAACTCCTCGTCGTTCTCGTCAACTCCTATTCATTAGCGAATTCACAAATGATATCCATCACGTCGAGGTCACCACTTTTACGCCTCAAGGAAACACATTAAAAATATTAAATCAAATCGTAGTTTATTTTTACATAAGATAAAATATTGACAATGACACCAGACATTTCCATAGTACCGTGACAACAATGCGCGGATCGGTGTGCAGAAATTACAAAAGCAAAAAGTGTCGTTACAACTCTTGGTCTTAATTTTCTCCGTCTAGCCCCCTTTCGTAACGCGCGATAAGGAACTTCGTTCCAATAACTTGTGTCTACATTTTCATAGCCTATTTTTCGTCACAAACACATTTTACATGTTTAACATATTATAGATACTTCTCGAATCTTTTGTGTCTAAAGACGGGATTTCTTTTTGTATAATACTCTCATAGCAGTCATAGCATTACATTTCGGTGTGAGTGTAGTCCTTATTGACCATCAAATCGATCGTTGGGTGGTAAGTGTTGACCATCTTTAGGGTGCCTTATTAAATTTACCCAACAACTGGACTTTGCGTTTTATCATTTACAAAGGGGAAGAAAAAGAAATATATTTTTTTACGGATTTTATATCAAAGGAATTAATAAATATAATAATTTTCTTATTCAAACAACTAGCATTTTTTTCTTGCATATTCACACAATTAAGTATGATAGTACAATTAAGTAGGTATACGTATTCTAAATGTCTGGTTTATATTTTAATTTCTAGTATTAACACAAAATTCTGAGAAATTGTGTGTGTACACACTTTCTCAGAATACCTAGGTACCCAGTCAACGACAGAAGTCGCTTAACAAATTATAATCTATTAATCACTTTAGTTCTTAACCCTTTCATAAAACAATAAATAAAATAAGAATAATATTAACTTTTTTCGCTGGGGATTATAAAACTACTTAAATATCCACAATAGGTTCATGAATTCCTGTGTAAAATAGGTTTGAAAATATTGTAGCGTTAACCACCTTCTGTCATTGACTGTAGGTACATACACTTATTTTTAAAACACGCCTCTTAAAAATAAATGCTTTGGGCGAGATACAAACCAACTCTCGATCGAATACTAAGCTGAAGTATAAATAAATATATTTTGTACGACATTCTACAAGCGCTACCTAGATCCGAAGTAAGTATTTCCTTTTAACTTTTTTCTTGTAAATACATACATATATACATAGGGAAACCCAAACTAATGCAAATGTACATATATATATAATTTTGAAGCAATTAGAAGGATGCGACTAGAACCCGCGACCAGTCACAAACAGGGGAATACTCTGGCCAACTGAACTACCCAGGTAGTTAGTTCAGTTGTTATAGAATTTCAAATAACTAGGACGTGTCCAGACACGTCCTAAATATTTAAAATTCTCCGATACATTACATCTTGGGGCGACGCTGGAGCCATCTACCGTAATTCTTACGACTGATGCTGATATTTGCACTGAGCGGGAATCGAATCCGTGAACTCTGATTTAGCAGTTGAATCCTCTACCGCTAATATCACAGTAATCGTCGAGTATTTTAGATTTTTAGTTATTATGTCTGTTAAATTTCAAAATAAATTTCCCGATCCCTTCCCAATAACGAAAACGACACATCATTAAAAAAATACCAATACCATCATAACTCGCAACTTTAATAACTCTGCTAATGCCTTACAAATTATAGTCGTGATGGCGACAATATCGGACTTAAGGGCGAGACAGTAATGAGAAAATTATACCAAGTCTTAGCACCGCTAATAAAAATTTGTGCCGAGCGTTGGAGGGTTGATCAAGTAATATAAATGGCGTCGATTGTGTAAGCTTAAATGTCAAATTAGATTTATATGGAAAAATGTACTTCCTCAAAGTGCGAAAATGAAGCAAACAATCTGATAGAATGTATTTATTAATAAACCTACCTACGTTATGAAATCAGCATCAAATCGGCGTCAAAGAACACATAGCTGATATAAAACACCAACGCTCAAAAAAGTCTACTGTATGTGAACACGTGCAACAGGGGACCAAACATTACTTAAGATTTGAAAACCACAGATACTCGGCAAAGAACTACCTAGGATGCTCCGCGAAGCTATTACAATTAAAAACATCCTAATTTTAATAGAGGAACGGTTGGAATGTACCACCAGCTTGGGACCCAGTCATTCAATTAATTACACGAAAAATCAAATACAACAAGACTTCATGACTCGGGTCCGTAACTTAATTTCGAGAGACATATGTTAGATTATTGGAATATCGACTGAAAGATTGTGCGAAAAGAGTTTATTGCGAAACAACTTTTGTCGCCAAACGCTGCTTCGACTGAACGATTCTTCGAATATTTATCAATCGATGGACTGATGTTTCGAATGTTAAATTTAAAACATTGTTTGTAGACATCTCGGTACATAGGAAGCACTGTACACAGAGATCTCTCTTCATAGATAGCACTTCTTACCATAAACTCTCCGAATACTAGTGGTTCCGGCTCTGTTGGGGTCACAGTCTGTTCTAACCTAACCTAACCCACTTTACTTATTTTTGGAATATAAGCCGAGCGAGGCAAGAAGTGCGAAACATCTGTCAATCGATTGATAAGTATTCGAAGAATCGTTCAGTCGAAGCAGCGTTTGGCGACAAAAAGTTGTTTCGCGATGAACTCTATTCGCACAATCTTTCAGTCGATATTCCAATAATCTGACATGTCTCTCGAAATTAAGTTACAGACCTTCATGACACTGTGAACTCATTCTGCATAAATAGTAACACCAACAATTCAACATAGTTCGGGTACTTTGAGATAACTTACACTTCAAACTACAAGACAACAACCATCTTTAGTCTCGCCGTGAGCATGGCTGCTGAAAAGCAACCGAAACGTCGGGATCAATGTAAAATATAAAATAACATCAAATAAATCGCGATGGAATCCGTTAAAAATAGTTTTATTTAAACAATATAAGATTTTTTCTTTGATCACATCTGCTTGCAGCTTGCACTCTGTAGCCGGGGTCCGCTCTCTTACCTTCTTTCTGTAATTAGGTTTATCTGGGTTTACCGGGAGCAACTGTTATCTGACCTCCCAACCCCAAGAGGAAAGCTTGCTTCAGAACCTCGTTCGTCAGGTTGGCTTGGGCCTCGGAGATCTTGGTGGGGCCTCGTACATTTGAAGTGTCATTATCTTAGATTACATGGATTATACTAGTCTGATTCTTACTGTCTCGTTATGAAGTCTGTTCAAAATTCAAATCTTTATGCAAATGGAGCAACTACCTAGTTAAAAAAATCTATAGTTCATTGAACTTAAAATGAGTTGAATTTAAAAAAAAAACCTATATTCACATAGTCAGATTCGCCGTTTTGACATATTTAACCCTGTAGATGCAGAGATAGCCTGTGCGCGTTCTTTATTACGATTTAATTCAACAAAAGTTACTCGACCCAGCTTTGATACGCCGACTTACATGATTGTAGGGTGACTAGACAGTAGGAGACAAGACGCTATTAAAAACTACTCAAATTATTTTTTTCTGCCTTTTCGACTCGACCTACATTTAAAAATAAAGGTAAAAAAAATACCATAAAAATACCTGCTCCTTAGAATTCAGTTTTTTAAACCTTGTAAATAAATACTTATACATTACTTAGTACACTGAAATCATTGCACTTTGCGAGCTTTCTTTTGGTCTTTGCTGTGCAATATTTGACTCAACAATTAATATCTATAGTGTATGAAAGTACGGAACAGCCTAAAAAAAGCTTTGAAACGATGTAATCTAAAATATTGTAGTGTTCAAGCACTTAAAAATTGTAGACTAAAATGTTGTGAAACTTTTATTTGTTTGATAAACATTTTCATTTTTTCGAATAGTACAAGAAATTGGTGTACTGCACTATCAATTTGTAATAGAATATTAGGGAAAATACATTCAAATTTTATATCTGACTGACATAGTTATCATCTTAGCCTTATTTACTGGCATGATTCAGATAAAATAAAAGTTTTCTATATTGATCCATAATATAATGAAAAAAAACGAAAGTCACATAAAGGTACCTATCCTTTTTTAGAAGCCTTACATCAAAACTGAGATCTACTGCATTAAAAATAGATCTCAGGTAACCATAATACATCACAGGAAAGCCCTTTCTCGGTAGCTTTGTAACACGACCTGGGACAGTCCGCTGAAAGTGTTGAATTATGGACATCCAACATCAGTATAAAGTTGTAGCAGAATTGTTTATTTTTGTTTTCAAAAGTTAACTTATGATCGTATGATATGACAACCATATTATTTTGTCCTATTGTGAAGCTTTTAACTGTTTATATAGGAATATGTTTGGTTTCTCTGATGGCGCAGTGGTCTAAATGGTTGTCTTGTCAGCTGCTACTGCGCAGAGTATTGTGGGTATGATTCCGACATAGAAGATTCATCGATAATTGTTCTTGGTCTAAGTTTGTTTTCCTTTTTTTATATTCATCCTCATTCTCTTGTCTCTTAACCTTTGCTGTTGACAAAAGTTGATTAATAAAATGGTGTGGATTCCACGGAATACGAGTAATTTCATACATACGGGTTGGTTTTGAAAAAGATGGTTATCAATTCGATACCGATATATAAGTAGGTAATATTTCTTAGAACATCATTTTACTTAACTACAGACGTCTAGAAAAAAAAGAAAGCTACCTAAAGAAGCATTGAAATAAAACAATTTTCAACGGATTCTATCGCAATTTATTTAGTGTTATTTATTATTTACATTGGTCTCGACGTTTCGATTGCTTTTCAGCAGCCATTCACACAACTATCTTTATTGTTAGACTCTACATTATAATGTCGTCAAACCGACAATCACGACTTAGTACAGAACCTTCCGGTAGAGACGCGCAGTAACCAATCTATACCCACAATAGTTGGCGATAGAGTTTTACTTTTATCGATACAAGCGCGGGACCCATCCCAGCTTCGTACGAATTCAATTTGATTTACCATTGTTCAATACCATATTCAAAACTAACCGTTGCCCGCGGCTCTGCCCGCGTGGTATTCTGATCCAGCTGATTCTGAAATTTCAGCAAGATCCGTTCAGCCGTTTGAGAGTGCTTGAATAACAAATATCTAGACAAAAATTCACATTAGTAGCAGTAAGATAAATCTAAACCTACTATTAAAAAATTGTAAATTAGTTGTATTTGTATATTGGAGATAATTAAATAAAATGCTTGGATTATGTTAAATGAACGATTCTGAACACAAACAATTTATGTTTTTGGAATTATTGTCTGTTTGTCTGTATATCTGTTTATATACGATGGACGCAAAAACTACTAAACGGATTTTGATGCTGTTTTTTTTTCTTCTAGAAAGGTCTTGGTCAGGCTTATAATTTGCAGTATGTTTGATTGCAATTGGTCAAGTAGAACCAGCCATATGACCGAAATCCGAGAACCGTGGGCATCAAATAGTTATACATATAAACCTTCCTAGGGGCGTACGGGTCATCACCAAGACCTTCGGGCCGCAAGCCAATTTCAGCTGCCAGCCGGTGCATCTGCTGAGTGATTGGATTAAGAGGTTCTGGCGCAGGTTTTCTTCACACGGTTGAGAGCGGTAAACTCTCCCGTAAGAGCCAAGACAAACCAATCCATAAGGAAAGAAGAAGTAGGAGAGTGGACGTTGGGCTAGACTTGGATGCGATCGGGACTCCCCATGTCCGCGAGGATACCCTGCGCCAGAGCCTCGTCCATAATGAGTAGGGAAAACTTTCTTTCCATATCCCAAAGGGGCAAGTGGATGTATAGGTCTATTTTATTCCTACATTATAGCCAAATGCTGCGAGGTTTTCGGCGTTGTTATGTTTTACACACGGCACTTACAGAACATTACAATAAATAACATTAATTTAGAAACTCCCGACACTAATTTATTTATAGCTAAGAACTATCTCGACCAAATCGGCAATCAAACAAAAAAATCTGCATCAATATTGGTTAATTCGTTTGGAAGCTACGATACCACAGACAGTAAACGTTTTTGCGTCAGGGGTTAAAAACTAGACTAACCTATAGCAAAAGGACCACCACGTCAAAACACGGTACCGTCCTGAGAAGACTCTTGTAGGACGAACCACTTCTGCCTGCCCCTTAGGGGATACATAGACAGTATATTAAAAAAAAAACAAAAATTCAGTAGACGGTTTTAATGCGCTGACGCAAGTGTACATCGTTTGATACAATTTCCTCTTGACTCGAGTCGTGTTTGCTTATGTGTTCGCCGACGTCACGACGGGCGCCGAGCACTCACGAGCAGTCACGATTGCTAGGTACACGTGTCCTTGCGCGGACGCAGCCGATGACCACTTTCGTTGTTGGAAGAATTCTTACTGTGACAATCTTATGCATGAACACTCAAAACTTCGAAACTATTTAATAGTTACTTCTTCTTCACTATGAGGCAAATTCTGTTTGCGTCCAAAACTTGCACCTTCGCATCCCTGCCTCCTTTCCGTAATTTGGTTTCTTTTGGCTTTCGGGAGCAACTACTGTCTGAATATCCAATCCCAAGAGGAAAGCTGGCAGAGCCTCGTCCATCAATCAGCAGGTGCACCGGCTTGCTAGTGAGGTTAGCTTGGGCCCTGAAGATTTTGGTGGCACCCTGTTTTTTTTTTATATTTAGGACACGTCAATTTGACTTCACCTCGCCTGATGGTAAGCTAAAGGTAAAGTCTCAGGAAAGAGGGTCACCATTACATACACGTACCATGTTAACAATGGTGGCACTCAGCTTGACGGCCACATCAGAAGAGGATTGTCGTCGCAGCACCACGTGACACCCACCGGTCCCACTAGTGCTGCGACCACAATCCCCCTGCTCGGCTATGCACTTGCTGAACCCTAAACGCAATCAAACCGAAATTGGATTACTATGGAGGGTTTTCGCAATCGTGCGCGGTGGTACCTACCCGGCCGAATTTTGTGAAAAATTTGTGTCATCAAATTTCTACCGTCATGCATCCAAACTTGATTTTATTATAATTGGAACTAGCTTTTATTATGGGTTCTTGTCTAGAATGCAGGTAAACATTTTTATGTAAATACATATACCTACATATTATACAGCTTGCAAATATTTGCACTGCGCGCGGATCAAACCTGCCAAACCAAAATGCTCTACCGCTACGCCATTTAGGTACGATAGGTTGTCAAACTGACATCATCACACAAAAAAGATGTCAACAAGCTGAGAATCGAACCTCGACCTCCCATCTCATATTTCATGTCAACACAAAATATCTCATTTCACTAAATAATACATAAGGCTTAACTCCAATAATTTTAAAAAGTCTTTCATCCCATTCAAGTATGTATATGCCGCACAATAAAGCTATCGCGCGTCGTCGTAAAGAAGTCGGCGCAGGCGCAACCTGAGCTGCGGCGATAGCATCGCGCATGACGGATCGAACGGACAGTAGCTAACTTACTGCGGTTGGTCTGAACATACAGTAGTAAACTAGTCAAGGTTTTAAACATCTTTTGTGGACTAAATAGCTTTTTTACAATAAAAAAAAACTGGACGCGGCGAAGTATAGGGCCTTTAGGATCTTTGCCTGTAGTTAAGGGATTGGATTTTTCCCCATCCGACTATAAACAAACAGTACCGATATACAGAGAATCGCGATTAATAAATATACAAAATGTTATTGGACTTTTATTATAACACAGCGACATGTAGACCCAAATTAAACATAGCTGTAATATGGGTTCTAGAATGCAGATCAATATAATAGTATATTGGTCCGCACCTAGAGTGCGGACCAATATACTATATACTATACTATATACTATACTATACCAATATACTATATAACACGGACATATGTATAGGTACCTTTTCTTTTTCTTTTCGTGCGGAAATTCCTATCCCCGGCTAGCGGGGGCGGTTATGTCGGGCTTTAATCGACTAAAAATGCACGCCTTCTCGGGTCTTCAGACGCCGGGATGTAAGGTTGCCCATAAAGCCTCGCACCCCGACTGTCCGGTTCGACTCCGGTTTCGAGATGGCCCGGCCCCGGGCTTGTATAGGTACCTATGTAACTCCGTGTTTCTATGTCCGTAAGCTTGTAAGAGACATATTTATAGTGTTTGTGTATTGTTACAGGTGCCCAAAACAGAAGAACAGCTATCGGCTTGGCCATGGAACTGTTTGAACAACACCAGGGAACGCATATACTGCAGGTATGTTTCTTATTTTAACTTCAAAAAAGAAGGAAGGCCCAAGGATATCTAGTCTAAACGTAAAGGTCACATTGACTTATTCGCCAACTGGCTCACGTGCAACTCACTCATACCAGCGAGTTGGCACCTTGATTTTACCCTTTTTAGGGTTCCGTTGCCAAATGGCAAAAAACGGAACCCTTATATAATAGATTCGTCATGTCTGTCTGTCTGTCCGTCCGTATGTCACAGCCACTTTTTTCCGAAACTATAAGAACTATGCTGTTGAAACTTGGTGAGTAGATGTATTCTGTGAACCGTATTAAGATTTTCACACAGAAATAGAAAAAAAAGCGGCCAAGTGCGAGTCGGACTCGCCCATTAAGGGTTCCGTGGCAGCAAGTAACATAATAATGTTCTTTTTTCAAATTTTTATATTTGAGTTGATTGAATGAAAGGTAAATTGCAGTTTACGATTTATGACGTATTAAAAAAAAACTACTTACTAGATCTCGTTCAAACTAATTATCGTTGGAAGTTAACATGGTAATGTACATCATATATTTTTTTAAGTTTTATCATTCTCTTATTTTAGAAGTTACAGGGGGGGGGGGACACACATTTTACCACTTTGGAAGTGTCTCTCGCGCAAACTATTCAGTTTAGAAAATAATGATATTAGAAGCTTCAATATCATTTTTGAAGACCTATCCATAGATACCACACATGTATGGGTTTGATGAAAAAAATATATTTAAGTTTCAGTTCTAAGTATGGGGACCCCCAAAATTTCTTGTTTTTTTTTTCTATTCATGCATGAAAATCTTAATGCGGTTCACAGAATACATCTACTTACCAAGTTCAACAGCATAGATCTTATAGTTTAGGAAAAAAGTGGCTGTGACATACGGACGGACAGACAGACAGACATGAAGAATCTATAAGGGTTCCGTTTTTGCCATTTGACAATGGAACCCTAAAAAACAATACATTTTGGGGGTCCCCATACTTAGAACTGAAACTCTAAAATTTTTTTTTCATCGAAGCCATCTGTGTGAGGTATCTATGGATAGCTCTTCAAAAATGATATTGAGGTTTCTTATATCATTTTTTTCTAAACTGAATAGTTTGCGCGGGAATGACTCCCAAAATGGTAAAATGTATGTGCCCCCCCCCCCTGTAACTTCTAAAATAAGAGAATGATAAAACTAAAAAAAATATATGATGTACATTACCATGTAAACTTCCAACGATAATTGGTTTGAACGAGATCAAGTAGTTTTTTTTTAAATACGCCATAAATCGTAAACTGCAATTTACCTTTCATTCAATCAACTCAAACATAAAAATTAAAAAAAAACATTATTATGTTACTTGCTGCTACGTAACCCTTAATAGGCGAGTCCGACTCGCACTTGGCCGCTTTTTTGTCTTCAACTCACGCGCACATTAAAACCTTTAATTTAATCAATAAATTTAATATAAAATGTATTGAAACCTTCTACTGGTGGTAGAAATTTGATGACACAAATTTGTCACAAAATTCGGCCGGGTGGGTACCACCGTGCACGATTGCGAAAAACCCTCCATAGTAATCCAATTTCGGTTTGATTGCGTTCAGGGGTCAGCAAGTGCATAGCCGGGCAGGGGGATTGTGGTCGCAGCATTAGTGGGACCGTTGGGTGTCACGCGGTGCTGCGACGACAATCCTCTTTTGATGAGGCCGTCAATCTGAGTGCCACCATTGTTAACATGGTACGTGTATGTAATGGTGACCCTCTTTTCTGAGACTTTACCTTCAGCTTACCATCAGGCGAGGTGAAGTCAAATTGACGTGTCCTAAATATTAAAAAAAAAAACTGTCTATTACCCGCGTCTTTACCCACATTGCCTAATTCGGTTAAGTACTATTTGTGACTATTTATGACATACTTCTATTAGCACGTTACAGCTTAAGAGCCCAAGAATATATGGATAGGTTGCCTGAAGGAGGACATGGCAAGAAATAGTGACTGAGGAGATGACCTTTGACAGTAATAATAATAATAACTGGCAACACTAGTATCAACCAGTCAGCTATTTTTGTGCTTTAAATCAAATTAAATTTAGATAAAATCTGTTAAATATATAATCAACTACAATAGTGCAATAAACCATCAAGGGAAAAAAGTATTATAAAATTGATCCATACAACAAATATGTAAGCAAGAATATTATATCTCACAACAATTATTGACATGACAGTTTCTGTCTGTCAAAAACAAATTCTGAAAATGCACAAAAATAAGTATCGATTATGATAACAAGAGCCAAGGCACGAGCAGCAGCACGCCCAACAACCCCGGACTCGTCGCTCAGCTCCGTCCCGCAGCCACCAGCCAGTTCTCTGGGTGTGACAGCGACGTCGAGCTCAAGTTCCAGCTACGAGTTTTTCTCCCCGCCGACGTCGCCAACACCTGTGCGTCGGCAGGGGAGAGGCCGGCCACCGACTGGCTTGGAGCCCCGACGCCCACCGGCTTCGAATAGGGCCCCCGCTACCGGTGGTGATGTGCACCGCATGCGATGGACTACTTCTATGAACGAAAACGTCATGCGGGCATATTTTGTGGCTACAGAGGGAGGAGTCAACCTCACTGCGTACCGTGTTCGTATGTTGCCTTTGTTTCAGGTACTTGAACCAACTGTCAACGTATCCGCACAACGGCTATCGGATTAAGTGCGGGCCATCCAACGTTGTCATTTGTTGGATGACTCTGTACTTGAGAGGCTACGCTCTAACATACGAAGTAGCCCGGGTACCACACCCTCTCCGCAAACAGTGAGACAACCAGCCACGGAGACCATCTCACAGCACATCTGTAGCGAAGAAGTGATTGATACCAGGGCTATAGACGTAAGTACCGAGTACGACGAGCAATTAAGGAGTGCTTTGGAATGTGCTATGCGGGAATATCGTTCCATGCCTTTTGTTAATAGACCTCGCCTACCACGTTTGCCAACGCATAAAAAAAATGTAGCGCTAGTGTGTGCCCTGGATTTGTTATTATCAGATTATTTTGATAATAGCGAAGATCTCGGTGATACACATTCAATTCTTTATTGCGCGGCCGTCGCAGTATGTCGAGTAGCTAATGTTCAATTTCCAAAGTGCGACTTAGCTACTCGACCGAAATCTGCTGTGCCGGCTTGGCAATTTAGAATTGAGCAACGTATCACCGAGACTAGGGCACTCATTGGAAAGCTCATTTGTTTCAGGTCGGGCAATACCCGCCCAAGAGTGATGCGCTTTGTGAGTCGAGCGTTCTCGGGGTCTGATATTAGGCCTCAAGAATTTTTGGCACGAGTCACAGAGCGTATCGACTACCTAAAACAAAAAGTTTATGCGTGGGCAAACCGGATTCGGCGGTATAAAAAAAGAGTGGAGCGATATTCTCAGAATCGCACGTTCCAAAGGGACCAAAGGTGGGTCTACAGAGATTGGGAGCGCCCTGATTCGACTGGGGCTGACGTGTGTCGACCAGATGATGATATTACTAATACATTCTGGCGTAATATCTGGTCGATGCCCGTCAGTCATACGGAGGGTGATTGGATGCAGGATGTTGAGCGATCGTGTGAGCCTATTAAGATCATGGATCCAGTTACTATACTGCAAGAGGATGTAACCGATGCAGTCCGTCTGTTGCCTAACTGGAAGTCAGCGGGACCAGACGGACTGCAAAATTTTTGGTTAAAATGGCTGAAAAGCTCACACGGTCGTTTGGCATCTCAATTCCAATCATGTATTGAATCAGGATTGATTCCCAATTTCATGACCACTGGTGTAACCCACCTTCTTTACAAGTCCGGTAGTGCTACGGACCCTAAAAATTATAGACCGATCACATGTCTTCCTACGGTCTATAAGCTTCTTACATCCATCCTGAGAGTAAAAATATCTTCACACTTAACCGACAATTCTATCATGTCTATCTCTCAGAATGGATGTAGAAGTGGGGCTCGTGGCACTAAAGAGCTCCTTATAATTGATATGGCCATTAGCCAACAGGCACGCCGTAATCGTAAGGACCTGGCGACATGTTGGATAGACTATAAAAAGGCCTATGACTCCGTGCCACATACGTGGCTCTTGAGGGTGCTTGAGTTGTATAAAATTGATACAACTCTATGTACCTTCTTGAAGGCATGTATGGGGCAATGGAGTACGGTCCTTTGCTATCCAGGGTGTCGACGGACCTGCGAGAATGGTGGGCTGATAAGGATAGAGCGGGGCATATTCCAGGGTGATAGTCTTAGTCCATTATGGTTTTGCCTGGCACTGAACCCTCTTAGTTATATGCTGGAGAGTTCAGGGTTAGGCTGTCGATTGCGGAGAGATGGTCAGGTTATATCCCACCTCCTTTACATGGATGATCTTAAATTATTTGCCCCCAACAATTCCCAACTGATAGCGTTACTAAAGATGACCGAAACCTTTAGTAAATCTATCAGGATGGAATTTGGTGTGGACAAATGTGCGGTCATGCATGTAAAAAGAGGGGAGATTGTGGAATCTGATGGGGTTGAGCTCTCAGATTCCACAAAACTCAGGTCTCTCTCTGCAATCGACACCTATAAATACCTGGGTATGTCGCAGGCGTTAGGCATTACAGAAGCTAGCATGAAGCAATCGTTACGGGAACGTTTCTTTGGCCGCTTGAAAAAAGTCCTCAAAAGTCTTTTGTCAGGCGGTAATAAGGTGCGCGCCTATAACGGTTGGGTCATGCCGGTTTTAATGTACTCCTTCGGCATACTCAGGTGGACTCAGACGGAATTAGACTCCCTGGATAGGAGAGTCCGTACGCTTCTTACTGCATACCGAATGCATCATCCGCGTTCATCTGTGATGAGGTTGTACATACCACGGAAATGCGGGGGACGTGGCTTTTTAAATGCCAAGTCCCTCCATAACCGTGAGGTGTGCAACCTCAGGGAATACTTCCTACACAATGAAGCTGATATGCATCGTGATGTAGTAAGGGTGGATAACGGATTTACCCCGCTAGCTTTGGCTAAAGAGAACTGGCGCAAACCTGTGGTATTAAGTATTAATGACCCCATGGATGTATGGAAGAGCAAGGAGTTGCATGGACGTTTCTATCGGGCTCTTCATGGGTCTGATATAGACTTACCAGCATCTGTGTCTTGGCTACGCTTCGGTGACCTATTTGGGGAAACCGAAGGTTTTGTGTTTGCAATTATGGACGAAGTTGTGATGACGAATAACTATCGGAAGTATATTCTAAGGGATGGTACGGTTGACATATGTCGGGCGTGCCACCGTCCCGGAGAATCCCTTAGACATATAATCTCTGGTTGTTCTCGTCTTGCCAACGGCGAGTATTTGCATAGACATAACCAAGTAGCCAGGATTGTTCATCAACAGCTTGCTCTAAAGTACAACCTTGTGGAATCAGAGGTACCGTACTATAGGTATGTGCCCGACGCAGTTCTCGAAAATGGGCGTATCACGTTGTACTGGGATCGATCTATCATCACTGACAGGACTATTGTAGCCAATAAACCTGATATAGTGTTGATAGATCGATCAGAGCGCCGCGCAATAATTATCGATATCACCATTCCACATGACGAGAATCTTGTGAAAGCCGAAAAAGAAAAACAAATAAAATATTTGGATTTGGCTCACGAGGTTGTCGACATGTGGAGTGTGGATTCGGCGATTATTGTTCCGATAGTTGTATCGGTGCACGGACTGATTGCCAAGAGCCTCGAACAACATCTCCAGAGGCTCGCGTTAGGCAGTTGGGTCAAGGGCTTGATGCAGAAGGCAGTGCTCCTCGACACGGCACGTATTGTGAGGAGATTCCTCTCTCTGGAGCCCTAACCACCGGTAGCTTGGTCCCTGTTCCCGATGCCGGTGGGCCACTATTTTTTATATTTTTAAATATATTTGTTTTTTTTTTATATATATAGAATGTATTTAAAAATATAATTGATATGTATTTAAACTTAAATAAAGGAAATAATAATTATTTATTTATTTTTACAGATAATTAAATCCATCTATGTAATCTATGTATCTATGTAATCTATGTAATGTAATGTATGGAAGAGAATTACATGTTATGCAGACCCGAAATAATGGAGACCAGTGGGCCTATAGACAGTCAGAAAGTATAGACAGTCAATAAATAACGCGATCTTGTCAATAATATGATGATGATTTTAACTTGCAAAGGCGATATCATTGATGAACAAACAAACACAATTGGTCCCTACACCGGATCACGGTATTGGATCGCAATATATATCAAGTAACTGTATCCACGGGTCTATAAGCTGTCGTGTTTTTGGCGGAAAGGAATAGAGCTATACACATACACCCTATATAGCGCCATCCCTCTCTCTCGCCCAAAAAACGACTGCTTATTGCACGTCGTGGTGGCCCACAGGGCTGGCAGATGATGATCACACCAGTTAGCGTGTTCAAGGGAGCTTAGTAGGGGAGGAGTAGTATTGATGGGGTTCAAACCATCAACCTCATGATCGCAAGTGCTGAAGTGCTGCGTACTTAGTAAGCCATGGTTCCGGTGGTTCACTCATTTGAGACTCACTCCTTAGTAAGGGTGAGCGCAGATTAGAGAAAAGTCAGTCTTAAGACAGTTGTGTCTCGACGTGACTTATAGGTAATTAAACAGCTTTGTTTTGTTCTAAGTCTGCGTACTTTCATATGTTTCTATAGAGCAATAGTCTGTCTTAAGACTGTCTTACGAGCGTAAGGGTGTACGTTATGTCAGTTCCTTTCCAAGTTTCATTTCCAAGCTTGTTTCTCGTCTAATATTCTTCAATTTTATAATAGTCTTTTTTGCAAAAGCACCGATTTGGCATCCTGACCCTATCATAAGATAAGTTTCAGTCAAATTGCTCATATTTAACTTCCAATATTTGTTTACACACATTACATGGTTATTTACAGGTAAAGTGAAGGTAAAATAAGCATGTTCAAAACGTAATGTGTGTCTTTATCAGCTGCAAAATAGGGCGTTATATCAGTAACTTACCATAGAATACGTTTAAAGTGTATTGTTGTGGGGAATGAATCATCATTTAGTCAGCTAGTACTCGTATAAATATCGGTAGTAGGCAGGCTTAAATTCACGTTTAATGGCAGAATTATTCTATTCACCCACATCCGTGATGGTAAATTATTCACTAGTGTTTGTCCAGTGGTCGATATTCGACTATAGGTACTCATTATTATATATCACAGACATGAAAATATGAGTGAAGGAGGGCAAGAAACGAAGTAATTTATTAATTTTATTCATAACACTAAACTCGGTTGACGGTAGAAATCGGTTGACACACGGAGGAAAAAGGTTCCTGAAGTTTTCAATTAGCGTGTTATACATGACAGTCTCCGTCATCCGTCATCAATCCCAGTGTCATCCAAAGGGCGGACTTTGAAACCCAGGGCCCCGCTCGCCTTCCTCCTTTTATTGGTTTGTTTTGTATGACCTCGTAACCACTAGAGGGAAGCCCGCACCAGATTCTCATTCGTCCATCAACAGGTGCACCAACTTGCAGGAGAGATTGGCTTGGGCCCCGAAGACGTACTTCTTCACGACAGTATGATCAGATATTTAGTGACGAAGTTGACCTGTATGGTGCGGCAGGCAGAGCATTCGACTTATTTTCCAAAAAATATATTTCTAAGTTTGTCCACTTTCTAGAACCCACATTACAAGTAATACTTACTTTTAACTTTTTAACTAACTTTTTACTGGTTCTGTGTAATAATTATATCTTATAAAATCTCTATGCAAGTATTGTTTTCTAGGTGGAAGTAGGTACTTCACTAGTAAGGTGAAATATTACCATCAAATATCACTTGTCCTACAGATTAAAAAAACTATGCCCTTCGCACAGTATGTGGCAATTGCAATTCAATCATTTGATTTTACGCGTTTTCTACAACGTTGTCAAATTTAAATTGACTTTAAATACCAAATCATGGACGCCAAGATGTTGCAACCAGACATGTTGTGCCAATTCCTTCATGTCTGTTCTTATTTTTTTTTCAAGAAAACGTACAACGAGTCCCGCAAAACAGTTGGTTTTATGCAAAAAAAGTGAGCAAAGGTATCACGTACTAAGGTATTTTCAGTGCAGAATAGAAACCACAGCACCCACAATATTATAATGACAAACAATCGATTGCAAAATGATAATTTACGTGATCGAATAAGTATAATCGAGTTTTTAGGGTTCTACGAAGTAAATATGTAACAGAACAGCTCCTGTAGCACGACACTAGACTCCTTTTTCAAGAGTTCCCAACGAATAACATGTCGTTTTGGTCACGTGCCAGAGTTTTCTGCGATTTCTCTGGTGGAAATGACTCGAGAGACATTAGTAAGACTTTCTTAGTGAGTCTTTCGTGCCGTGCTACGGGTGCTGGGTTAGAGGACTAAGTCTGTTGTTTACCTTTTCTGGGTTTTGCAGTTATAAGTCAAGATACAAGATATAGGTCGCGGGATAAAACCCGATCCCACCAGGCGAGGCCGCGATGGCGGCCAAAATCCGCCGGTAACCCTGGGGTTATCCTTTCGAGGGCTGACCTGGGGTGCCTGGCAATGGACACTTGGGGAGAACACCATGTGGTTTTAGTCGGTTCGATTCCGACACGCCCACCCCATCGTTGGCACCGATGGGGTGAAACCCGTGGGGGTA
The DNA here is from genome assembly GCA_946251805.1 of Cybosia mesomella. Classification (NCBI taxonomy): domain Eukaryota; kingdom Metazoa; phylum Arthropoda; class Insecta; order Lepidoptera; family Erebidae; genus Cybosia; species Cybosia mesomella. The sequence goes on from OX276409.1 coordinate 18,566,060, forward strand.
GAAAGAGTAGGCGGGCAGACTTTGCGTGCTTCAGTCCCCAAAGTGCAAGCATTACACGCATGTACTTACATAACATAACATAACTTCACGCCTGTATCCCCGAAGGGGTAGGCAGAGGTGTATTACACCCACGATTCGCCAGTTATGTTAAGGTCCCAATGTAATAGGGGGCGAGCCTATTGCCATCTACCGGGCACATTATTAAGCGAGCGATAATTAACATTTATTAATGCACACATAACTACGAAAAGTCAGAGGTGTGTGCCCGGGGTGACTTGGGATCGAACTCGAGACCTCGTCTCAGCAGTCCGTTACATTACATTACACCCCGTAAAGCCGGTCAGTAGGTAGGGATGCAACAAAAAGTCGAATCACCAACCAAATTTAAATAATAAAATATACGGAACGCAGTTTCTACCATTTGATCCATTCAGACTTGGCCGTGTTTTTACTTTTTGCTTAACCCTCTCGCTGCCCTACAAAATGTAATAATATGTTCGATACTTCAATTAAATTTGTTATGAAATTTCGTGAAATCTGTGAAATATCAAATTGAGTTTTTTCCCAAGATATCGGAATGTGTGTTACACGCTACTGAATGCGTTTCATTGTGTGTTTTGTTAGCAAAAAACTAAAATGTCGGCCATTCATTGCCCAATGGAAAGCGACGTCTAATGTGTTGAGGTGAGGCGCGCTTTGATTGTGTTTTTTTAGCTATGACGAAAGTAAACAGACTGATATATTTCGACAGCTCTTTATAATATCATAAAAGGTTATTGGATAGAATTTTATGTAAGTGCTACAAGGTCAGGTTGATTACTATTAGTTTTTTATTATATATTAGTGAAAAGTGCTGTGCAGTTCACGTAAAGTAAGTTCGAAATAACACTTTCATAGATGCACTACCTATTTAGCTACTGAAGCTAGATCCTAACCGGAGATAGTTACATCACAATTATTTGATTATTTTAGTAGCGATGACATTTTAATGATTATATTTACATGAATGGTTTTTATAAATACCGGTAAAAAATTCGGTTAAAAGTTGCTGAACACTAACAAATTTACAAACGACCTATAAGTACGTTGAAAAGAAGAAAGAAAGAAAGAAAGAAAACGTGTTTGTCCTGCGGATTAGGTACATATACAATAAAATTCATAAAACAAAGAAAACAAATCTACTCTGGCGGCGAATGCTCGTACACAACATTGACTCGGCGCGATAAATATATTATTTATCTGTGGTCACCGCCGCCACAAAAAGGGCTCGTAGTTAAATGGTAACTGTGTTCGTTGACACATTGCCCGGTTAAGCAATACTAGCCAGGTCAATCTTAGAATGAGTGACCGTTCTAAACACTTCAAGTGGTTGACGGTCCGGGTTACCATTTGTATGGCAATCAAGACCGTCCACGCCTTCCATGACATCTGTGGAATTCGATACGTGTAGTCCTAAAAATCCGATAACCAGGTCTAACTACAGAACTTGGATATCTCCAGTGGGTTGTGGAGGTCAGATGGCAGCAGTCGCTTTACGGAAAATATCAAAGTTCAAGTGTTTCGTAGTTAGACTGAAAGTTGGCACCAACAGAATTGGGAAAAGGTTTGGAGGATGATGATGAGGTAACAGGATTACCACCACTTATCAAAGAAGGTCACCATCGTAAAGATGATGCTGGAATGCTCTACCCGCGTATATGTTTCCTTCTTCTTACAATCCTAGGTTCTTCAAACGGGGCGTGAAAAAGAGTCTGCTGAGGCCGTCAAGGTAGGGACCACCATTTTAGGATCATCAGCATCTGGGATGGTGGCCAATAACTTCTGGACTTTACCCCAGCTTCTCAGCCTCCAGCGAGGCGCAGTCAATTGACGGACTGAATATAAAAATATCAATGTTATTTTATACTTACGCAGTTCTGTCAAGAAAGGGGTTTAAAAAAATAATGACAAAGAAAAATCGATCGTAAATTAAATCCAAATCTTGTTACTTTCTTTTTTTTCATTCTACAATAAAATACTACTAAAATGCCTCTAAAAAATTGATTAGAAGCTAACCTTTTATATAACTAGAGCCACGTCCAAAGCTTCATCAAATAAGTTCCTACACACAATGGTCTATTAGGAGTATTATCCATAGTTTTTGTGGCTCTGTACCGTTTAAGCAGAGATTAAAAAATATAACTATTTGGAACCATTTTGTCAACCGTGCATCTCATTATAATCTTGAACTTCGGATTTAAAATGCTAGAAGTGAAAATACTACTTATAATAGATACAGACGAACATAGAACCTACTCCTTTTTGAAGTCGGTGTTGAAAAGTGCCGAATTTATGCTAAATAGCTTGTGTTAGGTGTGGGTTCACCTCGCGTCGGTAGTGTAATGGCCAACTTGCTCGTGTCAATAATTTGCACGTAATGTAGGTACCTACCTAATTCTGTATGTCTGTGTTTCCTGACTAGAAAGAAGAAAATAATTACTACCTTATTTCGACAAACTACGATCTGCCATATTTCACTACTAATTTTAAGTCTACTAGTGGGTTCGAACAGATATTGTTCTGCAATGGATTATAGAGTTCAAAACTAACCTACTCGTATCTTTCAAGCTGAAATCACACCCATTTTACAAAATTTCATTGAATTCGATTGGTTAGTTTTAGATATTAGTGTGTGCTTTGTATATAGATTGACTAGGGTACCCATTTTGGCTTCGCACGAGGGCAAATTTGCATTCCCGTGGTAACTTTGGGATACTTATAAATTATGTAAGTACCTACCTACTTATAAGACTTTTGGGTAATAATGCAGCGACCTGTCAAAATGTCAAGTCAATCCTTCGACTACTATTACATATGTAAATAGATCGTTAAACTCCATAATTGTAATTACTGGAATTTATAAATCTGTTGGAAAAACTATAATATAAGTACTATCTTCATTAATTCACCCAAACACCATATTTTTAAACTCGTCGAATAAAGACACTTCCAGTACAACTTTAGCCATTTATAGTCATCATGGCCCGTGGTGCTCATTTTCATCAGATTATTTGTTTACTTTTTTTTTGCTGGCGGTCAGTGAATTGATCTTGGATGTAGAACTATTACCTGTAGATGTAGGGTCGGCAAAAAACTAGGTCAACTATTTTTTAACGTAAGTGCGTAACGACAAAAACATAACTTATTGTGAATACTGGATCTGATACAGATGTTAACTTTTTTTTTTAAAGGTTATATCCACGTTTTACTATAAATGTGTATAAATATTATCTGATTACTCCCGAATTGGATTTTTAAGAGAATATTTTAAAGTACACAAATATACTAACAAAAAGTCCCTATGCAGTGTACGGAAAATCGCCTACGATCTTTAAACAAATCTATATCAATATTTTCTTAAAGACTACTAGTAAGTGTACCTACGACCCTACTACCGCGTCGGCTGTAATCCGACATGTCTGTCACTACTGAATTCAACATACAGTGGGTAATGTATATAATTGCACAGATCTCTATTCTGTTGTTTAATTTTCTAAATTTGAAATACATTAATGTAGTATGATTTTGTAGTTCAGATAGATTCTTATAAATCATTTTGATCTGCAATTTGTCGGATTACAAGGTGCTCTTTTTCAAAAAATTCCGGACTATTGCCCATAGACCAGATTTTTTTTACTGTACGGAAACTCATAATGCAACAAATTCGATAGTCCGACATTGCTCTGCAAACGTTTTTTGGATTCCTCCTGTATTAGCGTTAGCACTCACGCTAGGTTAATTGCTTATGGAGTGAAGGAGTGGGTTCACAACGGTAGTATAGGAAATGGTCGAAGCCATGACCATTGCAAGTCCGTCACCTTAGAAACTAGGCTAGCACCGCTTCAAAATTATTTAGATACTAGCTATTATCTGCAGCTTCACCCACGCGGGGTAGGAGTTTAAAATAATTTTCGACCTATTCTCAGAGCTACCCAATATACACAAAAAAATTATAGGAATCTGTCAAGCCGTTTCGAAGGAGTTGTTGTTATTGAACGCCTTCGGAACGGCTTGACAGATTCCTATGATTTTTTTTACACTGTGATACAATATTTTTAACATCAGATTTCGATAAAAAACTAAATTTTTAAACAATACGAACTGAATATTTTTTTATTGTATTTAATCTAAATCATCTCATTTAACTGCTGACGGTACCTCTGTTTCACATCGGCGCTTGCGCACAAACCGTGACAATTTTTAATACATAACGATTGTTTAGTTATAATGAAACGTGGCTTTATATTTAAATTAGTGTATTATATATTTGTTATTTATTTATTAAAATTAGCTAATATCCCGATTGAAATGACTGTTGACCTTCCTCGAGTTTAAGAAATCTAAAGGATGGTTTTCGATATAAATCTTTTTGTAATATACTAAATTATTAAACTTAATATTAAAAATAATTCGTTGTGAAATTCAATTTTATGCCATATCAATTATTATAGACTCACGCAGTGGCAAAGAGGTAGCAATAGCGTCCATTGAGCATAAGGGCTTGCGTTTAATGCCCGGATAAAACTTTGTCTAGCAAGATTATCTGAAGGAAATGCCTGGATAACGACAATTGGTATGAACCCTCTTACGACAGTTTGTAAATACAGTTGAAATTTTATACAATACCTTGGTGATTGCTACCGCTTATCGTCTCTCTAACAACTGGGGGCTAACCATGACCGCTTAATAGGAATTCAATTATATACAAACTTGTATTGAATTGATTCGAAACTGAACTGTTTATAAAACACCATGGTAAGGCCCCTGGAGCCAGTAGAAAACCCGAACCGGGTTCCTACTTGAGCCCTCTACATTACTTAACTGGACAATAACACAAACTTTAACGTTAAATCCTAGTTGCATTCAAGAAAATTCAAAATACATCAAGACTTCATGCCACTGTGAACTCATTCTGCGTAAATAGTAACACCAACAATTCAGCATAGTTCGCGTACTTTGAGATAACTTACACTTGAAACTATAAGACAACCACCATTTTCACAATTACAAGCGTGAGTTAACTCCTTCAATTTACTTCTGATGAATTTCGAGTCGAGATTCAAGAAGTTTAACTTTCCCTGGGACATCCAGAGTGTCGGTGTCACTACTGTTGGTCCTTGCGTACAGGAGTTACAGTATTGGAAATGCGGGTGAGATTAATAAAAAGAAGGCGTGAGTTTATACTATGAGAGATTATAAAAATTACTTTCTTTGTCCACAGTCCCTGGATGGATTCGCGCTGTCAGTTGCTGCAGATGGCCGGTTCCTGTACATATCTGAAACTGTTTCTATATATTTAGGATTATCACAAGTAAGTACATCCTACTTTATTTTGTAAGTATGAACGTATCGATGTCTAGACGTATGGACGTTTGATATTCTTTCACGGGAAAAAGGCTGAACGATCTGGCTGAAATTTGGTACAGGGATAGAAAGAAGAGAAGAATGAAAAGATAGAAGAAGAGAATCCAGCCTGCTATTAGCGCTTAGTCTGTTTTATACCTCTTAGCAGCATTATTTCTCCTCTTTTCAATTTGGATTATCTTTGATTTTATGGGAGCGACTGCTTTAGAACCCCGAGAATAAAGCCTGCACATTAGGCACATCAAACCGTTTCAAAACCGGCTAAACTTTTAAAGCTAAAGTTTACACGGACGCAGTAGCGGTTAACAGTTAGTCTTGTCTATAAAAACGACAGTAATTGAATTCTTAGTCTTTGATATACAAAAAAGCTTCATGAAATGGAATCACGAATGATCTCAAACACATTGCATTACTTTTTTATTTTATTAAGTGGTAGACGCTTTACTCAGTGTGAATGAACCGTGGTCCGGCTCAATCCAGGAAGTGCCATCCTCTTACTAAATTACGTAGAAGTATGTAGGAGTATTCGTTCAATGTGAGTGCATATTGAAGGAAAAGATATAGATTTTATAGGAAACCTTCCGAGAAATATGGAACTCTAGTACCTAATGTTCACGTCTCACTTCAATACTAACGCCATCTAGGGTAGGCACACAGCCTGCCCCCTCTACTTCACGAGCATCCTCTACTGTCATCAAACCTTTCCTTTCAGCCCGCCGATTTCGAGTAAATGTTTATAATCTCGTACAAACTCAGAATCTCAAAGACTTTAAAATGATCATTAAGATTTAAATAAAATCTTCACAAAGCACTGCATTTTAAATTCAACTCATATTCTCCAAAAAGCCGGCGCCATAATACCTAAAATATATGCTTTCATACATAAACAAAACTCATTCACACGTGCATACAAACAAATAGTACGATTTAATCAGTGGATATTCGGCGCCGCTAGAGAGACTCCTAGATGTGGGATAAGGCTTGTACACATGACACGTGTCATGTTATGGCTATACGTGGTTTTTGTAACAGACTATCTTTTTTCGGTGGATCTCTAAAGGGTTAACTTTTTGGAAGCAAAGGAAGTCGTAAATTTTTGAAATTTTGAATTTGGAATCTTTATCACAAATTTCGATGTTAAACTTTAATTAAGACTTTTGACTTTTTGGAAGCAAATGAAATCGTAGCTTCTTGAAATTTTAAAATTGGAAACCTTACCAAAATTTCAATCATAAACTTTAATTTAGATGTTTGAGTTTTTGGAAGTTAAGGAAGTTAATTTTTAAACTTGAGAATCTGGTCACAATTCTTGTTAACTATATTTAGTTACCTACCTGTTGCCTATTGGTAATAAGTAGTTAAAACCACCTTTCACCATAAATAAAATTCTCGCGAACCTAACAAAACAAATATTAACTTAACAAAATAAATAAAACAAAATATTATGAAAATAGATACCTAAAGTGACCCTTTTTCAGCCTATCGCTACCAAGAAATGTTTCTAACATCAATCCTAAGTTATAAATTTCCTCACCCGGGTATCTAACCCGAGCCCTCATGCACTGTATTGCTACTACTGCGTCATCGAGATATTACAATAAAATATACGAAGTTGATTTTTTGTAGATCTAGGTCGGAAAAAGAGAATATCTATGACGGGACTTGAACCCGCGACCAGTCCCTTACAGGGGGAAGCTCTGACCAACTGAGCTACGTTACGCTTGACACGTTCCTTATATTCGAAATTCTCCGATATATTATATACTTACGTCTTTTTTATTTTAATAAAAGCGTAGGCTAGGAATATTGAAACCCTAAACCACTGACTTCCTAAAGATACGTTAATATATATATACATACACTACTAGTCACAGATTTAAGGTAGGTTAGATCCGAAAGTCCTAGCGGGTCCACAAACCGGTTTACGCGTTTTTCCGATCTACCACTTTAGTTGACGTTCAACCTTGCCGGTCGAGAGTCAATATAAAAATGCTGAGTTGTACCGCCTGACGCGTAGCAATTGAAACGATTCTGTTTACGGTGAGCATTATCACAGAATGGTTTCAATGCCAACATCGGTAGTGGGCGAAAAATGACAACTCTTTTCATACTATTTAATATACATGTGACATCTAGTCTGTTTTTAAATCCATGCTACTAGCACGTAATGAGAAAAATCTATAAATATATAAAATATCCAAACATAGTTCGAAAAAAGAAACAGATAAATATTTCACGGAAAAAAAACATTGGTAGCTAAAATGAAAACATAAGCAAAATTAAATAACATTACAAAATTAAAAGGCCCGGCGAAAAGAGCCGAAAACTGGGAAATTCGTTTCCAAAATGGCTGCGGGGGGTGGTGTGAGTGAGAAGGCAGATGGGGGGAAAAGGACGATACGATATGCCAGTCACGTCGCGGGCCAGGCGCGCGCGTGCTCTTCATTCTAATGCTCGAACTCACACACCCCTAAATGTACACACACACAGAGCCAAAAACATCGAAACACCTTTCACATACATGTGTGGACATGCGAATGTGTGTGTGTATGTACACGCTTGTGTGTGTAATATAAAATATATAAACTTCCTGGTAAATAAGAGTAGATACAACTTTCTTGTAGGTGAAGCCCGCGTTAGACATTTCGGCTACGAGTATATTAAATTCAGTTTCTTCGCTTTCAAAGGTCGATAGCAAAAGCTATGGGAAATCAGTTTTCCCTCATACGAAGGTTTTTTGTTTATTTAGGTTTTTATGTAAAGATAACACATTGTTTTATGCACGGTATACATATTTCTGCACAGTATACATATTTCTGCACGGTATACATTTTTTCAAAAGTATGATTTAGATTAATTTTTAGATTTAGTCATTATAACATGGAAATTATACGAGAATCCAAATTTCATCATTTAATCAATCAATATCAATTGCAGTCCACTATTGGACATAAGCCTCTCCCAATGTACACCATATACTTAAGATACACAAAATTAGATACCTATTGTTAAATCACTGCCTTCGTGGAGTAGCAGTATCGAGTACGACTGCTTTGCATGAGGTCCTGGGTTCGAATCCCGAGTCGGAAAAATTGTCTCTCAATAGTAACACGAAGTCTAGAAAAAGTGACCGCTTGACCGAAACCATAGTGAAATGGGAGTGTTTTTTTTAATATATACCTGCACCTCTGCTAGACTCTTCGGGGATATACTGGCGTAAATAAATTAATAAAAGTATAGATGGAGAAGTTTTTTTTACACCAAATCTCAAACGCAAAATACCAACTTACTTCTTCCAGATTTAGTTTCCCGTTTTCAAAACTGAAAAACTTTCGCAATCGCATCTATTAATATTTCGATCACCAATATACCTTATACACGATTATAACCACGTCTCAATCTTTAGCCAATACTCCGTCAGTCCTTCTCAAAACTTTTCCAAGACCACATAATCCCCCGCGTCTAAAAATTGCCCGTCAATCGGCGAATCGGTAAATACCATAAAATCCTTGCCTCCATTCTCAGAACCGACCACCATAACGTCACCATTGTTTTATAGTATTTACATTCACGGCCTGACTGCGGATACACGTTTTCTGAATGTGTAATAAGGTCCCACAATTATATTTGATAAATTTATTTAAAGATGCATTTGAATAAGCTGTGAAAGGGTCATCGGGAAAGCGTCGTTGGCAACCACTTGAATTTTGGGCAAATTTAATATCTGTATTGTTGTTCGATAATTCTTTGAATTTTTTTTTCATGACCGTGCTTTAGAGTTAGGATACTAAAAAACTAACTTTGGAGTAAAAAGTCCAAATAATTCCCAAGATCTAACGGACGGGAAACCGAAGACTCTTTTACGTCTTCCTTCTACTCTGTCGTAGCAAGTAACGCCCTTTAGTAGGTATTGAAAGCGTTCACGGTCAGAGAAATTTATCAGTCAGAGGGACTATTTAGTATCCAACAGGCAATTTTATTGGGTCTTATGTAATTAGAAGCGAGTTTATGCCAACCTGCTGTTGCCTGTTAAAAACCTGTCGGCACTCTTCTTGTTAACATTCTCTTCTTCTTAACATTTCCTGTAAGAAAACCTCTAAAGTTTACCAACCCCTATATCTAATGAAACCCACAGGATTTGCTCGCATAGCAATCAAATTTATCACCACTACTATCAGGTAGATAAAAATTTACCAGCTTCATTGGTTCATAATTTCATACATCATCTTATTTCCTTATCTGAAAACTTTATAACCTTATATCAACATCTTTCTCAATGATAATCGCGATGTCTTCAACATCCTCATCAATCCAGACGTAAGAATTCTCGTTAGCTAGTTCTATAAAGCCACCTGCTATGCGATGCGTGATAACAAGTCTTTCATTCATAACAATGTTGTACGTGACGGTTGAGCAGGCCACCGTACAACTCCTCGGTTTTGAAGACTGGTTTTTTATTAGTTTAGTAATTGTATAAGACTTGCTTGAATGAGTTTGTGAACTGAAATGTTTTGGTAGGAAATACTTTGATGTAGATAGATGCTTTATTCTGCACGAAAACAAAAATATACAGATATTTCGTACATGAAATATAGTATAAGTTTGATTGAACAGATATATGAGATAGGGTTGAATGGGTAATCCGGTGAAGGTCTATCTAGGCGTATATATGAGATCGAGAATATTTTAAGAAATGACCCGATCGCGAAGCACACAATTAAGAAAATAGAAGAAGCAAAGTGTATAGCATAGCTGCATATAGTGGAAAAAAAACTGTTTAGTATCGAAATGAATTGAAACCAAAATATATTTACGCATGTAGGTCATAAAGTAACACTTATGAACGCTATGTTTATTTATATAATTCTTTAGGTTTTTTTTTTTTTTTTTTTAACGTGCGGAAATCCCTTCGGATACCCCCCCGCCGGCCAGCGGGGGTGGTTATGTCGTGTCTCGACTAAAACCGCACGGTGTCCTCCCCAAGTGGCCGTTGCCGGGCACCCCGGGTAAGCCCTCGAAAGGATAACCCCAGGGTTGCCGGCGGGCTTTGGCCGCCACCGCGGCCTCGCCTGGTGGGGTCGGGTTTTATCCCGCTTCGGTGAGTTGGCAGGCGTGTGTAGGGCACACACGACACGCCTCCGCCACGGCCTGCTTCTGTAAGGACGGCGAGTCGGCCAACTGCCGTCCTCAGGCCCCGATCATGGAGGTCGGTAGTCCCGGGCGTAGATGAGTCTGCGGCGTCCTCGCCGCAGACTGCGAAACTCGGGGGGCAGGGTTCTCTCCCGCTCCCTCTCCGCCGTCTCTTTCGCGCGCATTACCTGCTCGCAGAAAGAGGCGGCGGCGTGCCACTTGCTCCCGTCGGAGACCACGGCCCTCACCATGGTCTCCAACGAGAGAACGTCCACGCCCAGGACCGCAACGAGATCCCGGCGTTGACTCGCCCACGCAGGGCACTCCACCAACGTGTGGAGCGCCGTGTCTTCGCCAGGATCCTCGCAGTGCTGGCACTGCGGCGTTGTCTCCCGGTGGATGCGCCACAGATACTTACCGAAGCACCCGTGTCCGGTAACCATCTGGCACATCCGGTAGGAGAGGTCCCCATGGTCCCTCTCCAACCACTCCTTCATGATCGGTCTCACCGCCGCAATGGTGGATTCCCCCCACCTTGGGTGCTCAAGTCGCACCCTCCATGTCTCCATGAGTTCCTGGCGGAGCAGGGACCGCTGAGCCCTGATTTCTCGGGGCTCCGGCCTATGGCCCCGCTCCAGCGCCTCCTTGCGCCACTGGTACAGCAGCGCAAGGGCTCTCGCTTCCAGGTCCCATGGAGGGGTCCCGGCTAGGAGACATGCCGCCTCGACGGAGATCGTGCGATACCCCCTGATGACTCTGACGGCCATCGCTTTTAACGGGCTGTTTAATACAGCCACGTTGCGGGCCGCCAGAGTCTCCGCCCATACTGGGGCCCCGTACAGGGCCATGCTTCGCACGATCCCCAGGTACAGTCTCCTAGTGGGGGCGTTGGGTCCCTTAACGTTGGGCATCAGCCGCGATAGCGCGGCCGCAGCCCCCCTCAGTTTCGGAACCAGACTTCGGAGATGAGGTCCGAAGTCCCATCGGCTATCGAGTACGAGCCCAAGGTACTTCATCGTGGGCTCGATGCCGATGCTTACGCCCCCTACGGTTATGCTGGTTCCCGCAGGTGGCCCCCTCCGAGGCCCGTGGAAACACATAGCCTCGGATTTGTGGAGAGCCACCTCGAGTCCCAGCCGCCGTATTCGACCCACGACTTGAGCAACCCCTGCCGTGGCCTTTAGTGCCGCGCTACGGTGCGTTGCTCCCCGCGCCATAACGAGGGTGTCGTCAGCATAACACGTTATGCTGACACCCTCGAGCAACGAACCGCGCAGCACCCAGTCGTATCCGATGTTCCACAGGAGTGGCCCTAGGACCGACCCCTGTGGAACACCGCACGACACTTCTCGCCGCCCTGGCCCTAGCCAGCTCGGGTAAACTATGGCCCTCTCGGATAGGTATGCCTCGACAATGCGGCGGAGGTAAGGAGGCACTCTGTGATACGCGAGCGCCTCCCTAACGCAGCTCCAGGGTAGGGTGTTGAAGGCGTTGGCGATGTCGAGAGACACCGCCACCACCACCCCACCCCGCGAGACTACTTCCTCCGCCAGGCGCCTAACGCGCATGATCGCTTCCACGGTGGAGCGCCCCCGGCGGAAACCAAACTGGTTGTCCGCCAGATCTGGCCCCACGTTCGTGAGATGCTCGACGAGGCGCTCTGCAATAATCCGCTCAAAGAGCTTGCACACCTCGTCGAGCAACACGATCGGCCGGTATCCGGATGGCTGGTCCGCCGGCCGCCCCGCCTTCCGGATAAGGACCAGTTTCCCCGTCTTCCAAGCCTTTGGAAACTGGCCCCTTTCGAGGCATGCGCTAAAGAGCGCCACCAGTCGAGGCCCTAGTTCCTCCAGGGCCAGGACCCATGCTCGGCCTGGAATGCCGTCGGGTCCAGGGGCAGTGCATTTCCGGGCTTTAAGCCGGAGCACTGCTACCCCCAGTTCACTCTCCCTGACTTCGGGCACATCGCTCTCGCTATTATCAGCGTCAGGCGCCTGAGGCGGAGCCATACGCGGAGGGACGTGCTCCTCCGCTCTCGCTGGGAACAAGGAGCCCAGTATCCCCTCCAGCCGCTCCGGCTGGAGGCTCTGGGTCAGTAGGGGCGCCCTTGGGCGGATTTTGCCCCTGACCGCAAGGTAAGGACGCCCCCATGGGTTCTGCTCCAGAGACTCCAGCAGCTCTTCGCGGGCCCGCCGTTTGGCCTGCTTAATGGCTACCTGGAGGGTCCTCTTGGCCCCCTTGTACGCCTCATATAGCTCCGCCTCTCGGGCTGCCGCATCGTCTGGGCGGCGACGCCTCCGGCGGAACCTGGTGTACTGGCGGCGAGCGGTCACGCACGCTGCTCGCAGCTGTGCGATCTCCGCTGACCACCAGTACACCTGTCTCTTTGCCGGGCCGGGCTTAACCCTAGGCATCGCCGCATCACAGATATGCGACATGGCTCTCCTGAACCATTCCGCCTCTGCGTCGACATCGGCAGGCCTGGCCAGTGACGGAATCCAGGCCTGCACTATTGATGCCTCCAGGAGAGCCTCCCGATCCAGGCGTCTGAGCGCCCAACGTGGATCCGGGGGATTCGCAATTGTCGGCGGCAGGTTAGTTGGAGGGGAGACGTCGAACCGAATATACTTATGGTCGGAATCCGTCTCCTCCTCCTCCACCACACGCCAACCCTGGACGCGGCGGGCGAGAGCAGGGGTCGCGAATGCGACATCCACGACCGAACTGAGCCCCCGCCGCTCCCAGGTGGCGACACTCCCCCGGTTGAGGACCTCTAGACCACGGGTGTTGGCCCAGTCCTCCAGTACTCGCCCCTTGTCATTGGTTTCCCGGGAGCCCCAGGCCTGAGACCAGGAGTTGAAGTCTCCCAGGACCAAGACAGGACGAGGACGGCACGCAGCGAGAACAATGTCCAGTTCAGCGAGCCTTAGCTCAAGCTCGTACTGGTCAAGGCTTGGCGAGAAGTAGACGGCCACGACAGCCAAGCCCTCATAGTCCGCCGCGACGCAGCCTCTGCACCTTGCAATGAGTGCAAGGCGCGAGGTGTCCGCGGCGGAACCCCCGAAGACGGTCGCTACGCCGTCCAGGTCCACCGGGCTTCCGGGGTGGACCCAGTACGGCTCAGCGACCACGACCACATTGATAGACCACTCCACGATGCTCTGGTACAGAAGATCCTGAGCACCGGTGCAGTGGTTTATGTTCGCCTGCAGGATGCGGATTGGTGTGTCCATTAATGGACGTCCATCTCCGCATCCCGCCTCGAATGTGGCCGCTCTTGAGCGGCACCCCCGCTACCCGTTGCGGACGAACGGGGCTTTGGCCTCGAGGCGGCGCAGGTTCTGCTGTCCGCCCGGTGCTCCGCCGCTTTGCCCTCCGCTACGCATTTGTAGCAGCGCGGCGGAGCATCACAAGCACTGGCCTTGTGCCCGGGCTGACTGCAGCGGAAGCACCGATCCCCCACGGTGTCTCCCGCTGTGCACTGCACTCCCACATGCCCCACAGCCAGGCACCTGAAGCACCTGGTCTCGCGGGGCTGCAGGAGTTGCACCCGCGCCTTTAGGAAGCCCCCAACGAGGAGGCTCCGTTCGTCCGCAATTTTTTGCGCCGCTGCGACGGGGCAGTTGACGACTGCTGTGCCGTGACCGGTGGAGCTGAAGCGGATTTCTCCAGCTCTCACCTGATCACGGGGGCAGCCGCCCGCCTCCACGACGGCGGAGATGACTTCCTCCGTCGTGGCCGCGTCATCTAGACCCGAAATGCGCAAACCTGCGCATTTGTTGGGTCTGGTGACGCGGACGGCTTCGGTATCCAGCGACTCCCTCAGCTTGGCCGCTAGGGCGTCGGCTTTGGGGCCGCTGGTGGCGCCGGAGACCTCGAGGAGGCGAGCTCCGGTGCGAGTTGTTTTGCACCGGAGCCCCCCCTCTATATCGAGGGCCTTGAGGTCCACTGAGGCTTTAACCTGCCTCAGGACCTGGGCGTACCCCACGCCCTTCTCCACACCCTCCGTCGTCACCGTCAGGACGACGGCAGTGGAGCGTGGGGCGCGGAGCCTCTTCGGCGCCTTCGCCGCAGCGGCTTTTGCCACCTTCTTAGCCGCCTTTTTGGCGGCTTTCTTCGCCTTTTTGGCGGCTCCCGCTACCACCCATTCCTCCCCTCTGGAGGAACGCTCGGGTGCAGCGGGAGTGGCAGGTATGGCGGGGGTGGGGGTGCCGCGCTTTTTCCCCTTCCCTTGTGGCGTTGGGGCCACTGGGGTGGCGGGGCCGGGCTTACCACCGGCAGCAGCTGCGAAAGACGCAGGCCGTGCCAGTGGGGGACGGTAAGCCCGGTCCTCCAGAACACCGAGCCGCCTCTCGATAGCCGCCAAGAGCTGCACCACACTAGGCGCAGTCTCTGGCGGCGGATTGGGCGCCGGCCTAGGCGCTGAATTCGGCGCCGGCTTAGGTGCCGACTTTGGCGCCGGCTTTTGCACAGAATTTGGCGCCGACGTTGACGTAGACGCCCCCCCTAGCGGCGCAAGAGCCCTCGGGTGGTCCGCCACCTCCTGGGCTCTTGGGGCCTTCTGGGCCTCCGGGGATCCCCTGACCATCTGGGTCAGTTGCCTGACCTCCTCCCGGAGGACCCGCTGTTGCTCCAAGGAGTTGGCCAGCTCAGTTTCCAGGCTTGTGACCCGGGCCCTGAGCTTCGCCTCCTCCTCGGAGACGCTCCTACCGAGGAGCTCCTCCAGCGCCGTCCTGGCAACGGCGACATTTTCTGCCACCGTCTTCTTTTTGCCTGCCACATTTTTGGACCCCTTAATGGTGTCCGTAATGCGGGCAAGCGCTGCGAGGAGTTCCCTCGCCGCGGGGACGCCTTGGTCCCTGCCACTGGGTAGTGGAGGGACGTGCACCGGCTGCTTCAGCGTTCTGGTCGCCGCGGTGGCCAATATTTTGGCCGGCCGATCATCCTCACTCGAGGAGACCGTCCGTTGTCCGGAGCTTCTGCTCCGGTCAAGGGACGGTCCACCCGAGCGA
Source organism: Cybosia mesomella (assembly GCA_946251805.1). Taxonomy (NCBI): domain Eukaryota; kingdom Metazoa; phylum Arthropoda; class Insecta; order Lepidoptera; family Erebidae; genus Cybosia; species Cybosia mesomella. Next base: position 18,581,605 of record OX276409.1, read on the forward strand.
GGCCGCTTACGTCGGAGACCCTCCTCGGTCTCCATACGGCTGGATACTGACTCGTTGTCAGTACCCGCCGTCGACGCCGCAGACGCAATGTCTGCGTCCGTTTCCCCACCTGTTGGTAACGGAGTAGCGGGTCTGGTGAAGACGGCCTTGACAGACCGCGAGTGAGGCCCCCGCCTCACCTCCTCTTCACCCCCCGCTACCTCCGTTTCATCATCTCGGATGCCGTTGTCCGCGCCAAGGTCGTTTTTATTTGTATCGTCCGGTTGTTGTTTTTTTTTATTTGTGATATTATTCATAGTATATCCCACGAGTATGGGGGAAAGATGGTCCATCCAGGCGGAGCCCCCTGCACCTGGATAAGCCTATATACTATGGAGGTCGGCTGGTATCCATAGGTTTTGACGACTTCGCTGTCGGGTGTTATAGACTTTTCCTTGTCGTGGGCCGGCCAATAAAGGCAAGCCCTCCGGTCGGCAAGTTCACAGCGTACCCTTCTGGAGCCACCAGTCAGGTCGTTGCTGATCACCTGCCGATTACGGAACGCGAGAGAATGGCTAGTCCTCTCTCACCGGCGGCGGCAAAAGTGCCCGTCGGCCCCTGCGTGAGCAGTGGGCCAACCCGCCCCTGGATCCCCCAGGATCCTACGGTGGCCTCCACCACTAACAGCATCGCTCATCCAGTCTCCTCTGAAAGCAGAGGAGTACGGAGAGCGATGTGTTCCCGCCACGTTGGGTATTGGCCGACGATCAATGCCAGCCCCATGAAGGGGAAGCCATTGACCGCCGCCCAGGGTGTACCGGCCGCTCCGATTCCGTTCCCCCCGGACTCCAGCGGGATCGGAATCGGAACGACACTCGAGGAGGTTACCCAACATACACCCCTAATTCTTTAGGTTTAGTTTAATTTGTTATTTTGTTTATTTTGTTTTGTTGTTTAGATTAGTTTAGTTAATTTAGTTATGATTATTGCTTCCACATTTACATTGACTTACTAGCAGATTCGCAATACAATGTGTAAAGCCCATGAGAAAAGAACCTGGCTAAAATTTAGATTTGTAAAATGTATTTACCTTTTGCATAATTAAATTTAAAAAAGAAAACAAAAGCTGACATCATCCCTTTAATGCCTCCCATTCTACCTCTTTCTCTGCTGGTTCATAGGCCACGGAAAGCTAACAAAAAGTGTGTTTGTGCACGTACTTACTGGTACATAAAAAAACTTATTTCTGGATAGAAAGCAATGTTCTTAATTCAACTCAATAATATAATTAATGTATATCTTCACTAGAAATTAAACTAGTCGTTAGACTAGTAATTTTTCGTAGACTTATGTACCTTTTTTTTTTTTTTTTTTTTTTTATCGTGCGGAAATCCCTTCGGATACCCCCCCGCCGGGCAGCGGGGGCGGTTATGTCGGGCTTGCACCTACTAAAACCGCACGCCGTCTCGGGTCTTCAGACGCCGGGGTGTAAGGTCTATCCCTTACAGTGAACACTAACAAAATGAATTATCCACGTTTCGTTATATTATTTATTGACTTAAATTCTTATTTGTTGTCTGAAATTTTGAGCCCAATGTTTACATTAGCCTGTATTATATGTATAACAGGTCGTGGCGGAGGCGTGTCGTGTGTGGTCTTATACACGCCTGCCAATTCACCGACGCGGGATAAAACCAGACCCCACCAGGCGAGGCCGCGGTGGCGGCCAAAGCCCGCCGGTAACCCTGGGTTTATCCTTTTGAGGGCTCACCCGGGGTGGCCGGCAATGGACACTTGGGGAGGACACTGAGACACTGTGTGGTTTTAGTCGGTCCGATTCCGACACGCCCACCCCATCGTCGGCACTGATGGGGTAACGCCCGATAAAAAAAGAAAAAATGCCTGTATTCAACGTTTATCTTATTGCAAAATATTTTCTTTCTCAGGTAGAGATGACAGGCAGTAGTATATTCGACTACGTGCATCAAAGCGACCATGCAGAGATAGCCGAACAGCTGGGACTATCCCTTACGGGAAGGCCCGGTCAAACCGGGCTTAATAGTCCAGCGTCTGGGAGTGAAGAAGGAAGCCAACATGGAACTAATAACCCTGATGGTGAGTTAATTTTCGTAGATATACTTAACTAATGGCGAGTTCATTGTATTAATCAAAATTATGGTATTTCATGATATAGTCGAAGTTTACGCGAACGTTACACATTGAAACAAAACATTTTTAACGGATTCGCGATTTATTTGGTGTTATTTTATTATTTACACTGATGTCGACGTTTCGGTTGCTTTTCAGCAGCTATGGTCATGGGGAGACTAAAGATAGTGGTTTTCTCATTATGAAGTGTAATGGTTGATGATCTAATGATGGTTAATTAACCGAAAGTACTTTGTGTAAGATTTGCTAGTTAAACCTTTTTTTCTATTGTGTTTTTAATTTACCTGAGCACAGAACATAAAAATGTGTCTATCTATAGTAGTACCTTTTTTTTTTTCGTGCGGAAATCCCCTCGGATACCCCCCCGCCGGCCAGCGGGGGCGGTTATGTCGGACTTGAACCGACTAAAACCGCACGCCGTCTCGGGTCTGCAGACGCTATTTATAGTTTGCTTTACAAAATTAGGTAAAGTTGAGAATCTCATACAAGGACTAAGATAGAAAGAAACACATTCATGAAAGAAAAAACATGATTTTTTAGAAGTTAGGCTGTGTTTAATCCTACATCAGTCTTACTTCTCATAACACATTAAGTAACGTAACATAGATACGGTTTAACGTTACGGAAGGCTTATATGTATAACCTAAACAAATTTTGAAGAACAGGAAATCAAATTTCACCCGTGCTATGCAGGGACGTGTCGCGTGTTAACTATACAAGTAAAAGTTATAGCATTTTTCCCGATTAATTTTTTTTTTAATTCTAAACATATGGCACTGGTTTCTTACCTTGTCCACCGTTCCACTTTTCATTAAGTACTTGTAATACCGTTTAACTTCATTTAATTCCAGCCGATGTGCCAGATAGTTGTAAAAAATCCCGCAGAAAACAGTAAAGCGAACCGTTTTCACCGTTATTCATTCTAAACAGGTGTCACATAGAAAACGAGAAGCAAGAATTATTGAAACGTCTTTTCCAACAAAAAAATTGTGCTCGGAATTCAATTAAAGTCGACTTATTTCCGAGGCCGTTGCTCCATCAACAATCAGCGACAATACGGATCTAAAAGTTCAGCTGGGTCGAATTGAGAATGCTGCCGCTAATAAGTTATGGATCAAATTGAAATTAGATTAAGGAGTGTTCACGCTGAATTTGGAGCTTATGAAACAGGTGATGGGTTAGCAGTATCCAGTTTTATTCCATAAATTAATATTTCGCTGTCATTGTTATAAAAACCATGTTTGGGCAATATCTAAATGTAACTGTGTATCAAATACGGTAATTTCTTGCCGGTAGCGCTCACCATACATTGTGTGGGAGTGTAATTCATAGTTGCGAAGTTCAATATCGCGATGTACGTTACAGCGAAAGTTTACTACTGCGACAGACGTTGTCGCGAAAGTTCTATACTAAAAAGAAAAAGACCAGTGGTTCCGGCGCTTCGCCGGCCGCTGCCGCGGCACGCTCGCTACGCTCGCTCTCCTCGCCACCCACTTTAGTAGCAACCAAAATTCGCGACAACGTCTGTTGCAGTAGTAAACTTTCGCTGTAACGTACATCGCGATAATGAACTTTCGCAACAACGTCCGTCGCAATAGTAAACTTTCGCTGTAACGTACATCGCGATATTGAACTTCGCAACTATGAATTACACTAATTGTGTGGTTTACTCATATTTTGGTTGATAGTAATTAAATTCATAGATATTTTGTGGAAAGAATAAAGATCAAAGTCAATATATATGTTCATTGTCATAAAGTCAGTTTGCTGTTAAATAGTGTAATTTGAAAACAGTACATAACATAACTCAAAAGATTGTATTTTAAATAGGAAAAGACTTTCGCCGCTTTTTAAAGAAAATCTAAGGTTATAAAACAATTTTAACAATTGTGATATTGTCGGAAGTTTACGCGAATGTCACATGTTGAAATAAAACAGCCCGTAACCATGGCTGCTGAAAAGCAATCGAAACGTCGTGATCAATGTAAAATATAAAATATCATCAAATAAATCGCGATACAATCCGTTAAAAATAGTTTTATTTCAATTTTAACAATTCCTAAAATATTGATATAACAAACAAACAACTGAAACATAAAACCAAATAAATCGCGATAGAATTCGTTAAAATAACGTTTATTGCAATAGCAATGCACTTTATATTATTTCAAAAAGTAATGTCATAGAAATACTTAATCATCATTGATCTTGGAATACAAATATTACGGCCGAAACCAGTTCAAAATATCACGCTGTCCCACACATTATTTGCTTCTCCACACACCGTTCTGACATTTACGTAATAAAAAATAACTGTAGAATATGCTGCTTCCGGGCTGTTTGGCCGTGGTCTATAGGAAACTTGTGTCCCAAACTTTTCGTCGATCACTGCGGTCGACACCTTCAGTGGTACTAACAGGTCCGAGCGTTCTCCGCACTCGTCGGCGCCCGGATCTGACAACTGAAGATGTCGACTGCAGTGATCGACGAAACGTTTGGGACACAAGTTTCCTATGGACCACGGCCAAACAGCCCGGAAGCAGTATATTCTACATGCAACGCCGGCCGGGAAAGCCTTAAGAAAAAAAACTGATATGACTTGAAAGTCAACTAACCTATTTTAAGGTATTATTTTAAATGCGGGTCAATAATTTATAAATTTTAAGGGTATCATCAACCTGAAATCTAACCACACGTCCTAATCGACCACCTGCTCACTTGGGGCGGCTACACGTAAAATAAATTTAGTGGCGTGGCTAATCGTGGCTTTCGTAGAATCTCTTGGAAAACTTGACATATTAGCGTCCCCGCCATTCATAATTTTATAAACATTTATTATATTTTACTAGACATTGGCGAAATTGCAGCGATGCTTTCGATTGCAGAAGCCATTGATTAAAATAAGAAGGATATCATCTGTTTTTATTTTTTATTTTAAAGAGGTAAATGTTAAGTTCAATTAAAACAGAGACAGACAAAAAGTGGTTCGTTTAATAATTTTTCATGATGTCGATGGTATTCGGTCGACTGCATTTAGTGTTTTTATTATTTTTGTGGCTAGCACTTGAAAAAGTTAATTTTAAATGTAACCAATTCGAATCCGATATTTTTCTTATGATTGTTTTGTGAATTTTTTTGAAATCTTTGAGTGAAATTGATCAGAACGCGGTAAATGTTCACCGCAAGCTTCTGTCTGAAATTTATCAGCGCAAAGGGAATTACCAATTGCCGGTTTGTTAAGTCGAATCCTACTTTGATTAGGAAAGAAAAATTCATGAAAATTACAAGAATTTTAACTAACTTCACCGCATACCACTAAATAAAGTTTTTTTTTGTCTACGGTTTCACCTGAGTATGTGATATATGTAGGTAGGTACAAATACATACATACCTAGTAATATTTATATTTAATAAATACAGCAGGTGCTATAGGTTTTTGACTATGCAATATCCGAGGACCGGCAACCATGACCGGATTCCTATTCCTGAGATCCCAAATTACTACAAAACAAATCTTGGACATGTTGAAGCTTTCACGGACTTTAAAGTTTCCTGTAAGTTTTAATAAAATTGATTCATAAGTTTTCGCATAACACAGACAAAAGTAAAAGAAAATTTCTTTTATAAAATGGCCAAAAAAACGCCTGAATAACCTATGATGATTTTTCATACGGTTTCATATTTGTGAAGGGATTATTTATATATTGTCGTTGTCGTAGACCAATCGCAAGTATTGGAAAAGTTGAAAAAAGAACAATATCAGTTCTTTACTACCGTCCTTACGGACGGTATTAAATGCAGACCACCTGAATTTCATGAAATACGCAACACTTAGTTATCTTTGTCTAATTAGTAAGAAGTAGGTATACATAACAATCTCTTCTGGAAGAAACTCCATTAAACTCATACGGGTGAAACTAGAATTTAAAAGAGAGGCCGAATTTTGGGAGTTTGTTTATATGTTTGGGGTAATCTTCGGAACCACTATACTTATTGGAATAATTCTTTCACCATTTGAAAGGTACATTATCCCCGTTGGACATAAGATGTATATGTAAATTACAATGGCTCGAGTAAAAAAAACATATATAAAAATAATAAATATAAATAAATATAAAGCGAGGTCGGGTCACTAGTACTTAATAATTAAGGTGTGTATCGAAATTGATGCACTAAATGGTATGCCCCAAGTGGCACAACCCTGATAACATTTACAAGCCGAAAAATTAAAACAATTTTGTCCACTGCAGATAGCTCTATATTTTTTCAATGAAATGCATGAACGAGATTTATCAATCACTTTCTTGAATCATTAAAAATCCGTTAGAAAGAAATACCAGACAGTTTTCGAAAAAATATTCACGAACATATACATTAGGTTACTTTTTTCTATGCACCTCTAATTTTAATTAATTTAACACGTAACATGGAAGGGATAGAATCAATTTCAATTTACACTTTGATGCTAAAAAGTCAATAAAAAATCAATCAGGATCGAGTTGGTTTGACAGTAGGCCTTTGTATGGTGACGGGCGTAGTGAAATGCGTCACAGAACAGAAGCCCATGGTGAAATCGCCACATTGTCACTTTGATAACCATGGATCTTTCCGTGAAGCAGAGATGACGGGACACAGTGGTTCTAAAAGTGATGGGAAGGCTGATTGCAATAGACAAGATCTTTGTACGAACTCTAGAGCTGTATATAAATCATCATTAACTGAAACTTCACTAGTTCGTGGAGGAAATTACGCTAATAGATTTTGCTCCTTTATGAGCCACACTATCCAATGAAGCAAATTGTTACAGAATGTTATGACAACAATATTATTTATGATAAATCCGAAAAACTTAATATATTTTTTTAGTAGGGTGTTAATAAATGTTTTTATGATAATAATTAAATACAATAAATGTTACAATATATGAAAGATGATCGCAATTAAGATTAAGATGCACAGGAGATGTGCATCTTAATAATAATTGCGATTGATTGAATTAAGAGAAGAGGGTAAAAAGAAAAAAAATGCTTGTAATATATCACAAGGCTGGACGGATACAGCTTGAAAGTATATCTAGATACGCAAATAATCTACAAATATGTAAGAAAAAATAATTATGTTAATAGCATGCCTGAAAGGTCTATTGAAATCTTCTTCTTCCTCTTTTAGTTAATGGCTTCTGCAGTAGAATCACCGCAATTTCGCCAATGTCAACTGAAATATAATAAATGTTTATAAAATTATTAATGGCGAAGACGCCAATGTCAAGTTTGGCACATCTCTTCCACTTTAAAAATGCCTATTGAAATCAATCAATAAGTTGTGGAAACCGAAATTTATTTTGACATGTCTGTCAGATATTTGTAACTTTTTATAAGCTTTTGCTCAACATGGTTGTAATTCACGAACAATACTCACGTTCAATTTAACCTCAAAACGTCAAATATACTATGATGAAGAATTTCATTATGTTGAGTGGTTTCTAAGTGTATCGCAAGCAATGGACCATTTTCTATTTTTATTACCAACAATATACAAATAGGTTTTTTACAGAAGACTTGTAGATATTAATAAATTGTCAAATGTATTTTTTCTTATGTGGTAGGTACTTAAAACGTCTTTGGTAACAATTATTGCCGATTCATTAGCCGCCCAGTGTCGTACGTAACGGATTGTCGAGATGAGGTCACGAATTCGATCCCCAGTCGCCCCGGGCACACACCTCTGACTGTTCGTAGTTACGTGTGTATCATAAATGTTAATTGTCACTCGCTTAGTAATGTGCCCGATAGATGGCAATAAGCTCGTCCCCTATTACATTGGGATCTCAAAAAACATAACTGGCGAATCGTGGTTGCGTAATACACTTCTGCCTACCCCTTCGAGGATACAGGCGTGAAGTTATGTACGTATTAATTGTTTGGTTGTCTGCAACCTGATATGCGAATATTTTTAGGTAACTACTAATTGGTAATTACTTACGAAAACGATTAATTTTATAACTTTTAGAGTGAAATTTTACTAAATATTATGGTATGCGACGTAATAACTTGTCATTAAAATTAGAAAAATTATATAGCAATGCATAGGTGACTTAGGTATTTCAAAATAAACATTAATTTCTATACAGGTATATATATACAGGTATATATATACAGGTATATATATACAGGTATATATATACTTATATATATTAATTTAAAAAAATGATATATATATATAATGTAAATAATCGTAATATAACGTTAAATAATATAACTCCTCATCATCAAGGTGCTGAATGAATACAAGAGATTGGACTAACCAATATTGATAAGCTTAAAAAAAAACTCGATAAGCATCTCACATTAAAATAAATCAAAGATTCAGAATCTATTCAGAAGCACCACAAAGAAACAAAGACAAAAAAGAAAACGTAACCCTATTATATATTTATATATATTTATCAAGGTCACAAAAACGTTTGTTCGCTGAGTCAATATAGTTACGTATTTAGTGCAGACGTGATACAGATTGATATACCTATTGTGTCCATAATGATTATTGTACCTATTGCCAAAGATTAAAGTTGCAACAGACGTTGCATGCGATTTGAATTTAAATAGGTGGACAGTTATTTTTATGTGACTGGCTATTATCATGCTTGTTGCTGTATGGGGACTTCTTTTAAAGAATTCCTTGAATGTTTTAGATGCTTTTAGTGATTAAGTGGTAGTCTAGTATGAAGTTATTTTCTATATAAAATCTGTAGCATAGGTTTGTCATGGTATTAGGTAGTTGGTTGAATTCTTTCTTTCGACTCCATTCTCAGTCCACGTTTTAAATGTTATGCTTCTATACAAATGTCTTAAAAGTACATAATGTATAGTCGAAGATACCTTTATTGGACGGTGTCACACTTTTCGTCCCTTTCCTTCCCTTTTTACTTCACTATTTCTCTTTATTTATTGAACAAATAGGTACATGGGTTGGTTGTACGATTGTTCAATAATAAAATGGTTTTTGTTAAAAACTGCATAATTTTGGGACATTTTGCACGGGAGTTTCGTTAATTTACCTAAAATCTGCAACTCTTTCATTATTATGGTATGTTGTAAAACTGATTGAAATATATGTGGATCGATTACAGAACCAATGCACAAATGTCAGTCATTCTAAAGTAATAACTAACAAAAAATCTGATAAAAGCTACTAGATGCTATTAAAAAAAACATGATCCTAGTTTCTTGCTTCACGGTGGTCCGAGTAATGATGATATACATATTCATATTATAAGATAATATGACATGCAATATCAATATTTGATAACATGAAAGTATTGTATTATATTAGAGTAACGGCTACCATTTCAGATGCTGACCCTCGAATGTTAACCCTTTTTGTTAATAGGTAGACAATGTATGAGGGGTGTGTGTTGGGTAACCTCCTCGAGTGTCGCTCCGATTCCGATCCCGCTGCAGTCCGGGGGGAACGGAATCGGAGCGGCCGGTACACCCTGGGCGGCGGTCAATGACTTCCCCTTCACCCCTTCATAGGGTTGGCATTGATCGTCGGCCAATACCCAACGTGGCGGGAACACATCGCTCTCCGTACTCCTCTGCTTTCAGAGGAGACAGGATGAGCGATGCTGTTAGTGGTGAGATGGCCCAGGGTCAGCCGGGGTGCGAGGGATATGCTCTATGGGTAACCTTACACCCCGGCGTCTGAAGACCCGAGACGGCGTGCGGTTTTAGTCGGTGCAAGCCCGACATAACCGCCCCCGCTGGCTGGCGGGGGGGTATCCGAAGGGATTTCCGCACGATAAAAAAAAAAAAAAAAAAAAAAAAAGGTAGACAATGTATGAAATATTGAATTATATTTTAAATAAGCAACACTCCAAGAAAGTAGTGTAGCTTACACTACACTTGTCAGAACACAATAGAAAATAATAGAGAATAAAGTTTAGCTTGTAGAAATACTTAATTAAGGCAAACATCATGGTTGTGGGCATACGTTTATCCACCAGTTAATTAGAATACGAATCCAATTAAGTTCAAAGAAAAGTCCAGCAGTTTTTTACGTTATAACATAACTAGTTTATAATATTTTATACTTACAACGTTAACTAGATTATTATTCTTCTCAAAATGACCTACAAACACATTTTTATTCCAAAAACTTTTAGAATCGACGTCCGACAGTTTGGTGGCTTGGTGAGTCCAGTAAAATCAATTATACCGTAGTGTCGATCGCCTCGTCTCACAGTTACCACAGATCTTATAATTAGCTACACGTCCACCCAATCAATCAACTCTCACACTGATTGATTCACCTTTCAACCAAAAATTGATTCTATTTGTTGTAAATTTCGTTTCTTCCTCGGATTTTTTTCCGATGTGTTCATTAACAAAATAAAAGATGGAGTATTCATTGAGGCGAAAAGTTGAAGTGGAAACGAAACAAATTTGTACCTAATAATAATAGAATTTAAGTAAGCAATAATATTATGCTCTGAATCTGACAGAGCATCTGAATGAACTTAAAGGGTAAATAGCTGAATGGCTGCTCCCTCCTGTCCCTAAATGACAATATCCAGTTCTCGCTTAGTGTAGAGATAGCGATTTTAACTATATCTGACTACTCAACCATACTTATATAAACCATAGTTTAGTTTTTTTTATATTGTCTGATTGCAATCATCGTTTTTTGTCCACAGTATCATCACAAATGAGTTTAGCGGCAAGCGGTGCATTATACCGAGGCATGGACCGGGCGTTCTGTATAAGAATGAAGAGTACATTAACCAAGCGAGGCTGCCATTTCAAGTCTTCAGGATACCGGGTAAGCATATCACCTGTAGCAACCCTGATGATTAAAGATTTGGCAGAATGGCTTTTTAAAATTAAATGGAGAATTATATAGAACTTAAGTTATAAAGATATAAAGGTTAACAATTAGAAGGAGACTTCTCTACAAAATCTACCTTAGCTTTTATAATATTTATATATAAATTATTATAAAAATAAATAATGCCTTTCTGAAAGTTTATTATCAGAAGTCTCATTATTAATTTCTAAAATATTTCATAAGACGACTGTGTGTTTTAGATTTTTTTTTCTCAATCAGTATTTAGAAAGAGTACCTACCTAAATGTAAGTGGACGCTGAATTTTCATTTTCAATCTAGGTTGGAAGAGGCAAGGAGAGTGAGTCATCGACATACGCTGAAAATGGTAACTGGCGGGTGGGTATCACGTTGCAAGAAAATTGTTATATAATTTGATACTTGTATCAAAAGATTAACGGCAATTTTAATTCTTCGTGATTACAATTTAATTCAAGAAGAAAAGGATAATGTCCATAAATATTTTCCCTTAAAACTTTTGACATCATAAATAGTAGCCTTCTTGATATATCACCTCTAAATGTAATTCCGTTGCTTTCATATCTCCGTCTCAGTGGCAACAAATGGATTCAAACGACCTCTTTATCCATCTTAGATCACAAATATTATTGGTTAGAGTTATTGTTGCCGGGGGTGCCTCAAGGCGCATTATACGGCCCCATAATTTTTGCCCTAACTCGGTGCTAGGTCATAAAATGTGATTATATCAAGTGATTCGCGAATACTGCGATAGCGAGTAAATTTGCTGTTAGATTGTTTTCGAGGTGTAAATTCTTCTTTTATTTCATAAGCAGTGTCTTGGACACTTTTACGTTAAGGGGCCGTTTTATATTTTTATTGCCTGTCGATAGCTCTTTTATAATATACTTTGTAGGGTTGTTAAGTACTAAGAGGAAGTTGCTACCGCAATTTGTGTTATCTGCATCTAAATGGTTAAAATAGCTTTTGGTATCAATAGAGCAATTAATATTATAGAAACGGTTTTGTGTGCTTAATGTGCCAAAGGCAACGGTTTAATTGGGGAAATTGTGAATTAGTTGATCTTTCTTACATTTGATATTCCGATTCGATTACCTGGTAATATGTATTGTACGTGCTTCTAAAATACTTCGTTGTATTACATGTATAATAGCATTTCAGTTCTCAGCCATATTTCAAAATTTACTGTTCTTGTATGAGACATGTTTTGTTTTCTATTTTACCAACAGCAAATTCGAAAGTTTTAACAATGTTTTTACTCTTCTATTTATTTGTCTACTTTGTTCAGGGCCAGAAGTTTAATGAGATTCATTTATACATATAAATATACATTATTAACTATAATTTACTGTAGAGTTTGTACTTAGTTAATTTTCTTCGTACGTTTTATTCGTTTCAGATGTTAATTGTTTTTGTACATTATAAAAGCTTCTTATAATATTTCAGAATCAACATGTCTACATATACACCAATGTCTAAATTATACAGTGAAATAACTAAATTATATTACGTGATCCTACTGCAACATACGTTTCTTTCTTTCCAGGTTGTCCTGATGTTGTGTCGCCTCCGTCCTCAGTACTCCTTCTCACACAGTCGCAAGTCTCCAACCGTACTTTTGGGTATGGTGGCCCTCGCTATAGCATTACCTCCGCCTTCAGTCCACGAAATCAGACTGGAATCAGACATGTTTGTCACCAGAATCAACTTTGACTTCCGAATAGCACATTGCGAACCCAGGTACTACATAGTCGTATTTTATTAATATGTATTATCTTAGTTATTGCTGTTAAGTTAGGATATTTTGTACTTACTACATGATTATCGATATTTGAATCATTTTGTCAATTCCTCAGTGAGATTTCATAATATTAAAATTCACGTTGTAATGTTTTCAATTTGTATATTTCAAATCCAGCAGGGTGTCGGAGCTCCTAGGCTACACGGCTGAGGAGCTAACGGGGAAGAACCTTTATGCTCTTTGTCATGGAGAAGACGCCAACAAACTTAGAAAATGTCACGTAGATTGTAAGTATCTATTGCAGTTTACATCAAATTCAATCTTTTTTATAATTTTGATTATTTTATCCGCATATTTTAATTAATCATTGCGGACATTGTATCCTATTTCAATGAAATTTTTAAGCTATTAGTACCTACGCTAACTTTCCTACAGATTTAGATAAAAAAAGGGAACATCTAGGACGGGACCTGAACCCACCACCAGGCGCTTACAGGGGAAATACTCTGACAACTGAGCAACCTAGACACGTCCCAGATATTTGAAATTCTCCGATATATTATATACGTATACGTATCTAGGTGGCTCAGTTGGCCAGATTATTCCCCCTGTTGGGGCTGTCGCGGGTTCAATCCCATCCTAGATATTCTCTTTTTCAGATCTAAATCTATTGTATCCTAACTTTAATATTTAACCATCGATTTTGTAATACACAACAATTCTTCCAGTTTCTGATTTGACTTTTTAAATTTGTTGCCGATATATATTTTTGAGATTATATTTGTCTAAATAAGTGAGTTAGGCAACCATGCTCGTTTTGTAATTGATTATAATACAAAATTGAAAATTTAGGTAACCCCCCGAACATCAACCGCCTAAACGATATTCATAAATTATAACTCACTACCATCTTGATCACATTAGTCTATAATCGGAAAACCCCATTAAAATCGATTTATTCATTTGGGGGTTACAACATACCACAGACAAGTATCTACACGCGTTAAATTCTCTCCCCTAAACACTCCCTTTTGCGGCATCGGTTAAAAACCGTTCCTGTCAGCTACTTCCTATGATAATAATTCAACATTTCTTATCAAGCTTTCGCAGAACAAATTAAAACACGTTAGGCGTAGTTAATTGTCACATCCAAACGTAGTCGTGGTTTAATTATCCTTGCTAGTAAATCATCGGTTCTCTATAAACAATCCGATGTCCATCCATGACCCAATATATGTGGTGAAATCCTTCGTTGGTTGATGTCGTAACTGCCGATTTGTATTCAGAATGTGAACTATAGAAATCCATGTCAAGTAGACTGGCAGCTCAAGGCACAACGTTACAAGGAAAATTTATTAGACCAGTATTTTGTGGGAACTTTTCTTTTATAGATTTTCGACGTATATATCTTAGGGTTTTTAACCCGACTGCCGAATGAGGGTTATGTGCTTAACCTGTATGTATGTTTGTCTGTCCATATGATTCCTCGTAACTACTAAGTAGCTGTACGAATTTCGCTGTCTATTAGTTTCACTTTTGTCACTTCGTTTTTCGTCATTTTAACCGGCGTGCAAAAAGAAGGCTCTTAATCCAGTTGTTACATTGTTTTTATCATATTTTTTTTTTTTTATATTTGTTACCACGGAACTCTCACATTTATAAAGGAATAAAATCGTGTTTTATTTGAAAGGGCACTGCCTAATTGCACCTATTTTTGTCAAAATCCAGTTGTGATTATGGAATCCGTGAGGAATTGAGAGAATCGTTAAATATTGGTAAGCCTTCATAGCGATTTTGGTATAACCAATGCACGTACTAACAATTCAAAACTAGTCATTGAAGTCATAGTTTGATTGAAGAATGACAATTATATTGTTCAATCAAATAAAGAGGAAAAAGTCAACTTTTCAGATATAGAAAGACAGCAGATTTTCATTAAAATAAGTCTCCTGTCTTTCGTTAATAACGTACTTGACATTCTATTTCGTGAATTTTATGGTGAATATTTGTATATCCAAATAATATTATCTCCTCATATACAGTATTATTACATTGGTATATAACCATCGTTGGAATACAATTTAGGCCTAGCGCCACAGCGGTCCGTCTTTACGAGTTGTGATTTGAATATGTAATTTTTGTACCACCATTTTGGTTTCCTCTCCCTTTACGTAGACGTGGGAAACGTCATGTCTTAATGTCCTTTGGGATGAGTTTTTCCACTTTATGGTTATGTCTACCTGAATTATGGCGTGAATCATGTCTATTTTTTATTATTTCCAAGTTCCTTAGTTTTATTACTTCTGCCACTTTAGATGTATCTTTTTCCTTATTGAAGTGCATTGGTATATCATTTTCAGTATATATCATTTGTAAAAATTTGTTTCGTAAACATTCATCATCATAAATACAGCGTTAGTCACGGTTGCATCCAAAGCTTGCACTTAAGAGCCTAGGGTCGGCTCTGCTAATCTTTTTCCTATATATTGGTTAATCTTAGCTTTGACAGGAGTGAATGCCGATAGACCTCCAACCCTGAGAGAATAGCTTGCACCAGAGCCTCGTCTGTTAATCGGCAGGTTTATTGGCAAGTAGGTGATGTTTTCTTGGGCCCTCAAGCCTCAAGATCTTGGTAGGGCCCTATACGCTCTGTTTCCTAAGGAATCACTTATACATATTATTCAGTGTATGAAGCATCTAATATTGATGCGACTTGAGGAAAATTCGAGACGACCTCATAACTCAACTTAGGCGCTTAGACTTGAGTTCAACAAGGATCTTTCGGTTGCTTCACCACAAAAATACAATTCAAGAACAAAGATGATATGAATGGAAGAACATATAATCCTGACGTAATCATCGCACCAATCATCACACATAACAAGATGGCTGACATTTTGAATGCCAATCACGATGTAGAGTTAACGTCAGGCGGTTCTAGCACCTTACAATTTGATAGCTTTACGAGACCATCAATTTGAATTTAAAATGTACATCTATGTAGATGCCGGTCAAATGTGGACATTCCTGGACTTGAATAACAATTGTACATATTAACATAAAAGTCCGGGTGTTTGTTAGAAAGCGGGTAATTTGGTTACAACTGTATACGCGGTTTGATTACCAGATGAGTATATTGACGATGGTGAAGCGTATGATATTCAAATTTTGTGCATACGTCCCATAAAATTAAATGATTATGTTTAAGACTTCCGATATGTATGACGCCTTGGAATTCAGTTAATTGTCGGTTGCTGACAAACAAGTTGATTTATGACTTATTGTCCCATTAGCCATATTTTTAAGTTGTCAGTGGTCAATACAAAAATGACGACTCTTTAAGAATTCATTCAATTATAATTTTCATATATATCTACTAACTTATCACATAAGATTCATCATTATATCTTAAACCGATGTTATTACATACACATATTTGCTTTGATACATCTTTTGTTATCTCATTGTCATCTTCGGTCGACTTGACTTTTATATTGTATTTTTGTACATTTTCTGACTTTTCGTTCGTAGTAATCGTTTATTGTCAGACTAAACTTATTGTCTATCACAAATTTGGTTCATATCCCGTACAAAAGCTTCTAATCTAAGGGATCAGTTTTACTCCTGGCATACATCCAATTTCCAGTGCAGGACAATACATCAACAATGCCAAAAAGCGTTGGATCTAATGACTCACGTACCTTACTACACGTGTCCTATGTGTCCTTTGTGTAGCAATCAGTTGAATATAATGTCAGTAATGTATACGATTTCTGTTTGTATCGGTAACCTATTGTTCTAATAATGTTCAAGATGAAGGTCGCGGGTTTAGTTTGATCTAAGTCTTTGTAAGGATAGTTTTTCATGTTAGTCACCATTATTAGCTAAGTGATCAAACGTATTATGGATCGTTGCCAATAATTAAGTGCTTAAGTCATTTCTAGTAAAATTCTTGTGCGTTGTAATCTTACTGTTCGAATATAGTTTTAGGGTTTCTTAAAACAATACAACAATAGCAATTTATTAAGAACTTACATAAGTACTTCTTATCTTCCTGCCTGATCCCATATTTATTTTGGATTGGCGCAACATGTGTACTTTTTCCGTTAATCCTTGCTTGCAGTCATTTCAACATTCACTATTTGCCTGGCCACATCACCTTTCAAACAGTCCATCCATCTTATTTTAGTTTTTCTTCGCTTTTCTCACTTATCTGAGAATATAATATCGGTCGGCTGTAATATCGGCCAATTACTGGATACTATAATTAAACTGCACATAAATTTTAAATCGTTAAAGTCCATAATAATATTGATGTTGGTGTAAGTGCCGTAAGGTTTATGTAATAAACCGGTTAACATCGTTATAATCAATACAATTTTAGAAACATAAGAATTTTTGATAGTGTGCAAAAACTGACATTTGTTAGTTTTTGTCCCGAACAAAAACTTGTCCGATGAACCGGCAAGGAACGCGAACCATTTAACAAAAGTAAATTATTCGGTTTTTGTTGAATTTCCTACTTCTTTATCTTGTGCGCAGAATGTTAAAATTAGATATCGAAGAGTTAATTTTGGTGTAGGTACGATGATAAATCTAATTTATTTTCTGCAGCAGCTAATTCAATGAACTAAAGAAAATTTAAAATGTAATGAAAATATCCCTAAAGCCCTTTGTTATTACTTCCTTAAGCCACCAAAGGAATCTACTGACCAAATATCATAGTTCTAGCATCGGTAGTTTCGACTTTGTACTAATGAGTCAGCCACGCTAAAAAGACCTTCCGTCCGAGCTAGAACTAGGTACGATATCTTGTCAGTAGAGTTTTTATAATATTGAAGCACTGATTACCAATATTGGTTACTATTAATTTAAAACATTACTTACTATTTTTCACCACTTCTTAAACTTCAACGACGTTACCTAATTGATATCGTATCATCTAGATCATTTTCGAAACTACTCTACCTCGTAAACATAGTAATGTTTACGAGGTAGAGTAGTAGGTTAGTAAAAAAAAACTGAAATATTCATTGTATTTAATTTGTTCCAGTAATTAACAAAGGCCAGGTGTTGACCCACTACTATAGAATAATGAACAAACTTGGCGGCTATACCTGGATGCAGACATGTGCCACCGTCGTCTGCTCGTCCAAGAACGCCGAGGAACAAAATATTATCTGTGTAAACTATGTTATCAGGTAAGTGAATGGTATTTAGGTTTAACCTATTCATTTCTTTGCCGAACTATACAGACTTAGAATACTCTATCAACACACTTGTTTCCTTCTTCTTACAATTGGCGTGAAAAGCATTTGATGAGGCAGTCAAGCTAGAGGTGTCAAGGTTTCACCCTTAGCTTACCATCAAGCAAGTCGAATTCATACTGACGTGCCCTACGTTGAAAAATTAAATCGATGTGACAGTGTTCCATGGTCTGCTTAGATACTATCTATCTATTAGCGAACTTTGGAATAGACACCTCCTACATCAATATATGAAACCAGGTAAAACTCATTCAACTAACCAACACTTTTCTTTTCAGTGGCCGGGAATATCCCAACACAGTGATGGACTGCTGTCAACTAGAAGAAAGCGTGCAAGGAGTGAAAAGAGAAGAGGCAACAGGAGATCCAGAGAACGGCCCACCTGACACTGACAACTCTGGAGCGCCGCCTCCTCCTCCCCGGCACCCGAATGAACGGACCGAACCACCAACAAATACAGACTCCGCATCTACGGCACCGGTTCCCACCTCTGACGTAACACATCTAACGAGACTCAATGACGCCCAACCCTTACCTCTCCATACGAGCACTGAAAGAACTTCTCCAATGCCAGCCAGAAGACTGAAAAAACGAAAGCACACGACTGATTGCGAAGAGGAACAAGATAGAGATGAAGATAGACGAAAGTCTTCGTCTAATCCTGGAGCTGCAATATCACCTGCAGAACGGGACATTTCTAAAACCACCTTAACGATACCTGAGGGAGGATCTGATGCTACATCTGTTAGAGACCTAGAAAATGCAATGTCGAAACATTTACCGTCAGTTGCGTTAGATGGTAAAGAAATATCTCACCGCCCAACTGACTTCTCAACTGATGCTCTTTTAAAACAACAGCAGCAAAAGTCCACAATACAGTGGATAGGCACGCAGAATCATCACTTTAATCACTTGAACCGACAGATTCAAGGCAATCATACTTCGACGCCCGCATCAGCTTTGTTGAGACAGTTGTACGCAAATAGAGAAAGCGTAATTCGAAGCAATATCTTAGGAGATGGTCGAACTGGTGGTTATTACTCTAGTGATGGTCAGACAGGACCTTTACCTACACCACCTGGTAGCGAGGGGTCAGGCTACAGTGAGCAACTAGGACATAAAGGTACTGATATTGGTTCTTTAGCATACGGTGGGTATGCAGACTACCATTCAGCTATGACCCCGCCTGGCTCGGTGTCTCCAAGAGATAAGCAACAATACGCTTTGCCATACGATAACAGTGCTTATTCTGAAGCTTTACGACACTCTTACTTAGGCGATGCTCCATTACCGTTAAAACCCCAAGCATATTCAGCGGTTCCTGGCGCTTTGGATTACGCGTCATCTTTAGACCAGTCACAATTCTTCCATCCACCTTCAACGTTCCACTTGTACCATCCTCAAGCGCATTCTGCGCACGCGCCACATCCGCACCAACCCATAGACAAGTCCGGGCCGCCAAATACCAATTGGTACTCGGCGAGCTCATAGCCGTATATTCGGTAATTTTAGTCTTTTTAATACATTTGCAAGCTTATGTTGAATTTCTTGTTAAGTTTTCTCTTATTTTGTTGATTGTTCGGGGCTCAATTAGATTAAGGGAAACCCTGATGCATTATCGGAAAATGTATACGGTTGACAAGACTTCAAAACTAAAATACTCAAAAGGTCAGATAAATGGTATTCTCGACTTTTTCGGTGTTAACCATTTTTAATACTCTTAGTGAATGTGCCAAAAATGTGCGCAGCACTACCTTGCATTTATTAAACCAATCTTATTCTAAACCATAAAAACAAAAGACATCAATATAAAAAATAACTCTATAGGTACTCTTGCATTGTTTATAGTTTTCGATATAAATTACAGAAATGTATCGATATAATTGGTCTGGCTGTCGATATCGATTATATATAATCGACAAAAAGAACATTGAGAAATATATAGATTTTTATTTTATATTCCAGTGAATCATGAGCTATAATAATAGCTTGTTGCATATCATTTATAGTTAAGCTTTTTGTAAATTATTGTACAATAGTTTAATGACATGACTGTGTTTAGGCAATAGTATAATCATTTAATATTGTAAATTGTAGTATCTAAGCACTGTATATTACTTTTATTAATCAATTATAAGATTTCATTGTACATATTACTTCTGATTTAAAATATTAGAGTTTAATCGAATTTAAAGAGCGTCCATAAAAACCCTCTACTGATTATTATTTTGATAACACTCACTTGTTTGAAAATGGAACATTGAATAATTTACGGAAGATAAAAACAAGAGGAGTGGTTTTAATTAGTATGGCAACTAGTGTTGCCAAATTCTCACATATTTTGACCAATCACGTCACACAAAACAGTGACAGTTGACTTCTCTGTATGTATGGAACATGGTATCGCGAAAGAGCATTATTAAAGCACCAAAACGCGCATTTTTTTGTAGCTGTCATGCAGATGACATCAAGAAAAGGGTGCTTTGCGTATACAAGAGCCTTACCACGACGCTCTTTAGGCAATATAATTATGCTGAGCAAGAGAGATGGAGCTATACACCGTGTATAGTACCATCTCTTTCTCTCAGCTAAACTGTTTTGCTTTTGAATTGCTATAAGAGCTTTGTAGTAAGGCCCCTGATAGGCAGTTAAATTGATTAGCCCATTTACATAGTCTCTGCGTCCCGCACCCCTACCCTATTCCCGTTTTTTCCTGTTTGTGTTCTAAACAGCAGTACCTACCTATACATAAGTCTGCGTGTTGGTAATAATCTTAATAGATATCCAATCTAAAAGTGAATATCAGTTATAAGCCAATCGCGTTGCGAGAAATGTTGAACATCTGTACAGCATTGTGGCATTTAAAGCGATTTCTAAGGGGCACATCCTCTTGGTTATATATTCTGTGGCAAAAAATCATCATCTCATCGTCATTTATAACGGTCATAAAACATGACAAAATAATTTATTACTTATAGGAAAAATACTCAAATCTTTCCATTTTTTTTATTCAAGCCAAATAAGTTTTTTTTAATATAGAAGACATGTAATTTTATATTAATTCAATTAGGTGTTATTGCAATATAATATTTGGTAATATTTATGCTATTTTTAACTGTGCAATAAGAGTGGAAAACGTTGTTCATTTCAATTTTTATAAGGCTTCGTTAATGTATCTTAATAATAAGGTTATAAGTATTAAAATTGTAATAAAGTTGTAATTATTATAATGAAACAATTGGGATAGGCTTGTCATGCAATCAATTATCTGTTGTTATATTATTTTTTTTCTGGAAATTCAATACATAAGTACATCGATATCATGTATTTTTCATTGACACATGAAGAGGAAAGTTTTATTTGTCCGAATAAATAATTAAGAATTTTCAAAAAGTATGTTTTATTGGGCGGACTCCTTGTTCAGTATGTTCTCACTACTTCTATTCATTAGTCGTCGAACTAGTGAGATTTTTTTTGTCATTAGTTCGACCGTCGAACTACTGAGACTTTCACCGCGCGCCCCGACACGGATAGACCTACGCAATAACCCTTCGTGTTAGGTCACTTGTGATAATGCACGTAGAAATAGGAGAACTAATAATCGAACAAATGAGAAAAAAACTTCTCATTAGTTCGACCGACAAACGCCTTGTTCCTGGAAATATGTATGTTATATCATTTTAATAAGGTATAGCTCACAGAACTAATAATATTGTAGCTACCTGACTAGTTCTGTTATACTGCTATATAAACGTCTGATTTTGGTAGGTGTTTTTTGTCTGTGCGTTCGTTGTTTAGTTCAAAAAGAAAACTAGTAATGCTTTAATTGAAAAATAGACAATATAAGTCTACTCAACTACTTGCTTCATCACAGACCAGGAGCTTTGGTCCAGCTGGTCAGTCATGGGTAGTCAACGATTAAATATTTTGAACACCTGACCAAAATATAAATAATAGTTTAGGTAAGTACCTATAGTACAAATCATCATCATCGTCATCACACCACCAATCCCGGTTGCATCCAAAGCTTGGATTTCTGAATCCGAGCTCTTCTACTCCGTTCTACAGTGGTTATCCTGGCTTTTACAGGAACGACTGCCAAAAGGAAGCCTACGCCAGAGCCTCGTCCGTCAATCAGCAAGTATCTACCGGCTTGCAAGCAATGGCTGCAAAGTCCCGTCTCCAAAGGGGGTCCCGAAAAGCGCCAGTTTATAATGACGCTTATACACTCATACAAGTGGATGAGTGCAAAGAGTAAAAATATGTGCAGACCCTGGGCTCCAAATGGAAGCGGATCACGACCTCTGTGGCGTAGCGGTAGAGCATTCGACTGCTAAGTCAGAGGTCGCGGGTTCGATTCCCGCTCATTGCAAATATATATATTTGCATTGGTCTGGGTGTTTCTATGTATAATATGTATTTATTTACAATAAAAAAGTAACTATGTTAATCCGCATTCTAGAACCCATATGACAAACTTGGCTTAGGTCTTGCTTTGGGTCTAGAAAGCGATGTGTAATATGTCCTAGAATATTTATTTATTATTATATTTTTATTATCATCATCATCTTGGTGTTAGTCTCGGCCGCAATAGAGGCTCTCATCTCGGAGTCCGGGGCCACCTTTCGGCTTTTACTCCGCCACTTCGCAGTCTTGGCATCCATGGTAGTGTCACCATTGGACCATGGTAGTGACACCATTATTGGACCATGGTAGTGCCACCATTGGACCATGGTAGTGACACCATTGGACCATGGTAGTGACACCATTGGACCATGGTCGTGACATCATTGGATCATAGTACAAAGACAAACTGCAAGCTTTGGAATCAATTGGAATTGGTTCTCGAACGATCATGATGATAAGTGTTATAAAAACAGAAAGGCCACCAGAATCTAGGTATTAAAATAAAATACATTCGTAATTAATTTAACATTTATTACACATAATATTCAAGTCTGGTCTGGAATTTTTTACATATTCTTCATTGAACACATTAAAGACACAAGTACATAATTAAATAATATTTACAAATAATTCGACCTATGCATACAATAAAGTTACATGTTATTATGAACTGCCATCAATTTTCTTATATTTTTGTTGAATTCTCCATTTTGTAGCACTATTAAGTACTTATGAGTAATAAATTAGCGGAAAATAATCAGCTAGCCGTCGTAGGGCCACTAATTTTAGGTCCACTTGTCGGTATTGAGACTTTTTTTTTTTTTTTTTTTTTTTTAATACTAAATCTATTTTGTACAAAATAGCTTCAATATATGGATGGAAAATAAAAAAAAAATGTCAAAACAGATAAGTCTCTAGAAAATAAAGAAAACAGCTACAGCGAGTTTTGTGTAAGATTAACTTCAAATCGCTGTCGTGTAAGATTTTGCAGAAGAATCTTTGTTCGATTGATAAGTCGAATATATTTTTTTGACATAAAATTTTGTAAACAATTACAGATGGGGTGTTACTTTGTCCGCGTTGCAGAACTACGGGGCAAGGAATGTTTCGTGTTGCACTGGTACCTATATGAATACGTTCCTTGTACTGTGTTTCGAACAGCGTCTGATAATTTCATAAATAAAAAAATCTTTTTCTACTAAATAGCTCTGAATACGCTATGTAAAAAATATCTGGCGCATTCCACAAGGGTATATCCTAATTGTGATAAATGATATAAGACCAATAGATTAAGATTTGGCTCAAACCGTATTCTTCGGAAATTTTGTGACAAAGTAAGCAACATTCGCTACTTTATTAATGTAATTATTGAGCTTAGCGAGCGAAGCTCTTATACGCGGCATAGCCGTTTGTTGGTGGCTGAACTCCTCCATAACCACTTGCGCGATCTTGACCAAATTTACCACGGTGATAGCGTGGACACTGAGGAGTGTTTTGAAGCGAGATGGTTCATGTCCGATGTACCATTGAGGAATAATCACCGAAAAACTGTTTCGCGAGCGCGCGGCCTTAGCTAAGCGCGTGACCGTAGTAAGATATCTTATTTTCAAGTAAGAGTCCTGCTCGCTTAGCTCAGTTTATTTCCGTCGCCCCTGCACTGAATTCCTAGTTATTAGATTATAATAGTATAGTGTGTAAGTTGTATTGGGCCCCACCAAGACCCTCAGAGCGAAGTCGACCTCGCCTACAAGCCGGTGCTGGTTGAAGTACGAGGCTCTGATGCAGGCTCTCCTCTTGGGGTTGGGAGGTCGGCAGGTAGTCGCTCCCATAAAAGTAAGCCAACCAAATCCAAAAGAGTAAGCAGATCTCGGATGCAACCGCGTACAACGCTAAGATGAGGAGTGTGCAGGGTTGCTAAAATAAGCTTTTGGACGGTGTCTATCAGACAACAATTGCATAGAAAAATTCTTTCCTGCAGACTTTCGTACAGTCAGTATACAAATTAAGTATACAAATAAATAAAATTGAAGTGTCTGTTTGTAATATTAAAATAACAGATTTTTATTGATTGCACATGAATGTATACATGATACTTACAACAAAAATACAATTTTTAATATTTTTGTCTGTCTTTCTGTTTGTTTGAAAGAGGTATACTGTGGAACGACTGGGCCGATTTTGAGGGGAATTTCACTGGTAGATAGGTAATGTTACAGGGCGTAACATAGGCTTCTTTAATTTTAGAAAAATAATTAGGGATCCGCGCAAGTAAATTAAAACCCACAAAATTGTGAATAAAATCTGACTTACTCTGGAACGGCTGCTGGATCGATTTTGACGGGACTTTCACTGGCAGGGAAAATAGGGTTTCGCGCTAAAGAACTAAAACCCTAAAAATCGAAATCCACGCGGACGAAGTCGCGGGCTCAGCTAGTTTGGAATATAATTTATCTACACCATATATAATTGTTTTAACATAGTAAAATTTGTAAATATAAACTACAGATTCAAATATAAAAGTAAGCAGTATTAGTTCACTATATTGGACAGTCATGATAGAATTATTATATATCAATTTTATAAATATACATTTTAAATTGCTAAATAGAATATAAAATCCTAAATATTCGAATGTATAAAATGGACGGCTTGTTATTTCCTATAACTAAGTGTAAACTTACAAGTTATTTTTGACTACTAACTAATAATATAAACTAACTACTATATGCATTCAGGTGTCAACTCTAAAAGGCACTCATTAGTGTTACTTGCAGGTACTAAGACGCCCAAAGGAGCCATCTCCGGTTTCGAGAGGCCATCTCAGGGTCAGTCGGGGTGCGTGGAAATTCTTTATGGGCAACTTTACGCCCCGGCGTCTGAAGACCCAAGACAGCGTGCGGTTTTAGTACAGTACATAACCGCCCCCGCTGGCCGGCAGCGGGGTATCCGAAGGGATTTACGCACGAAAAAAAAAGGTACTAAGATGCCTAATAAGTAATGTCACTAAACCATATAAATAAATCGAAATAGAACAGTCACAGTTAATCACGCATTTCAAATTTCTAACTCAGTGCTCCTATTACATAATAAAATTTTAAAAAACAAACGCAGTTTGCTTTGTTGAACGAAGTCATGAGTCTTGCTCAGGCTAAAGGCGACTCAGACGTCGGAGGTCGCTTAACGACCTTCATCCTCCATGAGCGCAGGTCTGGGGGTGACAGGTGGAGCCGCCTGTCACCCTAGCATGCACCCTAACGGCGGCGTTTTGTGCGCCCCCTATTTTTCCGGAGGCAAGATAGGGACGCCATGGTTCCCAAACCCGAGGGACCATCTCGTAATGGTAGTCAGCCTGGGTCAGTCAGGATGCGAGGACCACCTTACAACCCGGCATCTGAAGACCGGAGATGTCGTGCGGTTATAGTCGGTTCATGCCAGACATAACCTCCCCCAATGGCCGGCGGGGGGTATCCGAGAACGAATGAAAAAAAGCTGAAAAAAGCTAATTTACATGAGTTACTTAAAAACTTCGTTTATATTCACCGGTAAAATCCAGCCTTAAGTAAAGCAAACTGAGCTTGTGACCTTATATAAAAAATTTAACTTCTACTGCCTTCTACAAATCTAGGGAAACCCGAACGGATGGCATGATATTTAATATTTTAAAACAGTTTACTCTTCTATTTTGTTTTATGCCCATAGCAGAAAGGGACATTTGTACAAAAAGTACTATATTGTATAAACAATTTATATTAAAGTTGATAAACAATAGTCTGTCAAAATTAAAAAAAATGGCATTCTATTCTTTACGTTTCCTGCAACAGAATAAATATTGCATATGTGTAAAGTTTAAATATTCTAAGTCTATATCTATGTCTTTTCAAACTTATCTTAATATCAGTATTCCACTAACATTTCTATGTTAGGTGACTGCATCTCCAATATAATCTGGTACTGAGAGAATACGCAGAGCCAGCAATGTATCTGAAAATGAAATGCAATGATTACTTTTTAAATGTGCTCTATTGTGCTATATAAAATGGTGTCTCACAAAGAAAGACAGAGGTGTGGAGGCAGATGTTTTTCAGTTTCACTTATTAGAGGGCGAGGCTATTGGCACTAACCAGCTGGAATGGATAATCTGGAAGGGAGGCAGCGCTATCTAGACCCTAACATAGCTTGTACTATGGGTTCTAAAACATGGATAAATATATAAAGTATATACATATATATATATAAAAGTTGTATTTCGTGTTAGTGACGACCGCAGACAACTCGAGAACAGGTAGACCGATTTTCATGATTTTTGATTTTTTAGATTGTTCTCCGCCTGTAGTAGGCACGATGCCGTCGTCTCGGGTTTCTAATGTCGGGGTGTAAGGCTATTGCCTCGCACCCCGGATGACCCTGGGCCATCTACGGCTTTGAGATGGCCCCCTCGGGATACTATGCATATATGAGACATTTACGAAACAAATTCAGGTGATAAGGTAACCAACATTACTTGATTCTAAGGCGGAACGAAGTTTGCCGGGTCAGCTTCTTTTTTTTATAGCGTGTGGAAAGCCCCACGGGCTTCACCCCATCGGTGCCGACGATGGGGTGGGCGTGTCGGAATCGGACCGACTTGCCGGGCACCACGGGTACGCCCTCGAAAGGATAACCCCAGGATTACCGGGTCAGCTAGTATACATATAAACAATACATAGGACCACCCAGATCAATCTAACCAGACATATTGATGCAACTATTGAGTGTATGGGGGCACCTACCAAGACCTTTGAGGCCAAGCCAGCCTCACCTGTAAGCTGGTAGACCTGCTGATTGACGGGTGAGACTCTAGCGCAGGCTTTCCTCTCGGGGTTAAGTCCAGCAATTGCTACCATAAAAGCTGCATAAGCTAAACTAAAAGGAAGTGAAAGTAAGTAGACCCCGGCTCGGTGAAGGTGAAGGTGATGATGTATAATATTTGCACTGAGCGGGGATCAAACCCATGACTTGAAAATATCCAAAAGTATCAGTTCAAACATTCATACTTACATTGTACGCCATCCAGAAAAGGTCAATAAAGGCTGCAAATGTGGCATCCAACTGTAATAAAATAAAATCTATGTACCTAATACATATATGAAAAATCAATATATTACATAGTGAAATCCAAGACGATTTCCATAGGATATAGGTTTCTTAGGGAAGTTTGCAAGTACAGTTACAATCTAGAGCAGACCAATGCAAAAATACATATTCATGCATACAAATATTTACACTGAGTGGTCATCAACCCCGTGATCTCTGACTATACAGTTTGCAACAGAGGTTGTCTAAGTTTTCTTCTAGTTCCAGAGATTATCTCGTTCAAATAAACAAATTCTGTAGTTTTATTAAAAAATAGATAGATAAGACTTTGTCAATCTTTCTCTTGTTTAATAGTTAAAGCTATAACATGCAGTATAGTGTTATCTGATCAATAAGTCTGTTTAAGTATTTATAGTATCAGTTGAAATTCTACCGCTAAAACACTAGTCTAAGGAAACAAGTAAACTTGGGTATACTTACATAGATATAGTATCCTCCAAATAACCACAATCCAAAGCACAGTTGGAAAACAATGATAAAACCCATCAAACCCAACCATGGTAATATGAATCCTCTCATCCAGATGTTTATGCCCACCACCTGGAATTTATTCATATAAAACATTATTCTGTGATCTGCTTCTGCTTCAACACTCAGGATAAAACTATTACTATTATTGTACCAAATCACGGTATCGGTGAGCAATTGCCATGGTCTAAGATCACTTGTAACATTGAGGGATACAACTTATACTTTGCCATTCGGACTCTTTTTCTGACTACACACTGCTACTAAGAATATCCTTACACGAACCCTGGTCCGGAACAGGCCTGAAAATTTTTAATACCAAGTCACAGCATTAGCTCATTCATTACCATCAATCATAGTTCCTATTCTATCAGTGCAAACACTCTTTCCACTGTGGCACTAGGAGGGCTAAAAAATTTGGGGTGGATCCCAAAGAATCCGAACATTAAAATACCTATCATTTATAGGGTAAAGTATAATAGAGTTTGTTGTACAGTTAACAGTCTACTTCAAGTAACTGGAGTTAACTGACCTGACGGTCAGTTAACTCCATAAAACTTTACCTAACATAATTTTAAACAACTCTATATGTAAACTGTGTGCACGAAATGAACTTACCATTAGCACTGAGAATAGAATCAATAGTGCAAATATGATGATGAATATAGCTCCGAAGACTTGTAGGGCTGAAATTGACAATAATATTATGTCATTAAAAGGTCAAAAGAATCAAATTATGAGAGAGAAAAGTAGGAGAGTGAACCTGGGGCAAAATGCAAGCTATGTATGCAACTGGTGTTGGCACTCGGATGAATAAGAGA
Organism: Cybosia mesomella; assembly: GCA_946251805.1. Lineage (NCBI taxonomy): Eukaryota > Metazoa > Arthropoda > Insecta > Lepidoptera > Erebidae > Cybosia > Cybosia mesomella. The sequence continues at coordinate 18,610,452 of OX276409.1, forward strand.
TTAAAAGGAGCTAGTTTAGATTTTTTTTGTGATGTATTCAGACATCTTACGGTGTGGCGATAGATAATTCAACTGATATATTAAAGGTTCCATTCTAGCTCAGTGCAAATATTTATGTATGAACACTATTTGCATTTGTCTGGGTGTTTCTATTTATCATGAGTATGTACTTACAAAAAAAAGGATATTTACCTGCATTCTAGAACCCATATTACAAACTATGCTTAATTTGGATTTAAATAACACCGTGTCCTAGAAAACTGTGTGGCACTTCCAATAGTTGAGTGTTGGTTAGAGGATGCTTATTGACAAAATTATATACCAAGTTTACTCCTCACTATTTTTAAATGGAACATAACTGGTAAAACACATAATTATAAACAATTAAAGCTCAAAAAATCATTTTGCTATTTCACTGTCGATGTGCCAATCTTTTTTATACAAAGTAATAAAGGCAAATCAAAAACAAATGGGTTTATAAAGATAACATTTCATAGAATTATCTACAGCAATGAATCAGGTTATTAAAAGGTAAATACTTACATCCTCTCACATCAGCTTCAAATAATGGGTTCCACAACTGAGTCGAATCTCCTCCATCCATTTGATACGCAATGAACGTTATAAGAATCAAGCTCATTGCAGCTGTGTACACCGCTACTGCCCGGCTTCCAGTCTTCGTATTCGAAGACCAGATGCATGGAGACCAACAAGATTCTAATATCGGTGCCATATCTGTGGTCTGTTGAGTTTTCTGGCGGTTTAAATGAAGATACAATGAATAGCCACACCCAAGAACACTAAGAACTGTTAGAAAGCTGTATTTGTAACTGATACTTGTGATTTTCAGACGTGTTCAGAAATAAACCGAGGTTCTAATTTCACGCGGCTGTAATATTTAATTTTACTCGTATTTATTTATTTCACTTTTCTATAGTAATTTAAAATTAATTTATAATAACAGCCAAAACTAATTGTTGACGCCGCCAAAGTGTCAATTTATAAACTGTCAAACTAAATAATGTTATACTTGTAGCATAATAAAAGGTTTCTGCCTCTCTCTTTCAAATACAATAGTGTATAATTCTTTACTCAAACCACGACATGATAAAACAATTTAATACAAAGCGCTTGCCTGGAACCCGATAAATTTCACAGATTAGAAAAGTGTTAAGTGTGTTAATTTATATACTGTTATACGCAGGATAGCCGCTTGCAACATGTATTGATAATATTTTCACGGACATTAAACCTATTAACAAATGTATTGTGGATGCTGTACACTCGGATCATCGTGGCCAATTTATAAAATGCTACAGAAATTATTATGAAGTAAGAAGAAAAGAAATTAAATTTGTACCGATAAACCAATATCGTTTAGATGCTTTCAAGGAAAATATAGTGAATAAACTACCTGATTTGCCCTTGTACATTAGTGTAGATAAGTCTTATGCAGACTTAATTAACCTGATCAATACTGAGTTTGGGAGAATTTTTACCCCAAAAACATTATCGATTGGCAGCCGTCCTGTTTTCAGTGACTGGGCAACACCAGGGATTTATAATAGCAGGAGGAGATTGTATGAATTATATTCTGAAAAATCATACAATTTCAACCCTGATTTTCAGAATTATGTCAAAAACTATTCTAAAATATTTAAGCGAGCCTGTTCCTTTGCAAAATCCAACTTTATAAAAAACAAAATATCAAATTCTGTTAATAAAATTAAGACTACCTGGAACATTATAAATTCCGAATGTGGTAAATCTTCAGCAGTTGTAAGAGATTACCATTTAAAAATAGACGGTCGCCATGTCACGGAGGATCTGGAAGTTGCGACAGAGTTTGAACACTTTTTTTCAAATATACCTGTATCCACTACCCGAACTCTTCAGTCGTCTTCCACTTCCGCTGAGTCATTGCTTATGGAATCAATTACAAAATGTGAGGACGCTTTCAGATTCTCAGTTGTTGATAGCAAGGACATCACAAAAGCGTTTAAATCCATTGATATTAAAAAGACCGCGGACCTATGGGGATTATCAGTCAAAACTGTTTCAAGCATCATTGATGTCATTGCTCCCCATCTAGCAACTGTGTTTAATGACTGCGTCACTAGCGGTATATTTCCTGATTTAATGAAATATAGTAAAGACATACCTTTGTTCAAGGCAGGCAGCACCTCAGATCCCTCGAATTTCAGACCCATCTCTGTGTTGCCAACCTTGAGTAAAGTATTTGAGAAATTAATTCTAGCCCAATGGCAAACCCATTTTAATAAATATAAATTATTTCATGATAAACAGTTTGGGTTTACTAAAGGACGATCAACGACGGATGCTGGTATAGAGTTATTGAAATGTATTTACGAGGCCTGGGAGGATAAGCAGGATGCATTAGGTGTTTTCTGCGATCTATCCAGAGCCTTCGATTGCGTCCACCATGATACATTGGTCAGGAAATTAGATTATTACGGAATAAGGAACAAGGCTATCGACCTTTTGACTTCTTATTTAAACAATAGAATTCAGAGGGTCGATGTGAACGGTACACGTTCGGTGGGATCTTTGGTTTCGATGGGCGTTCCACAGGGTTCGATACTTGGACCATTTTTATTTTTAATTTATATAAATGACCTCCCTTACTACGTAAGGGATAAAAATAGTATTGTTTTGTTTGCTGATGATACTTCCTTAATATTTAAAATTAAAAGACAATTAGATAATTATGACGAAGTGAACAACGCAATCTCACGAGTGGTTCATTGGTTTAATATAAATAATCTTTGCCTTAATGAAAATAAAACCAAATGTATTAAATTCACCTTACCTAATGTTACACAGGTGGAAACCAATGTACAACTTAATGGACAGTTGTTGAGCCTTGTGGAATCAACCGTGTTCTTAGGTTTAAGTATCGATGCTAAATTACAGTGGGGATCACATATTGGAAAAATAGCTAGTAGGTTAAGTTCTGCTTCCTACGCTGTGAAAAAGATTAGGACTTTAACAGACATAGATACCGCTAGAATAGTTTATTTCAGTTATTTCCATAGTATTATGAGCTATGGCATTCTCCTTTGGGGTAATGCCGCAGATTTAAATACAATCTTTGTACTGCAAAAGCGGGCGGTGCGGGCAATTTATAAGTTGGGCCCAAGAGTCTCCCTCCGAGAAAAGTTCAAAGAAATAAACATTCTAACTGTAGTTTCCCAATATATTTTTGAAAATCTTTTGTATGTTAGAAGAAACATTTCCAATTTTTTATGGCTTTGTGATATACATAACGTAAATACTAGACATAAAAACAATCTTGTGGTTTGTAATAGTCGACTCCACAAGATTTGTAATTCCTTTCAGGGTAACTGTATACGCTTCTACAACAAGCTTCCTAGTGAAATGAAGAATCTACCTCTTCATAAATTTAAAAGCCAAATTAAAAGTAAACTCTGCCAAAAAGGCTACTATAAAATTCAAGACTATTTAGACGACAAACAAGCTTGGATATGAACTGTTTGCTCTCTCTCTATGCTACTCAAATGGAATATTGTACTTAGGTTAAGTAAATATGTTTGTAAATAGACCAAAAAAAAAACAGCCCGCTGAGTTTCTTGCCGGAGTCTTCTCAGGACAGGGCCGCGTTTCGAACCGGTGGTCCATTTACCAAACATTAGATTTTTTTTATGACGTTTTGTAAGTTCCGTATTAATGGTCTATGCAGAATAAATGGTTTTTGACTTTGACTTTGACAAACTCGGATACTCCTTTGCAACCAGAAATCTGATTTCAACCAAATTTGGCATGGTCATAACGACAATCTAGGGGCATGTTTTGAGACCCTAAAATAAAAAATCGGACATACCATTGAGGAATTATCACCGAAATACAAATTTACCATTGAAACAGACGGAAAAAGTACGCGCGCGCAAAAATTGAATTTTTCAGATATTGAAATAAAAAAATAAATGTTCGCTCAGCTTAATTTTCTTGCGATCGGCTAACTGCATCGCATCCCTAGTTATAGGCTATAACTGGCAAGAATATTATTTAATATATTATCTTGCTTCATGGCTATAGGGAAGATTTCTTTAGACTGTGGGTATTATAGTCTATGGGTACAGAGCGGCAAAGTTTGAATAGCCTGCGGACTTTGGCAGCAAATGACTACATCCGGCACTGGATATTAAAAGTATAAAAATTCATTGATCATAAATAAAATTTGGTATAGCAGGTGTCGCTCATTAAATTTTATTCCACAAACTTACATAGCGATTACAGACTTGAGTAGGTACCTACCTATGTAATATTATGTAATTTCAACTTGGTACTTCTGGTTCAACCACTCAACGTTCCTGAGAAAAAGGTCTTGATATGCAGATGGACAGAGAGATAGACTGACAGACGAATATAGAAATAATCCTACAAGGGTTAATTCTTTTCTTTTTTTTGACAAAAACCCCGACTGACGCGTTGGATTGAAACGATTCCGTTTATAGTAAGCATAACATTTTCAATAAACTTTAAAATAATAATTTCAACTTTATACTTCTGGTTCAACCACTCAACGTTCCTGAGAAAAATGTCTTGATATACAGATGGACAGAGAGATAGACTGACAGACGAATATGTAAATAATCCTACAAGGGTTACTTTTTTCTTTTGACAAAAACCCCTACTGACGCGTTGGATTGAAACGATTCCGTTTATAGTAAGCATAACCTTTTTAATAAACGACTCGCGTGATGTCATCGGTAGTGGGCCAATTGATTAATTAAGGTAAGCGATACAGATACCCATTTATGTAGGTGGGTACCGAATTTTCTTTCGGAAATGGATACATTAATTCGATTTGATTCGGTATCTAATTCACAATCATTCAACAATAATTTGATTTATTGGTTATGATTATAGTCACGAAACATTGCCAATCCACTCAGATATTTTTGTTACAGCTTGTGAGTATACCTAATTTGTTATCTATTAATAAATTTGCATTGAATAGATCCAGTCGTGCCTTACTATCAAGTATAACTAGAAAGTTTATAAAGGATTATGTGACTGTATTTTTTGATAGTTACAAAACATTAATCAGTATCTTTTTGTCGTGTTTTACTGTTCACTTATACTAGATCATAGACCAACCAGTCGGCAACCGTGACTTATGAATGCTTGCAACACCAAAGGCTACATACGCACTATGCGGTTAGCCGCAATGCGGTCAGCCGTCCGGTGGACCGCAGGATGCGGTTGCGCTTGCGGTAAGCCGGGTGGCGGTTAGCCGCAACCGCAATCTGGAACGTGCTGTTAAGAAACCGTCGTGGTTTGCGGTTGGATCGATTTATTTCCAAGATGGACGTCGAAGAAGTCGCAGCTATTTACTACATTTACTCGCGTTATATAAAGAAAAAGAAGCTGAGAAAAAGGTACTGGGTGCATCCTTATTTGCAAACATGAGATGAGAGCAAGCATTTTGAATTATTTTTCGAAGAGCTCAAACAGTATGGAGATAAGTTTTTTAGATATACTAGAATGAGTCTGAAATCGTTTGAAGAATTAATTTTTAAGCATTTTAAAAACCAATATAGCAAAGAAAGAAACAGTATTTCGCAATTGCATCAAGCCGGAATTAAACTTAACAATAGTGCTTTTTTTACGTGTGTAAATCCCCTCGGATACTCTGCTAAGGTAAGTAAAATAAAATACATTGTGTGGTTAATTTATTATTATTTTTTATCAAAAGAAAGTGGGTTCACATGTTAAACATTGTCATTATCATTTATAGAATTAAAAAGTTCCAAGTAAGACGAGTTTTCACTGGTCTGAGAGTGTTGGCCGGTTGATAATGGCGATTGTACATCCAAGTTTTGCAACGGACTCGCTGCAGAGTCTTGAGAAGGTAGTCGTCCGGATTCCGACGAATGCATAGTGTACGGAACACCGATGGTTGATAGGAAGTGATAGAGTTGTGATTATTGATACTTATAATTACTAATTGATATTAATGCTAACTATTGATATAATTAAATGCTAAATGATAATGAGTACGCGTCGACCGTGATTGGGGTGCAAACGTGAACTAATGATATGTGCAATGTATCTGATATACTTACGCGAACTGAGTATTGACCTACATTCAACATACTGCTGATGAATCTGTACGGTTGGCCTGTACACATAGGCTGACTGCTCGTTGCAGAGTTTTGAGAAGATGATCGTCCAAATTCCGACGAATGCAGGCTGACTGTTGGGATAATTTCTTGAATAATGCGCCGTTTGATATCCACGATAGGAATTGGGCCTTGAAGAACTCCACGATGTGTTTACATAGTAGGTAATCAGCAAACTGTACCGAGCCATTAATTACCCTTAAAATATCTAACTTGGCTTGCATTTGCCTGTGATCAGGTATTTTCTTAAAATCCTTTACCAATGACAAGAAAAAAATGCGATCGTCGTCATCATCCAAATACTTTTTTCTAAATTTTACTTAACACTCCAACTGTGCACCGATGCAGTCATCATCATTATTTTTCTTTCTTTTCTTTGGTGCTTGATGAAGGATTGTCTTCGTTAACTGAGTGGTATTATTTTGTAGAAGCTGTGTTTTGTGTATATAATAAGTACCTACTAAGTAAGGCTTGAATAGAAATACAATGTATTACAACATAATGTAATTAATCAAGAGGACTAGATGCCGACAAACTGCTCCGCAGTTTGGCAACTGATGTTTTTATTTTAAGTGTTGTAGGTAAATTAACTATTAAGTTAAATAAATTTAAAAAAATAATAATCCGTGTAGTCGTGCCAAAATCTTCATTTGCTGTAGCATTACCGTCTGTGCGATTAACAGTTACTGTATCTTTTATAAATAAAAGATTGTCATAAAATACATACGAATCCTTTTTTTTTCGCTGCAGAGCCGCTCGGGCTCACCCTTGCTTTATGGGCCTTTACAAAAGCGTCGCGAATGTTCCTCCACTTTTTTTGAACATTCAGACCTGCAACAAAAAACAAATTGTTTCAGATATTTGGCAACTGGGTGCTCATTCGCTGAATTGCATTACATATTTAGGATTGGAGATAGCACAGTTGCCGAAATAGTACGAGACGTATGTATGTATATGGTTTTGCTTAAAAGAAATATGTCTACCAGAACCAACGGAACAAAAGTGGCTTCAAATTGCAAATGATTTCTCCCAGCGAGCACAATTTCCGCACGGCTTGTGATGGGAAACATATAAAAATTATAGCACCTAACAATAGTGGATCAATGTGCTTTAATTATAAGGGCTTTCATTCTCTGGTTTTCCATCAAAACCAACACCACAACCAACGATTTGTGATAGCAGCTTCAAATGATGTTGGAGCATACGGTAGATTCGGTGACTCAGCAATATTTCAGAATTCAAGCTTTTATAAAAAAATGCAGGAGAATCGCTTGGACATACCTGAACCTGCACCGATTTCAGAATCCAATAGCACTAGTTTCTCCTACGTTTTTGTAGGAGATGAGGAATTTGCCTTAAGTACAACCATGATGCGCCCATATCCAAGACGTGATTTAAACGTTACAAGAAGAACGTTTAATTATAGGCTCTTTATAAATGTAGCGATAATCAACATTACATATATAATAGTTTATTCATAAACTTAAATGACAACTTAGCCTTAACATTATAGGCAAAATAGGTAAGTATTCTATTTTTTATTGTGCCATTCTAAATCAAACTGTCATTAAAATCCTTCCAGCACCTATTGGGACTTATCTCTGCATCACCCAAAGGTTGCCTGGTAGAAAATGCCTCTGGCATTAAGTCCGCCTTTATATAATTTTATTGTTGTGCATAAAGTGTAAATAAATAAATAAATAAAAAATTATTAATCTATGGTGAGGCGTTCTGTACCCCTCCCCCGTCCCCGCCTCACCCCCGAAGTGTGATTTTTTTTTTTCTGAACTAGGTACATAGAAGTATAAGTATAGGGATATGCTCTATGGGTAACCTTACACTCCGGCGTCTGTAGACCCGAGACGGCGTGCGGTTTTAGTCGGTTCAAGCCCGACATAACCGCCCCCGCTGATCGGCGGGGGGGTATCCGAAGGGATTTCCGCACAATAAAAAAAAAAAAAAAAAAAAAAGGTACATAGAAGTAATTGGTGGTAGTAGCTTTTTATACCACTTATAGGTGGCAGACATGCACACGGCCCACCTGCTCAGTAAGTTTGCAATAAGCAAATTCGATGTTGAGTCTCACTCAGATGAGAAAGTTATTGCCTAAATATAGGTAGTGCCTTATAGTAGTAACTATTTAGTAATCTGTGCTTATAGATATATATGGAGTTGCCGCCAAGATCTCTGCCTTTGCCGGTGCCAACCTCACCTGTAAAAATAACATTACCAATAAAATGTCATTGGTATTACCGTAGAAATTAAGTAAACTGTTATGATCAGAGATTTTTTTTACGTGCGGAAATCCCTTCGGATACCCGCCGGCCAGCGGGGGTGGTTATGTCGAGCATGAACCGACTAAAACCGCACGGTGTCCTCCCCAAGTGTCCGTTGCCGGGCACCCCGGGTAAGCCCTCGAAAGGATAACCACAGGGTTACCGGCGGACTTTGGCCGCCACCGCGGCCTCCCCTGGTGGGTCAAAATGACAGATAGGTATGTAAAAGATAAATAACCACTTCCCATCAGGTGGGCCGTGAGCTTGTCTGCCACCTGAGTGGTATGAAAAAAAAAAAAACGTCAATTGTATATTATTACCCGAGAGAAAAACAAAAGAAACAATAGTAAAAAATAGCCTTAAGACGTGTATCGGAAAATTTCGAATATCTGGGACGTGTCTAGATAGCTCAGCTGGTCAGAGCATTCCCCCTGTAAGGGACTGGTAGCGGGTTCAAGTTCCGTTCTAGATGTACTCTTTTTCCGATTTAAATCTTTAAAAAAATCTAGTTAGATTAGCAGGAATAGCAGGTATCCCCCTATAATAGATTGAAGGAGATTGAAAGATAGAAAGAAAAATTATGCGGAATGGAAGTGCGAGCAGTAAATAAGCGAGAACTGGTATGAAAGAGTAATGTAACTAAGGACTCCAAAGTAAAGGAATTGGAGGTGCTAGGAAGTAGAAAAATAAAGAAACCTCATCTGTAAGCCGATGCATCTGCTGATTGACGGACGAGGCTCTGGCGCAGTCTTTCCTCTTCAGGTTGGGGGGTAAGACAGCAGTAAAAGGAGGAGTAGATGAGAGAACCCAGAGATAGGTAACATACCTACCAGCATTTCGTACGTATTTTAAAATTCATTTTACATGTTATGCTTAATATGAATAGGTATAGATAGCGCTGAGTAGTAGGTATATTAAAAAAGTTGTTTTTGGAACCCCACCAAGATTTCAAGTCAACCTCACCTGCTTAATAACAGGCGCGGCTTGCCTCTCGGAGCTGGGAGGTCAGAAGACAGTCGCTCCCATTATTATTATTATTTCCAACGGGGACGCCGGTGACCTGGCGGGTGATCAACCCTTCCTTAGTGGGTCATTTCACCCATTTCTCCTGATCCTCCCTTTTGGGAAGGATGTCGTTACCCAGCAATCAGGGCATTTCGTCGAACCTACCTGTATTCTTGCAAAATCTTACGATCTGGTCCACCTTCAGATCCTGCAGGTCTTCTGTGTCCAGTGTATTCAACCCCATTGTCTCCCATCTTATCAGTGACTACATAGGGCATTCAGCAAGCAGGTGGAAGCTGGTCTCGCCACCATCCATGCACTCCGGGTATCTGGGGTCGATTTTCACGCCTATCAGTGTCAAGTGCTTGTTGACACTGATAGGCTGAAGTGCTTGTTGCTTGTCATGTTAACACCTCTATGACGAGCCTCATGCTTACTCTAGATAGTTTTATCAGCTGGCTCGTCCTTTTTTTGACTATGCCTTTTATAGTCGCTCCCATAAAAGCCAAACTAAAATGAGGAGTAGCAATAAGTTTACCCCCGTCTCAGAGGTAAAAGTTTCAAATGCCACCGGGAACAACGCTAAGATGATGATGATGATGATTAAGTGACAATATACAACTTTCATGCTGGAAAAGTGATGACTCTATCACCAAGAAATTAAAACTACCAAGCTCAATTTAAATGCGAGTTCAATCGAATTTGACTAGTATCTGTCCATCAAGTTGCTTGTTCATCGAATAAATCAGTATTCGGTTCGTACCTTCGCAGCTCGCTTATAATCGGTAAAAATAAAACAAGCGTCAAAAACAATGACCACGCAACATCTCTCGCTCCTTTCCGAGAAATTAAGCGCCGTTACATGCTGGTAAGGTTAGGGTGCGAGTGTTGGAGACCGTTTTAATTAATACGCTTTTTATCAACTGTAATAGTTGGTAGATAGGTGGTACGAGTAGTTTGTGTACTTTGTATATATGTAGGGTTTATTATATGTAAGGAATTCATTTTAATTCAAATCAAATCAATTTTGAACTTGTCTCCGTTTTGTGGGCAGACACGCTATACGTCATTTGAGATTGCAGATCGCATATGTGATTTACAGCTCACAAAGTAACACTTATTAATGCCAAGATCTTATTATTTAATGCATGTACATTCACAGTCTGATTGGCAAGCCAATATTTAAGTAATACAACGGGATAGCAGTTACACCTAATGGCGGTAGGCTGTGGTTCAAACCCTCAACCTCTCAATCACAAGTAAATTTGTTCGTGGCTGAACTCCTCAGTAACCAATCGCGCGATCTTGGCCAAATTTACCACGGTGATAGTGTGGACACTGAGGAGTGTTTTGAAGCAAGATGGTTCATGTCCGATGTACCATTGAGGAATAATCACCGAAAAACAGTTTCACGAGCGCGCGGCCTTAGCTAAGCGCGCGACCGTAGTAAGATTCTTCTTTCAAGTAAGAGTCCTGCTCGCTTAGCTCAATTTATTTCAGTCGCACCCTGCACTAAATTCCTAATATTTCTTCATACGTAAACTTTTATTAAGCTGAGAGTGAGACGAAGTCGAGCAAAAAGCTCTCCATACTCTGCTCGGTGTATTTCGGTTGTGACGCTACTCCTACTAAACTAATCTACCAATTTTGACCAAACTTGGCATGTAAATACGACTTGATACCCGGAAGGTTTAGAAAAAATAAAATTGAAAATCAAATATACCATGGAGGAATAATCATCCTTAAAAAATTTCAATACCCATGATGCCCACCGTCGATGGTAATTGGCGGTTAGTTGTTGGGCAGGTTTTGTAGGTAATCATATAGTGCACTCGCAGCTCAACATTGCAACAGTAGAATGCAATGCGCCCCTAGTTTCTATTTTTGCATTACTGCCATCTTTTCCTTTCTTAAATGAAATTACTTCAAAGTAACACACGCTACCAGTGTGACCCCACATCAGAATATGTATGCGATCGATATTCCTTTCCATTTGTAATGTCTCCCGTTTATTTAAATACAGCTCGCCTATAAAGCTCGAAGTTATTAAGTTACTGACACAAAAAAAACTGACATCAAAGATAATGTACCTACATTTCTGGAAATATTACTCGATCGACGGTGGTAAGGAAAAACTTATAAAGCGCCATTTCGGCCAGAATGAGTTATACTTGCATATCGTTGGATATGATTTTTAGGTAGATTTCGATGAAATCGATCTACCTATTGGTTTCTTGACTACTGTCGAATTTAAAAAAAAAATCTTCATAGGAGGTCTAGTTATGACCACTGGTCAAAAAGTTTATATATATATATATATATATGTATGTATGTATGGTTCCACTTCCCAAAATTTGCGGCACTCTCACGGTCGCATTTTTGCCCCGATCGCTTTCAAACTGCGCGTTCGCGAACGGGTGGAATCCGGCCTAAGGTAGGGCCTCACTTTTTGTGAAATCAGTTTTTCCTCAAAATTTCACGTTCCATGAAAGATATTCGAACCATTCTAATTTTATCCCATAGTATACATGAATACCATCAACTTTTAATTATAAACCTATAAGATTAAAACTTTAACTAAAAGTGGAGGGGGGAAAAACCAAAATTTTTCGGGAAAAAAATCATAACTTCTAACCGGTGAACATTCTTGCCGTCGGAAACATTTTTAATCGATAGGCCATTTTTAAGTCTAAAATAAATGTGTGAAAAGTTTTAAAAGTTACCGTTTTCGAGAAAAAAATAATTTTACATGTTAAAAATGATTAATTGCTTCACGAAATCTACCTGTGCGTTCCCCCTGCGGGAACGGATTTTTTTCCTACGTCGTCGACTGGTACAACTTTTATAGCGATCGGAGCATAGTTTTGGCGTTTAGAAGACGTTTTGGCGTTTTGGGATAGAAGTCGGTTAAGAGTTTGACTTTTAAGCCATATTTTTAACTTACAGGAGATAAGATTTTTGCTGACTAACTTTTAGATAGTAAAGTTCGATACCTGCTTTATATCTTATTTATTATTATTATTATATTCGAAGACACCAACAACTTCAAATCAATAATTTAATTTTAACGTTTTTTTTTTTTTAAATATAATTGAAACCTTGTTTCACACATTTAGCCATTTGGTGCTTTAGAAGTTTTCCTTTTCGACCAGCGACATTATTCTAAGGTTTACTGAAGTTTCAAAACTTCTTTATCCGAGCGCCAATTCGGTTTCTGCTTTTGAAGGTTGACTACCGTCTGACCCCCCAACCCCGAGAGTGAAGCCTCAGAACCTTGTCCGTCAATCAACGCAAGGTTAGCTTAGGCCCCGAAGATCTTAATGGGGCCCATATTATGTGAGATTATTATGTGGAATATGTGGGATTTCATTGATAAAATAATAATGGGCGTGAGTATTTGTCTGAATGTGGGAGGCCTCCCTTTTCTTCTTTTTCCTCCTCCTCCGTATGTGACATGACACCTGTAGTGTCAGCTGCAAACGTTTAATTAAGTCAGGCGTTTCACAATATACTGTCTACTTACGTCTTAGTTGTTAAAAAAACGGTGAACGACCGCTCAAATAAAGCAAGCTATCTTAAAAGCTAATAATTTATTCTATAATTAGAGTTTTAATAGTACACCTTTCCTCCAAACCCACGACATATATCTCCATAATTCTAATTTAAAAGATGGCGTCGTAATTAACAAGGTGGAGTAAAAAGCTTAGATGTGGCAACACTGGCTATTTCCAGATATTTCCGCTATCAATACTGCGTTAACCTAGTTGATACTCAACCCAATTTCTTTTCTTTAAAGTAATAATATCGTTATATTAGTTACACGTGAAATAACAAATTAGTAAATGAAACAAACTTTTGATGGATTTTCTAGTGAAAAGGTGGTGGAAGTAGGTGCGTTATTTTTACCCGACTGTCAAAAAAAGGTTATTTTTTTATTTATTACGGATTAGCATCAGATTCGTTGCGTGTTTGAGTGCACGCACCAGTTGTAAGATAATGGCGGGTACACACAACTTGAATCGACGCGAACGACGGTTAACCGGAATGGACGTCACAGCGACTCTGAGTGCGATTCGTGATCATTACGGTATGCTCGATAGCGTGCGGTAATATCAACAAATCGCATTGGTTTCATTCGTTCATTTAGTATGCATACGATATATTATAACACAATTCCGACCAGGCGTCCTTTTTGAATAAATATGTGCACAATATGTGATTAAGTACTAAAGGATTATATGCAAGTTTTGGATGCAATTGGGATTTGTGCTCGAATGAAAATGGAGGAACTTTTTACAGATGACCACTCAACGAAAAATAATTATTTAAAGAGAATCAATAATAAAACAGTAGTTTCGTTTCGCACAGTAGTTCCGGTAGTTACAAAAGGCCGATATTATGTACACATAGTACCCAGTAATGCCCACATACACTCTATGAAAACACACCTGTGTCTCTGACAGCTGTAAACGAAACCGTATCAAAAATCGATTAGATACTCAACACGACACAATTATACATTGTTATCACACGTTGTGATGTTGACATTGCATTTAATGTTGTCGTATTAAACGTCTTATCGTATTTTCAACGATTGCAACCGATAAATCGAGATATGGGTGTTATCGGTCACTTTTGTCTTGGATAACAATCATTTAGGGCCTCTATTTTGTGATGACTTATTTAAAACAACAAATAAAATAAATTGAATGTGTAGGTACCAATATCTTTCGGGGTGCGAGGGATATGCTCTATGGGCAACCTTACACCCTTCGGTCTGAAGACCCGAGACGACGTGCGGCCCGACATAACAGCCCCCGCTGGCCGGCGGGTGGGGGGGGGGGGGAATCCGAAGGGATTTCCGCACGAAAGAAAAAAAAAACCGAAAAGGTACCAATTTCTATATTTTGGACTTGCTATTTTAAAAAACTAATAGGGTTTTATCTTATTGATTTCAACTGTCAAGGGTAATCAAGGACAAATCCTTGATTATTTCGTTTTCGCTTTGAAGACTTTCAAATCTGTTTTTTTTATAAATTTGGGTAAAGCACAATTAAATCCTTCATGTTTTTTTTTGCTTGTAATTCTGTTAGACTAAATGTTTGCAATAGCCAACCCTTCCAAATCTATAATAGGGATTTTTCGTGAAGGTATTGATTGATATTTTTACTATCATAGCTTTTAGTAATCTTCTGCTTGAGCAGTAATTAAAATCAGTAAAATATATAAAATGATACATACTTTTAAAAGCTTAATTATAATAAAGATCAAAAACTCTATCACGTCTGAGCAAATTTTGGTAGTCGTGTTGTTACGATACGCTATTATGGGATCTAGTGGGTTCAATTCCGACATTCCTATTCACCATAGCGTCGTGGGGTTTTAACACGCGTAAAAATAAATACTAAACTGTCTAACAGCTTATCTCAATAGAGATTTTCTTTGTTATTCCATTTACGTGTGTATATGAGTATTACAAAATGCCCGGGATGCGTTTCAATGCCTTTTCTTGTAGTCTTTCTTCGACACCTTCTTCTATCTTTTATCTAGACCTTCATTTAGACTTTCCCAGGTATGTGCACAATAATATGTCAAAGTTTCATCGCAATCGAATGAATTGTATAAGAAAGCATGCGAAAAAAGAGATTAAAAATTATTAATTCTAAATTTAAAAAGTAATTCATTTTTCAAATAAAAAAAAATAAATAATAAAAATTGGTTCATCCGTTCGTGAGTTAGGATGCCACGACAGACACACAGACACGTCAAACTTAATATCGTTTGTGCGTCGGGGCTTAAAAATGTTTACCGATATAACTATTATAAATGTTACAACATTTTTGTTACCTACTTGAAAATACTTGTAAACCATGCCGAAATCTTTATAAAACAACGACTGAAAAGATTTGAAAACTCGTGAAAGAGGTAGAAAATCAAGTTCTAGGCACGAAGCATGCAAATTTAGTTCACTAATTAATCTATATTTGGTGTAATACGTCTAGAAGCTGGGTTGTTCCAGGGCTTTCCTTCTAAGTATGCGCCTAACTCCCCGGCAATACAAGCAGACGGATAGAAACACCGTATACTTTTAACAGATTCTTGCCCGATGTAGATAACCACTTCACCATTGGTTTCGGTGAGCACAGGTGAGACAGGGATAGATTAAAGACTAGAATAATACATTAGCTACATTTTATCCCTGGAATTGGTTCCAATGCGTTGCGGGAACGGCCCTACTGAACCCTACGAACCTAGGGCGACTAGTGAAAAATAAGTCAAAGGTGTTACGTGGTTATAATATTTGCAGCACATTTTTTTGAAGAATACTCGTATAAAAATAAAACGTTGTCTATCCAAGTTACACATAAATATTTGTTATTATTCCTAGTACAGTTACAGTCCTACTCACTAGACGCAATACAATAATTGCACCAATTGAAACATGAATAAAAACAGTATCACACCTCATTACTGAATGCCACAACCTTGCACTTGAGTTTGCATCAGTGTTCTTGATTCCAATTAAACTACTTTTAAAAATAAGAATGCACTTAAAGCAAATTGTAATAAACTGATGTAGTTTTCTTTCCAAGCTTAACAAGGATTATTGTTCCATCATTGGTAGATATTCGACTCGGGTTCTTTAAGCGGGTCGTGAAAAAGCATCTGTCGAAGCCGTCAAGGCAGAGACCACCATAAGTACTATGACATTTAGGGTCGGCACCTGGAGGGCACGCCGCAATAGCGGCGGTAAGGCCCATCATGGAGGATTGGCTGGAGAGGCGACACGGAAGCCTCTCCTACCGACTGACGCAGGTGATCTCAGGGAAGGGGTGCTTCGGGGACCACCTGCATCGGATCAGGAAGGAGCCAACGCCTGAGTGTCATCACTGCGACGCGAGCGAGGACTCAGGGCTGCACACGCTGGCGGACTGCCCGGCGTGGGAGGCGCCGAGGCGTGACCTCGTGGCAGCCATCGGGGTGGGAGTCCTCTCGCTCGGCAGCATGATTGCGGCAATGGTGCGGAGCGCGAGCGCGTGGGCCGCCGCCGCCTCCTTCTGCGAGCATGTAATGCTCGCGAAGGAGGTGGCGGAGCGCGCCCGGGAGAGACTTAGAACTCTCCCGGTCCGCCGAGCCCGCAACTTGCTCGCCGCGCGTCGCAGGCAACTCAGGCGCCGGAGGTCGCTTAACGACCTCCGTCCTCCATGAGCGCAGGCCTGGGGGTGGCGGGTGAGGCCACCTGTCACCCCAGCAGAAGCAGGCCGGGACGGTGGGGCGACTAGCGCCCCTCCCCCAAACCGGGGCAAGACGGGGACACCGTGGTTCCCAAACCCGAGGGGGCCATCTCGAAACCGGAGATGGCCCAGGGTCAGTCGGGGTGCGAGGGATATGCTCTATGGGCAACCTTACACCCCGGCGTCTGTAGACCCGAGACGGCGTGTGGTTTTAGTCGGTTCAAGCCCGACATAACCGCCCCCGCTGGCACGCGGGGGGGTATCCGAAGGGATTTCCGCACGAAAAAAAAAAAAGGGACAGCACCTGGAAAAATGACCTCAAATTGTTGGACTTCATCCCAGCTTACCATCAGGCGGGGTGCAGTTAAATTGACCGATTAAATTCAATTTAATTTTTAAGCAATATGCTTACTTTTCCTATAGATTTTAGATCGGAAAAAGAGTACTTAAAATTTTAATTGAATTTATGTGGCGGAGTCATTAAAAACAATGTTTAAAAATGACTGTAAAGCCATTCATTGTTGCCGTAGTTAGCAAGAATTACGGTAAATGGCTCCAGCGTCGCCTTAAGACGTATATAATATATCGGAGAAATTCGAATATCTGGGACGTGTCTAGGTGGCTCAGTTGGTCATAATTTCTCTGGGACTGCTCGCGGGTTCAAGTCCCGTCCTAGATGTTCTCTTTGACCGTTTTAACTTAAAACAGCATATACTTTTTGGAAAATTCATGGAAAGCATAATACAAGGTGGCTAAACATCTGTTGATGATGACAGACTCATCATCTGTTAATTACGTTTGCATCCATCATGCATTTCATCACTTTGAAACCCGGGGTCCACTCTCAAACTACTACCTTCCACAATTGGGCTTATTTTGGATTTTATGGTAGCCTAGTGGTATGGGTAATGGACTGCTGAGACGAGGTCTCGGGTTCGATCCCAGGTTTTACCATGGCACACACCGATGACTTTTCGAAGTTATGTGTGTATTTATCGCAGGTTTATAAGTGCCCGGTTAATGGCAATAGGGTCGCCACCTATTACATTGGGACCTAAACATAAAATGGCGAAATGTGGGTGCTAGCACCTCTGCCTACCCCTTCGGGGATATAGGCGTGAGTTTATGTTATGTTATGTTATGACTGCCATCTAACCCCAAAAGGAAAGACTGCGCCAGAGCCTCGCCCGTCAATCAGCAGGTGTACCGGCTTGCAAGTGAGGTTGGGCTAGCCCCCAAAGATCTTAGCACCATACACCTAATGAGAAATTGTATTATGCATAGATTTAGATCGGAAAAAGAGAAATCTAAGTATACCTAGATGTTCTCTTTTTCCGATCTAAATCTATGCGAAATAGTTTAAAAATTTAATTGAATTGTATTATGTATTCAAAATTTAATGTGCTCAGTTCAGTTCAGTTCTTGGTTTATGGCTCCGCTTGCTTATTGGCTTGCGATTTTGCCAGTGTCGACGTCTAGGAGTGTCATAAACTTCAAGATAAAATAAAATAAAATGATCGGTTCAGAAATGAATAATAACAATAATATACATCAATATAAATTTTTCTTTTGCGTCAAAGTGATCTAAGATAACATTTTAAAGCTTAATATTGTTGAGTTTTATAAATTTGCAAAGTGTGAAATTTGTTGTGGGGGAGAATATTAGAGACAATATGGTCTTGAAAGAGGTAGGAAGGGGGATAACAGGGGGGAGAATATCGTAGAGAGAGCATTGTAGGTTAGGGCAGTAAAAAAAAATATGTGCCTGTGTACCTTAATGTGCTCACTGATACATTTAATTTTGAGTGACAGTAAACAACCGGTAATGGCAACATTGTAACATTGATCGAATGCCGAATTTCGAATGAACGAGAATAAATCTGTGTCAAAAATATTGAAAAAGTAATTACTCTCCGAGATAGTTTTATATTTCACATTTTAGACACTCGTTTACTTGTGGGAATTAAATTGAAAATATGCACTACTGAGGATTATACTTTAGAACCTGCAAAAATATATACCTTTTTTTTTTTTTTTTTATCGTGCGGAAATCCCCTCGGATACCCCCCCGTCGGCCAGCGGGGGTGGTTATGTCGGGCTTGCACCGACTAAAACCGCACGCCGTCTCTGGTCTTCAGACGCCGGGGTGTAAGGTTACCCATAGAGCATATCCCTCGCACCCCGGCTGACCCTGGGCCATCTCACCACTAACAGCATCGCTCATCCTGTCTCCTCTGAAAGCAGAGGAGTACGGAGAGCGATGTGTTCCCGCCACGTTGGGTATTGGCCGACGATCAATGCCAACCCTATGAAGGGGTGAAGGGGAAGCCATTGACCGCCGCCCAGGGTGTACCGGCCGCTCCGATTCCGTTCCCCCCGGACTGCAGCGGGATCGGAATCGGAGCGACATTCGAGGAGGTTACCCAACACACACCCCGCGAAAATATATACCTAGCTATTTGAACTCAAGTAGCTCGTAGCTCGGAGCTGATACCATCGGGATGAGGAATGTTTTTGTTTGTTGAAATTTAGGTTTCAGTATAAGGGGACCATTTATTTAAGTAAGTATATTACTGGAATGACGAACAAGGGAAATTATATAAGAAATAGTTGTTGCCCGTGGTTCCACTTGCATGAAATACCGCAATACCGTTTCCACGACTCATAGAAACTTAGTCCCGGGTTAAAAAGAAGCCTACGTTTGTGTTCCGGACTATAATCTATCTCTAGCACAGAGTGGCAATATTTTACACAGATCGTTTCTACGTAAAAAACAACATCGATCTATCCATCCATCCCCGCACACCTCTACTCTTTCTGGCACACTACCAAATTTATCATCATCTTAGTGTTGAGTTCCAGTTACATCCGAGGATTTCACCTCGGAGCCCGGGGTTCGATTTTCAGCTTTTCTTCCTCCATATCGCACGGTCTTGGGCATCCCTTGATTGATACGCATATCTTTTACAACGCCAAGCTTCTTGTGTCTACACCTCCTACCAGGGTCCGACGGAGGTGGCATTGTCAGATATTTGCTACCTTTTTTTTTTTTTTTTTTCTACGAAGCCAGGCGGTCGCCACAAAACGTAGCTAAGGCGACTCTCTTACATTTTATCTGCGATGTCACGGACAGAAGACTGTCGCCGAAGCAGGAGTTCCTCACGCGATCTTTATACGTGACTTCTGACTCCGAACATCCATCGCCGGCATCAAATCGGCTATCAAATTGAGCAACAATTTTTGTTTTGACTACTTACTAGGGTACTGGCTACAGTACCTAGTTATGTTAGGTTAGGACCAACCAATTATAACTATGCTATTAAACGAGCTCTACGAAACCTAACTGGTCTAATTTTTGTTCTAAACTGGTAGTCTGGTATAGTATACAGAGAAGGCTTTACTCACTGTATATCACTTACAAGGGGTAAGCAATTTGTCGCGTCTCTGTAATCGCGAAGAGTAATTGCTTCATGTGGGCGAAGCAACTCAATAAACCGCGTGTTGCGGCTCTATGTACTGATTTCTATATATACCTACTAGTAGACTGGTTGTACGGAACAAAAACATTGGTGTCACGAAAGACCACTAAGGATTAGCACTCATTATAGACAACACAGTCTTAAGACATACTAGTGCTCTACAAAAACATATGAGAGTGCGTACACTTAGAACAAAACAAAGTTGTCAAATTACCTAGAAGTCACGTCGAGACACAACTGTCTCCAGACTGTCTTGTCTCTAATCTGCGGTAGTCCAAATGGTAATAACTCAGTCTGTATGTAGGTATCTAGTCTGCGGTCCGTACCAAATTCGAAATTCAAAATTAATTTCCGCTTCACCCAGGAACCGTGACAAAATTCTTGTTCTAAACGACTTGTCTAGTAGTACCTTTTTTTCTTCTTGCGGAAATCCCCTCGGATACCCTCCCGCCGACCAGCGGGGATGGTTATGTCGGGCTTGAACCGATTAAAACCGCACGCCGTCTCGGGTCTTCAGACGCCGGGTGTAAGGTTGCCCATAGAGCATATCCCTCACACCCCGACTGACCCAGGGCCATCTCCGGTTTCCAGATGGCCCCTTATATATGAAAGTTATTGATAAGTAGCACGGTGGGGCGACTAGCGCGCCTCCCCCAAACCGGGGCAAGACGGGGACACCGTGGTTCCCAAACCCGAGGGGGCCATCTCGAAACCGGAGATGGCCCAGGGTCAGTCGGGGTGCGAGGGATATGCTCTATGGGCAACCTTACACCCCGGCGTCTGTAGACCCGAGACGGCGTGCGGTTTTAGTCGGTTCAAGCCCGACATAACCGCCCCCGCTGGCACGCGGGGGGGTATCCGAAGGGATTTCCGCACGATAAAAAAAAAAAAAAAAAATGGTACACTGCTACTTGCATGTAAAACAAACTTACATAATGTTTTGTTTCAAGTGAATTCACACTTGTAAAAAGATAGTAGCAATTATTAAATTAAACTGATAATATTACGATTCCCAGAAAGAACGCTGTTATCTTTTGTTTGAAAGCATTTTATAACGCGACGTCAACAATCTAAGGCGCTGATATAAACAAACTATGTTGTAACGATTCTGAACACAAAAATATTTTTGTCTACTTATCTTTTTGTCATTTTATATGTTTGTCTGTTTGTCCGCGATGAACACAAAATCTACTAACCGTATGTCAATGCGGTTTTTTCTATTGGAAAGGTCTTGTTTACACTTAAGCTCTGCTGTATGTTTGATTGCAATTGGTTAAGTAGAATTGAAGATATGCATTGGTTAGTACTTTATATGCTGCCGAATCGTTTATCCAATTGCGATTAAACTTTTCGACTTGTATATGTACCTACTTGGATTGACACATGGCGCGGAGCGCGAGCGCGTGGGCCGCCGCCACCTCCTTCTGCGAGCATGTAATGCTCGCGAAGGAGGTGGCGGAGCGCGCCCGGGAGAGACTTAGAACTCTCCCGGTCCGCCGAGCCCGCAACTTGCTCGCCGCGCGTCGCAGGCGACTCAGGCGCCGGAGGTCGCTTAACGACCTCCGTCCTCCATGAGCGCAGGCCTGGGGGTGGCGGGTGAGGCCACCTGTCACCCCAGCAGAAGCAAGCCGGGACGGTGGGGCGACTAGCGCCCCTCCCCCAAATCGGTGCAAGACGGGGACACCGTGGTTCCCAAACCCGAGGGGGCCATCTCGAAACCGGAGATGGCCCAGGGTCAGTCGGGGTGCGAGGGATATGCTCTATGGGCAACCTTACACCCCGGCGTCTGTAGACGGTTTTAGTCGGTTCAAGCCCGACATAACCGCCCCCGCTGGCACGCGGGGGGGTATCCGAAGGGATTTCCGCACGATAAAAAAAAAAAGGTACTATGTCTTCACGCACTACTTATAATTTACAGAATGTTTTTTTAGATTTTTTTCCGTGGGAAGCTTGCGAACCTTACCTGGTTATTTATAAAATCTTTAGCACAGACAATTTCAAAAATAGCTACCTTAAACTTTTTTTTTAATAGGTAAAATATTCCCCGGGGGTGGCAGGTGAGACCGCCTGTCACCCCAGCAGAAGCAGGCCGGGACGACGGGGCGATTAGCGCCCCTCCCCCAAACCGGGGCAAGATGGGGACACCGTGGTTCCCAAACCCGAGGGGGCCATCTCGAAACCGGAGATGGCCCAGGGTCAGTCGGGGTGCGAGGGATATGCTCTATGGGCAACCTTATATCTCGGCGTCTTTAGACCCGAGACGGCGTGCGGTTTTAGTCGGTTCAAGCCCGACATAACCGCCCCCGCTAGCCGGCGAGGGGATATCCGAAATGATTTCCGTACGAAAAAAAAAGGTAAAATATTCTGGACCCAAGCAACTTCTTTTGCAAGCCAATAAACTTGCTGATTGACGGAAGAGGCTTTCGCGCAGGCTTTCCTCTCGCGGTTGGGGGTCTGACGGCTCTGAAATTTTCGTAACCTTTTCAGTTATTTCATTTAGGTACTTATATTTTTCACAGTGACATCATTTGCATCCAAGTATAAATTTTTGCTCTACATATACTGTCTGCTTCTACTTTGTAAAATCAATTTAGAGTCAGATTGACCGTAGGTAGAAATTATATAAAAATTTAAATTAAAAAAAAAAAAGTTATAATTGGTAAACAAAGAGCGGCTTTCATCAATAATAATAATAATATATCAATTAATCAATTAAACTAAACGACGTTATTACTATTTACTCAATGAATTTTATTCAATGAACTGTGCCAGTTTAGGGCACCCAGTTTAGTGGAATGGATTTTCACTGGTGAAATCCAGTCTAAGACCGGACTTCACCCATGTCAGGAACTGCGATCAAGTTATTTAACCAACTTATCACGTCTATCTCAGTGAATGTAAGTGTAATGTACCTTCTAATGCAGTAAAATGTAAGGACCCAGTTTAGCTAAACCGATTTTCAATGTTGAAATCCATTGTAAGAATGTTTTAGTTCCAAAAACTCGCGTATATCCACAGTGAAGTGAGCGTGTATCGGTCTCAACTGTGGCTGGTCACGATCCTTCATTCGATGTCTCGAAGACTTCGCGACGGCGACCGGCGGCGGCGCGGCGACCGGTTCGGTCAGTTTTAGATCGGCCTGCGCCGACGCACGCTGCGCGACCGCGCACGCATCATCAAACATCACTTTTTATAATCACAAAACATTTGTATTATAAATAAAATCGTGCGACAGTGACTTAAATATAAATAGTATCTGTTATTCTAGTTTCATGTTCAAATTACTTTTCGGTGATATTGTTTTTTGCAAGTTTGCATCCTGTGTTGTGTACAGTTTGATCGGGTGAAATTTGTATCTCTGTGTGTCTCAACATCGTGTGTCGATTAGTACAACGATTTATCTTGATTCAACAAAAAGTGGTGAGTGGATATACCCATGAGCTTTCTTTGTTGTATTCTTTTTGAGCCTGGCGTATCTTGCCTGAATATGCATATCGTACAGACCTACATACCATGCAAGTAGATATAGTTATCTTGCATGAAGCAAGACGCAAGAGCAAAGAGCTCTTTTATAAACGTTATTGTCGTTCAATTTCCATTTCTGATACGAATGCGTTTGAATCAGATTGTTCTTGCTTTCTTATTGGAGTCTAAATGGAATCGTAAAAACTTTTTAATGAAGTCTGGAGTTATTTTATAAGTGTAAGGTTCCGTTTACGGTACTCTTGATTATTAGTAAGTTTTCATTCAATTTCCTTTTTATTTGTGGATGGTTGAAGCTTACAACTAAACGTAGGTACAATGAATTTTATTCAGTGAACTGTGCCAACATTTTATCTAGAACTCTACGATTTTTCTCAAAACAAAATTTTTATTCCTTCAAGTTCAATTTCCAGCATAGTGTCAGTGCCTAACTGCCTAAGCGCTGTATTTATATCTAGAACTCCACGGTTTTTTTTTGAAAACACCATTTTTATTATTCTAGGTTCGATTCGCAGGTTAGGCATAGTGTCAGTAACTGCAACACTGACAACACTGACAGCACGCAGTCTGGACACGTAGCCGGTAAATAGTAGGCACCTACTAACACTTATCTTTCTTTTTTTTTTCCGTACGGAAGTCCCCTCGGATACCCCCCGCCAGCCAGCGGGGGTGGTTTTGTCGGGCTTGAACCGACTAAAACCGCACGCCGTCTCGGGTCTTCAGACGCCGGGGTGTAAGGTTGTCCATAAAGCAAGGCACCTACTAACCCTTTTTTTTTACGTGCGGAAAAACCTTGGGATACCCCCCCTCCCGCCGGCCAGCGGGGACGGTTATGTCATGCATGAACCGACTAAAACCGCACGGTGTCCTGCCCAAGTGTCCAGTGCCGGGCACCCCGAGTAAGCCCTCGAAAGGATAACCCCAAAATATAACCGGTGGAATTTTTGTATTTGTGTTACCATTTGTATTCATATTACTAGTATTCGCTCTGACCCCTCCAGCTAAGCTAAACTGCTTGTGTCAGCAGTAGGTTCATGTCAGTAGTGTAACGACCACGATTCGAATTAGGAGCTCTCGATCGTAACGCCGACTCCCTAACCATTAAGCTATCTGCCTAGCTTTTAGGTTAACTTTCCAGAAAATAATCGCGAACTTATAGTTAATATAAGTAATTAAGTACCTTTCTTTTTTTTTTCGTGCGGAAATCCCTTCGGATACCCCCCCGCCGGCCAGCGGGGGCGGTTATGTCGGGCTCGAACCGACTAAAACCGCACGCCGTCTCGGGTCTACAGACGCCGGGGTGTAAGGATGCCCATAGAGCATATCCCTCGCACCCCGACTGACCCTGGGCCATCTCCGGTTTCGAGATGGCCCCCTCGGGTTTGGGAACCACGGTGTCCCCGTCTTGCCCCGGTTTGGGGAGGGGCGCTAGTAGCCCCACCGTCCCGGCCTGCTTCTGATGGGGTGACAGGCGGCCTCACCTGCCACCCCCAGGCCTGCGCTCATGGAGGACGGAGGTCCTTAAGCGACCTCCGTCGCAGTAATTAAGTACCTACTAAAGTTATACTGGCTCTATGCATTCACCAAGAATATATTAACAGGAAAACCCCTTGTCCGGAAATCTCAATTGAAACCTCACGAATATACACGCAGTTAAGCCTCCTTTAGCTTAAGCGCTATATTTTTTTTACGCAAAAAGAAGGGTGTTATAAGTTTGACGTCATGTCTGTGTGTTTGTGTATCTGTCTGTAGCATCGTAGCTCTCAAACGGATGGACGGATTTCAATGCGGTTCATGTAAAAGCCAGTTTCCTTGCGGTGGTTCTTAGCTATATTTGGTTAATGTCGGCCTAGCAGTGTAAGAGTATCAACTCTTTTCCAAAACGATGTAAGGCATTTTTAGCGTATGATTACTCGATTAAATGTTTTTTACTTTTTATGGGTAGTTCCTTAAACTATAAGTATTTTTTGGCGTAAGGGGTTTTTAATTTATGTGTTACTAGCGACCCGCCCCGGCTTCGCACGGGTGCAATGGATGTTATTATACATATAAACCTTCCTCTTCAATCACTCTATCTATTAAAAAAAACCGCATCTAAATCCGTTATGTAGTTTTAAAGATTTAAGCATACATAGGGATATAGGGATATAGGAACAGAGAAAGTAACTTTGTTTTTTTTTTATCGTGCGGTAATCCCTTCGGATACCCCCCCGCCGGCCAGCGGGGGCGGTTATGTCGGGCTTGAACCGACTAAAACCTCACGCCGTCTCGGGTCTACAGACGCCGGGGTGTAAGGTTGCCCATAGAGCATATCCCTCGCAGCTAATTTCGTATTTGCTCTTGACTCTCCTCTTAAATGCTATAACTACGTACTTGCATTAAACCTAAACGACTAGGCTTACACGTACTACAAACACATTTGTATATTATTAAGGTAACAAACAAGTACTTGATCTTCTGATAGCAAGCGGTTACCGCGGCTAATGAATACAAAAGATGTCATATTAATCATTACAGAGTAGTGCGGAGGGAAACGGGACAGAAAAGAGGTGAAAGAGATTGGGAAAAAGTTCTTTGGCATTATTACTGCTGAAGGGGGAGGGGGAGGGGGGGGGTTATTCGCAGCGAGACACAAATATGGTATTCTGCTGAACGATTAATGTGGGTCTGGCGTAGGCTTTCTACTCTGGGCTGGAGGGTCATATGGTGGTCCTTCCCATAAAAGGACCAATAAGAAAAAGAGCATCTGGGGAGAGGACCCCGCGCTCCCAACTGCAAGCTCTGGATGCACGGTTGGCGCTCGTATTTTATATTCCGTGACTAGGCTGACACGACAGACGTTGTCTGCCTTATATTTATAACCATGTATACCGACTTTATCATATAATAATAGCCTAGTGGTGTACGTAACGGACTGCTGAGACGAGGTCTCGAGTTCGATCCCCAGTCGCCCCGGGCACACACCTCTGACTTTTCGTAGTTATGTAAGTAATTAAAAATGTTAATTATCGCTCGCTAAGTAATGTGCCCAGTAGATGGCAATAGGCTCGCCCCTTATTACATTGGGACCTAAAAACATAACTGGCGAATCGTGGGTGTGTAATACACCTCTGACTACCCCTTCGGGGATACAGGCGTGAAGAGTGAACGTATAATATAATAATATTCTATGACATTCTACACAGCGCTTTCTAGACCCAAAGTAAGCGTAGTTTAACTAGCTTGTGTTATGGGTTCCAGAATGCGGATAAACACACTTAAATACTTCTTTTTTTTTTGTGAATACATACATATTATACATAGAAACACCCAGACCAATGCAAATAGACATATTCATGCATACAAATATTTGCACTGAGCAGGAATCGAACCCGCGCCCCCAGTCGTAGCAGTCGAATGCACTACCGCTACGCCACAGTCTATCAAAACTTACCAAAATGCCATTTAATTGAACGTTAATTTTATGCGTAATTGCCCTGGACTAACCGTGATAAACAAACCATTGTCAAACTTACCGTAAAAATTACTACAAATTTTCCCGTGAAATCTGTACTAAGAATAAATGTCTTAATTATTTTATCAATATAGGTATTTCCGAACGTCGGGTGCGAGGGATATGCTCTATGGGCTACCTTACACCCCGGCGTCTTAAGACCCGAGACGGCGTGCTGTTTTAGTCGGTTCGGGCCCGACATAACCACCCCCGCTGGCCGCACGAAAAAAAAAGGGTACTTCCGAACGATACATTGGTTAATGTGTCAATTGTGCCAATTATAAACGACTGACAGGTATGTCAAACGTCATAAGTTACATTATAAAAGTTAATGTAATCATTAAGATTTTCGTTGTTCCTAATTTTCTACGCACCTTTCTTAAGTTTTTCTTTCGTAAGAACCCTCTTTTGACAGTAGAAAACACAGTAAGAAAGTTACTAACGAAATCGGTCCAGCAGTCCACGCGTGATGGACACTATATTTACTAAGGTAAATATATAGGGATTCATTTTTAAATACCTATATATAGATAGATATTAATTATTATTTCAATGAAATTTTTAAGCAATTGGTATTCTTACTTTATCTATACATTTAGATCGGAAAGAGAGAACATCTAGGACGGGACTTGAACCCGCGACCAGTCCCTTACAGGGGGGAATGCTCTTACCAACTGAGCCATCTAGACACGTCCCAGGTATTTAAAAATTCTCCGATATATTATTATTATTATTAGTTATTCATCATCAGCCGAGCGATTGTCCGGTTGCGTAAAAAGTTTACACATGGAGCCCGGGGTCCGCTTATTATTTTGATTGGTTTGTTGGCTTTTACGAGAGCGACTGCCCTCTCTCCCTCTAGGCCGAAGAGGAAAACCTGCGCCGGAGCCTTATTCGTTGTTTGGCAGGTGCAGTGACTAGCAGGCGAGGTCCAAGACCTTGGACTGTTTACATGTATTGTTATTGTAGTATTATTTGACTAATTATATTTTGTAGACGACCTCCATGGCGTGGCGATAGACCGTTCGACTGCTACGTCGGAGTCTCGAATTTGATTCCCGATCAATGCAAATATTAGTATGCATGAATATGTCTATTTGTATTGGTCTGGGTTTTCTATTTATAATATGTACATGTTAACAAAAAAAAATGTATGTCAGTATGTTTACCCGCATTCTAGAACCCATATCGCAAGCTACTTAAGCTATGCTTACTTTGGTTCAAGATAGCGCTGTGTATGGCAACAGATTACTTAATGTATGGCTGTGTGGAATATCGTAGAATATTTATTTATTGTTGGTGATTCTTTGAACTAAATTAATTACAAGATATTATGCACCCTAAGCTGTCATCATCGACATTATTCCATACCTAGACGTATTGATTGAAGTAATCTCAATGTAATGTTTACAAAATCAAAGATTAAATTCATCTGAATCATTTTCATAAACTCGTAACTCAAAAGCCGTGTGCATAATGACATCAGTCACAGAGTAAAGAGGTTTGTGAGGTCATTACACCATAAAGAACATTATTTGCGAGTGAAATAAATGCTTACAGTGTTTGTTATATTGGTATAAAACTACATATTTAATAGACAACTTTGTACTTTCATTCATAATTAAATTATTATTATTTAATAATGAATGTGTATAGATTCTAGCGCCCCTCCCCTCCGTCCTCCATGAGTGCAGGCCTGGGGGTGGCAGGTGAGGCCGCCTGTGGGGTGGGGCGACTAGCGCCCCTCCCCTAAACCGGGGCAAGACGGGGACATCGTGGTGCCCAAACCCGAGGGAGCCATCTTGAAACCGGAGATGGCCCAGGGTCAGTCGAGGTGCGAGGGATATGCTCTATGGGCAACCTTACACCCCGGCGTCTGAAGACCCGAGACGGCGTGCGGTTTTAGTCGGTTCAAACCCGACATAACCACCCCCGCTGGCCGGCGGGGGGGGGGGGTATCCGAAGGGATTTCCGCACGAAAAAAAAAGGTACTGTTTACTTTACCTACTAATAATTGGGGTGGTTATGGGATTCCACCAAGATCTTCCGGGTTTAAGCCAACCTCTCATACAAGCCGATACACATGCCGATTGATGAATGAGACTGGTGCGGTCTTTCCTCTTGGGGTTAGGGGGGTCAGATGGTTGTCGCTCCCGTAAAGACCAATCAAGTATAAGCTTTGGACGCAACCGGGACTAACGCTATGAAGATGATAATGACTTACTTATAATTTCAATTATATAATTATACAATTCTTCATAACCCGTGGAGCCACACTAACAGGCAACGTATTTTTTTTTAACTTTTTTTTAATATTTAGTCCGTCAAATTGACTGCACCCCGCCTGATGGTAAGCTGAGGTGAAGTCCAAAAAGTGGTGGCCACCGTTTCCAGAGATTGTCCCCAGAACGGTGGCCCCTGCCTAGACGGCCTCAACAGATGTTTTTTCACGCCCCGCTGAAAGAACCCCCAGATGGATGTCAATGCCCACTATCGCGATAAGTATTGCGTTAAATATTTTGCATACATCTAATTATTGCGTTGACTTGTGGCTACACCTACGTTGAACGTCCATTATTGCGATAATTAACGGCATTTCCCGTGCTCTAGCATATTTTTTTTTTTACTAGGTTTGGAAGCGTCTGATAGTCTCCCATCCAGATACCAATCCAAGTGAGCTAAACCAAAGGTCGCGGGTTCGATTACCGCTCAGTGCAAATATGTATATTTGCATTGGTCTGGGTGTTTCTATGTATAATATGTATGTATTTACAAAAAAAAAGTATTTAAGTATGTTTATCCGCATTCTAGAACCCATATGACAAGCTCTGCTTAGTTTGGGTCTAGATGGCGTTGTGTACTTTGTCGTACAATATTTATTTATTTAAATCTGGGAACACAGTTGATACAGTTGCAAATCTTGTTATTCATCATGATACAGTTATCAGTTATATTTAATTTAAATAATATCTACTTATACATACAAATAAATACCATTGAAGTGTCTGTTTGTAATATTAAAATAACAGATTTTTAATGATTGCACAATACATGATACTTATAACAAAAAAAAACAATTTTTATTTTGTTTTGTCTGTCTGTTTGTCTTTCTGACTGTATAAAAGAGGTAATCTCTGGAACAGCTGGGCCTATTTTGATGGGACTTTCACTGGCAGATAGTTAATGTTACAAGGCATAACATAAGCTACTTTATTTTAGAAAAATGATTAGGGTTCCGCGCAAAAAAATTACAAGCCACAGAATTGTGAATAAAATCTGATTTACTCTCGAACGGCTGGGCCAATTTTGACGGCACTTTTACTGGTAGATAGATAATTTTACAAGGCGTAACATAGGTTACTTTAATTTAAGAAAAATAATTAGTGTTCCGCGCAAAAAAATCAAACCCTAAAATTGTAAATAACATCGAAAATTAAAATCCACGCGGATCAAGTCGCGGGCAACGCTAGTTATCAATAAATCAATTAATTCGACGACGTTATTCCCAGAAGAATGCAAAGCAGCAGCAATAACAAATAAGCATATAAGTGCAATTTTTTATCCCCCTGCCAGCAAAAGGGCTGGTTTTAGAAATGTAAAAATTAAATCCCCTCCTTGCCGTAATTTGATTTCTTTTGACTTTTAGGAGCGACTACCATCGGGCCTCCAAAACCCGAGAGGTCCGTCAATCAGCATGTGTTGGCTTGCAGGCGAGGTACGAGTACGTACCGGGAAGAACTTGGTGATAATTTGTTACTTCCAACTGTCTTTCTGTTGCACTGATGCTAAAAACCGATCTCTGAATATAAACGTAACGGTTGCGATAATAACGTGCATAGTTACAAAAGCATTGTTATACGCAGATAGCTGTCTGGCAGCGCTAAAGCACGTTCCTAGAACTAAATACGTATAGACATGCAATCGTTTCGGTAATAACGGTAACTACCTATGTTATTGCGAAATTTGATATAAAAAAAAAGAATTGGTTTATTTGAACGGTTTTTGAAGTGAATTGTTGAATTTCTTTAGGCGTGTTGAGCACTTTTTGTATAGGCAAAAATCATGTAACTCGCGTCATAGTCACGTTCTATCACGGTTTCCATATTCAAAAATGGATAGATGAATGGATGGAAGAAGGGATTTCAGAGGGCGGCAGGGAGGGAAGGAGGCAGGGAGGCACGGAGAGATGGAAGGATCCCTTCTTCCAGGAAGGGATGTATCATGACGATTAAAAAAATACACACGTAATTGTTCAAGTTTTCACTTCTGTCGGCACTCCCGGAGTGCCACTGTTTTTTTTTGTGGAAGCGATGAAAGTCACTTTCATCACTTCAAAAAAAAGTACATAAATATATTATTCTTATCTACCCTCATATTACCGTCGAAGTTTATCTTCATCAGAGCACTACGAAACAGAAGCAAACCGATCTTAACCGTACTTTCACTTTGCTTCCCGGTGACGACGTGAACGTGCCAAGTCAAAAGCCGGGTAAGTACAGTCAACGACAAAAGTTGATTAACACTTAATTATTTACAAACCTTTTTCACATTGGAATACACGTACCGAATATTGATGTATAAGCAGCTTTATTATCCCTAGAGGACAGAGTTAATTTATTTCGTGTTTTATTAAAGGTTTAAGAGCTAAGATGATCAAGAAATTGGAATTTGTATAGCTACTTTTGTCATTGACTGTACTTCACCTATGTTTATGTACAGTACAAGACCCTACCAAAGTCTTTGGGGTCCAATCCAACCTCACCTGCAAGTTAGTTCACCGGCTAAACAACAGACCACGCGCTGGCGCAGGTTTTTCTTTAGGGTTGGTAGGTGAGACGGTAGTCGCTCGCGGAAAAGTCAATATATCAATAAAAAACCATAAGTGGACCTTGGTCTATAAAGTGCACACTTTGGACGCACCTAGGAAATCGCTATGAGGATAAAGATGATGCGCATTCTAGAACCCATATTACAAGCTGTGCTTAGTTTAGATAACGCTAGTGTAGTACTCGTATCTCCCCGAATATTATAAACTATTGCTAATTAATTACAATCGCTTTTTTTTTCTAACTGACGCTATATCGGTATACGCATCAATATACTTCCATATAACTGTACGAGTGCTATAAAAAACGGATAACGTAAATATTCTATTGAACAGTATGGGTTCAGGGACCTCGCAAGAGGCCTAGTGGTTACAGTGTTGCAAACATGGTGGGGGATTAGTGGATTAACTCTTTAGATCATCTGTGGACCTGACGAGTTGGTAATGAAATATTCGCTGCGAAAAGGGAGTTTATCAGCATTTAACACCTTAGTGCGGAGTTGAAACACAAAATTAATTACTTCATCAGTTCACATGGATCTTTGAACTTAATAACGTAAGCGACAACAACAGTTGATAGGAAAATCATTGTGCTGTAGAATGTTTCTGTTGTGGTTTAGGACGTTTTTTCTATAAAAAGTTGCAACTTTTTATAGAAAAAACGTCCTAAACCACTACACTTGTACCTTGTACCTTGTCACTTGTACCTTTTATCTTTCAACCGTCAATATATATTCACACCTGCATATCCTTTGTGCGCAACAGCTCGAATAAAAGAAAGCGTCACCGAAAAATCAGTTCATGTCAACATTTTCTCCAAGACATGCTTCATAGAATACCGGCAAGAATCAAACACCATCCACTCAACATCACGCCACAGTTAGCGACCAACCATGTTAGGATTTAAAAATAGGCCCTTACACTATTTTGGTCCGCACGAGCCTCTGGTGTGACTTTCCTCTCGGGGTTGCGGGTATTCAGAAGGCAGTCGTCCCCGGAAAATCCAAGATGTAGAAAAGTCTAAAGAAATAGCAGGAGAGTGGACCTCAGACTCCAAAGTGCAAGCTGTGATGATAATAATGGTGATGATAATATCTAGTATGATACTTTTTTTTTCATTTAGAATTGTCTATCGAAATGAAATAATTTTTTGGAAATGCCATGGCAAAAATCTGCACCCAAATAGGCGTTATTTGTGCTCGAACAGTTAATAAAATATATTTAAAATCTAGGTCAACTTAAATTTTTCTTATATAATAGGTAATACTATTTAACTGCACATATCATAAACACAATAATCATTTATGTTTTTGCTAAATTGACAGTTTGTGCAGAAAATGTGCAGTCTGACAGCTGGCCCAGAAGGAAAGTGAGTCATGAAAGCTATAAGCATTTCTAAGAACTTCTAATAAGAGCAGCAGGAAAACGATAGAGATACACCATTTTAAATGTGACTTGTTGTGTTAAACGACCCAAGTACCATGGCCTGTGAACGTTTGCCACCTATAGAAGGAAAGAGGAAAAGACGAAAGGAAAGGAAGGAAGGAAATAAATAAATAAATATAAACATAACATAACACATAACTTCACGCCTGTATCCCCGAAGGGGTAGGCAGATGTGTATTATACACCCACAATTCGCCAGTTATGTTAAGGTACCAATGTAATAGGGGGCGAGCCTATTGCCATCTACCGGGCACATAAATAAGTATATTATTTACTTTTTACCTTTTATATCAATTTTCTTAAGAGAGGAGTTCTTCAAGGCTCAGTATTGGGTCCTGACTTTATTTTTGCACTGCTCAAAACCGACCAACTTTATAACATAATTTAATTATAATAATGCACCCAGACGAAGTAACTGAACACTTAATTAAATAGTGAACTCTCTTTAAACTAACAAGTTAATTTAAAGATTATTATTATAAGATGTTAACTAACATTTACCGCCTTAATTATGACTTCGCAACTCGTTCGAGACCACCAAAGAGATTCAATCAAAACAAAAACCGTACAAGCAATTAGCTCTCCACACACATTAAAAAGCTTCACACGGAAAGAAATAAATTAAGACAAATCTAAATCA
The DNA here is from genome assembly GCA_946251805.1 of Cybosia mesomella. NCBI lineage: Eukaryota > Metazoa > Arthropoda > Insecta > Lepidoptera > Erebidae > Cybosia > Cybosia mesomella. The sequence goes on from OX276409.1 coordinate 18,644,501, forward strand.
AATACATGATAGAAGTATGATAGTTGACGTCATAATAAAAAAAGTAAATGAGTTATTATAAGGTAACGGTGAATTGAGACTAAATGGTACGCTGTATGGGGCTTTGTTGAGAACTGGTTTAGATATCATCTGCGCTAAAGTAAGGTTTGGCTTTAAGTACAGTATAAATTGGGAGACAATGCATTAAGTTCAATTCACTGATCTTTATTAATATTACGAAACTGAGAAGTTAGTACTGTTGAATGAGTAATTAAAGAGTGGAGTTTTTATATAAGGTGTCACAAAATTAGGTCTCTGAATTTGGTGAGATGACTTGGTATCGACAAAATATGTATTTGAAATAAAAAAAACGGGTAAAATGAAAATCGCCAAAATGTCGCCATTTTTTAGGGTTCCGTTGCCAAATGGCAAAAAACGGAACCCTTATAATTCGTCATGTCTGTCTGTCTGTCCGTCCGTATGTCACAGCCACTTTTTCCGAAACTATAAGAACTATGCTGTTGAAACTTGGTAAGTAGATGTTGAGATTTCACACAAAAATAGAAAAAAACAATAAATTTTGGGGGCTTCCCATACTTAGAACTGAAACTCTACATTTTTTTTTTATCTAACCCTTGCGTATGGGTCTTCAAAAATTATATTGAGGTTTCTAAAATAATTATTCTCTAAAATAAATAGTTTGCGCGAGAGATACTTCCAAAGTGGTAAAATGTGTGTCCTGTAACTTCTAAAATAAGAGAATGATAAAACTAAAAAAAAATATGTGATGTACGTTACCATGTAAACTTGGTTTACCGACCACCGAAAATTGGTTTGAACAAGATCTAGTAAGTAGTATTTTTTTAATACGTCATAAATCGTATAACGCAATTTACTTTTCACTCAATCAACTCAAATATAAAAATTAAAAAAGAAAACATTATTATGTTACTTGCTGCTAAGGAACCCTTAATGGGCGAGTACGACTCGCACTTGGCCGCTTTTTTAAGAATATTCAATAGTTAGAAGTTACTAGAAATAAGGAGAATCTACCATGCACCCCCAGTTTGTCAATCTCCACGGAAGCAAAAGCATCCATTGAAATGTTACATTTTGGGGTTGCAACAGTCAGATAACGCTATTTTATTTTTGGGATGTTTAGAGCGGGTTAGTGTTAAGTTAAATCCAAGGTTGTGGGGTCTCAACCCTTGCACGAGGCTGCCATCTTGAAAAAGAGGAGTGGATTGTTTTTACACTTTATCGGATAAACTATGCGTCGCACAATAAAATTGTAGAAGTTTTGCTGCTAGTTCTCTTATTTTTGCACGCTAAGCCTTAAAAAATGTAACATTTCAATGGACTTTGAACTTCTATACTATCGCGATTTATTTGGTGTTTTTGTATTATTTATCACTGTAAATAATAAAATATCACCAAATAAATCACGATAGAATCCGTTAAAAATACTTTAATTTCAATGCGTTACATTCGTGTAAACTTCAGACAATATCATTTAAATGGACTATTATAATCCAAATAGGAAGAAATGCTTAATCAAACCCCATAAAGCAAGAAGGTTGCTTACCAAAGGGAGCAACCTCCAAATAATTAATGTACTGTATTCCGCTGATGCAAAGTAAAATCTTAACTCATGTTTCGCCCCTACAAGAGGTCCCTACCAACCTTTCCTTATGTGAAAATTGAGATTAATTACACAAAAACATGAGCCTGTCCACCTCCTTACGTCAAAAAGAAGAAAGATTGGCATTTTATTCAATAGCTACAATTTACAAAGAAGCCCTGCATTTTCCTTGTTACTTAACACATCAATAACCAGTCTCAGGATTGATGTCTGCTGCAAAAAAGGGTAAAGGACGAAATGGCTTTGTTTATTGCAAGGGTTCTGTACATATATCTATACAGGTACATAGTTATTACTATATGTATAGCCTTTGCTTGCACTTTGATGGACAGGGTCTGCTCTCCTACTCTTGATATTTATGTGGCTCATCTTGGCTTTTACGGTAGCGACTGACGTCTGACTCAAACCCAGATAGGAAAGCCTATGCTAGAGCCTAATCCATCAATCAACAGGTGTGCGAATATCAGGCGAGGTTGGCTTGTACCCTTTTTTTTCCTTGCGGAAACCCCCTCGGGCTTCACCTCACCGGAGCTAACGGTGAGGTGGGCGTGTCGGAGTCGAACTGACTAAAACCGCACGGTGTTTCGTCACATCGGCCTGCGTAGCCGGGGTACCTGGTGTGCCCTAGAAAGGATATCCCAGAGACCCCGACCGGCCCCGGCCGCCAGTGGTGGCGACCCCGACGTGATGTAAGGGATCTAAATCCTCTCCCCTATAGAGAAACACAACGCGCCGCCACCCTGGGCCTGCTTCTGCTAAGGTGACGACTAAGGTTGGCTTGTGCCCTAAAGATTTTGGTGGAATAATACACTCTTATTTTACTTGCGATATCGGACTCAAATTGCGACCTTACCTTGCTACGGAGCTTTTGCATTTTGTCCAAATAATCATCATAGTGATTTTCCAGTTCAAAGTTTGCACTTTGGAGCCCGAGATCCGCTTATTTTTTTTATTTTTTTTTAAGAATGATAGGCTAACGTTTGACCTCTATCTCATCTGTACGTAAGTGACGATGTGGTCTACGATGGAACACGTTTGCCTAGAAGGAACCTATTCACTCGAGACTTGAAGATTGTTTATGATTGGTATGTCAGTTTTCCAGGAGTGACTGCCGTCTGATCTACCAATCCTGAGAGGATAGTCTGAGCAGAGCCTCATCCATTGTTTAGCTGGCGCACCAACTTGCAGGTGACGTTTGCTGGGGCCTCAAGTAAGTTGGACACTTAATTAAATAGTGAGAGGATAAAGCAAAAACAATTATTTAAGAGGTTCTTAAAATTCCTGGTATTGAACCCTAAAAATAAAATTAAGTGAAAGTTTACGAAAATGGGAACATGTAAACTACAATTAAAGGCCAGTAGCGATTGAGGTATTATACTGACATTTCTTTTTAATCGATTAATTACAAGAGTCATGGAATTAAAATTTTACAGCCGAATCTGGTAGCGACGACTAATTAAGTCGACATTTATAATAAATGATAATGTTATTTATGTGTTTTGAAGCACAATTCTCGATATAAAAAATGTCACAATACGGTCCCGTATCCATAAAATTCTAATTTTAATGTCCCAAAATATGTTAGCGGTATCAACAAGTCAACGAAATAGGTAAATGACCATAGATTTTGAGATCATGACTCACATAATAAGTAGATTATTGTATAAATTAATATATATATACAGTATTTAAGATGGCAAACATGCTAATGATCCTTTTGGATGCTTACCCTAAAGGGGCATGAACTTTTTTCGATCTTAAAAAGAGCTTACCGTTTGGTTAACGCTAAGCACCTACCCAAAACGCTTATCGGTAAGCGCTTACCTAAATAGTTATATGTGAAAATGTATTTCATTAGGATATTGTCTAGAAAGCGCAGTAGGTACTTTTAAATACATAATTGCTGTCTTTATCGACTTGCGGTATTTGCACGGTTATGTGTGAGACAGTGTGATATTTTGAACAATTTTCAATCGTAATATTTTAATTTACAAGATACTTCAACACAGTACTGCTATAGTACATATGAATCACTTCATTTTAACAGCGCAGTGGGTAACCAGAATTTCCTATTTGCTGTCTGTTGTCTGTTTACAAAATGCCTTTGTATTTAATTATCACTACTTATGGTATAAAATAATAAGTATCTTCACTTTATATAGAACGTGGTGCCGGTAGTATCCTCTTAAATAAAATGTATTTACACATTCTAGGTATTATTATAAAATTGTAAATTAGTTGTGTCTGTAAGTTCTTTTTTTTTTGAAAAGAATATTAGTAACCGAAATTACTAATATTCCCCCTAACCCCTCCAGTTTAATCGCTTGTGTTAGGAGTGGGTCCACCTTGGTAGTGTAATGGCTAGGATTCGAAACCAGTACCTCTCGATCGTAGGGTTGACTCCCTAACCAGGGAGTCAACCCTACGACGCTTACCTAAGCTACCACATTGGAGATATGAAAAAAGTATACATGAATTGAAAGAAAGGTCTTAATCAGACTTAAATTCCTCCGTATACTTGATTGCTATTAAGTAGAACCGGACATATGACCACAAAATGAAAACTTACCTCCGCGCGGGCCGAACCGCGGGCTTCAGCTACTTTAAAATAAAATTCCAAGTCGCCGGGCTAGTGATATCCTCTTAAATAAAATTTATTTGTATTTGGAAGAAAATTCCAAGTAAAACTAAAGCAATAATAGAACACCAAATCTATATGTAACTGCATAAATATTCCATTTAATTTTTGTTATTTATTCATAATGACTGTTTTACTTGATATTTATTTGACTTCGGTATTTAATTCTATGTTTTATAGAAGCTGTTTAAATATAAATGGTTCCGAAACCTATTACTATTAATTACATCTATAAACTGGATTAATTCTTATCAAGTTTATCATCTACTTCACCTACAAGTAGCTGAACGCAGATAACCTGCCTAATTGTGTAAACCACAGATACACAGTAGTCTAGATAGGTGAAATCTGAGCGTGTCATTTTTTCGCCACCAACGATAACGTCATGCCATTTAGCAATAATTGGGAACTTATATTGCACGAATTAAACTAGGGGCGCAATCGCAATGCATTCTGCTGTTGCAATGTTGAGCTGAGAGTGCACTACATGATTACCTATAATTCTTTTTTCGGTGGTTATTCCTCCGTTGCTCGACCGACTTTCAATTTTCTTTTTCTGTCTTATGTCAATAAAGTTGCACATTTTGGCGCCAAAATCGTGGTCTCAACAATGATAATTTTGGAGAAATCAAATTTTGAAATTTTTGAATTCGTCCATGGTATGTTCGATTTTCAATTGTATTTTGTTTAAACCTTTCGGGTATCAAGTTGTATTTACATGACAAATTTGGTCAAAATTGGTCGATTAGTTTAGGAGGAGTAGCGCCACAACCGAAATACACCGAATGAGCGAGTGAGCAATCGCTCGACTTCGCTTCACTCTCAGCTCAATTATTTAGCTAAACTTATAAAAATAAAGACACAGGTGGTAAATATACATCCGTTCTTATATGTTCGTGTTATTTTTAATAATTCACCCAATCACTAATACTAAATTATTGGACATATATGAAGTGGCGTCATACTTCTTTGTTTCATACAAGTTTCAATAGATTTAATTGCAATAGTTCTTACCGTTTTGATCTATACCTACTAATATTATATAGAGAGAGGCCGAATTTTGTGAGTTTGTTTATTTATTTATTAATTATATGCTTTATTGCACACCAGGTAAACAGAATATAAATAAATAAAAATCTAGGACATATTATACAACACCATCTAGACTCAAACTAAGCAGAGCTTGTCATAATTCTGCCTGCAATCAATGGAAGGCAGAATGCACAATTCGACATTTTTATGTTGACATCGACCGGCAAGGAATGTGTATACTGAAATAAGTGCTTAACAACTGTTGCCCTACACCAATTTAACGATACACCGTAATGGAAGGCTTGCTATATCTAGCCCATTCTAAACCTATGGTGTAAATAGATCATTTATTTTTAATATTTGGTGACAATGACCTTAATCAGGCGTATGTTACAACAACTACGAGACTTAATTATACTTAAAATATTTGGTAGTGTTTATTTTGTATATATTCTTTCATATAAGTCGGTAATTTATCTGAAGCTTTGTACAGGAAACCGTCGCGTTGTAATTACTAAGCAGAATAATAAATAAAATGGAGCATAATATTTATTCTCATAAAAATAATAAAAATAGTTTCAAATTTGTATCTATAACCAATACTGGTACATACATAAAGAGACTAGATGTGCCCGCGACTTCGTTCGGGTGGACTTACTTACATCTGGGTTTTTTTTTGCGCGTGAACCTACTTCTCGTTTTGAAATAAATAAACTTTTGTTACACCTTATAATATTAGCTATGTGCCAGTGAAAGTCTCTTCAAAACCGGCCCAGCCGTTCCAGAGATTACATATTTCAAACAGCCAAATTGGTTTTTGTTGTAAGTGCCGTGTATACATTCAAATGAATATGCATAAGAATGTTAAACGAATGTTAAATATTGAAAAGCTATTATTTTAACGTCACAAACAGACACTTCAATTTTATTTATTTGCATAGATTAGTATCTAGTAGTGGAGGGATAGCGCTGGCCCTAATAGTGCACTTATTGGACGGTCGGTGAAATTTTTTAATATTTTGATGAAATTTCATAAATTTGGATGAGCACCTACCATGGTCTGATTCAATCCCTTCAAGTATCCTACTGATTAATATGACTTCCTATTTAAATGACGAAAAAAAAAGAAAAAAACCTGATCTAGAATATTTAACGCAATGTCCGTCAAAGAGTTATTACTTGCGGAAGTTTACGCAAATATCCACAGATCGCAATAAAAATACTTTTATCGCATTTTATCGCGATTTATTGCTTGATAATTTTGTATTTATACTTTTGCCGACACTTCGGCAGCTTGTTATTTTTTGGTAGTAAAATCAACTCGTATGCCGTCATAGCAAAAGTATGAGTCTTATATCCGTCTGTCTGTATACCCTGTTTGTGTGTGTGTGTTCATCGGTTTCTGCAGCTGTAGATTACTACCTACAGAAAATAGGAGAAAAGATAATTGTTGTTAGGTTTTTCAAAGAAACTAGGAAAAATATGATCGAAGTAATTCAATTACTTGTAGTTTAGCTGGATAACTCTGAAATATGCTCGGCAGTACCTAAATAGGTACTATCACCAAGCCTTTTGGGGGCGAAGTCAACCTCATCTGCCAAATTGGCGGACGAGGATCTGGCGCAGACTTTCTCTTCGAGGTTGAGGGGTCAAACGGCAGTCGTTCCCATAAAAGTCATAGAACGTCATACTGAAAGGAGGAGAAAGAGTAAGCGGACTTCGGTACCTATCCGAGGTGATAGCCTTGAATGCAATCCCACGCAGATTCATCATCATCATACTCACAGCGATTTACCTGTTGCGTCTTGAACCTAGGAGACCGAGGTCCGTTTATTGTTTTTGATTGATATGTTGGCTTTTCCGGGAGCGACTACCATACCGTCTGACTTTCCAACCCTGAGAGGAAAGCCTGCAGCAGAGCCTCAGTTTTTCAGCAGGTGCACCGACTTACAGGTGCGGTAGGTTTAGGCCTCAAGGATGTTGGTAGGGCCCTCTACACCCCTTTCATTATTGCCTTTTCTTTTTTCTTTCGTGCGGAAATCGCTTCGGATACCCCCCCCCCCCCCGCCGGCCAGTGAGGATGGTTATGTCGGGCTTGTGCCTAATACTATTTATTACAGACTCGATGACAGAACTATAAGAATAATCTATCTCTGTGCCAAATTTCATCCAAATCAAAACATTATGTGCAAGAAATCTAGCTCTCTGTTTTTTTTAATCCTGTTGTATCTTGACAGGCATGGGGTTGCCATCACCAATCATATCTTAAACTAGTATACCTTAAAACTACTTAATATAAAATAGACTTATTACATTCAAATTATCGAGCTTAAACTTAAAACCCAAATCCCAGCAGTGGTGTCCTGTGACCTCACTGCTGTAGACTGTTGGCTGATGCGGCCTAACGAAACAACCTCTTTGCCACATGCAACTCGTAGAGATATCATTTCAGATTTGCAATTTCTCGAAGATAGTATAGGTATCTGATAAACTGAATATAATCTTCTCTTTATCAGTCAATGCGCCAATATGTTCTTATTATAACTAAGAATTTTCCACATATCTACATAATAGACAGACAAAGTGATGGTATTATCATAGACTTTATAAGAATCGACTTCAAAATCAACGGGGTCTTATTGATATTGATAAGGAATAAGTAAGAAAAATTCTAGGACATTCTAGACAACGGTATCTAGAACCAAAGTTGGCATAGCTTAACTAGCTTATATTATGGATTCTAGGTTTATATACAACATACTTAAATACATTTTTTTGGGGTTCCGTTGCCAAATGGTAAAAAACGGAACCCTTATAGATTCGTCATGTCTGTCTGTCTGTCCGTCGGTATGTCACAGCCACTTATTTCCGAAACTATAAGATCTATGCTGTTGAAACTTGGTAAGTAGATGTATTCTGTGAACCGCATTAAGATTTTCACACAAAAATAGAAAAAAAAACAATAAATTTTGGGGCCTCCCCATACTTAGAGTTAACTTTATTTATATATTTTTTTCATTTAACCCATACGTGTGAGGTATCCATGGATTGGTCTTCAAAAATGATGTTGAGGTTTCTAATATAATTTTTCTCTAAACTGAATAGTTTGCGCGAGATACTTCCAAAGTGGTAAAATGTGTCCCTCCCCCCCTGTAACTTCTAAAATAAGAGAACAATAAAACTAAAAAAAATATATGATGTACATTACCATGTAAACTTCCACCGAAAATTGGTTTGAACAAGATCTAGTAAGTAGTTTTTTTTAATACGTCATAAATCTTAAAACGCAAATTACCTTTCATTCAGTGAACTCAAATATTTTTTTTTTAAAAGCATTATTATGCTACTTACTGCTAGAACCCTTCATGGGTGAGTCCGACTCTCACTTGGCCGCTTTTTTTGTAAATACATACATTACATATTATACATAGAAACATCCAGACAAATGCAAATAGACATATTCATGCATACACATATTTGCACCGAACCCGCAACCTTCGACGTGAAAGTCGAACGCTCTACCGCAACGCCACGGAGGTCGTCATTGATAAGGGAAGTTATGGGTTAACGGAGCTGCAATAAAATCTTCGAGCTACTAGCAAATTTCATGAGGTTCTGCAGTAGTTGTTGGGGTGGAGGGAGAGGGGAGTCAACCCGACGTCAAAATAAACCAAATCAAGTTTAGGAAGTGGATTAAGCAGTCCTCAAGCTTCAAAGTGGAAGCTGCTACGTCGGATAACATAACATAACTTCACGCCTGTATCCCCGAAGGGGTAGGCAGAGGTGTATTACACACCCACGATTCGCCAGTTATGTTTAGGTCCCAATGTAACAGGGGCGAGCCTATTGCCATCTACCGGGCACATTACTAAGCGAGCGATAATTAAAATTTTAACAATACACGCATAACTATGAAAAGTCAGAGGTGTGTGCCCGGGGCGACTGAGGATCGAACTCGAGACCTCGTCTCGGTAGTCCTTTACGTACGCCACTGGGCTATCGCCGCTACCTCGGATGATGATGATAATCAACTGGATGGTATGTTCTTCCAACACAAAAGGATAGGGGTTTCTTCCTAATTTCCCTCTTCAAGCAGCCGAACATGAGTTTCCTCTGTAGTGTTCCAAACGTTCATAGGTTACGTTTATCGCTTACCATTAGAGAACCGTTTACTTGTATGCAATTTCTGTAGTTTTTTTGACAAATTAGAATCAAGGGTCACTTCCTCTATTTCCTTGAATACAAGGTGACTTTTCCCTCCGACAGTAAACATACTATCATACAGTCCATGCAAAAGTTCCCGGTTGATGGTAATGAGTTCGGCCCGTTTTATGTGGAACTAAAAAGCATAGTTTTCAAAATGCGCGTGTTAATACACCTCTGCCAATCCCTTGTAGGTGTGAATATGTACAGTATAAAAAGTATTTCATCTGATATTACGAACATTTCAATAGATCTAAGTCTATATTCTTATCACAATACAAAGTAGGGTACGCTTAATAAAAAACGCTCATTACCAACACTCGTTCTTAAAAGTATGGTGGACATTTTTTTGCTAACTGTTCATAGAATAAATTATTAAGCTATTATGATCGTTTAAGATAAACATCACGCTTATTGTTAGGTACGGTAAACCAGATTTCGCGGCCACACAGGCCGATGTGACGAAACAGTTTTAGTCAGTTTGAGTCTGACATACCCACGTCATCGTTGGCTCCGGTGAGGTGAAGTCCGAGGGTGCTTCCAAAAAAATGATACGGTACAATACTTCTATGTAGGTATACTGCTAGCAAAGATTTTTAGAACAAAGATTGTGTCAGGATTCCTGGGTGACGCTCAACGACCTCCGTCCTCCATGAGCACAGGCCTGGGGGTGACAGGCGGAGACGCCTGTCATCCTAGCAAAAGCAGGCCGGGGCGGTGGCGTGTTGCGCGCCCCCCCTTTTTTCCGGGGACAAGACGGGGACACCATGGTTTCCAAACCCGAGGGGGCCCTCTCGAAACCGAAGATGGCGCTGGGTCAGTCGGGGTGCGAGGGAAATGCCTTTTGGGCCATCTTAAACCCCGCCATCTGAATACTCGAGACAGTGTGTGGTTTTAGGATATCCGCAAGAAAAAAAAGGGTTCCAGAGTGAGGCGGGAACGAATTTTGAATTTCGAATTTAGTACGGGCTATAGTATTATATCATCTGTGGTAAAGGAAGCAGACTAGATAAATAATTTAATGAATTTTGACACCTATCTGAATAGACATAACACGCCTTTTTGTAGTATCATTCATATGACACCTACAAAAAGTTCCGGTCTATTTGTTGTCTTTCGCTATACTAAATTGTCTGTTCTGCACAACACATCTAGTAGGAATATACAAAGAAGTCATTGGGATATAGTATCATTAGAATCCTTACATAATTCAGAGTGACACTGTTGTATATTTATGAAGAAAATAATTTCAGGTGGGGTTTTGTTTTTTTTAAATCGTTTGTATTCTTTTTTATTCTTTAGCATGCTCTTATTAACTTCATTTGTAACTACCTCGTACGTGTAGTGTACTCTCCATGTAAAGTTCTTACGGGTTTCCACGCCTTAGATACACAGCTTTCTTGTGTCGTCATCATTACTTTAGCATTGGTCCCGGGGTTTGCTTACTCCTCCTTTTGGTTTGACTTATAAGACTTTCTGGGGAGTGAATACCGTTTGACCTACTATGGGTTGCAGAAACGGGATCAGAATTCCACGCGGGCCGAGCCATGGGCGACAGCTATTTGATAATAATTTAAGGAAAAAAAAAATAGTGTGGCCAAGTCCTAAATACTTGACAATCACACACGGTGAGATATTTGTTAACCTTTCAGACACCCACACGAGTCGGAAAATAACGATTTGCACAGATAAATATTTATTTTGGTAGAAACGTTTCACTTGTATGGAATTCGTGGTATTTCACACAGCCTCAAAGAAGGTAGAATCGATAATTATCGGTACTGCTTTAACTAATATTTTTTATATTATTAGTCACGCATGCCATCTGCAGAGGGAAAAATGGCAAAGAAAAGAGGAGAATAGAGAAAGGAAAAAGAGAGAGGCCATACCTCCGACATTATCAGAAACCATATGAAAGGTAGTATATTTTTATTTAATTTAGTGATAGGGTGGAACTTCTCTGACCGAGCCGGGGTATTTAGGTTGGAAATGGCATGACTTTGTCATCTGAAAAATATCTCATTATCAACTTTTTTATTTTAGGTTTGATTAAATTGATATGACCTACTAATAGGTCACAGTTGAAAGAATAATTGTTTCTAACACACCTTATTAGATAGAGCGTAGGTAGAGTATCAATGATTCCGACTACTACTTGAAAAATAAGAGGCCCCAGTTTATATTTACATAAATCTACACAAAATATTATATCAATACATATATATACCGTTATCATGTTTTTGCACGGAACCCACGAGACACCTTGTCAATCACTTTTTTAATTTCAAAGAAATATAAAAAGAATGAAAACATTTCTTCACATTTAATTAAACTGTTCCAAAAATCACGCAGCACTACTTTTACCATTCGCCTTTCAGCTACCAATTACCATAAATTTATTTCAATAACCACTAAATTGTCGATTTTAATTAACTAATAAATTCTCTTCGGTTATAATGACTGATAACTGGTTAGTTCACCTCACTTGTTTGACTAAAATCTTATTTACACTCGACGTAATATGTTTATAATTGTTCAGTTATTTTATCAAGCTACATGTGGTCATATTGATGTGTAAATTAACTTAAATAATATTTATTGGCGATGGTTTTACGGCACTAAGGTGGAAATACCTAATACTATGAGATTATCGTTTGAACTTCGCTTTTCTTTAAAAAATGTTGCCTATTGCATAAATTACCGGGTCTTGATCCCGATTAATATTTTGTTACGTTGTAGGTATATCGGTAACCCTATACTACACCACAGCTTGGGAACCAGGAGTAACCAGGAGTTTATACCACAGCTTGGGAACCAGGAGTAAAAATTACTATTTAAAAAAAAAACAAGTGCCAGAAACACTCCTTTTTTTACTGCATCTGAGAAATCTGTCTTTTTTTTTTCGCTAAGTGTTTGCGGTAATTCTTCACCAAGGTGACCGAAATTTCATTTTTTAGAAATATGGAATATATAAGAAAGTCATCAGCTTAATTTTATGCCTGGTTTTCCTTTTTTTTAAATATCCTAATTCCAAATTCAAAACGTTAATTATGTCAAAAAAGGGCAGCAAATCCTTATGCATAATGGCTTAAGTTATTTATTACGCTGAAATTAATTTCATCAGAATTAGGTAATGGTGACAAGCTCAATCTCCAAGCATTTATGAATTGCAAGAATGTCAAATATTTACTATCTTTTATCAGCTTCACAAAGGAACTCCGGTGCGAATATCTACAGTATTAAATCATACATTTATTTGTATAGCCGCATTGTGTGGAGCTGTTTGGAGGTTAACCGAGGTCTTGCTTGCCAACAAAATAAAGGATGAAACGTGTTTAAATAATTGCTGGGTTTTGACATTTAGTGTTTATATTTGAAAAGGTGAAGTGAATAATTACAAATACATGAAAGTGTTAACTTGTTGGAGAGAATTGTGAAAATAAGTAAGTTTTAGTTGTTTTCAAAGTGAGAATTCTTTAGGAGCGAGACTTTTGATAAGGGGAAATGTTATGAGTCCCGTCACCTACAAGTCTATTTGTAACGTATTATTTTTGTGGGCGATGGCTCAAATGAAATATTGTACTTAGGTTAGGTAAATATGTTTGTAAATAGACCAAAAAAAAAACAGCCCGCTGAGTTTCTTGCCGGAGTCTTCTCAGGACAGGGCAGCGTTTCGAACCGGTGGTCCATTTGCCAAACATTAGATTATTTATTTTTTTATGACGTTTTGTAAGTGCCGTATTAATGGTCTATACAGAATAAATGGTTTTTGACTTTGACTTTGGGACGGTTTCTTGCAAACTTAAATCAACATTAAACAATTGCTGAAATTATAAATTAGTCTTAAAAAAATCTAGTTTTACGTAAATTACTTATCTTATAGTATTATTAAAAAAAATACTTTGATATGTTATATTATAAAAATATGTTCCAATCTACGTATTGGATCTGTTGGTTAAAATGCTCCGAAAAAATGGCTGTAATATTATTTCTAAACCATTTAGCATAAATTTACGTACGTACCAAAATTTTTGGATCAACAAGTTACAATCTATACCCACTGAAAGATCATAATCAGAAAACCGAAACTAGATCTAGATCACTATCAATAGTATTTAAAACCTACTATGACTATTTTTTATCCCGAAAAAGGAAATATCTGTTTGTTTGGTATGGTTACTCACGATTTGCATATGGAGACAAACCTTCGTCTTCTTAGTGTACTAAATTGCTTCTGAACAAAAAAGTTTCATGAAATTACGGTGAATCAGATAAATAAATACCATGTTAATTATCGAGAAACTGAACATTTTTAATTTCTTTAAAAATAAAAGTTGTTTAATTTTAACGTAAACATCCACAATCAGTATTAAGTATAAACTATTACTATTTAACATCGGATTCTCCATAGCACATCAATATTTTTTTCATAATTATATCTTTTGTCATTTTTGACAACATATCGTTAGTCGGCTTGAAATCAACACAATTTTCAGTGTCTTTAAATTGATTGCCGAGTAAAATATTTCCTTTATTTTTTTGGTTAAAAGTTTGTGTCTTGGTTTTTATTATTTTTAATCAAATTATTCTTACGTTTAAACTTACTGCAATCTAGCTATTAATGTTATTGTTCTGTGCTGCAAACTAGAAGCAAGGAAACACAACTTTTTCAGGGATTCACGGCACCCACGGCCAATGTAGCCATGATAAGATAATGTTCCGTTTGTTGAGATTCATTTTACGCAGTAGTAAAACGATATTTATGTCACAACGAAACTCAGCATTTGTATTACTGTAGCATATAACATGGTAATACCATAATACCTTGACGGTAGATTAAGATGAGATTACCGTGGATCTAAGGTAATTACCGTGTATATGGAGATACTGGTCAGAGGTAACAATTTTACATGTCAAGCGCGGGTAAAACCGTGGACCAAACTTCTGATGGTTAATTACGAATACCGGCCATGTGTTGAAATAACACACAATAGCAACTAATTGACTAGCTTTAATGTCTGTCTATTTGTAAGTTGTTCCTTCGCACGGGAAAACGGTTAGACGAAAATATCTAGCGAAATGTAAATGTAAAAAAACCTCCACCTATCCCTTTAACGGGTGGAACGCACGCTACGATAAATCGTTACGATTGCACTGTTCTGTTTAAACTGTACCGTTAAATAGATGCGTGTGTGCAAGAAAAAATCTAAAAAGTGTACAGATTTTATCACACACTCGCATATATTTATCGGTGCAGTTTGAACGGTACAGTACGATCGTAACGACTGTGGTGGTAGAAAATGTTTTTTTAATTTTGTTAGCTATTTTGAGAAAAATATTTCAGTTAATTGTCAGTGATTATTGATCTATCTATCTATCTAACTTGATCTGTTTACTATGCCATAAAAACCAGCTGCGACAACCTATACATGTTTATATTTATGAACTTATTTACTAGTCCTGACTGACTGATTCATGAACGTAGACCCTAACAGAGTATAAAATTTCAGTTTTTTAGCCCTAGGCTACAAATTTGAAATTCTGGCACTTAATGCCTTTTATTATGTTTTGCCTTTTATATAATACCCGATTCTGGTCAGAAATATCACTTGGGGAGGACACCGTGAGGTTTTAGTCGGCCCGATTCCGACACGCCCACCCCATCGTTGGTCGGCACCGATGGGGTGTAGCCCGTGGGGGTTTCCACACGGATAAAAAAACATGACATGAAAAGTTCTTTACTTTGAAGATAAGCGTCTGTAATTTAATGGTTAATGAGGCGGCCTAACAATCAAGGGAACCCAAGTTTCAATTCTGACCGTTACACTACCGACGTGAACATATTCCAATTATGAAATTACTTCGGGCCACCAACCAGGTGGACACCGAAGTCTTAAAATCACGCAAAAAAAAATCAAAATCTTACACCCACTTTTTATCACTTTTCTCGACGTTTCACATGATTCTAAGTCAGATTAAGCAAAAAAAATGTTTGTGTCGGTCTGTCTGTTGGTCTGGATGTCTGGATGTCTGGATGTCTGTTTACGCAATAACTCAAGAACCACTTATCCGATTTAAAAAATTCTTTCGCCAATCATCTTGTTTGGTTCATACCTTGAACGTACAAACTGGGGTTTGTACGTTCAAGGTTTCGGGTACTTTTTTTTTTTTTTTTTTTTTTTTTTTTTTTTTTTTCGTGCGGAAATCCCCTCGGATACCCCCCCGCCGGCCAGCGGGGGCGGTTATGTCGGGCTCGAACCAAACCTACCATACAAATTGTCCCTAAAAAACTTTTACAAGTGAATTTCTTTCGAGTTATCAGAGTAACACGTATTTGACTTTGACATTTGAGTGACAATGACAATACGTATATTGTATATTTACATAAAACAACCAGACTCTGAAAGAAACTGAAATATAAATGCTGCCAATGAAGACCACTTCGAATAAGCTTTTTAAATTTTAAAATAATTTTTTTGTGTTTTACCTTTAAATTATAATGTGGGTTTGTTCCAAGGTTGCTGTTTATCACCTATAGTTTTCAATATAGTAATAAATATTTTAATAGACAACATTTCCACACACGACAAGAAGTGGGGCTATCGGTTTAAGCTAAACGGTAAATATACGGAGTCTATCCTCGCATTCGCGGACGATTTGGCAATACTGACTCGTAACCCAAAGCAGTGCCAGGACCTACTGCGTAGAGTAGACGATTTCTGTACATGGACAGATGGAATGAGAGCAAAACCTAGCAAATGCTACTGTCTATGTCTGGGTAGGCGGGGTACCAGGTATACTTCATATGACCCAGGGCTTAGTATAGGCGGGGAAAACGTTTCAACTATATCTGAAACCGTGCCTTTTAAATTCCTCGGAAGAAAGATTGACAACAGAGGTTGCACTCCAGCTTTGGACGAATTCATTGATAGTTTCATTATCGATTTAAAAAAGGTAGACCAACAACCAATAAGTAATGTTAAAAAAGCTTGGATCTATGACAATTATTTAACCTCGCGTCTTAACTGGCCGTTTCTTATATATGATATAAACCAGAGCCTCCTCAAAAAACTAGATGCGAGTGTCACGAAGACACTGCAGTCGTGGCTAGGGCTAGCTCAGTCGGCCGACCCGTCGGCACTATATAGATCCGCGAATAATTTTGGAATGACGCTTAAGAAGCCATCAGAACTCTATAAACACCTAAGAGTAACTAAAATGCACGTCTTATCGGAATCTAAAGACGAAATAGTAAAAGTCCTTCCAAAAGATAAAAATGCATCGGAGCTCGAATCACGCCTCCAGTTCCATAAAAGGTTCATGATAGGCTCGCAGACTGGTAGAGTAGGTCTAGGTAATATTCAGAGACAAACAGATAAAGAAATAACAAAATCTTTTCTTCAAGCAGACGAAAACAACACCTATAAGGTGCACGCAATGAACCTAGAAATGCAAAACGAATGGTTGACTCTAGGTGAATTTTGTATTCCCATAGCCTTAAAATGGCGTACCATAATATACGACTGGTCACCGGCCTTACTTAAATTTTACCTGAATGCATTCCAGTTGACCCTCCCCGACCAAAGCAATCTGGTCAGATGGGGAAAAGCCACAGATAAAACATGTAACTCATGTGGTGAAGCAACTGGTACGGCTAGGCACCTACTAGTGGGTTGTAAAACGCTATTAGACCGGGGTCATTACTCGCGCCGTCATGATAAGGTGGACAGGGGGCAGCAGTTGTCGGCTGCCCTATCGCGGCGGCCCAAAAGGTCACTGACGGGCGGAGCCTCCTGGTAGGAGGCTTCCTGAGGGCGCAGGTACGGCTCCTGCAGGCCCGACCGGCTAGGTGCTTTAGGTGCCTGTCGGTTGGCCATGTGGGGGTGCACTGCACGGCGGAAGTGACGGCGGGTGACCGTTGCTTCCGCTGTGGCCAACCCGGTCACAGGGCCGGCACGTGCGATGCCCCGCTGCACTGTTTTAGGTGTGCAGCGGGAGGCAAGCCGGCCGACCACAGGGTTGGAAGCAAGGCCTGCGCCGGAGGGGAGCCGAAGCCGGGAGGCCGGCCTTCCGCCTCCAGTTCACAGCGGGATGCGGAGATGGGGGTTCCATAATGGATCCTCAACTCCGCATCTTGCAGGTGAATGTTGGCCACGGTGCCCATGCTCAGGACCTTCTGCTCCAGAGCATGGCACAGTGGGCCATAAATGTCGCCGCTGTCGCCGACCCATACACCTACCGGTTCCTCGGGCCTGCCTGGGAAACCGCGCTGGATGGGTCGGCGGCACTGGGGCACAACCCTGCCGCCGGCAGCCCCCCTCTTGCCGTCGTTGCAAGGGGGCCCGGCTGCGTGGCGGCGGCGGTTGGCGACATAGCGGTCGTGGCTGCTTACTTCACGCCGAGCCGAGACATAGCTGATGACTCGTATGAGCAATGGCTCCGTCAGCTGGCAGTCGTCGTCAATGCCTGCCACCCCCGCCCGGTCCTTATGCTCGGGGAATTCAACGCCTGGTCGTTGGCGTGGGGTTCCCGTCACGATAGGGGCCCGGCGGGGGATAGAGGCAGGGCACTGGAGGACTGGGCCGAAGGACTCGGCCTAGACCTCCTAAATCGGGGAGCCGTGAACACGTTCGTGACCTCGAGGGCCAGTTCAATCGTGGACATCTCGTTCGCGAGTCCCTCGTTGACGCGACGTGTTCAGGGCTGGCGTGTCGTTTTGGGGGAGGAGACAAGTTCGGATCACCGATATATTCGGTTTGACGTCTCCGCCCCCGCGAGCGATGCGCCGGCCACACCGGCTCCACCCGAGCCACGTTGGGCACTTAAGCGACTAGATCGGGAGCTCCTCCTGGAAGCCGCCATCGTACAGGCCTGGGCCTCTGCGCCGGACAGGCCTGTCAACGTAGACGATGAGGCGGAGTGGTTCCGGGAGGCCATGACCCGTGTCTGCGACGCGGCGATGCCTAGGGCTCCGCCCTATAATCCGAGGGGTCAGGTCTACTGGTGGTCGTCGGAGATCGCGAGGCTCAGACGGGTCTGCGTGATCACGCACCGCCGGTGGGCCCGATTCCGTAGGAGGCGTCGCCGCCCCGCAGATGCGGAGGCCCGAGAGGCGGAGTTGTACGAGGGATACAGGGAGGCCAGAGGTGCCCTCCGAGCAGAGATAAGGCGGGCCAAAAAGGAGGCCCGCTGCGAACTGCTGGAGACGCTGGAGCGGGACCCTTGGGGGCGGCCCTACCTAATGGTAAGGAGAAAACTGCGCCCCAAGGCCCCGCCGTTGACCCAGTGTCTCCAGCCGGAGCTGCTCGGAGGAGTTGTTAGCTCCCTGTTCCCAGCGCGGGCGGTGGAACATGTTCCACCGCAGATGACTCCGCCTCGGTTGCCAATGGTGCCCGACGTGGATGACGACGACGTGCCCGAGGTCACTTGGGTAGAACTAGAGCTGGCGGTGAGAAGGCTGAGAGCCAAACGCACCGCCCCGGGACCCGACGGCATTCCAGGCCGAGCGTGGGTCCTAGCTCTAGTCGACGACGCTCTCGAGCCCCGACTGAGAGGGCTTCTCAGCGCATGTTTGGAGCGGGGCCAGTTTCCGAAATTGTGGAAGACGGGGAAACTGGTCCTCATCCGAAAGGAGGGGCGCCCGGCGGACTCACCGTCCGCCTACCGGCCCATAGTGTTGCTCGACGAGGTGTGCAAGCTCTTTGAAAGAGTAATTCCGAAGCGCCTCGTCGAGCACCTCTCAAGAGTGGGGCCGGATCTGGCGGATGGCCAATATGGCTTCCGCCAGAGGCGCTCCACCGTGGATGCCATCATGCGCGTGAGGGCTCTGGCGGAGGATGCAGTAGCCCGGGGTGAGGTGATGTTGGCGGTGTCCCTGGACATCGCCAACGCGTTCAACACCCTGCCCTGGAGTTGCATTAGGGAGGCGCTCGTGTATCACGAAGTGCCTCTCTACCTCCGCCGCATAGTCGGGGCGTATTTGACGGAGAGAGCCGTCTTCTACCCAACCGTGACCGGTCTCGGCCGGCGTGAGATGTCGTGCGGTGTTCCGCAGGGATCGGTCCTGGGGCCGCTCCTGTGGAACATCGGATACGACTGGGTGCTTCGCGGTGAGCTCGCAGACGGTGCCGCCGTCACGTGTTACGCGGACGACACGCTCGTGACGGCGTGCGGAGCGACATACCGCGAAGCGACCCTGAAGGCCACGACCGCGGTTGCCCAATTCGTGGAGCGGATCCGGCGGCTGGGTCTCGAGGTGGCTCTGCATAAAACCGAGGCCCTGTTCTTTCATGGGCCTCGGAGCAAGCCACCTGAGGGATCCAGTCTCATCGTGGGAGGTAATCGCATCGGCATCAAGCCCCAAATGAAATATTTGGGGCTCGTGCTCGACGGCCGATGGGACTTCGGAGAGCACATCCGAAGTCTGGCCCCCAAACTGAAGGGCACAGCTCTCGCTCTGGCGCGGCTGCTGCCCAACATGAAGGGGCCCGATGACTCCTGCAGGAGACTCTACGCGGGGATCGTGCGGTCCATGGCCTTGTATGGGTGCCCAATATGGGCGGAGGCCCTGAAGGCCGGAAGTGTGCGGATGCTGCGCGCTCCGCAGCGAGTGATGGCCATCAGGGTCATCCGCGGGTACCGCACGATCTCCTTCGAGGCGGCGAGTCTCCTTGCCGGAACTCCGCCATGGGACCTGGAGGCGAGAGCCCTTTCGCAACTGTACCAGTGGCGAAAGGAGGCGCGGGAGCAGGGACTGAACCCCGAGCATCGAGAAATCGAGGCCATGCAGTCCCAGCTCCGCCAGGCCATCGTGGTGGAGTGGAAGGAACGACTTGGGCGACCAAGCGCAGGGCACGCCGCAATAGCGGCGGTAAGGCCCATCATGGAGGATTGGCTAGAGAGGCGACACGGAAGCCTCTCGTACCGACTGACGCAGGTGATCTCCGGTAAGGGGTGCTTCGGGGACCACCTGCATCGGATCAGGAAGGAGCCAACGCCTGAGTGTCATCACTGTGACGCGAGCGAGGACTCAGGGCTGCACACGCTGGCGGACTGCCCGGCGTGGGAGGTGCCGAGGCGTGACCTCGTGGCAGCCATCGGGGTGGGAGTCCTCTCGCTCGGCAGCATGATTGCGGCAATGGTGCGGAGCGCGAGCGCGTGGGCCGCCGCCACCTCCTTCTGCGAGCATGTGATGCTCGCGAAGGAGATGGCGGAGCGCGCCCGGGAGAGGTTCAGAACCCTCCCGGCCCGCCGAGCCCGCAACACGCTCGCCTCGCGTCGCAGGCGACTCAGGCGCCGGAGGGCGCTTAACGACCTCCGTCCTCCATGAGCGCAGGCCTGGGGGTGGCAGGTGAGGCCGCCTGTCACCCCAGCAGAAGCAGGCCGGGACGGTGGGGCGACTAGCGCCCCTCCCCCAAACCGGGGCAAGACGGGGACACCGTGGTTCCCAAACCCGAGGGGGCCATCTCGAAACCGGAGATGGCCCAGGGTCAGTCGGGGTGCGAGGGATATGCTCTATGGGCAACCTCACACCCCGGCGTCTGCAGACCCAAGACGGCGTGCGGTTTTAGTCGGTTCGAGCCCGACATAACCGCCCCCGCTGGCCGGCGGGGGGGTATCCGAGGGGATTTCCGCACGAAAAAAAAAAAAAAAAAAAGGTATTAGAAATCATACGTGAGGCTGTAAGTTTGGCGGTAGCTAGAGCGAAAAAAGGATTAACCACAAACCAAAGAAATGACATTGCGTTTGTAAAGGAAGGCTGCTCAAAGAAATCACTTCAAAAGCCTTATTCAATTTTGATAGCTGCCGTTGACTGGACAATACTCGTAGACACGTATGAGAAGCACTATAGGATACCGGAGGATGTCTGTGCCTCATCATCCAGACCCGACATATTCCTTTTTTCACGATCGCATAAGCGTGCAGTGCTTGTAGAACTCACAGTACCGTGGGAAACTAATATACCTAAAGACCACGCTATAAAGACAAACAAATACTTTGATTTGACTAACGAGTTAACCAAAAACGGCTACGTGGTTAAACTCTATGCCGTAGAAGTAGGAGCAAGGGGAATTCCAGCTAAATCCCTGTACAACTTACTTAAAGACCTCGGATTGCCAAGAGCTTCAGTAAGCTCTTTATTAAAACGTATATCAAAAGCGGCATTGTTAGGATCTTACCAAATTTGGATAGGTAGGGGGGGGGGGAACACTACTGACGGTGGAGGTGAGCGCTGATGCATCACAAGGTGGCCACCCTAAACCTACATCTGGGTCGCAAGTCCCAGTCGCCGTCATGGTGTTCCTCTCTGTACCACGCTATGGACCCGGCGACCGCACGGTGAATCCATGGAGTGCTGAGAATCGGATCTCTTTTCTTACGGTTTGCATTCACAATTGGACCCGGCAGGGGGAATTGCGCATCTAAGCTCAACGCAGACAGAGTCGCGGGTACAACTAGTTAATAGTAATGAAACCTAGTCGACAAAGCAAAAAGAACTCTTCTTACAAAGTCACCATATTAATAATAGATATTTATCATTATCAAAAGATATAATAGATACAAAGGGACGTGAATGAATGTTGTGTCTAATTATTATTATATGCGCGCGCACACATTTGCGTAGTCAGCGCCGTCGCGTGCGCAATGAATGGCGCTTAATTACAAGTCTTTTGTGTGAATGGAAAATTAAATATGACTGGTGTAATTGAAGTTTGTATGAGAAAGTTGTTTTGATGTGTGTAAGGCGAAATTATAGAAAGAATTTTGAAATTCTTGTATACTAATTGTATGTACTGTGGTACCCAGAGGGTTGAGTACCACGCGTGTATGAAGTGATGAAATTACAACGATCAAATAAGATAATATATTATTTATTAGTTAAACCACTTGCACTTCCTACTTATATTATTAGGGACTTTACGCGGTTGTTTTAACTTTAATTAGCGAACTGGGACGTATATCGCGGACTCGGCCCAAGGATAGGGCTTAAAGCGGGGTTCTTCCCAGGATACTTTTCTCAGCTTCAATCGGAACGGCTCCACTAGGCCCGTTCAGATCCCGAATGTCCAGGCAGCGATTGTTTTATATCGTTCCTCATTCAAATTTTAAATTGATACAATAGTTTTATTTAAACTCTGACACATAATGGCCAGGTAACCGCATCGTGGTGTGAAATGAGGTTCAGACACCACATCAGCTACGCCCTTAATGGTCATTTATGTGACAGCCTGATTCCCTAGGCATTCTAAATCTGGGACACAAAAAAAAAAATTATGCGAATTGTCCCTTACAATGGGAATAACGAAGCAATCTTTGTAATAATTAGTAAACGATAGTAGAATCTCAAATTATAGCAATTAAACTGTAAGAAATACTGAAAAACACGAACAAAGAAAAATTGCTTCATTCTTGGCCAGGCAAAAAACCCAGGTTAAAAGAAACCTGGCCACAATCAGCCTCATCACAGAAAAGTTATTGGTATCACTTGCCGATACATTTTAAGGTTTACCCTGAAAGGACTTAGTAACACAGTACTTTTAAGACCTACCTAACTAAAAAGAAAGATGACATAAACTTATTTATGTCGCCTACACATTACTAAATTATTTTCAAATCCACATCAAAAAGAAAGAACTCTCTATAAAGAAGAGTCTGATTGAAAACTAACTTTCAACCATCGTCGGCGCTCAAGTCCAAAACGATTTGACTCTCTTACAAAGTTCAGATCACACCTCTTGATATCAGACAAAAAAATAATTGCCTAACTCCTACGCTATAACATCCCGAATCTAACAAAACAAATCTATTTATCAGGAAAACTGCTTTCGTTGTAACGCTGATCTGCAGTCGCAGACCCGGTATGCTCCATGCTCATTACGTTTCTCTCTCGAGGCCGGAAAAACTGTCGGCTCGAAGTTGGAGTATCTCTTCTGTTAGATCCCGAAGAATTCGGGTTACTGGGGAAAACATTAGTGTTAGCAATGTTCCGAGGTCTTAGGTTGTATCTCGGAGTGCGGAAATTGTCCCCTTCATCCCGTGGACTCGACGATGACGGAGCTTGACGTGCATCGTAAGATGTCGTGTCTCCTCTATTCCCGTAGCGGTTATGGAATCCGACTTGACGGTTATATCCTTGTGGAGGGTTCGTAGGTAAATTCTGTATTCTATCCCCCTGCACGTCGGGTTGTACTTCCGATAATTGCAACAGCGCGTCGCGGAGTTCTTTTTTATCGCTGTACACCCTTGCCGCTAAAATATTTCGAAATCTTGGCGACATTGACTTCAGAAATCTACTTATTATCTTTTTATCATCGGTAACCTTCGCTTTAGTAGCCAAGTTACACAATCTGTACCAATAGGTAACCAAGTTCTCCTCTTTGGCTTGATACGCTGAATAGAACAACTCTAAATCATCGCCATGGGAAGGAAACTCTTCTTCTAACAGTGAGCACACTTGTTCGAAAGTTAACTCTTCGTTAAAAATCGACTTGTAAAAGTGTAATGCTGCGCCCTCGAGGTAGGCAGCTAATATTGTGGCTTTGTCAGCCAACATAAATTTATTTATGGCGAATACGACATTGAAGTCTCTCAAAAAACTTTGGAATGAGACACCGTCAGTGCCACCAAATTTCTTTGATTCGGCCATCTTAATGGTAGTAATACAATATATATAATAAATTCAAATTTGTTATCTGTTTAAGGCGTCGATCCAATATTGCACGACGTCTTCCTTCTCAAGGTACGGGGTCGATCAATCCACTGCCAACTGCAGAACGTTGGCGTTTCCACCTCCTGTGGAAACCGGCGTTCCTCCACCGAATTCTATGGAAACCGGCGCTTCCACCAAAAGCTGTGGTACCCAGAGGGTTGAGTACCACGCGTGTATGAAGTGATGAAATTACAACGATCAAATAAGATAATATATTATTTATTAGTTAAACCACTTGCACTTCCTACTTATATTATTAGGGACTTTACGCGGTTGTTTTAACTTTAATTAGCGAACTGGGACGTATATCGCGGACTCGGCCCAAGGATAGGGCTTAAAGCGGGGTTCTTCCCAGGATACTTTTCTCAGCTTCAATGGGAACGGCTCCACTAGGCCCGTTCAGATCCGGAATGTCCAGGCAGCGATTGTTTTATATCGTTCCTCATTCAAATTTTAAATTGATACAATAGTTTTATTTAAACTCTGACACATAATGGCCAGGTAACCGCATCGTGGTGTGAAATGAGGTTCAGACACCACAGTACTTACTAACTTAACTATTCTGTGATGATGGATGGTGATATGATGGGGTTTGATATTAGATTTGTCTGCTTGTTTCTCGTTTTCTATTTAAAATCATAATTCCTGTACTGAACTAAAGGGTGAAAAGGTTATTTCAACATTTTATAATAATACTAGCTGTTACCCGCGAAGTGTGAATCTAAACCATCCTCGAATCTCCTTGAACTCACACAAATTTTTTTATCAAAATCGGTCCAGCCGTCTAGGAGGAGTTCAGTGACATACACACGCACACAAGAAATATATATATAAAGATGTGCATTGCAATTTACGATCAATCATAAAAACATCATTGCATGTAAGATACTTTTTAAACAAATTCCTTTTACTTGACTTTTTTAAGTTCCTCTTGTATGGTCTATATGTGTTGCAGTTTTATTTTTAGTTACGTATACCAAAAATAACGTAGTTGACGGATTGTGGGTGCAATACGCTGCTGCTGAATCTTACTTACTACTTGACGACCTCTGTGGCGTAGCGGTAGTGCATTCGACTGCTACGACAGGGGGCGCGGGTTCGATTCCCGCTCAGTGCAAATATTTGTATGCGTGAATATATCTATTTGCATTGGTCTGGGTGTTTCTATGTATAATATGTATGTATTTACAAAAAAAAGTATCTAAGTATGTTTATCCGCATTCTGGAACCCATAACACAAGCTAGTTAAACTATGCTTACTTTGGGTCTAGAAAGCGCTGTGTAGAATGTCGTAGAATATTTATTTATTTATTTATTTACAGGCGGACGGGTATATGAATAAAATTAATGGATAATCAGGTAAACGAATATTATATGTTTTAAAATGTTTAATTTTCCTGGTATTGTCCACAATGAAGTTGTTATGTCGTATTCAAAATAATCAAATCGACTAGAACCATACTTTGTACCAACCCACAGACATAAGAACATGGTGACGCAACCACACTCCCTTACTATTTCTGTATGTTTTTCTCTGCTAAATGTATGAAGCAATGTATCATAAACATCATTCTTGAAATCTTTAGATGACAGATAAGATTAAACATTCTGAATTTTTCTAAAGTATACTATCTGTCTTATAGCATCATCGGGAACAAGAAGCTATAATAGCTTCTTGATCGGGACACATGATAAATGAAATAGTAGTTTATGCAACTGTCATATAAGAAGGGGTATTAAAACACGAGAGTCTGTTTATCGCATGAGGCCGGAGGCGAAGCCGAATGCGATAATAGGTCGACTCGAGTGCTTTAATACCTAAGTTATATGCAGTTTATTACACTACTTTATCTTCACTCATAGGAAAAATTGAAATTAAACAAAGTGGGTAGGTTACAATTAAGTAATTTAGCGTGCGCCATTTTTTTCACAGTTCGAACCTTAAACTAGTTTAATGAATAAAAAAAGATAGCGGTGCTATAATGAGTTTTATGATACAGTTGGCGGGTACTATAATAGTTATTTATGCAACTGTGGTATAATGAGGGGTATTAAAACATGAATGTGGGTTTATCACACGAAGCGAAGCTGAGTGTGATAATAGTATCACATGAGTGTTTTAATACGTAATTATACAGTTGCATACAAGACTTTATCTACACCCATGATAAACTAATAATACATCTTCAGAGAATGATGTACTGCCCTTTGATATTTTCCAATTCATGAAATCTTGGTACGCCTTTTCATACCGTTTTCTAGATTTTTCCGGTAGTAATTTGTTAGAAATGTCCTTTGCTGCATTCGAAATGTCTGAAGGTGTGTTATCAAAACTTGAATCGCTCATTTTAGTAAGTAAACAAAATAATTTGCAAAAATAATAGCGAAGAAAAATAGCGGGAATTCGAATTCAAACGAATAAGCTTTAATTTTTTTTTTACGGCGCGCCGCCGCTGTGGTAGTGCAATGCAACGCGCGTGAATGACAGTTCTTTTATTGAAACTCATACAGATTCCACGCATCGAGCGGTAAGAATTTGGCTGTCTGATGAGTAACCCTTTGCGCGGAAGAGATTGAAAAAGCGAAAGGAGTGTTATTATGAAATTTCATACAACATTATAACACCCGTTCGGATGATATTATGGTTATTAGGACATTGGATGTATTAATGTTGGCAATAAGCTAACTGTTTCAGAATCTTTTATAGAGGATTTAAAGCATGGGTGTAGATAAAAAGTTTTATTTTTAATTTTATGTATATGCGTTTATAAAGTACGTATGTATAGAATCGTCTTTGAATTCGTAATTCCAATTTTTCGATTTGAGTGTAGATAAAAGATTATTTGTTTTCACATAAAATGTATAGTGCATGATGATCTTTTTAATGGTTTTGTTTTATATTTGTTCTTATTTGTACATGTTCTGCGATTTCCCCGGTCTCTCTAACCCTACAACCATACCACTTGATGGCACCCCTATACCACCTGCTCCGACTTTCGGTATCTCGGTTCACTACTAAAAAGCGATAGTGAATAAGATCAAGCCGTAAGCATCGAATTAACGTTGGTTGGATGAAATACTGGCAGGTAACAACAACATGTGACTCGCGAATCCCCGTTAGACAGGGGAAAATCTACAAGACCATGATCCGGCCTGCTGTCTTGCATGGATCAGAGAGCTGGCCTGTAAAGGCGACGGATGAAAAACGACTACATGCAGACGAGATGCGTATGCTGAGATGAATGTGTGGTGTGACAAGAATGGATAAGATTAGGAATAAGTACATTAAAGGGAGTTCAAAAGTAGCGCCAAGTAGTGCCAATCACTGAAAAGTTTCGAGGAAATCGTTGGCCCTGGTTAGGACATGTAATGCGTAGATAAAGTAATATCGTAAGGAAGGCATTAAGATGGAAGTGGACGGTTACAAGAGGAGAGTAAGACCTAAGAGAAGATGGATGGACTGTGTGAAAGAGGATATGGTTAGGAAGGGAATGAATGTTGAGATGACCGCTAGCAGAGATGAATGGTAAGAGCGCACATGTTGCGCCGACCAGCAATAAATTTGGGATAGGGGCGGATGATGATGAATAAAACAGTATAATGTAACATCACTTTTACGTATGTATCTGTTTATTCGGTAAATACTTCTTCACCACAGAACAGATTTATATACACTTTTCACTGTCATTTACCTAGATCTTTTTGTTCGAAAGGTTTATGCATACTTTATCCTAAATAAATTTATGTAGAACGGAAAATCAAATTGCACTCGCGTGAACCCGGGGTGAGTGGGTTGCTAGTGGAGAATATAGAACACGAACCAGAAATATTTACGAATTCCAATTCATGTAAGCTATATTTTGAAATAATTATGTAAAATTATTTTATTACATTATTGCAATTTAATAATCAATTATTTTAAGTTTCACAGTAATTTATGTAGCAGTTTTGTATTCGACTTTCGGATTTTAACCTCGAATTCGAATTACGGATCAAAAATTAAATATAGCAATACCTGTGTTTATTCCAACTGATCCAACTAGTTAACTTATATAGACAAGTATATTTTTCAAATTGTCATATTGGCTAGACGATTCAATTACTTGGACATACATGATTTAGTACGTATTAATGACTAAACTGTTTTGACACAAATACATATTCCAGTAAACAATATTGGCTTCACGATCTGTTTGGATGCCAATGGTTCAGGTTATACAATCTTGTCAATTTTTTTGTTTGCCTATACAATCTATTTACACATAATTAATTGTTAGAATTAGTAATGACAACTACGCAGTCTGTTTTTACATATATTGTTAAGTGTTCCAATGTGTAATTTTGACTATTATCTGATCTTTTTCGATATATTTTTTTCCAATTTGAAATGTTAGTTGCACAATATATTTCAATACAAAATGTTCCAATTTGTAATGTTGGCTAGAAGATTGTTGATTATGACTGCTGTAGACTACAAGTAATGAAGAAACATATCGAAACCGGTTCATTCGGTCGTGAAGTCTCCTTGACTTTTTAGCTGATTTATTTTGTAGTATAACCGTATACTATTTTTAATTGTTCATGAAATCAATTTTTAAAATATAAACATGTGAAAATAACAAGGTTATAAAATAATAATAAAACAATACGTGTGATTCACCAATTACATTTTGCTAGTCTCCATGAGGCAACCGGCCTCATGGAGACTGGCAAAATGTAATTGGTATTTTTTTTAACAAAATCACTTCGCTTGACTGCTTTAAGATTTTTTGTGATTAAAAAAAACCTATTCAGTTGTAATATGAAATTTCGTGCTTCTTATATTGAAAATGATAAACTTCCGTACAACCGTTCAACCCTTTTTACCACTTTATGGGTGAAATATACAATAATTACTACAACATAAAAGCTCAAAAATTCAAATTTGCAAAAAAATTTGCACCCTGGTGCAATATATAATTAATTTCATTCCAATTTTGGCGCGCTATCTCTATTAATATTACTTAGTGAGTATAGTGACAAATTGCAAGTTTGACAAACATTATACACAACACGACAAGCTCTTGGCAATAACTGCTAACCGCATTCTTGTTCAGACAGTACAAATTATTATTGTATAATTATAGAGGGGTATACAGAACGTGGTCATTATGGTATTATGAATCATACTCGGTAATTGACTGCCTATAAAGACTTTTGTATATCTACTAGACTAGCTGTAGTTTGAGCCCTAAAAAGTCCAAGCGGAAATCCCTTCGGATACCCTCCGCCAGTCAGCGGGGGCGGTTATGTCGGGCTTGAACCGACTAAAACCGCACGCCGTCTCGGGTCTACAAACGCCGGGGTGTAAGGTTGCCCATAGAGCATATCCCTCGCACCCCGACTGACCCTGGGCCATCTCCGGTTTCGAGATGGCCCCCTCGGGTTTGGGAACCACGTACGGTTTACCGAATCACCCGTGAACGATAGAATTGTCTACAGAAAGCATGGTTTATCGTTGAACGGTAATACGAATAAACCGTTAAATATTTGCAAGAAACTATAACTGCGCTCCAATTCACATTCATATTCTTATTTCACAGGCACAGTGACATGAAGCGAGCAGATTTATTTATTGATTCGCAGAATCCATTTCGCTGTACACTGCATAATTTTACCAATTTTTTTTTAAATCCTGAATTTTAATGTTTTGTAAATATTTTTCTATCTTTTAGGTTTAGTTTTCTTTACATTTATTTATAATTAGTTGTACATAACCATTTTAAGTTATTGTTGTATATA
This sequence comes from Cybosia mesomella, assembly GCA_946251805.1. Lineage (NCBI taxonomy): Eukaryota > Metazoa > Arthropoda > Insecta > Lepidoptera > Erebidae > Cybosia > Cybosia mesomella. Next base: position 18,674,486 of record OX276409.1, read on the forward strand.
TAGGCACTAATAAAAATGATAAAAATGACTTCAAGTAAATACATGTAATACCTACAAAGTGTATACCTACGTAGAGTTTCACATTATTCCAGACTAATTACAATTGCTTCAATGCCCTTACCAGCTTAATAAATACATACCTATAAAAAAACATATATTTGAATTGAGAACCTCCTTTTTTAGGTCAGAAAAGTAAAATGTTGACAAATTGGTGCTATTAACAACACACTTTTAGATAATTTAAACTCATCAATTTTATCTAAAACAAGGTTGTGAATAGGTATACTTATCATCTCTCTCATATATTTTTTCATCGTCATTATTAATGGCCGCGATAATGGCAGTTTAGCCTTTAGCAGTTTCGTTTAGGGAGTATGGGGCCAAATCAACCTCACGTGCATGCCCGTACACATGTTGATTGACGGACGAGACTCTGGCGCAGGTTTTTCTCTCAGGATAAGGGGGTCGGACGACAGTCGCTTCCATAGAAGATAAACCATTCATGGAGGAGAAGGAGAGCGGAGTCCGGGCTCCAAAGGGCAAGTAATTTTGTATACAACTGGGATTCCCGCTCGGATGGTGATGATGAGAATATTGTTTTTTTTAGGTAGATTTCGATGAAATATATATATATATATATATGTATGTATGGTTCCACTTCCCAAAATTTGCGGCACTACACGGTCGCATTTTTGCCCCGATCGCTTTCAAACTGCGGTCAAAAATTGCTTGGGTGGAATCCGGCCTAAGGGGACGGTAGGGCCTCACTTTTTGTGAAATCAGTTTTTCCTCAAAATTTCACGTTCCATGAAAGATATTCGAACCGTTCTAATTTTATCCCATAGTATACATGAATACCAACAACTTTTAAGTATAAACCTATAAGATTAAAACTTTAACTAAAAGTGGAGGGGGGGAAAACCAAAATTTTTCGGGAAAAAAATCATAACTTCTAACCGGTGAACATTCTTGATGTCGGAAACATTTTTAATCGATAGGCCATTTTTAAGTCTAAAATAAATGTCTGAAAAGTTTTTCGCTAAAAGTTACCGTTTTCGAGAAAAAAAATTAAACATGTTAAAAATGTTACTGTGTTTACTTGTGTGTGTAAGTCCGTAGTTCTCTATATAAAATAATATTAATTGCTTCACGAAATCTACTTGTGCGTTCCCCCTGCGGGAACGGATTTTTTTTGTTTATTTTTTTAAAAAGAATATTAGATACCGAAATTACTAATATTCTAAAGCTAAATTGCTTGTGTTAGGAGTGGGTTCACGTCGGTAGTGTAATTGCCAGGATTCGAACCCGTACCGGGACCAAAAATGGGGTATGAAAAAAAATGGAAGAAATACGAAATATTTGCACGAATCAGCCGCTACCATGCGAATATTTTATATTTTTAACAAAAATATTTTAAATTATTAGTCATATTTTTGTTATTGTTTGAAACAAATTTTGATGAAAAATTAAGGTAGATATATCATTGCCACGAAAAAACCAACTTTGAGAAACAATATTTGGAAAAAATAATATAAATCGATTCGCATTTAGTCGTGTGATGTCGGTCACACTTATACGTCTCTGAGCCAAAGTAGCTTTATCAATATGATCTTGTATACTGTGCCGTGACTCATTTAAAATATCGTGTCAAACTAGGAATTTGTATATTAAATGCATGGAGCAAATAGACGATAAGAGATCTAAAAGGGTATGTATCCTCCTGTATATTTCTGTACTTGCTTGCAAGATGAATTTAGCCAAATCAAGATGAAAAAATCTTGATTTCAGGCCTATGTCAGCAGTGAACTGCAGGGACAGTCCACTACTGGACCTCTCCCAATGTAAGCCATACCTCCTGATTATTCCCTAAACAAAAAATGCTATTTAATTTCAATTGAATATTTATTAAATTTATATGCTTAAAGAGACAGGATGTTTATCTTGAATTTAATTAAGGACATGATTTTGATACTTTTATTTTATTAGCATTATTTATTAACACATTTATATAGGATGATGTTAATTTCTAGCCTAGCTGTCACCGCAAATCGCTACCATAAAACATACATCCTAAGCCTCAGACCCGCACGAAGGACTCACCATTAGGTACCAAGAAGATTTTGTGGTAGAGTTGAGGCCGGAAGAAGGATGACGTGCCGTTTTCGGGCCCGATTCTGGTAATTTTCATGGACCTACGTCTACGTCACGTTAGATCACTTATTATTTTTAGGCTCCGCCTATATGTATATCCTACATATGTTTTAAGTCCGACCAAAACCTCCTTTACAGCAAAAAATCCGTTCAGTAGTTTTTGTGTTCATCGCAAATAAACAGGCAAACAGCAAAGCATTCCAAAAAAAATCTTCAATTCAATTCCTCAAAAATTCATTTAACATAATCCAAGTATCTTTTATTAAATATCTCTAATGTACAGACAACTAATAATAATAAAAATAATAATAAATCATTTATTTCAAGTTACTAAGACTCATTCAAATACATTAAATTAAATTAAAATTAAATTGAATTGCAGTCACATTATAATATTTAACGTAGTCATACTATTTATTTCAAAACATGCATGTCATCAACAGAAACAAAAATTAGAATTATAAATTAGTCAATTAAAGATATGCATGTCAATAATAAAAATAAAATAAAATCACATTTTAAATTACACATTAAATTTACAATTAATAACAATTTTAAATCAATAAATAATCATTATTTTTTTTATATTTATTAATAATATCATAATCGCCATAGCTAAGCTAACCTATTTTGAATTTAGAATATGGTAACATTGCCGTCGGTCGCGTACTAGGCGAGGTTCGAAGCCGTTATCTTCTCATCACATGAACCGCTTGAACTGGAGCTTCTTCAAAGCACACCATCATACTATCATAAAAGTAAAACACATTAGCACTTGAATCATTTTTAAACCCCGTTGACTGCGTAATTTTTTTTATTTTATACCACTAAGGTGGCAGACAAGCACACGGCCCACCTGATGGGAAGCGGTTACCGCGGCCTATGGACGTGTGCAACACCAGTGGCGTTACACTCGCGCTACCAACCCTGTAAAGGAAAGGGGATGGGAAAGGAGTTTGGGAGGGGATGGGAAAGGAGTCTGGGAGGCCACAGTTCAAATACTGTTACTTGGCGTCGATATTCTGTGAGAGGGTGGTGCTTCCCCGGTCGAGTCGGCCCATTCATGCAACGGCCAAAATGACTGTTGCTTGACTCTACCACCTATCAAATATAATATGGTAATATCTCATTAACACTCGAGCGTTAGTCTCGCTTGCATTAAAAGCTTGATCTTTGGGGTTCATTCTCCTCCCCATTTTCCATTATTTATCTCGACTTTTTTGGGAGCGACTACCGTCTAACCCCCTAACCCCAAAAGAAAACCCAGCGCCAGAGACTCGTCCATCGTTCAGCAGGTACCGAATTGCAGGTGAGGCCTGGAATAATTGCCTATCTGTGTCTGTTTATGTCATAGTAGCTGCGAAACGGATAGATTGTAATAAAATTGAACACACCTTGTAGATGTTACTGGCAAGAAATAAAATATTTTATATTTATTTTCAAATTAGAAGCTTCTATAAACCGAAGCGGTCTTTAACGTGCTTCAAAAGAAAATAAAATCGGAGCTGTAAAAGTTGATACCTCCATTTAAATGACATAATCTTGATACTTCTATTTTATTAGTTTGTTTTAATAACGTGCTACAATCACACCTGCTAATTAAAAATACAGGTAGATAGGGTATTATTTTCGTGTAATTAATTCAAACCACCAGACGAACTAATTTTAAATGACTAAAGACCTATGAAATGCTAATTTAATAAGTTCTACTAAATGCCCACAAAATGCTGATTTAAAGATATTCTATTGAAATAAAACGATATTTTAACGGATTCTATCGTGATTTTTGAACCTGACGTTTCGGTTGCTTTTCAGCAGCCAAGGTTTGAATTTTACATTACCAATGTACAATTAAAACCAATGTAAAATTCAAATAAATCGCGATAGAATCCGTTAAAATATCGTTTTATTTCAATGTGTGATATTCGAGTAAACTTCCGACAATATCACAAAGATATTCTAGTCAACATCATTCGAGTCTTTTCCCCATCCCCTTTCCAAATCCCAATAAAATAAAATGATAAATAAAAATTAAGTTGGGGTCGGCTTTCAGTCTAACTACGAAACGCCCGAACTTCGATATTTTCCGTCAAGTGACCGCCATCTGACTTCCATAACCCAATGGTGATATCCAAGTACTATAGCTAGAGAAGGTTATCTGAGTTTTAAGGCCTCCAACTACCTTTATTTTTATTTTTTTTCGTGCGGAAATCCCCTCGGATACCCCCCCACCGGCCAGCGGGGGCGGTTATGTCGGGCTTGAACCGACTAAAACCGCACGCCGTCTCGGGTCTGCAGACGCCGGGGTGTAAGGTTGCCCATAGAGCATATCCCTCGCACCCCGACTGACCCTGGGCCATCTCCGGTTTCGAGATGGCCCCCTCGGGTAGGCCTCCAACTACCTGTAAACAATACTACAGATGTTCGTATGGCAAACCGGGACCGACGGCTTAGTGTGCTCTCCAAGGCACGGAGGGGTATTAATATATTAAGAATGGTCACCGGTCCTAATACTGACCTCGTTTACCTTATAATATGCTAACCTAATTAGTTACCACTTATCCACGGGCTTCTCTTGAAGAAAAAGGGTTCTAGTGTCGCTGTTACAAATGCATCGGTCCTATATAACCATCTGTCCAGACAACCTGTAGCAGACGTTTGCATTGCACATCGCCTGTCAGCAAACTGTACTATTAAGATGTTGTAAGGATAACTTGCATAATTGGCCTTACTATCAGCTAAGCCGAAGATCTTTCGAAATTCATATAGTTAGTGACACAAGGACGCTGTAAGATGTCCTTGTTAGTTGCAGTCAGTCCAAATGCATTATAACTTAGTATCCAGTCAGTGTTGTTGTTAATATACTGTACCGATTGTTAGCAGACAGCAAGACTTTAATGCAGTTATAACAATCGCACTAATTTAAAACCGGTGTTGGATCGATTGAATACCCACAAAGGGGTTTAGTACGGAAATGCTTTATACCGAAAATGGCCTCTGAGTCCGGATAGGACTTATTCTTGGGGGGATCTATTCATAAAGGACTTTTTCCGAAAATGACTTATAAGGAATTGGACACATTCCTATAATGATCTATTCCTAAAAGGACTCATTCCATTGCCATAAAGGAACTTTTGCTTGTCGTGCAAATGTTAAGAAGATAGAATGAATCGCTTAAATAACAATATGGTGTATGGCACTCCACCACGACCTGCGGAGCCAAATCAACCTCGCCTGCAAGCCGGTACACTTGCTCATTGACGGACAAGGCTCTCGGGGTTGGAAGGTGTTTCCATAAAAACCGTATAAGCCGATCCCAAAAGAGGAGCAATTTAGCAGAGCCCTGGTTTCTTCCAAGTAAATGCCTCAAATGCAATGCTAAAAAACAATAGCTGTGCGAGCTTCAATATCCACCATCTTAGTATGAATATGGCTAATATCTAGTGCTCATACGAGCCAGCTCCTGCTAGACAAATTATGGTTCTGCTATCTTTGATATTAAATAAAATAAATAAATGCCCAATACCTACATGAAAGGTTGATCTGCTTCTAAGTTTATGGTGAAGAAAGCAAACGCCATTCAAAGTCCCCCTGTATAATTATCTGATACTAAAAACGCCCGTAAAGTTTATTATACAAATAGCCGTATTTGTAGATTTTGTACGTCATAAAGTCCAAAAAAGTCTCTATTAATTAAATATCTCGGATCTCGAATACAGTCATAAATTATCGGTCTCTAACGAGTTAAATTTATGCATAGAGAGAAAATAATCATCTTGGTATTTTATTGAAACAATGTTGACATTTCATTATGTTGCTTTTATCAAAAGAATACATTAATTCTCTATTCTTAATTGTTATAGTTGACAGCGTGGGATGGCCCAATATTTTTGCTATATGAGTAATGTATGAGGCAAACCAAGATCTTCGGTATCCGAGGTATTCTCACGTGCAAGCCGTTACTGCTGATTGATGGATGAGCCTCTAGCACAGGCTTTCCCCTTGGTGTTTTCAGTCAAAGAAATCAAATTAAGGAAAGAAGCGCTCAGGATAATTTGAAGTAGGTACAGACGGCCTCAGAAGTTACTGTACACTAAAAAAAATACAAACGATCTTTAAATTCAAATAAATCAATAAAATTTGATATATAATTATTTTTATAATCTTCAGAGGACAAATTTACCATTTGACGACCTCTGTGGCATAGCGGTAGAGCATTCGAATGCTAAGTCAGAGGTCGCAGGTTTGATTCCCGCTCATTGCAAAAATGTATATTTGCATTGGTCTGGGTGTTTCTATGTATAACATGTATTTGTTTACAAAAAAAGTACATAAGTATGTTTATCCGCATTCTAGAACCCATATGACAAGCTCTGCTTAGTTTGGGTCTAGATGGCGCTGTGTAATATGTCTTAGAATATTTATTTTTCAATATGGCGACTGTATTTCCTTTGGGAGATATAGTCTTCTAGCCGCCTGTTTTACTCCTACACACATGGCAACACTGAATAACCACTAATCAAAAAGTGGGTCGTTTTTACTACCGGCCTTAAAACAATTGATTATGTATACAAGGTAGTATGCAAGTTTTATATACAGTTCTTTTAACTTGCTGCTTAACTTACGGATGTCAAACGTGGGCTTTAACAGATCAGCTATCGAATAAAATAAAAGTGTGCCAGAACAGCATTGAACGAAGTGTAATAGGGGTAAGAAGAAGAGACAGAGTGAAATTGAAAACAATACAAAATAAAACAAAATTCAAAAATGCGCACATCGTTAGTAAAACGTTAAAATGGCGTTGGACAGGACACATGTTATGGGATACGAAAGAAAAGTGGACCAAAATAATAACTTAGTGGTACCCTAGGAGAGACAAAAGAAATAAAGGGACAGTGTAAACGTTGGGAAGATGACTTTAAACAAATAGCGGGCCCAAAGTGGACCCGAATAGCCAGAGAACGAGCTGCATGGAAGTCCTTGGCCTTTGTCGAGAGACAAGCTGCGACAAATTAAACCGATTACGCTATTAGTATAAGATGTAGGAATAAGAGTGTAAACAGTTACAGTAATAAAGGCTTATTTTATTTTATTTTTATGTATAGAATAATTCACCGATAGTAAATAAAATGTTGCCAGACATATAAAACTACCTACAATACTTACCAGTAGGTAATAACCTCACCATTATGATTATATCTTAATATAGTCAGAACTATACATTATCGCCAAAATATGATCACTATGAGACTGTATCAAGTTTTAACACCCACTAGCTATAAAAGAAAGGTGATATAACTGTAACTCATACAAAACTGATTCTCAGTCGGGTCATAAACACTCTGTGTTGTTTTTATTCTTAAATAGATTTACTGATTACGCACATAGTTGATCATTTTTAGGGTTCCGTAGCCAAATGGCTAAAAACGGAACCCTTATAGATTCGTCATGTCTGTCTGTCTGTTTTCCGAAACTATAAGAACTATGCTGTTGAAACTTGGTGAGTAGATGTATTCTGTAAACCGCAGTAAGATTTACTAAATTTTAGGGGTTCCCATACTTAGAACTGAAACTCAAAGATTTTTTTTCATCAAAACCAAACGTGTTTTTCAAGACATATGGATATGTCTTCAAAAATGATGTTGAGGTTTCTAATATAATTTTTGTCTAAACTGAATAGTTTGCGCGAAAGACACTTCCAAAGTGGTGAAATGTGCCCCCCCCCCCCCTGTAACCTATCGGGTGGAAACGTTAAGTGAGTCCAGACGATTATTTCGTGAAGTTTAAAGATATTGTTAAACTTTTCAATCAATCGCTTAATCTATAAAATTACATAATAAAAAAAAAAAAATGTTACAAAAATTATCGTCACATGATCGCAATTTGCAGTTTTGCCAAAATAAATGTATGGGACCCGTAAAAGTACACATTTTTAACACATAATTACTACTTATCAGATTAGCGAATAAGCCGTACCGTATTACATATATATATTCCGTAATATGGGAAGCGCAAAAGTGCAAATTGTGAGCACATGTATTTTTTTGAAACTTTTTCATTTTTATTATGTCATCTTATAGATTAAGCGATGCAGATTTCATATCAGTTTAAAGTTTTGTTATGTCTTTAATAATGACGAAATAATTGACTGGATACACTTGACTTTTCCACCTGGTATATAACTATAGTAACGTAAAAAATATATGCAAAACCTAGTGCTTTGTGTATCAGTATTTTTTTGTCTACAGCTAATCGACGTTGCCTTAAGACGTATTAATGTATCGGAGAATTTCGAATATCTGGGACGTGTCTAGGTGGCTCAGTTGGTCAGAGCATTCCCCCTGTAAGGGACTGGTCGCGGGTTCAAGTCCCGTCCTAGATGTTCTCTTTTTCCGATCTAAAGCTTTAGCTAATCGAAGCTATAGTTTTAACATTATATAAACACAGTTTTACCTACTCTACTGACGAGATCAAACAGCCAGTCCTATGTACGATAGAGAGAACGCTCTAAAACCCGATCATAGCCGGACTCTTACCTCTTGACGTGTCAAATCAACAGCTGGGTAGGTACTGTATTTTTTATTTTTGCAACATAGAAACAACCACGGCAACTCGACAACAACTGCCCCCCGTAGCACAGCAATGTAGATGTAAATCTAGTGGGGCGGAAATCACACAGTGATTGTCAAACTTCGGGCCAAACTTAGATATTTTTGTTGCAGTATTTTTATACTTTTTTTTTACTTGTGAACAGACCTTATGCTTTATGCATATTATTCGACGCGTCTTTATATATTGAGTAACAAATATGAAGGAAATCAAATCAAGCGTCTTCGACGTCAAAAACACAAAAAAATGTTTTTTTAGGGACAATTTGTATGGTAGGTACCCGAAACCTTGAACGTACAAACCCCAAAATCTAATCAGTTCTTCCCATTAACCAAACAAGATGATTGGCGAAAGAATTTTTTTAATCGGATAAGTGGTTCTTGACCAACAGACAGACCGACACAAAAATTTTTTTTGCTTAATTAGTCTTAGAATCATGTGAAACGTCGAGAAAAGTGATAAAAAGTTTGGATTTTTTTTTTGCGTGATTTTAAGACTTCGGTGTCCACCTGGTTGGTGGCCCGAAGTTACTCATTTATCTCGGATCTTTTTGACCAATGAAATTATTCGTTTTGATCCAATGACAACTATATATACCTACTAGACAAGCTGTTTAAAAGAAAAAATGTCTCACGGTTCATTGAATTACTTCCCGCCTACCCTTGGCTATCTGTGTGAATTTTGAATTTCGAATTTGGAACGGTACGCAGAAATTAGATTTAAATGAGGCTGGACTTTATCTTGAACAAAGAATTAGCATTGCCATTCCACGGGGCAATGCTGCCAGCCTTCTGGGAACATTACCAGTCGGTGATGATGCGGAGGAATTCTATGACGCATGTATGTAAATATTTTTCTATCTTTTGTTTAGTTTTCTTTACATTTATTTATAATTAGTTGTACATAATCATTTTAAGTTATTGTTGTGTTACTATTTATATTAATATAGACATCAATGGAGTTAATGAATTTTGACACCTATCTGTATATACATAGCGCGTTTGACAGCTACAAGAAGTTAATCGGTCGAGTCGGGTTGTGTCTTTCCAAGGCCTTTCGCGATACCAATTTTTTATTCCATACAGCTAGTAGTACCTTTTTTTTTAGTAGTACCTGTTGGTCAACAAAAAAAAATGGTTTGGTGCCGGTGATTTTTTTTGTTTCTATCTCAAATTGACGTGTGTATTTTAAATATGGCAACAATTTTTCTCTAACAGCTTTTGTTTTTGAGTTAAGTACAGCTAACTACCTTTTTTTTAACGTGTGGAAACCCCCACGGGCTTCACCCCATCTGTGCCGACGATGGGGTGGGCGTGTCGGAATCGGTCCGACTAACACCACACGGTGTCCTTCCCAAGTGTCCATTGCCGGGCACCTCGGGTAAGCTCTCGAAAGGATAACCCCAGGGTTACCGGCGGACTTTGGAAGCCGCCGTATTTTTCTCAAGAGAAGAATTTAGTTTTTTTTTTGTAACGATATTGGTGATATTTTGCAGCAGATGGGAATAAAAAAGTACTAAACTAGTGATTGGCGTGTTTTCATAAATATCAGCAAAATAAGTTTAAGGATTGTATGTACGCGAAGTTCCTTTGTTTCATGTGTATCTGGGACAGTCGTCACAAACAACACCATTTATCACAAAAAGTTTGGCCAGTGTGGGAAGAGCTAAAAGTTGGTACCGAAATGTTATAAACTTGCCTTTAGTTAGCCGAGAGCGTATCATACTTCCACCACTTTATATTAAACTCACCATAATGAAAAAGTTTGTAAAGGCGCTTGGCAAAAGTAGCGAAATATTTCAATTTTCTTTCACGAAGATGTTTCCAAGTACAGAAAAATTGAAAGCTGGTATTTTTGATGGGCCACAGATTAGGCAACTCGTGAAAGATCCAAATTTTATCAATCAAAGCTTGGAATTCATTTGTTTTGGTTACATATGAGTCATTATTTGGCAAAAAGAAATCTGACGACCACTTCGAGCTTGTTGAGTCCATGCTATCGAATTTGCAAGAGCCAGGGTGGTAGGCAACTTGGGCATAAAAATCCACTACCTGCACTCACATTTAGACTGATTTCTACAAAATCTGGCTGATTTTAGTGAAGAGCAGGTTGAAAGATTCCATCAGGATCTCCGGACAGTGGAAGAGCGTTTTCAGGGGTGGTGGTACTCATATATGATGGCAGACTGCTGCTGGAGTTTGCAACGATATCTGCCTAAAGTCGTTTATTCAAGGAAATCTTCTAAAAGAACATTTGATAGTGGTCGATAGAAAATTTGTTAATATAATGTATAAATTTTCTGTATTTTTCTTTGTTTAAAGTAGCTATTAGCATTCTCCCACTATTTTTTTCATAGTCAGGGCCATTGAAATACCCTATAACAGAAAAAAAGGAAATAAGACTTGTGAAAGTTATTATTTTGATCACGTGACATATATTTTTCTTCCATTTGATTGCTCGAAGGCACTCGGGAGGCACTTCCACGCCACGCTGAAACTGCCGATGATATTAAAGACTGTCTCATGAAATAGATTTCACTCGAAGATTATCACAGTCACTTAAAATTCAAATTAATCTCATAAATAATTAGACAACGCTGAATTATTTATTTTGCGAGATAACTGTCAAATGTAAATCAATGTTATATTTTATATGTTGATTTTTAATGTACTCTGCTTTCTAAATGAGTTTGACATTTGTTATTTATAGATATTTTTATTCAATGAAACTCTATTATGTAGATATTAATTTTTTTATGGAGATCGTAAGGAAACATTTGTTTAGAAGATTAATTTGATTTAAAGCCATAATTCTTTGGATTTAGTTATTTAGTTTTCATTAGGTATTGAATAAATTAATATAATTTAGAATTAGTTCAAATATTTGAGTTTTAGAAATGTATATAATACTAACTGTTACCGGCGACGTCAACCGTGTGGACTTTTCGTTTTAAACTGTATTTTTTTATATTATTTTATTCCCGCAGTAACTGCGGGAATAAAAGTTTGCGGTCTTTGTCTAACGGGTGACACATAAAATCTATGAGAAATTTTTACTACCGCACTGCACCGATAAATCGATGCTTTTGTATAACAACTGTACAATTATAAATTTAAAGGCTTTCACGGCCGGCGTTGCACGTAGAATATACTGCTTGCGGGCTGTTTGGCCGTGGTCCATAGGAAACTTGTGTCCCAAACGTTTCGTCGATCACTGCGGTTGACATCTTCAGTTGGACAGGTCCGGGTGCCGACGATTGCGGAAAACTGGCAGCGACATCACTGCGACTGACATAGAGGCCCGATTCACGTATTTATAGGCGCAGTTGGATGGGGGAAATGACGTAATCGATCGTGATTGGTAGAGAGCCGCGGAACCGACGCACTCGATCCTGATTGGTCAGGGCTAAGCAGGGGGGGGCGTGGCCTCCCGATACCGGGGATGGTGTTGGCTTCATCATGTTTGAACCGTGATGACGAGCGGCTCTCAGTTCTGGGTACCAATCTTTTTGGAGATTAAAACCTTTGTTTTTTCTATTAAAATTGTTGGGATGCTTGAATATTTCGGTGGCCTCTCGAAGTAGCCGTGGGTAGAAATGTGAAGTGGTGGCTAGAACCTTCTTGTTCTGAAATTTGATGGTATGATTACCATCCTCCTGGGTGTGTTCTGCAACCGCTGACTTGTCGAAGTGGCTGAGGTGGCAATTTCGTTCATGTTCCGAAAGGCGGTTCTTGATATTTTTTTGAGTAGTGCCCACGTATACAGAGCTACATGAGCAGGGGATTCGGTAAACTCCAGCTGAAGTTAGTGGGTCACGAGGGTCCTTGACCGAATGGTGAAGATTACGTAACTGCGTCGTGGGCTTGAAGATAGGCTTGATGTTATAAGCTTCTAGCAGTCTCCCGATACGATCCGTTGTGCCACGAATATATGGCAAAAAGGCCTTTCCTAAAGGGGCAGGTTTTTCCTCATCCTGGTCCATTACAGAAGATCTAGCCACCACTTCACATTTCTACCCACGGCTACTTCGAGAGGCCATCGAAATATTCAAGCATCCTAACAATTTTAATAGAAAAAACGAAGGTTTTCGTTTTCAAAAAGATTGGTACCCAGCACTGAGAGCCGCTCGTCATCACGGTTCAAACGTGACGAAGCCAACACCATCCCCGGTATTGGGAGGCCACGCCCCGCTACTTAGCCTCAACCAATCAGGATCGAGCGCGTCGGTTCCGCAGCTCTCGACCAATCAGGATCGAACACGTCGTTTGTCTCCTCCAACTGCGCCTATAAATACGTCAGTGACTCGGACCTCTACATCAGTCGCAATGAACTCTCCGCACTCGTCGGCACCCGGACCTGCCCACTGAAGATGTCAACCGCAGTGATCGAAGAAACGTTTGGGACACAAGTTTCACATGGACCACGGCCAAACAGCCCGGAAGCAGTTCTACAAACTGTACAATTCTCAGATTTTTTCAACACATTGAAGCACAGCACTGAGCACATTGAACTAGTGATATTATTATCACATTATCAAGCGCGATGGAACTAGTGGGACTAAATTTAAAAAAAAACATATCTCAGTTCCACCGCATTAGTTCAATGCCAGTAGATTATACTCATTGCCTTTACCTACCATACACATGTCATTATTAACGAAGTCATAACCAGCACTTCTTGGGTCTTCCCCTTCTACCTTTAAGCGATCACCAAAGACCACACAACAAAACCTAAATGAATTAAACCGTTTGGAATTACCTTTATATCAGTTGAACACAGTTCATTTCCTCGATAGGTGTAATGAGATTAAGTCCTAAATCACTGATATCTGTATGTATAAATCAATATGTCTGCTTAATAATTATCGACTTAGCTCTTAAAGATATATATCATGTTCAACATAAAAGCTTACTACGTCACTTGTTTTTTAAATCCACTAATCTGTCTTTTAAAGTAGCCTTTAAGAGGTTAATTGTTATTCGTGTGAGGTTAAGGCTTTTTCAAAAATATAAGAATTGATTTATAATTTTATAGAGAATGTTATCGATTCGTGATTAATCAATATTCGTGATGATCATGCAAGCGGCTTCTGGTGACATGATCTTGGATTTAATTTTTAATTTTGATGAAGGATATATTTTTTTCCCGACTGCGGAAAGACAAAAAATGTGTCAGTTTTTTTTAAAAAGAATCTAGTGGGACGGAAATCACACAGTGATTGTCAAACTTCGGGCCTAACTTAGATATTTTTGTTGCAGTATTTTTATTCAAAATTACAGACCTTTGGGGTTATCCTTTCGAGGGCTTACCCGGGGTGCCCGGCAACGGACACTTGGGGAGGACACCGTGCGGTTTTAGTCGAGACACGACATAACCACCCCCGCTGGCCAGCGGGGGGGTATCCGAAGGGATTTCCGCACGTAAAAAAAAAAAGGCTTTATGCATATTATTCGACGCGTATATTTCAGTTTCTTTCAGAGTCTGGTCGTTTTATGTAAATATACAATATACGTATTGTCATTGTCACTCAAATGTCAAAGTCAAATACGCGTTACTCTGATCTCTGAACTCGAAAGAAACTCACTTGTAAAAGATTTTTAGGGACAATTTGTATGGTAGGTACCCGAAACCTTGAACGTACAAACCCCAAAATCTAATCAGTTCTTCCCATTAACCAAACAAGATGATTGGCGAAAGAATTTTTTAAATCGGATAAGTGGTTCTTGAGTTATTGCGTAAACAGACATCCAGACATCCAGACCAACCGACAGACCGACACAAAATTTTTTTTTGCTTAATTAGACTTAGAATCATGTGAAACGTCGAGAAAAGTGATAAAAAGTGGGTGTAAGATTTTGATTTTTTTTTGCGTGATTTTAAGACCGGTGTCCACCTGGTTGGTGGCCCGAAGTAATATTAGTAACCGAAATTACTAATATTCCGTCTAACCCCTCCAGCTAAGCTAAATTGCTTGTGTTAGGAGTGGGTTCACGTCGGTACTGTAATGGCCAGGTTCGAACCCCTCTTGATCATATGGTCGACTCCTTAACCACTACTACATATTTACGATTTTAGGACCTTTTCCTTTACTTGACAAATTTCATGATTCTAGCTCAACGGTTACCTTGCGATTGTCCAAGTATAATAATATGTTTCTTTTCTTCTTTATTTATATTCGTTCCGTCCATTGACTGCACCCCGCTTTATAGTGAGAAGCCAGGGTGAGTCCAGAAGATATGGGCCACCATCCTCTGGGATGGTGGCATCTGTGCCGACGATCCTAAAATGGTGGCCCCTACCTTGACGGCCTCAAAAGATGCTTCTTCACGCCCCGCTTGAAGAACCTGGGATTTTAATTTTAATGTTGTATAAACGGCCGTTTCTGCATGCTAGCGTCATCTTTTCGATATTTTTTATGTAAGATCAGCAATGCGTACGAGTCTTACGTCTGTTTCGTCTGGCCTGGGTCTTAGCCGTGAATTATTAAGCGTAGCGAGCCGAAGGCGAGCGAAGCGTCTTTGGTTACAAAGTTGCATTTCAAACAAATGATACTCCTCCAAGACCGTTTGACTGATCTTGACCAAATTTGCCACGGTGATCAAGTAGACATTACTGAGTGTCGTAAGGGGTGGAATGTCCAGATCGGTCTTACCATCGAGGAATAATCACCGAAAAACAAAATCAATGGAAAAAGTCGACCGGTCACGTTGACCTATTGTTGGATAGGCAAATCTCGCTACGCTTAAGTTTGGGTTGATTGCGAAGCTGGTAACCGTCCTAGTACAGGATCGATACGGCACAGATATCGCATAGATAACGCGCGGACGCAAAATTATAGCCAGCTATCGCAACAAAGTCAGTGGCGCATCATACCGTTCATCCCGTCGCTTCGCCAGTATTTATTCCTATATAGAGTTTGCCCATATTATCCCAGTTAAAAAAACATACTAAATCCTAGTCAGCTATTATATATTTTGATGGATGCATTGATGCATGTTTGTTACTGGATCACGACTGAACGGATCTGGGTGAAATTTGGAAATTGAATACTTTTTATCCCGGGAATAGGTTCTTGTAGGTTACGGGAACGGTATTGGTATTTCACAAGGCCAGTGCCGCAGGTAATAGCTAGTTATAATAATATCATGTGACTGCACTGTGACACAGTGTAGCCTCTTTGACGGCCTCTGTGGCGTAGCAGTAGCGCATTCCACTGCTACGACAGTGGGCGCGGGTTCGATTCCCGCTCAATGCAAATATTTGTATGCATGAATATGTTTATTTTCATTGGTCTGGGTGTATGTATTTACAAAAAAAGTTTATAAGTATGTTTCTCTGCATTCTATAACCCATAACACAAGTTAGTTAAACTATGCTTACTTTGGATCTAGAGAGCGCTGTGTAGAATGTCGTAGAATATTCAAAAAAATATATTAAAAATATATAAGTTGGTTTTAATCTTTCTAAGATTAATACCTGACGTGTGGATTTCCCTCGGTATAAAATATACGCTCTTAAAAGCAATAAATTAATCATTTACCAAGAACCTATAAACCCATACTGTAACATTAAGTACAGTTTCATCAACAAAATCGATTCTAAAAAGTCGATCCATCATTCGGTACAAATGTACGAATCGATGTCAGAACCTGTTTTGAAATCGGACCGGCCAATGCGTTTCCTGATAAAGAAATTAGTTTTTTTTTCTCATGGAATAGTGGATATAAAATTATTAGTGATTTTAATAATGTCATTAGCATATCATTATCGTTAAGATAATACAGAATGGTTCGATATTATCGATTTTATTGCAGTTTTATTCCGGTAGTCATTTTCTATTTGTAAGACCATTGTCACTAAAAAGGCGTTTTAATGAGGTATTCTCGCTAGAATGCACGGATTGAATAATTCATAGATGTACAGTAGCCAGGTTTTTATTTGCTCGGGAAGAAGAACGAGAATCCAGCTACGATTGGCTTGCTTCACTTTTGTAGAGCGATCTCTCTATCAGGGCATATCTTTCATCAATTAGTCAATTGCAGTCCACTGCCGGACATAAGCCTCTCCCCATGTGTGCCATCCGATCCTCCTGCCTTTCGCATTCAGTCTATTCCAGCAACCATTTTCAGGTCATCTGTCCATCTTGCTGGGCCCATCTTCCGTTTGCTGACTTGTGGTCTCCACTCTAGGACTCGTTTGCTTAATCGGCCATCGGTCCTTCGGCAAATGTGGCCAGCCCACTGCCACTTCAGGTTGCTTATTCTGCGAGCTATGTCGGTAGCTGTTCTTTGTCAGATGACCTTATTGCGAATCTTATCCCTCAAAGAAACCCAGAGCATAGCTCACTCCATAGCCCGCTGCTGGACTTTAAGGTAGTGGACTAACCTCACTGTCCACCTTTCGGCACCGTATGTCATAACAAGTAAGATGCACTGGTTGAATATCGGTCGCATATAGCTTGATATATTTTCAGGATAGTTGAAACCGAAGTTATGGTAATATTTTATTAATAGAACCGGTTTTAACTACTCTATAAGGTTATCAAACGATAGAGAGAACGCTCTACAAACCCTCACTCTTCTTGACGACGCGACGTGTCATATCAAAAGCCAGGTAAGGTTAAGTTAGGGATTTCCGCACGTAAAAAAAAAAAAAAAAGTATGTAGTGTAATTACAAAATATATTGCTGTCTCTATCAGCTTGCTAGTTACTCCAAGCTGTGTGTGATTTTGAACTTTTGTATTCTACATCCTGTAGCCGACAGTATCGCCTCGTAAAATATTGATTCCGTGCTCGAGACCCACTTGAATCTATTGCTAGAATTATTCAGTTCAATTTTTATTGATATAAGCCTTTAGTTAATTACAAATATAACAAAAAAGAATTAGCTAAATAGGAGCAGCCACTTTGAAGTGATGCGCGGATAAACATTAGTGGTAATTGATTTTTATTTTTATTAACTGCCGCATCCTGATTTCGCATGGAAAAATTTCATAAAAACAGCTATAACTCAATTACAGGGCCACTTACCGGGTCTATAACCTTTATAATATCAGATAGAATTGGTCTTTAAATACATTAAATGTAAAATACGTACGGTACCTACCTACTCATCCAGCTTTTGTTGCGTCGGGATCAACTTGCTTTGGTTTTGTACGTTTAGTTCAATCTAGGAATCGAACCTAAGGGCTCACGATCACACGAAAAACCCATGCCACGTGACCGAAGGCAGTACGCAGATACTCACCCATTTGCAAACAAACGAAATTCTCTTCCGTTCATATTACATCGACATAAGTAAGTATAAAAAACAAATTGTACATCATACATTGAGCAAATTTAAAGGTCATTCTTTAAGTTCATTTAACTCTTGAGGCCGTAAGTGTCGTGTCTTTGCCTTTGAACAGTTATAAACAACACATTTGACAACCCTGAAGACATATTAGCTTAACAATAATACGCTTAATCAGAAGGGATTACAACTGCAATTAGATTTAACAACCTCAGACTTATGACTGTCTGTTATTTTTTTAGGTTAGTATGTACATAATATAATGAACTTTATTCCTTTAGAAATAAAGGTGAAATACAGTAATTGTATGAACATATTTGAATTGTGATAGAAGAGGTCTACAAAAAACTTATTAAATCGTTTTGTTTTGATCATAAGTGATAATGTTGCGGATGACAGTTTTGCTACTGGGCTTTTATTTAAACTTCAAAAAAAGAATGATGTTCTTTTTAATTAACGGCTAATCTTAACGTCGGTTTCTTTATATTTTACCCGTAGGGGTAGGCAGAGGTATTCTGTACATCCAAATTGCACCAGTTTTAATAGTTTAGTTGATCTCACTTAATTACGGATATGCCTTTTACTGTCAGTTGGGCATTTTTTATATGCTGCTACTTAAAATCGATATTTTTAAGTAATCGATATTTATGTAAAAGGGTGGTACTTCCCCGATAGAGCCGGCCTTTCATATTGAAAATAGCGCAGCTCTTCCACGTTTCACCTTAGTCATCATCATCATCCGAGGACCAATCTCAGTGGCATCCAAAGCTTGCAATTCGGAGCACGAGGTCCGCTCTTGAATTCCTCCATTGTATATCCTGGCACTTACGGGAGCGTCTGTCGTCTGAGCCCCGAACCTCCAACAGAAAACTTGCATCAGAGTCTTGTCCGCCAATCAGCAGGTGTGCCGGCTTGCTGGTGAGGTTCGCTGAACCTTACTTATATTTCCAGTAGAACATTATTGAACGTTATTGATCCTTGTTTTTTTTTACGTGTGGAAACCCCCGCTGCCTTAACCCCATCGGTGCCAACGATGGGATGGGCGTGTCGGAGTCGGACTGACAAAAATTACACGGTGTCCTCCCCAAATGTCCATTTCCAGGCACCCCGGGTAGCCCCTCGAAAGGATAACCCTAGGGTTACCGGCGGACTTTGGCCGCCATCACGGCCTCGCCTATGGGGTCGGGTTTGATCCCGCGACGGTGAGTTGGCAGGCGTGTGTAAGGACACACACGACACGCTTCCGCGTTGGCCTGCTTCTGTGAGGACAGTGAGTTGGCCAACTGCCGTCCTCAGGCCCCGATCATGGATTATGAATAAAAAATTATCATGGCAAAATTCTGTTAGAACATTAATTCAATCACGTATCCCTCACCTAACACAACTAGTTAGTTACCGGTTAACTGATTGAAATATAACGCTAAACGCAAACTTGGCCACCAAGTCTTATCACGGTATCATTATACCGGATTCTAAATACCCGCAGTTGATTGAATAACGACTGGCTTGGCTGTAATTATCGCTCTCGACGGTAAAATACACAGGTTTATATTAATCATATGGGCGTCTGCACTGTTATTGACAAGTCTATTATTGGCGATTGAATCGCTTCTGTGCCATCTTTCTAATATTATCAACACTGAGCTAGAGTAGGCCAGAGGAATGGACCGAGTAGATTAGAATATTTCAAGGTTAAGTAATACTAGCCATTTCAGATTTTCAACTAATCAAGAGAATAAGTTCAGGAATTCAGCTACTGGAAAATTTAAAAATATTTAGTCGAATAACAAGCTTGGACATGCATTCTCACTATGCTTCTCAAACTATGCATTGTAATTAGATTAAGTCAACATGTTTTTAAATAGACCAAAAAAGTCCGCTGAGTTTCAGTAGTCTATTTGCTAAAAT
This sequence comes from Cybosia mesomella, assembly GCA_946251805.1. Lineage (NCBI taxonomy): Eukaryota > Metazoa > Arthropoda > Insecta > Lepidoptera > Erebidae > Cybosia > Cybosia mesomella. The sequence goes on from OX276409.1 coordinate 18,694,446, forward strand.
ATATTATTCTAGTTTTTAGTTATGACTGCGACTGCTGAACTGCGGGCGCAGCTTCGCCCGCGTGGATTTCGGTAACCGTGATCCTTTTTTCGCCTAGTTTATTTACCATAAGATTTTTTGCGACCTCTTCAACAATAATCGTTATATTTCAGTCAATTTACATAAAACCATCATGAATTATACACCTAAACCTTAATCATACTATTTATTGGTCCAAATCCGTAGTTTTTGAGTTTATCGCGTTCATACAGACAGAGAGACGCGCCCGGGAGACTTCATTATATAATATGTCTGGATTTATCCCAAATTTTTCTAAGTACGTGACAACCCTATATGCTATGTACTTGTCAGAACCAATGTGTCTTAGACGGTCACCGACATTCTCCTAACCTATTTAACCTGTAGGGCTTTAAGGATATTATAAGCTGTAAGCGGATAATAGCTTTTGACTCCATATTTTTAAAAACTCGATAAAGCTGTTGGAAGACTTCAGGTTAATGTTTATCAGACTAAAGTTTCTCTGAGTCTTTATATAAAACACTAAAGCGATTATTGTAGAGCTTATAAACAACATTTGACGTTGAATTATTTTCAGGTAACAAAATATACTGATGGTCGGGAGCCCCGACCCGTGATAGGGCAACGTAAAGTTGCCCATGCGTAAAAAATTCTTTTCGTAAATCAATTCCTACTAATTTGAATGTTTGGCCCTGGGATTTGTTTATCGTTAGTGCGAAAGAAATTTTTACTGGAAATTGGAGCCTTTTGAAGGGTATAGGCAAATCATGGGTATTCTTGGTATATGAGCTAATTCACCAGCTGCAGGGCCGGTGATAATCTTCGCTACTATTAAATTATCTTTTAGCTCCTTTATAAGAAGTCTCGTGCCATTACACATGTTGGGGGGGGCTTAAATTTCTGAGAAGCATTATCGGCGTGCCAACTTTTAACGACAGTTTATGAGGTGGTAGCCCAGCGGGGTTCAGAGCATTTAAAAATTCCTGGGGGTAGTGCACTGCGTCCTCGATGTTAGTGACGGTGTCTATGGATTTATAGCACTTAACTTCACCCGGTACTTTCTGCATAATTAAATTATTTATTTCGTTGACTATTTCATTCCTGGGAGAAACTATTGCTCTACAACACAGCCAACGAAAATCATTTTGATGTAAGTTATCGATGTCAGGATATATAGCATCCATCAGACTATCTAATTTATGGACTATTTGGCCTAGAGACTCATCCAAAGTAACCACATAATCGGTGCCCAAATTTAAAGATGGAAAAATTCCTTCTTCAAGTTTCAGCAGCTGTTGTGGAAAATTGCTATGCGTATTTCCAAGTAGATGAGGTCTCATATTGGTGCACAAATTCAAATGTTGAACAGATGTCCAAAGGTGAGACGATTTTAAATATGCCTTCATAATATCTGCTCGCGTACCTCTGTTGACGACTGGAAGCGTTTGTCGGAAATCTCCAGCAAATACAAAAGTGATACCACCTATGACATTAGCAGAGCTTCGGAGGTCTTTTAAAGTACGGTCCACGGCCTCCATATGAGCTCTATGACTCATGGTGCATTCAACCCATATTACCAACGACGCGTCTTGCAGCAACATACCAAGAGGCCTCTTTTTCCGAATAGAGCACGTAGACCGTTAATCTAAAGATATGGATAGCGGGAGTTTAAACGTAGAGTGAACAGTTTTTCCTTCGTTCAAGAGAGTTGCAGCAATTCCTGACGAAGCAACTGCAATCGCTATCTTCCCTGCTTGCCGTATCTTAGCAAGTATCAATTTTTTTTCCTGGTGCGTCCAAAAAAAAAAACTCCCCATGTTATTGTTCACGCTGTCCTAAGCATGTCTTTGATCTGGTACTAATTTTGGCACATTGTCATTAACAAACGCTGTTAGATCATTTCTGTTATACTGTTGTACCATTGTGTCAACAGTATTATTCTGGATACGAACGGGAGAAGGTAATCCAAAATCACTTAATTTATTGTCGTTTAATTCTAGAAGTTTGTTTTCTATTTCAATTAATCCTTCATTATAAATGACTTCAGTGAAGGGTAAAGTGTTATCCTGATTTTGTTGTCTGATACGATGTCTAATATCTTCACAGAACTGATCTTTGAAAGTATCCCATAACTTCAATGGTTCCGATGGTTGACAAAATAAAAGTATGACTACGAACAACTCCCTTAGGTTTTTTGGACAATCTGATAACGAAGCTTTGCTTAAAGTGTTACCCCAATGGTCATCGTTTTCAAGTAAACCTCGGCCACGGCAAGCTGCTTGATACGTCTCTTTGACAATACCGTTTACAGTTTTAAGGTATGCAAATGAGGTCGGACCGCGTACGTGGTGCAGTAGAATCCTAAGATAAAAACACTCTGATTGGGATGGATGTATCCCGTAGACTCTACCTAAAGCGCCATCTTTTTTTATCCCCGGATGTCCAACTACATCTTCACCCCGCCTCCTTCTAGTGAATTTATTATTTGCCCATGTATAGTATTGCGGGACTTCATGATGCAGAAGAGTTTTCACGAATTCATCTTCATTACAGAGAGCAAAAAATGCCAGTAATGTGGTATTGCGTGGGTTTTGGACAACTTGATGAGCTGTCCCTGGTGTAAAATACACCTTTTGACCGTTCTCTAGATGAACGGCCAAATGCACTACAGTAGGATGCCGGTCGTGAATGGGAAATTCAAATAAGCGCCAGAGGGCTTCAGATGTGCTTATGTACCTGCCATTTAAATAGTTTTCGACCTCATCGTGTAGGTTTCTAAGGCTAAAAGGTGCCTGATCTGAACCTTATTTATATACTTACATATATATTTAATGGCTTGGACAGAGTGGCAATACTCCACGTGTATATGAGCGTTAAAAGTCTTACATTGTAGCGGGGAGTATGGAACAATCCACCTATTATCTATCGTCACCATGTTGCCCCTGATTTGTAGCGTAGTGCTCCGACCCTGTATCGCGCCTACGATAAACTGGATACCCATCCTCTGCGGTCTGGGTATCGTTCATGAAACGGCGAGGGTATTTTTGTGTGCAGACACCGTTCTTCATGCATGGTGCAGCTAAATTATGTTCTCCGCGGGGTCCATGTACCCTGGCTCTCTTAGGTATTTTCAAATGTTAATAGCGTGTAATACTCTAGCTCTGAAAAGAACTGTTGGTTAGCCCTGAAAAGAACTGTTGTTTAGCTGTGAGAAGAACTTTTGCGTAGGTGTAGTTTTTGAAATCTAAAAAAAATCGCACGAAAATTATAAAACTTCGCGCACGACCGCTGCGTAGGGAGCCGATCTCGCGTCTGTGCCGCGCGAGTACCTTACTCATAGATCTAAACTCCCCTCCCGCACGCGCACCCCCGCCTTGGTGACGCCCACTTCGCAACGGGCCGAAACGTCCAATTTTAATCATTCAAAGACCAAATATTATCTACATAAACTGTACTTAGTGATGAAATAATTTATTTTGATAAGGATTAATAGCATGAGTAAAATAAACGCGTTTAAATGTAGTCCAAAAAAAAATCAATATTTTTAAATAATAAAATGGTTGTTGTGCCTCACTCGACATAGATAGGTATAGTGTGTCTCAGACTTTTTTGTAGATATTTATAATAATAATAATAATAATAATAAATTCTTTAATTCGAGCAACTTTGACTCATATTGGGGTTAGTAACAATTTTTACTTACTACTATGTTAGTATTATAATACACATGGAAATTTAATACAATGAATGAAACAATTAGAAAATAACAATAAAATAAAATAGAAATTATGTATTGATTTTCTTTTTAATGATTATAAATAAAATTGAAATTGAAATAATGTCAAATGTAGATGTCAAATAATGTAAAAATAAAATTGTATAGTTAATGATGAGGTATTAATCAAAATAAAAAAATAAAAAATCGACGTAACAATGAAATTTGTAAAATTAATTATTAAATGAAAATACAGGAATCAATCAAAATCATAGTGCCAAAAATAATAAAAATAAAAATTTGTCCAGTAATAAAATTTGTACAGTAAAATGAGACATCATTTGAATTAAATACCATTAAATAATTGTAAACTTTGGTACATACTTATTTTATAAAGTGCAGCTGACAACAGTGATTTATGTATAAACAATCCAACATTGCCAACAGGCAATCATGGTCAGGACCCCGTTCTCACTTGCCCTGACGCGGCCTATAAGCGATGCGGCTCGTTTACGCATTATAGTGTAAAAGCAGTCTACCCGAGCCGCAGCAAACATGCCCGATGCACTGCAACGCCAGGGCAAACCCATCAACTTTCGGAAAGCGTTATTATATTGAACCCGGAGGGTTCTATAGGACGCTTGCTTATAGTCAGCCCACAGGTTACACGTGTAAAATGATGTGCAGAACGCTCTAAAAAGCGTTACCTTTACCGGTTCAGAACAACGCTTAAACCTGTGAGCAATCATATTCGCTCGCACCGCCAGAGCCCTCCGTTCCCTTTCAATATCCGCGTTATCACTGAGGCTGGAGGTGACAATGTGCCCAAGATATTTAAACTGAGTAACCCGTTCCAGCGGAACGCCTTGTATCAATTATAAGATCTACAATTAATTACTACATTTTATGGATCTATCTTTTATAGTTTAGGCAGCGTACGCAAAATAAGTAACTTTTCTGGTTGAATTTTTACACCGTGTGTCCGAAAAACCCAAATATCTTACGGAACCCTATTTTTTTCCAAAATAAAATATAGCCTATGTTACTCATGGATAATGTAGCTTTCAAATGGTGAATGAATTTTTAAAATCGGTCCATTAGTTTTTGAGCCTATTCATTACAAACAAACATACAAAGTTTTCCTCTTTATAATATTAGTGTAGATTGGAGATATTATGAACGTAAATCACCTGAGCGTTCATAAAATTATCTCTCAAGTTTAGTTCCGGAACTGCGATCTACACCGGGACCTAAACATGGACGATGTAGATCGTGTTATACAAAAATATGCAGAAGCTCACAAAAACAGACTACATCACCATGTCTGTCCATCACTAATATAGTAAAAAGACTGAAACGGACGAAACCGTTCGAATTAGTGTAATGTTTTAGTGACAAAATATAAATAAATTGAGTGATAAGTGCTGCATTCAAAGAACATATGAACAAATTATCTTCACCTCAATAAAAACTAAGTACCTTTTTTTTTTCGTGCGGAAATCCCTTCGGATACCCCCCCGGCAGGCAGCGGGGGCGGTTATGTCGGGCTTGAACCGACTAAAACTGACTGAACCTGGGCCATCTCCGGTTTCAAGATGGCCCCCCCTTGGGTTTGGGAACCACGGTGTCCCCGTCTTGCCCCGGTTTGGGGGAGGGGCGCTAGTCGACCCGCCATTCCGGCCTGCTTCTGCTGGGGTGACAGGCGGCCTAACCTGCCACCCCCAACTTTAAAAAAAAATAAAAGATTACTTGAACACGTGGATTACCAATCAGCAATCACATAAAAATTAACTGTTCTATATTCAAATATCACACTTCATTAATGACTTTCAATTTAATCGCTAATTAAATAACAACGGAAATTAAAAATTAATCAAAAAATAAAAATTAATGATTATGACCACTACCGTGATAGCTAATATAAAAAAGAAATCATTTAGTTTGGACCTCCCATAGCATTTTAATCAAATTTGCTTCGAGTATCTGATCAAGATATATTTTACATAGAATCGATATTTACATGTTAAAATGGCAATAATCTATTCGAAATTAAATCGTTTTGATCTCGAATTAAACAACGTATTATTTTATCGATTTTCACACCATTATGCCAATAATGCACTGGTCCATAATAAATTTATAGCTTTTTCTGTTTTTACAAAGGATTAGCATACTGGTTTAAATATTAAATGATACAATTTAAATTCCTACATTCCTATTTTTGCTACCAGATTATATATTATAGAAAGTGTTAACATAGTCCATGTTCTGAGAAAGTTTTTGAGTTTTTTTACAATTACGTAAAGCGGCTATACGGATTTGGTTGAAATACATAGATAACGCGCCCGGGAGAGATTTAGAACTCTCCCGGCCCGCCGAGTCCGCAACTTGCTCGCCGCGCGTCGCAGGCGACTCAGGCGCCGGAGGTCGCTTAACGACCTCCGTCCTCCATGAGCGCAGGCCTGGGGGAGGCAGGTGAGGCCGCCTGTCACCCCAGCAGAAGCAGGCCGGGACGGTGGGGCGACTAGCGCCCCTCCCCCAAACCGGGGCAAGACGGGGACACCGTGGTTCCCAAACCCGAGGGGGCCATCTCGAAACCGGAGATGGCCCAGGGTCAGTCGGGGTGCGAGGGATATGCTCTATGGGCAACCTTACACCGCGACGTCTGTAGACCCGAGACGGCGTGCGGTTTTAGTCGGTTCAAGCCCGACATAACCGCCCCCGCTGGCCGGCGGGGGGGTATCCGAAGGGATTTCCGCACGAAAAAAAAAAAAAAACATACATACATCATGACATGAAAATGGACAAAGGATAGTTTTTATTGCGAAAATAGGTTTCTGAGGGAAAAACAATATCAATCGTGTAGTGAATCGCTACTCGTGAACGAAGTTGCGGGCAATGATCGGAATTATGCTTTAGTGGTCCTGGGGTCCGAGTTCAGGGTCAAGCATTATGCTATTGGCCTTCTCTGTTAGGAAATTCACAGTAGAATAAATAATAATAAAAATCTTTATTTGGAACATAAACAATAAATATACAAAAGCAAAATTGGATCGATGACAGCTGTAAAACTGTGGCACAGCCATCAACGCCACTCTTAGTAGTATGAAAAAAACAAGAGCGCGGTTGACAAATATAGGCTCACCTTTATTATACGGGATCGAAAATCATTATCGGCGAAATGTGGTTGCCTGCGTAAATACTTAAATACGAGTATCTAAATCTTTGTCTTCCCGTCGTTATTATTATTATTTAGTAAAATAGTTAGAACTTATTATTCGTTTTTAGTTTGCTAGCCGTATTAATATTATTTGATTCGTAAAATTTATCTTCATTGATACAAATTTCACGAATCGAATAAAATTAATTAGATGAGATATCAACGTGACTCGATTTAATTATTTATTTAATGGCCACTATTTCCATTCAAAATCCATCCTTATATGTCGTGGGCTACTGTACACTACAGCTGTCAAAAGTAGCTGAACCCTAGCAAATTTAACTAAATAAATAAAACCTTTTTTTTTTTGTATTCTTCAGAGGACAAATTAAACATTTTTGTAGTGAAAACTTCTTTAACGGCGTTGTGCACTTTTTTGTAATGGCTAAAAAAGGTCAAACTCGTGTCAGAAAACACGTGACCTGCTCGTAAGACAGCAAATATAGAGGCACTAATTTCACACTGTACTTAACAACCTTGGTGGCGCGTTCTTCTAATGAGTGGTCGTTGACTTCGTCAAGACTGAGATCGATTCCGATCGAGGCCCAAGAAACACTTTTTGTCATCATATAACTTTTGTAATATTTATTATATTTAATAATGAGTGAGTACTTTATAAATATATTGGCGATGATGGTTCTGGTAATAAGGATGGTGAAAAAGTCGTTGAAATTATGGATATGGATGAAAGTTGATTTTTCTGAGAGATAAAGTTTTTAATGTCTTTGTTGTTCATGATATTGTCGGAAGTTTACGCGAAAGTTACACATTGAAATAAAACTATTTTTAACGGATTCTATCGCGGTTTATTTGATGTTATTGTATATTTTACATTGAACCCGATACATCAAATAAACCGCGATAGAATCCGTTAAAAATAGTTTTAATGTCTTTGTTGTTGTTACTATTACAATAAAATAACAATTATTTTATTGTAATCGTTCTGAAGCGTTAAATTTTTAATGTAATATAAATTGTCATGTTTGTGTACGATAGCGCAGCGCAATAAATGAATATTGTATGTTACCACATAAATACTTACGTACTTTTATACTGATAAATAAAGCTATTCGTGCAAAAGTATTCCCTAACCATTCCAAAATATCAAAAATGCACAACGTTAATATTCAAGTTTTCACTTCTGCCGGCACTCTACATTATTTTATGTAAAGTTTACATAGATACATACGGTCACGTGCACTTCAACCTAAGTACTCTTAGCACAGCCTACAGAAATAATAAGAGGTATATTCCTATTCTTATTTCTGTGGCACAAATTATTAAGTTTAGCTGGACGGCTACAATATCAGATATAAGAATAATATATATAAGAATTAAAGTAATTAATGAACGCGTGTCGTAACATATTTTTTTTTAAAGAAAAGAAAGTCCAGCGTCACACGAGTAGGTACATCCCTAATGCGAGAGTTTGCACTAATTTTATAGCGAGAAGTTAAACGTGTTATATAACTCTAGACCTATTAACGATCAGCGAACAAGCTCGTTAAATGTTAAACTTATTACCGTCTAATTTTAACCTGATATATCCGTTACGGATCGCCTCTGGCTGTTCAAATTGTCAATAGTCATGAAATTTTATGTCCACCTCTAGCTCCTGTAGGGTGACAATGAACTTGTTGGAACATTAGGACAGCGATTTACGAAAGCGTAACAAAAAAAATCTTTATTTGATGTTCCAAGTTAACTCTAGTCTCTTAAGCATCTGTGGTGTAAGGTAACCGTTTACTACGATGTGGAAGATAATGAGTGGCTTGAGTCGGTTTGACTTGGACATAGACGCTTCGTGGTGCCACAAGAAAAAAAAAGCAACCAGATAAAGTACCTATTTTTTTTAAACACGCACACACCTATGACTTTTCGTAGTTATGTGTGTATTAAAAATGTTGATTATCGCTCACTTAGTAATGTGCCCGGTAGATGGCAAGAGGCTCGTCCCCTATTACATTGGGACCTAAACATAACTGGCGAATCGTGGGTATGTAATACACCTCTGCCTACCGCTTCGGGGATACAGGCGTGAAGTTTTGTTATGTTATGTTTTTAAACAAACTCTTCACCTTTTTTTGCAGCGGTGTTCGTAATTACATATGCGATTTGAAAAAATCTTTTTGCATTAGTTCCTAATTACTTCCTAGTTCTTGGGCAATAAGAAAACAAAGATGAGGAACATACAGACGGGCTGGCTAGTTGTATTAGTAGTAGATAAGAGTGTTTATAAATTTGTCTCCGGAAGTTTAAAAGATACTTGATACATAGCCACCCTAAACCCATGTCGAATGTCAAATATTCATTGCTTTACGTTATTATGATTGATGACAAATGTTTATGGTTTCTTCGTCGTAAAGCCTACATACGATACCGCATACGGGTGTAGAAAGAGCCGCATCTGAGTTATAATTGGCACTGTTGGTATTTTTCATTATTACGTTGGCGTCGACTCCGATTTAAAAAGAGGTATTAACGAACTTTGGGTGGAAGGTCAGGCTGCCTGTCACCCCAGCAGAAGCAGGCCGGGACGGCGGGGCGACTAGCACCCCCACCCCCAAACCGAGGCAAGACGGGGACACCGTGGTTCCCAAACCCGAGGGGGCCATCTCGAAACTGGTGATGGCACAGGGTCAGTCGGGTGCGAGGGCTATGCTTTATGGGCAACCTTACACCCGGAAGTAACACCTAGACCAAAGCAATTAGACATAATCATACATACAAATATTTGCACTGAGTGTGAATCGAACTCGCGACCTCCAACGTATCTTTTTTTGTGTGCGGAGATCCCCTTCGGAGAACCCCCGGCCGGCCAGCGGGGGAGGTTATGTCGGGCTTGAACCGACTAAAACTGCACGCCGTCTCGGGTCTTGAGAAGCCGTTGTGTAAGGTTACCCATAAGGCATTTCCCTCGCACCCCGACTGACCCTGGGCCATCTCTGGTTTCGAGAGTGCCCCCTCGGGTTTGGTAGTCCCCGTCTTGCCCCGGTTTGGGGGAGGGGCGCTAGTCGCCCCGTCGTGCCGGCCAGCTTCTGCTGGGGTGACAGGCGGCCTCACCTGGCACCCCCAAGCCTGCGCTAATGGCAGAGAGGTTGTTATGTAGATTTCTAATCCCGAAGAAAAAGCAATTTAGTTAATTTAAATAACGTAGTATCAATACATGCTTTTTCTTAAGAAATGTAAGAAAAAGTGCGCTACACACAGCGGTATCCCGGTATTCCATGGCTGAACTCATATCAGATATCAGACATTAATAGAAACCACTTAAGCGAGATCGCCGTAGATTAGTTAGTTTTCAATTAAGATGGTTGATCTACAAGGGCGCTTTAGCGGCACAGGTCTGTCACCGAGCGACTAAATGGTAAGTGCATTTATAGTTTTAATAAACATGAACTCAGGCGCAGATTTAGTGGAGAGCTTCTGTCCCGAGCTTCCTCTACTGTTAATAAAGTTTTCATGTAAGCCGCCCACTGGTTTTGATTGCTTCTGACCTGCTATTTTAAGGGTTCTGTACATTTTTTTTTCTTCATGTGGAAATCCCCTCGGATACCCGCCCGCCGGCCAGCGGGGGCGGTTATGTCGGCCTTGAACCGACTACCTCAAAAGAAAAAAAGGAACCCTTTTAAGATCATTTTCATTGTCGGCTTGTCTTTCAGGACCTTTTTCTCTAGAACCTAGGGAGGTATCCAGTTGAAGTTATAATCGAATAACATTCGCGTTGTAACCACTCTGATCAAAGAGTATTTGGACGATGGGGTTTAGTTAGCGGTGTACCGGTAGCCATTATGGCTAATGCGAAAGGACTTTATCGTGTGAAGGAGGCTTTTTTGGGGTTCTGTACCTCAAAAGGTGAAAAACGAAACCCTTATAGGATCATTTCGTTGTCCGTCTGTATGTCTGTCTGTCAAATTTTATTGGTCAGGAACACGTAGAGGCATCAAAAACCAAGGGTACTTCCCGTTGAGCTAGAATCATGATAGCTTTCCAATAGTTACATAAAATGTGACTATTTTTTCATCAATCAATCAATAAGTATTTTTAATATTTCATTATTTCAATGTGTAACATTCGCGTAAACTTCCGACAATATCGTTTCTTTAGAAGTTGAAATTATTATAGTTGGCTATCCTTAAGAGACAGATAGATATACCTATTATTATCCCATCGCGGACTTTTTTGTAGTCTTATATAAAAGAAATAATCCCACGATAGTTACTTTGTTTAGATAAGTCTCAAAGGGATTAGGCAGCGTATTCGAATGAAGCTCTCAGTCGGCTTGATTTCTTTCAGCAATTTGAACAGTTATGGTCATATTTCAACAAATTATCACAAAATACTATGAAACTATTAATATTAACCTTCCGCTTGAATCAATATGTTGATGAAAACCGCATCAAAATCTGTTCGGTAGTTTAGAAGTTCTCATTGAACATATACCGAGACGCGAATTTGTTTTATAGAATGTAAAGATAGTTGTTATTTAGAAAATCACAAGGGAATCAAAACCTATACGGTTACTTCCCGTAAAGGTAAAATCGTGATATTTTTCAGAAAGTAAAAAGTCTTATCTGTCAAGAGTAGAAGCTTTACAGTAAGGTTAAGTTCGCTTCTCAATTAAGTTTTATACCTACGCAGCCCTCAGTGCGCGAGTCCGCCTCGCACTTGACTCGTTTTTTGAATATATAATACGTCAATTGACAGAACCATACTTGATCCAACACAAGAAGCTAGGCTGAAGTCCAGAAATACTGGCCACCGTTCTAGTTACTGTTAATCTTAAAATGGTGATCCCTTTCTTGGCGGCTTCGAGAGATGCTTTTTTCCGGACCACGTAAAGAACCTGGAATTGTAAAGAAAAGGCAACAAAGAAAGAAAGCACTGAATTGTTTGGTTCGGATTCGAGACACTTTTGATTGTATCGTAAAGGGGTGATGCCGGTAACCCTGGGGTTATCCTTTCGAGGGCTTACCCGAGGTGCCTGGCAATGGACACTTGGGAAGGACACCGTGTGGTTTAAGTCGATCTGATTCCGACACGCCCACCCCATCGTCGGCACCGATGGGGTGAAGCCCATGGGGGCTTCCAGACGCTAAAAAATAACGGGGGTGATACCGCACGTGTTTTTCTGAATAGAAAGGGAGAGGAAAGAATGGATTGAAAGAGCTCATTGCCATCGTTGAGGCGAAAAATTACTGCCTAAGAGGCAACGTCTCTACATAACTGCCAATTTTGCACCTTACTGAGAATACATAAGGGTTTGGTTTATTGAATTTGAGTTCGAAATGAGAACGTAATAAAGAACAGCTGTAACACTTTCCATAATTATTACTGACATGGAAACGTATTTTATATTCATAATTTAGCAGCACATTAACAATGATATTAACATAAATACTTCTATACTTTTATAAAATTGTAAATTAGTTGTCTGTACATTGTATATATTTTAACAAAGAACTTTTTTTTTCTTTATTTTTATAGAGGCTTTTGCTACATAGTAGTATGTTAGCCTCATCGTACCTTATTTACAGTCACTATTATTTTTTTATAATTTTTTTTTTTTTTTTTTATATTTATTTTATAACTATTATATTTTAACAAAGAACTTGAGTAATGTTAATTGAAAGATTCTGAACAATAAAATAATTTGTTTGAATTCTTGTCTGTTTGTTCGTTCGCGATGGAGGCAAAAAAAACTGAACGGATTTTGATGCGGTTTTTTCTATTAGAAAGGTCAGATTCAGATCAGAAGTCAGAATTAGAAAGGTCAGAATTAAAATCGCACGTATGTTGAATTGCAATTAGTTAATTAGAACGGAGATATGATCAAACAAGTTGAATTCCTGAGACGAGCTCAGCCGAATACAAGGGATTTTCGATTTTGCGTTTTTTTTTGCGATTTTTGCGATTTTTTCTTTATCTTGCAATGGTTCACCCCAGCACGAATCTATTACCGAAAACAGCAACTCGATAGCTCATCTCCTTCATACCCAAAACCGTGACAGAAAATTGGCAACGACGACGTCGACGACAACTCGATAGCAATAGGGCTTTTCTAAAGAAAATCCCTAAAAACGATAACCGACCGCAGCGCGGGTGGAGCCGCGGGCATCAGCTAGTCTAAAATAAAATGAACAAATAAAAATGATTTATACGAGCGCTGTACATAATTTCTCGAGACTGTCGTAAATCTTATCAATATTATTACTTAAACGTTAAATTTGTCAACGGCTTTGTTAAATAATTTGACGTATACGGTAAGGCCGGTATCACACTTATGCAAAATATTAATTTTTTTAATGGCCCGCTTTGTAATTTTGTCACTTAAGGTCAAATGCAGAGACTTGAATCTTAAAAAGTATTTAGAATGATGTACAGTGTGCGTACCTATATCATTCCAAATATTTTTGTATGACACGATAGAAGAAGAATTCATTTTTCGATTGTATAAATCTTAAAGTTATTTAATATGACTAATAGTCAAGTTTATTATTTTAATGTAACTTTGAAGCAATTAGTATGCTAACTTTTTCTATAGATTGGAAAAATATTTAGGATGTATCCAAGTAGCTTTTTTTTTTTTTTTTATCGTGCGGAAATCCCTTCGGATACCCCCCCGCGTGCCAGCGGGGGCGGTTATGTCGGGCTTGAACCGACTAAAACCGCACGCCGTCTCGGGTCTACAGACGCCAGGGTGTAAGGTTGCCCATAGAGCATATCCCTCGCACCCCGACTGACCCTGGGCCATCTACGGTTTCGAGATGGCCCCCTCGGGTTTGGGAACCACGGTGTCCCCGTCTTGCCCCGGTTTGGGGGTGGGGCGCTAGGCGCCCCACCGTCCCGGCCTGCTTCTGCTGGGGTGACAGGTGGCCTCACCCGCCACCCCCAGGCCTGCGCTCATGGAGGACGGAGGTCGTTAAGCGACCTCCGGCGCCTGAGTTGCCTGCGACGCGCGGCGAGCAAGTTGCGGGCTCGGCGGACCGGGAGAGTTCTAAGTCTCTCCCGGGCGCGCTCCGCCACCTCCTTCGCGAGCATTACATGCTCGCAGAAGGAGGCGGCGGCGGCCCACGCGCTCGCGCTCCGCACCATTGCCGCAATCATGCTGCCGAGCGAGAGGACTCCCACCCCGATGGCTGCCACGAGGTCACGCCTCGGCGCCTCCCACGTCCTCGCTCGCGTCGCAGTGATGACACTCAGGCGTTGGCTCCTTCCTGATCCGATGCAGGTGGTCCCCGAAGCACCCCTTCCCTGAGATCACCTGCGTCAGTCGGTAGGAGAGGCTTCCGTGTCGCCTCTCCAGCCAATCCTCCATGATGGGCCTTACCGCCGCTATTGCGGCGTGCCCTGCGCTTGGTTGCCCAAGTCGTTCCTTCCACTCCACCACGATGGCCTGGCGGAGCTGGGACTGCACGGCCTCGATTTCTCGAGGCTCGGGGTTCCATCCCTGCTCCCGCGCCTCCTTTCGCCACTGGTACAGTTGCGAAAGGGCTCTCGCTTCCAGGTCCTATGGCGGAGTTCCGGCAAGGAGACTCGCCGCCTCGAAGGAGATCGTGCGGTACCCTCGGATGACCCTGATGGCCAGAACTCGCTGCGGAGCGCGCAGCATCCGCACAGTTCTGGTCCTCAGGGCCTCCGCCCATATTGGGCACCCATACAGGGCCATGGACCGCACGATCCCCGCGTAAAGTCTCCTGCAGGAGTCATCGGGCCCCCTCATGTTGGGCAACAGCCGAGCCAGAGCAAGAGCTGTGCCCTTCAATTTGGGGGCCAGACTTCGGATGTGCTCTCCGAAGTCCCATCGGCCGTCGAGCACGAGCCCCAAATATTTCATTTGGGGCTTGATGCCGATGCGATTTCCTCCCACGATGAGACTGGATCCCTCGGGTGGCTTGCTCCGAGGCCCATGGAAAAACAGGGCCTCGGTTTTATGCAGGGCCACCTCGAGACCCAGCCGCCGGATCCGCCTAACGACTTGGGCAACCGCGGTCGTGGCCTTTCGGGTCGCTTCGCGGTACGTCGCCCCGCACGCCGTCACGAGCGTGTCGTCCGCGTAGCACGTGACGGCGGCACCGCCTACGAGCTCACCGCGAAGCACCCAGTCGTATCCGATGTTCCACAGGAGCGGCCCCAGGACCGATCCCTGTGGAACACCGCACGACATTTCACGCCGACCGAGACCGGTCACGGTTGGGTAGATGACGGCTCTCTCCGTCAAATACGCCCCGACTATGCGGCGGAGGTAGAGAGGCACTTCGTGATACACGAGCGCCTCCCTAATGCAACTCCAGGGCAAGGTGTTGAACGCGTTGGCGATGTCCAGGGACACCGCCAACATCACCTCACCCCGGGCTACTGCATCCTCCGCCAGAGCCCTCACGCGCATGATGGCATCCAGGGTGGAGCGCCTCTAGCGGAAGCCATATTGGCCATCCGCCAGGTCCGGCCCCACTCTTGAGAGGTGCTCGACGAGGCGCTTCGCAATTACTCTTTCAAAGAGCTTGCACACCTCGTCGAGCAACACTATGGGCCGGCAGGCGGACGGCGAGTCCGCCGGGCGCCCCTCCTTTCGGATGAGGACCAGTTTCCCCGTCTTCCACAAGTTCGGAAACTGGCCCCGCTCCAAACATGCGCTGAGAAGCCCTCTCAGTCGGGGCTCGAGAGCGTCGTCGACTAGAGCTAGGACCCACGCTCGGCCTGGAATGCCGTCGGGTCCCGGGGCGGTGTGTTTGGCTCTTAGCCTTCTCACCGCCAGCTCTAGTTCTACCCAAGTGACCTCGGGCACGTCGTCGTCTTCCACGTCGGGCGCCATGCGCAACCGAGGCGGAGTCATCTGCGGTGGAACATGTTCCACCGCCCGCGCTGGGAACAGGGAGCCAACAACTCCTCCGAGCAGATCCGGCTGGAGACACCGGGTTAACGGCGGGGCCTTGGGGCGCAGCTTGCCCCTCACCATCCGGTAGGGCCGCCCCCAAGGGTCCCGCTCCAGCGTCTCCAGCAGCTCGCGGAAGGCGTCCCGTTTGGCACGCCTTATCTCCGCTCGGAGGGCTCGTCTGGCCTCCCTGTATCCCTCGTACAACTCCGCCTCTCGGGCCTCCACAGCTGCGGGGCCGCGACGCCTCCTACGGAATCGGGCCCACCGGCGGTGCGTGATCACGCAGCCCCGTCTGAGCTGCGCGATCTCCGACGACCACCAGTAGACCTGACCCCTCGGATTATAGGGCGGAGCCCTAGCCATCGCCGCGTCACAGACACGGGTCATGGCCTCCCGGAACCACTCCGCCTCATCGTCTATGCAGACAGGCCTGTCCGGCGCAGGGGCCCAGGCCTGTACGATGGCGGCTTCCAGGAGGAGCTCCCGATCAAGTCGCTTAAGCGCCCAACGTGGCTCGGGTGGAGCCGGTGCAGCCGGCGCGTCGCTCGCAGGGGGGGACACGTCAAACCGAATGTATCGGTGATCCGAACTTGTGTCCTCCCCCAAAACGACGCGCCAGCCCTGAACACGTCGCGCCAACGAGGGGCTCGCGAACGATAGGTCCACGATGGAGCTACCCCTCGAGGTCACGAACGTGTCCACGGCTCCCCGATTTAGGAGGACTAGGCCGAGTCGTGCGGCCCAGTCCACCAGTGCCCTGCCTCTATGCCCCGTCGCGCCCCTTTCGTGTCGGGAACCCCAGGCATACGACCAGGCGTTGAAGTCCCCGAGCACAAGGACCGGACGGGGCTGGCAGGCATTGACGACGACGGCCAGCTGACGGAGCCACTGCTCATATGCAGCTTGGTCTCGGTTCGGCGTGATATAAGCGGCCACGACCGCTATATCCCCAACCGCCGCCGCCACGCAGCCGGGTCCCCTTGCAACGACGGCAAGAGGGGGGCTGCCGGCGGCAGGGTTGTGCACCAGTGCCGCCGACCCATCCAGCGCGGTTTCCCAGGTAGGCCCGAGGAACCGGTGGGTGTATGGGTCGGCGACAGCGGCGACATTTATGGCCCACTGTGCCATGCTCTGGCGCAGAAGATCCTGAGCATGGGAACCGTGGCCAACGTTCACCTGCAGGATGCGGAGCTGAGGATCCATTATGGAACCCCCATCTCCGCATACCGCTGTGAACTGGAGGCGGAAGGCCGGCCTCCCGGCTTCGGCTCCCCTACGGCGCAGGCCTTGCTGCCAACCCTGTGGTCGGCCGGCTTGCCTCCCGCTGCACACCTAAAGCAGTGCAGCGGGGCATCGCACGTGCCGGCCTTGTGACCGGGTTGGCCACAGCGGAAGCAACGGTCACCCGCTGTCACTTCCGCCGTGCAGTGCACCCCCACATGGCCCACCGACAGGCACCTGAAGCACCTGGCCGGTCGGGCCTGCAGGAGCCGTGCCTGCGCCCTCTGGAAGCCTCCCACCAGGAGGCTCCGCCCGTCTGCGACCTTTTGGGCCGCCGCGATAGGGCAGCCGTCAACTGCTGCCCCCTGTCCACCGCGGCCGAAGCGTATAGCTCCGGCCTTTACTGTGTCCGGGGAGCAGTCCCCGGCCTCCGCCACGGCGAGCCCGAGCTCTTCTGCCGTGACGGAGTCGTCCAGGCCCGTAATGCGCACTTCTGCGCGTTTAATGGGCCTGGACACCCGGACGTCGGCTGCGTCCAGCGACTCCCTCAGCCGAGCCGCTAGGGCGTCGGCCTTGGGGCCACTGGCGGCGCCAGGGACCTCGAGAAGCCGGGCTCCCGTCCGTGTGCTCTTGCACCGGACACCCGGGATCTCGAGGGCCTTTAAATCGACGTTGGCCTTAACTTTGGCCAACACCTCGGCATACCCCATGCCCCTACCCGCTGCCTCCGCCGTCAGGGTGACGACGACGGCCGTGGTACGAGGGGCACGGAGCTTCCCCGGCGCTGTCTTCGCGGCGGCCGCGGCCTTCCTGGCCTTCTTGGCGGCCTTCTTGGCGGCCTTCCGCCTCTTCTTGTTGGCTCCAGCCACCTCCCAGCCCCCTTCCAATGGGGTGGAGGTAGCCGGAACCACGGCTGGGGCTGGGGCTGGGGCCAGGGCTGGGGACGTCTTCCCCTTGCCCTTCCCCTTGCCTTTGCCCTTCCCCTTACCCTGAGCGGGAGGGGGCTGAGGAGCCGGCTCCGGCAGGGTCACAACCGCACCCGCAGCCGGGCGGGTGGGGCCCCTCTTGGCTACAGCCGAGTAGACGGCCGCTGGTGGCGCCAGAGGCGGACGGCGGATGGAGTCCATTAGGGCCTCCATCCGACACATCATCCTCTCCTCCAGCGCCTCCATGTAGGGGAGCCAGGACTCCGCCGGCGGTGCCCTCGGCTGCGCCGGCCGCACCGACTGTGCCGGCTGCTGGACCGGTTGCACCGGCCGCTCCGGCCGCGCCGACAGCGCAGGCTGCGCTGACCGACTCGCGGACGAGCGAGTCACGCGCGCCGGCTCCGCCGGTTGCGCCCGCTGCGCCGTTTGAGCCGAGCTCGTCATCCCCCTCTTGAGCTCTTCGACGGCTGCAGCTAGTCGAGCCGTCTCCCGACGGGACTCGGCCAGCTGCGCCGCCAGGCCCTCATTCTCGGAGGCGATGTCGAGCACAATGCTCAACATCGCCTCTTGCTCAGGGTTTGGGGACCCCTGGAAGGACGCGGTCACCTTCTGGAGTCTCTCCATGAGTGACCGCGTCCTCCCGCATGGCTCCGACACCGGCACCGCTGAGGTGGAAGGCCTCGGCGGTGACTTTCCCGCAGCCCTTCCAAGAGCCGAGGGGGCTCGGGTGGATTGCCCACCCCTCACGCCACCACGCGCCCCTCGGCGGCCCGCAGCCACCTTGGACGCCGGCTTCGACGCCTCGTCGCTGCTGGAGGAGGTCGTCCCGGTGAGGGTAAAGTCCTCGTCCGAAACGTCCCCCCCCGCCCGAGCCTTTGCGCGCCTCCTGCGCTTACGGGTCCGCGGAACGCCCAGACCCGCCGGGCTGCTCGCCCTGCTTCGCTCGTTGGCGGTGTCGAATTTCTCCGACACCGCCGAGGTGTTTGGCGCTACCTCCGCGCTTGATTGCTGCGCGATCTCCGCGCAGACTACGTTATTTTCATCGTCCTTGTTCATGCCATTGTCTAGATTTTTATTTGTTCGGTCCGTTTTATTTTTGATGATTTGGTGAATGTCCATAGCATATCCCACGAGTATGGGGGAAAGGTGGTCCATCCAGGCGGAGCCCCCTGCACCTGGAAAAGCCTATATACTATGGAGGTCAGCCGACTAGACTAGACTAGACTTTTCCTTGTCGTGGGCTGGCCAATAAAGGCAAGCCCTCCGGTCAGCAAGTTCACAGCGTACCCTTCTGGAGCCACCAGTCAGGTCGTTGCTGATCACCTGCCGATTACGGAACGCGAGAGGATGGCTAGTCCTCTCTCACCGGCGGCGGCACAAGTGCCCGTCGGCCCCTGCGTTAGCAGTGGGCCAACCCGCCCCTGGATCCCGCAGGACCCTATGGTGGCCTCAGCCACAAACACCATCGCTCATCCTGTCTCCTCTGAAAGCAGAGGAGTACGGAGAGCGATGTGTTCCCGCCACGTTGGGTATTCGCCGACGATCAATGCCAACGCCATGAAGGGGAAGCCATTGACCGCCGCCCAGGGTGTACCGGCCGCTCCGGTTCCATTCCCCCCGGACTGCAGCGGGATCGGAATCGAAACGACACTCGAGGAGGTTACCCAACACACACTCCTGTATCCAAGTAGCTCAGAGTATTGCCCCTAGAAAGGGACTGGTCGCGGGTTCAAGTCCCATCTTGTCTGTTGACTTTTTCCAATGTAAAGTTTACTGTTTATCTGACATGCTACTAAATATAAAATAAATGTTTTACGTGTACCTTTTTTTTCGTGCGGAAATCCCTTCGGATAGCGTGAGAGGTTATGTCGGGCTAGAACCGACTAAAACAGCACGCCGTCTCGGGTCTTCAGACGCCGGGGTGTAAGGTTGCCCATTGGGCATTTCCCTAGCACCCCGACTGACCCTGGGCCATGTCCGGTTTCGAGATGGCCCCCTCAGGTTTGGGAACTACGGTTGGGGGGAGAGATTGCCTAGCCCCCCCGGCTAGGCAATCTCTCCCGGGCATGCTCCGCCCTCTCCTTCTCGAGCATTACATGCTCGCAGAAGGAGGTGGCGGCGGCCCACGCGCTCGCGGTTTTATGAGTACCTGTGAATCCTTTTAATCATGTAACCTTTTGGTTTAAGAATTTATGTTTCAATATCGCTTTATCAAGTTATGTTTCGTATTCGTGAAATGCTTTCAACCCACGTATTCAGCTGCTAATATGGAAAGATGTTGCCAATGTTTTGTGTTTGTATTTAGTTATTAGTGTTATTATCTATTATAAATCATGGTAGGTACCGTGATGGTGGGTCAATAATTTATGTTTGTTAATAATTTATGTAAGGCACTGGTTGCGGGTTCAAGTCCCGTCCCAGATGTTCTCCTTTTCCGATCTAAATTTATATCAATAATTTGTTTCCATATTTTTTCTGTATAGTTGCTAATTAGGGTTCCGTTGCCAAATGGCAAAAAACGGAACCCTTATAGTTTCGTCATGTCTGTCTGTCTGTCCGTCCGTATGTCACAGCCACTTTTTTCCGAAACTATAATAACTATGCAATTGAAACTTGGTTAGTAGATGTATTCTGTGAACCGCATTAAGATTTTCACACAAAAAAGATAAAAAAAATTTGGGGGTTCCCCATAGGTACTTAGAACTGCAAGTCAAAAATTTTTTTTTCATCTAACCCATACGTGTGTGGTATCTATAGATAGGTCTTCAAAAATGATATTGGTGGTTCCTAATATCATTTTTTTCTAAACTAAATAGTTTGCGCGATAGACACTTCCAAAGTGGTAAAATGTGTGTCCCCCCCCCCCCTGTAACTTCTAATATAAGAGAATGATAAAACTAAAAAAAAAAAATATAATCAACTCACATATAAAAAATTTACTTTCTGCTACGGAACCCTTCATGGGCGAGTCCGACTCGCACTTGGCCGATTTTATTATATATAACTAGCCGACCCGGAAAACTTTGTTCCGCCTTACAATCAACTTATATTGGTTACCTTATCAGCTGATTATATTTCGTGAATGTCTTCTTGCACCCTGGCATTAAAGACCCGAGACGGCGGCGTCGTGAGGTTTTGCCGGTTCGAGTCCGACATAACAACCCACACTGGCCGGCGGGGGGCAACCGTGGCAATTTCCTCTAGAAAAAAAAACACACAGAAGGCACGGTATAGGCGGAGACAAATCTAAAAAGTCAAAGTAGCAGGCATAATTTTGCCGTCCTCAAGCTAAAAAGCGGCTAAGAGAAAGAGCAAATTTGGAATTAGAGCTTATATATTAGAGATTATAAAGATTTAGATCGGAAAAAGAGAACATCTAGAACGGGACTTGAACCCGCGACCAGTCCCTTACAGGGGGAATGCTCTGACCAGCTGAGCTATCTAGACACGTCCCAGATATTCGAAATTTTCCGATATATTATATACGTCTTAAGGCGACGCTGGAGCCATCTACCGTAATTCTTGCGAACTACGGTTACAATGAATAACTTTTGTTGTTCAACATTGTTTTTTTTTAAATATTGTTTTTTTTTAAACATTGTTTTAAGGGACTTGTCGTGGGTTCAAGTCCCGTTCTAGATGTTCTCTTTTTCCGATCTAAATGAGGTTATATGTTAAAACCTATGCTAGTATCTTCTATTAATCTGAATTTACGTTATCATATATCAGATAACGGATATTTGTTTGAGTTTTTACGAGAGTAAAGTTGCAATTGATATAAAAAGTATGTTTTAAAATTAAGATGTGAAAATTGATCACAATTAGCCGCCTTTCAGCTTGAGGACGGCAGAATCATCAGCTTTCTCTGTCAATGATTTTGGGAATAGGCCAAATATTGATCAAGATACAATATAATCTTGGTCAATATTTGGCCTATTCCCAACAATTTTTCACTAAGGTATAACTCAAAATATGTATACAGTAGGTGTTCTTGGTAATGACATGGATACCTTTCATAGGAATAATAATAATAGTTTTCGTTCGTAACGTTCTACATTTTATAAGAATAGTCGATTTTTTTGTGACTCCACCAAGATATTCGGAGCCCAGGCTAACGTCATCTGCAAGCCGGTACACGCCTGACGGGCGAGGCTTGGGCTCAGGTTTGCATCTAGCGGTTGGGATGGTAGTCACTACCATAAAAGCTTATTAGCTTATTTCCCAGTCATCCTAATTTTCGGTTATCTGTAATGATAAAGTTGATAACATCGTATATTACCTAAACTTATCTTTGTTGATTATCAGAATTCTGTTTACATATTTTTTGTTTCGTAGGTTACTTTAGGAACTTATAATACTATATGATATTAACATAGCGTACTTGCTTACATATTTTGTAAATAGGAAGAGTATTAGGTACTTATGTATAGCGACTCTGGCGCCGGAGTTTGCTTAACGACCTCCGTCCTCTATGAGCGCAGGCCTGAGGGTGGCAGGTGAGGCCGCCTGTCACCCCAGCAGAAGCAGGCCATGACGGCGGGCGACTAGCGCCCCCCTGTAAACCGGGGCAAGACGGGGACACCGTGGTTCCCGAGGGGGCCATCTCGAAACCGGAGGTGGCCCAGGTTCAGTCGGGGTGCGAGAGAAATGTTTTATGAGCAACCTCAACAAGACCCGAGACGGCGTCACAGATTAATAAATAGTTACTACGTAAACGGCGTGCAGTTTTACTCGGTTCAAGCCCGACATAACCGCTTTCGCTGGCCGGCGGAGGGGAATCCGGGAGGAAGTCCGCATGAAAAAAAAAACAAAAAAGGTACTTTGTTAATCTTTTTGAGTTTATCCGATTTAGTCCCAGAAAAGAATTAGACTATGTTTCAGGATTAGGAGGCTGTTTACCTAAACACGCCTGGCATTGCCTACGCATAATGAAACGATGAATTTCATTGATTAAAAATAGTACACCTACATAGAAAACTAACCACAAACTAAAAAAAAGGTCGTGATCATTGTAATAATTTCACAATAAATATGAGTAAGTATTATTAGAATACAATAATATAGGTAATAACATAAATATTTTTGGTAATAGACTTCAATATGTAAAATACTACCCGTATAATGAACCAAATACGACTATATTGTGACATGTTTATCATGAACGAGTTTATACAATGGATAAGTTTTAGTTATTGACTAATAAATCGTTATTCAATTTCTTAGGTGGGGCTCGTGGTGAAGTGGCAGCCGAGTAGGTGAACACATTGCAAGGTTAAACAATACTAGCCAGTTCAGTCTTAGGAAGGGTGACCATTCTTAACGCATTAAGACCCCTCCGTGCCTCTGAGAGCACGTTAACTCGTCAACCCCAGTTGCCACAAACACATCTGTGGCTTTCGTTACGTTTAGTTGGAGCACTAAAAAATCCGACTACCAGGTCTTACTACAGAACTTCGATATCGTCAGTGGGTTGTAGTAAAACGAATTCCAACAGTTTCGTAGTCAGACTGAAAGCTAACCGCAACTGAGTTAGGAATAAGCTTACACAATTGTGTGTCAGTTTATCGACTTTACCTATTTGTTAATTTAATTTCTGTCGGTTCAGATGTTAAATCCCGTTAACAAACAGGCAGACCCATTATCATATTAGTGTGAATATGAAATTATTGATTTTATCAATAAATTTATCATTGCCTTTTGAAGCTGAGGAAGGCGGTCGAGAAATTATGTGGGTCCATTGAATAGGCGGTTGTTTTGCCGGTAAAGTTGACGCGACTGAGCGTCGCGACGGTCTGATAGCCATCTTTGAGACCACCGAACGTGATTATATGATGTCATTAAAATTTGTAGAGGCATATCCGCTCTGTTATAATAAAGAAAGAATTTATTCATCCGTAAGCTTTCAAAGATATATAAGAGTACAAGAAAGAAAGAATTAAATTAAGGGCCTAAACTGTACCCCGCAGGCGTGCCGAATAGGACCAGGTTCATCATGTGCCAGGCTGTTGCCTGGCACTTATTTTTAACCAGGCCCCTTTGGAACCACAGATCTTTATCAAATTAACATACAATAATTATAGCAATACTACTAGTTCACCCTAGATTCTGAAAGTAATTCTCTAGCTTTGAAGTAATTCTACCTACTAGTTCTATACGCGAATCCTTTCAGGTGTATATAACCCCACCAAGATACCTACACGAGACCCAAGTCAACCTCGCCTGCGTATTAATTGACGAAGCTCTGGTACAGGCTTTCTCCTTGGAGAAAGCCTGTACCAGAGCTTGTTAGATGTCAGTCGCTCCCGCAAAAGTCAAAATTAATTAAATGATAGCAAGAAGGAATAGGAAAGAGAACCCTGGACTTCAAGATGTAGTCTTTGGTTGTCACCGGGACTGGTGTGCAGATGAAGAAGAGAAGACACAAAAAGCATATGTTCTGAAAGAAACAGCAGATCACTCATCGGTTACTTATATTGCTCCATACTCGGCACATTCCTGATTGTAGTAAAGCGATTGTATTATAAATATTTATTGTAAAAAACTCGCCAACCGTTTGAAACTGCTGAAACAAACAGTTTACACGCGTTACATTAACAGATTTAAAGAAAATCGATCAATCTCCATACCTTTTTCTGTTTTATTGTAGTTCAACCATATAATTCACGATTTAACATAGACTTGATGCACAGTGGGCGGATTGTAGGACGTCTGGCCAAAATATCATTAATCACAAGTATCGTAAAACAATAAAACGGTCGTTGTGTTATTGTGGGTAGAAACAGTTATTTCACAGAACACTCAGTATACAGAAGTTGAAGTGGGGTATATGGGAACCCCACCTAGACTTCTGGGGTCAAGAAAACCTGCTCTGCACATTAGTATACGTGCTGATTAATAGCCGAGGCGCTTGCGCAGGCTTTTCTGTCGACGTTGGGGAGGTAGACTGCAATCGCTCTTAGAGACTCTAAACTGTAACCGTAATAAAGTGTTTTAGAAGAAAACCTCTTATAAATGTAACAGATACGAAAGTGTACCATAATCAAAGTGGTACGTTTTATATTTGTTAATAAGTGTAACAGAAATAACGTCCTAAAGTACTTGGGGGTGTAGATTATAAATATAATGGGATAGTAAATTTGGCAACGTAGCATTTCGGTTAACACTTATTAACACTGTTAAGAGATTAATATCTGTTACATATATATAACTGTTACACAATTGAAAGTGGTAACGATTAATAGATTCAATAGCACATTTATAAGTGTAACACTTTCATTCTGTAACCTTTTCATAGTGTAGCCCATGTAATTATGTAACCTTTATGAATGTGTTTTTAAGTTCCTGGTCGCTCCTGTAAAAGCGTTCCCCGGGCACTTAAGTGCAAGCATTGGGTGCAACTGAGAATAACGCTAACATGATGATGAATGGACTAAGTATACATAAGTTAAGCATATGTATGTACGTTACATATTTATACCTATATGTATACTTGAGCTAGGGCCGCTAATATCGACTTATGCAACAAACTTATCTTATTATTATCATGGTAATGGCACTCGTATCTTTCCTTTTTTTCGTGCGAAAGTCCCCTCGGGTATCGCCCCCCCCCCCCCACCGGCCAGCTAGGGCGGTTATATCGGGCTTGAACCGACTAAAACCGCACGCCGTCTCGGGTCTTAAGACGCTGGGGTGTGAGGTTGCCCAGAGAGCATATCCCTCGCAACCCGACTGATCCTGGGCCATCTCCGGTTTCGAAATGGCGCCCTCGGGTTTGGGAACCACGGTGTCCCCGTCTTGCCCCGGTTTGGGGGAGGGGCGCTAGGTCACCCTGTCGTCCTGGCCTGCTGCAGCTGGGGAGACAGGCGGCCTCACCTCCCACCTCCAGTGCCACTCGTATTATTTGTTTGATTGTTCGCTTGAACTAGTCTTTTAAATTAGAATTAGAGTTAACTAACGATTGTTTACTATTTAAAGTCTATTTTAAACATTCATTAACGGGTGGCACTTGATCTTCTAAACTGTTCCCGAGCGTTCCGATATTCGCAACCGTGAGCGATGTCTATTGCTCGCACGCACGTTGTATGGAGCTTGTGTTCTGTTTGTATTCTGTGGTTATTTCAAGGACGCATAGGCATTTGGGTATGGTTACACTAGACTAAATATCAGTAGAATATCGCCTGACACTTAAAAGAGGATATTCGGTGTCACTCGCTATATCAAAACGAAAATTTAATGAATGCTTATATTGTCAGTGTACTGATTTAATTAAGATATGTTTATAGCTATGATAAGTAGGTAAGGCATAATTGGATTACCTGTTGGAATTTGGCGCCTGGGAAACTTGAGAAGTATCTAGGTACACACTTAATTAGAGTTAAATACCGCTTGCGTAGTATTTAACTCTAAAGGCGTTTATCTCCCGGTGGATGCGCTACAGATACTTACCGAAACACCCGTGTCCGGTAACCATCTGGCACATACGGTAGGAGAAGTCCCCATGATCCCTCTCCAACCACTCCTTCATGATCGGCCTCACCGCCGCAATGGTGGATTCCCCCCACCACGATCTACGGGCTTCAATAACTTTACATGATCATTTCAGTATCTAAGTATAAAACTTTTGTGGGAAATATAATGCCCTCTAATTTGAATTAATTAAAAAGCATAGATGATTTGACACACAATTGTCCAATCTTAAATACCAATCTCTCGAAAGAACATAATAAGTAATATTTCAGAGCGAAAACTAGATAACAAACAATATTTCAGCGCTCCTATATTTACAAAACTATGAAAGTATATTTGCTATAAATCAATTGTTATGAGGTAACTTTACGCGGGGCTTGAACTCATAACTACTCCCCTGAGATGAATAGACACTTCGTCATGACGTCTTCGCTCGTTCTGTCAATATGTAGCCGCGCTGTCTAGGTGAACAGTAATAACTCATTTGCTAGACTATTCTCGATAATATACGCTTTCAACGAAAATAGATTGCAATTAGTTGTGCCATGCCAATGATAATACCAGCTGTTAAAAAGCTTTGCTTTTTACGTGATATTTTCAGTGATAAGGTTTTCTGAAGTAAAGAAAATTCAGTCAATAGTTTGACTAAGTACTTTTTTTTTCTTTTTTTCGTGCGGAAATTCCCTCGGATAGCCCCCCGCATACAGCGAGGTGTGAGACAGGGAGACGTCATCTCTCCGAAACTGTTCACAGCTGCGTTGGAGGAAGGAGGAGGAGGAGGCGTTTTAAGCTTCTGGACTGGAAGGGATGCGGCATCAACATAAATGACAAGTTCCTAACATACCTACGGTTTGCCGATGATGTAGTTCTTATGGCTGAGACCTTGGAAGACTTGAACACAATGCTCGAAGATCTTAGTAATGCTTCTCAAACAGTGGGTCTTAGGATGAACATGGATAAGACGAAAATCATGTCCAATGCCCATGTTGCACCCGCTCCAGTTAATGTTGGGAACATTACACTCGAAGTTGTTGACCACTATGTTTACCTAGGACAGACGATCCAGTTAGGTAAGTCCAACTTCGAGAAAGAGATTTCTCGTCGAATCCAGCTCGGATGGGCAGCGTTCGGGAAGCTCCAGCATATATTCGCGTCCGAAATACCTCAATGTCTCAAGACGAAAGTCTTTGACCAGTGTGTGTTGCCAGTTATGACATATGGAAGCGAGACGTGGTCCTTTACTATGGGTCTCATAAGAAGGCTTAAGGTCACCCAGCGAGCAATGGAGAGAGCGATTCCCTGCGCGATCGAATCAGAAATGATGAGATCCGCAAGAGAACTAAAACAACCGACATCGCTCGAAGGATTGCATCGTTGAAGTGGCAGTGGGCGGGACACGTAGCGCGGAGAACCGATGACCGCTGGGGCGGAAAGGTTCTCGAATGGCGACCGCGTACCGGACGACGTTCCGTGGGCAGGCCCCCTACAAGATGGACCGACGATCTAGCCAAGGTCGTGGGAAGCCGCTGGATGCGGGCAGAGCAGGACCGATCGCTGTGGAGATCCTTGGGGGAGGCCTATGCCCAGCAGTGGGCGTCGTTGGGCTGACATGATGATGATGAGCCCCCCGCCGGGCAGCGGGGTGGTTATGTCGGGCTTGAACCGACTAAAACCGCACGCCGTCTCGTGTCTACAGACGCCGGGGTGTAAGGTTGCCCATAGAGCATATCCCTCGCACCCCGACTGAACATGGGCCATCTCCGGTTTCGAGATGGCCCCCTCGGGCTTGTTACAGTTAGAATTTTGAATCTTATATGTGTGTTTTTGAATATTTAATAAGAATTAGATAATTTATTCATTTTAAGTCTTTTAAAACGCAAATTTTTTTTTGTTGGAATACGTTGGAGTACCTAGCTATGCGATGCCGATATGAAGCCACATTGGGACAGGCCTATGTCCACTGTTGTATATAGGCCTCTCCCAATATATGCCATAGCATCCGTCTTTTCGCTTTCAGCATTCATTCTATCCCCGTTGCCTTTTTTCAAAATTTTAATAAGTATTTTAACCTTTAATACTTGCTGTAACGTATTACTATTTTATCACAGATTAGATACTAGATACTAATTTTGTCTCAAATCACCTACAAATAAAACCAATAAGATTTTTATAGATTTAGATCGGAAAAAGAGAACAGCTAGGACAGGACTTGAACCCGCGACCAGTCCCATACAGGGGGAAAGCTCGGACCAACTGAGCTACCTAGACACGTCCCAGATATTCGAAATTCACCGATATATTATAAACGTTTGGCTCACAGGCTTGGATGGTGAGGTTTGCTTGGACCCCATACATCCATAAGTGAGAAATATATTAGATGTTATAGTTTAGAAAAAGTAAAACCATCAAATGCTGGATTAGGTGTACAATACGCAGTGGGATTGAGCCATCTATATTATTAGGGATGTATGGGAGGAATGGAGAATTCAATGCTGCCGCCATCAAGACTTGTGGTATGCTTGTAATTGAAATATTAATTTCCAATTTTACCGGTGAATGAAAATGCGTTCAAGTTCAATTAAGTAGGTAGCTACACAGCGCTATCTAGACCCAAAGTAAGCATTGCTTAACTAGCTTTTGTTATTGTATTAAATTGATTGGGTAAAACGGGATAACGCAGTTTAGTTCGACTTGATCATAATTTCAGCATCACTCTTACCAATGAAATCCTACTTTGCAATTTAATGAAAAAAATATTTCATGGCATTGCTTAAAGTATAATACGAAACGGTTATTCGAATAATAAAACAGGTACAAACGATATTTTATGATTCGTTTATTTCAGTACATTATAATACTAACAAAATGCGTCCAACAAATTTTGTAGGTCGTTGACGGATATCTGAAAAAAAAGACAGTATCATTCCCAACGCTTTGTGACAAGGTTGACATTTCATTGTACAAGTACGACAACTGAAAATTTCTTTTTTTAATCTCGTAAAGAAAAGCACTGCATCGTCGCCCACGTCTTACGTGTCCAATATTAGATTGTGAACAGTTTACTGCGTATAAAAATAACGGTTTGATGTGTAAGTGAACATGAGCACGCCATGTTCGGTATTATAGTCGTAGCGGTACCGCTGCCGTACGGCTCACTAGGAACATGCTGCGTACGAACGAGGTGCAGAGGCACCGGTCAAACAATAATCGCGGACCTTTTGTCTCCACTGGGACAAATCTCAGAACTTTGAGAAAAATATTTGTTTCAATTCTTGGACGAAACCCTTTTAATGATTGGCGGGGGGGTATCCGAAGGGATTTCCGCACGAAAAGGTACATAACGCAGTAACTCTACTACCACTACTACTAAGGTTCATCACTCTCATAATGATTTTCCAATTGCGTCCAAAGTTTGTACTTTGGAGCCCGGGTCCGCTTACTATAAATAACATAACATAACATAAACTCACGCCTATATCCCCGAAGGGGTAGGCAGAGGTGCTAGCACCCACATTTCGCCAGTTTATGTTTAGGTCCCAATGTAATAGGTGGCGAGCCTATTGCCATTAACCGGGCACTTATAAACCTGCGATAAATATACACATAACTTCGAAAAGCATCGAAAAGTCATTGGTGTGTGCCATGGTAAAACCTGGGATCGAACCCGAGACCTCGTCTCAGCAGTCCATTACCCATTACACTAGGCTACCGCGCTACGGGCTACTATAAATAATAATAAATATATTCTAAGATATCCTACACAGCTCTATCTATGTAAGCACAGCTTAACTAGCTTATGTTATGGGTTCTAGAATGCGGATAAACATACAAATATACATTTTTTTTAAACAAATACATAATATACATAGAAATACCCAGATATTCCAAATATTCATGCATACAAATATTTACCCTGCGCGGGAATAACCCGTGACCTCTGACTTAGCAGAGACAGAGACTTATATTTGATTGATACGTCAGCTTTCCGGGAGCGATTGCCGTCTGACCTTCCAGACTCGAAAGGAAAGCCTTCACCATTGCCTTATCCGTCATTTAGCAGGTGCACTTAAGAAATCTTAAATAGAGTAAAAGTAGAGATCTTAAGGAGAGTTTTCGACTGCTAAGTCATAGGTCGTGAGCTCGATTCCCGCTCATTGCAAACATGTATGTTTGCATTGGTCTGGGTGTTTCTATGTACTAGGAATTCAGTGCAGGGTGCGACTGAAATAAATTGAGCTAAGCGAGTAGGAGTCTTACTTGGAAATAAGACATCTTACTACGGTCGCGCGCTTAGCTAAGGCCCTGCGCTCGTGAAACTGTTTTTCGAGTATTATTCCTCAATGGTACATCGGACATGAACCATCTCGCTTCAAAACACTCCTCAGTGTCCATACTATCACCGTGGTAAATTAACGTAAGTAAGTAAAGTTACGGAGGAGTTTAGCCACCAACAAACGGCTATAATATGCATTCATTTACAAACAAAGTATCTAAGTATGATTATCCACATCCTAGAACCCATATGACAAGCTCTTCTTAGTTTGGGTCTTTATGGCGTTGTGTAATATGTCATATGAACTATAAACAGGTATTTTATATTTTGAATAGAAGATTATAGCAGCGAAATATAAAGCCCCGATGATTTTCTTATCCGTCGGGTGAAACAATAAAGTAGGTACCTAATGGCCTCCGTTTTTGACCGGAAAATTGTTAATTTTTATCACTGTGCACTAATCACCACCTGAAAAGTGACAAGGGATTAGTGATTGTAAATAATCTTTATTAGTAAGCAATATATCATGTTTTGGACAGGTGATTGGGTAATAAAATATACATAATGTTTGAGAAGCTGGTACGCCTACGCGAATTGCAATCAAGTGACGACCGGTATAATGTAGGCGATGATATCTTATTTATATACAAAACAAGCAATGAGTACGGATATCTACGAACAGACACACATTGAGAACAACTTTAGATTTGGACTAATACCTTAGGCGCGAATTATACAGAAAAGATACGGCACGGATAAAGCGCGGACGCGATTAAAAAAAAACTACGACATTCTACACAGCGCTTTCAAGACCCAAAGTAAGCATAGTTTAACTACCTTGTGTTATAGGATAAACATACCTACATATATATATTTTTTTGTAAATACGTACAAATTATACCCAGACCAATGCAAATAGACATATTCATGCATACAAATTTTTGCACTTAGCGGGAATCGAACCCGCGCCCCCTGTCGTAGCAGTCGAATGCACTACCGCTACGCCACAGAGGCCGTCAATAAAATGAGACGGTACTGTTATACATGTGAATTGGTTGCAATAGCTATCCGCTGCCGTGCTTTATCCATGCCATATCCGTACCAAATCGTTTCTGTATAACTTACGCCTTAAATATGACCTACGAGCTGTTGCTCGTGATTTCGCTTGCATGATATATATATATTTATCCTGTTTCCGAGACCCAGAAGAACTTCTATCTCTTCATCAGAGCGATAATTCCAGTTACATTTCAAGTCCGGTGTCTGGCCTCCTTCTTATTCCACAATTTGATGTGGTTGTCAGTCTGACCACCCAACCCCGAGAGGAAAACCTTTGCCAGAGACTCATCCCTCGATCAGCTGGTGCTCCGGTTTGTAGGTGAGATTGGATTGGACCCCAATGATCTTAGTAGATCCCCATACACCAGTGTAGTTGCCATGGCAAAAGCGACCGATTCAAAGGATTCGTCAATCATTACGGCCCTGAGTTCGATCGCCTTCCTTCAGTTAGTATGTACCAAGCATTACCAAAACAGTTATTATATTTTTTTTACCATATATTTATGAAGCAATAAGTTCTAATTTACCGACACTATAAAAATACCAGAACAGATTTGGATCGAATTATTAATAGAAGTATAATTTATTGTACAAACAAGGGACTAAATTAGCATAATCTATTCAAATCGTCAAAATTCTTTTTTGATTGGTATCTTCATTCTACGGTCTATTCAAATAAGAAATTTTACTTAAGGATTCAAGCATCCAAAAGAGGTACTGAATATATGAAATTTACACATTTTCTTTCGGTTTGTTAAGTCTGTCTGCCAAACTACTTTTGCTCATTTTAAGTTCAAAAAAGTCATTTAATTTTAGAGATTGTTTTAACACCCAGTATCGTATCTATTTCTTTTTAACCGACTTCAAAAGGACGTTTTTTCATTTTATTTTATAAAATTAATGTATTTAATTCGCTTGTTTCCACTTTGTCATTCACTTGTCCATACTGATTTGCTCGCGCACATTCCTTATGTTTTAAGCTTTAACTTTCTTACTCTCGGTATGTAACTGGCATAAGAAATGCTGTACTCGTAGATTTGGAACAAAGATTCGTTTGAAAGGCAAATTCAAGAAGCACTGGAGACGTACTCAGAATGATCAGAAATAGCTTTAGTTGACATTTGCAACGATAGCTTCTGTTATAGAATATATTATATCGTCTGTGATTCTACGAATCTTGAGCAAAAGATCTACGTTACGGCTAAAACACACGGTGGATTTGAGACTGCACTGTAGATTTTTTTCATGTTCGAAATGAAACGATTCAGCCCTTTTTTAGAATTTTGCACCTCAAAAGAAAAAAAAAACAAAACCCATATGGCATACCCAAAATTAAATATAAATTTCAAACCTCCTAAGTGAAGTCTAAAGAATGAAGAAAACTATCAGAGAGGTCAATAATGCTGAAATATATATTAGACTTTTTAGCAGCAATCGGATTATTGATTTTTTACGCGCGTAAAACATTACCCCCGCTGGCGCAGTTTGGTAATGGTGGTCTTTTTAACATTCGGTGACTTTCTGCATTCGGTTGCGTGCCGAATCCACATTCACAGTCTCAGAGAACTGTGTTTATGGTTCGAACTTTTCAGAATCAGTTCGGTGAAACAAAATATCTGTGCATACCTATCTACTTCTATTTCCGTGAAGCTTTTAACAGATTTTATCGCTGAGGTCGATATCTCAGGAAGTCGGCAGCTTTAGTCAGGTACCTGTTGACTAAGTAATTTGATCTGGACCTGTCATCAATTCGTGGACTTACGCCAAGACATTCCGCGAATGCATAATTTCTGTGAATTACGTAAAAAAGTACATAACATAAGATAGATAGTAATAAATAGGTAATGTTATCATCAAGGACACCATTAAACCGCGTAAGCATAATTACCCCAAAGTTAGTATATCTTATGTAGTCTTAGGTATTCATGTAAAAGTACTTTTTTTCTATAAATAAATTACAACTTGGTCTTACCAAAGTGGACAAGGGGCTCCATAGTGAACACTCTGGATGTTCTTTACGTTGTTATGATGATGATGATATTATTCAATTAGCCTATTTTAGGTTTAAGTTTCTTTTAATTATTTATTTTATTTTAGTTTTATTTAGTTTAGTTAGATATAAAATTTGTAACCACATTTGTACATTTACTTATTGTAATTTAAAATAAAAATTCCACACTTTATATTAGCCTATGGCAGTCCACTGCTGGAGATAAGCCTCTACCAATGTACACCGTAGCACCCGGTCTCCGCTGTCGTCAGTGCATCTGGCTGGGGGGCACCCCACCTTCTGATTGCCGCATCGCGATCTACACTCTAGAACTCGTATGCTCCATCAGCCACCGGTCCATCGACAATGTGGCCATATTTGTACTGAACGGGAATCGCAACTGCGCTGTCCTTACAGTAGTAGGCCAACACGGAAGCGTTTCGTGTGGTGTCATACACACACCTGCCAACTCACCGTCGCGGGATCAAACCCGACTCCATAGGCGAGGCCGCCATGGCGGCCAAAGTCCACCGGTTACCCTGGGGTTATCCTTTCGAGGGCTTACCCGGGGTGCAAGGCAAAGGACACCTGGGGAGGACACCGTGTAGTTTTAGTCGGTCCGATTTCGACACGCCCACCCCATCGTCGGCACTGATGGGGTGAAGCGCGTGGGGGTTTCCACACGCTAAAAAAATAAAATGCCAAAAGTAACATGTGGGTTTTGGTCACAAGCGTCAAAATCAAATCTGTGTAGTAATTTTACCACATGCAGTCATCATCCTCATAGCGATTTCCTAGTTGTGTCATAAGTTTGTACTTTGGAGCCCGACGTCCACTTCATGTTTTTGATTGGTATGCAATAATGGGCAGTATGAACATGCTGGTACGTCGGATTTTCCAAACGCCACTGCCGTTTGACCTCCCAGCCCTGAGAGTCCATTGTTCTGCAGGTGCACCGACTTACAGGTGAGGTCGGTTTGAACCTCAAGCCTGTTAGTAGGGCCCGGTACACTCAAACGTCAAAATAAAATCTGTGTAGTAATTACACCAGATGTAGTATAATGGCGAAATAAAATCCAAAATCAATTGCAACAAAATGGCGCAAGAATTTGCTTCTAAAAACTAGATAATTCTATAAATTGTGCGTGTAATTATATTGCTCAAGTACTATTGTTGAAAAAGTGTGATGTATTTTGCTCCTAAACCTTGAGTTATTTGCTGGTTTAGCAATGAACTCTGACCTTTTGGAATTTAAAACAAATATAGTTTAACGTAATAAGAAATGAAAACGAGTGTGTCTGACATGCAACTGATGCCGCGGGATAGGTTCGAGCGAAGCCTAGCCTAGGTTCGATTGCCCGGTTAGGTAAACTTTTATTTTGTTGTCTATTAGGTTTTTTTTATTGGTGGCAGTACGGAGAAGGTAAGCCGACAGGAATCGGCTTATATGGACCCGTCGCCCTATTGTGTTAGTTTGTACTAGCTGTGCCCGCGACTTCATACGTGTGGGCTTAGATTCAGGATTTTTTATTTCGCTTGGAACTCTAAATAATTTGAAAAATAAAAGTAACCTAATTTACGCCTTACAATATCAGCTATCTGTCAGGTAAATTCTTGTCGAAATCGGTTCGGCTGTCTCGGAGATTAATCAAGTCACACAGACAGAAACACAAAGATAGACAGACAAAAGTTGCTAAATTATTTTTTTGTTGTACCTAAGGACCTACCTTGGATACGTTCATTATATGCATTCATTAGAAAGCTGTTATTTTAACATTACAAACAGACACTTCAATTGTATTTACTTGTATAGATATAGAATGTAATAAAAATAAACTAGGGTTCTGGAGCTACACTGAGCTCACAACATGGTGATTGGTGAAGCTTCTATCGAAGCCATCACACTAAGCAATTTTAGAAATAGAGCATTTACTTCTGGGACTACGTACAGTGAAATTGATGAACAAAACATAAAGAAAAGTAAAGATTTGTGTCAAAGGTAGAAATTATAAAACCATTCAAAATGGCGTCCACCCAATTTCAAGTTTCATAAAACGAAAGATTACTAGAGTAATAATAAATTTCCCTGCATGCTGCTCGAATGGAAGCGATATAAAAATATTTGAAGATCGAAAGTGAACTCAATCGATATATTCTTTCAGCGCGTAACTAATCGGAATCACTCGTTTAAATCACTCTTTTAACATGTTAGCCATTATCGGTGTTCCCTTTGAAAAAAGAGCTCGAAAGTGATCAACTATTTCGGAACTCCGCTTTATATAATTATTCTCGGCTACGGTGACCAAAGTTCTGATTTTTTTGGGATAAAGGTTTATTGAACATAAACGACGACGGGTTTTAATTGCTTGTGGTAAAATATTTTTAATACTACGATTTTTTAATCTACTTTGAATTCACGTACAAAATGTTATACTCGTAGAACTTTTGTTTCACGCAGCTCTGAAGGCTCTGAAGGCCTCAGCTTGCCAAAGGCTTCCCGCTCAGGGTTACAGGTTGAGGCAGACTCAAAATGGTTGTTTTTGAATGAAATTACAAATGATGAAACTTACCTCTTGCCAGAGCTGACTTAAGCTACTACATTGACAGTAAAGGTTACGATTGACCTTTATGAGAGAATCTTGAGAGCATTGCCCGCTGTTGCTTACCATAAACCCACCCACTGCTACTCAGACGGAGGACAGACCGAATAGGTATGCTAAAACGTGAACAACTCTACAGATCATAAAAGGAAAACACCAACAATTCCCCCATAAAAAAAACAGCGTTATCACTTTAGTTGTCCAGTCACCAGAAGTTTTCTAACCCTGCACCTCGATCAAGTTTAATAATAACTGATTATGTAAGTCTTCTACTTCTCTATAGCATAGCATATATTTACATGCGCTTTAAGATTTGCCGTATTATTTTCTGATGGTCACCCTAACAAACCGTCAGACTTGCAATGGTTCCGCATTACAATTTATTATCAAAGAAAGTGTTTGAAATAGCCTCAAGTTATTTTGTATGAGTTTTTGGTGTTAATAGCCTGTAGTTTATGTTTTTCAGTGTCCAATGTGGCTGTGTTGTGTTTATTTAAGTTGTTATCGTGCTGTTAACATGTGTATAACAGAGATTATTGTTCTTAAATTAAGCCGAATAGTATGACGATAATGATTATTCCTATTTGATATGACCCACTAAAATGACTCTAGGAGATTTCAAAACCTATTAAGGGACATGAGGCAAGTTTTATAGTTCTTTATTCATTTTATGGTTTTTTACGCTTTACACGTTTGTGTCTGCGTATTTGCAAGGTTTTTCAGATATAAAAGTCTTTATTCTAGGGTTTTTAGATATTAGGGCACGCCGCAATAGCGGCGGTAAGGCCCATCATGGAGGATTGGCTGGAGAGGCAACACGGAAGCCTCTCCTACCGACTGACGCAGGTGATCTCCGGGAAGGGGTGCTTCGGGGACCACCTGCATCGGATCAGGAAGGAGCCAACGCCTGAGTGTCATCACTGCGACGCGAGCGAGGACTCAGGGCTGCACACGCTGGCGGACTGCCCGGCGTGGGAGGCGCCGAGGCGTGACCTCGTGGCAGCCATCGGGGTGGGAGTCCTCTCGCTCGGCACCATGATTGCGGCAATGGTGCGGAGCGCGAGCGCGTGGGCCGCCGCCGCCTCCTTCTGCGAGCATGTAATGCTCGCGAAGGAGGTGGCGGAGCGCGCCCGGGAGAGACTTAGAACTCTCCCGGTCCGCCGAGCCCGCAACTTGCTCGCCGCGCGTCGCAGGCAACTCAGGCGCCGGAGGTCGCTTAACGACCTCCGTCCTTTTCAAACAAGGGTTTTTAGATATTTAGGCAAGGGAATTTATTATCTAGGTACCTGCAAAATACAAAGATCCGTATTTTCCAGCAGGTGTCTAGCTGAGCTGTTGCTCAGCAAAATTATAAAATTGCAAAAGTGAGTTTGTTTAAATTGCCCCGCTTTCACACCTTAACTACTACACCGATCGTCATGCAATAATAGTAATAGTTGCAAACACGTCACAAAAAGGGCACTACTTCACAACTGTCCCTTAGAGGTACACCTGCTGATGCACGGACGAGGGTCTGGCGTCGACTTTCCTCTCGGCCAACCAAACCAAAATATGAAAACGGTGAGTAGTTGAACGGACCCCAGGTTCTAAATTGCAAACGTTGGATGCGACCGGGATTGGAGCTTTTAATACAAGTACTCAGTCCTAACAAGACGAGAAGGTCGGAGGACAAGGCGATGTATTGTCCATTGTCAGAGCCGTCAATATGATAAATCGAGCTAATATTGTATGCTATATAAATTATCGCTTCATCTTGCGCTGGTGGTTTGATTAGGTCAGTGTTACACATATCCTACTACATATTATTAAAATGTGAACTTTTATCATCATCACAGAAGTGAAAATGGGTACTTGTAAAGATAAAAAGTAAAAAAGATTTTTAGTTTGCACATAAGCTAGAAGAATGCACAATGTACTTGTAGTTAAAATATTAACACATCTCTGCCTACCCTTTGAGTTATAATTATACAGTCATATCAAAAACGATTTCTACAAAACGACTGAAAATTAAGAAAAATGAAAAAAAGAAAATGAAGACAATAATGTTTTATTATAGTTGACGGCCTCTGTGGCGTAGCGGTAGTGCATTCGACTGCTACTACATGGGGCGCGGGTTCGATTCCCGCTCGGTGCAAATACTTGTATGCATGAATATGTCTTTTGCATTAGTCTGGGTGTTTCTATGTATAATATGTATGTATTTACCAAAAAAAGTATAGAAGTATCCCATAACACAAGCTAATTAAACTATGCTTAGGTACTTTGGGTCTAACCGGAGATGGCCCAGGGTCAGTCGGGGTGCGAGGGATATGCTCTATGGGCAACCTTACACCCAAGACGGCGTGCGGTTTTAGTAGGTTCAAGCCCGACATAACGGCCCCCGCTGGCCGGCGGAGGGTATCCGAAGGGATATCCGCACGAAAAAAAAAGGTACTTTGGGTCTAGAAAGCACTGTGTAGAATGTCGTAGAATACTTGTTTTATTTATTCATTAATGTAGAGGGCTTTAGGAGAATGGAGGGAGAAGAGATGACGTCAGACAGGGAAGTATTAAAGAGAACGGCATGATGCATCGACTCCGAATTTTTGGACAAGGATAATCAGATGATGGTTACACCGATGATACTCTTACCTGAAAACATTGAGTAAAAGAAACGGAAAAAAGTCGGATCTAAACTCCGTGATATCACGAAGGTACAGATAATTGTATATATTACAAACCTTTGTGTGCAAGCAGCTTTATTTGCGGTTTAGCGCTTGCGCAGTCGTAACCCAAGGCCAGCGGTTCAATGTACAGTGTTATCTTACACACCGATAAATGCAGGTGAATCATTAGGCTTATATCTGAAAGGTGTTAAGCAGAGTAGATTGTATAGCTAAAGGAAGTGCTTGAAACCTCGTTATTACAGATACCAATAGTGCAGCCAAACTTCCACATTTTAAGCTTGAGCTTCCTCTACTGTCATTAAACTCCTGCATGTTCACTCACATATAGCTTATAACAGTTACAACAGAGAATAAACCTAAAACTAAGTGTCAGTTAATAGCCAATTGCATTACGAATAATGCTGTACATCTTTACAGCATCGTAGGACATACATTGCGGAGTACTTGATTTTCGTATTTTTTGATGATTCACATACACAGTCTGCTGTTAAGTACTGTTTGGACGCGAGGACCTTAATCTCTCGAGCTTTAATCCAACCCTGCTGAGTCAGATGACTGCTAAAGCTGCCATTCCGAGAGCGACCGCAGACCGCAAATGTAGGTGGCATCGTCGTACAGAAATATATAGAAACCAGTAGTGTTATTGCGGTCAACCGCAGGGGGTAATACCGCCTGCGGTTGCGGTCTGCGGTCGGTCTTGGAATGGCACCTCGTGGGCTCGATTCCCTTTCAGTGTAAATAATTGCATGTATGAAAATGTATATTTGTAGGCATACAACAGCTAGTGTATACAGTGTTTCAGACAATAAGTTGCTGTTATCCAACACACTTTACATACATTAAAAATAAGTAATATTCGCCCTTTTGTATAGTTAGGTACCTAGAGGTATATGTTCAAAAATAAAGTCCGGAAATAAAACACAAACATAAAGTTTAAATCAAAATTAAATTTGGCATGGTCATATATTTTATTGATATTTCGAATTTATCACCACATCAAAGCAGGACTTATCCACTAAATACTGTAAACGTAAACACTTTAATGAACATATTGCTATTGAAATAAAATAAAAGGATATATGGCAACATTAAACTTCCATATTTAAGTTAAATAATGGTTTCCTTACCCGCGGTGCCCTTGTAAAAGACTTTATTTCCCATACACAAATGTGTGATGGGTATCTACGTAAACTTTAATTTACATTTGCTGTGTGAGATATTATATGCAGGGAAACCGAAACTCTAACACAATTTGCCAGGTGAAAGAGATGTGCTTTTCTCAGCTCCAAACACCCGGATTAGTTGCTAATGTCTTCTTTTCACTCTTACTTAATTTCTTTGGACGTGAATATTTTATTAAATTTGCTTCGTAGGTCTTTGGGTCCCTTTTTTCAAAGTCTTAGTTTATTTCTCAATAGGTGTATAATGGGTTCAAGGTAAAGTTTAATTTACACTTACTGTGAGTTAGATAGCCAGGTGAAAGACACACTTTTTCCAGGACTATTAAGGGTGTGTATTAGTCGTAAATATCCTTTACTCACGCTTAATTTCTTTTGACGTAAGAATGTCTTTGAATTTGCAACGGGGGCATATTGGGACTAACCAAGATCTACGGGGCCCAAGTCAACTGGTTAACGGACGAGGCTTCCCTTTCGGGATTGGGATACGGACGGCAGTCGCTGCCGTAAAAGCTGACGACGATGATAACTCTGAACATATTGAACATCAGGCAATAGACAGTTTAAAAAAAGTGGGTGTGTGTTGGGTAACCTCCTCGAGTGTCGCTCCGATTCCGATCCCGCTGCAGTCCGGGGGGAACGGAATCGGAGCGGCCGGTACACCCTGGGCGGCGGTCAATGGCTTCCCCTTCACCCCTTCATAGGGTTGGCATTGATCGTCGGCCAATACCCAACGTGGCGGGAACACATCGCTCTCCGTACTCCTCTGCTTTCAGAGGAGACAGGATGAGCGATGCTGTTAGTGGTGAGATGGCCCAGGGTCAGCCGGGGTGCGAGGGATATGCTCTACGGGTAACCTTACACCCCGGCGTCTGAAGACCCGAGACGATATGCAGTTTTAGTCGGTGCAAGCCCGACATAACCGCCCCCGCTGGCCGGCGGGGGGGTATCCGAAGGGATTTCCGCACGATAAAAAAAAAAAAAAAAAAAGGTATGGTGGCCAGAGTTTGAGGATAATATCTGAGCTGCAGCGGGATCGTCTGTAGAGCGACTGCCATCTATCTTCCAGATCCCGAGAGAGCCTAGCTAGAGGCTCGTCCGCCAATCAGCAGGTGTACCGGCTTGCAGGTGAGGTTGGTTCAGGCTCCGAAACCTTGGTGGGCCCCAATACACCCAATACTTAGTCTATACATACAAATAAATAAACTAGAAGTGTCTTTTTGTAATATTAAGGCTGGGTAGTCAGACGGCAGGGTGTAAGGTGGCCCAAAAGGCATTTCCCTGGGCCATCTTCGGTTTCGAGATGGGTCGGGGAACCACGGTTTCCTCGTCTTGCCCCCGGAAAACTTCTAAAACCCTAAAAATCAATCCGTTCGCGCGGGCACAGCTAGTTATTAATATAACATGAAGTGATAATTTATGATTTCGAAACCGTTTCATCTTCTCAAATAAATCGGTACAACAAAGCTGAAGCAACGACCATTACTGTAGGTCTTGAACGTTTTGAGAGCGCTTATTCGCTTTACTTAAGTAAGTATTATTGGTTAATTATGTGTATACTTGTTTAATTGTTGATTTCTGGTATATTGTTGAACTTGGCAGTCTTTGAACAAGCTCTCTGTAGATAAAATAATACAACGTTTTCGTAACGCCTTGAATTAAATTAATCTATCATTTTGTCAGAAATATATAGTGTTTACGATATATTGCAAATGTTATATTCAATTAGATGTTATTTTAATTTATTCTGTCTTGTTTTTGCTGGGGCATTTGGCTAAGGCATTATATACGAAGGGATTTCCGCACGTAAAAAAAAAAGGGCATTGCTATGCACCCAGATAAAAATGATTTTAAAATAGATACCAGGACGCTCAAATACTTGAGGGGACGAGTGGGCACAGGGTTCTAATTTCATGGGATCAAGGAGTTCTGACCCGTTATATCTTTGAGTCAGCATTAATGAATGAATCTCTTGTTTCGGAAAATTTATGACAGAATTTTTTTCCTCCCTTTGACTACGATGCCACCCACAAATGCTAGAAACAATACCTAACCTTTCTGAACACAGCGGTTTGGTGCTACCTTTCTTTGTCGCACGATAAAGAGCTGGAATGCTCTACCCGCGTACGTGTTTCCTTCTTCTTACAATCTTCGTTCAAAGTTCTTCAAGTGGGGCGGAAAAAAACATCTGTCGGATCATAG
The DNA here is from genome assembly GCA_946251805.1 of Cybosia mesomella. Lineage (NCBI taxonomy): Eukaryota > Metazoa > Arthropoda > Insecta > Lepidoptera > Erebidae > Cybosia > Cybosia mesomella. The sequence goes on from OX276409.1 coordinate 18,736,858, forward strand.
AGGGATCACCATTTTATGATCGTCAGCATCTGGAATGGTGGCTCGTATCTTCTGGATTTCATTCCAGCTTCTCTCCTTCCAGCTGGGTGAAGAAGCACTGATTATAAAAAAAATATAATAACATAAAATACTAAAAATTCTCAACGGGTTGTATGATGCCTTCCCAAGATCTTCAAACTCAGGTACTAGCCGATGCGCATGTACTGGTGCAGGCTTTCCTCTCCAGGCTGGGTAGTCAGACGGCAGTTGGTGTGGTAAAACCAAGATGATAAATATCAAGAGAAATCATATTTAATTATAGATTTCTACTACAATTCGTACGATTAGAGCCCTCTATTGTAGTTACGTGGAAGTTTCTAGCCCGCCCGCCCACTGAATATCATGAAAATAAACAACCACTCGACACTGACTTACGGTTTCTCTTCACCGTCCTGTAGCGTAGTTCTCGCCGTAGCCGATAGATGTCGCAACATGTAACGAAATATCTTTATTGCTGATATTAAAAAAAATTGTTGGGTTTGTTATAGAACGATTCTCAACGCAAACATTTTTTTGTTGGAATCTTGTCTGTTTGTCGGTTTATCTATATGTGATGCGATTTTTTCTATTTGAAAGGTCTTGGTTAGACTTGGCTAAGTAGAACCGGAGATATGACCAAAAAACGATAACCGACATTCGCGCGGGCAGAGCCGCGGGCTTCAGCTAATATTCAATATCTTGTGAACTTATCCATGAAAATAAAGACTATGTATTATAATTATTACAGTGTTAGTTATGAGATGACATACAATACATACAATAATAAATAATTTATAGGGATATTAACTATAAAAAACCGCCCAAGTGCTAGTCGGACTCGCCCATGAAGGGTTCCGTATCAGTAAGTAACATAATAATGCTTTTTTTTTAAATTTTATATTTGAGTTGATTGAATGAAATGTAAATTGCGTTTTACGATTTATGACTTATTAAAAAAACTACTTACTAGATCTTGTTCAAACTAATTATCGGTGGAAGTTCACATGGATGCCCGGATGGTTACATGAATGTACATCATATATTTTTTTTAGTTTTATCATTCTCTTATTTTAGAAGTTACAGGGGGCGGACACACATTTTACCACTTTGGAAGTATGTCTCGCGTAAACTATTCAGTTTGGAGAAAAATGATATTAGAAACCTCAATATCATTTTTGAAGAACTATCCATAGATACCTCCACACGTATGGATTAGATGAAAAAAAAATTTTTGAGTTTCAGTTCTAAGTATGGGGAGCCCCCAAGATTTATTGGTTTTTTCTATTTTTGTGTGAAAATCATAATGTAGTTCACAGAATACATCTACTTACCAAGTTTCAACAGCACAATTCTTATAGTTACGGAAAAAAGTGGCTGTGACATACGGACGGACAGACAGACAGACATGACGAATCTATAAGGGTTCCGTTTTTTGCCATTTGGCAACGGAACCCTAAAAAGCGGTGATAGCCCAATGCTGTACGTAACGGACTGCCGAGACGAGGTCTCGAATTCGATCCCCAGTCGCCCCGGGCACACATCTCTGACTTTTCATAGTTATGTGTGTATTAAAAATGTTTAGTATCTCTCGTTCAGTATTGTGCCCGGTAGATGGCAATAGGCTCGCTCCCTATTACATTGGGACCTAAACGTAACTGGCGAATCGTGGGTGTGTAATACACCTCTGCCTACCCCTTCGGGAATACAGGCGTGAAGTTATGTTATGTTATTAACTATATCCCTATAAATTATTTATTAATTGATTCATTAATAGGACGTACCTATTTCGGGGCCAACGCCAACCTCATCGGTACACCTGCTGATTACCGGAAGGCATATTTGGCGAAGGGCGTCAAAGTCAAGTCAAGATAAATCGAATCAAGAGAAAAAGTAGGAGAGACAAGAACAAACTGAAAATTTAGTCGGTTCAAACCAGACATAACCGCCCCCGCTGGCCGGCGTGGGGGTATCCAAAGGGATTTCCGCACAAAAAAAAAGGTACAATGAATTAGCGAATCCTAGGCTCGTAGTCTAAAATGATACTCAGTCACGAGTCTCGATTTGAGTTTTACGCTCTGGTGATTTACGTTCATAAAATCGCCTCTCAAGTTTAGTTCTAGAATACAATCTATACTTAGAACTAGTCTCAAGTAGAGATTCATGACTGAGTATCGTTCTAGAATACGGACCATAAAGTGGAGACCGCGAGTCTGAAAACGGAAGGGGGAACAAACGATCTCAATGACATTCACCCAATTAAGTAACTTTAGCTAGGATAGGCCGTATATGGAAGGCAGAGGATCGGTTTTTTTTTTGTATTTAGTCCTTCAAATTGACTGCATCCCGCCTGATGGTAAGCTGAGGTGAAGTCCAAAATGTAGTAGCCACCATTTCCAGAGATTGTCCCTAGAATGGTGGCCCCTACCTAGACGGCCACAACAGATGTTTTTTCACGCCCCGCTTAAAGAGCCCAGGATAGTAGGTACACGTATGTGGGTAAAGCGTTCCAGAGGGCTTTAAGGTGCGATAAAAAATAAAAATCGGCTGTATCGTAGGTACATTTTTTTATATCATTTAGGTGGCCACAGACAAGCAAACGGCCCACCTGATAGGAAGCAGTTACCGCGGCCTATGGACGTGTGTAACACCAGGGGCGTCACATTCGCGCTGCCGACCCTGTAAAAACCTTCTAATGCCTTTCCTGAAGATCCCCATATTGTAGTCGCTTGGGAAACCTACAGCAGGGAGCTACCTTAGGTATGGCCTATGTATGTTCAGCTGTTGACTGCAATCTATCATCATATCAGTCGTAGGAAGTCCACTGCTGAACATAGGCCTCCCCCATCAACTTCCATTTCGACCGGTCTGTAGCAGCCTGCATCCTTCGAGTCCCTACGCTCTTTGTTAGGTGCTTTGCTATTATAAAATTGTAAATGAGTTGTGAACAACACAGGGGGAACGCTCTGACCAGCTGAGCCACCTAGACACATCCCAGATGGCTCAGCTGGTCAGAGCGTTCCCTCTGTAAGGGACTGGTCGCGGGTTCAAGACCCGTCCTAGATGTTCTCTTTTTCCGATCTAAATCTATAAGAAAAAGAAAGCATACAAAATGCTTGAAAATTTAATTGAATTAATTAGGCGGAGTCATCAAAAAAACAATGTTTAAAAACTGAACTGAACTTTGACTGTAAAGTTATTCATTGTTTCCGTAGTTCGTAAGGATTACGGTAGATGTCTCCAGCGTCGCCTTAAGACGTATATAATATATCGAAGAATTTCGAATATCTGGGACGAGGTAGCTCAGCTGGTCAGAGCGTTCCCCCTGTAAGGGACTGGTCGCGGGTTCAAGTCCCGTACCAGATGTTCTCTTTTTCCGATTTATATCTATAATATAATTGTAATCAAAAATAAAAAATGAATGTAATGCATGATTAATTTAATTAAAATTAATGTTGTGTGCTTAATTTAATTTTGAATAATAATTTTCTTTTAAGTTAATCACTACTTATTTAATATTTTATGCCCAAATGGTGAAACATAGCTGACCTCATTATTTTGTGAACATCCTCTGTTTCTATGATTTACAATAAATATAATTTGAAACTGTAAATTAAAACACGTTTCTGAGAAAAAGGTCTTGCAGACAGACGGGTGGACGGACAACTTGATTCATATTCATTTATCTTTGGGACCTAGGTTGGCACCTGTAAGCCTGTAGCCAGTACGCCTATTGATGGACGGACGAAGCGTACAGCAGGTTTTCCTCTCGGGGTTGGGGTTGGAGGTTCAGACGGCATCAGTCACTCCCGTGAAAGTCAAAATAAACCAAAGTATGGAAAGGAGCGGAATCCTTTTTTTCGTGCGAGTCCCCACGGGTGGGATCCCCACGTATACGACCCCCCGCCGGCCAGCGGGGGTTGTTTTGTCCGATTCGAACCGATTAAAACCGCACTCAGTCTCGGGTCTTCACTCGCAGGGGTATAAGGTTATGGCATTTCCGTCGCACCCTGGCTGACCCAGAGCCATCTCCGGTTTCGAGATGCCCCCCTCGGGTTTGGAAACCACGGTGTCCTCGCCTTGCCCCCAGAACGAGAGGGGGGGGGGGGGGAACGCAGCGCGCCTCCACCCCGGCCTGCTTTAATGCCTGGTTGACAGGCGACTAAACCTGTCACTCCCAGGCCCGCGCTTATGGAGGACGGAGGTCGTTCAGCGACCTCGAGCGCCTGAGTCACCTGAGTTTCTCCCGAACCAGCTCCACCGCCTCTTACTCGAGCATTACTTGCTCGCAGAAGCGTTGCGATCCGGATCGCAACCATGCAACCATGATTGGCGCTGAATGAGGTAAAAGAATGACCCGTTGACGTGTTGTTTTATTTTAGAAGACTGTTTTCATACATCGATGTGACTAACAAACCGATGACTGAAATTATATTTAGGACTTATTATTAGAATACTTTCGTGCACTATTATTATATTCTTAGTAACATCCAGAATAATTTTAAAATATAGTAGCGGCTCACCCCGGCTTCGTACGGGTGCAATTTGATTTCCCGTTATTCAATCCTCATAGCAATTTTCCGCTTATTTTCTGTTTGATTGATATGTTGGTTTTTTCGGGAGAGCTGCCGTCTCACTAAACTGCGTCTGCCTATCTGTCTATAAATCGGCTAACTAGTCCTGAACTGGCAACGGATTTTGAATAGATTCTCATCATTGAGTAGTTTTTTTTTACGTAAGATTTATATTATAGGATGCATTAACTAAACGCATGGGTATACACTGTATACCGGCTTCTATCAACACCTTTGGCCCAAGTCAACGTCACCTGCTAAACAACGGACGAGGTTGTGGCGCTGGCGCAGACTTTCTCTCGGACTTAAGAGGTCAGACGACATTCGCTTCTTTCAGCGTGCGGTATTCTTCTTGTTACTTAGGTTTACTTGTAAGGATATATGTTCGTTTTTGAATTATATAGGGAGCGGTATTACCTGACGATGTCAGGTGGCACACATGGGGTGACGCTGAAAATCAGTACTTTGGTGGTTAATACCCACCTTAGTGTATGCAATGTCCATCCCTTATTGCGGACACGGTTTACGTAATGTTAATATTGTTTCCATTTTAATATTGAGAGGGAAAAACATGTACTATAATTTGCCGCGTAACATGAGATGTTCTCAAGTTGTCAATGTCGCCATACTTGACAATCTTGTCATACGTCTGATATGCTCACTATGCTCAGGCGGCGGCGACCACAGATAAATAATATTTATCGCGCCTCTCGGTCAATGTTGTGTACGAGCATTCGCCCCCAAAGTAGCTTTGTTTTTATCTTTATTTTGTTAATTTTATATGTAGGTACCAAGCGCAGGGCACGCCGCAATAGCGGCGGTAAGGCCCATCATGGAGGATTGGCTGGAGAGGCGACACGGAAGCCTCTCCTACCGACTGACGCAGGTGATCTCAGGGAAGGGGTGCTTCGGGGACCACCTGCATCGGATCAGGAAGGAGCCAACGCCTGAGTGTCATTACTGCGACGCGAGCGAGGACTCAGGGCTGCACACGCTGGCGGACTGCCCGGCGTGGGAGGCGCCGAGGCGTGACCTCGTGGCAGCCATCGGGGTGGGAGTCCTCTCGCTCGGCAGCATGATTGCGGCAATGGTGCGGAGCGCGAGCGCGTGGGCCGCCGCCGCCTCCTTCTGCGAGCATGTAACGCTCGCGAAGGAGGTGGCGGAGTGCGCCCGGGAGAGACTTAGAACTCTCCCGGTCCGCCGAGCCCGCAACTTGCTCGCCGCGCGTCGCAGGCAACTCAGGCGCCGGAGGTCGCTTAACGAGCTCCGTCCTCCATGAGCGCAGGCCTGGGGGTGGCGGGTGAGGCCACCTGTCACCCCAGCAGAAGCAGGCCGGGACGGTGGGGCGACTAGCGCCCCTCCCCCAAACCGGGGCAAGACGGGGACACCGTGGTTCCCAAACCCGAGGGGGCCATCTCGAAACCGGAGATGGCCCAGGGTCAGTCGGGGTGCGAGGGATATGCTCTATGGGCAACCTTACACCCCGGCGTCTGTAGACCCGAGACGGCGTGCGGTTTAAGTCGGTTCAAGCCCGACATAACCGCCCCCGCTGGCACGCGGGGGGGTATCCGAAGGGATTTCCGCACGATAAAAAAAAAAAAAAAAAAAAAAAAGGTACATATAAAATTAACAAAATAATCCGCAATAAAAACAAGTTTTATTTATTTTCTTTCTTCTTTCATAAAAGCTAAAATGAACCAAATGATAGAGTTCCAGGAGAACTCGGATGAAGAAGGAGATTCAAGTACGTACTTTATCTGAATCTTATCAACAGCTGCCCTTATTAAGAATTTCACCATTAGCATTTCGTAAATATCTCTGTCTGTTACCTTTTTATGACTAAGCTGCTGCGATGAATCATGAGAATGGGGTAACTAGGTCCCCAACCTGGAGAAAGAACAGATATCTTGATGATGATAGACATCAAACGGAGGACTGTCACACTACATTGACATATCAATAATAACTCGAAATTACTAGCAGTATGCTGCATTCGTATAATACTAATATCATACTCTAGGGATCAGAGGCCTTATTTTTTACACCCCCCCACCCCCCACGCCGGACTCGGACCGACTGGGGACCACAGGCCCAACCTCCGTTCCGTTCCTTTTTTCAAATCTCCTTCTCATTCGCTTCTTTTCGGCTGTTGGCAACAGGCGAATTACATGGTTACAAGCTACAAATGGTTTTCAAGCCAGTTCTTGATCGGCGTCCAAAAACCATCGCCATACACGCGGGCAAAAGTTAGCCTTCTAAAAAGTCACCGTAAACACGTACTTATCTCAGTGCCAAAGTTCATACCTAAGTTATGTATTGTTATTGTTGCAGTGCGTGTAGGCGGCGCCGGCGCAGCATGCGCGGCGTCACGTGACCTGCCCATGGCGTCCGACGCGCGTCCGCGCTCCCCGCCAGATGGCGCGAGAAGGAGGCGCGAGTACACCAGGTCCAATACTTAAGTATATTTTCCATTTTTTTCTTTGATGTTATATAAAGCATATATACTAAAATATCGCTCAATATAAAATTGTAACCAAGTATGAAAATTGTAAACATTGCTACGAGGTCGCCATGTCGCCAAATTGTCAACGTTTCACTATTTATAGACGACGCGTCTTCCGTCTGTCTGTCCGACACCTGCTGTTACACAGACGGCTACTAATGTTTGCTCTACATAGTTAGTATGTGAATGTTTTAGCATCCGAATGTCAATTATAACGCTCTTCAAAGTAAGAGGACATCTTCGGACACGAGTCATCTAGTCCGATATAACCGTTGAACAGTAGCGGAATGGGTCGCGGGGAATCCTCCCGGAATTCAGCGGCGAGATGCGGGGGAAGCTCGTACGCTCTAAATCCGTCGCACTTGCCGCCAAGCTTTTCGGCGAGGTGCGCGCGCGTTCGTTCTCGCATCTAAATATATCGACGTCGTGTGCGCAGGTCCCCGTACGTGACGCTGGGTGCAGTGCGGTACGCTGTACGCCGCGCACCGCCGCCGCGGGCCTGCCCCTGCCGCTGCTGCTCTGAGGAGGCGGTGGCGGCGTGCCTCGGCCGCGCCAAGCCCGATCGACGCACGCTGGAGCGTATCCAACGCCGGCTGGGCCGCGGCGCGCGCGACGAGCGGCCCCCGTCGCGCCAGCAGCGCCTGCAGGGCCTGCAGGCTCTCACCGAGCGCCTTCTGCCGCGCGCCCACACCACGCCTCCGCCGCCTCCACCCCCGCCGCCACCTCCGCACTCGGCTCCTGTGCTGCCACCGGTGCCACCGCCTAGGTCTCGTCACAGGCACAGCCCACCGCGCGGTGTCTCCGTGGACCGTTGCGATGAATTCGACACTGATAACATCACCCTGGTGCGCGTAGAGCCTCGATCGATCGTTGGCTCCTACGCCCAAAAGACTATTCCGTACCGCAGCGCGTCGTTTTCTCAGGGTGATTTCGCGCAGGATAAATACTATCGAGGTCCTCGACATCAGTCGATTTTTGACTTCGGAAAACGCCCTGCTAAATCTGGAGCGGAGACCGCAAGTATTAAACGTCACGATGCTGAGACGGTGAGTCTCGCGACTGATGGAAATACAACCGAGGGTGGATCGATCGCGTCGGTTGATTCCGCGGTAGGCTCGGACGAAGGGTTGATAGCGCATGCGTCTCCAGCACCACGATCACCACCACCAGAGGCCCCACATAAGCAGCTAGGTGCGCGCTCGCTGACGCACCCGTTGCCACGACGAATACCTCCAGTGCGGGAGGAGGGTTCGGCCAAAGCAGGTGGTAGTCTGCCTGCGTTGATGGCACCGCGCGTTTTACACGAGCTCCGCGAAGAAAGTGACGGCTCACAGGCCGACAGTGCACAAGCTCATAGTGAAGGTACTTCGCCACTCGAGGCCCAACCTTTTGCATTTCCACCACTTCCCGCGCCACCCACGAACGTGTGTGCTAATGTGGACTGTGACTGTTCTAATTTTCCTAGTACTATTGAGGAGGTAAATGAAATTGAGAATTTTATCCCCGTGCCAGTGTATGAGTGTATTGTGAAACAGTGGTCAAAAGAGTTACCGCTAGAAGAGCCACAGCGGTCAGATGCAACGTCCGATGGATCATTGGATCGTGATAAAGAGGATGAGACGATAACTAGCGAGCAGGTTGCCAGTCTTCTTGCTGCGGTGCAAAATCCTTGCACGGGCCCGGCTGGTCCGGCCCCGATTGGTGCAAGAGAAAGACGTAGACCGCTAGACAAGACTAAGAGACGAAAGGGCATATATATTACAACGCCAAGCGATGATGGAGGTGAAGAAGAAGGTCCTCCGCCAGTGAACGGCTGCAAACGTGAGAGCAGTGAAGCATCTCTCCAAGAGATGCGTTTATCAGCTGAAACACGAACCTCTTCTTTACTCGGTGATAAATCAGACGACTCGTGTACTAATGGACCACCGAGTCCTTCAGATTCTACTATTCCAATGTGGCCCAGATCTGAGGAGTTAAAAGCGAGGCGTGCACGATTTTATCAACAAAGCTCAGATGAGAGGGATGATGACTCATACCGAGCGAGACGGAAATATGGCGACTCGCCTTCTGAGGCTGACAGTGACACGTGCTCCAGAGACAGAACCGCCTCACCTTCTCCATTTAGTCCGTCAGATAATTCAGATGTGGAACCAAGACGGCAACACGTTACTTGCAGGGGTCCATTTGGTAGAAACTTAGAGGCACCAGCATGTCGCTCGGTAGAGGTCGGTAGAAGGAGTTTATCAGATGCAACAGTGCCTAGTCGTAAAACTAGTGTTGGAGCAATGTCATCGACACGATCTAGTCGTGGACCTACACACGTCAGAGCCACATCATCGCCTTCAAAATTGGTGGGTGTCAAGCCTGGTGCGGACTTGCTGGCCGAGTTACTCCGAGGCAGTTCAGAAGCTCTTTCAAATTCATCCACCTTCGACAATGTGGTCCTGACGCTTCATCAGCACAATGTGAGTACATTCATAACATCCTTTGTATTTACTATTGACCCCGATTACATCCGCAAAAAGAGCAACAAAGTAAAATACTGCAAATTCTGTTATGATGTTTATTTTAGCAGAAAATAGCTTAAGAACAAACGATCTTGTGTTATTGCCAAAGTTTATTCGAGTTTATACACTGAAATTTTTGTCAGTTGTATCCACATCACAAAATGCTAGCGGGATATACGGCTTCGGTGGTGGTTTTAGTTAATCCGCGATCATATTCACGGCCGTTGTCTTTAAATATATTTCTCGAGTTCCCCGTCGTTTGCGGGGCCAATGTCGAGTGAATCACGAAACAGCTGTTCCAGGGCCATTAAAAATCTTAAGGGCAATTGTGTTTATTTTAAATCACTGTCACTAAACTCGAGATTAATCGTAAAGGACGGTGATGCACAAACATTTATGGATACTCTGCAATTTCAATTTGAAAAAAGGGGTTAAAGTAATCTTGTGATTTTTGATACAACACATTAAAAAATATATATATTAAAGTAGCAAGCAACAAGAGGATTACTATCGTCTAAAAAATCAATCAATAAAATAGCTTAATTACGGTCTGGTGTTGGATATAGGCATCTCGCAATGTGTGTCATAGCAACCAATCCTCCCCCTTTCACATTCAGTCTTCTGGTACCTTTTCATGTCGTTAGTCCCTCTGACTGGGGGGCGTCATACCTTAACACTTAGAATACTATAATTACTAACTCATTACCACCTCTAGAAGTGAGGGAGTGAAAACAAGTATCAGGGAAAGAGTAAGTTTGGTTGGACCTTCCTTTTTCCTCCCCTATCTGGTGACATCCAAGTGACAACTCTGAAGACCAGAGGCGTTAATATGCCACGGTAATCGCATATCATAATGTGTACTGTATATTTGTTTGCTAATTCTTACACAAATCTAATTATACGATTCGCTTCAGGCGTCATTTTAACAGAGTAACTAAGCAAAGATATCAAAACAGATTTAGATACTGTTTTAGACTTGAATACCTCAATCCTACGTAAGCTGAAGTTTTGTGCGTGATAGCTCGTGATTTCGACATGTTTATTGCACGTCAAGTCCGGAAAACTTGGGCTTTTTGCTCAGGAATTCAGAGAGATAAATGCATTTTGAATATTTGCAATACAGTCCTAGAGCCAGTAGGTACCGTTAAAGTAGTTTTCACAGGCAATAAATTTCTGGCGATACTGCTTCCGCCGGGCCCCGATAGGACCGTTTGGTAGACCTAAATAGGTTTGCTTTATGTCGCAGAAGATGACGATTCTGGTCTTACCAACAGAGATGTAATAGCTTTTATAGAACCTAACTGGTGTCCTAGGATGCCCAGATGGCACATTATATGTCAGTTTTATAATTTTCTCACATCTGTAAGTTCTCTATCCTTACTATTAATATTATAAATGTGAAAGTAACTCTGTCTGTCTGTCTGACTGTCTGTTACGCTTTCACGCCTAAACCACTGAACCGATTTTGCTGGTACAGGGGTAGATTAGACCTTGGGAAAGGACATAGGCTATGTTTTGTCACGATAACCGACATCTACGCGGGCGGAGCCGCGGGCAAAAGCTATCTAGTATATATATATAAATATAATCTAGATTTATATGCTTATTGCTATATTTTCTTTCATCAATAGCACCCGCCAACCTTATATTTTTTATAGAGCCCGTGCTGAGATTTTTTTAACGAAAGACCCAATAACACTTAGTCCGGGCCAGGGATCGAACCTATGAACAAGATCGCATGCAAATATAAGCTTAAACTTAGCTTAAACGCTACTACTTACTTTTAATTAACCCCCGACGCAAATATTACGGGGTGTCATAAGTTCGACGTGTCAATGTGTATGCCTGTGTGTGGTATCGTAGTTCCTAATGTATGAACCGATTAGGGATTTGTTTTTTTTTTGTTTAAAACGTGGTTTTAAAAAAAAAATGTTTATTACTCTTTTCATATATACCATGCAATGTTTGGTACACTATTCCATTCGATAAACGATGTACACTATAACATAATTTTATTTAATAAGTTTTACAGCTGCTGGCTCCCCTCCTGGACTAACAGGTGAAGCACTAGATAGGCTGCCAATGTCAGTATTTGCTTTGTATTTGAGTTATGTAGGTGTTAAAATGTATAAGTTACACACGATCCGCGATTTAACGATGCATACCTTGCTAATGAGAAATTGATGACGTAAATATTTTGTACAGATCGTATTTTTGGTACCTGCCGGTGTGCGCATGCCATACGGAGTATAAAAACAAGTGGAAGTGCCCTAAAGATATACGAGTAGCTTGTGGTGCCACAATACTGTGTAGATTTTACTGGTGGTAGAAATTTGATGACACAAATTTGTCACAAAATTCGGCCGGATAGGTACCACCGTGCACGATTGCGAAAAACCCTCCATAGTAAACCAATTTCGGTTTGATTGCGTTCAGGGGTCAGCAAGTGCATAGCCGGGCAGGGGGGTTGTGGTCGCAGCACTAATGGGACCGGTGGGTGTCACACGGTGCTGCGACAACAATCCTCTTCTGATGAGGCCGTCAAGCTGAGTGCCACCATTGTTAACATGGTAAGTGTATGTAATGGTGACCCTCTTTCCTGAGACTTTACCTTCAGCTTACCATCAGGCGAGGTGAAGTCAAATTGACGTGTCCTAAATATATTTAAAAAAAATAAGGAGATATTTAACTCGATCAAAATTGGCTACTGATTTACATTTACGGAGGCGTAACGGTAGTGCGTTGGACTGCTAAGCCAGAGGTCCCGGTGGAACCCGCGACCTCTGGCGACTCTGACTTCTGGTTGGAGGCATTGGTCTGGGTATTTCTATGTATTTGTTTACAAAAAAAGTATTTAAGTATGTTTAGAACGCATTCTAAAACCCATATGACAAGCTCTGCTTAGTTTGGGTCTAGATGACATTGTGTACTTTGACCCACAATATTTATTTGTTTATTTACTATTCGGCGCTTTGCATACGGAGCAACTTTAGTTGATTTTAGACTGATATGGTCATTAACTATACTATTATTACTATTACCATAGTTCAGCACTGTTATAAGTGCCATGAACACGGATGTACTGACGATTACATCCGTGATCATTGCACTTGTAACAGTACCGAAATATCAGCCAGCTTATTTGCTACCTTTTAACAGTACCACGTGTTTATAAATAACAGGTAGCAGAAATATATATCACTCAATTAGTAGCACTAAAAAACATGTATTTTTATGTTTAATTGGAACTGTGGAGTAGAAGTAACAATTACTCATTATATCATTCAACTTGTTCGTATGTCACACGAGTATTTCTAAGAACATATTACTCACACTGCGTATTTAGAATACGCACATTTTGTCACACATTACACATTTTGCACATCGTGATATTTGTTTTATAAGAATAGTCAGAAATCAAAATAAATGTTGAGTGAATATATTTAAAATTAAATCATTTTTTATTGTACCATTATGGTAATTTATTGCTCATGATCATTTTAGCGTTGTTCCTGGTTGCATCCAAGCCTTCACCTCATAGCCCAGGGTCGCTTACTCCTCCCGAGGGTTTCATCTCGAAACTGGTGATGGCCGTGAGTCAGCCGGGGTACGAGAGAAAAGACTTAGGGCTAGCTTACACGCAGGTGTCTGAAAACCGACGGCGTGCGGTTTTAGTCGTTTCGAATCCGAAATAACCACTCCCGCTGGCCGGTGGGGGGATTTCCGCACGAAAAAAATGGGGTCCGCTTACTATTTCTCCTCCTTTTAGTTTGACTTGTGCGGCTTTGATGGGAGCGACTGGAGTCTGACCTCCCAACTATGAGAGGAAAGCCTGCGCTAGGTTTCAAAAGTACTAATGGGGCCTTCTTTCTTTTCTTTTTTATTTTTTTCTCACTAGTAACCAGAGCCCCCCAACTATGAGGCCCCATCATGTTCTTCGGAGCCCAAACTATCCTAACCTACAAGCCATTACAACCTGCTGATTGACGGACGAGCTCATGGCGCAGGCTTTCCTATCGGGAGTATTATTCATAGTTTCAGGCCCCCCCGACAAGACGCAGAGTATGGTACACCGTGCGGGTTAGTGGGTATGCCTATCCGGTTACCGGATGGGAGAGTCCCACACACGATCTCCGGCTATCGCTCCGTAGCCGTACCTACGTAAAAAAGGCTTTCCTCGGTGTTGGGTGGTCAGACGGCATACGCTCCCATAAAAGCCGTATTAGCCAAACCAAAATGTGTAGATGGTGTAAGCGGACCCCGGGCTCCGAGGTGAAAACAGGAAACAACGCTATGATGATGATGAAGAATCTTTCTATCTATCACTTAAAAATGCAAAACCTGATCGTAACCGATCGATCACTATCTAAATGAATTAATTTCAAACGACAAAAATAAAATTGTGTTTTTTAACATCTGACTTTGGTATTTACCACAACATTAACTCGAGACTGGTCATAAATATGGCCATCAATTGATGACATCACTAATCAGCTGGTCTCTGTCATACTAAACTTATTACCACAATTCGTTAATGTTTACTCTGCTCAGAACCTGTGTTAGTTTCACGGTTTTTTAAATATTTGAAGTAATGGCTCAGATGACGAATGTTTACGTCGGTTTTTCTATGAATATAAGCAAAGTATGAAAAAAGTATTAGAAGAAAGAGGTGGGCCCAAGAAAAATGGATGGATAGCGTTAAAGAGGATAGGAGGGACTGAAGAAATAATTGAAACAAGATCACGCAGATGAATAAGCAAAGAAAAAATGGCAAATGACAAAACAAAATTAGGTGAAAAACTTATTTCAATCAATCAGTTTTAGTCTATAGCAGGATTCTAGTCTTGACATAGGCTATACTCAGGCTAGACATAGGCTGTGTATAGCCACAGGAACTGATCTTCCAAGCTAACTCAGCTACCTATTGCATGTAATTAGTTTACCTGGCTGGGGGTCGTCCCACCATCATTTGCGGCCATTGGGCCATCAGTGATTGGATTTGTGAAGGTATAGGAAATATAGGTTCCAAGCGGGCGGAGGTATATAAAAAGATTTGAGTGTGAGTCAGTTGTGATGTAAAAGATCTTCTGTCACTATTACACCACAATTTCTATGTTATTTTAACATAAAATATTATCCAGACACACTTCCGTATGAGTTTTTGAAGAGTGTCTGTCAATTTGACATGCGTCACCGTGACAGTCGTAAGACGACCTTGCTAAAAATTACAGTTCAGAAAACTTATTGTACCTGGTAACATTTTTGACAATTGGGCACTTTTCTTTAGTTATAAATACAATTTTAAAAAAATATATCGGCTGCAACAAACAGAAATACACTGTAAGTGAACAATAACAGAATTACCGATTTGATTCGTAAAATAAAATTGCGCGTAATATTATACTGCTAAAGTCACATTTCATTGCTTGTGCGTGGAGACTAATGTGGTGGGACTGCTGGAGTGGATCTACCAAAAACCATATCAGCCCATTTAATACCTGTTTTGTTTGGCAAGATGTAAACCAAATCATGGAAGAGTAATAACGTGGACCCTTTTCTTTTTCGTGCGGAAATCCCCTCGGGTACCCCTCCACCACGCGAGCGAAGACTCGGGGAGATGCCGAGGCGTGACCTCGTGGCAGCCATCGGGGTGGGAGTCCTCTCGCTCGGCAGCATGATGGCGGCAATGGGGCGGAGCGCGAGCGCATGGGCCGCCGCGCTAGTCCATCTCTGTACTAATTTAATCTAAATCAGTTCGGTGGTTTAGGCGTAAAGCTTAACCGACAGACAGAGTTACTTGTGCCTTTATAATATTAGTATGGACTAGCTGATGCCCGCGGTCTTTTCTTCATATCTCTGATTTTAAGCTTTATTAAGCCCCTTGCAATAAAAAAAATCCACATCAAAATCCGTTCAGTAGTTTTTGCATCCATCAAGAACAAACAAACAAGAATCTTAAAAAAAAAATTGCGGTTCAGATTCGCTCAAGTATTTTTCTGTGAATATTTCTAACGTACAGATATAGCCGTAGCAGCAAGTAACATTAATGTTTTTTTTTTTAAATTTTTATATTTGAGTTGATTGAATGAAAGGTAAATTGCGGTTTACGATTTATGACGTATTAAAAATACTACTTAGTAGATCTCGTTCAAATCAACTTTCGTTGGAAGTTTACATGGTAATGTACATCATATATTTTTTTAGTCTTGTCATTCTCTTATTTTAGAAGTTACAGGGGGGGGGGGGGGGACACATTTTACCACTTTGGAAGTGTCTCTCGCGCAAACTATTCAGTTTAGAAAAAAATGATATTAGAAACCTCAATATCATTTTTGAAGACCTATCCATAGATACCACACACGTATGGGTTTGATGAAGAAAATGTTTAATTAGTTTTAGTTCTAATTATGGGGAACCCCCAAAATTTATTGTTTTTTTCTATTTTTGTGTGAAATCTTATTGCGGTTCACAGAATACATCTACTTACCAAGTTTCAACAGCATAGTTCTTATAGTTTCGGAGAAAAGTGGCTGTGACATACGGACGGATATACAGACAGACATGACGAATCTATATATTAGGGTTCCGTTTTTTGCCATTTTCAACGGAACCCTAAAAAATTACATATAACGTGGTGTGGTTCCGCCTTTATACAAACACGCGTGGTTCAAGCACGTTTACGGCAGAATTAGTTGAATAAGGGAGCAGGTCGTCATTAGTCTATAGTCTCTTGCTACAAAACAAGGGTAGTTCAATACACTAATATGTGATTATTTAGGCTAACGGTGCGTAGAAAAATAGCGTGCTGACATTTCGTGGCACTATTAATTAGATAATTAGTTAGTGGTACTTTTGTAATTAGTTCTATATGTATATCATTTACTAAAAGCTTTTAGTTGGTACCCAGTAGAGGCTAACTGTAGATTAAAGTTATTGATTTCCGTTTTGAATACCTAACGGCTTTTAAAACTGATAGATGTTTATCGCACTTCAATTAAAACAATTGTTGAATATCATTGAAAGATTGTAATTAGAGTTTAATGGGTAGTTGGGTGGTCTTGTCACTAAGAGATATCTTTAGAACTGTACACAGACACATAGCGTAATGTGAAATGTTACAAAGCGAGCGACATAGTTAGCCTTTTTAGCATACGGTGTAACACGCGTTGCTAGGTGTGAATGTTACATTTCATCTTCTTACGCCGGTCATTATGCCTCGAAACGTC
Organism: Cybosia mesomella; assembly: GCA_946251805.1. NCBI lineage: Eukaryota > Metazoa > Arthropoda > Insecta > Lepidoptera > Erebidae > Cybosia > Cybosia mesomella. Next base: position 18,753,683 of record OX276409.1, read on the forward strand.
ACCGAATGGCTTAACAGACATTCGCGTTGTCGAGATCTTATATTATTTGCATAGTAGGCGGTATGAGGCTGGACAGCTTCCGCCCGGGCCCACTAATTTACTATATTTTTTAATAGTATGTTGGCTTAGTAGGATATCTTGTCACGCTAATGAGTGCTGTTTTACAACTGTTCATTTTCTGCCGTGTCAATAATCTTGCTAATGCATGAATCCGTCGAGTTAGATGGAACTGCTGAATCTGTCTAATCTCAAATCTGTCCTACACCGAATTACTTTACATTAGCTTATATATAGACTATAATAAGTTTGTATAGTAAGTTTTGCTAAATAAATACACGAGTATGAGATAGAAGATGAAAGGAAAATTAGAGTAGAAACACGACGAAAAACTATAAAAAACAAAATAGCGCCTAAATTTGATACAGTTAAGCATTGCGCCAATTATTTAACAGGCTACCTGATAGTAGCTATAAAATTATTAATTATAATACCAATTTTTTTTTTCTTTGACATGGACATTTTAATAACCAATATTATTTGAAATCGAATTTGTTTGTCATTTTTATTTATTTTTAATAATTTATGGTAACATTTTTCATTATGTAAAGTATGTGCATGCGTTTAATTATGTTAATTTCTTGTTGTTTTCATGATAATGGATTTATTTTATAAGTATGAACACAATGTGGATCGTTGATGAAATAAAATAAATCAAATCAAAAACACTTACATGCATTTATTAAAAAGCTGTTATTTTATTAATTCAAACAGACACTTCAATTGTATTTATATATATATATATATATATATAGATGAATTCCACAACATCGAACACTTGATGCGGCAATTGTCGATGTGACCACATAAATCCCTGCGCAATCTATGCAAAATTACTGTAACAATAATTTCAAAAAGTACCCTCACACTGAGACATTACCGACTTCATTTCCGTGTACTAAGACATAATTTAGCTTGTACAGGGTAATCTAATTTACATCTTCAATCCCCGTCATATATTTAGTAACACAACCTTTTAGTGTTGTGGCAGGGATACATAAATAATACAAATGGTGGCAACATTATTGAATTGTTTACAAGAGTTGCCTAAAGTAGGTACTCCTATAAATTATTCCTTTGCTAATGTTCGTTATTAACGGCGTAATTCGTTTAACTGATTGATACATTGATGCAAAAGCATACGTACAGTCAGAAACAAAAGTAGATTAACACATTTTAAGTCACATCAAGTTTGCTTTAAAATCCCTTAACAATATAATTAACAAAACATGAAACTAGTCATTAACCTAGTCCTGGGAGGATTACAAAAAGACTTATACATATATAATAATTATTTATTTATGTATTTCTATGTGAACATCGTTCGAATAAAAAGCCATGTGTTTTATAGTTCCACCCGAAAGGAAAAGTATAGTACTAGGTTTTTTATTTAGCATATTAACTTTCTTTTTCTTTTATATAGGACACGTCAATTTGACTTCACCTAAAGAGGGTCACCATTAAATACACGTACCATGTTAACAATGGTGGCACCCAGCTTGACGGCCTCATCAGAAGAGGATTGTCGTCGCAGCACTGCGTGACACCCGCCGGTCCCACTAGTGCTGCGACCGCAATCCCCCTGCCCGGCTATGCACTTGCTGACCCCTGAACGCAATCAAACCAAAATTGGATTACTATGGAGGGTTTTTCGCAATCGTGCACGGTGGTACCCACCCGGTCGAATTTTGTGACAAATTTCTACCACCAGTAAAATGCTATAATCTTCAGTAATCCTCGATTTGTAGAGCGTTCTCTCTATCGTACATCGAACCGTTTGGTACTTTTATAAAGTAGCGAAAACCGATCATGTTTTTAAAATATTAGAACTGCTTTTGTTTTAACTACTACTCTATAAAGATATCATAACTGTAGAAACCGAAGCAAGCCAGACTCTCTCTCTTTTTCCGAGCAACGCGCGTAAATTGGGGTGTATTTATTAAACACATGATGTTTTTTGTTCGAAATTCAACATTCCCGAAGAATTATTTATGCGGTAGGGTTTTTAATATCAGTCAGTCCTAAACTAGACGATTCACGGCCGTTTGTAATGAAAAAAAAATAAAACATTATTTTTTGCTGAATGGTGCGTAAACAAAGTGGTCTAGCAGACAGATTATCTCTAATTATCAATTTATTTAGCATTTTTTTTTCTAAAAAATACGTAAGATCTGAACACGAGCTTGTTATTGTAAGCGTAAATTAATATTAAGTGGTTAAGATTTAAACACAAAATGTAGCGCATGTTTACTTGTCAAACAACGTGTTGAAAAATTTGTTGAAATTAGGTTATCCTTGTATTCGTAGACGAACAATATTGTACTTTTTTCAATGTAATCTTATAATATGATTATAAATTTAGAAAAAAAAACATGTAACAGAAAATAAATAGAGAGATAGAGACGGAGAAGGTGCTGGTTACCATCAGGTACCAGTTGCTTGTTTGTTAGTATCTTAGTTCTCGGAACTCGCAAATAATTTTGCGGATAAGAAACATTAGAATTCATAATTAAGGAAAACCAATAAAGAAATATGGAGAATGGTGTGGCCTGAAAGAGAATGTTGTTACTAGAATTGAAAAGGGTATGCTAAGGTGGTTTGGGCACTTGGAAGGAATGAGTACTGAGCGAATGACACACCAAATATATAAGGCAGATGTAAGTGGGCAGGCAAGCCGGGGTCGACCTTGCAGAACATACACTGATCAAATTAATGAGATACTGAAAAAAGGGCAGGTCAAAAGCACTCGAAACCGGCGGGCTTGCATGAAAGGTTTAATGACAGTGAAGAAAGCTCGTGAAGTATGTAAGGACAGAAGCAGACGGCGGGCTGTTGTCTCTGCCTACCCCGGAGGGAAAAATGCGTGAGTATATGTATGTATGTATGTAAGTATGGAGTATACCGAGAAACAGATATGGATGTACCAACATACTTGAGGCTCAAGCCAACGGCCGAGGCTCTGGTGTAGACTTTCCTCACAGGGTTAGGAGAGTAGATGGTAGTGATACCCGGAAACGCCGACATACTAATCAAAAATAATACGCGAACCTTGGGCTCTAAAGTAGAAACTTTAGATTTAACTGGGAAATCTCTATGAGGATATTAATGAATAAAGAAAAACAATAGTTTGAAGTTTATAGAAAATTTAATATTGAAGACAATAAAGTTAAAGTTAAAGTTAAATAAAAAAAAAACTGTGTTAAAAAACAATTTTTTAGGAAATAAATATTGCATGTTCTCATCAAGACGAATCAAACTAGCCAAAACTCTATGGAGTTGCGCTGTTTCATTACAGAGTTCCTATAACCACCTTCCAACTCCATCGTCGGATCCTGGTTACCATTTCAAGACAAATTGCTCGTCAAGACGATTCAAACTAGTCCAAACTCGATGAGGTGGTGTCGTTTTATTGCAAAGTTATTATGGCCCCTTTCAGGTCCATCATCAGATCAGCAATTTCGAATTCTATGCAAATTTTCAGCTCAATCGGTAACCGGGAAGGGAACAAATTTAATTTGCAAGGTTTCATGACAAACATCGGGACAAGTGAATGTGAATACAAGTTTGTAATAGAAAGTTTTCACTCACGCTGTGTAGTCCGTTGAAACGTTACATTTGCATTTTCAAAGTTCGAGTTTGTTAGGTTTTAACCCTTGTCCCGCGACCGCCATTTTGTAAAAATGGATGCGAATGTTTTTTACACTATATCGGGCAAAGTATTCGTTGCATAGAATTAAATGTATAAAAACAGTTTTGTTGCAAATTAAATTCTCTACATCTTTACAACGACCAAGCATCGTTCCAAAATTTATACTGCTACAAAAATTTTCAAACAAATATTCAACGGAGCTACACACAAATATAAGCACAAACTTTACCACGAACATCGTAATAATATTATTATACATTGCCCAGCTTGTAATAACATTTTGTACTGTTGTAGCTTCAAATCCGCAATAAACTACAAAGCCGCAAATTTGTGGTTACGGAACAAAGACGTAAGTACAATTGAACAACACCACAAGATACAATGCAGCTACTGACTCTGTTACACGAATTTTGTAGCGGGACTCATTCTTCGGTATTGTATTATTACCTATTGACTAGAAAGGGACTGTTTATAGTAGAAATGGGCCGAATCAACTGGGTACTTCCCCAGTTGAAATGTCACATAATTGTATCATTTGAAGTGTCGTTTACTACCCTTGCGTTTATGATCATTAACAGCGAGGGCTGTTACGATAAAAAAAGACAAAAGTATCTGTTTGTTTTCTACAAAAATAAAGTCTTAAGCGCCAATTTTTGGTGAATTAGAAGACTTTAAATACACAGATCCATCGATGAAAAAAGTTGGCGACTACGCCCTTCGAGCTCCGAGGTATCGATATAGACTTTTGGTTAGTTACTATTTACTGCATTAAATACAAGTAAAAAATAAACAAAGAAAGAAAAATAATTTATTCGGCAACAATTGGGATACAAGTACTGAGGTTAAAAAAATATTTAGAATATTACTTCATACAGAATACTGTAAGTTACTCGGTTAATACTTGTAGATTAGTCTAAGGGTACGTATTGACTAACTTCAAATATAATTTAATTAGTTTTTAGTATAATAATCTATGCTATTTATTTTTATTTGTAAGGTGGTAGCGTCATGCTTTAGCCAACGGAATTCAGCTTGACCGAGGAAGTACCTACCACGCTCTCTATTAATATTGCGACTTATGGATTTATAGATATGGCGGCAATGCGTCCTAGTACCTTTAGTAATAAGACAATTTAAACTTTTAAAATATACCTACCATTCTCTTTTATTTATTGTTTATTTAATGTAAACAAATGTAACAATTGCGGAGAAAGAAAAGGGAGCTAAAGAAAAAACTTCGAGATGCCAAAGCCTTGGGCGATTATCATCTTAGTCACCAACTGTCTAGGGCATTAAGATCAATTCTTAAACTAATACAAGGTATATCGCAACAAATAGCAAACAATTGCGATAGTTACGATAGGGCAAGGCACGAAGTAAATTTTGATAAAAACCCTTTTCAGTACTCAAAAAACATCTTTAAAAGCCAAAATGGTAAACTTCTTCTGACCAAAGAACAAACTTACGAACATTACAAAAACACTTATGAAATACTTAAATGCAGAACACCATACAATCAACCGGAAACCCAAAGACCTCACGACCCTCTAGTACAATTCCAAGGGAATGCACCTACCATAGAGGAAATAGAGATACAAATAAAAAAGAAATCATCTAAATCGGCTCCGGGCCCTGATGGGGTTCCATATATAGTGTATAAAAAATGTCCAACAGTTCGTAAACATCTCACAAATATATTCAGTAAAATCTGGTCAGAAAAGAATATACCAGTCGCATTTGGCGAAGCGGTTTTCGTTCTCATTCCAAAAAAACATGAAGTGACCCATCCTAAAGATACTAGACCGATAGCACTAACTAACACAATTTCAAAAATATTTTTCTCTATTCTACAAACAAAAATGTGTCATTTTATGATTAACAATAGGTATTTCGGACCTAACCACCAGAAAGGGTTTTTACCCGGCATTTCTGGTTGTCTGGAACACAATAGTCTGTTAGCGGAAAGCTTAAAAGATGCCAGAAAATACGAAAGACAGATAACGGTATGTTGGATAGACCTAGAAAATGCATTTGGCTCAATTCCACATTACCTTATGGTATACGCGTTGCAATGGTATAACTTTCCGCCCGTGGTCATAGAGATAATCGAGTCGTATTACTCCCAGCTAAAATTTGCTATAAGCTTCCAAGAAGTACACACAGGACCATTACGGTATAATGTGGGACTGTTTCAGGGATGCTGCTTGTCACCAATAGCATTTAACATAGTAATTAATATCTTAATTACCAAGTTAATACGTCACGAAAAGAAATGGGGTTATCGGTTTAAAGTAAATAACATATACTCAGAGTCCATCTTAGCTTTTGCTGACGATCTCGCAATACTGACGCGCAATCCAAAACAATGTCAGGAACTATTAAAGGAAGTCGATGAGTTCTGTTCGTGGACAAATGGACTGAGGACGAAGCCCAGTAAGTGTCACTGTCTATGTCTGGGTAGACGGGACACCAAATTTACCTCTTACGACCCGGGACTCTTCATTGGGGGTAAACCAGTTTCCATAGTCGCTGAATCGGTGCCATTTAAATTTCTTGGGAGAAAGATAGACTATAAAGGACGCACACCATCCTTAGATGAAGTTGTCGATACGTTTATAAATGACCTAAATAAGATAGATCAGATACCACTAAACAATATCAAAAAAGCTTGGATATATGACAACTACTTAACATCACGTCTGACTTGGCCTTTTCTGGTGTATGAATTCGGTAAAACCTTACTGGCGAAAATAGATGCAACTGTCATAAAATCGCTAAAATCGTGGCTTGGACTAGCGCACTCTGCTGATTCCTCTGCTCTATTTAGGGATCAAAATAATTTTGGGATGAAACTTAAGAAACCATCGGAGCTCTATAAACATCTTAGAGTTACCAAAGCCCACATCTTAGGAAAATCCCAAGATGTCACAATCAGGGCACTCCCAAAAGATAATAACGCGTCCGAGCTTGAATCTAGACTTCTATTCCGTAAACGATTTATGATAGGGGCCCAGTCAAACAGAGTGGGGTTGGGAGTACGAGAGCCAGAAAGGGACCAGGATATACTTAAGTCCTTTCTGAAACAAGACGAAAATGATAAATATCGAGTGCACGCGATGAATTTGGAAATCCAAAATGAATGGTTGACAATGGGAGAGTTCTGCATACCGATGGCCTTAAAGTGGCGCACCTTGATCTATGACTGGTCGCCGGCCCTGTTAAAATTTTATCTTAACGCCTTTCAGATGACCCTCCCAGACCAGAGTAATCTGGTAAGGTGGGGGAAGGCCACAGAAAAACAATGTTATACTTGTGGTGAGGCAATAGGGACGGCTAGACACATATTAGTAGGATGTAGGGTGCTTCTCGATAGAGGCCATTACTCACGCCGCCACGATAAGGTGCTTATCATCATACGTGAAGCAATGAGTCTGGCAGTAGCTAGAGCCCAAAAAGGATTGACTACTAACAGACGTCATATCAACTTTGTGTCTGAAGGTTCATCCATAACACCCAGGAACAAACCTTATTCAATCTTAGATACTGCCCCAGATTGGACTCTCCTAATCGACACGTATGAAAAGCACTACAAAATTCCGGAGGATGTTGGGGTTTCGTCATCTAGACCTGACATATTCCTATATTCTAAGAGATTAAAACATGTGGTTCTTGTGGAACTTACTGTACCGTGGGAAACAAATATACCGAAGGACCACACAATAAAGAAAAATAAATACTATGATCTCACAAACGAATTAATCAAAAACGGCTACGTGGTTAATTTGTATGCAGTGGAAGTGGGAGCGAGAGGTATACCAGCAAAATCTCTCTATAACCTACTTAAAGATCTAGGCCTATCGAGAGCTACAATAAGCTCATTACTAGGACGAATGTCTAAAGCGGCACTAGTAGGTTCGTATCAAATTTGGTTAGGCAGGGAGGGGAACTTGGGTAGTGAAGGTGAGTGTTGATGTACATCAACAAAAGGGGCCCCTTCTAAACCTACACTTGGGTCGCAAGTCCCAGGCACTGTCCCGAGTTCCCAACTCAGCAACGCGATGGACCCGGCACCCGCACGGAGAATCCATGGATTGCTAAGATTACGGTCTCATTTTAAATGACAGCCCGGAGAGACGGGCTGACGCTGGAAAGACAGATGACTGCTGGAAAGACAGCTGACAGACGGAAAGACGTCCGACTGCTGGAAAGACAGCCGAGGGTGACGGCCTAGCAAGCCAAACCCGAGAATATAATCGCTAAAAGTCCGAATAAGAAAAATACCCCCAGGACAGTCCGAGAGGGGGGGCGGAAGATCTGTCCACCGGAAGGAAAAAACGACGACTCTGGCGATAATACGGATTTGAAATGCCCCACGTGCGGGAAACAATACAAGAGGCGAGCTTGGTACATCAAACATTTGAATACACATGGTGTTGAAGCACGACAGCCGTCGGTAAGAACTTCATCAGTCACTACGGATAGAGTTGACCCTCATACATCCCATGGTGAACCATCGTGTCAAAGTAACCAGGAGTCCATAAATATCCGGACACGTCTTAGCATTCCGAGCCTTCAAAACTCAACCTGGAAAGTGCACGACGAAAATTTGGCCATTCTGCTAGAACATCCAGGCAAGAAACAAGATCTAAATAGCCAAGTAAACACTTTCCAAGATACAATTTATACGTATTTTAGTGAGCATTATCCACCTCCAAATTACCATGCTCCTAAAATTAAAGAAAACTCTTTTAAAACTAAATTGCGGAGAAAGAAAAGGGAGCTAAAGAAAAAACTTCGAGATGCCAAAGCCTTGGGCGATTATCATCTTAGTCACCAACTGTCTAGGGCATTAAGATCAATTCTTAAACTAATACAAGGTATATCGCAACAAATAGCAAACAATTGCGATAGTTACGATAGGGCAAGGCACGAAGTAAATTTTGATAAAAACCCTTTTCAGTACTCAAAAAACATCTTTAAAAGCCAAAATGGTAAACTTCTTCTGACCAAAGAACAAACTTACGAACATTACAAAAACACTTATGAAATACTTAAATGCAGAACACCATACAATCAACCGGAAACCCAAAGACCTCACGACCCTCTAGTACAATTCCAAGGGAATGCACCTACCATAGAGGAAATAGAGATACAAATAAAAAAGAAATCATCTAAATCGGCTCCGGGCCCTGATGGGGTTCCATATATAGTGTATAAAAAATGTCCAACAGTTCGTAAACATCTCACAAATATATTCAGTAAAATCTGGTCAGAAAAGAATATACCAGTCGCATTTGGCGAAGCGGTTTTCGTTCTCATTCCAAAAAAACATGAAGTGACCCATCCTAAAGATACTAGACCGATAGCACTAACTAACACAATTTCAAAAATATTTTTCTCTATTCTACAAACAAAAATGTGTCATTTTATGATTAACAATAGGTATTTCGGACCTAACCACCAGAAAGGGTTTTTACCCGGCATTTCTGGTTGTCTGGAACACAATAGTCTGTTAGCGGAAAGCTTAAAAGATGCCAGAAAATACGAAAGACAGATAACGGTATGTTGGATAGACCTAGAAAATGCATTTGGCTCAATTCCACATTACCTTATGGTATACGCGTTGCAATGGTATAACTTTCCGCCCGTGGTCATAGAGATAATCGAGTCGTATTACTCCCAGCTAAAATTTGCTATAAGCTTCCAAGAAGTACACACAGGACCATTACGGTATAATGTGGGACTGTTTCAGGGATGCTGCTTGTCACCAATAGCATTTAACATAGTAATTAATATCTTAATTACCAAGTTAATACGTCACGAAAAGAAATGGGGTTATCGGTTTAAAGTAAATAACATATACTCAGAGTCCATCTTAGCTTTTGCTGACGATCTCGCAATACTGACGCGCAATCCAAAACAATGTCAGGAACTATTAAAGGAAGTCGATGAGTTCTGTTCGTGGACAAATGGACTGAGGACGAAGCCCAGTAAGTGTCACTGTCTATGTCTGGGTAGACGGGACACCAAATTTACCTCTTACGACCCGGGACTCTTCATTGGGGGTAAACCAGTTTCCATAGTCGCTGAATCGGTGCCATTTAAATTTCTTGGGAGAAAGATAGACTATAAAGGACGCACACCATCCTTAGATGAAGTTGTCGATACGTTTATAAATGACCTAAATAAGATAGATCAGATACCACTAAACAATATCAAAAAAGCTTGGATATATGACAACAACTTAACATCACGTCTGACTTGGCCTTTTCTGGTGTATGAATTCGGTAAAACCTTACTGGCGAAAATAGATGCAACTGTCATAAAATCGCTAAAATCGTGGCTTGGACTAGCGCACTCTGCTGATTCCTCTGCTCTATTTAGGGATCAAAATAATTTTGGGATGAAACTTAAGAAACCATCGGAGCTCTATAAACATCTTAGAGTTACCAAAGCCCACATCTTAGGAAAATCCCAAGATGTCACAATCAGGGCACTCCCAAAAGATAATAACGCGTCCGAGCTTGAATCTAGACTTCTATTCCATAAACGATTTATGATAGGGGCCCAGTCAAACAGAGTGGGGTTGGGAGTACGAGAGCCAGAAAGGGACCAGGATATACTTAAGTCCTTTCTGAAACAAGACGAAAATGATAAATATCGAGTGCACGCGATGAATTTGGAAATCCAAAATGAATGGTTGACAATGGGAGAGTTCTGCATACCGATGGCCTTAAAGTGGCGCACCTTGATCTATGACTGGTCGCCGGCCCTGTTAAAATTTTATCTTAACGCCTTTCAGATGACCCTCCCAGACCAGAGTAATCTGGTAAGGTGGGGGAAGGCCACAGAAAAACAATGTTATACTTGTGGTGAGGCAATAGGGACGGCTAGACACATATTAGTAGGATGTAGGGTGCTTCTCGATAGAGGCCATTACTCACGCCGCCACGATAAGGTGCTTATCATCATACGTGAAGCAATGAGTCTGGCAGTAGCTAGAGCCCAAAAAGGATTGACTACTAACAGACGTCATATCAACTTTGTGTCTGAAGGTTCATCCATAACACCCAGGAACAAACCTTATTCAATCTTAGATACTGCCCCAGATTGGACTCTCCTAATCGACACGTATGAAAAGCACTACAAAATTCCGGAGGATGTTGGGGTTTCGTCATCTAGACCTGACATATTCCTATATTCTAAGAGATTAAAACATGTGGTTCTTGTGGAACTTACTGTACCGTGGGAAACAAATATACCGAAGGACCACACAATAAAGAAAAATAAATACTATGATCTCACAAACGAATTAATCAAAAACGGTTACGTGGTTAATTTGTATGCAGTGGAAGTGGGAGCGAGAGGTATACCAGCAAAATCTCTCTATAACCTACTTAAAGATCTAGGCCTATCGAGAGCTACAATAAGCTCATTACTAGGACGAATGTCTAAAGCGGCACTAGTAGGTTCGTATCAAATTTGGTTAGGCAGGGAGGGGAACTTGGGTAGTGAAGGTGAGTGTTGATGTACATCAACAAAAGGGGCCCCTTCTAAACCTACACTTGGGTCGCAAGTCCCAGGCACTGTCCCGAGTTCCCAACTCAGCAACGCGATGGACCCGGCACCCGCACGGAGAATCCATGGATTGCTAAGATTACGGTCTCTATTCGCTTTCTTTTTTTACTACTACCTAACCAAACTGAGCTTAATGACGTTGGTAACACAATTATAATTCATGTGAACAACTATTCCTTAAGCAAATATTGCATTGTGTTGCTGTGTGTTTACCCAAATAAATAGGAAAAAAATCAGCGTTAAGTTTTGTATGGTTTGTGATAGTGCCGGAGGTACTTCATTTCCATTTCTTCCGTTCTTTCTTTCCCTTATCTCTCTGCTGGTCGCAAAAATCTTGTGATACCACTGATTTCATTTATATTTGCAATTATAAGCTAAAGTACTTACTTATCATTAGGTAGACCATGTGCGTGTTGCAGAGTATAAAAGAGAATGTAAATAAAAATAATATTCTTTCGCTCATCAGTCACTGTCCGAAAGCGACATTTTTAAAATATACAACGGACACACCGTGGAATTGCATTTCTAGGTGTTTAAATAAGCCTATTGTAACATCTATAGATATCTCAGTTAGATGGCGATGCTTTCCCAGTGAAGCCGGCCTACTCTTGCTGGGAAAAAACATGGTTTTACCACAGAAAGATTTATTATTTTTAAAGAATAGTAACCGAAATTACCAGTATTATCGATAGCATCTGTAGCTAAGCTAAATTTATTTGTGATAGGACTGGCTTCATGTCGGTGTCGGTAATGTTCTCCTTTTAAAATATCCAGAATTATTTTCATATTTACCTTCTAAAGCAATCGGCGAGTGTCGCATATCCTAATTTAATGAAAATTTGAAGCAATTAGTAACTGCTAACTTTTCCTATAAATTTAAATTGGAAAAGTCAACATCTAGAACAAAAAAAAAGGACGGGCCTTGAACCCGCGACCAGTCTGTTTCTAGGGGGAATATTCTGACCCAAGATGTATGTATAAAAAAATCTAATACTTACAGTCTAATGTACCACCACCTTTACGAATGATTCACAGTAGAAATAGGTCATGTACCTCTGCGCTTGTAGATTTGCACGCAAACACAGGCGCAAACAGAACACTGTGTAACTGTGTGCTCCAGTGTGTGTCTGTTTGTGAGTTACACATCCAACATCTTTCGATGAATGCATTCCTAGAATTTACATTGGTTTGGATTTGTTACTGATTATGTTGTATCAAGGACTTTCCTTTAACCTATTAATGTAGCAAATATTCATACGTATGCACGGTATATGCAAAGCACGCTTGCTCGCCATCGACATAGGGAAAAACGGAAAATTAAGTGAGATGTTACAATTACCTATCTTCTTGTTTTTCTTAGATGTTTTAGTGCCTCACTAGAGCTTAAAGCCATCTACGTTATAGTCACTATGCTTTTCATTTTTTCTTACTGCATGAACACTTTCTTTTGGCCCTTTTGAGATTTTTTTTCTTGCAGATGTCGTTTTTCTCAGCCCTTGGCTTTTCGTTTGACATTAAATTCCTTCTGATTGTTCAGTTTTGATAATACCTTTCCTATTCCTACTATATTCATATGACATAGGACAACTAGATATTTTTGATAGTGTATACGTTATCCCGTGATGTATGTAACCAGCTTTCTGTACGTATTTATTTGACTTTTGACGATATTTTTGTTACACAAGGAAATTTGATTGTGTATCTTGACTGTCCTAATCCTTTGCAAAACCAAGTGTGGTCAAACCAAATCTCTGGCTACCCTACTCGCCAGCAAAAATACAATACGTCGTAATTTTATCTCTATTTCATCATGCTTCTAATTTTTAAACAAAGTTGGCTTTTATTGGCAAAAACTTTCAAGAAACAAAATCCCAAATAATTGGTTTATCTCTTCCTCATTTCAAAACCTTCTAAGAACCGAAGTGGCACGTGACCAGGGCATTGATTCCAAACACAATTAGCCCAATGACTGTAATAATAAACAATGATGACCCAACGCCTATAAACATAGAAAAACAGTACACTGGCACTAGATCACAACTGGCGTAGGACGGTGCGAAGCGTTTGATATTATTTTTCATTCGAATACAGCATAGAAACAGTTTTATTACGGACCAGTCATCTATGATACTGGCAGACTTGTTGGTATGCATTTTGTATTCAGTGCCCAAATACGATACCATGTTTTGATGACCAATAGTGTAGGCGTTCGATTCCTGCTCAGTGCAAATATTTTTATGTATGAATATAATTATATTTGCATTGGTCTGAATGTTTTATGAATAATATTTATGTGTTTCCAAAAAATGTATCTGAGTATTTTTATCTCGTTTTAGAATACATTATACAAACTAGTTAAGCTATGCTTACGTCGGATCTAGATAGCACTGTGTAGAATGTCGTGGAATGTTTATGAAATATGCATTTGAAAGATTTTAAATCTTCTTCTATAAGTATACAACAGCGGTAGTGCATTCGACTGGTCGTAGCAATCGAATGCACTCGAGGGAGCACAGGGTCGATTCCCGGTCAGTGCAAATATTTGTATGCATGAATATGTCTATTTGCATTGGTTTGGGTGTTTCTATGTATAATATGTATGTATTTACAAAAAACAAGTTGAATTCCTGAGATGAGCTCAGCCGAATACAAGGGTTTTTTTTTCTTTATCTTGCAATGGTTCACCCCAGCACGAATCTATTACCGAAAACAGCAACTCGATAGCTCATCTCCTTCATACCCAAAACCGTGACAGAAAATTGGCAACGACGACGTCTCAACTCGATAGCAATAGGGCTTTTCTAAAGAAAATCCCTAAAAAATATACTAGGTCTGCAAGGCGAATCGCTGCTTGCAATGTTGAGCTGAGTGAGACATGGTGAATCAGATTTTGAAAATTTTGAACAGTGATCATTCCTCCGTGGCAAGTCCGATTTTGAAAATTCTTTTTGAAAGTCACAACTCTGGACATGATTTCTGAGCGTGTAAAGTTTGGTCACAGTGTCTCGAGCGGTTATTATGTAATTCCATCTGGAATTTTTTTAACGGTGATCATTCCTCTGTGGTAGCATTAATTTTTTCAAAATATATCCATAAACCTTCCTCAAATTGACCTCTTTAATCATGCCAAATTTAGTTCTTATTGTATTAGTAGTTTAGGAGGAGACCTGTGACAAAGAAAATCCTGAAGTCTATGTATGAGGAGCTTTCGCTCGACTTCGTGTCACTCAGCTCAATAAAGTATGTTTATCCGCATTCTGGAACCCCTAACACAAGCTAGTTGAACTATGCTTACTTTGGGTCTGGAATATTTATGTATTTATTTATACATATATTTAAATGTAAATTTATCCTGTAAACTTAGATTAGGTTTGTGATTTCCTACGCCAGAGCCTAGTCCGTAAATCAGCAGGTGTACCGATTACAAGGTGAGGTTGGCTTGGAGCGCGTAGATCTTGGCAACGCCTTATAGACTATATATTATACAGACTGGTCCTAATTTGATCTCGTTACGGTACAGTAAAAACGTCACCATTTTAATTTTAGTTCTAAGCGCCATTTTAAAATAATTAGGCCGCAATTTAACAGACGCGGTTCGGCGGGAGATGCACCGCATTGTGCTAGAAGCTTTTCACTTGCATGTGAAGAAGGCTTCATGGCTGTATGACGCGATTGACATTTATCGACATACTATTTAGACGACAAACAAGCTTGGATATGAACTGTTTGCTCTCTCACTATGCTAATCAAACGAAATACTGTAATTAGATTAGGTAAACGTGTTTGTAAATAGACCAAAAAAAAAAACAGCCCGCTGAGTTTCTTGCCGGAGTCTTCTCAGGACAGGGCCGCGTTTTAAACCGGTGGTCCATTTGCCAAACATTAGTTTAATTTTTTTTGTACGTTTTGCAAGTGCCGTATTAATGGTCTATTCAGAATAAATGGTTTTTGACTTTGACTTTGCCTTCGAGTCGTCGTCCTCCGAGCCTTCTTCAAACTAATTTGTGATTGGTTTTCAGGAAAACTACGGAACGGTGAAACTCTCGATATCTCTCGTGTAGCAACTGACCATCTGACCTCCATAATCCACTGGCGATTTTCGTATTCGAAATTCTATAGTCAGACCACGTTGTCGGACTTCAAGTACCCGTATCGAACGCCACAGATGTTCGTATAGCGACCGGGACCGACGCGACGGCGACGTGCTCTCCACATATCGACTTCGCACCATTGCCCGTACTGCTGCAAGGCCATCGCACGTGTTGCCAGGCTTCACGCACTGCTTCTCCATGAAAGGAAAATCATATAAAACGCAAAATGGCCTCGCCGTTCATTGCAATGCGTCCGCAATGATAAGTGCCTTAGGCATGTCGAAAGCGGAAAATGTTTAGGCTAGTAGCCAGCGGCAATTGCATAATAATTTTTTGTGGTAATTATTTTATTCAGTACCTAAACTTTATTTTTAGTTTGAACTATCTTAGACATATGTGTTTACACATCATTTGTTAATAAGATATCAGCTGTGTAAACTACAGTCAATAAAGTTAGAGATCTTAATCGTTTTATAATATAAAACGATTATGATCACACGGTATAATAACACCTGTAGTGTTCTTTACAATTACTTTATACAGTTCTAGAGCTCACGCGTCCCGGCTTCGTAAACATAAAACATAAATTTAAACTTCCCAATTTAAATATATAATCACAAGCACTGCAGGGCCTTAAGAAAATTTTGGAAACAATTATATGACTTTTTAATGATGTATTATAGTGTGAAAGAATATCTTGACGACGAGTACTCTTCCCCCCCCCCCCCCGCCGGTCAGCGGGGGCGGTTATGTCGGGCTTAAAATATTAAATTTATGCCTAAGTATTGTATATTCCACTGTTCTTACCTATAACGTTTGCACGCTCTATGGACCAGAATGCTGTACCTATTAGCTTTAAGATCCTTTGTAACCATATTCGATGCAAATAAATGATTGATTGATTGATTCGTAAAGGAAAATGCGGAGTTTGGAAATGTCTAGTTGACAGTAAGACTCACTTCCTATTAGATACGTGAGACTGAAAATATAATAACTGAAATGTGGGCGTATATACATATAGAAACCAGGAAGAGATCATGTTATCCAACTAGCAGTGCGTCCAGGATTCGCACGGAAAATTTAATCAAAAGCATCCGATTGCAGCTATTGGATCCAGCAATAAATATCAAGCAATTCAATATTCAAACTAATAAAATTACGTATGTGAATGAAATACGTAATTTTATTAGCTTGAATATTGAATTTCTTGCTTTTTCACTAAAAAGTGACGATCTTCGCGTAATATAAATTTTCAAAAGGCTATATAAAAAATTTAAATATGCCGATATACATGTCCCCTTTTTTTTTTATCGTGCGGAAATCCCTTCGGATACCCCCCCGCCGGCCAGCGGGGGCGGTTATGTCGGGCTTGCACATATACATGTCCCCTGCAGTTTCAGCTCTGTGTTGATGAATCAGTCAGTCACGACACTTAATTAAATACTTATGTAGGTATACAGGTCATCATCATCATCATCATCATCATCATCATCTTACCATTGTTCCCAGTTACATCTTAGGCTTTCACTTCGGAGCCCGGGGTCCGTTTACTCCTTCTGTTTCTTTTAATTTGGCTTATATGTCTTTTATGGGTGCGACTGCCGTCTGACTTTCCAAACCCGATAGGAAAGCCTGCGCAAGGGCCTCATCCGACAATCACCAGGTGTGGCTTGCAGCCCCTAAAAACTTTTTTTTTTTTAAGAATTGTTTTAACCAAAATTACTAATATTCCACCTAACCCCTCCAGCTAAGCTAAATTGCTTAAACAAATATGTATATAGATACGGAATAGCTTAATATTATATAGGATAGCCTGGTGGCGTACATAACGGACTGCTGAGACGAGGTCTCGAGCTCGATCCTCAGTCGCCCCAGGCACACACCTCTGACTTTTCGTAGTTATGTGTGCATTAATAAATGTTAATTTCGCTAATAAATGTTAATTCGCTCGCTTAATAACGTGCCCGGTAGATGGCAGTAGGCTCGCCCCCTATTACATTAGGACCTCAACATAATTGGCGAATCGTGGGTGTGTAATACACCTCTGCCTACCCCTTCGGGGATGCAGGCGTGAAGTTATGTTATGTAGCTTAATATATCAGCTTTAATTGAGCTGAGTGAGACGAAGTCGAGCGAAAGCTCCTCATACCAGACTTCAGGATTTTCTTTGTCACAGGTCTCCTCCTAAACTACTAATCCAATCAGAACCAAATTTGGCATGATTAAAGAGGTCAATCAGAGGAAGGTTTATGGATATATTTTGAAAAAATTAATGCTACCATAGAGGAATGATCACCGTTAAAAAAATCCAGATGGAATGACATAATAACTGCTCGAGACACTGTGACCAAACTTTACACGCTCAGAAAGCATGTCCAGAGTTGTGACTTTCAAAAAGAATTTTCAAAATCGGACTTACCACGGAGGAATGATCACTGTTCAAAATTTTCAAAATCTGATTCCGCAATAGCGGTCAAATCTATTGGACAAGAATCACGATGTCTCACTCAGCTCAACATTGCAAGCAGCGATTCGCCTTGCACTCCTAATAAATTAAAACGAGAGCTTTCTGATGGCTTGGTTGTAGCAATCTGTTATTGGATTGGAACCATTAGAGGCAGCGCGACGCGTCGGAAAATTTAAACAGAATAAGGAAATTGATCAATTACTCGAATTGGATTCATAGATGAATGGTTAATTATCGAATCTTAGGGGGGATTGCACTAACGATAGGAACTACGATCAAGTCGACCTAAACTGCGCTATCAAGTGGTACCAATAAATTTCGTTGAGTAATACGGAAACCCATATTTAACCGACCTCAAAAAGGAGAAGGCTATGTTCGTCCGTATCTATTTTGTTTTAATTGTATATCCATCGATATTTCCGTAGTTTACGAACCGATTTAAATAAATCTTTTTGTATTATGTTGTACTCCAAGTTGGTCCCATATAAATTTTGTTAGTATTTGACCTAATTCCAGAGATGCAGCAGGAAATAGTTTTAGTTTTTTTTTGTATACCAGGTGACAGACAAGCACACATAATATAGTTTTGTTTAGTAAGGTGAACAACAGAATTAACGTGATTTTGTGAATCCTATAACAAATCAAAGATTTATTTTAAGATTCTCCCTCACCACGAACATTTGAGAGTGGAGAGTGTAGAGTGGAGAGTAGAGTGGAAAGTGGACTGGAGAAGAGTGTGAAGTGGAGAGGAGAGCGGAGAGTGGAGTGGAGTGGAGTGTCGAGTGGCGTGGAGAGTGGAGTGGAGAGTGGAGTGGAGAGTTAAATGGAAAGTAGAGTGGATTTACCAATACAGCGCATCCCAACACGAATAGATTAAGTTAGAAGTGTATTTCCTTCATGTTAGGTTACTTGATACAAAGTACGAAGAAATAGGAGCCCTGCGATGCAGCGCCGTCTACATCATTCACTAAGCCAGAAAGTCAACGCCACCTGCAAGCTGGTACTCTGGACGAGGCGCTGGTGCTGGTTTTCCTCTCAGCTTTGGAAGGTCAGATGGCAGTCAAGTCATAAAACCTGCATTAGCCAAATTAAAAGGAGAGGAATCGCTTATTTCTTCGACTCGACTTGAGTATTTAACATTCACTAAAAACGGAGAAATTAACTATTAGAATAAAAATAATTAAACCAACTTTAATAACTAAAAAAGGCACTGAAAAGTATAAAATAACACATAATTACAGATTTAATCCCACTAACATCATAAATGTGATAGTTTGGATGGATGGATGGATGGATGGATGGATGGATGGATGGATGGATGGATGTATGGATGGATGTTTGTTACTCAATCACGCCAGAACAGCTGAACGGATCTGACTGAAATTTGTTACACGGATAGATTATAGTCTGGAATAGGATAAAGGCTACTTTTTATCCCTGGAATAGGTTCCCATGGGAAGCAGGAACGTGATTGAAACTCCACCGGGGCGGAGCCGCAGGTAAAAGAAACACGTAAGTCTTTTCTATTGAGATCGGTGCCAAACCCGAAACAAAATATTATAAACCATCACAAGTTCAATCTGTTCAATAGGGTCTCTACCCGTATCAACGCTCAATATACCCGAAGTGATCGGTTGTATTGTATTTTGCTGACGACGTGGAGACCTCACTCACTCTCACACATTTTATCGCTTGCACAGAAAGACTATGCGGCGGAAGTCGACCTATTTACCTAAGTAATTCCTATTTGGCTTGGCACCGACTTCAACAGAGAAGTCTTACGTGTTTTTTTTTTATCTTTACTACTAAATCAGTAATTCGTCATTCTAAACTTTTCAGTGCCTTTTTGCTTATTAACAAACATAACATAACTTCACGCCTGTATCCCCGAAGGG
Organism: Cybosia mesomella; assembly: GCA_946251805.1. NCBI lineage: Eukaryota > Metazoa > Arthropoda > Insecta > Lepidoptera > Erebidae > Cybosia > Cybosia mesomella. Next base: position 18,773,420 of record OX276409.1, read on the forward strand.
GTAGGCAGAGGTGTATTACACACCCGCGATTCGCCAGTTATGTTGAGGTCCCAATGTAATAGGGGGCGAGCCTATTGCCATCTACCGGGCACATTATTAAGCGAGCGATAATTAACATTTATTAATGCACACATATCTGCACACTTTTTTTATTCAGATATTTATTTCTCCCTTTTTTAATACGTCAAAGTTGGATATTAGCTCCCATAAAAAAACAACAATCATGGACAGAACAAATAGGAGAGCTGACTCCTGGCTTCAAACCATTTGGATGCAACCGGTATTTGCACACGGATGATGAGGAGTAACAATTTTATTTCCATGCGACACTTCTTCAAAGCGGTACTTAATTCGTCACTAGACTATTACCAACTCTTTCGTAATTTCATAAACGAGAACGACACTAAAATAGAATATATAGATACATAATTATGTGCTGCAGAGGAATTTTTATTTTTATATTTCATTACTGTAACGTATCAATGTTTATTATAATAGGGTGGCGCGTGATAAAAATAATTGGCAACACCTACTTTTTTGAGGGCCTTTGATGATGTTGTAGTTAATAGCACATTGCATGTGTCAGCGTAGCGATTTTTATCTTAATAATTAGGGTAGTTTGTTATTAAGTGTTTTGAATGAAAGTTGTAAAAAAAACCTAATAGCCCCAGTTTGAGGAATTTTCTAGCAGCCGGATTTCATTATTAGATCAGTTTGATGTTGTCAAACTATTATATTGTCACCCGGGTCATTATCATTCTCATAGCGATTTCACAGTTGCGTCCATAGTTTGTACTTTGGAGCCCGAGTTCCGTTCATTGATTTTGAATAGTATATCAGCTTTTCCGGGAGCCTGCGTTAGACCCTCGTCCTTTGTTTACCAGGTGCAGCGACTTGCGGATGATGTTGACTTTGGTTTCATGTTTATAAAGCCCTGCACACCCCATTATTGTATTGTCAACCTGATGTTCGGAAATACAAAGTTTCAAATCTATCTGATAAAAGTAGGTTAAATTCGTCTTTTATGATTTGTTTATGAACATAGTTAACTAGTTACAGGTGAAGCTAAAAAAATTTGTTTACATAAAAATATGCCGCCAGACGCGAGCCGCAACATAAACAGAAAAAACTGGGCAAGTCATGGACATGAAGGGTTCCGTAGCAGCAGGTCCCATAGTAATGTTTTTTTTAACTGTTATATTGAGTTGATTGAATCAAAGGTAAATTGCGGTTTACGATTTATGACGTGGTAATGTACGTAATAAAGTTACATCATACATTTTACCACTTTGGAAGTGTCTCTCGCGCAAACTATTAAGTTTAGAAGAAAATTATATTAGAAACCTCAATATCATTTTTGAAGACCTATCTATTGATACTGCACACGTACAGGTTTGTGTGAAAATCTTAGTGCGGTTCACGGAATACATCTACTTACCAAGTTTCAACAGCATAGTTCTTATAGTTTCGGAAAAAAGTGGCTGTGACATACGGACGGACAGAAAGATAGACATGACGAATCTATAGGGGTTCCGGTTTTTGCCATTTGACTACGGAACCCTAAAAATGTACAAAATTGAAACTAGTCTAAAAAATGTTTACGGGTTAACGCAATCACGGTATACGTATCTTACATACGCTTAAATTACCGGGACATGAGTCTTTTCTCCCATACAGGAGTATGGGAGAAAAGAGGACAGTATGACAGAAAAGATTCGTGTCCGTCGACCAATGAAATGGTAAAAAAATCGATCACGTGACCAAAATTGACTCATTTTATTGGTCAAACAGACTCGTGAGTCTCGTGACCCTAGAGATACGAGTCTAAAGTGTCATGCTACAGGATCTGGTTGCACAGGCTTTGGTCACAGGATGACTGAAAAAACAAATTTAATGTTCATCGTCTGTTGCCAACTCGCGTTTGTGAACACCATATAAATCTTATTCTGAAAAACAGTAACATATTACGAACTTGTGACATTGTTGCACAATTTCTGTTTATTACATTGTTGTATAAAACAAAACAGTAATATTACCCCACCTATGGTAATGTGAACACTGTCGTTATGGTCTTATTTATGGCTTTATGGGCTAATAATTCATGTTACGCGTTGACAGCTCAGATGTAATTAAAGCGTAATTTTACAGACTAAGTACCTATTCTTCAGTCATGCTTTTTCTCTTATGAATAAACCTGTTAACGGACGAGGCTCCGGTGCAGCTGGAACGGATACGGTGGCTGGGTCACGAAGTGGCTCTGCATAAAACCGAGGCCCTGTTCTTTCATGGGCCTCGGAGCAAGCCACCTGAGGGATCCAGTCTCATCGTGGGAGGCAATCGCATCGGCATCAAGCCCCAAATGAAATGATGTGACTTCGGAGAACGCATCTGAAATCTGGCCCCCAAATTGAAGTGCACAGTCTCGCTCTGGTGCGGCTGCTGCCCAACATGAGGGGGCCCGATGACTCCTGTAGGAGACTCTACGCAGGGATCGTGCGTTCCATGGCCCTGTATGGGTGCCCAATATGGGCGGAGGCCCTGAAGGCCAGAAGTGTGTGGATGCTGCGCGCTCTGCTGGTGATGGCCAACAGGGTCATCCGCGGGCACCGCACGATATCCTTCGAGGCGACGAGTCTCCTTGCCGGAACTCCGCCATGGGACCTGAAGGCGAGAGCCCTTTCGCAACTGTACCAGTGGCGAAAGGAGGCACGGGAGCACGGACGGAACCCCGAGCCTCGAGAAATAGAGGCCGTGCAGTCCCAGCTCCGCCAGGCCATCGTGGTGGAGTGGAAGGATTTATGATTTGTTTATGAACACAGTTAACTAGTTACAGGTGAAGCTAAAAAATTTGTTGCGAGCCGCAACATAAACAGAAAAAACTGGGCAAGTCATGGACATGAAGGTTTCCGTAGCAGCAGGTCCCATAGTAATGTTTTTTTTAATTGCTATATTGAGTTGATTGAATCAAAGGTAAATTGCGGTTTAATTTAATTGTGGTAATGTACGTAATAAAGTTACATCATACATTTTGCCCCCCAAACCGGGGCAAGACGGGGAAACCGTGGTTCCCAAACCCGAGGGGGGCATCTCGAAACCGGAGATGGCCCAGGATCAGTCGGGGTGCGAGGGATATGCTTTATGACGGCGTGCGGTTTTAGTTGGTTCAAGCCTGACATAATCGCCCCCGCTGGCCGGGGGGGGGGGTATCCGAAGGGATTTCCGCACGAAAAAAAAGCTCCGGTACAGGCTTTCCTTTCGGGGCTGGGGGGTCCGATGGCAAAATCAACCGGATAATGGAAAGGATGATAAAGGGGAATAAGCCGGTTCAATCTGAGAATGACCAGCCACTTAATATAAATTAAATTTCAATTATACAGCATTTCATACGGTTTGTAAGACTGCCGCAGAATAGTGAAGTGTCTCTTGTGTCTCTTCAACCCATGAAATCGAAGAAATTGTACTACCACATTTCCGCCTAAAGAGATTTTGAATTTGAATTTGAAAATGTTGTCACGTGACCGAGAGGCAACGGGTGCAATTGGACCTCCTTGACTCACCTACGTTTCACTCCTCACCACACCTCACACCTCACCTCGTGCGGTTACTAAACCTACAGAATTACTTATAATTTGATGCGTTTTCAATTCGATTTTGAATAGACTTATAAGCTTTCGTAAGTTTTGAGATGACTCATTTTAAAAATGTAATTTTACTGTAAGGCCCCAGCTTTTTGTAAGTAGACCATGTTTCTGTGGCTCAATAATCATAACTTTTACTAATAACATTCAAAATCACTACTCCAAATCACAAAATATTAAAAAGATGTCTTTTAACTCCACACGTGTTACGGCGTCTAACCGACTATCGGACTTAATTCAGCTGAACGGAAGACATGTTGGCACGAACCCAAGTGCGGATTCACCGAAAATTTTACGTCATCTTTATACTAGTTATTGCACGCGGTTTTGTCGTGGAATGCCATTTTTATGTCCTTGTCTAGTTTATTTCTTAAGTTCTCGCCGTTTAAATGGTGTTCTATTTCTAATCTTGTTATGCGAACGTGATCTGATTACTGAAAGCTTTTGAATTAGAATTATGAACTGGAATTTGTTTTGTTATTTTTTAATTTTAATTTAGGTAAGAGTAATATCATTGTTCACAGTCGTTTAAATGATGAAAGCAAAGACTACATATAGGTACCTACAGGTTAGAATAAATATTGTGACACAGTTCAGGCACCAGGCACAGATTACCGGTACCTTTTTTTTTTCATGCGGTAATCCCTTCGGATACCCCTCCGCCGGCACGCGGGGGTGGTTATGTCGGGCTTGAACCGACTACAACCGCACGCCGTCTCGGGACTTAAAACGCCGGGGTGTAGGGTTGCCCATAGAGCATATCCCTCGCACCCCGACTGACCCTGGGCCATCTCCGGTTTCGAGATGGCCCCCTCGGGTTTGGGAACCACGGTGTCCCCGTCTTGCCCCGGTTTGGGGGAGGGGCGCTAGTCGCCCCACCGTCCCGGCCTGCTTCTGCTGGGGTGACAGGCGGCCTAATAGTTGGTAGTTCAGGAGTATGGCGGGAAGAAGAGAGGGATGTGAGGGCGAAGTGATATTAGTTTAGCTGGAAAAGGTGAAATTCAGCTGATAATTATCAATCCTTTAAGACTGAACTTTAAAATATAGATAATCTTAGAATTTTTTGTTCCTTAATTTACTTTATTTAAAAAAATCGGAACACCATCAAAAACGAGATTTGCTATTCAAATTTAAAAAATATAACAGTAAATGATTTTAACAGAAATTCATTGTATTGAACATTAAGCTATTATTGCTAGCTGAGCGAGCCGAAGGCGAGCGAAGCTCTGATACGCGGGATAGCCGCTTACAAACTAAAATTTTAAAATCGGACTAATATTGAAGAATTATCACCGAAAAACAAATTTACCATTAAAACTAATGGAAAAAGTTCGCGCGCGCAAAAATTGTTTTTTTCAGATTTTGAAATAAAACATAAATGCTCGCTCAGCTCAATTTTGTTGCGATCGGCTAACTGCATCGCATCCCTAGTTACTATGGTATTGAAACTGAATTCCCGTTAGATTTTTTTTTCAATTGGAATATTTTCTAGTATTATTCACGATGCAATATGTTCTTGCCTTATGACTAAACTACGCCCAGTTCAGGTAGGAATGCTTAAAATTATAAAGTTACCCATAAAGCCTACAGTTAAGGTACTTTAATAATCATTTGTTGACAAGACATGGAATATGAGAAGACCGGATGAACGATGCTATGCTGAGGAATAATTTATTTAATAAGAATATTTTATTGACTCGAAACAAAGTGCTCACAACAAACTTCCTCAACAGAAAAATGACGTTATTTGTAATTTTCGAAACGAAAACGTCGTCTTATAAGTTTTAAGGCGCCTTTTTATTTCTCGAAAATATGACTGGCTTTTTCTCATTAAAAATATAGATTCTTTATTTGAAATTAGTTAATAGGATTTCATATTCAAAACGTTATGTTGTACGTGCTATTTCTTAGTTTTCACTGAATTTAAATTTAAATGCGTCTAGCCTGTGTATCCGCAAAGAAGTAGACAGTTTCGCCTAATATCCCTACTAGGCAAGCGTGATTGATCGTAACAGCACATCGTCACTTACCACCAGGTAAGATAGATGTCAAACGTGAGCCAGTGGAAAATTAAAAAAAAATGTTCCTCATCTAATAAAAGGAGAACCAATTGATGTCAATCAACACTTTTTGTTTACTGTCGGATGGAGACTAACCGTATCCCTTAACCGCTTCCATTCGCCTCGTACGACACCCACAGGCGGATATGGAGTATTAAAAAATCTATATTATATTTATGTAATACATTCATATACTCACGCCTCCGGGGTAGGCTGAGAAAACAGCCTGCCATTATGGTACACCTTACCCAATTCACGAGCTTTATTTATTGTCGTTAAACTTTTCATGCAAGCCCGCCGTTGGCCGACTAGCCGTCCTTACAGAAGCAGGCCGTGGCGGAGGTGTGTCGTGTGTGCGCCTGCCAACTCACCGAAGCGGGATAAAACCCGACCCCACCAGGCGAGGCCGCGGTGGCGGCCAAAGTCCGCCGGAAACCCTGGGGTTATCCTTTCGAGGGCTTACCCGGGGTGCCCGGCAACGGACACTTGGGGAGGACACCGTGCGGTTTTAGTCGAGACACGACATAACCACCCCCGCTGGCCAGCGGGGGGGTATCCGAAGGGATTTCCGCACGTAAAAAAAAAGCCCGCCGTTTTCTAGTGTATATAATAATGCTGAAAGTATGATTCAGACAATATTTCATTAGGCAAAACATCCGCTAAGGAAACTTAAAACATCAAAGAATAAATCACAACAATTACGTCATTGATGAGCGACGCGTATTTATTATCTCGCGAAGTTCATTGTATAGAAATTTATATTTAGAAAACAATTAATTTTAGTCTATAATTGAACCAAAGTACGAAAATATTCTACAACGAAATTGGGAAGATTTATTACTTGAACTATTTCTTCGTGTATTTGTTTATTTGTATTTTGTATTTTTTTCGCACCATCATAGATTGTTTCGCAAGGCTGTTTCCATTCAATCGTTCACTTTCAGCTCATGAAAAAGTGCCAAATTGACGACAATAGGCTTGTAATCTGTTGCGTAAAACTGAAACGTAGCGTAAAAAGTTCCTCTATCAGCTCGATGCTGAATATGCTGATGTTGTCGAATTAATGTTCTGTTACCTAGATGTAACATACTAAACTTGAGTTTCAAGAGGATACTACAATGAGTTTTAGAACTTGGTTTAATTCGCCGTTCAAGATTTTTCACATAGATACATACACAAAGGTACTTTCAAAGTTTATTTAAAGGGTTTCTTCTTGATAGAATAAAGTAAGCCCCTCAGACTAAAAGAAGACGGAGTCTGAGAGCAACCCCATTTTTAGAGAGAAAGTCCGCACATAAATAGTTGTGTAGTGTGTTAACAAAAACGTAACTGTTCTTATAACTAACTCTAATTTCTAAATTTATTGATGCCGCTAATTTGCGAAATCGTTTAATAAGTACTTAATTCTAAACATTAAATAAAAAATAACGAAATTTTGAAACATTGGTCGTTGAATGTTTTTCAACGATAAATATTTCAAATTTTGTTATTTTGTTATGAAATAAAAATAGAAGCGTATTTACAAACAGCCACTAATGTTTCACAGATAACATATAATGGTTGAAGCACCTGTTGATTCATTTGTGTGATGCGACGTTCTGACGGTTGGTAGGTAGGTATTAAATCGATTATTATGATTTTGATATTAATAGCAGGCGGCTGGTCTATTTAATTGACGTTTATTTAGATGAACAGAGAAGCTAATGCATCGATTTTCGATGAATTTGAATTATATTTTGAATTGGGATTTTTTTTCTCTATTTTGAATACAAAATACATTAATACGTTGGACCTAAACATAACTGGCGAATCGTGGGCGTGTAATACACCTCAGCCTACCCCTTCGGGGACACAGGCGTAATATGTATTTCGAATAAAATATACACAATCAGGTAGTTATCGCTTGTGTGCTAAAATAATGCAAATATGTTCAGTATAGGCGATTCGCAACGGGATTGTCTGATATTACCTTTTAGGCTTCCTCTCGTTTGAAAATAATAACCAAGCATGCCATGTGTAACGTGATTTGTAATGTAAGAATTGGGTGACACTTGTTCCCGCCAGTCCTCTTTGATTTTATAGTTTGTGAGTGCCTACTTAATAATCTATTTCGTCTCATTCTAACTGCAATTGGGGTGTATCTACTTCATCATCAATTAGGGGTAAAATAATTACGAGCGCCAAAAGTGCTGTACTGAAAAGCCTTTAGTACCTACGGCCGTTAGCATCTGAGTTTTCCGGCCACAAACGTGACAGCTCACATCATTATGGCGCTCCAATATCTCTTGCTGCAATGGTTGAAGAGGTGGTGTAATGGTGACTTCAGGAGTCCCAATAATACGGACTGTTTTTTTGTTTTTTTTTTTAATGTTTAGGACACGTCAACTTGACTTCACCTCGCCTGATGGTAAGCTGAAGGTAAAGTCTCAGGAAAGAGGGTCACCATTGCATACACGTACCATGTTAACAATGGTGGCACTCAGCTTGACGGCCTCATCAGAAGAGGATTGTCGTCGCAGCACCGCGTGACACCCACCGGTCCCACTAGTGCTGCGACCACAATCCCCCTGCTCGGCTATGCACTTGCTGACCCCTGAACGCAATCAAACCGTAATTGGATTACTATGGAGGGTTTTCCGCAATCGTACACGGTGGTACCCACTTGGCCGAATTTTGTGACAAATTTGTGTCATCAAATTTCTACTACCAGTGTATGTCGTTGCGACGCTGCAACCTGTCAAGAGCGTTTAATAAGTACTGTGCAGAATAATCCCAGAGATGACAACAATATTCCATGCAGTAACAGACCCTAGTCTGGATTTTCGGTCGTTCACCTTGTAGCCGTTCCACCTAAGGACCCTTTGTACGTGGGACAGCTCGCTCTCCAAGAATTCCACGTCACAAAGGTCCCGTGCTCTGTTCAGCAGTGAATTCGCGACAGACTGTAGATGGCGAGGGTGGTGGTGAGATAGAGCGTTCAGATACCTGTCGGTGTGCGTTGGTTTCCTGTAGACTGTGTGCGTTAGGGATCCATCAGTCCGACATGTCACCCTCACATCCAGGAAAGGTAAGCTTCTGTCCGATTCCAATTCATACGTGAACTTAATTTTAGGATGAATTGAATTCAGATGTCCCAGTAACTGCTCGACCTCCTGCTTGCCGCCTTTAATAGATAGCTTCGATAGCTCATCTCCTTCATACCCAAAACCGTGACAGAAAATTGGCAACGACGACGTCGACGACGACGACGACTCCATAGCAATAGGGCTTTTCTAAAGAAAATCCCTAAAAAGGTAGCTAGTTTTTCAGAACTCCGAGGCTATTTTGATGGAGCTCTTGATTACAGAAATATTTAGGTTATCTCACAGTAGTAGTCTTCCTGCGAGCAGGTTATGCGCGCGAAAGAGACGGCGGAGAGGGAGCGGGAGAGAACCCAGCCCCCCGAGTTCCCTAGTCTGAGGCGAGGACGCCGCAGATTCGTCTATGCCCGGGACCTCCATGATCGGGGCCTGAGGACGGCAGTTGGCCGACTCGCCGTCCTTACAGAAGCAGGCCGTGGCGGAGGTGTGTCGTATGTGTCCTACACACGCCTGTCTACTCACTGACGCGGGATAAAACCCGACCCCACCAGGCGAGGCCGCGCTGGCGGCCAAGGTCCGCCGGTAACCCTGAGGTTATCCTTTCGAGGGCTTACCCGGAGTGCCCGGCAATGAACGGCAGGACACCGTGCGGTTTTAGTCGATGCACGACATAACCGCCCCGTCACTCGATCCACCCCAACTCATTGAAGAACGCCAGCAGGCTATTCACGCTGCTGGCGATCTCCCGGAGCGTACCTGTATTTCCGAAGTACTTAACCCTGTATGTGGCGGTTACAGGGCAGTGTAGGAGCACGTGTGCCGCTGTTTCTTCCTCTTTCATGCAGGCTCTGCAGAGAGGGCTGTCGGTGATTCCTAAAATATAAAGGTGTTTATTGAAGGAGCCGTGCCCCGTGATGGCAGCTGTGGCCGTGCGCAGTTGCTGTTTGGTCAGTTGTCGAAGACGCCTGGTCAGTCTATTTTCAAGCACGGGGAGTGCTTCCCTCGCCTGTCTGCAAACTTCCAGATTTATCCAATAGCTGTTGTGTTGATCTCTCGTTCTTTTGTTTACCACCGCGGCGGGGGGTATCCGAAGGGATTTCCGCACGTAAAAAAAGGGCGTGGAATCAAATAAGATAGTTTTTCTATAAAAGCACATGTCTGTGTCATCTTGGCATTGAACTCGACCAAGTGCTTAGAGCCCCATTACGTAAAGTGATTCAGGGCCCGATCACGCTCAGTGACAGAAAGCTTATATTTATCCCCAACATGTTTGCAAAGTGCCATTATCTGCATAGTAATGTGGGTATGTATGTTAAGGGTAGATAGTCTGTCTTCGAAAAGCAGAAGAAAGAGAGTGGGTTATAAAATGGTGCCCTGGGGAGGGTGATACACACATCTGCTACATACCAATGCCCAAATATTTGAATGTCATTCCATAATTCGAATGTCAAACATGGCCGATTGACATTCAACATTCAAAAAGTTCGAACAAATACATCAGCGACATACTTACGTCTCTGACGTCATGACGACGTCATGGAACGGACTTGTGAATAAAGGTTCGCTCACATTTGATCTCACTCAAATATCGAATAACTAGATTAAATTAATATGGGTGATGTTGGTGCTTGATGATTGGACATCACTATTGTACCCACAAAACCAATAATATTCTTAGTTCAGAATTTTGTACCTTTTTTTTTTTTTTTTTTTTCGTGCGGAAATCCCTTCGGATACCGCCCCCGCTGGAGAGCGGGGTGTCTCCAGCGGGGGCGGTTATGTCGGACTTGCACCGACTAAAACCGCACGCCGTCTCGGGTCTTAAGACGCCGGGGTGTAAGGTTACCCATAGAGCATATCCCTCGCACCCCGACTGACCCTGGGCCATCTCCGGATTCGAGATGGCCCCCTTACTTGCTCTCCACTGTGCCCTCTGCTAATCAGAGGGACACGTGGAAAGCTTCCGAACAGCCCTCAACAGGGCCGTCCTCGCCTCGGTCGGAGTTGGCCGTAGGCGGCAGCGTCTCTCCCACCCTAAGAGAGAGGCGCTGCCGTCTCCGTTGCCCAGGGTGCACCGCGTGGAGGTCCCCAACCAAGCACCCCAGAATTTTGTACCTATACAAAAAAAAAACAGCATTGCCTACTTATTTTAAAAGATTTGATATTTTAAAAACTTGTGAAAAAAATTGTGTAGCGGTTCCGGGGTTAAGGCGGGAATGGAGAAGGAACTACGGAACCTACAGGACGCAGACACTAAATAAATGAGAACCTTTTTACTGCATGTATGACAGCTACAAAAAGTTGTGTATAGTTGATGGCAATTGCGATTATCAATTTTATTTCTTCCATACAAGTAGTCTAGTAGCATACATAGAATTCATTGCTCTGACTCCATCTGAAACATTATGTTACGCTCAAGTCTGTGTTAACCCTTAAACTGTATTAAAGTTTCTATCAATTATGTTAGAGTACAACTAAACAGGTCACTGAGAACGTACAGGTTTCTCGAACCTTTACTTAAGTTTCTATACCTACTTAATGTGCTTGAATGGAACTAACTTAATGTTTAATGAGTTCAATAATTTTGCCTAAACTTTGTGTTGCTTTGTTTCGCTTTCATTTGTTAGGTATCAGTTTATGTACCTATATGTGACGTAAACAGTCGTGTTTCCCTTTATAGCTAAATTTTTAAATAAATGTATAAAGTCTCGAAATACTACCTAAATATAATAGTAACTTGTAAGGTCTACTCAGAAGTGGATTATCAAAGTGTACTAACAGTATTAGGAATAGGTACTCCGTACGAAACAAAAAAACAGTACTACTAGACAAATATCAGTTATTATTTTATTATATCTATTCCGAACAAAAATGTTGTCACGGTTCCTGGGTGAGGAAAAAATGAATTTTGAATTTCGAATTTGGAACGGGACACAGACTAGATAAATGAGTTAAAGAATTTTGACACCTATCCGTATAGACATAAGCGCGCTTTTTTGTTTTGCCATTTGTATGACAGCTATACGAAATAGTGCGTTATTGGTGGTCTATTAGTGGTATTTCGCGATACCAAATTGTTTGTTCTATTCTATGGTATACATTAAAGTCATTCCAATAAATTTTAGGTTCCTTTGGCGTAATCTTACAATATTTATTACCGTGGAACTATTTCGTGATTTTAGTGAATAAAAATATAATTGTTCACTCTGTAGCGGCGTAGTGCCGTATATTGTTGCAGTAAATACTTATTTGTACGTTTTCCACTACTTATTGCACTACTCAATTTATAGACCTACCGGTTAGTTATTAAATAGAACTAGACATAAGAATATAATATTTTGCTTATACATACATATATACTGAATAAATAAAGAATGCGATGAATAAAATAAGCGTACATAAGACAAATTTACTAAAATAAATGTATCGCTTGTACTTTTCCACTATTATTATAATATATAAATATTAGGTCGTTACATATGAAATTGCCGTTTTTCTTGAAGTAATTGGAGGAAACCCAATTTTCAGTACTAACATTTTTGCATTTTTTTAGGAATGACAAATCCAAATTTTATGATGGTTTTTGTGTATGAATGAGACAACATTAAGCTAACAAACAGCAACTTTTATTACATTTTTGAAAAGTGACAGCTGTTAAGTAATACGAAATTTATCATAAAAGTGGATAGCATTTAGGAAGTACTGTTTTTAAAGATCGAATTAATTTTATCAAGCGGCCAATAAAAATAAAATTTAACACAGATGTAAAATATTGAAATCAACTTTCAAACAAAATATAAATAATGAAAATAGCTATTAAATTACAGGAATAACGAACTCATGAATTTGTAAGAAAATTATGGCAATTTCATAGGTAAAGACTTATTAGTATTATTATATATTAAACTACTATTATTATAAATTAATAGTGGAAAAGTACAAGTGATACATTTATTTCAATATGGTCCCTTTCTAGGGAATACCAGAGTATTCCCCTAGAAAGGGACCATATTGAAATAAAGCCAGGTACCTCAGTTTGTCAGAACAAACTGAGCTACCTGGGCACGTCCTGGATATTGAAACGATGCTGGAGCCATCTAGCGGAATTTCGTTAGTTCGTAACAATTTATGCGAAATTAAAAATTGAAATAAATAACTTTATCAGTATGTCCTGATAATATCATGGAAACTAATTCTTCCTAATTCATATATTATTCAAATATAGGATGTGAAGATTCAATAATCTTTCAATTACTTTATGTAAAATAAAAATAAATTAAATCCGTACGGAAAACCTTGTCAGAGGCTTCTGTAGTAAGCGGCTATTGTGACGTCAGAAACAGGGGAGATAAAACCTTTGAAATAGGTGCATGTCCGGGCCATATTTTAGAATAGCCTTGTCATAATTATTCTTTACTAGCGGTGCCCGCGAGCCCTTCGTCTGCGTGAACTTAGAGGCTTTAATTTACTTGCGTGGAACTTTAATTATTTTTTCTAAAATGAAAGTAACATAAGTTATAACATCAGTTATCTACCCGTCAAAATTGGCACATCCGTTCCAGAGATTAGCCAAAGATGGACAGACAGACCGACAGACAAATAGATAAAAATGAAATACATAGAACTCATTGTTGCAACTTGTGAAATTCGGGTACAATTCTGCAGATTAGTTAAGTCTGGTAACAATACCTTTTGCGTTAGTCTGGTAGTAAAGGTAATAAAAAAGTAAAAATAAATTGCATTTAAATTCATTCTTACTCCAAAATAAAAATGCTAAACGAGTTAAAAGGAACATATAAATTATTACGACTTATTATTTTAATATCGCTAGTCGAACGTCAAAATGGTTTAAGCGACAATGACAGTTGGCGGGAAAATCACTTAGCTTGTAAAGTGTTTCTGGTGTCATTTGAGGCGTATTCTCTCAGAAAAGTTGATGGTACTTAAGACATTATGTCTATTAATCGTCGATATAATTTGCTGCCCTTTATAGTGGTTTTTCACTTTTACTTTAATGCGGCTTTATGTGTTTATGACGGCTCGTAAAGTCGTAAATACAGTAGAAACGGAACATGAATGCTTTTAAGATATTTTATATTAACTGCGAGACGATAAATACATAAAACTTTAATGCTAAATAATGCTTGTATTTTATTATCCTTTTTTTATACCACTCAAGTAGCAGACAAGCACCCGGTGCGTGTTGCAACACTAGGGGCGTCACACTTGCGCTGCCGACCCTGTTAAATCCTTGTACCCTGTTAAATTAAAACCTTCTAATGCCCTTCTTCAAGCACCCAATATTGTAGTCGCTTGGGAAAACCACAGCAGGAAGATCAGTCCATAGCCTGAGGGTGCACAGAATAAAGTGCCTTTTATACCTCACTGTACGCACCTAACTCATACGTGTATGAGGTTTCAACAAATCTTCGCGGCCCAAGCCTCACCTGCAAGTCGGTACACACCTGCTGATTGACGGACGAGGCTCTGGCGCAGGCTTTCTTTTTGAGGTTGGGGTATCAGACAGCAGTCGCTCCTGTAAAAGCTAAAATAAACCAGATTTTAAAAAGGAGTGAGAGAGCGGGCATTTACGGACTGAATTTAGAAACTTCGAAAACACATAGATCGACAAGTCATTGCTTCGACAGACAATTATTAGGCAACACACACCTTCGAATTACCACTACTTCGACAGACGATTATTCGACAGACAATACTTAGACAAGGTACATGGAATCCAGGGAATCCAGAGTACAATCTTTTGATGCAACCAGTATTGGTGCTCGGATTAAGCAGGAAAATATACTTAATAGTTGAAATACGACGATACATAAGTACATGACAAATCCAATCTTACTATAACTTTGTTATTACTGTTTGAAAAAAAATACCAAATACATCATGCCAAACAAGCCTAAATTCGAGAATTCTGCTCTCATCATCGTTCATGGTGTCAATATAATGTATTATTATCCGGATATCATATACAAATATAAATATCAACACGAAAAATAAGATTTGGTTAGATTCAGCATTCAAAATTGGTTTACGTATACTAAGTATGGTGGAAAGCTAATAATAAATGCATAAAAAAATAACACCATAGGACATAATTTAAACTCAACCCTCTGCATACCGTAGCAATCTTAATGATTACATAATCCGGGCTGGGTGTTCTTAAGTGTCGTTAAATGTCATATTTTATTAAACTTAAATGTCAGTAAGGGGTCAAATACAGGTTTAATCGTGCAAACTGGGTATTTAGGTCACGGTTTTAAGAGTAATACTGAAAGTTTTTTTTAATGTTGCTATGCAGCAAGCAAACATACGATATACGTGTTAAAAATAGTATTCTGTGACCTATGAATGCTTTCAAGACTAGAGACGTACGCTTGCAAGACTATAAAGCGTATGCTTGCAAGACTATAGGCGTATGCTTGCAAGACTCATAATCATCATACACATAGCGATTTCCCAGTTGCGTTCAAAGTTTTCACTTTGGAGCCCGGAGAAAGTTTATAGTTTTTTAACTATGTCTTTCAGTCTTTAAGGGAGCGAGCCTATTACCATCCACTATGCATTAGGTCATAAGGTTACTGTCGAATTGTAAACAACCCTATTCCTTATTCCGTTTGAAGCACACTTATGGGAAGAGATGGGTGGCCATCGTATTCTAATTTACAGCTTAGGTATATAATATTGTAATATTATATATATGTTATGCAAAGTTATCATAGACGTGTTAGCACACAAACTTCAATAGAAAATAAAAAATAACAAAGATAATTTGTTTAAAAAAAATTGTGACAACTCGTTATATTACATAACAATACTTGTACAATATCAATATGCTGTTAACATTTTGATAGGAAATATCTACACAAATTTATAAATAAAATCTTCAACATATTTTCTATTCCGTCATACCAAAATACCATACGCCTATTACGCTCTTCTATTACACATGAATTACTATACTATTATTTTTAATATTTATAACATCTTTACCATCATATATTTGTGCATCAAACTACATACCGCCGTGGAGCTCATGTGCATTATTAGAATGCTTTCTTTAATCTAATGCCTGCTAGATTTGTCTAGTTGTCAGCGAATTGTCAAAATCAGCTGACGGCAATATGTTGTCTGTAGATTTACGTCAAAAATATACCGGATACCAGAAATAGATTGTATGGCAACCGTATTTATTTCTACTATCTATTTTTAAAGAACTGAATGAGTGGATGAGAGAATTTTAAATGTGAGTTCATGTTGTTATTTGAAGGGTTATCTAAATCAAATGTTAGAAATTTGTTTTATGGGTCAGTTTTTATAAATAGGTTATGCAATGCCAGTGTGAGCCATGAATACCAAAATAAAAAATAATTATTATAGAATCTTCCTGTTGAGCGACTGTGAGAACATTCTATAGTGCTATGATTTTGATCATTGAATTTATCAAGAAGGTAGGTACATAAACTAAAGAAATACTTATTTTAATAAAGTAGTAGTGTAAGGCACAATTTCGTTTACAGCTTAAAAATATCGTAAGTGCCAATAATGTTTTGTTAAGAACTAGCCGTAGCCAGCAACTTCGCCAGCGTGGAATTCTGTTTCCGTTCCCGCTTCCCATGGGAACTTCTTCCAGGGATAAAGTCTATCTATCTATAATCTAAGTTTGTACTAAATTTCAGCCAGATCTGTTCAGCCGTTAGAGCTTGACTGAATAACAAACATCATAACAGACAAACATCTTCATAAACTTTCACATTTATTATATTAGTAGGATTCAAGACGAAAAATTCTAGGCAAGGCATTCAATAGAGTCCCAATAACATTGGACCACTTTAACCACATTTAAATAGGTTTCTACTGAATAAGTATTCGTATATAACTGGGAACTGGGAAGAAAATAAGTATCCTATAATAATAAAAAATAATATATTTTAATGAAACTATTTATGTAAGAAAGATTAAATCTTAACATAGTTTTGTTTTTTACAAATCCTTCTCTAATCCGAAACAAAGCTCCTTTGCCTAATGAAATTATACAAAAAAAAATTGCGGCAAAAGAGATTGTTAAACATAAATAAACATAATTCATAAGTCGAATCACCACAGTTAATAATATAAATACGTCACTATTTCAGTTCTATCGTAAGATCGATATTTAGAATTTAGATGGAAATTTTACTAAGCGATAATCGCTGAGTATGCACAATCAATTTTAGTTTTCGAATGCCACTGCCAAGGTATTCGAGAATTACGCAACTCTAGTGAATTGCTAAAACGCGGGAAAGATGTTTTTCAATGATAATAATAATAATATGTCTACCGTTATTTTAGTGAGTCATGTTTTGTGTTAGTTACGTTTAGTTTACGTAATAAGACATTGAGTAGTAATAGTGTTACTGAGCTTTTTACGAAACTAAAGCGATTGTAGAATAATAAACACTATATTATTTATTTTTGTTTAGTTAAATTGTCAATGTATTTATTGCAAATATTTAGATGTATGTTTCGATTGTGTTATGATTTAACGTACCTACATGAAGCTATAATTAGTGAGATGTACTTAAAGAGCAAAAATTACGAAAATTGTCTGAATTTGGCTGCAACATTACGCGTGCTAGTGCGGTAGCTATCTTTTACTTAAGATTAAGGCCCGTATTCTAGAACGATACTTGGTCATGAGTCTCAACTTGAAACTAGTTTTAACTACAGATTGTATTCTGAGTGGAAATATTATGAACGTAAATCATCTGAGACGGGGACACCGTGGTTCCCATTCCTAGACCCGAGGGGGCCATCTCGAAACCGAAGATGGCCCAGGGTCAGTCGGGGTGCGAGGGATATGCTCTATGGGCAACCTTACACCCCGGCGTCTGTAGACCCGAGACGGCGTGCGGTTTTAGTCGGTTCAAGCCCGCCCCCACTGGCCGGCGGGGTATCCTTTGGTATCCGAAGGGATTTCCGCACGAAAAAAATAAAATAAAGGGATCATCAAATCTCCACTCAAATTTAGTTCTAGAATACAATACAAACCAGTAGTCTCAAGTCGAGATTCATGACTAAGTATCGTTCTTGAATATGGGCCTAAAAATGTGTCACATTTCGGCGTGTCCCACATGGAGTTGTGAATGAAATTATATGATTATTTTTGAAATATAGAATATTATCACTCGTTTTACAAGAATTACGGATAAAATACGTCGTGAAAAAATCCGCGGTTCGTGGCAGAAGACAACTAAACGGCTTTATTTGGCCATTGGTGCCCGGGGTGCGCTCTCCTAATTTTTCTTTTTGGGTTGTCTTTGCTTTTACGGGAGTAACTGCTGTGTGACACCCCAACTCCGAGAGGAAAGCCTGCACTAGAGCCTCCTTCTGCAATCAGTAGGTGTTCCGCCTTGTAGGTGTGGTTGGATTGGCCCCGAAGATTTGTGGTGGGTTCCCATATATCCTATAAAATCTGCCTTTACTTATTATCAAAAAAAGTTTGTATTATTGAGAACATATTTTATTTATACATGTACATGTTGTGTCGTTATATCACGTTCATATTATTAAAACGGGCATGATCTCATTGCGGGTATTACGCTGTAAGCCGTAACATGTCGCAAATTATCGCCCTGAAATTATTTATGACGTCCTAATAATGAAATTTTACGATTACATTACCAACAAATTTAATGTACAACCTAATAAAAATGTAACATATAGGGTCTGTGGTTGCTACGAGAAGTAATACGTAAAAGAGTTCAGATGTATATATTATATGTTACAGTATTTTTGTTATTAACGCCATCTCGCGAAGTTTTGAAGTACCAGTATGCTAAAATTAACACAAACAATGCAAATACGTCAAAGATGTATGAGATAGCGTTGTACAACAAACTCGAGGTTTTATAAAAACATAACATAAACTCACGCCTATATCCCCGAAGGGGTAGGCAGAGGTGCTAGCACCCACATTTCGCCAGTTTATGTTTAGGTCCCAATGTAATAGGTGGCGAGCCTATTGCCATTAACCGGGCACTTATAAGCCTGCGATAAATACACACATAACTTCGAAAAGCATCGAAAAGTCATTGGTGTGTGCCATGGTAAAACCTGGGATCGAACCCGAGACCTCGTCTCAGCAGTCCATTACCCATACCACTAGGCTACCGTTAGTGTAAAATCGTATTTATTCCCGAAAGAACTTTAAACTAGGAATTCAGTGCAGGGCGCGACTGAACTAAATTGAGTAGAGCGAGCAGGACTCTTACTTGAAAAATAAGGCATCTTACTACGGTCGCGCGCATAGCTAGGGCCGCGCGCTCGTGAAACTGTTTTTCGAGGATTATTCCTCAATGGTACACACAGTTTTTGAACAGTTGACCCCTCTAAACACTCAGCGGTGTCTACACTATCACCATGGCAAAGACATTGCTACGCGTCCATACATCATTCGCCCCAGAACCAACGTCAATGGAAAAAGGCTTATTAAATGTGGAATATTTTTTAAGGTTTTATTACATTACATTACTTATAAATATAAGGCGGACAAGATTCTAAAGCCCAAAAATGCAACTAATATGTTAGATTTTGAGGTTACGTTTCTGCATAAATCGGCCATATTTGGAAAATATTATATACCTATGGGTTAAGTATTTGTTATGCACGTTTGCTCTGAATGGACTTCGAAACATTTAAATAGGTACTTTTTAGATATTATTGATAGTCGAAATTATCCATAACAATCATAAATACGGTAGGTAAGACAAACATTAAATTAAAAGTGCCATATTCATTGGTTCGGTATTTATCAATAGTAGGTAGTACCTATTTAAAAATTATAGATATATTAGAGTTCTTCGTACCTATTATTTTATGTCAGACTAGCGGACCCGACCGGGTTTCGCTCGTGGCACACTTCGAAATATAATTAATGTTGTATGTCGGATTTGTCGACATTTATGATTACTGCTCCGCTCCCTTGAGCAGCAGCGTGATGATATTAGCCTATAACCTTCCTCGATACATGCACTCATCATTATTCTCCGAGTCATTTCCCAACTCAGTTGGGTTCAGCTTTCAAATCTGTGATGCGGCTGAACTTACCTCCACAACCAATTGGCGAAAAGTTCTGCATTTTTTGGGCTCTTACTACCCGTAACGACCGCCATAGATGTTCGTATGGCAACCGGGACCGACGGCTTAACGTGAGAGCATGGCACGATCAGACCAATGCAAATACCATACCTATGCATATTCATATATGTATACATTATTTTGCACTGAGCGGGGATCGAACCTGCGCCTCCTGCGTAGCGGTCGCGTTCACTAACGCGGAAGGTGATAATTCGAACCAGTAGTTCCTGAGACTAACGCGTTCAACCAAACAAACAAACTCTTCAGCTTTATAAGATTAGTATACAAGTATAGACTTGTGTAGTATCTATTTTATCACATGAATATTTACATAATGTACATAAGAATTGTCTAAATAAAAATATCAAAACAATACATTATATATACTTACATGTGTTATGTAATGTAATAAGTAAAAAATACAACACATTTTTCATTCTTTATTTTTTTATTACTCATTTTCCACATTACAAGTAAGAATATTGTCTAAAAATTGTGCAGGGGGGGTCGATATTTTCATACCTTGCGTAACTTAAATACCAAATAATGGTCATAACATGGGCGCAGCAACCAATGGTTCTGCGCCCAACGATACAATTGCAGCAATACTGCACAACCGCTTGTCTACCTACTTGTGTCGGATCAATCACAATATACACAAAATAAGTTTTGTGGCTGATGTGACGGCTTTGTATTTTGTCTCGCAATAACCATATGTTTAAAAAGAAGAAGAATTTGCTTATCTTCTAAAAACAAGGAACCGCCAGCAGACCCGCAATTAACACAATATACACAGTGCATTTCGTATGGCTTTTATAACCGTTATCAAAGTACAGTTCACTAAGTCCAGAAAACACAGCCCGAGCAAGTCGATATTTGTAAGAGATCACAAAGTCCAGATATCACAGCCAGAGTATGTTGATTTTGCAAGAGATCAAAGTCCGTTAGAATAGCGAAGTTGTTAATAAAATATCCAAATTATTCGAAGAAAACAACAATAACATTCAAATCAATAAGTACACAGCGAATTATCGAAGTGACAGTGACAGATATGACCAAAGAGAATAATAAGATGCTACTTTTGTTACGTTGTCATTCATTGGTTGAAAATGGCGATAGTAGGTTAATATCGTTACATTACTCTTAATTATTAATTTAGAATAGATCCTTGTCCGTTTATATAGATATTTGCATCTAGTTCATTCAAATAGATAAATAATTATGGTGTATGCCACATGTTTGTTGGTTCTGGGGCGACATTCGACGATGTCCTTTGGTCAAGATCGGTATTGTGGTTCCGGAGGAGTACAGTCTCGACCAAACGGCTTAGCCACCTATAAGACCTTCGCTTCGCTCAGCTCAATCAAGATGTTATTCAAATACAATTTGTTACCCAAATCGTTGGAGCAGTTTCCAAGATAGTAATGTACTTTATGTATATATAAAAACTATTTGTTTAATAATATTAGACAAATACCACGGCAACCCGACTACAGGCAGAGTCATCGCTAAATGAAAATTATGACTCCTCACATTGTGACGTGAAGAGGTGGCACACGCGCGCGTGTCACGCTCGACGCAGCGAAGGCCCTAATCACATAGTACATGACAGTGGTTTTATTGTCATTGGCCCTAATAGTAGATAAAATCATGGTGCATGGGGCCCAACGAAGATCTTTGGAACTGAAAACCGGTACACCTGCTGATTGACGAGGCCCTGGCGAGGGCTTTCCTTTCGGGGTTGGGTGGTCAGATGGTAGTCGCTCCCGTTAAAGCCGAGATAAACCAACTCATAAGAAACGGAGGTTTAGGAGAGCAAGTTTAGAGGCTCTAAATTGCAGGCTTTGGATGGTATTTATCATAATATATTGCATGTTTATATTATAATGAATGAATTTTATAACCCTAACTATTTGCATACCCCGTAGAGTGTATTAGACACTATCTTTTATTGTCCTTATACTTAAAATAAAATTGATTTGATTTGATGATGAATAGTCCTACTAATATCTATAGTAGTAGTAGTAGTAAATCGCTTTATTGTATGTACACAAGAATACTCCATACATAATATAAGCTGGTACAGTTTTGAGGCATATACAATTGGCGGCCTTATCGCACAGGGCAATCTCTTACATGCAACCATTGGATGGAGAAAAAAACAGTTAATAGAAGATATAGGGCAGTTTCTGGTGTACTCTGACATTTAAATATAAAATTATAAATACTTAAATTTATCACTATACACTTTTTTTTTTGTGCGGAAATCCCTTCGGATACCCCCCCGCCGGCCAGCGGGGGCGGTTATGTCTAAACCGCACACCGTCTCGGGTCTACAGACGCCGGGGTGTAAGGTTACCCATAGAGCATATCCCTCGCACTCCGACTGACCCTGGGCCATTCGCAGTGTCCCCTCTGATAACAGCAGAGAGTACCTGGAGCGACCACGCACCCCCGCGGGCCTTGCAGGCCCGCCATACCCCGACCCCCTCGTGCAATGGGGTCAGCTGGCCAGACGGTTGGTCAGACTCTTGGCCGTTGACGTTGACGCCAGCTACTCCAGAGGAGCAATCAATGATGCGTCATCGCCCACGTTGCCCAGGGTGCACCAAACTTGGAGGTGATCCAACCAGTCGCACCCCAGTGGAACAGTACTGGAACAGTACCTATTTTTAGGTACATCATACATACAATATATACTTATAATTAAGACAGTTTAGAATAAATAAGGAAGACGTAGAGAGAGTAGGAGAAAAATTAATGACTATGGTTCCCGTAGATAGTGGGCCGTGACTAATTTTTGCGATTGCTATACATCTATACAAATAAATAAAATTGAAGTGTCTGTTTGTAATATCAAAATAACAGATTTTTAACGATCGCACATGAATTAATACACGATACTTATAACAAATATAAAAATTTTCGTCTTTCTATTTGTCTTTCTGTCTGTTTGAAAGAGGTAATCTCTAGAACGGTTGGGCCAGTTTTGACGGAACTTTCACTAGCATATAGGTAAAATCACAAGGCGTTACATAAGATACTTTGATTTTTTTAAATACTATGGGATCCGCGCAAAAAAAATAAAACCTATAAAATTGAGAATAAAATCCGATTTACTCTGGAACGGTTGGACCGATATTGACGGGATTTTCACTGGCAGATAGGTATTATTATAATACGTATACATGGGCTACTTTTATTTTAGAAAATCCGCGCATAAGAACTAAAACCCTAAAAATCTAAATTCATGCGGACCCAGTCGCGGGCACAGCCAATTGTAATATATAGATGTAAAAATTTGTAAGGATGAATGGATGTATGTATGTATATTTGTGTGTTGTTGTATGTAACTCTTTCACGCAATAATAACTGAACGGATCTGGATGAAAATTGGCATATATACCAGTATAGATTATAGTCTGGCATAGCACATACTCCTTGTCCCTGGAATACTGGTGGTAGAAGTTTGATGACACAAATTTGTCACAAAATTCGGCCGGGTAGGTACCACCGTGCACGATTGCGAAAAACCCTCCATAGTAATCCAATTTCGGTTTGATTGCGTTCAGGGGTTAGCAAGTGCATAGCCGGACAGGGGGATTGTGGTCGCAGCACTAGTGGGACCGGTGGGTGTCACGCGGTGCTGCGACGACAATCCTCTTCTGATGAGGCCGTCAAGCTGAGTGCCACCATTGTTAACATGGTACGTGTATGTAATGGTGACCCTCTTTCCTGAGACTTTACCTTCAGCTTACCATCAGGCGAGGTGAAGACAAATTGACGTGTCCTAAATATAAAAAAAAAAAAAAAAATAGGTTCCTGTGGGTCGCACGAGATCAGTGACCTAAGAAAGAGGGATGCCTATATAGGATGTATACCTTATCCTTTTTTCTCATCAAAAACACAATCGCTTATAGCATTTCGTGGTAGGCCCAAAGTATTTCTCGCGGGCAACACTAGTAGTAAATATATTTATTTTAACTAGTAAGTACATCACCTAATTATCACGAAATTTCCATCGAGCCCATGAACGAGATGAGTCTTCGATATCAGCCAGTGTTTATACAGCGAAGCGTTTGAGCGACTGCCAACATTTTTGGGTCATGAACGTACGCCCGGTTAAGTATAACTAAAAGTTTAACGATACCTCGTATAGATGGAATATATTGTTGAAGGTGATAAAATATTACTGCTCGAAACATGTTGCTATTGTTTAGAAGATAAAAAAATATTTGTACATACTAATTCTGCTATAAAACTGTTTATTCGAGCATCACTCAAAAACTACTAGAGCGATTTTGATAAAGCCTTGGTACGGTTATCGTTGTGATGTTGCATAATTATGTTATACCTTTGATAAACGAGTGCGAGAACATCACTTTCGCGATGCAGAATCGTAGTTCCGTAGTAGTAACGAAGTAGTTCAGTTTGTTATCGCTAGATGGCGCTGGGTACATGTGGTATCGCCACAAAACTTTTTGTGTTCAGAATTTAATATTTGTACTTTATTAGCTTAGCCACGCGGTTTCACCCGCGTAAGACCTGATCCCGTGGGAATATCGGGATAAAAAGTAGCCTATGTTACTTAGGGACAATGTAGCATTTTAATGATGAAATATATTTTTTTAATCGAATCAGTAGTTTCAGAGTTTATCGATTACAAATAAAGTAAACAAATCTTTACTCACGTCGCCAGGTGTCGCCCGTAGCGTGTTTCATACTCACTTATAACTACATAACTTATAAATACATAATATGCCCGTATATTATTATTTTTCATCTAATGTATGGGAATCTACCGGATTTGTTGACATTTATGATTACTTCTCCTCTCCCTTTGGTAGTAGCGTGATGATATACAGCCTTTGATTCTCAAAAATAGTGTGGCTTTATACGACCTCTGTGGTGTAGCGGTAGTGCATTCGACTGCTAAGTCAGAGGTCGCGGGTTCAATTCTCGCTCAGTGCAAATATGTATATTTGCATTGGTCTGGGTGTTTCTACGTATAATATATATTTATTTACAAAAAAAAAAGTATTTAATTATGTTTATCCGCAATCTAGAACCCATATGACAAGCTCTGCTTAGTTTGGGTCTAGATGGCGTTGTGTGCTTTGTCCTACAATATTCATTCATTATTCATTCATTGGTATAAGCATTTTCAAAATCGGTTTCGTGGATCCTGTGAGTACCCCCTAAAAACTCACAACATCACAAACTTCACCTCTTTATAATATTATTATAAGTATAGAAGAAAAGAAAAGCGTTAAATTTTTATGCAGTCATAACTCCAAGGTTAAATGGATATCTATCTATGATCATATCTATGGATTGCCATAGGATCAATAGGTTCATTGAGTTACATTCTGTAAGTTAGAAGATGGGTGATTTCAAAACTTATGAAAACTTATAAAATTAAAGTTTCATAAACACCCTGTACGTTTAGCCTTCTGTAGGTCATAAGTGTTACTTCCCTGAATGAAGATATTAATTTTCATTTCATTTTGACAGTTGTTATCTAAATTTCAGAAGATCCTCATCTGACAGGTGTTAAGAGATAAATATTCGTGAATAATCTGGCCATTGACGAACTGTTGAATAATAACAACCAATCACGTAGGCGACGATGACGTACTAGCAACGCGTTAGATACCCACGTAATGCGCAAGTTACGTGGGTTACACCAACAGTAATTACATTTCTATACATACACGTACTTACGCTTTTATTCCCCTGATGGGGTAGGTAGAGGTATATTAACCCACATTTCGGTACTAAGATCTGGGCATGATTTATGGGCTGAACATGTATGAAGGACAGTCTATTTATTAGGCGTCCCACTAAGATCTTCAGGGCCCAATCCAACGTCACCTGCAAACCGGTACACCTGATGATTGACTGACGAGACTAAGGCGTTGGCTTGGTCCTGGGATCCTCTCTCCTGACTCCTGTAAAAGCCAAGATAAATCAATTCATAACGAAAAGAGAAGAACGACAGCCAACCCAGGTCTACGAAGTGCATGCTTTAGACGCATCTGGGATTGGCGCTCGGTTGATGATGAAGAAGAACAGCATAATCCTTAGTTACCTTGTATAGTCAAAGCCAAACAACTTGCAAATTTGACCTTGAGCAATCAACCAATCAAAAACGACTTTCATTTTTAATATATAGATAGATATATATAAAACAAAATCATGTTAGTGATGACAGCTTTATAACGCAAGAACATGTGGATCGATTTTCAAGATCTTTGATTTTTGAAGTTACAGTTATTACTTTGGCGCGTTAGGAAAAAATTATGACAATATTTTTTTACAAAAACCTAACCCACTTACAGGTGACCTAGAAACTTGATATTTGGTATCAAGGTAGACTATGAGGCATATTCCTACAAAGGACAAAAATTGAAAACTAAAAATAATTGATAACTAGTTTATTAAATTCATTAATTAAAAATGATATGTACGACATAAACAAACAATGACAGAAACTTACATCGATTACATTCATGGTTTTTTTTCTTTATGAAAAGTACTATCAAAGGAATCGAACGAAAAAAATTCAAGACGAATTTAGGGTTTCCGGTCATATACTTAATCCAAAATTTCATAAATGTTGCTTTTAAGAAGTATAAGTACTTTTTTTTGATTTGTCTCCGCCTATACTGTGCGATTTTTGGTTTCTTTTTGTGGAAATCCCCACGTTTAGCCCGTATGTACTACCGGCCAATGGATACCTCCATTCGCCCGTAGTACCTTTTTTTTTTTTTTTTCGTGCGGATATCCCCTCGGATACCCCCCCGCCGGCCAGCGGGGGCGGTTATGTCGGGCTTGAACCGACTAAAACCGCACGCCGTCTCGGGTCTACAGACGCCGGGGTGTAAGGTTGCTCATAGAGCATATCCCTCGCACCCCGACTGACCCTGGGCCATCTCCGGTTTCGAGATGGCCCCCTCGGGTTTGGGAACCACGGTGTCCCCGTCTTGCCCCGGTTTGGGGGAGGGGCGCTAGTCGCCCCACCGTCCCGGCCTGCTTCTGCTGGGGTGACAGGCGGCCTCACCCGCCACCCTCAGGCCTGCGCTCATGGAGGACGGAGGTCGTTAAGCGACCTCCGGCGCCTGAGTCGCCTGCGACGCGCGGCGAGCATGTTGCGGGCTCGGCGGGCCGGGAGAGTTCTGAACCTCTCCCGGGCGCGCTCCGCCATCTCCTTCGCGAGCATCACATGCTCGCGCTCGCACTCCGCACCATTGCCGCAATCATGCTGCCGAGCGAGAGGACTCTCACCCCGATGGCTGCCACGAGGTCACGCCTCGGCGCCTCCCACGCCGGGCAGTCCGCCAGCGTGTGCAGCCCTGAGTCCTCGCTCGCGTCGCAGTGATGACACTCAGGCGTTGGCTCCTTCCTGATCCGATGCAGGTGGTCCCCGAAGCACCCCTTCCCGGAGATCACCTGCGTCAGTCGGTACGAGAGGCTTCCGTGTCGCCTCTCTAGCCAATCCTCCATGATGGGCCTTACCGCCGCTATTGCGGCGTGCCCGTAGTACCTACGGGTTAAACGTCATGTCGAACTCGAACCGACCAAAACCACACACCATCGTGTAATACCGGAGTGTAAGGCGGCCTAATAAGGAAATTCCCTTGCACGCCGGCTGACCCTGGACCATCTCCAGTT
Source organism: Cybosia mesomella (assembly GCA_946251805.1). Classification (NCBI taxonomy): domain Eukaryota; kingdom Metazoa; phylum Arthropoda; class Insecta; order Lepidoptera; family Erebidae; genus Cybosia; species Cybosia mesomella. The sequence continues at coordinate 18,801,005 of OX276409.1, forward strand.
TTGAGATACCCCCCTCAGGATATTGTGGCTATACTATCAATATGAGGCATTCACGAAATAAATTCAGCTGATAAGGTACCTAACCAACTTGATTCTAAGGCAAAACTAAGTTTTCCCTGTCAGCTGGCAGCTATATAAAACTCGAAGGGCTCGCGTCATTAGTTATTCAGTCCTTTTATTAGTTTCTGATTGGCCAGTGACCCTGATGAACCGAGTGAGGAACAACGTGATAAGGGAACGTTGTGGTATGATAGAAGATGTAGTAACCAAGATAGAGAGGGGATGCTTAGATGGTTCCGATATATGGTGGATATTCCACTCATACGTACAAAACGCTTTGGCAATTCATTCATCATGCGTACTGCTAAAGAGTGTAATGTCCTGCCTGAGTCTGTGTTTCTATAACCTGGCAGTATTCAAGTCTAGAGTGAATAAGTTACTTCTAGAAATGCGTGCTCCACCTTCGACTACATCATCACTTACCAACAGGCGAGATAGTGGTCAAACGCGAGCCTATTACCAATAAACAAAAAAATCTAATCGCCAGTAATTACAATGGTTTTGTTTACAAATGTATCAATAAGTAAGGCGCTGCAGCTAATATACCACACGTGAGGGCATGATTATGTAGATTAATGTGTTCAAACTATCAAAAGATTCAATTGTTTAATATTGAAGTTCAGCAATACTAGCCACGTCAGTCTTAGGATACGTGACCATTCTTAACGCATTGAGACCCCTTCGTGCGTCGAACGTGAAACTATTTTTATTTTTTTTAAAGAATATTAGTAACCGAAATTACTAATATTCCCCTTAACCCCTCCAGCTAAGCTAAATTGCTTGTGTTAGGAGTGGGTTCACGTCGGTAGTGTAATGGCCAGGATTCGAACCCGGGACCTCTCGATCGTAAGGTCGACTCCTTAACCACTAAGCTACCGACGCTTCCCCCCGTATTGACCCCGGTTACCATAAGAAAATCTATGGCAGTCTTTAAGGGTAGTTGGAACCCTAAAAAGTTTGACAACTGTTCTACCTACAGAACTTCTATATTGGGTCGTGGAGGTCAATTGGCTGTTGTTTCACAGAAAATATCTAAGTTAGGCTGCTTTGTCTTAGACTGAAAGGGCGACACCAAGTGAGTTGGAAACCGGTTCCGGGGAAGATGACTTAGTCACTTATATATTATTGCGTTAGAAATAGTAGTTTATGCAACTGTCATATAAGAAGGGGTATTAAACACGAGAGTCTGTTTATAGGTTGACTGGTCTGCGATAATAGGTTGACTCGAGTGTTTTAATACCTAAGTTATAGGCAGTTTCATACACTACTTTATCTTCACTCATAGGAAAAATTGAAATTAAACAAAGTAGGTAGGTTACAAGGAAGTAATTTAGCGTGCGCCATTTTTTTCACAGTTCGAACTGCGCATGCCTTTTTTTAATATACAGCCTAAAACCTTAGACTAGTTTAATGAATAAAAAAAGAAAGCGGTATGTACTATAAGTTTTATTTTTAATTTTATGTATATGCGTTTATAAAGTGCGTATGTACAGAATCATAATTCGAATGTTTCGATGTGAGTGTAGACAAAAGAATTATAAATACAAGTATTTCAGCATCACACAATTTCTTATTCTCTTCAACGATTAATAATTTCATTCTCATTTACTATTTTTAGATGTATTCTTTTTCAACTAGTATTTACAAAATGCATTCGCCTCGTGTCTAAAATGACCAGTATGATAGCTCCTAATGTACACCATGTTTCTCTTCAACTAATTGCTATTTAGACAGATGCATTTCTGAATATTTGCACCTGTGTAAATTATCTCATGATTATCAAATAATCTCAATGATGGGTGGTAAGATATCGGGGGTTAGACGAGAATCAGACTTTTTTTACAATGGTCAAGTCAATATGACTTTCCCTCGCCTCATGGTAAGCTAAAGGTAAAGAAATGAGATTCACCATTACAGGTACTAATAATGATACAATGGTCGCCCTCAGCTTGACGGCCTCGAGAATTGCTTTATCATGCCCCGCTTAATAAAGGACCCGGGACTGTAGGAAGAAGGAATCACATCTGCTGGTAAAGACTTCCAAGTATTTATGGTGCGGCAAAAACAAGAAGTGATTTGAAAATCACGGTAGGGTAGCATTGCGAGGTTATTCTAAAAGAAGTGATTAGAAAATCACGGTAGGGTATCATTGCCAGGTTATTCTAAAAGAAGTGATTAGAAAATCACGGTAGGGTAGCATTGCGAGGTTATTCTAAAAGAAGTGATTAGAAAATCACGGTAGCGTATCATTGCGAGGTTATTCTAAAAGAAGTGATTAAAAAATCTCGGTAGGGTATCATTGCGAGGTTATTCTTTTGCGGAATAATTTTCCTCCAAAGACCTTAATAAATATTAAAGAATTTTGGAGCATCGACTCAATGTAATAGTGGTAGAAAACAGTGACTAGTTTTACTCCTTTGCAGGCGGGTTTTTACGCGTAATGTAGTTGATCACTGTAAATAATGAAAAAACCCCAAATAAAACGCGATAGAATCTGTAATAAATAGTTTTATTTCAATGTGTGACGATATTGGATTTTTTAGCGTTTTTAGATCACGAACTGATTATGACCAGGGGCTCGATTCAGAAGCGGGATAAAACCCGACCCCACCAAGCGAGGCCGCGGTGGCGGCCAAAGTCCGCCGGCAACCCTGGGGTTATCCTTTCGAGGGCTTACCCGGGGTGCCCGGCAACGGACACTTGGGGAGGACACCATGCGGTTTTAGTCGAGACACGACATAACCACCCCCGCTGGGCGGCGGGGGGGTATCCGAAGGGATTTCCGCAAGTAAAAAAAAAAAAGGGGCTCGATTCATTAACGCTACGTTTTCAAAACGCCTGATTACAATTTTGTTAACCGGAAAGTAAACCATATGATCTGTCAAAACATAAACTATTACGTTTTTGTGAGGTTATTAAACCTTCAGAATCACTCATAGTTTGATTCTTTTTCAATTAGATTTTTTCATTTCTCATTTTCAAATCACACGTTTTAAAAACGCGATTTTACTGAATCGGGCCCCAGGTAGAATATGTTCTCGTTTGCTACATTAGTAACAAATATAATAAATGGGTTTGTTTCTGCTGTTGCGATGGGCAACCCTACCGGACATTCTTATAAGGTCGAATTCGTTTAGTGATCTTCGGTACCCATTACGCCTTTGAAATACAGGATTTCTTTTCGCTTCAATTAGTGCCATCAGAGCAAATGAAAAGAATTTTTATTAACAACCCTGTCAACAAACAGACTTCCGGAACTAAAAATAAATAAATATCTTTTATTGTCATATAAAACTGTCAAGGTTCTTCAATTACTGCAGTTTTTTCGTAAACTTTGTTTTCACTCGACTGCTGCCTGGATCTATTAAAAAGATTAATGTATCATTGAATACCATTTAATAGCTCTGCAAATAAATACAAAGATACAAAATAAATTTGTGTGTCCTTCCGTGTCACATAAATAATATAAAAATTAAAAAAAAAATCTTTTATGTTACGATGTAAAGCTGTTTGTGGAAATGATTCAGTGTTGTTTGTAAATATTTATCCATCTTATGATTTTTCTTCTTTCTTATATACATTCTAGGACATATTTCACATCGTCTTCGGGACCCAAACTAAGCAGAGCTTGTCATATGGGTTCCAGAATGCGTATAAACATACTAAGATAGTTTTTTTATTGTAAATAAATACATATTATACATAGAAACACGCAGAGCAATGCAAATATACATATTTTCAATGAGCGGGAATCAAACCCGCGACCTCTGACTTAGCAGACGAATACTTTACCGCTACGCCACAGAGGTCGTAAAGCTAAAGATTGTTCTTTGGAATTCGGGATCCTCTCTCCTATAACTTCATTATTTGCTTTATTTTTGCATTTAGGAAACTGGCGTTTGAACCCACAACCCAGGGAGGATAGCCTGTGCTAAAGACTTGCTTGTCAATCAGTCAGCTTGCTCGTGAAGTTAGCTCGGTCCCCGAAGATCTTACTAGGGTCGACCATGACAGAAAGATAGAGTGCATTGTACCCCATCTTTCTGTTAAGGATGGTGGTTACGGGTATATTAGCTCGCCACAAATTTGCATCAGTTCAACTCAAGCTGGTTTGGGTATCAGGCACCTTCGTACCCCTGTCGTATACTCTGAAAACCAACGCTGTCATGTTATCCGTATGGCACCATCTGAGAGGCAGCCCAATTCTGTGCGGATATGGCGTATATCGGCGTTATAATTTTATAACTGCACTTTAGTTTTTATTGTTAGTAATTTTGTTGATTTTCTTTTGTTTAGTTTTTTTTGTGTTCAGCTTTAGTATTTTGTATTTCTTTTTTTTGTATTAATGTGTATGCCTAAGTATATACTATTTAATTAGTGCCATGTAATGTTACTATGCGTACAAGAATTATTTTTTCTTTCTTTCTCTCATCTTGCTTTATTTCTTTGTTTTTTTTTAATGCAAATCGAAAGCTGCCTCATTCTTTAAAGTAGTGCCCTGCCTGAGTCTGTGATTCCGGAAAGCTATAACCTGGGAGTCTTCAAGTCAGTAGGTTGCTTCTAGGCAAGCGTGCTCCATCCGTATCACATACCAACAGGTGAGGTAGGGGTCAGACACGGGCCTAAGGACTATAAAAAAATACACAAAGGATAAGTTTGAGGAGTTCGCTTTCAGTATAGCTTGTTTAAACCACGTTGAAGCTGGTGAAGTAGAATGTAAGTGTCACCCCATTTCTTTCTATAAGTACGTACTACACAACTAAGGAATAGGGTTGCATACCTGAGTATTTCATATTAATTTCAACTTGATCCAAAAGGTCTTGGCATACAAACAGACGGATAACGAAATCATTTTTATAGGGGTTCCTTTTCAGGACGGAACCCTAAAACTGATGATCTATGATCGTAATAAGCGCAAACATATGCCATGTGTGACCTATGAACAGGAAATATTTTACTTCCTTTTTTAAAATATAATTGCAAAACGACACACTGTTCCTTTAAAAAAAAGTGATAGGTGCATCTTACATAACCCTTTCACCGCTGCTCGGTCACAACATCCGCAAAACTAATGATGAAGTGACCGAAGTTTATTTTCATTCTGTTATTAATTACTGTGATGATTTGTATCTGTCAAAACTTTTCGACGTGAACGTCTTTGTAAAGGATAAAGGACCGTGCGATGTGGCCGCGATAAATTATTTTAACCGAGTTAATTGCGTGTGGATACTTAATATTTACGAGTTTAGTTTATTGATTTGTGCACGTACTTATTAATGGTGAAAGGTGTATATTTTGAAATGGGACGTCGGTAACGTTTGGGAAATTTCAAATCGAATCAGCGACAAACTTTGTAGGGTCAATTTGGAATAAAAGAGTAAGTATCCATGACGAGATTTGAACTAGCGGATATTCCTTTGTAAAGATAATACTCTTCCAACTCAGATTCCTGGACCCGTCATGTTCTAAACGATTTAGATAGTGATAAAATAAGTACCTATTTTTCTGTGCGGTAATCTCCTCGGATTTCTGCACAGCAGGACAGGTTAAAACCGAACCGACTAAATCCGCACGCCATATTGCCCCCGGAGAAGGGGGGTGCGCAGTGCACCGCTGCCCACTCTGGGAAGTACCCTTTTTTTTTTTTTTTTTTTTTTCGTGCGGAAATCCCCGACTGACCCTGGGCCATCTCGACTGACCCTGGGCCATCTCAACTCTGGGAAGTACCCAGAGAGTAATTTTTACTCTTTGTGACGAAAGTACGGACAAATAATACCCTACGCCATCTATGAAAGATACGTGAGACTTCTACAAACCAAAGGTAATCCTAAATCGTATTATGAAAGTTCTAAATTTGACTGATTACTGTTATAAATACATCTTCAGTGGTTTCCCAACATTTGGACTGAAAAGTTTTATTATTATAACAACCTTTACTATACTATACCTTTACTACTTATATTATGATGATCAAGACATAGGGCTGTTCTCCATCCAACAGTAAAAACTCAGCCTATGAAGAGTTTTCAACTGACAGCAATAAGCTCAGCTATTTTGAAAATATATAAAATAGACTTTACCTTTTTGATACTAGACCTTACGATCGAGAGGTCTTGGTTCGAATCCTAGCCATCACACTTCTGACGTGAACCCACTCCTAACATAAGCAATTTAGCTTAACTGGAGGGGTTAACAGGGATACTAGTGAATTCCGTTACTAGTACCTCTTTTCGGGTGGAAATTCCTTCGGATACCCCCCCCCCCCCGCCGGCCAGCGGTGGTTGTTATGTCGGGCTTGAACCGACTGAAACCTCACGCCGTCTCGGGTCTTCAGATCCGGGGTGTAAGGTTGCCCATAGAGCATATCCCTTGCACCCCGACTGACCGTAGGCCATCTCTGGTTTCCAGTTGACCGCCTCGGGTTTGGGAACCATGGTGTCCCCGTCTAGCCCCGGTTTTGGGGAGGGGTGCTAGTCGCCCAACCGTCCCAGCCTGCTTCTGCTGGGGTCACAGACGGCCTCACCTGCCACAGGCCTGCGCTCTTGTGGGACAGAGATCGTTAAGCCGGCGCCTGAGTCGCTTGCGACGCGCGGCGAGCATGTTGCGGGCTCGGCGGGCCGGAAGAGTTCTAAATCTCTCCCGGGCGCGCTCCGCCATCTCCTTCGCGAGCATTACATGCTCGCAGAAGGAGGCGGCGCGGCGGCGGCCCACGCGCTCCGCATCATTGCCGCAATCATGCTGCCCGGTTACTAGTACCTACAATTAAATGCTACATGAATGATTTTGACACACTATAGAGTAAAAATTGTATTATATTAGATCGAATTGTATCATCACTTCATAGTATAAAACAAAGTTGCTTTCTCTGTCTCTATGTCCCTATATCCCTATGTATGCTTAAATCTTTAAAACTACGGAATGGATTATGATGCGGTTTTTTTAATAGACAGAGTGATTGAAGAGGAAGGTTTATATGTATAATATCATCCATTGCACCCGTGCGAAGTCGGGGCGGGTCGCTAGTTGACCATAATTTAATTCTATTATTGGATGTAACTCTGTAACAGATATGTTTTAAGTTTTACTTACAAGATAAATGCAATGAAATAAAATAAAAAGTTAGGTATTATACATTAGGGCACGCCGCAATGCCGCCGTAAGGCCCATCATGGAGGATTGGCTAGAGAGGCGACACGGAAGCCTCTCGTACCGACTGACGCAGGTGATCTCCGGGAAGGGGTACTTCGGGGACCACCTGCATCGGATCAGGAAGGAGCCAACGCCTGAGTGTCATCACTGCGACGCGAGCGAGGACTCAGGGCTGCACACGCTGGCGGACTGCCCGGCGTGGGAGGCGCTGAGGCGTGACCTCGTGGCAGCCATCGGGGTGGGAGTCCTCTCGCTCGGCAGCATGATTGCGGCAATGGTGCGGAGCGCGAGCGCGTGGGCCGCCTAACGATACGCCTAAGGTGGCTTAACGACCTCCGTCCTCCATGAGCGCAGGCCTGGGGGTGGCGGGTGAGGCCACCTGTCACCCCAGCAGAAGCAGGCCGGGACGGTGGGGCGACTAGCGCCCCTCCCCCAAACCGGGGCAAGACGGGGACACCGTGGTTCCCAAACCCGAGGGGGCCATCTCGAAACCGGAGATGGCCCAGGGTCAGTCGGGGTGCGAGGGATATGCTCTATGGGCAACCTTACACCCCGGCGTCTGTTCAAGCCCGACATAACCGCCCCCGCTGGCATGCGGGGGGGTATCCGAAGGGATTTCCGCACGATAAAAAAAAAAAAAAGGTATTATACATTAAATATTAAAAGAAACTGCATAATAAGATCCAAAATAATATACTTAATTAAAATAAAATTGTTCATCAATCCTAACGCAAGCAATTATTTGACTTAGCTGGAGATGTTAGGGAGAATGTTAGTAAATTCGGGTTAACCGACTGATATTCCTTAAAAAAATGTGCTCCTTAACTTATCTGAAAAATTAACTCTATGTTACTCATGGATGGACGGGCAAAATTACTTATTGTTATAATCTGTCATATTGTAGTACATAGCTTCTTTATACCTATACGTTCTTTTAAATAATAATGTTGAACCTTTTTTGAACCTTTTTAACGAGTGTTTTTTCTGTATCTTTTAGTATCAATTGCTTCACTTTTTACATGCCAACTTTGGTGAAATACGCTGAGGTGCTTATTGTAATAATTGTATATTTTATTACCCAAATTGTAACGTTCCTATTTCGTGCAAATAAATTATTATCATTCATTCATTCATTTTTAATAATTATCTTAAGGCTCTGTTCAACTGAGAAATATTTCTTCATCTAAAAAGAACCTAACTCCGATTACGCAGTGTCGTTGACGTTCATCAATCAAATAGACCCATAATGCTTTAATAGCGTTCAGTCGCTATACTGAGCGATTAAAAACCGACTGAAATTTATAGGTATGTGTTGCCGGGGGTGTGTGTTGGGTAACCTCCTCGAGTGTCGCTCCGATTCCGATCCCGCTGCAGTCCGGGGGGAACGGAATCGGAGCGGCCGGTACACCCTGGGCGGCGGTCAATGGCTTCCCCTTCACCCCTTCATAGGGTTGGCATTGATCGTCGGCCAATACCCAACGTGGCGGGAACACATCGCTCTCCGTACTCCTCTGCTTTCAGAGGAGACAGGATGAGCGATGCTGTTAGTGGTGAGATGGCCCAGGGTCAGCCGGGGTGCGAGGGATATGCTCTATGGGTAACCTTACACCCCGGCGTCTGAAGACCCGAGACGGCGTGCGGTTTTAGTCGGTGCAAGCCCGACATAACCGCCCCCGCTGGCCGGCGGGGGGGGTATCCGAAGGGATTTCCGCACGATAAAAAAAAAAACAAAAAAGGTATTATACATTAAACATTAAAAGAAACTGCATAATAAGATCCAAAATAATATACTTAATTAAAATAAAATTGTTCTAAGATAATCTACCTTTTTTTTTTTTTTTTTTATCGTGCGGAAATCCCTTCGGATACCCCCCCGCGTGCCAGCGGGGGCGGTTATGTCGGGCTTGAACCGACTAAAACCGCACGCCGTCTCGGGTCTACAGACGCCGGGGTGTAAGGTTGCCCATAGAGCATATCCCTCGCACCCCGACTGACCCTGGGCCATCTCCGGTTTCGAGATGGCCCCCTCGGGTTTGGGAACCACGGTGTCCCCGTCTTGCGCTAGTCGCCCCACCGTCCCGGCCTGCTTCTGCTGGGGTGACAGGTGGCCTCACCCGCCACCCCCAGGCCTGCGCTCATGGAGGACGGAGGTCGTTAAGCGACCTCCGGCGCCTGAGTTGCCTGCGACGCGCGGCGAGCAAGTTGCGGGCTCGGCGGACCGGGAGAGTTCTAAGTCTCTCCCGGGCGCGCTCCGCCACCTCCTTCGCGAGCATTAATAATTAAGTTTATCAAACTATTCGTCTCGCCAAACTCTGTGCTGTGCCCGACAGGGTCCCTAATTGTAACTTAATTTTAATTTATTAATTAAAATTAGCGAAATGTGAAAAATAGCACCTCATCTAGTTCTACGTGATTTGTATACAGACTAAATAGCACCATTTTCTCGAAACCTCCTTTTCTAATTTAGGTTCTAGCATCTCAATTATCACAACAGTAACAGATATTAACTAATATCTGTTACTGTTGTGATAATTGAGATGCTAGAACAGGTACTAGTTAAAACTAACGCTTACTGCGATACTAAGTTGGTAACAGGTAAAATCTCTGCGAAGTATGAAATAACACCTCTTAGAATATTTCACTTAGAAAATACGATACTAGATACATTTATCGAACTATTACGACTACGGTAATTGATACAGCTGTTAATTTATGTATTGAGATAAAGATTATCTTACTTTGTAAGTTAGGACTGGAACACACATGCGACTATTAAAATCTGCGTTTGATAATTTAGTCGCATTTCGAAAACTGGATGCGGCATCCCAACGTAGCATCAGCAACACATACCTTTTTTTTTTTTTTTTATCGTGCGGAAATCCCTTCGGATACCCCCCCGCCGGCCAGCGGGGGCGGTTATGTCGGGCTTGCACCGACTAAAACCGCACGCCGTCTCGGGTCTTCAGACGCCGGGGTGTAAGGTTACCCATAGAGCATATCCCTCGCACCCCGGCTGACCCTGGGCCATCTCACCACTAACAGCATCGCTCATCCTGTCTCCTCTGAAAGCAGAGGAGTACGGAGAGCGATGTGTTCCCGCCACGTTGGGTATTGGCCGACGATCAATGCCAACCCTATGAAGGGGTGAAGGGGAAGCCATTGACCGCCGCCCATGGTGTACCGGCCGCTCCGATTCCGTTCCCCCCGGACTGCAGCGGGATCGGAATCGGAGCGACACTCGAGGAGGTTACCCAACACACACCCCCGGCAACACATACCTATAAATTTCAGTCGGTTTTTAATCGCTCAGTATAGCGACTGAACGCTATTAAAGCATTATGGGTCTATTTGATTGATGAACGTCAACGACACTGCGTAATCGGAGTTAGGTTCTTTTTAGATGAAGAAATATTTCTCAGTTGAACAGAGCCTTAAGAATATTATTAAAAATGAATGAATGAATGATAATAATTTATTTGCACGAAATAGGAACGTTACAATTTGGGTGATAAAATATACAATTATTACAATAAGCACCTCAGCGTATTTCACCAAAGTTGGCATGTAAAAAGTGAAGCAATTGATACTAAAAGATACAGAAAAAACACTCGTTAAAAAGGTTCAAAAAAGGTTCAACATTATTATTTAAAAGAACGTATAGGTATAAAGAAGCTATGTACTACAATATGACAGATTATAACAATAAGTTATTTTGCCCGTCCATCCATGAGTTACATAGAGTTAATTTTTCAGACAAGTTAAGGAGCACATTTTTTTAAGGAATATCAGTCGGTTAACCCGAATTTACTAACATTCTCCCTAACATCTCCAGCTAAGTCAAATAATTGCTTACGTTAGGATTGGGTTCACGTTCGTAATGTAATGGCCAGTATTCGAACCCGGGACCTCTCGACCGTAAGACCGTCTACTTAGTCCTTAACTGGAGGTTAAGGACTAAGTAGACGGTCTTATACTTAGTTACCGACTCTTGGGCGAACAAATATGGGCTACTTACGATGGTATTGCGCTCACATGAGTAAAGTACTTCGTAAACTCAATGAGCTCAAGTTATTTTCCTTCACAACGTGTAATTTGTAGAAGGTATAATGGATTTGCGTGTAATATAAAGGCTTGAATTAATTATGGCAGCTATAGAATGTTAAGTTAATTGAAGGTCATTACGCTCTTAATTAAGCCATTGAAATTTCAACGCACGAAACTGAATAATGAAGGTATAAAAGTTGTTTGATGTGATTATTGATCGTATGATAAAATATTTGAATCATGGATGTAGCTATCTGTACATTCTCTCATGGCCTCTGTGGCGTAGCGGTAGTGCATTCGACTGCTACTTCAGGGGGCGCGGGTTCGATCCCGCTCAGTGCAAATATTTGTATGCATGAATATGTCTATTTGCATTGGTCTGGGTGTTTCTATACATAATATGTATGTATTTACAAAAAAAAATGTATATAAGTATGTTTATCCGCATTCTGGAACCCATAACACAAGCTAGTTAAACTATGCTTACTTTGGGTCTAGAAAGCGCTGTGTAGAATGTCGTAGAATATTTATTTATTCTTCTAATACGTGGGGCGCACTATAAGTTTCCGGAATGAATATGAAAAAATACTATTAAAGGTACAAAATTAATTTATTGTTTTTCAAAATAATCTCCCTTGGCGTCTATGCACTTTTTCATTCGATCAAACCAGTTTTGAAAACTTTTGTGCCACTCCTCTGTGGTGACCTCTGAAACGTGTTTTTCATACTCCTCGACAGCCTCTTCTGGTGATGAAAATCGTTGGCCACGTAATTGGTTCTTAATTTTTGGGAACAGATAAAAGTCACAAGGTGCCAGGTCGGGACTGTATGCAGGATGACTCATGAGTTCTACATTTTTCGCCTTCAAAAAGTCGTTTGTCTGTCTGGCCGTGTGAGAACTAGCATTGTCGTGGTGCAGGATGATACGGCGTTTACGGTTATTTTTACGGAGTTCGTCAATAACTTCCGGCAAACAAATGGTCGTGTACCAGTCACTATTCACAGTACGACGATTTTCTAAAGCAACAGTAGCCACGTGTCCAGTTTTATTAAAAAAAGAAGCAATCATCCGCTTAGATGCACTTTTCACGCGCGCCACTTTGGTTGGTTTCGGCTCATCTTGAAAGACCCATACGCTCGATTGCTGCTTTGTTTTGGGATCGTAGCAATAAATCCATGTTTCGTCACCTGTTACTATGTCCCACACCAAATTTGACGCACCTTCGTTGAATCTGGTAAGCATGGCACTGCACCAAGTGACGCGGTCCGTTTTTTGATCCTCGGTCAAGTTATGTGGGATCCACCGCGAGCACAGCTTTCTCACACCCAAATGTTTGTGTAGGATTGATTGTATTTGACTCATGCCTATTTCTAAGGATGCGCGAATTTCATGGTAGGTCACATGCCTGTCTGTTTCAATCATACGGCGCACAGCATCGATGTTTTTGTTGGTCACAGCGGTGGACGGCCGACCATCGCGAGATTCGTCACTGAGATTGATACGACCACGCTTGAATTCTGCAAACCAGCTATAAACAGTTGTCTTGCATGGAGCTTCATCGCCAAAAGCTGTTTCAAGCCGAGCGATGCTCTGTTGAGCCGTCAAATTACACTTAAAATCGTAGAAAATCATACTACGAAAATTTTCCCGAGTTAAATCCATGTTGATGCAGACACACAATTTTTTAAATGGCGCCACAAGGTAAAAACAAAAGACAGTCAGATGAAACAAACTGTATTCTACAGCCAAAGAGTTCTATTTTCAAATGTTGTAATAAATTTTTAAATATTGTTTATGTAAGTGGCCAGTTCCGGAAACTTTTAGTGTAACCTATGTACCATAAATGACAAAGTTTGGATATGATCATGATCAAACGGCTGAACGGATCTGGCTGGATTTTGGTACAGGGATAGATAATAGTCGGGAATAACATATAGGCTATATATTTTTTATCTCTGGAATAGATTCCTATGGATTGCGAGAACGGTATCAGTATTGTGGCAAAAATACTGCAGTCAGTGTTTAGGTTTCCTGGCAATTTTTTCTTTGAACTTTTAAGTCATCAATCATACAGTTTTGTGGGCAGGCCTATAAAAATATTTCAGAACCAGTTTAAGAATAATTTCAGTAATATTTGCTAACAGTTTTTGAAGTTTAATTCCAACAGGGAAATTACGAGGTTTCGTCAGCGGCGGTGGCGTAAAACTTTTCGCAATACGAGAAAGTGAATACCGAAAATAATACTGACTGAAAGAAATTACTTTTTTTAATATTGCTGGGTTAAAAGATTTTGAAATAAAATTATGCTGAGGATTTAAAAAAAAATGAGTTACTCATATGCTCACGTGTCGGCTAATACGGAAGCCCGTGTTCACATTATGGTTGATTATTCGAAATAAGGGGGCAGAAAGACTGGCGTCGCAAATAGTTACTTCATTATCTTATCCTTTCGAGGGCTTACCCGGGGTGCCCGGTAATGAACACTTGGGGAGGACACCGTGTGGTTTAAGTCGGTCCGATTCCGACACGTCCACCCCATCGTCAGCACCGATGGGGCGAAGCTCGTGGGGGTTTCCACACACAATTCGGACCGCGTTAGCATTCGCCTCTGCGTCTGTATTAAATGGTATTAACACAGACAAACTCACGGGCAAAAGCTACATACTCATACGATTGATGCAAGAGACAGCTTGGCGTATTCTCGATAGACGCAGAGGAGTCAGAACACGTAAACAGCAGTCATTTATAGCAGAAAATGACACTGGAATTTGTTTATTATACTGGCAAAGTTGCCAATGTGTACGGATTTATTGATCTATAGTCAGCTAACCTCCACTCCCTGCCACTTACACTAAAATATTCCAATAAAACAAGATTCTGTATATAAGTACACACTGTAAATATTTATAACCGAATACATTGATATTTTTATTGTATTGTCTTTCATCATCGTCCCGGCATAATTCCCAGTTGTTGGCAAAACTTCCACTATGGTGTCCAGGAGCCGCTTTTCTACTGTTTCCCTTTCACTTTGCGCGGTCTTTGACGTGCGTGACAATGAAATCAGATTAGAGAGAGAGAGGGAGAGATTCAATTATACTGGATTACCTTGTTGATATGTTTTTTTTTATTATTACCTACCCACTGCAAATTTAATTATTTTGTGTTATGTTCTAACTACTAAACTGAATATCGATGAAAATGAGCATGTAACTTATATTATAATAATAATAACAAAAAATGTCATTATCATCATCATTACCGCGTTTGTGATGATTCTGGTATTGGTTACACTCAAAGCCTCCAATACGTTAGAGACTTTATAACTGATTAGGTAGGTATATCAATCCTTTTGTTCTAAACGTCACTGCAAAACTATTCACAGTCACCCATACACAATTAGCTTAAAACTTTGGTTTATAATCGATTCTTTAAGATAATCACTTTCTTAGTTTATTGTAATGTAGCAGTCATTTGTAAGTTTATCACTGTTAGAATTAGTATTACTTAATCTCACTTTCTACTGCTTTTCACTTTACTATGCCGCTATTTACTAATTAAACGGAATAAAAATACACGGGAGCACTCGAAACACGACCGTACCTAGCTACGGCAGGGGGAGGGGGATCCTATAATAACATTAATGACATCATAACGTACAATACCCGCCTTTTTATTTGGCACGTCGGAAACAAGAGAGAGGGTTTGGCTAAGGTTGGCTTGCTTTGATTTTTTAAAGCAAGCAATATATAGAACTATACCACGGCGCATATCGTTCAAAACCGAGATTATAGTTTTAATATTTCATGAAAACAATAAGTTTCAAGTACTCTATTAAGATATCTAACTGTCACAGACAGTGACAGTTAGATATCGTATATATATATGTACGAGACAACGCTTTTCAAAGCCGAAGCAAGATGATCTTAGCCGGACTCTCACTTTTATTCCCGGAGTACCAAATAAAAAACAGGGTACTGTAAGTAGATGCACCTGGGGGTCTAGACGAAGTGACATTCTTCAAGTGGAATCGTTTCGAAGCGAACCTTCAAAAGTCATAAATGTATGGGAGAGCTCTTTCGGACTGAATTTAGACAGTACAATACTTCGACATGTAGCGATCTTCGAAAATACATAGATCCACAAGTCATTGCTTCGACAGACAATTATTAGACAACACACACCTTCGAATTACCACTACTTCGACAGACGATTATTCGACAGACAATACTTAGACAAGACACATCTTCGAATGACCACTAGTTTGACAGATTTTTATAACATTCTCCCAAAATAATGTGGTTTTGGCGTTGGGGTCACAGTTCTTACCAAACCCAGAAGCTATGTTGAATATACTGCAACAAACTGGTTCTAAATCAAGCTAAACTTGTACTGTGGATATGACAACGGTTTTGGGAGAATGTTAAAAAAATCTGTCAAACTGGTGGTCATTCGAGGATGTGTCTTGTCTAAGTATTGTCTGTCTGTCATGGGAGAGACATTATTTGTCGATATGTCACGTGTAACAAAATAATGGCAATCTCATATGCAATGCAATTTCGGACTTTTGAAGGTTCGCTTCGAAGCGATTCCACTAATAGAATGTCACTTTATCTACAGGCCCTGTCATCATCGCTTCTAATTAAGAATACGCTTCTTGTAAGGTTATGTCATAAATATTATTCTGACTTAGTTTGCTCAAACTTGTCACATCTTCTTATTAAGTTGTCAATAACTTTAGAATATTCATATTGTTAAGTAGTTTACACATCGATGCGTTCGGAAAATCCACAATAGGTTACGTTCAGTTTCAATTTGTGTATTATGTGTAGGTACTTTAATTCAATTGGGCTACACGATTGTGAAGTTCATGTCACGTCACAAAAATAAGATCCAGGTAATAATCTATTATATAAAACAAAGTCGTGTTAGTGATGACCGGAATGAACTCAAGAACGGGTGGTTGCCGGTTCAGCTAGAAACCTTTTAAAGCCGGAAGATGGTTTGGTAGCCGGAAGGTAAAAATATTTTCTAGAGCAATTATAGCAAAATATCACGAGATACTGGCGCAGGTCTTTCACTTGGGGTTAGGATAAGTTTAAGCTTTGGGTGTAACCAATACCAGAATCATCACAAACGCGGTAATGATGATGATAATGACATTTTTTTGTTATTATTATTATAATATAAGTTACATGCTCATTTTCATCGATAATCAGTTTAGTAGTTAGAACATAACAAAAAATAATTTAATTTGCAGTGGGTAGATAATAATAAAAAAATACATATCAACAAGGTAATCCAGTATAATTGAAGCTCTCCCTCTCTCTCTCTAATCTGATTTCATTGTCACGCACGTCAAAGACCGCGCAAACTAAAAGGGAAACAGTAGAAAAGCGGCTCCTGGACACCATAGTGGAAGTTTTGCCAACAACTGGGAATTATGACGATGATGAAAGACAATACAATAAAAATATCAATGTCGGTTCGGTTATAAATATTTACAGTGTGTACTTATATACAGAATCTTGTTTTATTGGAATATTTTAGTGTAAGTGGCAGGGAGTGGAGGTTAGCTGACTATAGATCAAATTGTTTCTCCCCTTCACCCAGTGGGTTCTATACCCGATGAGGCTACTTCCACACCACCAGTTAAATCTCTTGTTATGGTACCCACGGACTATAACGAAGTTTTTCAGTTGACTATGGGCCTAAAAGAAAATTGTGCTGTTGGCACCGATCAAATATCAAGCAAAATTCTTAAGAGATATGCTCATATCCTTAATCCTATCATAACCCATGTATGTAATCTGGCCATATCATCAGGATCGTTTCCACGTGCTTTCAAGTGTGCACTCATTAAACCTATTTACAAGCAGGGTGACAAAGACTGTGTGGCCTATTATAGACCCATCTCAATACTCCCCACGCTTTCTAAAATCTTAGAGCGTATAATGAACAATCGATTAGTTAAGT
The DNA here is from genome assembly GCA_946251805.1 of Cybosia mesomella. Lineage (NCBI taxonomy): Eukaryota > Metazoa > Arthropoda > Insecta > Lepidoptera > Erebidae > Cybosia > Cybosia mesomella. The sequence goes on from OX276409.1 coordinate 18,818,235, forward strand.
TTTTAGAAAATAACAATGTTCTTTCACCTCGTCAATTTGGTTTCCGGCAAGGTAAATCTACCAGTGATGCGGTGCACGAACTGGTCAGTTTAATAATTAACAAGTTGGATGACCGAAAGAAATGCATAACAGTGTTCCTTGATTTGGCAAAGGCCTTTGACACGGTCTCTGTGCCGCATTTACTACTCAAAATGGAAAAAATTGGCGTGCGAGGTATTCCACTAAAACTATTTCAGAATTACCTCTCTCACAGAAGACAAAGAGTCAGAATAGATAACCATCTCAGCAATGAACTTCTTGTAAACTTTGGAGTGCCCCAGGGAAGTATATTGGGGCCGACTTTATTCTTGATCTACATCAATGATCTTTGCCTGCAGCAGCTGGGGAATGGTAGAGTTATAACTTTTGCCGACGACAGTGGATTGTTTTTTAGTGGTAACAACTGGGGCGAACTGTTTGTGACTGGTTACAGAGCAATGTATTAACACTTAATGTCTCAAAAACAAAATACATTGCCTTTGCTCTTAAAATTAATACGTTACCCCCACCAACACTCTCAATCAAATCACACATGTACGGGTCAAGACATAGTCAGTGTTCATGCCCTTCTCTTCAAAGAACCGACACCATTAGGTATTTGGGCGTCATTGTGGACCAACAACTGAGCTTTCGGCCACATGTGGACATACTAGTCACCAGATTAAGAAAACTCATTTACATCTTCAAGTCACTAAAAACGTTGCCAAGAAACAAGTGATTAGGATGGTCTATGAAGGATTATGTCAGTCACTTGTTGACTATTGCATCATCTCTTGGGGAGGTGCAGCCAAGACTCATGTGATTGAAGCAGAAAGGGCGCAACGCGCAATTCTTAAGGTTGCTGCGGGGCTTTCTTTCAGATTTCCAATAGGTCAGTTATATGAGAAGTGGAACGTGCTGACTGTGAGACAATTATTTGTATTGCACATTGTACTCAAAAAACATGCGCAATTGGTATATGATCCAGAAATGCTGAAGGATAAACGTCGTAATGCGCTCCTTCATTGTTGCGTACAAGCCGGTCACATAGCTTTTTCTGCTATCTATACAATAAGATTAACAGCAGGCTTAACATCTACCCGCTTCCTAAATTTAAGTGTAAACAAAAAATTATCTAGTACCTCAAAACTCTCAATTATGATGTCACGGAGAGATTGTTGCTCATGACAATATAGGACACATGTGATTTAACGAGTACTTTTACGTCCCAAATTGTGGCTTAGCTTCTTGATCCTACGTTCCCGCCAGCCCTTAGTATTGTACTATTATGATCAGTGCTAACACTAATAACCTCACCTCTCATACTCACACACACGCCCTAACCACTACACGCATAACACACCCCTGTTTACGTCTGCATTTTTTTATGTTTTTTATGTTTTATTTTATTTTATTTTAACCATTTTTATTATTGTACCTTTTCTAAGCGTATTTTATTTCACCTGCTTGCTCTCTCTTGCTTATTGTTATAATTGCATAAATAAGTGTATTCAAATATGTCATGCTATCCGCAACTGCAACGTGGGGCCTGGTGACTTGTAACACAGGTCTTTTAGACCCATAATAGGCACCCGCTCTTACAATGTGTTTTATATTATCCTACCTAATATACCTATAATACCTAAGTATCCTATCATACTTGTATACCCATTGTAAAATAAATAAATAAATATATAATAATAATAATAATAGGATATTTTGTTAATGCCGTCCTTCACAGTGGGAGAACTCGGCGTGGAGCGGGAGTTTGGTTGTTCTCTTTTTTAAGAAGGGTGATAAGACCCTCGTTAAAAACTACAGACCCATCACACTCCTGAGCCACGTCTATAAGCTATTTTCACGAGTGGTCACGAATCGTCTCGCCAGGAGACTCGACGAGTTCCAGCCACCGGCACAGGCTGGGTTCCGCGGAGGATATGGCACCATAGACCATATTCACACAGTGAGGCAGATTATACAGAAGTCCGAAGAGTATAATCAGCCCCTGTGTCTTGCTTTTGTGGACTATGAAAAGACATTTGACTCCGTCGAAACTTGGGCTGTTCTGGAATCCTTACAGCGATGTCAAGTAGACTATCGTTATGTCGAGGTGCTGAGATGCCTTTACCAAGCCGCCACTATGAGTGTCCAAGTACAGGGTCAGCAGTCTAAACCCATCCAAAGAGGAGTGAGACAGGGGGATGTCATATCCCCGAAACTGTTCACGAGCGCATTGGCAGATACACGTATGTTTAAGACGCTGGACTGGAAAGGTAAGGGCATAAATATAAACGGCGACTACATCTCATACCTGCGATTCGCTGATGACATAGTCTTAATGGCGGAGTCGCTAGAGGAGCTAACCCAGATGCTGGACGGCCTAGCTTCAGCCTCGCGACGCATCGGTCTTGGCATGAATTTGGATAAAACCAAAGTCTTGATCAATGGCCACATTGGCCACCTTCTTGAAATTGTTTCTGAGTACACTCACCTCGGGCAGATTGTGCAGTTGGGTAAAAACAATTTTGAGAAGGAGGCCAAGAGGAGGATCCAGCTAGGCTGGGCAGCGTTTGGGTCTTCTCGTCATCCATACCACAGTGTTTGAAAACGAAAGTTTTCAATCAGTGCGTCCTACCAGTAATGACCTACGGAGCTGAGACATGGACACTCACGGTAGGGCTGGTCCACCAGTTCAAAGTCGCTCAGCGTGGTATGGAAAGAGCTATGCTCGGAGTTGCTCTGAAAGATAGGATTCGTAATGAATACATCCGACAGAGAACCAAGGTTATCGACATAGCTTAAAGAATAAGCAAGCTGAAGTGGCAGTGGGCCGGCCATATCTCGCGAAGAACCGACAACCGCTGGGGTAAACCTTGAGTGGAGATCGCGACTCGGCAAACGTAGTGTAGGACGCCCTCCGGCCAGGTGGGATGACGATCTGCGAAAGACTGCTGGCAGATGCTGGATGCGGCAAGCTGAAGACAGGGCGCTATGGCGCTCATTAGGGGAGACCTATGTCCAGCAGTGAACTAGAATAGGTTGATGATGATGATGATGATGATATTTTAGGTACTTACCTAATTCGGGACGCCGGGGTGACTAGCCCCTCCCCCCACCCACTGGGGCAAGACAGACGGGGATACCGTGGTTCCCAAACCCGAGGGGGCCACCTCGGAACCGGAGATGGCCCAGGGTCAGTCGGGGTGCGAGGGAAATGCCTTATGGGCAACATTACACCCCGGCGTCTGAAGAGCGGTTTTAGTCGGTTCAAGCACGATATAACCTGGCCGGCGGAGGGTAACCGAGGGGATTTCCGCATGAAAAAAAAATACAGAACTAATATGGATAGAGCATTCCTCTCATGAAGTGAATCAACTCTAGCAGCTGCTCAAAACGACCTGACTATCAGGTTAATAACTCTAAAGAGCGACTAACCATATTAGTATCATAACTTATATGGATAGAGCATACCGCTCATGAAGTGTAGCAACTCTAGCAGCTGCTCAAAACGACCTGACTATCAGGTTAATAGCTCTAAAGAGCGACTAACCATATTAGTATCATAACTTATATGGATAGAGCATACCGCTCATGAAGTGTAGCAACTCTAGCAGCTGCTCAAAACGACCTATCAGGTTAATATCTCCAAAGAGCCACTATCTCTGTCCGCAGCTAAAGGAATTTCGATATTGCTTGTCTGAGGCATTGAGTCCACCATCTTTGAAGGAATTCGCGGACATGTGAAACTGCCGTTTCACCATTCCCACCAGACCAAGTCCATCGGTTCAAAAGAATCGAGAGATCGAAAAATCTTAACTGTAGTACTTCCCAGTTTAATTTTGAGTGAAAAAAGTAAAGTATAACTACCGTAATTATTTATTAGATCTTTAGAATCGATTTGTATGAAAGTGAGTGAGTAAAATTCCTAGAATCATAAATCCATTCGGTTCCATCGAAATACTAGAAATAAACCTGAACACAAGACGTGAAGTACTATCATGTGGTCGAGTTCCCGTGCCAGCTTGGCTCGTTGTAAAAAGGGAAAATCAATACTTATTTATTATTGGCTATCGACGTTTTTGTCATTAAACTGCTCGGAATATATATGTATTTCTTTTTCTTCGCCAATAGTTTCGAGACAGAAGCATTTTGTGATTCTTATTACGGTTTTATAAATATTTACTTTGCCGTGAGGTTCCCTGGTGAATTATAATATAGATTTGTGTGTTTTGTTGAGTTTCCGATTTTAAAGTAATATAGTAGGTAGATATTATGAAGGAACGCGGTTTGTTCTTCATCCGACACCTAAGAAGTATCTCTGCCCTAAGTAGCCTAGTGGGTCGCAGTCAAACATTTTAAATCAGGCAATGAAATCAAGGCACACGTTAGATGTCATTAATATATATACGGTCAATTGACATTGTCGAGAAAGATAAGCGAAACAGCTTTTAAAAACAAAATTGTTTCTAACATTTTGATCTTTATCCCCGCTCTGTAACGTACAATTTAGAAATGAAACTTAACAAGTGGTTGCCTGTTGAGTCATCTACGCAGCATGCGCGAAATTTGGTCGTAGATCTAATTAGCACTTCACTAAGTGGACTTAAAGGTTAAAATGTGAACAATTGTGTTTTAAAAAGTCGCTTAGCTATTGTCGCAGTGGTGTAAATTCAGTCATAGTGCCATACTGACCAAGTTCCAGGTGAGTTTAGCTTAGACCTATTTTTTGTGTTAGTTTAGTTCTTAGTTAGTTAGTTAGTATCTTAGTTAGTATCGTTTGGATCTTGGTGGGATACACACTACACCAATAATCGCGCCTTTTTTGCGTGGAGGTTATCTTGTACTTTATGACCCTTAATAATTTAATACGATGTATCACAATGTTAAAAAAATAAAGAATGTACCGATTAAAATAGTTAATTACAAAGCGGCGATAGCCCAGTGGTATACGTAACGGACTGCCGAGACGAGGTCTCGAGTTCGATCCCAGGTCGCCCCGGGCACACACTCTGACTTTTCGTAGTTATGTGTGTATTTAAAATGTTTATTATCGCTCGCTTAGTAATGTGCCCGGTAGATGGCAATTGGCTCGCCCCCTATTAGATTGGGACTTAAACATAACTGGCGAATCGTGGTTGTGTAAAACACCTCTGCCTACCCCTTCGGGGATACAGGCGTGAAGTTATGTAATGTTATTGCATTGGTCCAATATGCGCCAAAAGTGTCCAGAGATTATCTATATTATAACAAAAAGTGTAAGCAAACGACGGTAGTTCAATGTTCTGATAATAGTTTTAGTATACTGTGGTAAACATTGGCTTACGTTGGCCCAACAGTACAGCCAGCAGTAGGAATTTTCTTGGTGTTCTAAAAATGCTAATATTCTTTTATTGTAGTGGTTTACGGTCTCTTACATAACGGGCTAAACATAGGCAAGTATGAAGTTCCTCTCACAGGTTGACGTCTCGACTTTACATTTATAATCAAAACAATAACTGACCATAAGTTCTGCTGGAAGCCGATTACTTAAACTTAGACTAAATTAATTTCTTTCAATCCTAATTAATTTATCAGATAAACAAATACAAATAATATACACACATCTTTATTTATAAACAACGACACTTCACTCCATTGAACACATCTATTCATAATATAAAGAAACTAACGGACTATGAATAACAAAATTACAATCATTGAACAAATATGTTCAGACAATACCGAAAATAACGATAGAAATTATTGTAACGATTAATATGCCGCCCAAACGAAACGGAATACACTCAAATGAGCGGAACAAGAACGCTTCGAACAAAAGGGACATCCTGACGCCTACCTATATAGATACTCATATTATTAATTTTTAACTTATGAAACATTCGAAATATAACTCTATCTGTATGACTATAAAGGCGTTGTACACTGAAAATGTTATATTGCTGGCGAAATGGAACGTTCCTGTTGCCCGAAGCCAGTTGATTTCCAGCCAGTGCCGCGCGCGGCGCCACTGTTGAAGGTGGGCGTCGCTACGCTCTCCCGACATAAACCCGCGCTTTTTATTTTCGCATAGCGATAAAAATATTAAAAAGGAACAACACTCGAGTTTGATAATCGAACGTAAATTAATATTCAAGAAGTGATTCTAAAAACAAACGTAATTATTTATCTGTGTAGCATTTGTAATCGATTATCGTTTACAAAATACGATACAAAAATAGTGTTTATACGCATTTTACGGTGCAGATCGGTATGGCGGTCGCGTACTAAATATTGCGTGTATTTTCACCGAATAGACCAATTATTTCGCTACATCGAACAAGTGCGTAATGCGTTTTTATATGTGTTTATTTCAGCGGAATTTTCCCGTAATTGGTTGTCATATAAACCTAATTTGATTCAGAATTCGTTCCCGTTTGGTTCTGGATGTAAACATTATTGAATTTGTGTCTGTTGATATACGATGGTATCGATAGCTTTTTGTTTGTTTGTGTTTTATGAATCAGAGGCACATGGATATGTTAATTTGTTAGCGATAATAATATGATAATATTTACTTATTCCTTGCGTGTTTTCTCTACTTTTATCTTCACTTATTAATTTTCTTGATGCATTTGCATAAATATTTGTGTTTGAAGTGATTACTAGTGTAGTAACGTAAAATTGTACTTTCACTTTTCACCGTCTGGGATAGGTAGTATTCCTACCTATCCCACTATCTGCTTCTGTCCTTAAACATTTCACGAGCTACTTCTACTGTTATTAAATTTTGCCTTATAATTTTATTAAAATCCGTTGGAAAATATTGCCTTGCTCACTGTTACATCTTCAATTATGTTACGATTTACTTTTTACGTTTACGTTCGACTGCTAATTCAAAGGTTGTGATATTTGATTTCTACTCAGTGAAAATATTTGTACGTAAAATGTGTGAATACCTTTAATCTGGCTGTTTCTACGTATAATATGCATGTACTATCTGTTGCCTGCGGCTTCGCCAGCGTGCAATTCTGATTCCAGAGGTAAAAAGCCTATGTGTGATTTCAGACTATAATATATATCTCGGTACCAAATTTCCACCAGATACGTTCGGCCAAGCCTAATTGAGTAACAAACATCCAAACATTCAAATGTCCAAACTTACAAACATCTTCACAAACTTTCACATATATATTAGTAGGGATTAATATAATATCTAAGTATTTCAATTAAATTTGTCACTTCTCTTGCTCAAAAAGACCGTCATTGTGGCGTACCAGAGCGAAGAAAAAATAGCAATTCTTCCCCTAGGGGAAATAGTTTTTTTTTTAACTTTTGTGTGTCAAATGACAATGAGCCCACAAAAACGAAAAAGTCTTTAGTCATAAGTAGAATAATCATGAATAAAGACTCGACTTATTACTGTTTCATAAAAAAAACTTCATTTTAATTTTGAAAATGGAACTAAAATCGGCGATCTCTGGTAGAATGCATGCAATGTGTTGCGGCTACAGAAGAAACAAAAAAAAGACATTGGCGCGAAATCTTTATAATTTTTCTCTAATTGCAAATTGAATTGGTAGTGACCGTAATTAATTTTACAATAGTGAAAATGTCATCATCTAGTGAGAATGGAGACCCTAATTTACAAATAGAAGAGATAGGAAAAGAAATAATTTTCAATCTGTTGCCGACAAGGTCACAAAGCATTTATTTAAATACTTACGAAAAGTTAATAAAATAAACTACATATTTCATATTGTATTGGATTGTTTTATTTTCTCGCAATCGTAGTGAAAAGTATAGTGTAACACACGGCGCTAAAACCCATTAAAACTCGGTTTCTATTTACTCCCTCGCTAAAGCTCGGGAGTAAAACTACCTCGTATATAATGGGCTATTTTAGCTCCTTGTATAACAATCTACTATTTAAGCATTTTGTATGCTTATGTTTTTCTAGATCTTCTCTAAAAATCTTTTTTAGATCGGAAAAAAAAGAAAAACAACTTTTAAAAATGACTGTAAAGTTATTCACTTTTTCCGTAGTTCGCAAGAATTACGGTAGATGGCTCCAGCGTCGCCTTAAGAAGTATATAATATATCGGAGAATTTTGAATATCTGGGACGTGTCTAGATAGCTCAGCTGGTCAGAGCATTCCCCCTGTAAGGGACTGGTCGCGGGTTCAAGTCCCGTTCTAGATGTTCTCTTTTTCCTATCTAAATCTTTAGAAAAAAAAAATCTAAGTATGTTCAGCGTAAAGCTATATGTTACTTTGGGTCCAGATAGCGCTGGACCCAGCTTTACACGGGTATTAATTTGTAAAAAATACCAAAAAGTTCTGGGTAAAATGGTAAATAATAATATGATAGCTATAAAAGGCTTTAAAATTGAATTACGTGCTTTTTACTTTCAAAATGACGGACTTTGATCTGTTCATCCTTTATTTTACCCCCTTAGGGAAATTCTAAAAATACCCCTACATTAATTTCTAACCAGAAATATATTTTTATGCTTCTATCTTTAAAAGTGACGAACTTCCCAAATAAACTTTCAACCGCTAATTCAAAAATCAAAATTTCTAAAATTTTGAAAAACAAACACGTTTTCATTTATTTTTGACCATAAGTAGGTGTATAAAATTTCGTGCTTGTAACTTTGAAAATAACGAACTTCCATACAAACGTTCATCTTTTATTTTGCCACCTTAGAAGTGAAATTTCCAAGCATCTTTTCTTAGTGTATGCCCACAGCATAAAAAGCATCTACTGTCGAAATTTCAAATTTGTGGGCTTTAGGCTAAGCGGTTTAGGCTCTTCGTTGATGAATCAGTCAGTCAATCAGTCAGTCACTCAATCAGCAGAACTAATTATATGTTTGTGTCCCGCTGGTATACGAAGGGATTTCCTCACGAAAAAAAAAGGTACTACTAACTTCCGTCGGGGTGCGAGGGATATGCTCTATTGGGCAACGTTACACCCCGGCGTCTGTAGACCCGAGACGGCGTGCTGTTATAGTCGGTTCAAAGCCCGACATAACCGCCCCCGCTGGCCGGCGGGGATATCCGATAGGATTTCCGCACGAAAAAAAAAGGTACTCTAACTTCTTCTTATCGGAATAAGTCAATATCCAAAGCTGGACTTACATCAGCGGCAGTCCGTTTTTAGGGATAATAGTTACTCTACCAACTTAACTATCTGCCATTTTTGGTGTCAGTCTTCAGTTAGTCGGTCATCAGTCTGCCACTGACATTTTTTTTACAATAATATTACCAATATTTCTAAATAAAGCAAATCGTATTTTTTTTAGGGTGCCGTACCTCAAAATGAAAAAACGGAACCCTTATAGGATCACTTCGTTGTCCGTCCGTCCGTCTGTCAAGACCGTTTTTCTCAGGAACGCGTGGAGGTATCAAACTGAAATTATATATATTTATATATATAATTTCTTAACTTATATATATTTATATATATAATTTCTTAACTTATATATATTTATATATATAATTTCTTATAATATATATTTTATTAATTATATAAATTATATATATCTAAAACTCAGGTCTACTGTCCCTTGGAGCTGTGAAAAAATCAAACTTCTGAGCCAAATCAATCAAAAGATACAGCCGTTTATGCCGCAAATTTTCGAAACTCGCACGGGAATCAAAACCTACAGGGTACTTCCCGTGAACTTAGAATCTTGAAATTTGGTACGAAGTAACGTCTTATAGTACAGATAAAGGAAAATTGCGAAAACTGTAAATTTTTAGTTACATCATATAATAAAAAATATTTTTGAAAATTTTAAAGTTTACTTATATATATACCTACAGGTTTGTACGGAACCCTCGGTGTGCGAGTCCGACTCGCACTTGGCTGGTTTTTTTTTTAATCTAAATAAACATGAATCCTTATTAGGTCGGTATTGTACCCAGCTGAGTACGAAATAATTATATACTCGCCTGTTTATCCAATAATTGCGGAATAAAAGACGTGGGTAGCTATTAACTAAATACCAGCTTCCAAAACCCAAATGTCAAAGGTTAGCGCGAGAAATATTTTAGGAGAATCCAGAAGGATAATTTTCATCATAGCAAAGAAAAAATTCTCGCTTTGTGTATTCTTTGCCGCACTGTAAAGACTCTTCAATATAATCCTGAGTCTTTTAAGCGGGCGTGAAAAAGTATTTGGTGAGGCTGTCGAAATGAGGGCCACCGTTGTTCCGAGGGGGCCATCTCGAAACCGAAGATGGCTCTGTTTCAGCCGGGGTACGAGAGAAATGCCTTATTGAAGACTTGAGACAGCGTACGGTTTTAGTCGGTTCGAATCCGACATAACCACACCCGCTGGTAGGTGGGGGGGGGGGAGTATCCTGGCGAGATATCCGCACGAAAAAAAAAGCGGCCAAGTGCGAGTCGGACTCGCCCATTAAGGGTTCCGGCTGTGACATACCGATGGACAAAGGGACAGACATGACGAATCTATAAGGATTCCGTTTTTTGCCATTTGGCAACGGAACCCTAAAAAGGGCCAGAATGGTAACTTTACTTGTATCTACAATAATAACTTTCATTCCTGAGACTTATCCTTTAGCCTAATCAGGCGAGGTGAAATCATATCGACGCGTTTTTTTTTTTTTTTACGTGCGGAAATCCCTTCGGATACCCCCCCGCCGGCCAGCGGGGGCGGTTATGTCGTGCATCGACTAAAACCGCACGGTGTCCTGCCCAAGTGTCACTTTTCACACACAATTCACATAAAAAAACATCTGCCATCATAGCAACTAACGAATTATTAATAGTTATTTGTTCAACTAGAGAGGAAAGTTGGTTTTCCAAGTGAGTGCTAATTTTGAATCCAGAGTAAGCGAAGGATTCTAATTTCTTTTAAATTAAATTTTAAATTCTCACAGGCAAACGAAGGAATTAAAAGTTAAATATTAAAACCTTAATAAATGGAACAGGAATTCGGTAGGTAACTTTCTCGTAAAAATGCAATTTTGGCGCCCGTGTACCTTTTTTTTTGCCCTATCTTCGAGAAAATTTATGGTGCTTGAGGCTTACAGTTTTTGTTTCGGAGAAAAACAAGGTTGGATTTAATGAAAGGCGAAATTACTGGTTTTGTTTTTGAACTAACTCTAGGGTACTACACGCCCTTGTTTCAATTTATATTATTTACTCTACTGGCAATGTAATATTTACCTAGCTGTACTAATATCTATTAGTATTAACAGTTTTTTTTTAAACTTTACTAAACATTCATTGCGCATTCTTTTTATATAAAAAAAATATAGAGATATATGAAGACCCGACTTTCATGAACAGTTTTCAGTCGGATATTATTGCGTAGGTACTTTTCCGATATTATTGGGTACTTTTTCTTGCCTCTGTTGTGAGCTTGTGACAATTTTCAGATTTCTTCACGCTCTGAGAATCGAACCTGGGTCCTCTTGCGCAGCAGCCAGGCTCTCTATATTAACGTCTCTAATCGAAAAAGAACCCATTTAATACAATTAATGTTGTTCTTGATTCAAGATGTCTTTCAACACTGCGAAGATTCACCTGAAATTTTACTTTATTCCTCTTGGGGTTGTGTGGGCCCTGAAATATTTAACAGAGAAGACCTTATAAAGGTTAGACTAAATTACGTATAACATTTGACATTATTAGTATGTGGGTTCAAGTTAAGCACTGGTAAATAAAATAAGGCGTAGGTAGTGATTAGAATACTTACAGAAACTATGCTGTTTTGTTCTTTCTTAGTTAAAATTTAAATTTCCAAGAACTAATAAATAATACGAACTCTAATTTCATAACTTGTAGTTGAAATTCGGACCTGTACTATGGTTAGAAAATAAATTATTTTTTTATTTATTATTTTTCTTTCCAAATTCAAATTCAGTAGCCAGTAGTGAGCAGATTCATGATTTTACTGGTAGTATCTTTTTTTTTTTTTATCGTGCGGAAATCCCTTCGGATACCCCCCCGCGTGCCAGCGGGGGCGGTTATGTCGGGCTTGAACCGACTAAAACCGCACGCCGTCTCGGGTCTACAGACGCCGGGCTGTAAGGTTGCCCATAGAGCATATCCCTCGCACCCCGACTGACCCTGGCCCATCTCCGGTTTCGAGATGGTCCCCTCGGGTTATGGGACCACGGTGTCCCCGTCTTGCCCCGGTTTGGGGGAGGGGCGCTAGTCGCCCCACCGTCCCGGCCTGCTTCTGCTGGGGTGGCAGGTGGCCTCACCCGCCACCCCCAGGCCTGCGCTCATGGAGGACGGAGGTCGTTAAGCGACCTCCGGCGCCTGAGTCGCCTTCGACGCGCGGCGAGCAAGTTGCGGGCTCGGCGGTCCGCGAGAGTTCTAAGTCTCTCCCGGGCGCGCTCCGCACCATTGCCGCAATCATGCTGCCGACCGAGAGGACTCCCACCCCGATGGCTGCCACGAGGTCACGCCTCGGCGCCTCCCACGCCGGGCAGTCCGCCAGCGTGTGCAGCCCTGAGTCCTCGCTCGCGTCGCAGTGATGACACTCAGGCGTTGGCTCCTTCCTGATCCGATGCAGGTGGTCCCCGAAGCACCCCTTCCCGAAGATCACCTGCGTCAGTCGGTACGAGAGGCTTACGTGTCGCCTCTCCAGCCAATCCTCCATGATGGTCCTTACCGCCGCTATTGCGGCGTGCCCTTTACTGGTAGTATCTAGAATTTCAATGAATGAGATTTTTCTTCTTAAGGTCAATATTTAAGGACAACTACATGGCGCTATCTAGAGTTACAACTAGCACAATCTAGCTTTACTCGCTTCCAATACGGGCTCTAGAATGTGGATAAAAAACTTAGATAAAAATATTTAAAGACGAAAAGATTTAAAGACTTCATGTGCCTGTCAACTTGTAACGTATTGCAGTATTTATGTAGGTAAGTTTGCGTTTAATTTCGTGTAGCACTTGAAACTACGTCACTTATTCGTTCAGAATAGTGACGCAGTAGCACTTTTGCGACATTCCAAGAAAAGCGATAGAAAGTTTTGATAGGTGCTTCTATTTTTTGACAACAGAAGTGCCTTTTTTAACCGACTTCATTTCAAATTGTAAACATAGATCGTTAGATCTTATGCAGTTTATGTTTTTAATTGATATCCTATCCAACTAATATTATAAATATGGGAGGTTGGAGATAAGTTTTGATGTTTGGTTATTTTTACTCAATCACACTCAAGCGGCTATAAAGATCTGGCTGAATTTAGATACAGGATAGATTATAGTCTAGAATAACACATAGGCTTTTTTTTTCTTCGTTGCGGGAAGGGGATCAGTATTTCATGTGGGTGGAGTCGCGGGTAATAGCTAGTATGGGAAAATGATGACCTACATATTATTTGACAGGACAGAAGGAGAGCACACGAGTTTGTCGGGTCAGAATGAAAAGATTAATGATGTAGTAAAAGAAGCTTATGAAGTTGGTAGGTATGTGTGTGTGTGTACGTGTATGCGTGTGTACATATGCGCATGTGTATGACTTTGTATATTTGTATCTACACACTTGTTCAACGTGTTTATATCAAAATTCTAAGTAATCGTGGAAATGGAAGAAAAACATACAAAGTGTGATTGCGGTAAACGAATAAGATTGTTACTCATATACACAGTAATTCATTTTGTTTTGTAGCTCTTCCTCATTCGCGTAAGTGCTCAACTAGTTTATGTAAATTAGATCAACAGCTGATCATATTTTTTTAAAGTACAGCGTTTTGTTAAATGGTAAACAAGAAATGAAGACCAGAAATATAAACTTTTAAACAGCTTTTGTTAACATACTCATTGGGTTTAGGTAGAAGGTTAGTAGTGAAGGTAAGTAGTTGAAAATATTTGAAGGGATTTTTGATACCTTCACCGCGTAGGAAACTGTGGCTCATATTTTTTTAGAAAACTAAATGGAGAAAACATATTTAGAAAAGCTAATGATGTTGGCTATTTTGTTAGTTACTCGTGTGTTTAAGTGCGAGTAGCTAAGGGTTATTATTTTTCTGTTATGAAATTTCTCAGTAGCAGCAAGAAGTCTGAAAACATTCCTGGCAAATGGTACAGGCTCCCTCCATATCAAGTGGGACCAAAATATAATATGAATGTAATACAACTCTGCCTACGCCCTTTTGACTACATGATAATAGAAATTACGTTGTACCTGACTTGGATTGCAAAATTTAATCAGTTCAAATTTTCGATTTTCAAATTGTCAAATTAAAAAATGGAAAATTTGAACTGATTTAACTTGTGCTTTGTGTCGACATATCCATCTCCTTTTCATTGTGAGTATATTTCCACCAAGGTAAATTCTAATGCAGCCATTACTGACATTGGCGTCCCCACCTGGCTTTAAATCTAATCTAGCCTGTGATATATTGCTTAGTAATTCAGCGAGACCACTTGATGACCGTGTTCCATCTCAATAACACGCTACAGCTAGAGTTTTATGATACGACTATTATATTTAGAAAATCCTTGTAAAATCATTGTTATGTTACTTTGAAGTATCTTCGTATCGTTCATTTACGACATTGGTTTGCATACCAGAATTTTAATCTCCTTTCATATTCCTTCCTATATTACTCATAGTTCCCATACAAACATCTGTAACTATTATTATTGATTTTATAATTGTAATGTTATAGTTTGAATTTTCATCAAAAGCGGACCTAAGACTCCTTTGAGTCATTTCGCGATTTCTCATAGTTTCGGATTTGGCTATACTCGCCCGCTTGTAAAATTCATTCTGTATATAAATAAATGTTTGTTTTTCCTCTATATATTCGTGCATATCCCATTCATACAAATGCGATGAAACTAGGCAGTTATCGTGCACGTCCCGAGATGGATGAATGGATTATGAGTTAGTAAACGAAAAAATACATCACTAGCTACGATCCTGACATGCAACTTTCGCTTCTTCTACTTTCAGAATGGTTTACTGAACTAGTGTTGGAATTAAATTGAATTTTACATTATTTGTACAATAAATTTGAAAGGGTTACAGTAAATAATATTGGCAGTTAATAATTAAACATTCGCGAAGTGGTAAATAACTGTAAATCCCACTTGAAGTTCGAGCCCCAGGTGTTCTGAAAACGTTTGGAATACGTGACGTTACAGAATCGATTGACGTTTTCATGAGGCTAGTTAGAATCAAACAGCATGGTTTTCGATAGTTTTGAAATCACATGTCTTACAAAGGAAATTTTACTGAATTTGGCCCCTGTTGGAAGGCGGTCACCTTATATAGCCATGTTATTATGCGAATTTCTGAACTCGTAAAATCTTTTTTATGACCGCTTTGAGTAACTCGTTAACGTTAATAGAATGAACGAAAGAAGATTAACAACAGATTTGTGAGGGTAATTAAGCAATGCGGTAAAGGTCAATCATATTGAGGAAGTTTGACGAAAAGCTCAGGACAAGAGCAACAGACAGCAACAGGTGAGAATGTATGAAAATAATTACGAAAGTAGAAGAAACGTAGATAAAAAAAAAAGAAAAAAAAGCGGCCAAGTGCGAGTCGTCTCGCCCTTGAAGGGTTCCGTAGCAGCAAGTAAAATTTTTATATTTTTGAGTTGACTGAATGAAATGTAAATAGCGGTTTACGATTTATGACGTATTAAAAAAGAACTACTTACTAGATCTCGTTCAAATCAATTTTCGGTGGAAGTTCACATGGTAATGTACATGATATATTTTTTTAGGTTTATTATTCTCTTATTTTAGAAGTTACAGGGGGACACACATTTTACCACTTTGGAAGTGTCTCTCGCGCAAAATATTCACTTTAGAAAAAAAATATATTAGGAACCTCCATATAATTTTTGAAGACCTATCCATAGATACCACACGTATAGGATCCCACAGGTATGGGTTTGACGAATTTTTTTTTTTTTGAGTTTGTGTTCTAATTGTGGGAGCCTCCAAAAATTTTTTTTTCTATTTTCGTGTGTAAATCTAAATGTGGTTCACAGAATACATCTACTTACCAAGTTTCAACAGCATAGTTCTTATAGTTTCGGAAAAAAGTGGCTGTGACATACGGACGGACCGACAGACAGACATGACGAATCTATAAGGGTTCCGTTTTTTGCCATTTTTCAACGGAACCCTAAAAATGGTTTTTGCTGATGGGAAAAAGAGGTGAATGTATGTATAAAGAACCTCATAATAAATATGCTACGATTGTTTATAAAAAGTTAAAGGTTCAGATAAGGCACATTAAAATATTAATATTATTTTAATATAACATAACATAACTTCACGCCTGTATTCCCGAAGGGGTAGGCAGAGGTGTATTACACACCCCCGATTCGCCAGTTATGTTAAGGTCCCAATGTAATAGGGGGCGACGAGAATTTTAATATAGCCAGTGATAATCACGTGATAACGACGATAAAATTGAATACTTAAGCCATTTAATACTTACGAAGCATGGAATATAAGAGCATACACATACATAAAGGTCAAACACATAACCCTCCTTTTTGGTTTCACCGCAATCGGGTGAAAAGCCACAACTCAATTTAAAGAAAACAAGGTCAATATATAAGTATCTACATACAATAACATTGGGGCAAGTGTTTCATAAATACATTTTCACGTTTGAGGGCTAGCTACCTACACAATGAATTATTAGGCCACTCGCAGGTGTTCCGTACTTAAGAATACTGCGCAAATCGATTGGAGCAATACTTATGTAAGTTTTCTGTGGTCAAGACAAAGGTTAAGCGTGCACTGTGCTAAAAATCGTTGCGAAAAACTATTGCAAGTCTATAAACAACAGCATATATTAAAATCCACGCAGCGCGAAGATATATCGTTTTTAATTATTGTATTTGGAATTATTGTCGGTGGCGTTTTTATTTTACATTCGAATGTAATGGTTACGATTTTTAAAATTCGAAATAATATTGTGAACGAAATTCATTTACTACGCGCACTGCAATTTTTTATCGGCTGCACACTAGCGGAGTCAGAAATCCAGCCGAGGACAGCGTTTGTGATTTTTTCGCAGCGGGCGGGGTGCGACCCCTCTTCAAAGGGTACAAAATAATTGTAAATATTTAACACCATCGCAATTTTAACTTGAAAACCAGTTTTCATAGTGCGCGTATGTATGTTGATAAGATTTACCGGTTTCTCGCTGTGACTCGGCTCGACAAACCGTGCCCGGTCGTCAGTCTTGTAAGGCGCGCTACAAATTTCCACTGGTGTTAGCTCCGATTCACTCCGGCTCCGGTACATCATGAAACCACGCACTTAGAAACCTTGGCCTTGAACTGTCTTGGTACTAGAGATGCGCTAACTCGTGTAGCAAGGGATGTGTAATAGCAATAAGATCGGTTTTTATTAACATACTATAACATAAATTCACGCCTGTATCCCCGGAGGGGTAGGCAGAGGTGTATTACACACCCACGATTCGCCAGTTATGTTTAGGTCCCAAGTCCCAATGTAATAGGGGGCGAGCCTATTATTACTAAGCAAGCGATAATCAACATTTTTAATACACACATAACTACGAAAAGTCAGAGGTCAGAAGTCGAGACCTCGTCTCGGCAGTCCGTTACGTATAACACTGGGCTATCGCCGCTTTTTTTATTAATGATACGCTTAGCTCTGTCGAAAAAGTGTTTAATGCCGTTGTACATTTTTCCATGACATTTTAGCTGATTAAATAGAAAAATAACACAATTACTATTTTAGCAGAGGCACGTAAAAGAAAAGGGGGCTACGAAATTCTTAATTTTCCCTTGGTAAGCTGTTCTTATAGTTGTTTTTTTTTTTTTTTTTTTTTTTTTTTTTTTATACCACTCTGGTGGCAGACAAGCTCACGGCCCACCTGATGGGAAGCGGTCACCGTGGCCTATGGACGCGTGCAACACCAGGGCGTCACACTCGCGCTGCCGACCCTAAAAAAAAAGAAATTGCAAAGCAGGAATAGCCTTTAGTCTTCCGGGAAGACCAAAGGCTACTCCCGCCTCTCCCTTCTTTTTTAGTTTTTGTGCTGTCAGAAGGAAGACTCTTCCCTCTGACAGCACAAAAACTCTCAGTGAGCTCTGGCTACCCTACTCACCGCCGGGAACACAACACGAGGTTATTATGGCCGCGGTATTCTGTAGGGCGGAGGTACTTCCCCAGTCGGACTGCTCAGTTGGACGGGAATACCGTCATGTCCTACCAAATGTCCCCAAATGTGTGCAATAAATTATTTGATTTAACCGAGTTACCTTTCTCCTACATTGTATAACCTTAGTTTTTTGTAAGACATTATCCATTTATGTGTACAATAAAAAAACAAACACATTACAAAAGTGAGCGAAGATCGAGTATCTCCGCTTATCTTTGCTGAAAATAGTCACTTTCCTCAGCTTTACCCTAGCTCTATCGGACAGGCTGACTTATGTTGGTCGCAGACAGTTGTACTGAGCTTCAGAGAACACGTTAAGCCCTGGGTCTGTTAACAAGAACATCTATGACAGTTATTACGGACAGATACAGCCTGAAAATCCCTTGGGGACTTATATGATAATATTTCTGAGAAATTCTTACCATGACCTTTACCATTTTCTGTTTATACCATACTTACTATATGAATTCTGCGAAAAATAACTGGAATAAGATGCCATAAGTCGACGCTAGGTCGCTCTTCTAAATTTCATTTTAGATATATTTATATGGTATTATTATTAACTTCACCTGTGATGTTACTCTGTCAAGAAAGTATCGGGAATTAGTAAATAAAACTTAAAATATGTATTATTCGTCAAAAATTTTTGTATCACCTTCGAAAGAGTCGAAATATTTCTCATACGCCAACGAACTACTCAATCATCAAAACCATTTTTTTAACCGTATTTTTTGGAGTCGCCTTCAATACCTGCCGCGAATTTTAATGCCGTCTACTGAATGAAAACGGGTGCCTTAAAGTAGTAATTTGGGTTTCGGAAAAGAAAAAGTCAGCCGGAGCTATATCAGAGAAATATGGTGGCTGTTCGATATGATTGGTAGAGCTTTTGACCAGAAATTCGTTCACAATGATGGGCTTGCGAGATGGATCATTTTCTTTTCGCAAGTCTGACATTTTTCGACGAATTAGCTCTCTCAAACGCATTCTAATGTTCATATAATGTTTTTTATTTACTGTCTCACCTTCTGACAGAAATTCCGAGTGCACCTCATCGCATCTGCATCGCGGTAATCGAATCTACTTCAGTTGAAGACGATGATAACTGACTAGAGTGAGGCAAATCTTCCACAACATCTCTCGTTCGTATTTAAATTTGCTGGTCCACAAATAGGCAGTTTTTTTTAATAAATTGGTTCACTCAAGCCATATTTATCAATTTCATTTATATTTATCAAAAAACTCCATTTGCAAGGCAAAATTTAAGAAGAGTGCAATGTACCAAATTTTCGTCCATTGTGAAAACCTTAAAACACACTTGAGATGAAACTACTAAATGGCGCACATTGAACAAACTAAATGATTAGTGATGCTCAAACACCGCCTGGTCATAGTGGACAGTTGTGCTCACTTAGCGAAAAAAAGATCTTCTACGACCACTTCAAGCAGACTTTCTAAATGATCAATTCCCGGTAACTTTTTGACAGTATGTATGTATGTAAATAAATCGAAAGATTGAATCAGAATTGGTTAAAGTCGAATTTAACCATTTCAGATTGCTTATATGAGAAAGTGATTGAAATGTTACTGTTCTGTCTTATACGTAATAAAGTGAGATTGACTCAATCTAGCTTCAACATTAAGTATTCATCTCGATTCGATTACGAATTAAATGGAGCAGAGAATGTTTGCAATACTTCGCCATTTGACTTTGCACTTCATGACTAGGGCAGCTACGCGCAAAAATAGCTAGATAGATTTGGCTGAAATTTTGCACACAAAGTTCTTGTAGCAATGGGAACTTTATATATTTGTACAAGCTCCTGCCATTACAAAGTATCCTATGTTCTTTCAGGTTATAAATTATCTCCAAGATCCCAAATACCATATTTGAATTTGCCCGAAAACAAATTGGATGGACACCATAAAAGAATCCGTTCAATATGTTTTCGGTTCTTTGACCTGGTTATTTAACCATACATACTTTTCGATATCCCTAACCTTCACGTGCATGCCATTTCAACAATCCAAGATTATTTGTAGACGTATTATCCCAATCCTGGTTTATCTCAACTTGTATACAAAAGGAAACATGTACAGACACATTTACAAATCTTAGTTTACACATCGGTATCTATGTTTACGAATCCTAATTGATCTCCAAGTATTTCATTGAACTGGTTCGGAGGTGGTCCGGTTCATTCAGATCTATTAGTATCGAACGTCTGAACTACTTCTTATTGTAAACTAAATTATTTAATAAAAAAGTATAGTATGGGAATTTATATCGCAATTAACGGAAATTGTTTTTGTTTGTCATTCAGGGTTTAGGATGAAATCCTCTTCATAGATAAGTGGAAGGTAATGAACCCTCTGTTGCCAAATTAACCCAAGCAAGTTGTTGCTTGTACGGGTATAACAATACGAGTATAAGTATTGAAAGAATTTGGACCTTCTAGCACTGTCCAGATCGAAACTATAAGGGTACAAAAATACGGCGAAACGCTTTCAAAAAAGGTAGGTAGTACTCTGCGCTCCACAGTCTAGTCTTGGCGTGAGCATTTCCGTGTCCCTAGATACCGTTGTGACCACATCGATAGACAGCTACATTTCTGAGCTGTCTAAAGCATCATTGGAAAATTAAAAAACCTAAACAGACATTTCCCAAAGCGATCTTATAAAAAGACGTAATAAAACTTTCTGCCCTTTACCCTAGAGCGTTTGCCAAATCTTTTACCATTTTCACATAATAAGTGTCACATAATGTTTGCAAACAACCGGCTTAACGATCTCGTGAGTTTAGCGGGAGTCGATATGTAAACATTGATGAGTCATCCAGTGACTGGCCTCGTACGGCATGGACGCTTGCATTCCACCGTAATAGAGTAACGTACCAAATGCGACGACGTATGTAGTATCGTATAACCACCGCTCGATGACAATAGCAGTTAATTTGTCAGAAACTACGGTTACCGTGAGTTTTTATTGCCGGATTCTGTTCTCACAGGATTTACCTATTGCCTTGCGATTATGGGTGTAAATTTAAGCTGTCTACACACCGAAGCCGCCGTTTTGCCTGTTGACTTTGATGTGTAGACAGCCTTAGAAGCATTGATTTTGACGTTCATAAGTGTTACTTTGTAAGCTAAAGGCACAAAGAAATTTTATCTTTTATCTTTATCTTTATGCACATAGCCCTGTTTATGTAAGAACCTAATCTTGTTTCCGCAAAACTGTGAATCACATAATGTTTGGAAACAACCGGCTTAACGATCTCGCGAGTTTAGCGGGAGTCGATATGTAAACACTGATAAGTCATCCAGTGACTAGCCTTGTGCGGCCTGGACACTTGCACTCTTCCGTAATAGTGTAACGTACCAAAAGCGGCGGTGTATGTAGTATCGTATAACAACTCGATGATTAAATAGCAATTAACTTGCTAGAAACGACGGTTACCGTGAGTTTTTATTGCCAGATTCTTTTCTCACAGGCTATACCTTATGCCTTGCGAATCTGGCTGTAAATTTAAGCTGTCCATACATCAAATCCACCACCGGGCGGGGTGGCTCAACCTGGTGTTTACAGAAAGTTGCGGCACTCTTCAAGATTGTTTCAAAATGAGGTCGCAGGATTCGCCCGCCGGGAACTGCTGGGTTTGGGATGTAGACAGCTTTAACAGCATTGATCTTGACGTTCATAAATGTTACTATATAACCGAAAGGAATATAGATATTGGATTTATTTGTATTAGCCTATGCCCGTGGCCCTATCTACGTGGGAATCTAATCTCTGTTGTTGCAAGCCTCTATAGCACGATAGGTATATTTTCCACCTTAGAAGTGAAAAATGTGGGTCAGGAGGTCATGTTTCATTTCAATGTCTAGTTCACAATGCAACAGGTAGCGTCTGTGAAGAAGAATAAGCAATAAATATCTGTTTTTTAGATCATACATGCAACTGTGAACCTACTTCGGTAGGAATACGGGCTACTCAGTCGTTCACAATTCAGTTATGCTTGCATTCTGTTGATCTAAAGTTATTGCAGTATTTACGCAAATTGATACATTGAGTGAAAGGATGACAATTAAAAGGAAAAATCACTGTTGTGAAAAGTGTTTATGAGGTAGTTTCACACATTTTCTCTTTGAAAAGGTAATATCATAATGTTTGTTTTCAAGTTCAGACTGAAGCCGCTGTCGTAAGAACAACAACTTGAACACCGAGAAAAATTCAGTGCCAGAGCCTGGTCTGGTGATCGGCCGGTGTACCGTAGTAGGTGAGGTAGGGTTAGATTCTGAAGATATTAATAGGATCCCAAACTATTATTACTGCATAGATCGAAGCAAAAATCTTAAACAAACGTCAATTAATTAAAAAACCCCGACTGCCCTAAAAAGACCAAAACAAGTTTAATAGCAGGCGGGACCCATTTTTTCTTCCGGTTTATGATTTGCAAATGGGGGACCCTTTTTTTTTCGGGGCGGAAATCCTTTCGGATACCCTTTCGCCGGCCAGTGGGGGCGGTTATGTCGGGCTTGAACCGACTAAAACCGCACGCCATTTCGGGTCTTCAGACGCCGGGGTGTAAGGTTACCTATAGAGCATATCCCTCGCACACCGAGCAAATGGGGGACCCGTTAGTAAATCATACTTGTTTCGGTCTTTTTAGGGCAGTCGGGTTTTTAGATTTTTTTATTAATCATTTTAAAGCATAGTTTTTATAAATATATATGTATACATTTTTGCTCTTCAATCTCTTCATTTTGATACCCTACTCGATAAGTTTGACTGAAAACTTTTTTCAACAACATACATATTAGCACCAAAAATCCGCCATTTTGTTTTGATATTCTCAGTGTCACTCTGACAGTAAATATGAATCTAACGACACTTCTCAAACTAAAATCCATCGAGACGTTAAGGCCGCAGAGCGTGCCAAACAATTGTACATACATACGTACTCTCGAAAAACATAACCCTCCTTCTGGCGCAGTCGGGTAAAAATCTCGCGCTTGTACATTAACTGGCCAACCAAAAAACTACTACAAGTACTAATCAAACAAAGACAAAAGCCCGAGATTAGTTTTATAAGTATATTTATGCTTATCGCCTACCACTGGTAGTACTCGCCTAGAACTCGTACTGTATATCTTGAGTTATACTGTCAAGATTTTTGTCAGTAATTATACAAAATTTTGTCCTAGTTTGATAAAACTACATTAGCAAGTTACACAGAATATGTTCATGCAGTTTAGTGCAAAAGCAAAAATGTTGTAAGTAAATGTATGTTAATGAGAAACAGACGTAATAAAGCCGGTTATACAAGTGTGACAATAGGAGTAACAGAGCCCTTACGCCGCCTGGTGTTGAGTTACGACTTGCGCGATAAGGCACAAAGGTAAATTTTCAATTGTTTGGTTGAAGACCCAAGACGGCGTGTAGTCGGTTCAAGTCCGACATAACCCACTCCCGCTGGCCGGTTTTCACGAAGGGAATTTACACACGGAAAAAACAAGTTATGTTTGGTAATCATTATTAAAGTTAAAAAAACAATCTAAACCGAATGAGTTCACTAGTAGCCGTTGGAGAGTTCCAATTCCAACTCTATCATCTCAATACATAAATATAAACAATAATAAATAGCTACAATAATATGTTAAAAGTAAACGTATTATTAGTAAAGAGAGAATACAAAAAGACAAAAAAAAATGTCGACTTGATGGATTACGCTATTATCGATCAAATATGCCTTGTAAAATGCACCGGATTCCCATTGAAAGTTAATGGGGATTATCTCCACCCTTCACCTCTACAGCTTAACAACACTTTTATTTTTTATTTTTTTATACCACTAAGGTGGCAGACAAGCACACGGCTCACCTGATGGGAAGCGGTTACCACGACTTATGGACGTATGCAACACCAGTGGCGTCATACTCGCGCTGCCGACCCTGTAAAGGAAAGGGGATGGGAAAGGAGTTTGGGAAGGGATGGGAAAGGAGTTTGGGAGGGGATGGGAAAGGGGTTTCTTCTCTCACTCACCAAACGGAACGCAACAGTTAAAATTCTGTTACTTGGCGTCGATATTCTGTGAGAGGGTGGTGCTTCCCCGGTCGAGTCGGCCCATTCATGCAACGGCCAAAATGACTGTTGCTTGACTCTACCACTACCAAAAAAAAAACTTGTGCAATGTTATATTGTCACTGGTATTATTTCGGTTTTTTTTACCACGAAAGTATAAAAAGAAAAACTATTCTTCTTTTATTTTCATTGGACAAAGTCTATTTGTAACATTTATGTCACTATAAACAAAGTTGAACCTTCCTGTAAGGCAAATAATGTCTATATTACGAGGGACAGCTCTAACATACAAATTTAATCTATTAACACGTTTTGCAATTTTCTAAGGTAGCTAACCTAAAACTGCCTTACCGTTCTGCACACTACAAGAAAGTAACAAAAAATGTGAAGAAAATGTGAGAAAAAGAAAGTAAACCAAAATCAAACCAAACATTCCCAAAGATAAAACCAAAGACGTCTAAATGTCAAAAATTAAAAGTTAAGTTAATAAAGTCAAAATGCGTCGAGATTGCCTTAAACTGAGGCTCAGTGACCCAAGCCCTGGATCTGGGAGTCTCTCGTTCCATGCCTCGGATTCTGAAGAAGAAAGCTCTGATAGAGGAAGTCGAAGTTCCAGGAGTGGGGTCGAGGACACACATACGTTGCTGACTGTGGTGTCAGCTGCTCAGGTACCTTTATGCATGTTTAGCGTTACTTATAAGTTTTATATAAGGGTGTACCGTATATCTAACTCTAAGGGCCTTTAGAGCCAATATATTGAGTGCCAGTGTTACAACAAAACGATAATGCATTATTTCCAATAAATCAGTATACATAATTATTTTCATAAAGCTTAGTGACATTTTTCACTGACCGCTGATGATTTTGCCTGCTTATGTTAAGGCGGAACTACACTTCATTATGTGTCATTTATTTTGCGGCTAGGCTTTATTCACCCAAATATTTGTCATTTGCTTTTTGAAGTGAAAACTTCTTTAGGCCCGTTGACTACTTTTTGCGTGAATAAAAATGATGGAACTTGCGTCATCGTCACTGTGACACTTTCCATATTTGTTATAACAACGCCGTCTTTGTTGTAACTGATGAACTATTTTGTTCTGGTATTGATGAAATTTCAAATTGATTCATAATGAACAACATAGATGGGTCTGTAAATATTTTTTTCGTGTTTTCACTTCTGTCGGCACTCCCGAAGTGTCACTGTTTTTTTTTGCTATTTGACTCATCAGTAATTTCAATTTTTATGATAAAATGTCTTCTTGAACATATTTTCTTTAAAGTGCATGCATCAATATTACCTATCTACATGCCTTAATAAACATAAAATATCGCCGCCCCGCCGGCCAGCGGGGGTGGTTATGTCGGGCTTGAACAGACTAAAACCGCACGCCGTCTCGGGCCTAAGACGCCGGGGTGTAAGGTTGCCCATAGAGCATATCCCTCGCACCCCGACTGACCCTGGGCCATCTCCGGTTTCGAGATGGCGCCCTCGGGTTTGGGAACCACGGTGTCCCCGTCTTGCCCCGGTTTGAGGGAGGGGTGTTAGTCGCCCCGCCGTCCCGGCCTGCTTCTGCTGGGGTGACAGGTGGCCTCATCTGCTACCCCCAGGCCTGCGCTCATGGAGTGTAAGTAGGTACCTATATCAAAGAAATTATGAAACAATTTTACGATTGATATTTATGCCAAATGCGAGACGTCAACGTTATGTGAGACGTTCTTTCAATGTTTTATCAGAAAGGGTTTATTTTTGGGCCGAAGGTATAACATGAGCCTAAAATATGCCCTTTATGAAATAATGCTCAATCATTTTCTGTCTTTTTCGTATGCCCCATTTTTCTACATATTCCATTTTTAGCTATCCATCACGTTCACCTACACGTAAGCATTTCAATGTTAAGGCTTGTTCATAAAGTTTATATTCACTCTGTTATATCCAATGATATTAGTTTTATGTTTGAATAATTTTTTTTTTGTCCACCAAATATGACAAGCAGACAAGTAGACAAAAAAAGGCGGAATCACCTCTATGCAGCAGCTGATGATATACATGTTGATGGAAGTAATAGACTTCTTAGGTAGAAAACCACGTGATTTTAGTCTGTTCACTTCCACCACGTCACCGGTAGATTTTTCAGGGCTTGACCGGGCAATACCACCTTTTCACTAGACCATCTGAATGGTTCATAAATCCAGGTCTAGTCGCTGGTCTTATATGGTACACTATGGCTCATTGCTGCTTTTTTTTTAGGGTCGGCAGCGCCAGTGTGACGCCCCTGGTGTTGCACAGTCCATAGGCCACGGTGACCCCTTCCCATCAGGTGGGCCGTGAGCTTGTCTGCCACATGAGGGGTATAAAAAAAAAAATATAACATATCTATGCTTAGCACGTGCTTACGTGCTAAGCATACGCGGGCGTACATTACACCGAGCCCTGTAGAAACCGTGGCATTTTCCCGATACTTGAAAATGCAGTCTAAAAACTGTGAAGACCTATTTTAGGTCTTCACAGTTTTTCACAGGGCGAAGATTCCTCCACAGTAAATATGGTTTTAATAGGACAGGATATTGCATTTACCTCTATGTATTAAATAATAAACATTTATCGCATTTTGCTAACTAAATTGTTTTTGTTTTCCACCTAATAGTCACGGCAGATCATTTGAATACTTTTAACCCCTCTGAAAGCTACAGCTTATGTTAAGAACCCGTTCGCCACTGTGGACGTTAAATTCACATTACAGCTTAGGGCGATTACACAATCATGGCAAAGTTTTGCAGGAATGCAAGCTTACTTTTGTCCTGCGCATAACTGCATTGCATCTCTAGCGATTTACATATACTAAGAGACCTCGGAATCGATTCAGTTGTCGGTGATTTTCGATTTAGAAACAGGAAGGTCTGTGCCTTTTAAAATCTTATGAATCGCAGTTTATTATTATTATATTTACATCGATTTTATATCGAGATTGTATCGCACCTATAATAATGGATATAGCTTATTCAGTGACTGTGTTCCGACTTTTCACAAATGAGCAAATGAGATCCTTTTTTTGGTGTGGTGTTAGGACCTACTTCTACAACATAAATGATTGTAAGTTAAAATCAAAGTAATTGTGTTTATGAATATGTTTACTTTGTTTAGATATAGCTGTAGAATGGGTCCATAATATAATAGTTACAAGAAAAAAATACATTGTTTCCAAATCTAATTAACAGAGTTCTTTAAAATAAATCGATAGAGCTTCAATTCGACCGGTTTTAGTAACTATTGACGAGTTCTACTATCTACATCCTCTAAATTGATGCATTGTTACGGGATGTCACAGACTTACAAAAATTCAAGTCGATACATAAATCAAAAGTAGCTTAAATTCGATTTTCAATATTTGTTAACATACTTAGCAACATGTGAAGCCAATAAAGTGGTAGAATATAAATCGCGCATTTTGTGATACGATATGCTATCTACACACTGAAGCCGGCGGCACAAGCCAACGGCATTGATGCTTGTGGGCCCCTGTTTGTTTTGGGCTTAATCGTATCGGAACAAAACGCAATAAAAGCCCGGCGGCACAAGCCGGCGGTTTCTGCCTGCGAGAGCGACTTTGTTGTGTAAATAGCTGTAGCCCTTGACCGACAGGTTAAGCCGGCGGGCCGGCGGCTTTGGTGTGTAGACAGCCATAGGTGACGTAATCGCTAATCAACTATCGTATTACAACGCAAATCCGCCAAATCGCTGCAGAAGCGCTGTAATAGGTTTGTGTGTAACTGATCTTAAACACGCCCGGATGCTCGCAAATCCGTTTACGGACCATATTGCAAATAAAAGGAATGGAGTAAATCTGCCAGATATTTTTGTACCATAAAATCGTTTGAATTTTTAGGAAAATGTGAGCCAGTTTTACCTTTTATTTGCGTTTTCGTTGCTTTGTGTGCGTGAGATCGCGATACACCCAACATGTGAAGCCAATAAAGTGGTAGAATATAAATCGCGCATTTTGTGATACGATATGCTGTCTACACACTGAAGCCGGCGGCACAAGCCAACGGCATTGATGCTTGTGGGCCCCTGTTTGTTTTGGGCTTAATCGTATCGGAACAAAACGCAATAAAAGCCCGGCGGCACAAGCCGGCGGTTTCCGCCTGCGAGAGCGACTTTGTTGTGTAAATAGCTGTAGCCCTTGACCGACAGGTTAAGCCGGCGGGCCGGCGGCTTTGGTGTGTAGACAGCCATAGGTGACGTAATCGCTAATCAACTATCGTATTACAACGCAAATCCGCCAAATCGCTGCAGAAGCGCTGTAATAGGTTTGTGTGTAACTGATCTTAAACACGCCCGGATGCTCGCAAATCCGTTTACGGACCATATTGCAAATAAAAGGAATGGAGTAAATCTGCCAGATATTTTTGTACCATAAAATCGTTTGAATTTTTAGGAAAATGTGAGCCAGTTTTACCTTTTATTTGCGTTTTCGTTGCTTTGTGTGCGTGAGATCGCGATACACCTCTGCTTTCTCACCCAATACGTGAACTCAAAATAGCTAGCCAAATGTAATGAATTATATAAAAATGTAACTATTAATAGCTCCAAATAAGCTAAATGCTTGTGTCATGGATAAGTTAACGTTGGTGGCGTACAGTGTGTAATAAGCCTTACACTTCAGTTTATTAAAAAACTAGGTCGATAGATATGGAAGATTACTTGTATCATTAAAATGTAGTTAATAGCTGGTGGCACATAAAGTATAAAGCGTCGGTAGCTTAGTGGTCAAGGAGTCGGCCTAAGGACCGAGAATTCCCGGGTTCGAAGCCTGGCCACTACACTAACGAAGTGAACCCACTCCTAACTCAAGCAATTTAACTAACAAGACTGAGTATGTGTGAGTGATTTCAGTTACTACATAGTATTCTTAAAAAATGTATACATAAAGGACAGCGTTTCCTAAATATAGTATTTATTCTGTGTTAATGGTAAAGAAGCGAGGACATCGGCCCTGATAGAAAATCAAGCATAAAAACTTCCATTTTTATTAGTTCTGTGGCACACCACTACACCACAGTAATCATACTCGTTCATGATCAAGAGACATTTTGCTTTTATGTTAACGCGAACGCTCGCTCCCCTGTTGTTGCAGTGAGTAGTACTACTCTTCTATTACGTAGACATTGATATATTATGCTTCCTTATTTTGCCTCTATGCATTAGGAGGGTTAAAGAAACGTGTGGTGGGTCACGATAGGGATACATTAAAATAACTGTACTATTATACCTAATAAAGTTTGGGAAACGCTGGAATAGAATATTATTCGTCTTGTGTGTTCAACAAGGTACGAGAATATCTGATATTGTCGATTGTGATATTGCGACACACAGACGATGCTAGATATTTAGCAACAGGCGAATTAAAAATGTGGTGGGTCATGACGGAGAAACTTTAACATAACTGGGCCCATACTAAAGTTTGGGAAACGCTGGAATACAATATTCTTTGTTTTGAATGCTAGAATATCTGACATTGTCGAAATTCCTAAACTGAACAGACACGGTGCCAAGTATTCCTTATTCATCGACAGCTAAATTCCTAGCTACCGTACAAAGCTGATTGTTTTAAATTTAATGTCAAATAGTTCAAATGCCCTCTTAAAAGGTATTCTGAAATGGTTCAGGAGTTCACGTATAATGAATGAGTACTGAGTGACTGACAGTCTAAAGCAAAAGTTTTAATGGATCTGAACGAAAGAAAGAAATTTCTTGACGATACAGGAAGCTTGTCAAGTATGTACAAGTAATGTTAAAGTGTTAAGTGAACATATTTTGTTTTTGAGACGTATCTTTTCGATAAGTACCTAGGTTACCTGGGGGTGGCAGGAGGCTTGGGGGTGGCAGGTGTAGCCACCTGTCACCCCAGCAGAAGCAGGCCGGGACGGCGGCGCGATTAGCCTTCTCCCCCCCTCCCAAACCGGGGTAAGACGGGGTCACCGTGGTCCAAGCCCGAGGGGGCCATCTCGTAACCGGAGATTTCCATTGATTTTCAAAATGGAACAAATAAAACTAAACTTTAATTAACATGTCTCACTAGTTCCTCCGTCTTAATTTAATGGAATTAGTGAAAATGGTTCTTTCTCACTTGTTTCATTGATTTTTTAATGGAACAAATGAAACCAAAATGCCGTACGGTACCTGAGTAAGCCCCTTACAAAAATCAGTTTATTCATATTTCAAGTACAAGATCATCAATAAATCCGTATGATTCCTATAAGATGGTTATATTAGGTTTTTATAGCAAATAATCACTTGATAATGCACACTTATTGCGATTGCTTTTATCTATAGGTATGATTTAATAGATTTAATAGAGGAGGTGATTGGAATGTACAGCTTGGGACCCAGTCAATCACTTTGTTAATTCCAAGAGAAATCTAAATACAACAAGACTTCATTATTCTGTGTTAATAGTAACACCAAAAATTCAACATAGTTCAGGTACTTTGAAATAACTTACACTTCAAATCAAACTATAAGACAACCACCTTCTTCAGTCTCCCCGTGAGCTGCCAATAAGCAACCGAAAAATTATATTTTGGATATATATTTTGAATTAGTTAAATGTACATTTCATTTTTAGGCCTGCCTCGTTCCAGCTCTGCACAACCCTATGGTTGACTGGTAGAGAATGCCTATGGCATTAAGTCCGCCAATGTACTTTGTGCATAAAGTTAAACAAAGAAAAAAAAAGGCCGGGTTCAGTGTGTAACACTAATTCCTGCTAGTGTTACTCACCGGCTAGTCCAGGTGAGCAACAGAGTATCTTAATCCCAGGGCGCCTTTTATCAGAGTTCTAGGGGTGCATAGGTCAGCTGATCTCCAATGAAACAATACTCAGTTGTACATACATATATTTTGCATACACAGAAAACACAGAGTCACAGAAGGTTACACAGAAGTATTACACAAGAAATATAGACATATATAGAAGCAGCAGAAGTATACAGAGAATGCTTTCTTAACACATACAACAATCTTCTCCACTAGACAGCATCACCTAATTATTGGCACAGTTCAACATTATGTAATAATAATTATATGAATGTATACGTGACCTTCTTCCGTTCTAGTATTCGGGTGACAGTCAGTGGTGTGGTTACGGCCAAGCTGATTCCGGGTCTCTCTATGCCTCCACGACAGCACAATCGACACCTCAGAGTATCTGTTCTTGTTTTTGAATCGTATAGGGGGTTTCTCCCAAAACTAACGACCCAGATCAAATCTGAGACCTCACACACACAAATTATAACCTTCAAATTCAATATGATAGTCGAATCACTGCAAGTACTTCGAACGATAAAATCTCAGAGTAGAGGACTAATTACCTCTTAAACAAAAAAAAATAAAATACTGTCACTGCGATCACTCTTATATACCCAAATATTTCTAGACCTTTTGAGAATAATACCGGTGATGAACTTCGAACTCGAATATTCCATACCAAATCAATAACCTTGAATGAAATTCGAACGCATAACATACGCCCTCTGACGGGGAACCACTACCGACCGCCACATCGATTGCAACCACTGTTGCGCAGCCGGGTCAGACAGATGGCGCTAACCACAATTAATTCTAAATAACAATTCATTCCCTATACTTACGAATGTAATCGTTACAAGTGTAAATAAACTAACATCAAATAAACTGCGATAGAATCCGTTAAAAATAGTTTTATTTCAATAGTTATTAGATTTTCATCACTTGTCTAGTCGTTCACTATTAGCTCTCGTTGAAAATGTGGTCTACATTACACACAGCTATTTCAAGCTAATAAAATTTCACAAGCACTAAAGTTTAAACACTTTTTAAAACAGAAAAGTGGTGTTTTTATCGAGGACGGAATGCATTTGATAATTTTAAAACAGTCCAGCAAAATGGATAGAAATACCGGACTTCACTACACACTACACACTACAGATCGTAATTTTATAGGCTTTTTTTTAACTTGCTCTATCAATTTTTTGTTGTCTTTTTAGTTAGTATGGGTTAAATCTTGGAAGCTCAATTAGGACCACTTCCTGACGTTAGATACGTTCAGTGACAATGCGATAAAATTATACTATGAAGCTGGTCTGATGCTGGAGTCTGAAGGTGTCCATAGAAACTCCTGAACTAAACAAACAAAAAATCAAATTTGATTGGTCTACTTACCAATCAAATTTGAAGACAAATCTTGGCAAATATTCTGATGTTACATGATATCCAGGGTCTGTAGATGGAGCCGTTAGTTGGTCATACGAACTACTGATCTAAACAAGATAAACCCGTCACGTTTGGGTTCATTTGATTCATAATGTTATGCATTTACTACAAAGCTTGCTTTTTAAAAAGTAGTTTAAAATTAATCATTTATTTACTGTTATACAAGGATTACCCTGAAAATCAGTGAAATAACGAAGTGATTTTTGAAGTCAAAAATTGGAAAAAGGCGCGTTGATCACTTTTTGGGTGAACAAAAATCATGGAACTCGCGTCATTGTCATTGTTACGCTTTCCATATTTTTTTATAACAAAGCCATCTTTGTTTTAGCTGATGAACTATTTTGTTCTGACCTTGATGAAGTTTCGGACTGATTCACGATGAACATAGATATATATATATAGATACATAGCTCTGTAAATATTTTTCTTGTTTTCACTTCTGTCAGCACTTCGGGAGTGCCACTGTTTTTTTACACAGATACGAAAAAATACCTATAGGTACCTCCTACCTAACGTATATACGACTTTTTACATTGAGTAACTTCAAATCATCATCATTAGAATTGTTCCCGGTTGTATCTTTTTTCTTTTCTTTGAAATTAGCCCAGGGTCCGGTCACTCCACTTCAGCTTTTGGTTTAACTCATTCGGATTTTATGGAAGCGACTGCCGTCCAACGGCGTCGCAAACATTCATAGGCCCCGGTAGCCACTTACCATCAGGTGGACAGTACGCCTATTTATACTTTAATAGTATGAAAGAAGCTCATAGCTTCAAAGTGATAAATGCCACTAGACCGTTTCAGACATTCATTTTTTATTATATAGTCTAGTGAAATGGATAGAAATAAAGTACTCGATAACAGATCGTAAACATTTACTGCTGAACAAGGATTTCCCCATGAATCACTGCGATGGTTTAAGCTGAGATCAAGCACAGAATCCATATTTAACCTGCTGCAAATAGTGAAGGAGGTGGTCTTTCGTTAGTCTGAATGGATCTGCATATGTTTTTCTCTTATCATAATATCTTATGTGTGACTTTTTATTAGTAACGTTTTTTTTTTTTATATTTAGGTCACGTCAATTTGACTTCACCTCGCCTGATGGTAAGCTGAAGGAAAAGTCTCAGGAAAGAGGGTCACCATTACATATACGTACCATGTTAACAATGGTGGCACTCAGCTTGACGGCCTCATCAGAAGAGGATTGTCGTCGCAGCACCGCGTGACCCCCACCGGTCCCACTAGTGGTGCGACCACAACCCCCCTGCCCGGCTATGCACTTGCTGACCCCTGAACGCAATCAAACCGAAATTGGATTACTATGGAGGGTTTTTCGCAATCATGCACGGTGGTACTTACCCGGCCGAATTTTGTGACAAATTTGTGTCATCAAATTTCTACCATTTTATATGCTACTACGTAGTAGTAGTAGCATATAAATTTAGTCAAGATCTGACGATGCGAAACAAATATTCGGTATGGCGAAAGACAACAAATCGACCACCAACAATACGCAACTTTTTGCAGCTGTCGTACATTACAAAAATAGGTGTCAAAATTAATCATGCTGCATTCCGTACCAAAATTGAAATTCAAAATCAATGCCCGCCTTATTGATATAGTTGTTCGTGATATTCAGTGTTTTATATCGAAGCTATCTTCGAAATATTTTAATTTAGAATTCGCTAGAAACGCAATGCCATATTTCTCGGCGTATTACGTCGGAAAAGCCAATAAACAACTAAAAAAGTTATTTAATATTCATAAACTCAACTGTTCACTTAACACGGCCATACAACCCGAAGGTCGTATGGCTCGTGTTGGGAACCTTGGAGTCCTTTAATAATTAAATATTTACTCGCGTTTATGTGACGACTTTAGACGCCTGTTTTCGTTTTATTTGAATTGGAGTTAAATTTTAACTTTTATTGTTGTTTGTGTTGTATGAGTTTGTATTTTTGTTGTGGTCTCTACATAATACACAGTTATTGCGATACGTGTAGCACACTATAAGTGACTTAACAAATAAATACTAACAAATCCGGTCAAATGCGAGTCCAACTCGGGACCGGGGGTTCCGTACTACTTTTTAATTTTTTTGAACTTTTCCTTTATTTGTGCTGTAAGACCTTGCTTTTTCCCAAACGTGATTCTAGGTCAACGGGAACTACCATACCATACGTAGTATGCTACACGTATCGCAATAACTGTGTATTATATATATATATATATATATATATATATATATATATATATATATTATGTATATTTGTAAATACATACATATTATACATAGAAACACCCAGACCAATGCAAATAGGCATATTCATGCATACTAATATTTGCAATTAGCGGGAATCGAACACGCGCCCCTTGTTGTAGCAGTACAATGCACTTGTTTTCGCCGTACAAGTTTTCGCGAAAATCTAAATGTGCCCATGCCTTTTTATCGTGTTGACTTAGGACCTTGATTTTTATACACCTAATAGAGACTATAAAACTCAGTATCTAGTATAAATTTCAACATGCTAGGTCCACCCGTTCCTCAGAAAATCGATGGTCACACCGGACAGACGGTCAAGATAAATCTTATAAGGGCTTCCTTTTTTTACCTTTGGCACGGAACCCTAAAACAGTTCATATGTATTTGGGTCGTGGTTTTTGAGCCGATTGAGACGAAGTCGAGCGAAAGCTCCTCATACCAGACTTCAGGATTTTCTTTGTCACAGGTCTCCTCCTAAACTACTAATCCAATCAGAACCAAATTTGGCATGATTAAAGAGGTCAATCAGAGGAAGGTTTATGGATATATTTTGAAAAAATTAATGCTACTACAGAGGAATGATCACCGTTAAAAAATTTCCAGATGGAATTACATAATAACCGCTCGAGACACTGTGACCAAACTTTACACGCGCAGAAAGCATGTCCAGAGTTGTGACTTTCAAAAAGAATTTTCAAAATCGGACTTGCCACGGAGGAATGATCACTGTTCAAAATTTTCAAAATCTGATTCACGATGTCTCACTCAGCTCAACATTGCAAGCAGCGATTCGCCTAGCAGACCTAGTTTTATATTGATTACGTCAGTATCACTTTACCTCGCCTGATGGTAAGTTACAGGTAAGGTCTCAGGAATGAGGGTCACCACAACAGACACAGATAATGTTTCAACGGTGACTCTCATTTTGACGGCCGCATTAGAGGCTTTTTCACTCCCCGCTTATAGGACCCGGTACTGTAGGAAGAAGGGAACACGTGTGCTGGTAAAGAATTCCAAATCTTGGTACTACGGTATAGAAAAGAGGTGCCAAACCACTTGGTTCTTGATGAAATAATTTGCACCGTGTGAGGGTCAAGGGATCGGGGACATTTCTGAAGATAAAAATAATTGCAACATTGTGATGTGTGATTTAATTACAGTTTCTTATAAATTCATTTAAAAAACTTGGGCAACAAATAGTGGTACTTCTGAGCTTCGATTGTCTTTTGTTTTTGTTTAGTACAGTCGAAGTAGTTGAGGGCCTAGACAAAGTTACATTCTATTAGTAGAATCGCTTCCAAGCGAACCAATGTATGGGAGAGACATTATCTGTCGATGTGTCACGTGTATAATGTCACTTCCATACGCTTTAAACTTTTGAAGATTCGCTTCATAGCAATTCCATTAATAGAATATCACTTTGTCTAAGCCCACTTGGCCTGTAGACAAAGTGACATTCGACTAGTGGAATCGTAGAATCTATAAATTTACTTAATTTTTATTTTTTATAATATTTTTCGACATGTTACGTGTGACAAATAATGTCACTTCCATACATTTCGGACTTTTGAAGGTTCGTTTCGAAGCGATTCCACTAGTAGAAGGCAGGGGCCTTCTACTAGTCTACGGGCCTAGGATTTAAAAATGTGAACGAAGTTTAATGTTTCTTAAATACAACAAGCGAAATTCGAACCTTTTTAGTGGCCAGGATTGCCAAACTTTCAGAGTGCCTTATGTACGATTCCCGGTATTGTGTAACCGCATAATAAGGATGTTGATACTTCCAATGGCGTTCTTAGTAACAATGCTGATTGCTAATATACCTATTGGAGTTACGGGAATTATTTTCACGGTTTTAAATGTGCTTTTATTGTGGAAGGCGATCCGGGTAACTTGATGATAACATTACACCTTACGATAGCTTAAGGATTATAACGAGAGCGATTTGAACTCCTGTTTGACCTCCTAACCCCGAGTGGAAATCCTGCGCCAGAGTCTTGTCCATCAATAAGCAGATGAGGTGAGGTTTGCTTGCGCCACGTAGATCTTGGTAAACCCCATATACCTTATAAGTATGCAATCTATAAATGACTGATTCGTATATATTTCAGACCGATTTTCATAACAAAATGTTAGTACATCCGATTTTTAAGAATGTAGATTGGCTAGGGATGTTACAGATACATCACAAATCATCTGATTTACGCACGTCGTCGTGACGTATGCACGTGAAAAACGTCGTTATTTTATTACAGGATAGAAGCGCAGAAGACGTGGTTGCGGCGCGTCGGCTTGATTCAATTATTTAAGAAAATATTATGTGAATTTCATTGAAAATTGTATGTCAATGTAAACTGGTCGAAATAATTTGATGTGGATATTATCATCTGATTGACCTTACACCTTGCATTCTAGGTTTTCATCTCAGAGCCCGGGGTCCGGTCCATGGCTCTAATGGGAGCAACTGCAATAAAAAACCTGAGTTGTCGGACAAACAATGGTAATGTAGGGTATTATTATGATCTTTGAGAACCGAGTCAACCACACCTGAGAAAGTAAGAAAGAAAGAAATTTATTCTTCGACGTTTAAGATACACGTTAAAAATTATAAAAATGCAATTCATTATTTGCGAGCCTCACGCATCAAACAGAACGGTCGCGCGTCCTGGACGTATCGTAATAATGAATTGCATTTTTAGAACTTTTTACGTGTATCTTAAACGTCGAAGAATAAATTTCTTTCTTTCTTACTTTCTCAGGTGTGGTTGACTCGGTTCTCAAAGATCATAATAATACCCTACATTACAGTATTTCCCATTTACCATTTTAAATCATTAACTCCTAAATCACGCCAGACTAAATGTATCATAGTAAATATACATTCTGTAGCGCCAAATTCCCCATCAATTTTAATCTAATGCTACTGCAACAGCCACTTCAGTTGGCAGTTATGCTGAACTGACGGACTTTTATATAGGTCGTTAGTTCATGATTTGCGTCTACGACGTCATTGTAAGCAGTTGATCTTGGCCTTGAGATGAAAACATTGGTGAATTCAAAAGTATAGATAAATTATTGACACTCTAGTAGGTGAGTTTTAACAGGATTTTATTAGCTTCATGTGTACGTTTATAGGTAACAGAATCTTTGAACTCCATTTTGGAGCATTTCAAAACTTCTGATTTAATTGCCACTATAAGAATTCTATTTCCTATCCTACTTCTTTCTAATATTATAAATGTGAAAGTTTGAGATATGTTTTTAAGTTTGGATGTCTGGATGTTTATTACTCAATCGAGCTCTAACGGCTGAACGGAACCCGCTGAAATTTGGTACAGGAATAGATTAGTAGTAGTAGTCTGAAATAACACATATGCTACTTTTTATCCCTGGAATAGGTTCTCATGGGAAGCGGGCACAGGGACAGGATCCGACGCGGGTGAACGGCTAGTAAATAATTAAACTTTAAAGTTAAATATTAAAGAGTTCTTCTTCAAGAGGTTCAAGTCCGACATAGCCATCTTACCGTTAGCTCCAGTGGGGTGAAGCCCGTGGAGGTTTCCGCAGGTAAAAAAAGAAGGTCTTCTAAGAGACGTCGTGTTTTTTCTGCGTTCCTTGCTTGATTTGCAAAATGATTTAAAAATGATAAGAAACCTTTGTATACGAATCTGATTCGCACTTGACCGGTTTCAAAACGTTATCCTGGCACTCATATGTTTATGAATATCATTCGATCAAATCATAATCTTTTTTTCCGATATAAATCTATAGGAAAAATTTGCATACTAATTGCTTCAAAATTTCATTGAATTAATGTGGCAGAGTAATCTAAAAACAATGTTTCCAAATGATTGTATCTGTAGTTCGCAAGAATTACGGTAGATGGCTCCAGCGTCGCCCCGAGACGTATAACATGTGCACGTTCTCGGTACGGATGCCTCGGCGGACCCTCGTGGCAGCCCTCGGAGTGGGAGTCCTCTCGCTCACAGCGATGGTGCGGATTGCGAGCGCGTGAGCCGCCTCCTTCTGCAAGCAAATAATGCTCGATAAAGAGGCGGCGGATGGGGTCCGAGAAAGATTAAGTTCTCTCCCGATCTGCAGAGACCGCGAGGCGTGTAAGCGACTCAAGCGTCACAGGTCGCTGAACGACCTGGACGCAGGCCTGTGGGTGACAGATAAAATTTATTTATATAATAAATTTATTTTATATATTATTATTTTAGTTTTAAATAATAATTTACTTATTGGCATGGATTGGTCTTACTGCTATTCCCTTACAGGTTGTGTACACACTTTTCGTGTCCTTAGATGTCCCCCTTATCATTGTGGTTGAGCAAGTTTGTCGACTTCTTAAAATTGGCTTATGAAATTCAAATGCGCTGTGGATAGTATTAGTGTCTTCCACAAAATCATGAATGTTAAATGATCCGTTTCAGTAATCCACTGAAATTCGAAAAGATTACATAGACGGTGGATTTCTTTTATGTTAAAGCCTTGTGAATATTAAAATGATAACTCTATAGTTGAATATAAAATAAAATAAATACTCTACATTATACACTGCGCTTTCTACGATCCAAAGTAAGCATAGTTTACCTAGCTTGTGTTATAGGTTCCAGTATGCGGATAAACATACTTACATACTTAACTTTTTTTTTTGTAAATGCATACATATTACACATAGAAACACCCAGACCATTGCAAATAGACATATTTATGCACACAAATATTTGCACTAAGCGGGAATCGAACTTAAGTCGTAGCAGTCGAATACACTACCGTTACGCCACAGAGGCCGTCTCTTTATGGACACTCAATTAATGTTTGCCCTTTGATTCGCTTAATTTTTATAGAATTTGTTCGAAACCTTACATAGAGACTGGAAAAACTAAAAAGGCCCAGGAATATTATATTCTTCCTTTTTATATAGCTAAATTGCAAAAGTTAAGCATACTGCCTAACCCCTTTGTGTCTCGGAGACCATACGAACACCTGTGGCATTCATTACGGGTTGTTGGAGCCCTGAAAAGCCCGGCAATCAGGTCTTACTACAGAAATTCGTTATTTTCAATGGATTTTAGAAGTCAGATGTAAGTCTTATCATTTAAAATATAGAAATTTGAGCGTTTTGTAGTTAGATCGAATAAAATAAATATATATATAATAAAATAGAAAATCGATGGTCACACCGGACAGACGGTCAAGATAAATCTTATAAGGGCTTCCTTTTTTACCTTTGGCACGGAACCCTAAAACAGTTCATATGTATTTGGGTCGCAATATATTTATATATCGCAATATTTGCACTAAGCGGGAACCCGCGCCTTATGTCGTAGCAGTCGAATACACTACCGCTACGTCACAGAGGCCGTCTCTTTATGGACACTCAATGAATGCTTGCTCTTTGATTCGCTTAATTTTTATAGGAGTTGTTCGAAACTTTACATGGAGACTGGAAAACCTAAAAAGGCCCGGGAATATTATATTTTTCCTTTTTATAAAGCTAAATTGCAAAAGATAAGCATACTGCCTAACCCCTTTGTGTCTCGGAGACCATACGAACACCTGTGGCATTCGTTACGGGTTGTTGGAGCCCTGAAAAGCCCGGCAATCAGGTCTTACTACAGAAATTCGTTATTTTCAATGGATTTTAGAAGTCAGATGTAAGTCTTGTCATTTAAAATATAGAAATTTGAGCGTTTTGTAGTTAGATCGAATAAAATAAATATATATATAATAAAATAGAAAATCGATGGTCACACCGGCTTCCTTTTTTACCTTTGGCACGGAACCCTAAAACAGTTCATATGTATTTGGTTCGCAATATATTTATATATCGCAATATTTGCACTAAGCGGGAACCCGCGCCTTATGTCGTAGCAGTCGAATACACTACCGCTACGCCACAGAGGCCGTCTCTTTATGGACACTCAATGAATGCTTGCTCTTTGATTCGCTTAATTTTTATAGGAGTTGTTCGAAACTTTACATGGAGACTGGAAAACCTAAAAAGGCCCGGGAATATTATATTTTTCCTTTTTATATAGCTAAATTGCAAAAGATAAGCATACTGCCTAACCCCTTTGTGGCTCGGAGACCATACGAACACATGTGGCATTCGTTACGGGTTGTTGGAGCCCTGAAAAGCCCGGCATTCAGGTCTTACTACAGAAATTCGTTATTTTCAATGGATTTTAGAAGTCAGATGTAAGTCTTGTCATTTAAAATATAGAAATTTGAGCGTTTTGTAGTTAGATCGAAATCCTTTTCCCAACTGAGTTAAAGGATGATAGTTGAAGGTGAAGTTTACTGAGATATATAAAATTAACTTACTTTCTTGTCAAGTATTATCGAAATGAAAAAGTAATAAATATCAAATACTACAAAACATTAACCGTCTCTAATGTCTTACCGCTCTTTGCCTGGGTATAGTCAGTCTTATGCATTGGTCTGGGTGTTTCTATGTATAATATGTATATATTTACAAAACAAATGTATTGAAGTATGTTTATACGCAGTCTAGAACCCATATCGCAAGCTAGTTAAGCTATAATTATTTTGGGTCTATATAGCGTTTGTCCTAGATTATTTATTTATGAGAAACCACCAAGGCCTATGTTCCTAACAGAATATTACGATGTGCCCAGTAGCGGTCACCGCTGGACAGTAGACATAATTAATGATAGTACGTACTTATCGATCGAGTGGAACGAGGTCATCGGACTGATAACGTTACAATAATACATACTTCGTTTCCACGTGTCTCTGAACGACAACCATATTTTGCAACCATTTCTTTTTTGGTTACTATACCGGGTGCTAGGGAAACGCTCCCGAAAACGAAGACAGGTGATAGTACATTCAGCCAAAAAAGTATCAGGAATGGATGATTTCTTTATGGTGCCAATTTTAAATTTTTGTTTTTTTTTTGTTGTTAGATTGGCACAACTGTCTTCCATTTTGGCGCGGAGTTTGAGTTGCATCTGTTATTAATATTAAATACAGTGCTGTTTTGAGTTATATCATACCTTTTTTTTTCCTTCGGATACCCCCCCGCCGGCCAGCGGGGTTGGTTATGTCGGGCTTGAACTGACTAAAACCGCACGCCGTCTCGGGTCTACAGACGCCGGGGTGTAAGGTTGCCCATAGAGCATATCCCTCGCACCCCGACCCTGATAGTAGTCAGGCCAGCGGCGGGGTATCCGATGCGGAATTACCGCACGAAAAAAAAAAAAAGGTACGGGGATATATAAAATCCAAAATGCGCGTAAGACATTTTTATTGAAGTCGGTACCAAGCCAAATAGGGTATATATAGGGTAGGTCAACTCGCGCAGTCCAGCCACATCATAAATAGTCCTTCTGATCTGGCACCGACTTGTACAAGAAAAGTCTTACGCGCAGTTTTGTCTTCATAAATCTATAATTTGATTATTTTTCTTCTTTTGTTCGGTGTTGGTGTTTGCACCGATTGTTTGAAGTCGGTTTAGTTTTTGATTAAAATTGTGATTATTGTACCATTGAACTCAACAAGGTATTAACTAGCGCCGAAATAAATATCACCTCTATAATCTTTCTACAGACTTGCTGGCGATATGAAGCCAGAAAAATACGAGCACTAGTTAGGCTACAAAGGTAAAATTTCAATAGTCTATCGAGCCTTTAGTTATAGTTAGCACGATAAATGTATACAGGTAAAGTCAATGAAAAAAATTAAATAACAATAAAGTGCTTTTGCGCTAAAATGTATCTCTTAAACCTCTTAAGTATAAAAGAATTAATAAAACAAGAAATATTTAAATTAATCCATACATATAATAAAATCGTACATTAAATATTTTTCCAAAAAAAAACCAATTGATGTGTGTTCTAGAAGCGATACCGATGTCGAAAATGTGATTTTTAGTAGTTTTGTCTGTTTGTCGGTTTGTTTGTTTATCTGCTTTTGTTTATGGATGTCCGAGCACCACTTGTAAACCGCTGAACAGATTTGAATGAGATTTTGCATGAATATAGAGCATGGTCATAAATTGCGCTGTATATCATGACACTATTATAGGTATGATAGGAGCAGTAGAGCAAAATCATTTTAAACTATTACCGATGCCAAGTTATTACTATTACAAGGTAGATCTTTACGAAATTTTGTAGTTCAGCAGAACTCAGACATGGTCAAAATCTATAACTAGAACTATAACTCATCACGCTATTCTTGAAAAGTAATGAGCAGTAAAATATAAAATCTCGAAACTCCACAGAGTTACCCACGTATAAAAGATAGTTGATTAGAGACGCATAAACATTTTATAATGAATATCCTTACGAAGTCGCGGGCAACAGCTTTTTTTTTTTTTTTAACGTGCGGAAATCCCTTCGGATACCCCCCCGCCGGCCAGCGGGGGTGGTTATGTCGTGTCTCGACTAAAACCGCACGGTGTCCTCCCCAAGCGGCCGTTGCCGGGCACCCCGGGTAAGCCCTCGAAAGGATAACCCCAGGGTTGCCGGCGGGCTTTGGCCGCCACCGCGGCCTCGCCTGGTGGGGTCGGGTTTTATCCCGCTTCGGTGAGTTGGCAAGCGTGTGTAGGGCACACACGACACGCCTCCGCCACGGCCTGCTTCTGTAAGGACGGCGAGTCGGCCAACTGCCGTCCTCAGGCCCCGATCATGGAGGTCGGTAGTCCCGGGCGTAGATGAGTCTGCGGCGCCCTCGCCGCAGACTGCGAAACTCGGGGTCAGGGTTCTCTCCCGCTCCCTCTCCGCCGTCTCT
This sequence comes from Cybosia mesomella, assembly GCA_946251805.1. Lineage (NCBI taxonomy): Eukaryota > Metazoa > Arthropoda > Insecta > Lepidoptera > Erebidae > Cybosia > Cybosia mesomella. The sequence continues at coordinate 18,861,745 of OX276409.1, forward strand.
TTCGCGCGCATTACCTGCTCGCAGAAAGAGGCGGCGGCGTGCCACTTGCTCCCGTCGGAGACCACGGCCCTCACCATGGTCTCCAACGAGAGAACGTCCACGCCCAGGACCGCAACGAGATCCCGGCGTTGACTCGCCCACGCAGGGCACTCCACCAACGTGTGGAACGCCGTGTCTTCGCCAGGATCCTCGCAGTGCTGGCACTGCGGCGTTGTTGGTGGATTCCCCCCACCTTGGGTGCTCAAGTCGCACCCTCCATGTCTCCATGAGTTCCTGGCGGAGCAGGGACCGCTGAGCCCTGATTTCTCGGGGCTCCGGCCTATGACCCCGCTCCAGCGCCTCCTTACGCCACTGGTACAGCAGCGCAAGGGATCTCGCTTCCAGGTCCCATGGAGGGGTCCCGGCTAGGAGACATGCCGCCTCGACGGAGATCGTGCGATACCCCCTGATGACTCTGACGGCCATCGCTTTTAACGGGCTGTTCCGCCAGAGCCGCCATAGTCTCCGCCCATACTGGGGCCCCGTACAGGGCCATGCTTCGCACGATCCCCAGGTACAGTCTCCTAGTGGAGGCGTTGGGTCCCTTAACGTTGGGAATCAGCCGCGATAGCGCGGCCGCAGCCCCCCTCAGTTTCGGGACCAGACTTCGGAGATGAGGTCCGAAGTCACATCGGCTATCGAGTACGAGCCCAATGTACTTCATCGTGGGCTCGATGCCGATGCTTACGCCCCCTACGGTTATGCTGGTTCCCGCAGGTGGCCCCCTCCGAGGCCCGTGGAAACACATAGCCTCGGATTTGTGGAGAGCCACCTCGAGTCCCAGCCGCCGTATTCGACCCACGACTTGAGCAACCCCTGCCGTGGCCTTTAGTGCCGCGCTTCGGTGCGTTGCTCCCCGCGCCATAACGAGGGTGTCGTCAGCATAACACGTTATGCTGACACCCTCGAGCAACGAACCGCGCAGCACCCAGTCGTATCCGAGCGGGCAACAGCTAGTGTAAAAATAGATCCAAAAAAACTTTAAAATCGAAAACAGACTACAAAACAAAATAAAAACAAATATAGATGACAAGCTTGCAATATCTTTCATCTATTTTTAATGGGATTTGGGATTGTTATGGGATTCACGAATCCCATTCAAAATGTATATAATAGGTCTTTACCTATGAAATTGCCAAAATTTTCTTACAAATTCATGAGTTCGTTATTCCTGTAATTCAATAGCTATTTGCATTATTTATATTTTGTTTTTAAACTTGATTTCAAGATTTTCCAACTCTGTATTAAATTTTGTTTTTTATTGGCCGCTTGATAAATTAATTCGATCTTCAAAAACAGTACTTCCTAAATGCTATCCATTTTGATGATAAATTTCGTATTACTTAACAACTGTCACTTTTCAAAAATGTAATAAAAGTTGCTGTTTGTTAGCTTAATGTTGTCTCATTCGAACACAAAAAAAAATCATAAAATATGGATTTGTCATTCCTAAAAAAATGCAAAAATGTTAGTACCTACTGAAAATTGGGTTTCCTCCAATTTCTTCAAGAAAAACTGCAATTTCATATGTAACGACCTTTTTTTTTTTTTTTATCGTGCGGAAATCCCTTCGGATACCCCCCCGCGTGGCAGCGGGGGCGATTATGTCGGGCTTGAACCGACTAAAACCGCACGCCGTCTCG